>JAHDVF020000333.1:735000-3135000 GCA_022606425.2 Lepidostoma basale | reverse complement strand
TTTGCTTTAATTGTGCTTTTTCGCAGAACACCCACGATATAATATTGATTAATAAGGACCTCAATAGAATGATTGACCAAAAAATATTTTGTGTACCTATTGTCATATTGAAATCCATCGATATGTCTCTATTTGGTAATAACATATCGCACGCTTAATAGAACACTGGCTTAACTCAAAAAACCTAGTTTTGCTCAATCTGACATGAGTCGGTGTTTTAACAAAAACAGTCGAAAAACACGTACGAATGAAAAAGACCGATATAGTGTAATGGAGGTCAATTGGCGGAATTTAGACTTAATTTTAACGCGAAACGATGGATAGCGTTAACACAAGCCTCTGTCTAGTGTTAACTCAATTATGACCTAAACCATAATCGGTCAATTTACTATTAAGCGTGCGATATATGGACACATTTGTTAATTTTCAGTACATTTTAAAAGAAAATTCCTTGTTTTTTTTTAATACGCATTTGAATAAAAAGGTAAACTTGTGTTAGCAGAAATAATAGTTCATTATAGTGAAGAAGGAAAAATGTGGTCTCCAGAATTGAATCCAAGTCCTCTGAATCAGGAGCCAAGCGTTCTGTCTCCGAGACCACAGCGAAAGTTTTATTTTATGGGTCCGGGTGCAGTTCCTTAAACTTTTTATCTTAATTTTAAAAGAAAATTGAACACTGTATAAATCCCCTTTTTATAAAATTATATAAAAAGTGTTTATACACAGTATTAAATTTATCTTTCCAATTAACAACGGATTTTCAATGTTAAAACATTTAGCTTGAATGAGGTAATTTACTTACATATTCTCTGTTGCTTAATTTGTAAAAAAAATCATTGCGCCTGGAAGAGTTGCATAAAAATATATGATTTGCAGATCTTTTTCTTGATTCAGAGGTATTAATTTGTATAAAATATCTTTCAAAACAAATATATATCATTTATATGTAAACTACAGTGTCCTTCAAAGAAAAATGAGTCAAAATTTGGATAAAATTAGTAATAAAAACGACTGTTACAAAAGTTTTGCAATGGCTGACGATCACTACAGCCCTGGAATATTAAAACAGCTTATCAAATATTCAATATTGATGCTGTGACACAGATAAACACAAAATTACGAATCAATGAGGTACGTGAAATTCATATTAGTGATCTGTCCCATCAAGATGGAGGGTTTGAGATGGGCTCGTTACGTACGGTGGTTACGTGGTTACGTAGGAACGAACGATAAAAATCCCATAAAACGCCTCACACGCCGCATGAACAAGAAATACCAGGAAGGCCCAAAATGTGGTGGATGGACTCTGTCAGAGCTGATACATCTACACTATTGATAGCAAAATGGAAATCTGAGGCAACAGATAGACAATAATGGAGGAGACTCCTGGATTCAGTCAAGATGATGATGTAGCACAGACCAGTGAAAGAAGAACGAGAGTAGAATAAACGAGAACTGTCTTATGTCAAATCCAATATAAGAATTTTTTTACAGGAAACAAAAGCAGGGTTGCGGGGACGACACTCCGAGACAGAATAAGAAATTCTGAAATAAGACAGATCTGCAATGTAGGAGATGTCATGCGATGGGGAAGACTGAGAAGACGCTACTGGAGGGATCATGTGGAAAGAGCATGTTCTGAAAGAGTGATAAATATAGCCGCAAATAAAGTACCAACAGGAAATCGACATGAAGGAAGACCACCTAAAAGATGGCGAGACAGTTGGACATCTGCATCCCAGGAACAGGCTCCGAGAAATAACAGGACACAATCCTAAATAAAGCAGAAGAAGAAAAGCAAAGTAATGAAGAAAGAAAATTGATTTAGAAACGTGCATAAATGAAGAAAAATTGTGAACACGTGAATGAAGCACACAATCGAGGGGATCAAAGTAGACGTTGGTAAAATAAATGTGCCCAAATGACACGCCGGATGTATGTTGAAGGATAGAGAAGCGTGTTGGCGTGGCAACACAACCTACCTGCTTACTAACCATCATACATGATTATCGTAAGGGTAGCCTACGAGAAACAGTATGATGGTCAGTAAGTCTTTTGAACATGATTCTTAAAAGCCTTGGTATTATATACCAAATGTATACATAAAAGAAACAAAAAAAATATTTACATAATTTACCATAAGTGATCTGAGTGACTTTAAAAGTTCAATGTGATAATTTATAATAATATGGATGAAAAAGTCCGTTTCTAAGAATGATACGTTCCGCCTTGCTAGAACATTATCAAATGTTTTTCATTTGAAACATTTGATAATATCCTAGCCTAGAATGCCAGAGGGTAGAACACCACAAATTATATCCAGATGGGTCCCCCGCGAAAAGAGACCAAGAGGCAGACCGAGGAAAAGATGGATTACGTGGAAGAAGATTAGGAGAAAATGGAAGGAGCTGGGGAAAGGAGAGAGATGGCCAGAGACAGAAGACAGTGGAGGACCGTTATGGAGGAGGCCAAGTCCCACACCGGGATGTAGCGCCGAGAAATGAATAAATGAATGATATTATCCTAGCAAGCGAAACATGTTACTTCCATAAAATGCAATAAACTTCCAGAAAACATAGATTATAGAAAAAACATATACCTATTCTCTAATAATAATAAAAATAAAATACACATATATTTTTTTAATATTGGACTCGTCCATTCTTATAGAAAAAAAATATGGGGATAGAAAAAATAAAATTTATGATAGAAAATAAAAATAATGGGGTATATTTCTGAGAAAGTTTGTAAAAGAGCTTATTATCAAAATTGCTCATTTTTGATACTGGCTAAATTCCAAGTATTACGTTTGATGTGAACTAACTTCTCCGTTTTATAGAAGGGCCGGAGAAACGAGTAAAACGCTCAAAGGGGTTGCCCAGCAACGAGCAAACTGGATAGGCCGTAACACCAGACACCCGGGACTGTTTATTACTATCGCAGAGGGAGTGGTCGAGGACAGGAATTGCAGAGGCCGCCCGAGGGACGCCTATATGGACCAGATGATTAGGGACATGCGCTGTGGCAGCTACACAGAGATGAAGAAGCTGGCTGGAGACAGGACTGAGCGGAGGAAACGAGTGAAGCTTGATGCAGACCAATCCGACCAATTGTAACCTTGAATAAGAAGTGGACTAATTGTACGAAAATGGTAGCCGGGTAAGGTAATCTATGGACGTTTATACAAATCAAATATCAATTTACGAAGATAGGTACTTAAATATGTGAGTATTTAAATTTACACGTATACATAAAATAATCTACTTGTAGCACGCTTAATTTGTACAGCTGTGGCCGTCGAATAAGAACTAGAATTTTTATTATATTTTCTAGTTAAAATAAATATAGCATAAGTACCTGAATATTGAATACGTACCTACTATTCGCATCGTAGGTACGTATTCAATAGTCGGAATTGGCAACAATAAAATCGTCAAATAAATGGCAATATCAGGTACACGGAAAATGATAATAAACTTATTTGAACTAGATATTTAGTTGCTAAGCAAGCGATTGGACGGTAATATATTTTTATCTGATAGTGTTAAAATGTTTTATGATCTCAAGAGAAAGGATCAAAAAATCTAACCTTAGTCCACGATAAAAAAATATCCTTTTTCTTTTGCAAACGTGTAATTTTGAGAGTGGTCATAATAATAAAATTATAAAACAACTCATTTGCGAAAAGGCCATAACGTCACTGGTTTTATTTACCGTTCCTATCCTGGTCTTGTAGTTCTGTGTATAAAAAAACACTTATCACTTATGAAAATATTAAATTTAAGAACCTAAAATATTATATTGTATGGAAGCAAAGCATGGAACTGGCAAAAGAAGGATGAAAGTATAATAAATACAGTAGAAATGAGATCTCTTAGACGAATGTGTGCATACTCTGTGTATGATAGAGTGTCGATGAACAAAATAATGAAAGGATCATTAAGATGGTTTGGACATATGGAAAGAATGAATGAAGAAAGAATGTTAAAAAAATTATATGTTAACGATGTAAATGGAACCAGAAATAGAGGAAGACCGAGGAAAACGTGGCACGATCAAATAAATCAAATATTGAATGTCGGCCATGTCGGCCAGTCAGAGAAATCGACGCGCGTGCATGACACGATGTATGAATGTTGAGGATCGAGAGAAATATGTCAGGAAAGAAAAGTGTGGCAGTCCATTCTTTCTGCCTACCCCTTCGGGGAGACGGCGTGATGGTTAGTTAGTTTTTTTTAAAATAATGTAAATTGTCTTATTTTTCGTAGCGTTTAAAATTATGGTCTCCAGATGTATGTATCAATTATAATTACAAAAAAAAGTTATATTTAATTTATAAAATAAAATGGATATGGACTTGGATCTTCCGGCTTACGGAGTTTCAGCTCTAATGGCTAAGGTATTAGTGAAATTCTATGAAAAATATTTTTATAATAAACGTTATCATCATTAAATGACGACATATCGATTCTGATTTGTTGCTCACTGCTGTATGCCTACATTTCTTTACTTATCAGTTTAAGTGATAAACATTCTTTTTTTACTAAATATACCTTTGTAGAATAAAATATCCATTATTTCAATAGATAAGTGATTGATTTACACAGCGATAGAAGATAATTAACAAGTTTTCCAATGATAACATTTATCATAAATAAATTGCGAAAGTGGATAAACTATAAACAGAATGTTATGCTTTAATAGATCCATGAAGAACATTGAGCAAGCGTCAGCTAAATATTACACAATTTCTTATAAAAATCATTCACAAATATTACGAAAACATACCTTAATACCAAATTATAAAAATAAACAACAAAAATATATTTAGAGTCCGAGTAAAAATTATGAAAAACAAATACACAACAAAAATAAAAGGGAAATAGTTTGTTATATTACCTCCTAATAATAATATTTTTCCAATAACCTCGATAGAACTGGCACTGTTTATTGAAAGGAGCAGAAGACAGAAACGTCAGACTTATTTATGTAAATCTAGTACTGGCGTACGCACTCACTACCACGGCCATGCCATCATGCACTTTGTTAATAAATACGCGAAGGATACCCGTACGATTAGAAAATAAACATTAGTATAACTATTATAATTTGAACAAGTACTGATGATATGTTTACATATTGTGTCTTGCAACTACTGCCATCACCTACGGGCGAGGTTATGATACACGTATTTAGTCCACAAACGTTAAAATTAGACTATTATTATGATAAGATATTAACTAGTACCGAATTCACATTCACTTAAACACCGTTAAAATTAGATGACGATAACTTAATCCGCGAGTAAATGAATTTTGAAACGAAATGGCGGCCCCGACCAAAGACACATTCTACTCGAGCACCCATTAGACGCGCCGTGGGCCGAGATGACAAACGATCGACTGCTAAGAATAGTGATGATTAGTTTTCTAATCGATATTTATATATCGATATTTTATTAATTTTATAAGCCCATGATTTTACAATAAAAAATATTTATATACACATCGATGAAAAATAGATGTGGATTTTATAATTACCAGGTTTTAAGATTCTCACATTTGCAAATTTTATAATAATAAAAAAAAAATTTACAAAATACTTTGTTTCATTATACTCATTGTTCGAACGAATGCTTAGTGATATTTATGATTATTAAAAAGTCTTATATGTCTTCTTCTTCTTTAAGTGCCCTGTCAGGTCCCCCCGACGTTGGCGATCACTCTGGTAAACTCTTCCCTATCCTGCGCTGTCCGTATATTTAGTATATTTAAATATTTAGGACAAAAAAAAACAAAAAATATTTTTTAGTTATCAAAATTTGAATTCAGTGTTATGATTATGATAAATGAAATAAATTATTTAAAAAAATTGCGTCTGTATAAAATAATTCAGTTATTACTGATTATTGTGATTTTAATTCAGAGAAGTTATCTACTGACAATTTGTTAACTTGATCTACAGAAATAAATATAATTTTTTTAAACATTTTTTTAATCAATGGTTAACCTACTAACCCCATATTCAAGAATATCGATTATAAAGTACGATTTAGAATAACCTCATCCCTTATTTTTCCTTGCTATTTACAGGATAACCAATATAAGAAAGACAACATTTTCTATTATATTGGTAATTTACTGAACGAAATTTGAAAACCTTAATCTGTTGAAGCAGGAATTGATTGATATAATTAAATAAATTATTGTTAATTCAACCATCCTTTGTGTAAAGTTTAATTACGATTTTAATATAATTCATTAAAATAATTTATATCCGTATTTTGAATACATTTGAAACACTTTATATATAGATTTATTTTCTATAAATCACTCACAAATAAAACCTGCAACAGTACTTGGACATTTGGAACTTATTTATATACAAAGGTAATTAAAAATAGTTGTAAATTAATAAAGTGTATGTCAACGCCATCTACCGATTTATTTCCTTACTATACGAATATTTCTACAGTCTATTGGTTCGCATCTTATATAACTCCCTGCTTTAGCCGCTTATTGTTTGTTAAATTAAAATCACCCTTTCTGAAATCTTCAGTGATGTATATAATAATAGGCATGTTACCCTTGGAAGTTGTAGAGAAGACAATTTTATTTCAAAATAAACTTTTCTTGTACAGAACATGAAAATATGATTTAATTTTTTTCTTTCAATTAAACTTATTCTTTGCTACAATGACAATTATTATTACATGCTTATATAATTAAAAAAAAAAACAAATGCAACAATTAATCAAAATATTTTAAAGGTACTTACCATCTTGAACTCCATTTTCTTGTGATTGTTGAATATAAAGTGCTCCAAATTCATAATTTGATCAATCACTTAATTTTATTTCAGTGATGAAGGTTTAATATAAATACATATGCACGCAGTCTATTATTAATTTTATTAAAAAAAAACAATAAGAATTCTTATTTATTACGGTCATTTTCAAAGTAATTTTATTCAGTAATATTAACCTACCTATGTAAATAATCCAACGCAAAATTTTTGTAAGACTTGGATATTCAAAATGTTTCAATTTTGTGTATTTTTTATTTTGTATGATTTGAAGATTGTGTAATTTTTATTAAATTAATGTATAATATCTGTATGCATACTCTGAATAACATCTTAGCTCAGAGGGTAGGTATATTGACGACCTTCGTGGCCGAGTGATAAGTGCATTGACTGCCACCCCGAAGGTTTCGGGTTCGATTCCCGGCGAGGGCAGTGTGATTGTCACACTGTCTTTTGGTCTGGTGTAGAATTCACGTGACAATAAAATGGCAATAGATTAAACTACCTATCATATGTCACGAGGATCACTATGGTAGCTATAATACCCTTTACATCGATTTAGCTCATGCTGTCATGATATAATAATAAATAATAATAATAATATGCTAACTTTTATAGCGCCGTTTTTGTGATGTTATCACCTCAAGGGCGCATAAAGACGTGTTTTAAATCTAAAAATCTAAATGCGAACGCTGCATCTGATTTTCGCGATCGGTTAAAAAGTATAGTAGAAAAAAGTATAAACGTTTAAATTGGGTATGAAATATGAAAAAGGCGGGTTTTCAGTTTAGATCTGTAATCTGTCGGATCATTTATGCATCTGAGGTGTGAAGAGAGATTGTTCCAAGCTGATGGACCGGCTACCGCGAATGCTCGATCCCCGAAATTTTTACTGGGGCAACGCTTCGGCTCAACTAATTTTCCTATTGCCGAGGAGTTCGCCGAGCTAAGTGTGGATTTCCTTGTATTTAGGCTGTCCGTTATACAGAGTTCAGATATATAACTTGGTGCCATTCCATGTAACGCTTTGAAGACAGTCCAGCAGAGTTTATACAGGATTCTTTCTGAACTTTTAAGCCAGTGAAGTTCTTTGAGATGTTGTGTTATATGGGACTTTTTTGGAATGCCTTTAATGAGTCTTGCTGCTGCATTGAACGCAGATTGAAGTTTGTTTATTTGTTGTTTTGGAATGTTTGCATAAATTCCATTACAATAATCAAGTCGTGACATAACGAAGGAATTTACAAGAGTTTTGAAAGTGTCATGGGGAATAGGTACTCCTTTTGACGGATTTTAATCGTCTTAGGTGGAAGAAACTAGCGCTCACCGTGTTATTAATTTGGGATTTTAGAGACAGATTTGCGTCAAAATAAACACCAAGAAGCTTTGTGGAGTTTTTGGGAACGATATCATTGTCAGCTATTGAAATTGAGGAATGATCGATAAGATTTTGACGCTTTGCGGAAGAAGTCCACAGAAATTCCGCTTTGGATGGATCTAGTTAAAGTTTGTTTGATGGCATCCATCTGGATATGGCATCAATGCAGTTGACAGTTATTGACGTAAGATGTTTGGTGTCACCAGGGTTGCAGAAAGAATAAAGTTGCTGATCATCAGCATAGCAATGTGAGAGGAGGCCAAAGGATTATATTATTTTGGCAACGTCATTCATAAACATGATAAATAAAAGGGGTCCTAATACAGAGCCTTGTGGCACACCAGATTGGATATTAATAAATGAGGATTTTTTACCTGCCAGCTGCATAGCTTGTGAACGATCCGACAGATATGAATTTAGCCAGTCTATGGCATTACCTCTGAAACCATACGTGATCTCTCATGTCCAGAGGGGAAAGCAGTGCCAATTTTCCCGATTCATTTGCCAGTACTAAATCTGACATGAATCTAAGCAACCCCGTCTCCGTTGAATGGAAACGTCTGTAGGCGGATTGTAATTTAGACAAAATATTATTTGTATAAAGGTGAGTTGAAATTTAGGAGGCTACAATTTTTACAAGAACTTTAGAGATGAATGGTAGATTTGAGACGGGCCGGAAGTTACTTAGATTTTCGGAATCTAGCTGAGGTTTTTTTTAATACGGGAGAAACAATAGATTTCTTGAGCAAAATGGGGACTTGTCCTGCTAGTAGAGATTTGTTAAAATTTTTGAATAAAAATGGAGCATAATATAAAGAGCGATTAAACAAAATAACTAGTAGTTTTCTCTTTAACTCATTAAAGTATTACTTTACGAGTATTATTCTTATATATTTAACCTTATGTCAGTTGTTATATAATATTTGTGGTAACATGTAATTGGCCTTGTTTTGTTGTCTCTGTGTGTTTGTATTTATATACTGTATTCGCTGTTTAATAATAATAATAATAATAATAATAATAAAATAATAATATAATAATTTACAAATTTATACAGGTAGGTCTTTTAACATACGAGTATAGGTATCTCTTAGTTCATTGATACGAAAGTGCCTTAAAGATTTGATAGTAAATAATACATTAGTTTTGATTCAAGGTGTTAAATAAATATTTCCTTGGGAACATCTTTTCTTATACGATTGCTATTATTCCAAATACTATCGATCTTTATTATTGTTATTGAATACACAAAGACGCTGTTCTTGAAACTCTTTTTCCTATTTGGACGGAGGCCAAACGTGGTGGGTCTCAAAGGTGGAATGTTTTTTCTTAAGGGTGGGAGGACAAATCACCCTGCCACACTCTATAATAGAACGACCAGATCGCGTGACGTAGGCTCTTTAAATCTAAAGCTCTGTCCACACCACGCCATTGACAGTCGGGAAAATCACATTTTTTTTTAAATTTATACCAATCAAGCTATAAATGCGAAGAGCTTTTAATATAATTGAACTTTTTTTTAAATGTTGCCATAGTTTTCATTTTGATTTTTATTTTTAGCAAGTACTTAACTTGAGGTAATATTTATTTTTAGTAACTCCCATTTTATTATTGTATATATTCCCTTTAAATGGTAATATGGTCATTTGAAATAAGTAAATCCAATCCTCACGCATAATTAGACATTTTGTTTTTATTGTTATGAGCACACTAACAATAAATTAAATTAAATTCGTTTTATTCAGATGACACATTCCGCCATTTTGGGCCATTATAATGCGAATCTAAACTTCGTACAAGGTACAAATATTGTGCGTAGACTATCACTGTTGATGAAATATTTAAATGATTTAACTGAAATCTTTTGATGGAAGTTCATTTTTTTTTTTTTTTTTTTTTTATGTACACAACAGGTCGTTTCGACCCAATTACTGTATACATTTTTTATATTTTAGCTATTATATTGATTCTTGTGACATGTGATAGGTAGCCAATCTATCGCCATTTTATTGTCACGTGAATTCTACACCAGACCAAAGACAGTGTGACAATCACACTGCCATCGCCGGGAATCGAACCCAGGACCTTCGGCATGGAAGTCAGAGATCGTAACCACTCTGCCACGAAGGTCGTCATTTTAAATAATTATGAAATAAAACGATGTCTCGGTCAGGGGTGTTGTATTTGAGTCTATATATTTATAAAATCTAATTTATTTAGTTTTTTTGCTTTTTGGGCATGTATGTAAAATTTTAACGTTTTCAGATGGATTAAATGAGTGGTTCTTTTCTATTAAATGGTTAGCAAAATATTTACTAAATTTTGCGAGCATGGCGAAACCGGTCGCTGTCGAAATAAAGACAAATCGCACGCTTAATACAATACTGGCTTAACTAAAAAAAGCAAGTTTTGCTCAATCTGACATGAGTCGGAGTTTTAACAAAAACATTCGAAAAACACATACGAATGGATAGCGTTACTATTGTGAATGATTATCGTACTACGAATGGATAGCGTTAACATTGTGAAAAATAGATGGATAGCGTTAACACAATCCTCTGTCTAATGTTAACTCAATTATGACCTAAACCATAATCGGTCAGTTTACTATTAAGCGTGCGAAATGTGGAAGTAGTTATAAAAAACATCGTTTTATTTAATTATTAAGATTAAATATTTATTGGTATCTTGTGTATATCCATATATTGTTGTATTCTCTTTGAGTGGCGTTCCAGGATAGTTACTGTTAAAATCAAAGCTGTTAACAGAAATATTCATATGATTCTAAGTAATTATGGTAGATTCCTTAATTCGAAAAATTAGCATAGTGTTCTTTTGAGTACAAAATGAAAAATATATAAATTATGTTCATATTACTGCATTATTTGAATTATGTTGTGGATCTGGTGTTAGAGAAATAACCAAATACAATTTCTAATGCGGTGTATTATGCCAACTTTGACCTAAGGTCACGCCATGTGAATTCTACGAGACAGAGCACGAAACGTTGATAGCAGATTTTATCCCTATTTAACGTGAAGAAATATCCGCATTGACTAGGTCATGCCTTTAGAAAGACTCTGATTAAACGCTTGGAATATACTTTTTCAAGGTACCATTTTAAATGAAGTTAATCTCTAATTAAAAACATTTCCTTATCAAACGAAAACCTATCTCTAAGTGCTTGAATGGTAGTGCATAAAAGGTATTCTTAGAACGACCCTTATTTAGGAAAGCGAAGCATGCAACTCTTAAATAAATGAGACCTCTCAGACGAATGACAATGCTTTTTTTAAAGTGTGCGAAGCTCACTTCTTTCCAATTTTCCTAATTTTTATATGCCACACAGAATTAAATGAAAATCTAATTATTTATTGCGATTATTTGTATAAATGTCAAATCTAAAGTAAGACATATACACCTAAAAAAATACTGGACAAATATATAAATCTAGAATGAACGAATCTTTAATGATTGATAACTTATTCATTATCAAAATATATCATCACAGGAGAATAATCCTGTAATAATAGTCTCTTGAGTTTACAGTAAGAATTATAGATTATTTATTGTTTCTTGAAGAATGATTTAAAACTGCATATTAAATAATTTATATTAATGAAAACATGTGTCTTCTAGGGGTTTTATTATATTTTAGACGGAATGACATGTTAAGGCATTATCAAATTTCGGAGATTGTAAACGTTTGACAATGCTTTACAAGGGCGAAACATTTCATTCCAATTAAAATAAAATAAAACCCCTAGAAGACAGACGTTTTAATTTATATTAATTAAGTATTAAAGAATAAGAGTGAAAATGATTTATTTAAAAAATAAACAGATTAGTATTTTAAACAATTTTTACTCATTTAATTCGTGGGTAAAATGCTGTTAGCAAATTAAAATAGATAATGATGAAAAAACTAATTAACCCCTATACTGCGACTGGCTATATTTGCAGTTAAAAAAATTGGTTTCGAACTGCGGCAGATTGCATTTGCTGCTCGTATTTGAATGTAACTTATTAACGTTTTTACTTTAGTTCCTTACTGATAAATTAAATTGTTATATATTATTACCGCAGTTCGAGACCTTTTTACTGCAAATGAAGTCGGCCATTCAATGGAGGTTAAAAAAATACTTAGGTTGAAAATAACCCTTAAATATGATCGGTAATTACCCATTGCTAGTTATACTACAGCCGTTTCAAACGGAGTCGTGGGGCCATAAATGTCAATAGAAATAGGGATGGGAAGCCCCAGGACTGTTATCGGTATACGGCTACCTGCTCTCGTGGTGTCGATGAGTCACTTTAATGATTTTGTAATGATATGTACGTTATGATATGTACGATGAGTCACTAATGATTGGTTTTTACCGAATGCAGTGCTTTTTTGTTATAAATGTGTTTACTGCAATTAAATGAATTCATTCGTGTGTCACCACTCGTTACGCACTATGGATACTTTATTTTCCAACATTGATTTGAAGAAATTACATGGCGATATTAGCCCTCAAACTCGAACAGTGATTCACAACGTATTCTTGTTTGTCAATGAATTGAAAAGTGATCCGAATAAAATAGCTTCTCTTAATTTCAACAAACCACGTGAAATGGCCGCGTTTATTTGTGGTGTGAGTAGAGTGACAGTGGACCGAATAAAGACTGAATTATTGCAATCAAGCAGCCCCTGTACACCAAGAGCAAATTTTAAGAAACAAGAAACTGTCACCAATATTGACGATTTTGATAAAAGTGTATTGAAGCGGACTGTAGGTTCATTTTATGATAGTGGAGAGTATCCGTCCGTGGCGAAAATATTAGAAAAATACCGAGAGCAATTACCTGATTTTAAATGCGGAAAAACTTCGATGAGAACACTCATGAAGGAGATTGGGTTCAAGTATAAGAAAAATGCCGAAGGACGTAAATATTTAATGGAAAGAACAGATATTGTTTGTGCCAGAATGGACTTTTTAAGGAAATTGGATTTACTTAGAAGAACTAACGATCAGCGGCCGCGTTTCTATCTGGATGAAACATGGATTAATCAAAACCATTCAAGAAAGCGTATGTGGCTTGGAAGCAACGATGAAGGAGGTTTCAAGAATCAGCCTGTAGGAAAAGGTCAAAGATTGATAGTTTGCCATGCTGGTTCCGCAAGGACTGGCTTTGTTCCAGAAGCGAAGCTAATATTTAAAGCGGTAAAATCGAAGGATGCTGATTATCACACAGAAATGGATGGCGATACATATATGGCATGGTTTTCCGCATTCCTAAATATACTTGAAGAGCCCTCAGTTATAATCGTCGATAACGCAAGCTATCATTCGATATCATTCATTGGAAAAAATACCCACAAGAAACACAAGGAAAGCCGAGATTCAAGAATGGTTATCAAAAAAAAACATTCAATATTCCAGCAGAGAAATTATAGAAGAGTTAATAAAAAAAGTAAAAGCCAGTAACCCGCAGAAGGTCCACGCTTTAGACAGTCTGGCAAATGAACGAGGCCACGAAGTAATACGGCTGCCTCCATATCACTGTCAATATAACCCAATAGAATTAATTTGGGCACAAGTAAAGGGAGAAGTTGCAAATAATAATAATACATTCAAGATAGCAGATGTTGAAAATCACCTCCACCGAGCCATCGATAATGTCACTAAAGAAAACTGGGCCAAATGTGTGAGACATGCCGAGGAACTTCAAAACAGTGACCTACAGAAAGCTCTTATTAGAGATCAGGCGCCGCTTATAATAAATTTGGCAGAAGACACTGATGAAGAAGACTCCGATGAGGATTGATACATTTTTTTGTAATATAAACGGCTCTTTTAAGGGCCACAATATGATCTACTTTGTTTTTTATACTTAACTTTCTTTCTGGGTTTATAGACATACGGTATTCAAATTTTAAAATTAAACAATTTTTCTGTTTTTACTGGTATTTAATTTAGTATCTGGTAGTCACTAATTTCATACTAATTTAAACGCACATAAAACCCATAAATAAAGTTTAATATCAAAACTTTGTTAACTCGTTAAAGTTTATGAACAAGATACGATAGTAAACGTTACTTATCGATATATTTATTTTATTGTTACGCCCATCCCTAAACCGCTCCATAAGGCCCGTAAGTGCAAGCGAGATAGACATAGGGAAATGATTTATGGCCCCAAGACTCAGTTCATTCCGATTTCACTATAGCAGGTACCACTAATAACGGAACGCCATTTGAATGTAAATTATTTGAAATATATGTACCTGATAGTGAACAAATACAGGGTTTTAGGATAAGTACCTTCATGTGGGAAAAACCCATTAAAGTTTAATTTTAGTTTTGGTCGGTTTACTCAGTAAAACCTCACTATGGTTATAGTAAAAATTCTGCAGAGAGTTTAAAATGGTGATGACGCATAGGGTGGCGTGTCAATTCTCGATAACCGGGCTCATGTACTGGGAAGGGTTTACATGTACAGAACTAAAATTGCAAGAACATTAAGCCGTAAATCAAGATTCCGATTTTTGATTTGTAGTGAAACTTCTTCGCAAAATGATGTAAGGCATTTTAATTTGGCCTTTAGGTTTTTTATCGTCATACTCATCAGATTGAGATGGACTGGAAATAAAACTCCAGAAAATAATGACTGGATATCCTGTGAAAGATGCGGCATAGCTCTAACAAATTACAAATTGGAAGACGGCGGCAGAAGACAGGAGGAGTTGAAGGCAGAAGTTGAAGTCACGATTTGGACTGTAGCGCCATCGAAGAAGAATCGTCATGATTTTATGAAAAATACTTCAAAATTATAAATGTCGTTTATATATTACACATACATTTCTGAAAGTACATATTTTAACACATCTCAATAGCTTTTTAACTAACTAACTAACCATCACGCCGTCTCCCGAAGGGATAGGCAGAAAGAATGGACTGCCACACTTTTCGTTCCTGATATATTTCTCTCGCTTCCTCAACATTCATACATCATGTCATGCACGCGCGTCGATTTCTCTGACTCCTCACATGGCTGTAATTCAATATTTGATTAATTTGATCGTGCCACGTTTTTCTTGGTCTTCTTCTGTTTCTGGTTCCATTTACATCGTTAACATATAATTTTTTTACCATTCTTTCTTTCCATATGTCCAAACCATCATAATGATCCTTTCATTATTTTGTTCATAACACCATCATTCGCACCACATTCACTTCTTATATTTTCATTTGACACTCTATTATACACAGAGTATCCACACATTCGTCTAAGAGATCTCATTTCTACTGCATTTATTCTACTTTCATCCTTCTTTTGCCAGTTCCATGATTCGCTTCCACACATAAAGCTTTTAAAACATCTTGTTAAAATTCTGGCTTGATTTTAATGCATCCAATCGGTCCTCCTTCAGAGGAACACTCCGGGCCACACAAATCATGTCCCCGCATAAACTAACAACCCACCAAATCACCTTCCAACAATGTTCCCATCAGACGTAAGAGGAATAGCCACATGAGCTGGACCTCTGTAAGCCAGAAGATTCAAGTCCAAGTCCAAGTACTCGTAGTCCCTGGAGATTTACAATGTGACGATCCAATAGCTTATTCTGTTTATAAAATATTTCACATGCGACAATTGTTCAAACACTTAAGTTTGTCTCTATATCATTCAATATATATTTTTGTAAAGATTAGTACAATAGATAACGGTTTTGTATAATTAAAATATTTATTTTAGGTTTTTATGGCACATTGTGTTATATGCTATGTTTAATTACTAATAATAAATACTCCATAAGTAGTTTTACCTTCAAGAAACAATTACTATATTATTTAAAGCTTCGTTAGAATTACATATTGTCACTAGTATTTCTTTAAAAAAAATGTTTTATACAATCCGACGAAATATCCATGAAGGACGTATTAAACATAGTAACAATCAAAACATATGTCTAATATGTGTTATATAAAAAAAACGCATCTTTTAACTTTATGCACAGTTTAAATTATCGAGAAATGTAATTAATTTCTGACCCAATACAGTTAGTGCAACGGTTATCAACGGATTATATTAAATCAAATCAATTAATTTTCTCAAAATAAATTACAAACACAATTTTTAATTTTAGTAAACTTTAGGGATAAAATATACTCTCTAAAGTATTTGTCTTCTGAACGTACTTTCACTAATATGAAAGACCTCGATCTCTGAAGCGATCATGTTCAGCAGTTTGATTGCTCTACCCACCGGCATCACCAGAGGCAGGTTGGTTCTGCATGTTGGGGATAAAACAGTCTGTGCTGACGCTGTCGAAGATAACCATCCGGAACATAAAGATGGATACCCTCCAAGATGACGGAATTCTCAAAGAATCCCCTGAAAAGTCTGAAGAAACGGGTAAGTGTGGACCCATCCCTCCTTTTTTGTACACTATTGGACCCCAGCATGCCCAAGAGGAATGTAGTTAGATAAATGAAAAATAAATCAATGTTAAAATGGAATATTCTGTAAAGTAAACTGTCCTTACGCTTTTTATTAATGGACGAGACGTGAAAAACATTTTCCAAGAGCTCACAGTTAAATTCATCTTAATTCGTTCGACATGCGTATGGTTATTATATGATATATTGATAAAATACCGATTAGTTTACTATTTTAATACACTTTTACGTAATATCAATACTTCATTCGGAAAAGCGCGGCAAAAGCTTTCCCGGGAAAACGATACGCGCTCGCGGTGGAAAATTTCATTTATGACTGACGAGGTGAGTATTCCAAGCAATCGACCCTAAAATGGAGGGCGACTTACCTACCATTTTGTAGGGGAAATTTCCTATTTGCGCTTGGAAGTTTTTTTTTTAATTACTCTGAAGAAACACGTCGGTTAGTCGAAACACGAATGTTTGTGAAATAAATAAATATTATCTATATTCGCCATACTTCGTGTTGTAATTTTATTTCTCTTTTTCTTTTTTTATACAACACTTACATTAAAATAAAAATTACATAGACATGTTTCGGACAACCAGTCCTTCTTCGGTGATACATATTATAAAGATACATAGAGATTAAAAATATTATAAAATTGTTTACACGATCTGAGAGATGTTATAGAGATTTATTTTGGAACGTTTATGCATAGTGAAACGCGCGCTAGTCGATTTTTCCGACATCGATCATGCCATGTTTTCTTCGGCCATCCTCCATTCATCTGCTTGCATACAAATTCTTGATCATTCTTCCCTTACCCATTATTTCCATATGTTCAAACCATAGACGTTACCTTTAAAAATTGTATATTCAATTAATTAATTCGATTTAGATAATTAATTTAATATGAATAAAAATTTATTTTTTTTCTTCTAAAATTCCCTACTTTTAATCTAAAATTGCAGAAATATTATTCATGGAAATAAGGACTCTCCGATCCGTTGAGGGAACGAGACTCCGAGACAGAGTAAGAAATTCCGAAATAAGAAAGATCTGGATGATCTGGAAAGATGTCGTGCAATGGGAAAGACTGAGAAGACGCTTCTGGAGAGATCATGTGGAGAAAGCATGTTCTGAAAGAGTGATAAGTAATCGATCTCCAGGAAGACCACCCAAAAGATGGCGAGACAGTTGGACATCTACATCTCAGGAACAGACTCCGAGAAATAACAGGACACAGTCCTAAATAAAGCAGAAGAAGAAGAGAAATAATATTTTAATGGAGCTAAATGAAACCCTTTATGAAATTTTCAAATTTAGCTAGAACTTTAATTAAAATAAAATATTTCACAAATATGACATATAATTAAACGCGTAAGTGTTTTTTTTAACATAATAACATAATTTTATTTAATTATCCACAGCTGGACATAATCCTCCCCACCCCTTCGCCATTTTATTATAGTAACAGATAAATCATTAATTTATCTTCTTCTTCCTGTGCCGTGTCAGGTCCCCCCGACGTTGGCGATCACTCCGGCGAAAACCTCCCTGTCCTGCGCTGCCCGAAACAGGTCATCCACCGTCCTCATTCCGGTCCACTCTCTAATGTTGCGCAGCCAGGACATCTGTTTTCTGCCAACTCCCCGTCTTCCCTCTATCTTGCCCTCCAATAGTCGGAGGAGGCGGTACTTTTCTCCACGCAGCACGTGACCCAAATATGAGACCTTTTTCACTTTGACATTCGACAACAGCTCTCTCTTGGCTCCGGCTCTCCTAAGTACTTCGACGTTACTGACCTTTTCGGTCCAAGGTATACGAAGCATTTTCTGTGTATCCACATTTCGAATGCTTCTAACCGATTCATTACGTTCACTTTTAGAGTCCATGTTTCACTTCCGTATAATAGAGCTGACCATATGTAAGCTTTTATCATTCTTTGTCGAAGTTTAAGATTTAAATTATCGTCACAGAAGAAGGGTCTCATCTTATTAAATGCAGCACGTGCAATTTCTATTCTACATTTTACTTCTGTATCTGGGTCGAGTGTTTTAGTAATGATACTGCCGAGGTATTTAAACTGGTCAACCATTTCGATATTTACTCCTTTTAGTCGAAAAGATGATCCAGAATAATCAAGTCTTCCAAACGACATCCACTTGGTCTTAGCGACATTTATTGTCAGACCCAATTCTTCTCCAGCCGTGTCAATCTTATTTAGGAGCTCTTGGAGATCAGGTATACTTTCAGCCAATATGACTGTATCGTCAGCATATCTGATATTATTTATAACGACTCCATTGATCTTCACCCCAAGGCTAGAGTTTTCTAGAGTTCTTTGGAAAACTTTATTGGAGTACAGATTAAACAATAGAGGTGACAGAATACAACCTTGTCGAACTCCTCTTTGTATAGCTATAGCCTCTGTATTTCCACTTCCATATCTGATCTTTGCCGTTTGACACCAGAATGAAGTTTCTTATGAAATTCAGGTCTTTGGAGTCAATGTTACAGTCTTTGAGCATCTCCATGAGTGTCGTGTGCCTTACCCTGTCAAACGCTTTTTCATAATCGATGAAGCATGCAAACACCTCTTTGCGTTGATCTCGACACTTCTGTAGCAGGACATTGACTGCCAGTAGCGCTTCTCTGGTTCCGAATGCATTTCGGAATCCGAATTGTGTGTCATCTAGATCTTGCTCGCACTTGTTTCTTATTCGGGCATGTATAATTTTAAGAAACAGTTTTAGTACATGACTCATTAGGCTAATCATGTGATAGTCATTACAATTCTTTGGGTGCTGCTTCTTAGGTAAGGTGACAAATATCGATTTCAGCCATTCTTGGGGGATAATCCCTGTGTCATAAATCTTATTAAATAGCCTCAGCAGGTAGTTAATTTATAAAATATACTAATTTGATAAAGAGTTATCTTTCTAAAGAAGAGATTTTAAATTTTGTCTAAGAAGATAATGCAGAAAAGATATTTTATTGTGGCACATGCAATCATCAAGGCCTACCCAATGAAAGTACCGAAATATATTTTTAGTCGGCCAAAGATTAAAGAGTTTTCGAAGTTCAAATATTCAAAAACGCACTTTTATTGAATAGTGATGTGTCGACTCGATTCCACGGAAGTCAATCATTTTTGCAGACTTCGGGGTAGTGCGGTACCATCGCGTGGTTACCACTACTGCTAGACTGGTCGCAGATCGGTAAATTGGGAAACTTTAGGGCTTTCTGATGAAAGGGCTACTCACCTTGAGCGGGCACAAAAGGATATGAGGGTTAGCCAAAGGCTTTTTTGCAATTTACCTGGGCTTTACCTCAAATTCATTTGGCCATAAAACATAAAATAAAAGGGAAAGCCTTCATAGTTTAAATTATATGATACTACCTACTCTTGATACAATATTGATCGGAAGATAATATTGGAATGTGATACTAAGTATTCGAAATATAAAAATAAGAATTCCGTTACTAGGCTAAGGGAGTGGATATATTTGGATAGGCTAACAATATACATAAAATAACGATTCTCGAACAGGAGATGCTTTTTGATAGGAAAAGATTTCACTTTTGGTATAATATACCAAAAGAATACTTAGAATTACCCTGGGACCCAGACCCGGTGTTGCAGCGGGAACTTGGAGGCATAGGACCAACCAAGAGATCCGTACGATAACCCAGAAGCCCCTTATAACGAACACCGTAAGAGCCGGTCGCCTCGCATGGATTGGGCACGTATGCCGAGCCGAAGAAACCAGAGCAATCAATCATCAGACCGACTGGAGTAAGACCTCTAGGAAGGCCTAGACAGCGTCTAATGGACAACGTTCTGGCTGACCTGGCTAGGTTTGGCGAATCGGACTGCTGGGAGCAAAAGGCGCAGAATCGAGAAGCTTGGCGAAAAATCATCAAGGAGGCTAAGACTCTTCAAGAGTTGTATGGCCATAGGAAGTAAGTAATATTAGGTCCTTACATTTGAAATTGGCGTTTTGTATGGGAGGAACATAAAGTTGATTTTTTTTTAATATAATATATTTATTTAATCAAAGTACCTATGTACCATTGCTATCTATGCACTTTTGCCATCTCATTGGTAGTTCATCGATCCCTTTACTAAAAAAACCATTCGGACGGGAATCAATAAAATCTTTGAAGTCGGTTTGGACTGCCCCATCGGAGATGAATTTTTTCCCTTGCAAGAAGTTATCCAAATTTCGAAAAAAATAGTAATCTGTTGGGGCAAGGTCCGGAGAGTACGGTGGATGTCTTAGACATTCCAATTGAAGCTCTTCTAATTTGGTAGCCGTCTGTTGTGCAGTGTGTGGTCTAGCGTTATCATGAAGCAGCAGTGGCCTAGAGCGATTAACCAGCCTCGGTTGTTTAGCAGCTAGCTTTTCCATCATGGTTTGCAGTTGCTGACAATAGACATCTGCCGTAATCGTCTGGCCAGATTTAAGAAAGCTGTAGTGAACGACACCAGCACTATTCCACCAAACGCTCACAAGTAACTTTTTTGAAGTCAATTTTCGCTTGGGGCATGGTTTGGCTGGTTCGGCAGGGTTCAGCCATTGCGATGAGCGTTTCCGATTATCATACAGGATCCACTTTTCATCACAGGTAATGATTCGATTCAAAATCCCTTCATTATTGTGCCGGTTGAGTAATGCAACGCAGCAGTCAACGCGCGTTTGTTGATTTGCTTCACTCAATTCGTGAGGTACCCACCTTTCAAGCTTTTTCACCTTCCCAATTTGCTTCAAGTGGATTAAATCAGTTTTATCACTAACACCGCAGCCTGCAGCTAACTCGGACGTGGTTTGCGATGGATCCGCTTCCACAATAGCCTTCAATTCTTCATTTTCAACTTTGGTCTCCGGCCGTCCACGGGGCTTGTTCTGCAGGTCGGAATTTCCAGAACGAAAACGTTGGAACCAAAAACGCACTGTGTTTTCTTTTGCGGCACCATCGCCATACACATCATTAATCCTTCGAGCCGTTTCTGCAGCACTGGTGCCACGGTGGAACTCGTACTCGTAAATAACGCGATATTTCAAGTTTTCCATTTTGTAAACTGAGTGACGCAAAGAAAAAAACAATTGAGGAAAACACAAATGAATTATAATTTTCGAAACACAAATACTTGAGTAAATAGCTGTATAAATTTGAATTTGGAATTTCTAACCAAAGAGAAGATATTTGAGATCAAAGTTGCCAGTACGGCAAAACGCCAATTTCATCTGTAAGGACCTAATATATTAGAAATTATTGGTAAACAGTTATAAAACTGTTCAACCATTCTTCTATATCCAAACCATTTTAGTGACCCTTTACTAATGTTTTTAGGACGCATTCGTTTGCCTTACATTATTTTTATTTGATCTTCTTATGTCTATACATTTTACTTCTCAGTAATATAATTTCTACGACATTCATAGGTACTGATTCATCATACATTTGCCGGCTCTAAGTTTCACATCGTTACATAATGGTTTGGTATAAGAACTCCGTTGTGTTAACTAACTTCAAATCAAATAAGTTTTTTTACTCAAAAAACATTACAAGCAGCATAAATGTTTAAGGCATCTATTGAGTACAGGTAAACTATTATACACATACAACATAATACCAGGAACGCATTAGAGATGTTTCGACATTAAGAAGACAAAATACATTCTAAAGTTGAGAGCATTTGTCCCCTGAACGTACCTTCACTAATATGAAAGACGTCGATCTCCGAGAAGACCGCGTTCAGCGGATGCTCTGACTGTCAAACACTGGTGTCATCAGAGGCAGATTGATTCCTTAAAGGGAAGTTCCAAAGGGGTAGGCAGAAATAATGGACTGAAACACTTTTCTTTTCCGATATACTTCTCTCGATTACTCAACATTCACACATCGTGTCATGCACGCACGTCGATTTTTCCGACTCCTCACGTGACTGACATTAAATATTTGATTTATTTGATCATGCCACGTTTTCCTCGGTCTTCCGCTATTTCTAATCTAGTTTCATTTACATCGATAAAGTATACTTTTTTACCATTCTTTCTTCAATCATTTACTTTCAATGTGTCCAAACCATCTTAATGAACCTTTCATTATTTTGTTCCCGACACTTTCATTTGCGCCGCATTCATTCTGACGTCGTGTTAAAATTATCATAATCCTATTTGTTTAACCACCCTACGTATTTGAACGTACGTGATACGTTCACTTTGACTGTACCATTCTGCGCTATCCCGTATCACGTACGCGCTTGAGAAAAATCATCTCTAATGCGTTCCTGGTACTTTGTTGTATTTTTATAATATTTTACCTGTACTTAATAGATGCCTTAAACATTTTCCTGTTTGTAATGTCTATTGAGTTAATAAACTGATTTGATTTGATTTGAAAAAGTAATGTACCTAAAATGTACAAATGCCAACAACACTTGAGCCTTCATAAATATGATAGTTTTACAAGGGGCAGGCGAAGTGTGCGGCCGAGTATTTGACGTTTCGTAATTTAAAAAAATATATTATTGTAATTAAAATATAATTAAATTTCATTAATAAAAAAACTGCTTTTTTCACGTTTCTCGGAAAATAACCTGAAGGTAGGGCTGTTAAATGGTACATTAATCTTACAAACAGGAATCAATTATTTTTTTTCGTTTATATTATATAATACAGTAGAGTCTCGATTATCCGACCTCAACCAGCCGCGGCAAGGTCGGATAAGCGAAAAGGTCGGATAACACGGAAAATGTTAAAAACGATATTGAAAATGCGTTCATTTTATTTGCACATCGAAAAATTTTCAAATAATTACATGTAACATAACTGAATGTAACGAACTAAAACATCAAAATGCACTTACGGCAAAGTAATAAAACATGTTTTGCATTAGGTACATACTCAAATACAATGCAGTGAACTACGAAACTAAACTTAAGCTTGGGTAAAAAAAGTCCGTGATTGTCTTTTGTTTACCCGTAAGCACTGAGGACTGTCGCCTGGCGCGCGAATATAATGCGTGCAGTCGGGTAAAGGAAAGGGGCATTGCCCCGGTAGGTCGGATAACTCGGAAGGTCGGATAACCGAGACTCTACTGTAATAATATTTTCTCGATATCGGAAAGACACCCAGCTGACACATTTTCGTCGATCTATTAAGGTACCGATATTAATATGTAGGTACCTACTTAATGTTATCCGGACATACGATGAATTTAGATTTTTTCGTAGTAGGTATGTTACATTTTTTTTATTCAAAATAATCCCCATAATGATAGAAGCTTATTACAAAAATATCGTATTGTATGTTCACATTTTGAATACACGTAAATTATTATCGCTTTTGACACGAACATGCTTGGTTACTCATACAAGTGGGTGTATTCCGCACGGAATGCACGATACGATAATTGGATAAAAACATAATAATTTATTGTAATTTAGAAAGAAGCGAAGCATGGAATTGGCAAAATAAGGATGAAAGTAGAATAAATGCAGTAGAAATGAGATCTCTTAGACGAATATGTCGATACTCTGTGTATGATAGAGTGTCGAATGAAAATATAAGAAGTGAATGCGGTGCGAATGATGGTGTTATGAACAAAATAATGAAAGGATCATTAAGATGGTTTGGACGTATGGAAAGAATGAATGATGAAAGAATGGTAAAAAAATATATATGTTAACGATGTAAATGGAACCAAAAATAGAGGAAGACCGAGGAAAACGTGGCACGATCAAATAAATCAAATATTGAATGTCGGCCATGTTAGGAGTCAGAGAAACGAAGCGCGTGCACGACACGATGTATGAATGTTGAGGAATCGAGAGAAATATGTCAGGAAAGAAAAGTGTGGCGGTACATTCTTTCTGCCTACGGAGACGGCGTGATGGTTAGTTAGTTAGTTAGAAAGAGAATTTCTAACACTGTTTTAACGATTTTATGAATTCATTAATGACTACCCACGATTATACTCGGGTGGCAATTATGTGCTTTTCCACACCCGAGATAACTCGGGCAAACTTTACCTACAGAAAAGAGCAATCCCGAATATACTCGGGTGAAAATAAATACGATTTATGGTACGTGGAAGCGAGACAAAAAACAGCTGCGACAATTTAAACAAGGTACTTACGAGGGCGTTAGATTTTTTTTTCTTATAAAAGGGGTGATCCAAAAAAGGTTGAGAACCTATGCGTTAGACCAGTGATTCCAAAGTGGTTTATATAGACCCTCAGGGGTCCACGACAACTTGCGGGGGGTCTACGACA
Organism: Lepidostoma basale; assembly: GCA_022606425.2. Taxonomy (NCBI): domain Eukaryota; kingdom Metazoa; phylum Arthropoda; class Insecta; order Trichoptera; family Lepidostomatidae; genus Lepidostoma; species Lepidostoma basale. The sequence goes on along the minus strand of JAHDVF020000333.1, from coordinate 3,110,104 downwards.
GTTGCAATAAAAAAATGGGGGTCCATGAGATGTAACATAAATGGAGGTCCACGATATGGTTCAAGTAAATTGAAGCCGAATATTGAAACGCAATACGAATATCGAATTCGTTGGCGACTTTTTTTTTAGCTTACTTGGGGAAAATCGGACGCTGGAAAGCGACCTTTTTTTTAGCAGCTCATTTGGGGAAAATCGGACGATGGAAATCTCAATGGAAATTTTAGCTCGTCAGCGGGAAGCAGGGGGTCTAAACAAAATTGAAAAAATCGGCAAGGGGTCTACGGCACAAAAAAGTTTGGGAACCTCTGCGTTAGACTGTCCAGTATGCTTGTAATCAGCTGTGCTCTTTAGACATTACTGCAGTATAATTGATTTATTTTGCAATGTGTATTTAATCCATGAAACATCTGAACGTAAAGAATCGCGTTGATTGTCCGCGTGGATTGTACTTTTCTCCAAAATTATTGTATCTGTAGGCTCTACAAGCAATGAATAGGCGAAACACACTGACGCCGAATCGTCTGCGTCGCCTTCGACCCATAAAATACCATAGTCACAGCCACTCCACACCAGGATATACCTACAACATTATATATTATACAGTAGCAGCGGCATGTGAATTTTACTTAATTGTTACACCAAACAAAAAAATGTTTGCAACACTTAACGATGCCAACATAGGTTGGCGATAATATTATAAAAATAAATAAGTAAATTGTAAATAATAATTTAAAATTCAAGCATTTGTCTTCTTATTTTAACAGCGATCGGTTTCGCCAGGTTGGCAGATCAGTCTTTCGATAACAGACAGACTGGCGATCTGTGTATGGGTTTCAGATAGATTTCGTTAGCGGAACTAACAGACTTAATTTAACCTGCAATGTTTGTGGGAGTACTTGTCTCTCTCTCTCTGGTTTCAATCCTGGGATTGGTTTGCAGCAATTTCCTCTATTCTTCTCTTCCATTCTTCCCTGTCTTGTGCGGCTCTTTTGAAATCTGCATATGATGAGCAGCGCACGTCCACCAACAGGTCCTCCAGGTACTCTCGGCGTGGGCGTCCCCTAGAGTTTGTCCCTCGGTCATACCCTCCATTATGGCATGCAAGAGGCCTTCTTGTCGTATTACATGGCCGATCCATCTTGCACGCCTTTCGGACAAGGTCCTGAGCAGGTGCCTTCCTCCTTCGACTCTTTGGAGAACCTCCTCATTTGTAATGTGGTCTCTCCAGGAAATTCCTAATAGTCTTCTATTGGACCACATCTCAAAAGCCTCTAGTATCCGTTTATCTCTTTCGGATAGGCACCATTTCTCGCAGCCGTACATCAAGATACATCCATGAGGAGTATTCTCAGTTTTAGGTCTATATTATTCGATTATATTATTTTCGACCTTTTATTAAATGCAAGCCTAGCCTGATGTATACGGCTGTCGACCTCGCTCTTAGACCGACCGTCCCATGTTATTTTATGTCTCGGCAGGAGCGCGGTACTTAACGGTGAATATCATGACAACGAAAAGAGTTAAACCCATAATTATTTTTGAGAAATTGTTGACTAAATTATGGAATGTAATAAAACATACGAAAAAGTCTACATCAATGATCCAGTTACAGATCTAAATTTAAAAAATATATATTTTTATTACAAGTTTCTAAGTTCGATATTGTTAGGTTAGGTTAGTTTTTTTGGAATGTTATGTTTTTCTCGATTCCGTCTCTCATCCTTCTTCTGCCACTTCAATCCATCGCTTCCATACACACAGGTTGGAACTAGAACTCCACTGTAAACGGCAGTTTTTGCTTTCAGTGATACGCAGTGTTTTATTAAATGTTGTTTATAATAAACGTGATTCCATAAAAGAAAGAAATGTGTGTTTGTGTCGAAGTAGCTCATGAAATATGCATGAACAGCGACCCACAAGAAAAGTTACTATTAGCGGAGCGATTCTGCTAGGGCGGAAAATCTAAATGCGGCATCATTTATGCATAAAAATTGTTAGTTTTCCATGCATAAAATACGGGAAAGCTGGCGATTCTGATGAATTTACGACCTACACGCTTCGAACCAAATTTGTGTGGTAGAATATTTAGTTTTTTTTTGTATGATAAATTAGATTGCCTATGCCTACATTTTACGGAATGAAATTTATTAGGAATTCACCGCACAATTTATATTTCGTTATCGGAAACACGTTTTATTCTTTTTTATAACCGAATGACGAATAGACAAAAGCGTTATATAATATTTTATAATAGGTAGGGTGAATTGATTGTACCTGACTAATTGATAAAATTACCAGCTGAACATACACAATTTTAAATACTTACCCAATACGATTTATTGTTAAATAATAATTAATGCGAATGATGGTGCGAATGATGATGAATGATGGTGTTATGAACAAAATAATGAAAGGATCATTAAGATGGTTTGGACATACGTAAAGAATGAATGAATAAAAGAATGGTAAAAAAAAAGATATGTTAACGATGTAAATGGAACCAGAAATAGAGGAAGACCGAGGAAAACGTGGCACGATAAAAAAAAATCAAATATTGAATGTCGGCCATGTGAGGAGTCAGAGAAATCGACGCGCGTGCATGACACGATGTATGAATGTTGAGGAATCGAGAGAAATATGTCAGGAAATAAAAGTGTGGCACTCCATTCTTTCTGCCTACGGAGACGGCGTGATGGTTAGTTAGTTAGTAGTTAATAATTAAATAAAACGATGTTTTTTATTGACTACTTCAACTTATTTTCTTTATTTCGAAACCGGTCGCTGTCAATATATACAATGTGTATTTTCGACACTTGATCAAACGAAATGTGCGAATATTAGAAAAAAAAAATTATCGATAAAAATGCAATTTTTTTCCTATAAAAATTTCCTATATTTTTTTAAAATTGAAAAACTATGTTTTTTTTATCTTCAACTAAGCTGCGTATTTTCGTTAAAATAGTCTCATTTGAAAGTTAGAAAGTCTACGTAGCTAAGAAAATAAATAAACATAACAATATCGAACAGAAACTTAGTAAAAAAAAAACACCCTTACGTCACGAATCATTCTGCCCTCGCCTCCTCTAGAAGACCACACTCCCATAGGATGTGGAAGGCCGTCTGGGCCCCCCTCCGCATGCGCATGGGTCCGGTGCCAGACCAAAATCGTGGAGCCTGGCTCGAAAATTGCCATGGCCCGAGAGCATCTGCACAACGTGGTGATATTTTTATTTATTATTTTTTTAAAAAGACTAACATCGAGGATTTATGTCAATGATATTATAATTTATTTTACAATCTTCAATGTGAGCAGAAAATAGCTCATTTGTCCTGGCTTGAACCCATGTCCCCTGGATCAAGAGCCAAGCGTTCTATCCCCTAGACCACCACCCGAATAAGATCTAAGAAAATCCACTAACTGCTTATGTTCGAGACCGCTTCCAGCTCTCTCCGCACACAAAGAGGAGCGCGTCATCGGCGTACGCGACCAGGGTGCTAGCACCGGGCAAGGGCAGTTGGAGCAGGTCGTCGAATAGGACGTTCCACAGTGTCGGACCAAGAACCGAATCCTGAGGACATCCCATCGTGGACTCTCTTTCGACTCGAGTCTCCCCGTAGGTGATTTCGACCCTCCTGTTTCTGAAGAAGTCAGAAATAAACAGGAAGAGCTCCCGCGGGCATCCCCGGCTCCGCAGCTTGACAGTATCATGGGCCACCAGGTGTTGTCAAACACTCCGCTGATGCCCAGGAAGACTCTGTGGGTAATATTATGATGAACTGGGACTATTTGTATGAGCTGTAAATGTACTCAATCGCAGTTCATGACCCCCTTTTACTGCAAATGAAACCAGCCGCACAATGAGGTTAAAATTAATATACATTATCTTGGAAATAATTCAAAACAGTGACATCACACCTATTGATTCATTTTAGAGTTTACCAGCCTTTTAATGACTAAATTTATATACTTGGTTGCAGCATAGTTCCAGTCATTAATGGTCTTTCTTTAAAAAAATAATAATTGTATATTCATGTTTCTGTTTGTGTAATCAATATGTTGTACTCACTTTCAAATTACGGTAGTACAGAGAATGGTGGTTATTTGTAAAAATAATACTTATTGGCGAAAAATATACTAAAATATTGTTCCTTCTTTTTTTCTTATAGGTCTGATGACCTGTTATTGGTTGCATCTCTGTCCCCCAGCAAAGTGCTCTGCCAACTATGTTGCCATCTTTTCGGTGGTCGGCCACGTGGGTGCGAACCCTCGGGTCGACTGTCGCAAGCTATCTTTGGGATTGTATTTTCTGCATACGGGAGACAAGCTCGTTCCAGTTTTATTCTCCTTTGGCGCCCCTATCTGACAATGACTACAACCTCGCAGATTCTTTGGAATTCTGTATTTCTTATTGGGTCAGGAAGACTTTTGCCGACTATACATCATAGTACATTCATTTGCTTGGTTTGAGCTGTCGGCTCTGGATTCTATTGGATATGTGAAGATAGGTCTGACACAGATTTTGTAGATCCTCACTTTACTCCAGTAATATAAGAGGATTTAATTAAAAAAGAACAGATTCCATCAATAGGCAGCACACGAATACTTAAAAGGCCGTATGCAGCTTTGTGCTCAGGGTTCTCCGCACCAGTACTAGATGATAAATAATACAATTACAATTTAATTTGGAAAAAAGTATATTCCCTTAACATTAAATTCAAATCACAAATAATATTAAATCATAAAGAAGAGAAAACTATGCTCTCCTATGTCCTAAATTTTGATTATGCGAAAGAAAAGCGAGATGACCCTTGGGGCATTTGTTGGCATAATGTCCTTTGGAGCCACATTTATAGCACGTGATCTCCTCCAGGGGCTTGGGCGGAGGGCGCATTCCCGGAATCCGGTGCGGGTCATCGTTGCCGTCGGATGCCTTCATGTAACCTTGGGCTCGGAACTTGGCATCTTCTTGGCGTTGGGCAGCTTCCCTTTGCTAAAAAAAAAAAGCAGAAAATGTATCACAAAAACATTATTAAAAAAATTGTATTGCAGCAGTGATATTTAAGAGAAAATTCTACAAACTGTAATAAAATTTTTTTTAAACACTTATATACTTTGTTTTAACACCACTTTATTTTGTTTTATCCAGCTAACTGGTTTCACTCTTGCTGCCAAACTCAGATTGTTTTCATAACCCTGACGAAACTCTGGCAGGAGCGAAACCGGTTGGTTCAACAAAACAAAGTCAAGTGGTGTAAAAATAAAGTACACAAGTATTTTAACATATTTTAAATAATGCCACAACATAAATGAAATGCTCAAGTAAAGGCAAAAGTTTATGAAATTAGCCACTACCATAATCAATTTATCATAAGGACACTGAAAATGTTTAAATATTAAGTTAAATTTAATTATTTTATAGATACCTCTGGTGGAATTTTATTGCAATAGGTAGCCTTATGTCCCAGTTCCCCGCAGAAGTGGCAAATAGGCTGCCGCTTGGCCTCCTTAGTAGGCTCTGTTGGGGCAGGCAGCTCAAATCTCGGGTGGGTGAGATTGCACTCTTGCCCCTGAGGGCAGAAGCCCGCGATGTAGTTGGTGCAGATCACACGGCGGACGTGACGGTGGCGACAGTGCGGCCCGTGGCGACAGAAGCCACGGTCATACCTAAACACAGGAAGTACCATGTAAAACATTTCAAATTCCTTCACAGTCAAATATTTTGATTATATGTGTTTAAATATTTTAAACACATATAATCAAATGAATTAATGAAATTCAACAAGACTTTTTTTTCCCTTTGTGACAATTTCTAGTAGTTGTGATGCTAGAATGTTAGAATAGTGTGCAATTTCATTCTTTCCATTTTAATTAAATGGCATAATCAACAAAAGTATAGGCAAGATGAAAAAATATGATAAGTGCCCAAAATTACAATAATTTATTTATTTATTTACTTGAAATAGTACACATGTACATAACACATTATACATTCATAATATTATATAATAAACAAAATACTCAATTTACAAATCTCATATTCAACTTCAATTTAATGTTAAAATAATTTTGATTTGAATTTTGGAGAATATGGCTTTTAAATTTTACAGTGAGATTCAGGTACTATTTCCATTAAAATAGTGAAAATTACTATAGTTGGTAAAAAAAAGAATGTCTAGATAAAAAGAGTTTTTTAAAACAACAATTTTAAAAATGTAATAAATATTTTGTAACTACGGAATATCATGTTGACTGCCACGGTAATTTTCAAAATTCGGGTGTAAAAAGCCATTTTAACTAATTCATATTATAATATTAAAACTCCGTTAATGCGTGACTGACGGCGCTTGAGGACCGTTACTCTAATTCAAATGTTGGCACTCACATATGACTGCCACGGCATGATATGTGTTAGCGCTACCACGCACTAAGCAACCAAGTTGCCCCAACCAGGTTGCGGCAGCCAGTCCGACATATGGCCCGCGCACTAGGCAACCATGATTTTCTGGCTGCTAGCAGCCAGAACTAGCGCGAACAATATTAGGCGATTGTATGTGGCCACCGTCAGTCCTCGCGCACTTGTTATAGTGGCCAGACGTATTTTGTGCTCCGTGACATTTTGCAAAATGATTTTCGATACGGAGAAATTTATTCTGGGTATTATTATTATATAGTAAGAAGTAATGACTAGTGCACTCGAAGAAGGTATGCGAGAGGAACAGGCTGGCTTCCGAAGTGGCCGGTCTTGCGTTGAGCACATAAATACACTCCACATCATAATTGAAGAGGCCTCTGAATGGCAGTACAGCATGTACCTAACGTTCGTCGACTTTGAAAAGGCCTTCGATACATTATCGTGGACTTCAATCTGGTCAACTCTCATTCGCAAAGGAGTCCCACGGAAGATTGTGAATGTCATCAGGGCAATGTATGACGGTTGTTCTCGTCGTGTAGTGCACCAGGGCAAACTCTCCGAGGCCATCAAACTGAGTGCGGGAGTGTTCCTGTCACCCCTGCTCTTCATAGTGGTTCTGGAGGATGTGTTGCGCCGTTCTTTCGACGGTCCTCATGGCATTCCATGGATACGTGATACCCAGTTGGAGGATCTGGATTATGCTGATGACCTCTGTTTACTTTTGGTAAACCGGGTGGATGCGGAGCGGAAGCTTTGTAGACTTCACGAGGAAGCGGCAAAAGTAGGTCTCAAGATTAACATGTCCAAAACAGTAGACCTACGAGTGTCCACAAATGACTCCACCCCAATCTTGCTCCACGGTGTCCCCCTTGTGACCACGACCACAGCTTCTGCTACCTCGGTAGTATGATAGCAAGCTCAGGAGGTACGGAGGAGGATGTAGCTAGCAGATTTAACAAGGCAAGGGGAGCTTTCGCTATGCTTCGCCCTGTATGGCGCTCCGGTATCATTTCGAGAAAGCTCAAGCTCCAAGTATTCAGTAGTAGCGTTAAAAGCGTACTGCTGTGCGGATGTGAGACTTGGAAGTCTACTGCAGACGTTATTGGTAAACTCCAGGTGTTTATAAATAGGTGCCTTCGCTCAATATTCAAAATCTATTGGCCCCAAACAGTGTCAAATGCCGTTCTCTGGACCATAGCAGGCGAAAAGCCAATTAGAGAACAAGTCGTTAGGCGCAAATGACAGTGGATCGGTCACACTCTGAGACGGAACTCAGCCTGAATCGCTCAGGGCGCACTAGACTGGTCCCCTATGGGGGGAAAGAGAAAGCGAGGCAGACCTAGAGCCACCTGGAGAAGAACCCTGCAGGACGAGGTTAAGGCAGCAGGCCTCACTTGGGATGATGTTAAGCATCAGGCACGCGATAGAGTCGGGTGGAGAAGATTCCTTGAGGCCCTATGCACCACGGAGGTGTGACAGGACAAAAAGAAGAAAGAAGAAGAAATAATAAACGTTTTGAAAAATAAACACAATATTTTTTAATTTATGTAGGTACTCATTGGTTGCTATTAACTGGCTGCTTTTTAACTGGCTGCTCAATATTCCTGGTTGCCGTAACCTGGTTGCGGCAACTTGGCTGCTTAGTGCGCGGTAGCGCTTTAAGTTATGAAAACGATTTTAAGGTTAGTTAATTTCTTAAGATATTTTCACTGTTCTTTCATTAGCACAAAAAATATACATAAACCACATATTATAGAATTAAAATTAAATGTAGAATGCATTTTAACTATCTTTATTCTACCTACATGTTATTTAATAAGAAGTGTGAAATATTAATATGTAATAATAACCATGTTCAATCATTGATAATTTATTTGGCAACTATTTAGAGGTTAAGTTAAATGAGCAATGTTTATTCTCACCATGGGCAGTCTTTTATTTTACTTTCGGGATCAATATGCAAGAATGGGCATTCTTTATTGTGACAAGCATTGAATCTCGAATAGAAATAGCATTCCGGCATTTTGGACATATCATATTCGTGGAGAAATTCACATTGATCGCCTTTCTTGCACAACCCTCTGAGCCAATGTTTGCATACTACAGTTCTGTCTCCTCGTACATGTCTAAAGGGGCAGGATGCACCCTTATCACATCCATTTGATATACTGTAAAATTCACATACTGCTGCTGTAGACTCTGGCAAATAAAAACAAAACATTATTAAATCGAGATCGAAAAAATATTAAATACTCAAGAAGTTTAAAAAAGAGTCGTGTGGTTGTAAGTGCAAAGAAATATCGTTTGTAACAACAAAATAAAATAAAACAGACATTATATTAAAAAAATATACACATACTATCCATCCCAGGAAACGGGAGCGGTAAAGCTCCATATTGCTCTTCTAATGCGATTTCGATATCAAATTTAATATGATCGACGTTTGCGACAAGGAGTTCCATATTTTAATAATAAAATACCATACAAATAAACAAATTTATTCAGCTTTACACAGCAACTCCAACCGAATGTTAGCGGTTGCCAAACCATAGAATACCGTCTGTCAAAATTGTCGACAACCATTTCGAGTATAGACAATTTAAAAAAAATGGTCTCTTTTTCGCGATACTTAACAACCATAAAATGATTTAAATTCTTGTGGAGCTTCGTGCGTTTATGGTAAACGTCAAAAAATCGATGCGGGAAATTTAAAGCATGCGCACAAGCTTATTTCTTTGCGCAATAACTGCTGTTTATGTTTGAAGTGTAAATCGTGATCAGCCGGTTGTGATATTTCGTTAATAAATTACTTGTCTATTAAACCATGTTTGTAATCAGTATTAAACCTCTTCCGTAGTAGTGTTAAATATAGTTTCTATTATATTTCGCACCTCTTGCTGTTATTTGGCGACTGCACTTTTTATAATGAGTGAAAGGTTTGATTAAAAACGTAATAAATTAAAACATCGCTATGGGGGAAAATTTAGGTAGAGGATATAAACACATTGGCAGAAGTGGCGGAGGTGACTTTGTTTCTGCTAACTGGCTCAATCATGTATCGGCTCCTGTTGATAAACAGAGCCGAATATATATGGCGATGATGTTAGCTGGAGTCGGCTTTTTGTTACCTTATAATAGGTAATATCTTTGTTAAAAAAACGTGCTTACTTTGATTTGTTTTATATGATAACTATCTTGATTGGGAATATTTAAAATAATTACTTATTATTTGAGATAACATTTCACTTTGGAAGCAATTTTTTTTCTTCCTTAAAATTGTGTTCCTTTAACAAGTAACATATAATACATAACAAATAAAATAAATTATTCGAAAATGTGTTATTTTAATGAATAACTTTATTTTTAAGCTTTATTCTGGCAGTGGACTTCTTCCAAGACAGATTTTCAAACACCCCAATAATGTTTGACATGTCCATGGTTTATATATTTTCTGCATTTTTTGCTGTATTACTGAATAACATTCTGATGGATCGATTATCTCTCAACAAACGGATAACATTCGGTAAGTATTATGCTTATTTTTATAATAATAAGAGTATATTATTGAATATTTATTTTATTATAATTACCACAAAATTATTTACTCATTTATATCATATATTTTGACAAATCACTTTTAATAAACATCGCAATACAATCCTTGACATTCTTCTTCTTCTTTTTGTCCTGCTACATCTCCGTGGTGCATAGGGCCTCAAGGAACCTTCTCTACCCGACTCTATCGCATGCGATGCCTAACATCATCCCAAGTGAGGCCTGCCGCCTTAACCTCGTCCTGCAGGGTTCTTCTCCAGGTGGCTCTAGGTCTGCCTCGCTTTCTCTTTCCCCCCATAGGGGACCAGTCTAGTGCACCCAGAGCAATGCAGGCTGGGTTCCGTCTCAGAGTGTGACCGATCCACTGCCATTTGCGTCTAGCGACTTGTTTACCCGACATTATTTCTTCAAATATGGCTGATTGTTAATTAATTAAAGACGGACTTCCAACTTTTCCTTCTCGCTCTTGAAATACATGGCTCAACCTGAGTATCCTCCCTCGATATAATAAATGCATTTATCAATACATAATATAATGAAAATATTACCAAGTTTTCTAAAAAACTGTCTTTTGTAATTATTATGGTGAATATAATTATTATTATGATGGTTTGGACAATGAATTATATCTAAACAACGTAAATGGGACAACAAATAGATGAAGATGAAGACCAAGGAAGACATGATCAAATCAATCAAATATTCAATGTCGGCCATTTGAGGAGTCCGAGAAATTGACGTGCGTGACATGCATGACACAATGTATGAATGTGGAGAAAGCGAGAGAAGAATAAAACAGTGTGGTGGTTCATTATTTCTGCCCACCCTTTCAGTGAGACAGCGTGACGGTTAGTTATAATTATTTTTCAATTGGGTCAATAAAATTATTTATTTACCACTTTCAGTGAAATAATTAAAATATGTTTTTTTTAATGCATTTATAATGTTCTATTAAACTAATTAACTAACCATCACAATGTACCCCGGATGGGTAGGTAGAGAGGATGGACCACCATACCCTTCTGTCCTGACAAAGGTACCTCATTAATTTGATCATGCCATGCTTTCCTTGGTCTTCCATGGCTTCTCTTTCCACTCACACTGCTTGTATACAACATTTTAACCATTCTTCTCTCGCCCATTCGTTCCATATGTCCAAACCATCTCAAGGATCCTTTTTTAATTTTACTTATGATGCAATCATCTGCCTTACATTTCTTCCTTATTTCGTCATTCGATATTCTATCATATATTGTTTTTCTTGCACATTCTCAGTGATCTCATTTCTATGCAATTTATCCTACTTTCATCCTTTTTTGCCAGCTTCAAGCTTCACTTCCATACATAAGCCACCTTCGTGGCCGAGTGGTAAGTGCATTTACTGCCACCCCCAAGGTTGAGGGTTCGATTCCCGGCGAGGGCTGTGTGATTGTCACATTGTCTTCGGTCTGATATAGAATTCACGTGATAATAAAATGGCGATAGATTAGCTACCTATCACATGTCACGAGAATCACTATAATAGCTATAATAATACCCTTTACATCGATTTGGCTCATGCTGTCATGATGTAAAGAGCGATTCAACAAAATAATAATAATAATAAGGCTTGGCACTAGAACTCTATTATGTACTGCCATCTTTGCCTTAGTTGAAATATTTCTATTTGCAGTGATGACAGTTCTATAAAAAATGTATATTTCAATAAGTTGTAAAGTAATTTGAGAGCATCTTCAATTTTATAGTCATGTGAATATTACTCATGTTAATATGTACAATAAATTTAATTAAAAATATTCTTTATATAGAAATGATTTATATATAATAAATAATAAAAAATACGTATTCCAGGTTACTCTGTGTCAATAATAACACTACTGTTTGTGGCGTTCTGCGAGATAGACATGGAATCCTTCTCCCCGGCAGTTTCTTACAAGATAAATCTGATCGCAGTTGGGGCCGTGGCTATTGGCTGCACTGTTCAACAATCCAGTTACTATGGGTTCACCAGCATGCTCCCCAAAAGATATACCCAAGCTGTTATGACCGGGGAAAGTAAGTTTCAAATCAGTTTAATTTTTTTTCACCTTAACAGAAAAAAATAATTACTGTTAAAATTTATAACACTGTTAATATCAAAATTTATTTTTATTCACTGAGAGTGTCGCGACAGCTGTTTCACCAACTGATGTTGGCATCATCAGGTGTTACAAAAACCTGATGATGCTCACATCAGTTGGCGAAACAGTTATCGTGAAACTCTCAGTGAATAAAAATAAATTGTGATATTATAACGGTGTTATAAATTTTAAAAGTAATAATGTTGAAGTATCATAGTGTTTCGGCCGAAACAATGGACTATTTGGAAAAAAGTAATACAATGCATTCATCATCGTCATCATCAGCCCATATCTGTCCACTCCTGGACGTAGGCCTCCTCCATCTCCTTCCATGTCTGTCCGTCCTGGGCAACACACATCCACGTCGTACCAGCGGTTTCTTTGATGTTGTTCCTCCATCAAAGTTGAGGACTTCCTGGGTTTCGGGTTGTAGTTCTAGGACACCAGCAAAGGAGGCCACATGGCCTGCCCAGCGCCATTTTAGCGCTGCCACTCTTCCGATGATGTCCGACACCCCTGTTCTAGTTCTAATAGTGGTGTTTCTCACCCTGTCCGCTATTATTATTCCCAACATCGCTCTTTCCATAGATCTTTGGACAATTCTTAATTTATTCACGCTTCTCTGAGACAATGCATTGGGAGCAATAAAAGAATATTTTGACACACATAAAAAATTATGTATTTTATTTAAAAGTTTACAAATATCTTTATCATTTTATAAGGATTAATTGTATCTCAATAGAGACGAAGATGTAAACTGTTTTCTGGGAACAGAATATGGTGGCCGAGGCGCTTACAGGACTTATGACCTGTCATTGGTTGGGTTGAGCGATCGCTTTATTTTTAACAACATTTCCCATTCCGCCCTTCTTACGACCACCACGGCTGACAAATTTTTGGAAGTTGTATATATGCTAAGATGCCGCGCCTATCTTTACATTTTTTAGTTCACTCTACACTAGCGTCATCTATTAAGATCCATCTTCGTCTCTATTGAGATACAATTAATCCTTATATAATAATAATTTATCCGCATTGGGTAAAATCCAGTATTTGTCTACATTCAAAATGTTGTTTATCATTTTATTTTGGTCCTGATTCATAATGGTTTAAAAATTAATTAAAAATAATTATCACTCTAGTAATATTTTGAACTATATATAAGTTATAGATCCTCTATTGATGATAATAATTTTGTTACTGATTTATTAAACAGGATATGTTAATAAAGTTTTAAATTTAATAATATCTGTCTACTCATTCCAATATATAAAAAATCTAATATTGAATAATTGTCTTTATTGAAGATCATTCCTTCATCTTAATCCTCTATTTATATTCTATGCCTTTAAAAAATCTAATATGTATTATATATTAGCATTGATTGAATATTATTATGGTTGAAAATATAAATATTGTCTATTCCAACAGGTGCAGCAGGCGTGTGGGTGTCTGGCAGTAGAATCCTGACAAAATTAATACTGAAGGATGAAAAGAAAAACACGGAACTGTTTTTCGGCATGACAATAATAACTATTTCATTTTGTTGGTCCTTGTACATAGCTGTGCGGAAAACTGCCTTTGTTGAGTTTTATATGACTTTGTGCCAAGAATCCAAGAGGAAGATTGTTTTGGAGCCAACGGATGACACCGGACTGGTAAGATTATATAAAATTCCGATCCAAAGAACATTTCAAGATTATGTTTTTATTTATTTCGCTAATACAAGTTTAAATTTACTGATCTGAATGATCAATCCTTTTCATTGGTTTATGTTTGACTGTGGTTTAAGTACGGTCTATTTAAGTTTACTCAGAAGAGATCATTTAAGGTCATCAATTCAAATTAGAATACCAGACTTTTTTCTGATTAATAAATATTAACTAGTTTCGCTTGTTATGTATTTATTAAAAAATAGTGTATAATTCTGATAAACAATGGAGTTCTGGTTCCAACACTAATGTATGGAAGCGAAGCATGGAACTGGCAGAAGAAGGATGAAAGCAGAATAAATGCGGTAGAGATGAGGTCCCTAAGACGTATGTGTGGTAGAACGATATACAACAGAACCTCAATGCTGATATACTCGTAAGAAAGGAATGTAGAGCGGAAGAAGGTAATATTAACAAAATTATGAAAGGATTGCTGCATTGGTTCGGACATATGGAACGCATGGATGGAGAAAGAATGGTTAAGAAAGTATACGTTAATGATGTAAATGGGTTACGGAGTCGAGGCAGACCGAGGAAAACATGGCATGACCAAATTAATAAAATTTTAAAGGTTGGTCATGTTAGAAGTTGAAGGAATCGACGTGCGTGTATGACTCGTTGTATGAATGTGGAGGAATCTAGAGAGGTTTGCCAGGATAGAGTAGTGTGGCGGTCCATTCTCTCTGCCTACCCCTGCGGAGAAACGGCGTGATGGTTTGTTTAGTGTATAATTTGTTGTTTACTTGTTAGTAAACTTCAACAGTTATACTTTTTTTAACTTAGCACATTGTCTGCGGGAAGGGTACTGTACTGAACTGGTGGTGGCCGGAGGGAAGGGGTATAAATACCATTTTTCAAACTCATTAATTGTCAGAAATGTAGAATATTTTTGTCATTTTTGTGATATATTTTTTATCACATGTCGAAGTATACGTATAGTCAATGTTATTATTTTATTACAGCTACGATCGATGTGTATTAATGTGTGGGCAAATTTACCCACAGACAATGTGTTAATAGTAATAAGAAAAAAGTATCTTTATATTCCTTAACACCTATCAGTCATATGTGACTGCCATCAATTGTTACCAATACGCCGTGGCAGTTATATCTGACTGCCAACAGTTGAATTAAAGTAAAGGTTCTCAAGCGCCGTCAGTCACATGTTAGCGAAGTTTTAATAATCTAATATGGTTAAGTTAAAATGGCTTTTTACACTGGAATCCTGAAAAGTACCTTGGCAGTCAACATGTTAAAAATAGTTCATATTTTGCATTCTGTTAAACCATCAAATATTTTTTAATGATCTAATTTTTCTCAATCTCATGGGTGAAAAAGTTTATTACATTATTTTATTTTGTAGATGGATTTAGAACCCAATGATACTCCAAAGGGACAATATGGAGTTCTAAAGCTTCAAGTGAGCCCTCCACCGGATGCAGGGATTTCATTAAATTCGGATGATAGCTTGTCTGCTAATCCAGTTGGTATGTCTTATAAGAAATTATCCTGGAAAATTGCTAGCACCCGAAATGTTTAACTGATATATTTAATGACTTTCAAATCTTAAATTTATCTATCAAGGATTAATTGTATCTCAATAGAGACAAAGATGTAAATTATTTGGAAACAAAATATGGTGGTCGAGGCGTTTACAAGACTTATGACCTGTCATTGGTTGGGTTAAGCAATCGCTTTATGTAATACAACATTCCCCATTCTGCCCTTCTTTCGACCACCACATCTGACAATTATTTTTGAAATATGTATATAACATGATACTATGTTGAGAAACTTTTTACATATTTTAATTCAATCTACACTAGTGCCATCTATTAAGATTAGATGTAAGCGTTCAGCAGAAAATCTTTTTTAATGCAATGTGAAAGGCTAAGAAGTGCGGAATGGGGAATGTTGTATTACATAAAGCGATCGCTTAACCCAACCAATGACAGGTCATAAGTCCTGTAAATGCCTCAACCACCATATTCTGTTTCCAAATAATTTACAGCTTCGTTTCTATTGAAATACAATTAATCCTTAAAATAATTAACCCGTAATGGGTAAAAATCCAGTATTTGTCTACAAGTATTTGTATACATTCAAAACAAAATGTTTATCTATCAAGTTAAATTTATTATCTACTTATTGTTAGTACTATTATCAGTTTGATTACTTTTGAAAATAAACTCATTATAATTTAATAAAAAGAAAGACAAATCAGTTGGTGAAATGATGTTATTAATTTCATGGTTTGTTCACAGAGGGTGGCCAATTTTCTGCATTCAGTTTTGCGAATCCAGTTTATGAACCAACTGGAAATCCTTTGAACACTTCCTTAAATCAACCAAGTTTGCCAATCTCCGGTCCCAGCTTTAAGGTTGAGGATGTGATAGTTCGAAGCAAGAATTCAGGCAGATCTCATGGAACAACATGGGCTGGAATCAAAGGTTGGTCTAATTTTTATTTATTTTCAAATATTATTTGTAGCGCTACTATGCCCACTATGAATTTTTCACCACTCTCCTCAGTCCATTGCCTTATAACTTCACTTATAACTAACATTTATAACTTCACGTGCCTTGAGATCATACACACATAGATTATATGAGGGTTGTCCGTAAAATAAGTTTTCCTGTTTGCCACGGGGGCGCGGATTGCTGTTACGTGCGATCCGGCAAAACTGGATCGTATCTAGGTCTTCCTCCTCCACATCCCCACCCAGCCGAACTCTCTGCGATGCTCAGTATCGGTTTGGCAGCCGTAAATAATGGAGCTCCCGATCACATCGCCCGCGAGGTGTGTAGTACGCTCTGTGATTCGTTTTTTGTGTGCCAAAGGTCATTCGGCGACGTAAATTCATTCTCAACTGACAAAAGTGTATGGTGAAACATGCATGAGTGTTCAAATGGTGCAAAGAATTCAAAGAAGGGTGCACAGACGTCCATGACGAACAGCGGTCCGGACGGCCATCGGTGACGAAACGATTGTGAAAGTGGAAGCGGCAATGTGAAAAAAAATAGGGAAACTTATTTTACGGACAACCCTCGTACATACATAGAGATATTTGGTCCATGTTGCTATATGGACTGGAGACCTGGACCTTCAAATTGAACTCACTGAACTGTATAGAAGCATTTGAAATGTGGTTCCATCGTAGAATGTTGCGCATCCCATGAACTGATAAGGTTATCAACACCAAGGTGTTGCGAAGAGCTAAAGCAAAAAGAGAATTATTGCCCAATATAAATATTAGAAAAATGACATATATGGTACACATTCTCCACAATGAAAAATATGGTTTGCTGCACCTCACCATGAAGGGAAAGATTGAGGGTAGTCACGGTGTGGGAAAACCCCTGAAGAAGGCTGAAAATATACAAGACTGGACTGGAATTCAGAGGGTGGGGGAGTTGTTCTAACTAACACAAGACAGAGAAGCCTATGCCAGGGTGATAGCTAACGTCGGTAGGATCTGAGATGGCACTTGAAGAATAGATTTTGTTGTTTGATAATGTTGTTTTCTTTTGTTTCAGCTGGAATGAGGGCACGTTGGCAGGTGGCCCAACAAATCTACCCCTATATGGTGTTCATCGCATTGGCTTACTTTGTGACTCTATGCCTTTACCCGGGAATTCTCTCTGAAATTACGAGCTGTCGATTCGGCTCATGGATGCCTGTTATACTGATGACTGTATTCAACTTTGGTGATCTCTTGGGCAAGGTATATATAATATAAATTTTACATATAGAATTAATGTATCATAATCGTCACGCATATCAAACCTTACAATGTTTGTTTCTGAAAGAAATGAGTATTGAATATTGAGGAAACTTTTTTTTAAAGGAGTTTTATCATACTTTAGTGGAATTACGTGTTTTACCTTATTTAGACATTAACAAATTTTGTTTTTTTATGTATACAAATACTTGTAGACAAATACTGGGTTTGATAGCCTTTCACATTATATTAATAAAGATTTTCTGCATAATGCTTACATCTAGTCTCAATAGATGGCGCTAGTGTAGATTGAACTAAAATATGTGAAATGTTTCTCAACATGTTAGCATATATACAACTTTCAAAAATAATTGTCAGACGTGGTGTTCATAAGAAGGGTGAAATGGGGATGTTGTATTACATAAAGCGATCGCTTAACCCAACCAATGACAGGTCATAAGTCCTGTAAACGCCTCGACCACCATATTCTGTTTCCAAATAATTTACATCTTCGTCTCTATTGAGATACAATTAATTCTTAATTAACAAATTTGTTACATTTGAATACATTAATTAGATTTGATAACGACCTTACAAAAAACAGTAACATGTATCTCCAATATGTATTAAAATAAATATTTTCTTCGATATCAAATATTAATTTTAAAATGTTTTATTTGGGTTTGAAATGAGTAGGTAGCAGCCAACATTAATAATATTTGTTATTTGAATAAATTATAATGCTTAACACACAAGAAAGATGAGAAAAAAGAAGCCAGTAAACAGATAAACAGTATTTGTTTTATAAAAGACGGAATAGTTAAAAAAAATTCTATCACACCAATAAACAACAAACAAACCATCACGCCGTTTCCAAAAAAGATAGGCAGAAAAAATAAATCGCCACACTACTCTATCCTGACATACCTCTCTAGTTTCTTCCACATTCATACAGCGAGTCATACACGCATGTCGATTCTTCCAAATTCATGGCCGACCTTTAAAATTAGATTAATTTGGTTATGCTTTGATTTCCTCAGGATTCTGTAATCTGTACTCACATTGTTATTATATACTTTCTTAACCATTCTTTCTTATCTCATAAACTGATTTGATTGATTGATTGATAAAATCTATAATAATAAATAAAAAACTAACTAACCATCATGCCGTCTCTCCGAAGGGGTAGGCAGAAAGAATGGACTACCACACTTTTCTTTACTGACATACTTCTCTCGCTTCCTCAACATTCATACATCGTGTCTGCACGTGCGTCAATTTTTCTGACACCTCACATGGCCGACATTTCATATTTGATTTATTTGATCGTGCCACGTTTTCCTCGGTCTTCCTCTATTTCTGGTTCCATTTACATCGTTAACATATAATTTTTTTACCATTCTTTCTTCATTCATTCTTTCCATATGCCCAAACCATCTTAATGATCCTTTCATTATTTCGTTCATAACACCATCATTCGCACCATATTCACTTCTTATATTTTTATTCTGCGAGGTCGAAGATGTGGTCAGAAGGGGACATCAAAGACGGCGATACTGGCATCAACATGTAGAAAGAATGAGCTCAAATAGAATACCATACATAGCTCTCCATGGAACGCCAAACGGACAACGCCGACCAGGAAGACCCCCGAAACGGTGGAGAGAAAGCTGGAGTTCAGCGTCTCAAGAGGACCCGCCTGAAATAACAGACTCCTGAGTCTACCAAAAGTGAAGAAGAAGATAAAGAAGAAGATATTTTCATTCGACACTCTATCATATACAGAGTATTCGTCTAAGAGATCTCATTTCTACTGCATTTATTCTACTTTCATCCTTCTTTTGCCAGTTCCGTGCTTCATTTCCATACATAAGGGTCGGTAGAAGAACACCATTGTGCACTGCCATTCTAGCTTTTTTGGACAGGATTTTTGGTTGGATAAAATCTAATATAATCTAATAATTGTTTAGATGCTGGCAATCCACGTATCAGAGATGGCCCGCAGCAAGATGGCGGCCTGCTGCTCGCTGCGACTACTGCTGGTGCCGCTGGTGCTGCTGTGCTGTGCCCCCCGCGGGGATCCGCACATCGCGGCCGCTGGAGACCTGGCTCCCTTGGTGCTCTCTCTGTTGCTGGGGCTCACCGGAGGCACGCTGGGCGCGGCCCCCATGCTGGCTGCGCAGCAGAGGGTTAGGAACGACGCTAGGGAGATGGCTGGTCAGTTATTTTTGTTCAATTTTGGAGTGCTAGAGCCAACCCTTATGTACGGAAGTGAAGCTTGGTGCTGGCCAAATGAGATCACTGAGAAGAATGTGCAAGAAAACGATATACGAGGTGTGGCAATTAAATTCCAAGAATTTTGTTGTGGCGTGCTAATCAGCAACACTGCATGACTGGCGCGCATGCGCCTGGTTAGATAGGTCCTTCCACTCAGTCGCAGTAAAAATTTCATGGTAATCGGGCGTCTGATTCGTTTTTTACGGGTGTTTTTCGAATACAAGTTTTTTAACTCGGTCGCAGAAATGACTGACTCAGTTTTTAAGCAAAGTGCTGTGATCCAATTTTTGGCTGTAACTGGTGTAAAACCTGCAGAAATCCTACGAAAATTACGGCAGGTGTATGGAGATGAGTGTCTGTCACAATCATGAGTGTTTGAATGGGCAAAAGGCTGCTTCCAATCATGGGAGAAACGTTGGAAACGTTGTTCTGAGTTAGGAAGGGACTACTGTGAAGGCCGTTAAAAAAATTTGGTTGCTAACTTTATTTGCCTGGGTTTTATTTACAAATTCTTGGAATTTAATTGCCACTCCTCGTATGATAGAATACCAAATGACAAAATTAGGATGAAAAGTAAGGCAGATGATTGCATCATAAGTAAAATTAAAAAAAGGATCCGCGAGATGGTTTGAACATATGGAACAAATGGGCGAGAGAAGAATGGTTAAAATATTGTGTACAAGCAGTGTGAGTGGAAAGAGAAGCCGTGGAAGACCAAGGAAAGCATGGCATGACCAAATTAATCAAATACTGAAAGATGGCCACATTAGAAGTCGGAAAAATTGATGAGCGTGCATGTTACGATGTATGAATGTAGAGGAATCTAAAGAGGTATGTCAGGACAGAGCAATATGGGGTCCATCCTCTCTGTCTACCCTTCCGGGGATCCAAGGGTATACGAGTATGTGCTGAACCACCACTCAAATGAAATATAAGCTGGGGTATAAATTATAAAAATAAAACTTCTAGAACATAGTCCTGAAGTCTTTCATTGAAGGTGCAATTAATTTCATAACACTATGTATCAAATTAAAAAAACAATATGTCACATTATGAAATGATATTTCATTCAATTGCAGGAAATATTATGACTCTCTCTTACAACGTGGGTCTCACGGCAGGGTCCCTCGTGGCCTACCTTCTTGACGCCATGCTAGGCCCCAAAGTTCATAGCAGGTGCACACTAGACCTTACCATCCCCATCTCTAAGATGGCCACCAAAGCGACTGACGCCACCCTCGTTGATGTCAGCGCCATCACCACGGCAATAGTCGCTAGTGCTGTGGCCAACTCCACCATCTTCAACAATGTCACATCAGCTCTGTATGGTGGAACGACCGGAATTCCTACAACGACATTTAGCCCCGTATCAAACACCAGCTTTTCTTTGAGTAGTATCACACACACGCCTACTATTTCCTGGCAACTAAAAGATTAAATACAGCATGATGTGTATCATTGGTTCAATTATTCAAATATATTTTTAATCTACTTGACATAATGGAATAAATTGTACTTCAAGGAAGGGGGTTAGCCCTTATTATGGGTCTAAGAAGACTTTTTATAATATAACTTATTATGAAGCTCACTCCAAATAAATTACGTTGATAATTTCAGAAATTATTGAGCATATATTTGAAAAGCTTATCAAACTGAATATATCACAATAAAATCTTAATTTAACACAGTTTATGAAAATCAACTATAAACCATTTTTAAAATATATAATTTGATATTGTTAATTGAAATTAAAAATAAATAATTTAAGCATCACATTCCTAATTATAAAACAGGTAAAATAAATACAAATAAACAATCTTCTACCAATTCATAATAAACTAATCTAATCCCAATTCAAGGAATACCATAATTTCAGAACACTCTGTATTACTTCTTTATCTTGCGAGTATATAATTTTAATTATAAGTGTTAATATATTGATAGCAAATTTTGGATTCTCGTAGAATTAATCTTGAAAGACTTAAAACCTTTATGTAAATAGTATGAACGTTATTTTATAATAAGTTATTTTAACTTTATGCAAATAATTAAAAACATAAAATACCATCATTTTTTTAAACTCTTAGGTTACAATAATAAAAAAATACTTGATGTTTCAAAAAACATTCATATCATTATAGTTGTTAATAAAAATATCGGCCAACACTAAGCAAAACTTTTTCTATGTATTGTATTTTATGAATTGCTACACCTATTTGTAGATTTTATCTATGAAAAATCAATAATTGCATGAGGTTCGCTCATAATTTTGATAAGTACTTATATATAATAAGACCTGTGTGTGATCAATCCTCACATGTGGCATTGAATCGAGGGCAGACACTGTCAAGACAAAGAGCATGCTCAGGACAACCGAGATGAAAACAAGCCGCGCTATATCTGCCAAAACCCTACGTGATCGAGTTACGAATATAGCAATCCGAGAAATTTGCGAGGTCGAAGATGTGGTCAGGTGGGGACATCAAAGACGGCGATAATGGCATCAACATGTAGAAAGAATGAGCTCAAATAGGATACCATACATAGCTCTCCATGGAACGCCAAACTGACAACGCCGACTAGGAATACCCCCGAAACGGTGGAGAGAAAGCTGGAGTTCAGCGTCTCAAGAGGACCCGCTTGAAATAACAGACTCCTGAGTCTATCAAAAGTGAAGAAGAAAAAGAAGAAGATATAATAATTATAATTTAACCTTTAATGTTGGTAGCTTTAATATAAACAATCAAGCATAGAGCTCATAATGTTTAAATAAACGACTATTGTAATAACTTGAAGAGTTTTCCTGCTGAAAATAATTGACTTGCTTGCTTTAACTTCTTAGTTACATTGGTGTAACTAATACTAATCAACTAGAACTATGATATTTTAAACAATTTTAAATATGTGTCTGTTATATTATATTATTATATTATGTGATACGAATGTGAATAAATATTTTTATTGTAAGGGCAAAAAGGTAAAGTATAATCTAGTCTTAAGACAGCTGTAAGTTAACATACTTTAACAGCACAAGTGTATTCTTTGATAGCTTTATATTATGACATGACTAAAATATATGAACTTAGCTACATATTATAATTATTTTATAAATAGAGAACAATTTGTTGATTGTTTTGAGACTACAAGAACTTATAGTGTCAGGTATTTAAATGACTGGTACTTAGTTTGTTTATTATAATACTAAGTTTTATAATGTCTATTTGGTTGACCACTACGCTTTGCCGACGACATCGTACTCGTGAGCAACACTCCGGAGGAACTAGCTGAAATGCTGAAATAACTGAACGATGTATCCAAATCTGTAGGTTTGAATATGAACCTGGCAAAGACCAAGGTGATGGGCACGGAAAGGCTTGAAATCAACGTGGACGGCAACAGAATTGCGAATGTCCAAGAATATACATACCTGGGAAACAATATTCGATTGGGCCGAGATAACCAAACCGCAGAGCTAAAAAGAAGAATTGGACTAAGCTGGGCAGCTTTTGGAAACATGAGTTACACCCTTAAAAACCGGAAAATACCGATGAACCTGAAACAAAAAGTCTATGAAGCCTGCGTTCTGCCAGTTGGTACTTATGGTCTTGAAACTGTTACATTGTCCAAACAAAGTGACCCAAAGAGCCATGGAAAGAGCCTTGTTAGGAATAAGCCTAAGAGACAGAGTCAGAAACGATACGGTGAGAGAAAAAACAAAGGTCACTGACATCATCCACCGGGTGGCGACTCTAAAATGGCAATGGGCAGGTCACGTAGCCAGAAGCTCAGATGAAAAGTGGATAAGAAGACTGTTGACTTGGAGACCGTGGACGGCAAAGAGAAGTGCAGGGCGACCGCAACTACGGCGGAAGAATGATCTGAACAGACACGTCGGAATAACCTGGATGCAGTCTGCACAGGACAGAGTGACATATAAGCGAACGGAGGAGGCCTTTGTCCAGGAGTGGACGGGAATAGGCTAAGGAAGAAGAACAAGAAGATTTGGTTGAAGCTATATAACATATTTTGTTATCAATAGTAAATCTTTTAATTTGTATCTTTAGTTGTTTGTAACACCTGATAATGCCAACATCAGTTGGCGAAACAGCTGTCGCGATAAATTATAAAAATATATGTGATATATCATAACAGTGTTTTAAATTTATATATTTTTTTTCATTAAAATTTCTTGCTTCTGATGAATGATTTTCTTCTGATAAACTTTGGAAAAAAAGAAATTGATTGGTCACAATAAGATAAAAAATATTAATGAAAAAAAGGTATTTGTTCTCACATTCTATATTATTTTTTAACTTCTTTTTAGTGTCAATTTTAACTTTAAATAATTATCTGAATATTTTTTATTAGTCATTCATAGACATGTGTTTTCAAATGATAAAAACATTTTAAACTGTATTATTGGTAGTGAATTTTAAAAAAATATGAGGTGTAATATCTAAAATAGAATTTGTACATAGCTATTTATATATTTATTATTGTTTTGTGTTGTAATCATGCCAAATATGCCATTATTTACGATTTTTTATTGACACAATTTGCTCATTTAGTACATAAAGCAATAAATCAAAACTATTTCTTCTAAATGTTATTAATTTGTTACCACAAAATTATTAACAAGCGTTATTTACAAAAATATTAATAAAATAAAGATGCAAGTATGTATTTGTAACATATTTCTTTTTGATATATTTAGATAATTATTAAGATCTCAAAACACACTCTAGTGGTAAGCTTTAAGGAATGTATATTTTCGGTATATAGATAATCCATATTCATTATCGTTAGGTACTATTATTCAAACTAATAAAACTTACTGTTACAAAAGTGTTTTATTTCACCTTATTTAAAATAGGAATACTTCACGTGCATTATATCTATGGTTATATTGATATTAAATTTTAAATGTCAACTTTGACATGTTTTAAGAAAATTGATATGTAGAAAAATAAATAAAAAAATATTTATATTTTTGGCACAATAAATTATGAGTAATTAAAATTAGTTCACTTTTAAGGTAAAGAAAGATTATTCCACAGAAAATTTAAATAAAAATAACTTTTCCATATAAAATCAGATTAATATTTATTTCAAATATAAATACATACCATCCTCTGTATGTACATACTTATACATATTAAATTTAGTTATAAAACTTATGAAATGTACATGTGTACTTAATGACTTTCTATTGTAGCATGATGTATAGAAAACAACACGTCACCATGGAGTCATGTTAGATCAATATCTCAACACCGTTTAACACACCTTGCAATGTGAATTTTGTAGTTCAGAAAGTGTATCGAAATTTGTAGTGAAAAAATCGAAATGTCTCATAATACATACAATAAAATATGGGCAGATGCCAGGGTAGTACTAACAGAAGCGGCCACGATAGACTCGTTTCTCCAGAATGAAGTCCCACAACCTGAAAAGAATATCTTCCAGACGGCCGTCAGCGAGGTGTATTATAAATACATCATTGCAGCCAATAAGCTACAAGAGTCCTACGATCAAATAGTGCATCCGCAAAAGAGAATATTAATCAGAAAGTTGCTGGATGGATGTCTCGGACGGATCGTAGAGCTGAAAACAGATTTGGAAAACTGCGATATGTCGGAATATAGTTATAATGACGATGTCTTAATGAAGTTGAGACTCTCTCCAATCGATGCAGAACTAAAGGTGCCTAAATATTTTCGAAATGAACGCCTGGAAGATATTAAATATAAAAGGGATTTTATAGAAAATACACTTCAAACTTTGGGTTATGAAGAAGAAGAAAATCGTAAAATACAGTTAACAGAACTTGAAGCCATTAAAATTATACAAATACATGAAAGAGCTCGACAGGGGAGATTAAGGTAATGTCTTCTCCCATAGACAATTAATATATATATTTTCAATTCTCTTGTGAACAAAATTTTAAAAGGATCACTGCGTTGGTTTGGACATATGGAACGCATGGATGAAGAAAGAAGGGTAATGAAACTATACATTGACGACATTGATGGATAGCGGAGTTGAGAAAGACCAAATCAAACAAATTTTAAGGAAAGAATCGACGTATGTGTATGACTCGCTGTATGAATGTGGAGGAAGCTAGAGAGGTGTGTCAGGATAGAGTAGTGTGGCGGTCCATTCTCTCTACCTACCCTTTCGGGGAAACAGCATAGTGGTTTGTTGTTTCTTATAAATTATTTTATTTAACACAAGGTATAGGTACCAACTTATCAAAACAACAGGTTAAAAAAAAATAGAAAAATACATATATTATTTTTAAAAATAAAAACTTGGTACAGTATCATCTTATTTTTTATTTTTTTTATATTGGAAATTTTGTTTTCATTTCACTTAATGTGAATTGACAGATTGGCTGAATAATAAAAGAAGTTAAATTATAAATATAAAATATACTATTTTTCAATGATCTATTGATAGATATGGTATTTATCATTTTTTTTAATGTTTATTATACAATTAAAAACAATTAAAAATGGGATTTACTGGCAGGCATACATATTAATTATGACAAAAATATCAATGGTTACTTGCAAATAAATGTTATATATTTGTATCTAACATACATACATGTTTTAATATAATTGTAGATGTATCTTCATGAAAGAAATTAGATTGCTAAAAGAACAAGGAAAACCAGAAAGGAAAGAAGAAATTAGCTATGTCTCGGCCCTGATGATACAAAAGATGTGGAGAGGCTTCATTGAACGTCGTAAAGTTAAAAAAAGAAAAATGGAGGAGATGATTTTAATAGGCATGATACCTGCACCAATGAAAGATCCCGAATTATTGGTCAAAGTAGAAAAGGTTATATTCTTATTTAAAAAAATAAAAAAAACATTTTCGTACAAAATTTACCTATCAACAATATTATATTTGCTGGGATAAATTATTGATGCTATTTTTTTTAACAAAAGTAAAAGTGAAAAGTTTATTAATATTATTACTACTAATACATATTAATGATTTCAATCAATAATATTTAGGTATTTCTCTATAACCCGTAAATAAAATAAAAAATTCCTCTTTGAAAAAAATATAAACACATTAACACCAGGGCTAATTACAATAAAAAAAAATTATTTAACTTTTAGTAACTTTTTATTAACCGCCCTACCTTCGGGTAATTTTCCGAGAAACGTGCAAAAAAAGACAGGAATAATTATATATTAACTTTATTTTTTTAAATTACAAAACGTCAAATACTCGGCCGCACACTTCGCCTGCCCTTTGTAAAACTATCATATTTATGAAGACTTGTACTCAAGTGTTGTTGGCATGGCGCGTATCCCTAACAGATTTACATTACTTTTTCTCAAGTGCGTACGTGATACGGGATAGCGCAGAATGGTACAGTCAAAGTGAATGTATCACGTCCGTTCATATGGTATACCTAGGGTGGTTAAATCTAAATATTGAGGTGAAAAATGAACTTCTTAAAAATATACATATCCTGAATAGTAAGTCCAAAAAAAAAAAAAAAAAAACGTACATATTGAGACATCGATAATCGCTGAAAATTAGCTTAGAACTTTTTTTTGTTTACCAGACATGATTGCATGAAGAGACAAATACAATCTAATTGAATAAGATGATTGCATTGAGTTTGAAAAGCTTTTAAAAGGACCGTAAATGTTTCAAAATGTTTAGTTGAGGGAATTTTTTTTTTTACTTGTCTATTTGTATTTATTACAGGATTTAAGTGTCTTATTTATAATTGACAGCTATTACTCAATGAAAAATGTGTCTATATGTCTAAAGGTATCTAGCAAATAGATAAATTGGTTAAAAATCAATCTTTTTAACTTTGTTAACAATAAATGTGAGGAAAATCGAATAACGTTGAATCCAAGTTTATCAATTAACGACACTAAGAAATTTAAACATGCTCTAACCAAATATATAATATAAAGGGGTCAACCGTAGACATAGAAAATGTTTTTTTCTTTTAGATTTGGTAATTTTAATTATATCATCATGTTGCGATTACCAATGTTAGCCTAAGATTACTAACAACTGCCATTTTACTAACAAACCGCCATTTTACTAACAATTCTACTAACATGCTATATTATGACTGTAGTTGCCACGATACAGGCCATGCCTAGTGTGACAACTACAGTCCATAAACTTTTTTTATCAAATTAATGTACATCATGTAAAACTAAAATATAAAAATAAATGTACCTCGTTGCAACACAAAGTTTATCGATACCGCAAATTCTATAATGATTCATGGGGACTATGTAACAATATTTTGAATTCTTCTGTAATAGGCGCAAGAATATCGGCGCCAAGTTCAGGCTGATTATGAAAAGCAATACTTAGAAGCTCTGGAGACTATCGAAGCAAAAATAAGAGACAAGCAAGGTGTACTGATCATGGAAGAGATAACAGATGAAATAAGACACTGGTTTAGAGAGTTTTATGATCAATCTGGAAACATGCCCGAGTTTCCAACGGAGGAAGAAGGGGGATCAAGAGCAATGCTTTCTAGTCCTGGTGAGACCAGAATGTTTTATTCATGCAATTGATTTAACATGGTTTTGTAAGCAATAAACTTATATTAATATAATACCAAGTAAAAAATATATTCGAGTAAACAAAACATTATTTTGTAGAATGACTATGTGGATACGAAACAAGTTTTTTTTTTTAGTTGAAGAA
This sequence comes from Lepidostoma basale, assembly GCA_022606425.2. Classification (NCBI taxonomy): domain Eukaryota; kingdom Metazoa; phylum Arthropoda; class Insecta; order Trichoptera; family Lepidostomatidae; genus Lepidostoma; species Lepidostoma basale. The sequence continues at coordinate 3,081,600 of JAHDVF020000333.1, read as the reverse complement.
AGCATTTCATCTAAGTCATCTTCAAAGGGATCTAAGTCATCAGAAAAAGGAAAGAAGGGAAAAGGAGAAACTACCAAAAAAGAAGAAAAAAAAGAAATTGGATTCAAGACTAATACCACAACCATCTTGCCTGATGTCATGCAAGCTAATGACGAGTAAGAGTTTTTTAATTTTAATACATTTATATAATAATAAATTATAGGATGCTAAGTAGATGTATGACGGACTCCAACGTTAGTAAATGAAAGACGTGTAGATGGTAGGAGGTTCGAATATTAACTGAAGCGTTTGCGAGCAACTTAAAGAAGAGGGTGCTCACTATATATGTTTAAATCACAGGTTCCTAAACTTTTTTGCCTTGCCGATTTCTTCTATTTTATGTAGACCCCCTGCTTTCCTAAAATAGATTTATTTTCAGGACAAAAAAAATCGGAAACAAAAAAGCTGGAATTCGTTGTCGACCTTTTTATTTTCTTAGCTCATTGGGGAAAATTTGCTGGTCGAAATCGTCGGCGACCTTTTTTGTTTTTAGCTCATTTGGGGAAGTTGAATGTCCGATCTTCTGCCGAATGAGCTAAAAAAAAAAGGTCGCCAACGATTTCGATATTCGTTTTACGTTTCAATATAGTTGAACCATCTCGTGGACTCCTATTTACATCTCATGGACCCTTTTTTTACAATTGTCGTAGACCCCTTGCAAGTTGTCGTAGACCCGTGGGGGTCTATATAGACGACTTTGGGAATCACTGGTTTAAATAATATTAGGTCAGCGTTTTTTTTTTCTAATATAAAAATGGATGAAAATATTTCAGATATGAGGCTGTATGGAAATACAAGGATGAATCAGAAAACATAAACCAAAAATGTGACGAAGACATGATAAGACGAGACAAATACAATTTAATTGAATCAGAAATAAGAAAAGTGGCCGATGAGTTAATGAGGGCCGAGCTAGATTTATTGCAAGCTGCTTGGGACAAGGACAAGGGACAGAAAACTAAAAAGAAAAAGCCTAAAAAGGGCCGCAAGGGAGGCAAGAAAAACAAAAAGAAGAAAGAAAAGGACCTCACACCTGATAGGACCACCGAATCATTATTTGAAGAGTTGATAACTAATGGAATAATCAAAAAATATCCCGAAGTACCTATTGACTCATATATTGGAGAAATGTCTTATGCTGCTTTTGAATTTAGAAACCTTGGAAAGAATCCACAGCCATGTTTGGGAGATATTCGAAATCTTGTAAAACACTACTGCATCATTCCAATGGGTTCGGATACTCTCCACCAATCTTTACCCCTGGTCAAATCGGTGTTAATTTCAGGTCTGTATTCATATAAAAAAAACTACTTAAATAGTTTTAGAAGAAATTATGCTTACTTCTTTAGTAGTATTCTAAAGAAATAAGCATAATTTCTTTAACAGTTATGTGAAACTCCACATTAAATGTAAATACCAATGAAAATTCTGTTTTCTAGAAATTCAATTATGTTTTATAGGATTGACACATTTAACTTTATTAGGCCATTTTCAAATGTGGCATGAATGAAATGAGTAATATAAATAGATAGTCGTTTGATTCTCGCCACATTTGATAATGTTGTAGCAAGGCCCTAGAAACTCTTGTGTGGTTCAAACCTTTTTCAGAATATTTTTAAATAATTTGCTTATTTATTTTGTAGTATGTAATATTTTAACTTAAACATTATATCATCAGAAATGGTTAAATGTATGTGTTTGTGATATTTTAGGTCCACGTGGAAGTGGAAAGAAAATGCTTGTCCACGCGATTTGCACTGAAATTGGGGCCGTACTATTCGATCTATCTCCATCCAATTTAGTGGGAAAATATCCCGGGAAACCCGGCCTGATAATGCTAATTCACTTGATCTACAAAGTGTCGAGACTTTTACAACCGGCTGTAATATTTATCGATGATGCAGAAAAACCATTCTTAAAAAGGGTCCCAAAAACAGATTTAACTGATCCCAAACGTTTAAAAAAAGATATACCAAAAATTATAAAAGGTAATACTTAATTTTAAACTGTAACTAGTTTCATCATCATCAGCCATAAGTCGTCCAGTGTTGGATACAGGTCTAAAATCCCGACTTCCATAACTCTCTATACCTCATTTCACTCTCAACCACTCTCATCACTCTGTGCCATTGACCTCCAGCCACTTGCTTGATGTCATCAGATCATCTTGCTTGTGGTCTTCCCGGGTTCCTATGGCCAGTCCTCGGTCGCCACTCCAGGGTGCGTCTGGTCTACCGATCATCCGTTGTCCTCGCTATATGGCCGGCCCAATTCCACTTCAATGAAGGTAATATGCAAGCTGCATCAACGACATTGTTCCTTTCTCTGATCCAGTCATTTTGTTTCCTGTCTCGCAAACTGATGTTCAACGTCCTCCTATCCATTGCCCCCGCGGTCACTAGGAGTTTTTGTATTGTTCTTTTTTTAAATGTGATTGTTTCAAACCCGTATGTCAGTACTGGAATGATGTACATGTCAAATATATTTTTCTTAAAGTGGTTCCTGGTTTGTTACATATAAAATGCTCATTTCGTGATGTAATTGTTTTATTTTTTAGGTATTACAGGTGAGGATAGAATTCTAGTTGTTGGCACGTCGTGTGTGCCATGGGACGCTGATATTAAATCTTTGCAACAAGCATTCCAGAAATATGTCATGATTCCGCGACCAGATTATGGCACTGTATCCATGTTGTGGAAAAATCAACTAAGGCAATACAGTGGCATAGGGCCCTTGTTTGAAGTGTCAGCGATAGCCAAATTGTCAGATGGTTATACTGTAGGTGAGTAATTCCATAAATCTAATAATTAAAAATTACAATTGTTTACTGTAACAATTGTCAAGTAAAGCTGTTATGAAATTCACAGGACCAAAATGAATACCAAAAATTAACCAAAATACATTTTTATAACTTTTATCCATCGCAAAAAATATATAAACTAACTAATTAATGATCACGCCTTCTCTCTGAAGTGGCAGACAGAATGAATGGACTGTCACACCATTCTTTCCTGACATACTTTTCTCGCTTCCTCAATATTCATACATTGTGGTATACATGCACGTCAATTTCTCAGACTTCTCACGTGGTTGACTGATTTATGCATCCCATCTTGTACATATTTACCGCACATTCGTCTAAGAGATTTCATTTACTTTGCAAAAAAATATATATACATGTTTATACAATTGATGTATATGACAAGAATGGACTGATAAAAAAAAAGGTATTATATAATACATTATTAAGCTGAAAACCCAAATATTTCATACGCAAATTAAAACCCAACATGTACATTTCTTTAATATTATTTTCTAACTGATCGCAAATATCTGAAGCAGTGTTTATATTTAGATTTTTAGATTTAAAACATGTCTTAATGCGCCCTTGACAAAGACGTCGCTTTAAAAGTTAGCATATTATTATTATTATTATATTTTTAGGTGAAATTCTTAAAGTATTGAAGAGTGTAATAACAACAAAACGGATGTTGCAACTGCGGGTCATCCCTCTGACGGCCAATGAGATAATACTCGCACTGAGCAAGCACGACCCCGTCTTCAAGGAGGAAGACGAGGCTGCTGAGCAGTTCTGGTGGAAGACCCCCATCGGGCGGCTGAAGGCAGCTATGTTAGAAGAGCTCCAGGGAAATAAGAAAAATAAGAAATAAATACAAAATTTTTAATGTCTCTATATACAATTATTTTATCAAATATTATTTAACATTTGTTTGTTACAATTATACAACAACAAAAATCTACAGTCACATATTTATTGTTTCTTGAACAATGATGTAAAACTTCATATTAAATAATTAATACAAATGAAAACGTCTGTTTTCTAGAAGTTTCATTATAATTTATGTGAATGACATCTTTCACCTGTCTAAGCCATTATCGTTATCAGATTTGATAACGCCTTAGGCACGTAAAACATGTCTTTCACATAGATTACAATAAAACTTCTAGAAAACAGGCATTTTCATTTGTTTGATTTATTCATGCCATCATGTACAGATTTACTCCACATTCGTCTAAGAGATTTCATTTACTTCACAAAAAATATATAAACATGTTTAAATAATTGATGTGTATGACAAGAACGGATTAATAAATAAATAAATGGTATCGTATGATACATTATTATTAAGCTGAATATTATGAAGCGAAATTAAAACCCAATAATATTGGGTTTGTACATTTCTTTTATATTATTATATATATTTACATATGTTGAATAGAGAATACTTCAATTATGATTATACTTTATTATCTATTGTATATTTATGCTTCAGTATTGCAATCTATATAAAAAAAAACAGATTTTATGCATTTTGGGATAATTTAATCAGAATGGTTCATTTTCAGTCTTTAATTTTTTTCCACACAAATATCAAAATGCTATAAATGTGTAGAATGTATTTTTCATTTCAGAGAAATTAACCAAATGTACAGTCTAACCAGAGAAGATTTCATAATTTCACTTTTGATCTAGCACACACAATAGTGGTAAAGTGAAAAATGTATAAGAAAACCTCATTTTGATTATTACTAAAACAATCAACTGAAAATAAGTATAATATTGTGTGAATAATAGCTATAAATATTGAAATAATATACCCTCTACATACATGTGTTGTATGTACACAAATATTGAGAAACTAAAATAAGAAGATTGGTCAACATAATGTTTCATGCCACTGTAATGTTTGATATATCACCTCGTTATTATCTGTAATAAAGGCATAAACTGTCAATTTATTTACCGAAACCCCCAGCCTACCAAATCCAACAACCTTGGATAAGGTTAGTTCTTCATTCTGATCTGACAGACAGTTGACTATGTACATGGCGTGGAATTTGGCAGGATCTCCTGTGAATTCAAATAAAACGGTAAGAACAAATGTAAATACAAAGAAGTTCTAGTGCCAACCTAGTATGGAAGTGAAGGTTGTAGATGGCAAAAGAAGGATGAAAGTAGGATAAATGCTGTAGAAATGAGATCACTGAGAAGAATCTGCTAGAAAACGATATATGATAGAATACCCAACGACGAAATAAGGAAGAAATGTATGGCGGTGTTTGCATCATAAGTAAAATTAAAAAAGGATCCCTGAAATGGTTTGGAAATATGGAATGAATGAAAAAGAGAAGAATGGATAAAAAGTTGTTTACAACCAATTTCTTTTGCCCCGAATTGAACGATATGGAGGTGGAAAATATGTGGTTCCAGCAGGACAGCGCTACGTGCCACGCAGCGAACACCACGATGGACATTCTGCATGATCAATTTGAGAGTATGGTTATCTCTCGTGGAGGTAAAGTGAATTGCCCACCAAGATCGTCCGATTTGACCCCCACTAGACTTTTTCTTGTGGGGTTTTCTGAAGTAGCAGGTCAACATAATACAAGCCATCGCTGAAATTCAGCCGGATCTATCGGATCCGTGCCACCGTGCAAAGCCGTGGACAAAATTTTAACGATGTCATATTCTGTACATAATGGCATACACGGGCCTTTCAAATAAAAAAAGAATTTCATTAATACCTTATACACAGCTTGTTTTATTCCATTTCAACATTGACCCGAATTATTGGAAGACCTTTTACATACTAACCCGTTGAACGTTACAATCACATCTATTATCTTGATATTCATATGAATATTCTTATAAAAGAATTAAAAATATTAAGGATAAAAAACAGTTAATGTACCTGGGTAAACTAAAAAATCTCCACCGAATTTTGTTCCTGCTGTTACATGATGACCTTTTTTCCAGAGATCTTTAAAAATTTCGTATCTCATTTTTCCTAAACCGGAGTTAATACTCGGAACAAGTTCACTAATGTTAACATCTCGGGTAACTAAAATATTACAAAATAACAATTAAAAAATATTAATATGCCACAAAAAATATATTTATTATGCTGCATACAAATTGTAGAGATTGATAAGTTTAAACGCTGCAAACACAAAATTAAATATTTTTAAAAATCATCATATTTGAATACAAATAATTGCAGCTAGCATTTTTACAACACTTTTCATAGACATGTTTCACTTATGACATAACCATTTTCAATGATTCAACTAATTCCCATGTTCAAAATGTTCCCATTATCTCTCTCCTCTTCTCAATCCCAATTATACCCTTTCCACCTTTATACATAACTCCACCCTTTTTAGTACATAAATAAACACTCTGTTTTATATTATTGTTATAGTTTTGTACATTGAAAAAGGTTGTGTCATAACCAAAACATGTCTGTGAAAAGTGTGATAAAGTTATACTTATTCAAATTATTCAACTTGTTCAATAAATAATTACTCAACTGTTTGACCACGGATGTTCAGTGGGAATCTGAACCAGAGTGTTTCCTGCACTTAGTGGTTGTATTTTTTGTATCTCCTCTTGAAGCATAGCTTCTCGGTTACAATCTGTAAAATATTAAAATATTTAAGATATCCCATCACAAACACTACAATTTTAGTTAATTAAGAACAAATGGTGTTCTTGTGCCGACCCTTTTTCTTTCTTTCAATTATATGTATGTTTTTTTTGTGGTACTTCTACAATAAGTATAAGTAATAGGATTTACTAAATCCCAACTGATTTCTTATCAAGGAATTATACAAGACATTGTAATTATTATAATCTTTCCATTCCTCATAATATTAATTATTTTTCATATTAATTAAATTATTAAATAATGTACAACTGCAATCGATGTGTTTACATTAAGTTTGAAATTATTTCTTGCTGCTTGATTATTACTTGGTTTTATTTCAAACCAGCTATTCGTCATAATTACCTACATAAAAGGCATTAAGATGGCAGTGCACAATGGAATTCTTGAGCCGAATCTTATGTATGGAAGTGAAGCATAGAACTGGCAAAAGAAGGATGAAAGTAGAATAAATGCAGTAGAAATGAGATCTCTAAGACAAATTTGTGGTAAATTTGTATATGATAGAGTGTCAAATGCAAATATAAGAAATGAATGCAGTGTGAATGAAAGTGTAATGGACAAAATAATGATATTAACTTCAGGATGAAGGAAGATGTTATCATTTATCAATGTTTTCACTGCTGATGAGAGTGGGGGATAATTCAGTTTGTAATGCAGACGCATTCATTACGAACCGAATTATCCCCCACTCTGCCCACATCCGGCAAAAATAGCTTGGGTGGGGATGACATTTGATAAATGCGTGTAGTGTTACCATACAGTCACGCTCGTCCTTGAAGGGTTAAGATCATTTGAACACATGGAAAGAATCTACAATAAAAGTAAAAAAATTGGTCTCAAACTTCAGTTGGCTACATTTACAGCTCAGACAGATAGTCCCGATTAACCATAATATTACGCACAATTTAGTAGCATAGAACTATATATCGCACCGTGAGTGTAAAACCGAATTAAGTGCAAATATACATTTTGGAGATATGGGAGTTTAAAGGTTTCATATTGCTTGGAAAACCTTTTTTTTTTAAATAAACCAATGATTTTCGGTTTATAGGTATATTACTATAAACCTAAAATCATTGGTTTATTAAAAAAACAGTTTTTTCCAAGCAATATGAAACCTTTAAACTCCCATATCTCCAAAATGTATATTTGCACTTAATTCGGTTTTACACTCACGGTGCGATATGGCCGAGCCATAGAGGGATCCCTCCGCTTACCCGAAGCTGTTATAGGCGCAGGGGCGCCTTTCGTCAGCTTCACTCGTGCACTCCCTAGGCCCGTCCCCCGTCCATGCGGGACTTGCGTAAAAAAAAATGTATATTTGCAACCAAGGGGGACCCAGACTACATTTAATCTACGCTACTCTCCCTCGATGTCCACCGTACACACATAGCAATACAACAGCAAAAGAAAACACACAATTGATACATAAATAACATATGTTAGAGAAACAATAAAAAAGAAGAAATGCACAGCAGGAGGCACAGGAGGGAGGGAGAAAATAAGGAAATTTATTTAATATGTGGACTAGGGAAGGTAACATAGGAAGTTTATACTATATATATTTAAGAGAAGAAAAATAATGCAATTGAACTAAGAAGGAGGACGAGATCCGGCATTGCGGATCTGTCTCTCCTCCCCCCAGCAAGATAACCGGCTAAAAAAAGAAGATGTAAATTGTTTTTCTGGGAACAGAATATGGTGGCCGAGGCGCTTACAGGACTTATGACCTGTCATTGGTTGGGTTGAGCGATCGCTTTATGTTTAACAATTCATTATTATTATTACAATTTTTTTTTTTAATTATTATTAACTCTTGTAGTGCAGGCTGGCTACATTTGCAGTTCAAAAAAAAAGATTTCGAAATGCGACAGACTATATTTGCAGCTCATAATGAATGTATCTTATAAACTATTTTTTAGTAAAAAAGTTTATAAGATACATTCATTATGATCTGCAAATAAAGTGTGTCGCAATTCGAAATATTTTTTTTGAACTGCAAATGTAGCCAGCTGCACTACAAGAGTTAATAATAATTTTAAAAATCAAAGCAACTTTACCTATTGGTTTTCCTTGAACAGCTAGCTTCTTTTGTTTTCCAGTAATAATCATGTCTATCCTTGATGATATTTGTTCAATACGTTTTTCTTTCATACATTCAACTTGTTCAGAGTATAATCTGAAAATATATAAACAGGAAATCTCTCAACCAAATGATATCATTGATATATTTAGTTACTATATTTTATTTGAAGGAAAATACAAAACATTAATTGTGAATTGTGTTTTAACATTGGCATAAATACCTTCTTTCGGTGTCTTCTGCCAAATTTATGATGCTATCTTCTGGTTTATTGTGAAGATCTGTTGATTCTACAAGCTTACATATGCCTTCTTCCACGAGCAGTGCTGCTTCTTCTGACATCAAGACCATTGGAAACCCTAAAAATATTAAATAAAAACAATCTGTTTCGGACTATACACCTTCTTTAAATAAGCATTGTCTTGGACTAAATATATTTTTTTAATATTTCAATTCGTAATAACCTTGAAATCCTCCATGACGTGGGAATGAAGCTATGGCTCCAATCAATTCACCCACAATTCTGTGAGACATTCGGATTTTCATCCAGTCTGCAAAATATAAGATGAATAAAAAGTCAATTATCAAAAGCAATTTCCACATAAACATATTTTAAAGTTTTGGGTAAAACTAAAAATACTTAATTAGAAATAAAATCTGGGGATAATATCCAAAATAACTCAATTTATTTTATACAAAGTAACAAATAAAATACAAATAATAATTTGAGAAATGAATGCTGAACTATACCGTCGGCATTCCAAATAAAGGCTTTTCCATCGGTAAAATAAAGATTAATCATTTTAATTGAAAAGTTAAATGAAGCACAATTATTTTTCGTTATTTTAGTTTGATATGTTAAAAAATATTCTATCTTTTAACAAAAGATATGTGATTATAATATATAGTTTAAATATAATTATGACAAGTGTAAACAAAAATTAAATAAAGCTTCGGTACGAAAATGAGAAAATTCAATGGGATATTTTGACATTTCATTATTTTGAAAACTTCATAAAACCATAGACAATCGGATGAGTAACCGGGAATTTGATTAAAAAAATGTGGGTTCAGTACCTATTCAATGTAAAATTGAAACTTTGATATAGCCATGTTTCACGGCATAATAGGTGAGATTGCACTAGACAAATTTTACATGACCGAAAAGGCGTTTTCTCTCTGGAGGCTTGTTTGATCTTAGTTAAGTTTAATTTTAATTAGTGATAAGATTATGAAAGACAATTTAAAAACAAAAATAGTGATAATGACAATTCTGTAAGTGAAAAAAAATAGCGTTCTGCCCCGGTATCGCAAAGCAGTTAGGTACTGCCGGCCGGATGCAGAGAGTGGGCACAATTGGGAGGGGATGATCTAACCCCCCACCCTGCAGAGTTCCGGGCAGCTCTCGAGCCAGGCAGTCTACCACCGGCCTCCGGGAAAGGAACATCTCCCCCTCGGCGGACGCGCGCCGGGGGGGAGATAGTCTCAAAAGATCGCGAAGTGTTATACCAAGCGCCGGGAATTGATTCAGGAAAAGATCGTGATATCGCCGCATGGCGTCAGTAACCATGGCGTAAGCTCATCATCATTGGGACCTGATGCTGGCCACGGCTGTCTCAGCGAATGAGACCAGGCCGCCTCTCGCTCCTCGCCCATCCTCGCGCCTGCCTCGCACATCCCTCGTGGCGCGGACGCCATTAGCGGCCGACTCGCCACCACGCTGGCTTCGCAGATCACCGTCCTCGTGCTAACCAGCCGCGCCAGCTAATCACGATTGGGGCGTGATGCTGGCCACCGCTGTCGATGTGAAGAAGGCCCGAGCCCTCCGCGGTCCATCATCCGCGTGATGCTTCTGTGTTATGCAGCCTCCGGCAATCCTTGATGCTGGCCACGACAGCGTCAGCGTCGGTCCTCGCCACAGATCAAGTAGCGTTATTCAGTGACGGAGTAGTTTTAAGTCGTTCCAACGATTAGCAAGTAAGTCATCTTTAGTTTATAAGTGATCTTGTTTCTTTCTTTTTGTATATTGTATGTTTAAATATAATTGTAAATAGTAAATATTGGTTTCAATCTCATATCACTATACATCCCGGAACAGTCTCAATTAATGTAATAATGATTACATTAGCGAATAAACACTGGGCAATACGTTGTGAGAAAGTGCTTCGAGATATGGAGTGAGATACGACTAATCGTCATGTTTCACCCCGTGTCGATAGCATTTTTACTAACAACTTAATAATGGTATCCCTGAACTACAAAATTTACAAGAAAAGAATTTAAAACTATTTTGACGTTTCTCGCCCGGTTTGCTTAAATTCTGTTTTATTTGGATTATGTAAAATTTACAAATAAATCACGTTGGAATGACTCAGCGTGTATTGATAGGCATGTATATCAATTAAACTTACTAAAGCAAATATTGTCTTTAATCACCGCGATTAGTATACAATTATGTAACATAATTAATTAAATTTGTTCATTTGTTGGCATTCAGTACAATTTAAATAATTTTTACACTTAAAATGTTGGGATTCAAATAATATAAGTGCTTCCAAATTTTAGGTGGTGGGACAGGGTTCATAGGTAAACAGTTGGCTCATTTTTTGAAATGGAACGGATATGATGTGACAATAATATCCCGAAAACAGTTAAAGAATGGGTTAACTTGGGAAAACGTAGCCAGACACGGGTTACCAAAGAGAACAGCTTCTGTAATCAACCTAGCAGGAGAAAATGTACTCGACTTTTCAAAGCGATGGAACGATGAGTAAATATACCTATTCTTTCTTCTATATTCGGCATCACTTTGTGTTGTGTTTTTGGAAATATTGTATTATCACACCACTTTTTGCGCCTTTCACAAACATGTTTCGGTACACAAACTTCCCTTTTTAAAATTCTTACACTGAAGAAGGGAAGTTTGCGTCCCGAAACATGTTTGTGAAAAGCGGCAAAAAGTGTTTTGATAATACAATGTTTCTAAAAAGTTATTCCAATTTACCTATTCTGTTTAATTTTTTTTTGCTTAATTCACTATATTTATTTCACAGTTTACATTCCATAATATTTTGTTTTCCAGTTTCAAGAAAAATGTATATGAATCCAGAGTAAAAACCACATGTATTCTCGCAAAGGCTATAGATGAAGCTACAGATAAACCTAATTCTTTTATTGTAATGTCAGGAGTAGGAATTTACCCTCCATCAGATAGTATTAATTACGATGAGGATGCAATACTTTATGAATATGATTTTCTTTCTAAACTTTGCCATCATTGGGAAGGAGCAGCCGATTTAAAAAACCCAGGAATCTGCAGAACAGTAAGAAGAAAAAAAATACATATATAATATATTTTTATAAAAAAATTACTAATTTTATGAATCAATTAATTGGAGAGACATCACCAGGCAATGTATGTTAATGGCGGTAGCCTTTCACATTGCGTTAATAAAGATCTTCTGCTTAATGCTTACACAATCTTAATAGATGGCGCTAGTGTAGATTGAACTAAAAAATGTGAAGTGTATTCCTACATTGTAGCATATATACATCTTCCAAATATTTGTCAGATGTGGTGGTCGTAAGAAGGGCAGAATGGGGAATGTTGTATTACATAAAGCTTAACCCAACCAATGACAGGTCATCAGTCCTGTAAACGCCTCGACCACCATATTCTGCTTCCAATTTGCATCTTCGTCTCTATTGAGATACAATTAATCCTTAAAATAATTACTAATTAAATTAAACCAAACTAATATCCAGGTTAATTGACCACTGCCTTTTGTTGGATTTGAACGGTTTCTTTTGTGTATTATGCATTCTAGGTCAAAATTCGCAGTGGGGTAGTTTTAGGAAGGGAAGGAGGAATGGTGAAGAACCTCTACACCCCTTTCTATTTTGGGCTTGGCGGGCCAATTGGCAATGGCCTGCAGTACTTACCTTGGATACATATTGATGACCTCATACAATTATTTTACTACTGCATGAACAATAATGTCTATGGCATTTTAAATGGTGTTGCACCTGGAGCTGCCACAAATGGCCAATTTACTAGAGTAAGTTAAACGAGTATTAAAAAATACATTTTTCTCTGAAAAGTATCAAATTTATCTTGATGATTTTACAGGCTTTTGCAAAATCAATGCGCCGACCCGCACTCTTCCCAATCCCCGGTTTTATAATGAACTTACTCCTTGGTAAAGAAAGAGCCATCATGCTAACTCAAGGACAGTGCGTGACCCCCAAGAGAACAATACAATTTGGGTTCCAGTATAAGTATTGCAATATTGAAGAAGCGTGTAAAGCTGTCGCGTATCTAATTCCTAAAAATTTTTGAAAACTTTTTGTAGTGTTATTTTAAAATTGTTTAGAGGTGTGAATTCTCTTGTGCAATGTTTTTAATTTTTGCAATATACCCATAATTACATAAGCTTTTGAATGAAAAATATAATTAATCTAAATACTGAGATTTTTTTGTGATAAAAATAAAATGTTTAATAAAATTATTGTTTTTTATGAATATTTTTAATAATACAAAGAAATCACTACGTCATCTGTAAGGCAATAACAATTTTTTCAGTGAGTATATACAATATTTCATTAGTGGCGCATATGCCTAGAATTTCTCCGTCTCGATCGAGTGAAACTACTTGCTGCTGTCCAATATTCACTGTCCTAGCTTCCCCACTGACTCTTTGTCGGAGCTGGCAACCAACTCGCGGCGAAGCTTCACTCTTGTAGACAAAAACATGGCGATTAGCTTCGCAGACCACACTGTAGCCCATGCTGGGAGGGCAGACGGTAAATTTCTTCTGTTGCTTCGAAGACTGAACATAGCCAAAGGCTAGCAATGTTCCCTCGTGCTTAACTGGCCACACAAGACCGTCTTCAGAGATCTTGTTGGGTTGCCAGATGCAAGTGTCTACATCGTGCCTCAGACCAATAGCGGGTGGGCAAGATGGAGCGAGAGAGACCGTGAGTACCACTTGGTGAACACTGAGGGGAGCTTGATGGGTCACGTTGTGAGTACAGGCATCAATCCTCACTAAAATACACAAAATATGATCAACATAAACAAATTAAGAAAAAAAAACTTCACGCCCTCATCAAATAGAGCTATATAAAAATGTGTTTTATTCATCTATCTTCAGAATTTTATGCAGATCTTGTTGTTTATAACAAATATATATTTATTGTTTCTTGGACAATGAGATAAAACTCCATACTAAATATTATGTGTTTCGGAAAGTTTGATCCGTTTTACATCAGAGGGGTCTGGCTGCCTCAAGTTTTCGAATAAGGCGGCCTTTTTTTAGTAAGCCCGAGTATCTGTCAATTAAATTCAGTTCGCAAATGTTTGTCATTCTCACAACAACATTTGTTTTATCGCTCCTTAAAATGTCGACATTTGTGGTATATAAGAAGCATTTGCGCGAAGTTCTACTGTTCTGTTTTAATTGGAAGAAGAGTGCAGCTGAGGTGCTTCTGGAAGTTTATGGCGATAATGACCCATCAGATAAATCATGTAGAGAATGGTATAGACGCTTCAAAGCTGGTGATTTTAGCGTTGATGGTAAAGATCGCCCTGGAAGACCGAAAAATGAACTCCTCAAACCGGATGAAACGGTCTCAGGGGAGTCTACCGACAACAACCAATGCGATTAAAGCAAGCACTGGCTGAAAAAACGAACGGGATGGGACAACAGGCACAGCAAGCTGATTTTTCAACATGACAACGCTCAACCTCACATCGCAATCGCAGTCAAAAACTACATTCAAAATGTGGGTTGGGGGATTATACCACACCTGCCTTATTCACAAGACATGGCACCATCGGATTATCACTTTTTCAGATCCACAACGCATGCCTTAGAAGAGCAGCACTTCCATTCATATGCAGATGTCAAGAATTGGGTCGATGATTATTATTACCTCAAAAGACGAGGCGTTTTTTTCGACGATGGATTCATCTATTGCCAGAAAGAGGGGAAAAGTAGTGGATAACAAATGGACAATATTTTGATTGATGTGTTTTTTTTATTTTACCTTTCAAATAAATGTGATTTTCATACAAAAAACGGATCAAACTTCCCAAAACACCCAATAATTAATTGAAATGAAAATGTCTATTTTCTGAAATTGATCAGATGTTTTACTATAGTTTATGGAAATGACATGTTTCGCCTTTTCTAAGGCATCATCAAATGCAGCAAAGAGCGTTGTTAAAATACGGTAATTGATATGGCTTAACCGTATGGCTTCTTTAAATCGTGTATATAAACAGTAACGCTCTTGATTTTCAGTACTTTTTATATTGCCTTAAACATGTCATTCCCATAAACTATAATAAAACTTTTAGAAAAGCGATGTTTTCATTTGTATAATATTTAAAAAAAACGTTTTTTAATTTTACCTAGACAAGTATTCTCTTCTGACACAGCATCACACTCCTCCAGCTGCTGGTTGCTGAAGGCCGAAGGTGTCCCCTCGGCCGCAGCTTCTGTGTCGCTGCACAAGTGTGCCAGTCGGCGATGCACCTCCTCCACCAGTCCAGCGTGCAGCACATGCTCCCCTTGCGGGTCCCCTCCTTTCAAGAACTCGGGCCACATTGCCCCGGATCCCACCTTTGTCAGTAGAATGTCAACTTTTCCATCTTTATCCACATTCCAAGTTGTCAATTCATGATCAATTGAATTATACAACTCGCCTTTTATCAACTCATTACCATTATAACCAATTGTTATAAATTTAAATGCTGTTTCAACCTTAAGCAATGCTTTATCGTAGTTTTTATCTAATTGAAGAGTGAGGGTTATATCTTCGCCGGTCTGCAACCACGAATAAATGATTTTATTTTCAGTTACTTCAGTTTGTTTCGGTTCTTCGCTACTTAAGTCACTCGTAAAATTAAAAGGACGATCACTGGCGAGATACAATCCTTTACACTGCGGCTCTAGAGCTACGTAGTGCAGACTTCCTTGTCCTTTCAATTGTTTCACTGATGTCACGTTCCATATTTGATTTTCTCTCTTTAGAGAAACCCATTCTATTACAGTTTCAAATTTTCCATCTGTTTGTTGGATATGTAGCAATAGACAGTGAATGACCTCTGTGTTATCTTCATATTCCAGTCGACTGTCGACAATGATGAAACAAACATCTGAACCTAAAACTTGGTCGGAAAATATGCAATCCCACTTAATTCCAAAACGATTTCTGTTTCCAGTTTTAACAATATGTAAAGAACCTGCACCATCAGCTATTAGTGCGTATTGCTCGGAGCAGAACTGTAAAGACACGTGATAGTGACCTGGCTGTCTCTCAATGTGAGATGGTATTTCGTAAACATAATCAAAGTCTTGTAGACTTCGGTTTTCGGTTAGAGTTATTTTAGTCACTTTCCAGTTCTCGTCTACAAAATACACTCCACTATTTACCCAATTATCATTTATTAAATAATTGTGTAGTCCAAATAATTTAGCGTGAATAAGGGAATATTGATCATCGCTCGCATATACCCTATCGACTTTAGATTCAAGAGTTTGTTTCCATGTAGGAATGGATTCTAAAGATAATTTATAGCCATCAAAATTTGGTTGTAAAAGTTTTCTATTCGGTCGTAATTCAACTAAGCACTTCATGATCCTTTTTTAAACGAACTGGAATAACTATTTCGCTGACAGCTTAACAAACACACCATACACTGAAACGTGACAGATCATAGAAGCTGTTTATTAGGTCTTTTCTATTCCATAGATCTTTTTAAAACCATTCCAATAAATATAATTCGTTCGAGAATCTCACTCGTTGTGATATAGCCATGTTTCATGGCATAATAGGTGAGATTGCACTAGACAAATTTTACATGACCGAAAAGGCGTTTTCTCTCTGGAAGCTTGTTTGATCTTAGTTAAGTTTAATTTTAATTAGTGATAAGATTATGAAAGACAATTTAAAAAAAAACAATAATAGTGATAATGACAATTCTGTGAGTGAAAAAAAAATAGCGTTCTGCCCCGGTATCGCAAAGCAGTTAGGTACTGCCGGGCCCAATTTTCGAGAGTGGCCACACTTGAGAGAGGATGATCTAACCCTCCGCCCTGCAGAGTTCCGGGCAGCTCTCGCCCCAGTCCGCCTCCGCCCTCGGTAGAAGAAGTGTCTCCGCCCCGGCCACGCGCCGGGGGCAATAGTCTCAAAAGATCGCGAAGTGTTATACCGAACGCCGGGAAGTGAATCCGAAAAAGATCGCGATATCGCCGCATGGCGTCAGCTCATCATCATTGGGACCTGATGCTGGCCACGGCTGTCTCAGCGAATGAGACCAGACCGCTCCTCGCCCGTCCTCGCGCCCGCCTCGCACATCCCTCGTGGTGCGGACACCATGTGCTGCCTAGCTCGCCGACTTCGCAGATCGTCGTTAGTGCTGTTTCAGTGACGGATTAGTTTTAAGTCGTTGGCCAACGAATAGAAGTAAGTCATCTTTAGTTAATAAGTGATATGTTTCTTTCTTTTTGTATGTTTGTGTAAATAAATATAAGTGTAAATAGTAAATATTGGTTTCAATCTCATATCACTATACATCCCGGAGCAGTCTCAATTAACATAATAATGATTGCATTAGCGAATAAACACTGGGCAATACGTTGTGAGAGAGTGCTTCGAGATATGGAGTGAGATACGACTAATCGTCATGTTTCACCCTGTGTCGAGAGCATCTTCGTAACAAATGGCGCCCAACGTGGGGCAAAGTAACACGATGTATTCTTCGTAACAAATGGCGCCATAGCTTGGGACTCAGCGTATTTGAATTTTAATTAAATATAATTAATAATTCAGACGCTGTCTGGTTAAGGGAGATCAGGCGAACACGCGACCTAGAGAAGAGTTGAATGCTAAAATCTGAGCTAGCAATAAATATTGTAGATTCGCTAATGTTGATATTTGTTTTCTGATTGTTCCGAGATGGTGTGATGTCGAGATTGAAGCCAATTCATAATTGTATATTTTATTTGTAAGCATTTGTGAAAACCGATATGTCATTTTGTTTATTTACTCGTACGTCGGTTAATTTTGAATTTCGAATTTCAAACGAGTAAGCAAATACAGATTATAATCTCATACCGTTGTAAAGTCAACTGATAAGAGAGAAAGTTTTAAGGAAATTCCCCAGCCGAATTTCTTTTGTTCCCTGGCTAGATAAGCTTGCGGCGGATAAACCAGGTATACGTTTAGCAAACATCGTAAATATTAAGGGTCTAGCGGCTTACCAACGGTGCGTTAAAATTTTAAATTTTAATCCTTTAATTACTCTTTAGAATTCGGCCGTTTTATTGTTCTGAATGAGCCTTTGACAAATATGTGTATTTTTTTTAACAAAGAAACAAAAATTTGCTGGCGCCCAATCTGTAATAATATCAAGTTTTCACGAATGCAACTACATTTTTTATAATAATTTTAAACAGCCATCCAGGGAGAAAATTTTAAATTAGTTCTCCGTGAGTTATAATTAGTATGTGAATGGATTAGGTATTAAGGAAGCGTCTTGTTTGTAGTTCAAAGCAATAGGGGTTGGATGTATCGGATGTACATTTGTAAAGTAATCTACTTGTATGTCGTGCCATGTGATATTTTTATCCTTCCACCAGTCTAACACTTAATTTAATAACCATTAAATTAAGATGACTAAGCGACATAGCAGACTAGATCCCAACATTGGCTTTTGAGAAAGGGAAGACGTTACATGCGATGAGACTGCCGCTTTCAAAATTTCAAGAAAAACAAGTTCAATCCTAAACTTGCCGACACGAGATTTTGTTTCGATTTTTTTTTTTTTTTTTTAAAGATTACTCGTATTTCACTCCCGATATCGAACCAACTCCTCACAGCGTGTTGAAGCCCATGTGATTCGCTAATGTATCATCAGTATTCGATCTCTAAGATGCTCCGGGATGTATAGTGATATGAGATTGAAACCAATATTTAATATTTACAATTATATTTAAGCACACAAACATACAATATAACAAAAAGAAAGAAACAAGATTACTTATAAACTAAAGAGGACTTACTTGCTATTCGTTGGCCAACGACTTAAAACTACTCCGTCACTGAATAACACTACTTGATCTCTGGCGAGGACCGACGCTGACGGAAGCCGGCGTGACGGCGCGGCTGGTTAGCACGAGGACTGCCAGAGGCTGCACGGCACATAAGGATGCCCGGCGTCCACTTCTATCTCCCGGGCTGAGGGGCATCACGCAGATGATGGACCGCGGAGGGCACGGGTTTTCTTCACAGCGACAGTGGTGGCCAGCATCAAGCCCCAATGGTGATAAGCTGGCGCGGCTGGTTAGCACGAGGACGGTGATCTGCGAAGCCGGCGTGGTGGCGAGTTGGCCGCTAATGGCGTCCGCGCCACGAGGGACGTGCGAGGCGGAAATGCCCTTTGGCCAGCGAGCCGCGCCGGCGGCCAGCGGGCTCTGGGAAGCCGCACGTCCGCTTCCTTTGGAGTCTGATTTTCAACTATATCGTGTCGCTACATGCAGCCCTCCGAGTTTGCTCCGCAGGGTGAGAGGTTAGGTCATCCCCCCCCAAAGTGTTGCCGTTCACGAAAAATTGTCAACAACAACAACACCAACAACAAACCATCACGCCGTTTCCCCGCAGGGGTAGGAAGAGAGAATGGACCGCCACACTACTCTATCCTGGCACACCTCTCTAGATTCCTCCACATTCATACATCGAGTCATACACGCACGTCGATTCTTCCGGCTTGTTGTCAATGCACTTATTTAAACACTATTGTCAATATAATTGTCAATGCACTTATTTAAACACTATAATTGTTTTTCCTACCCACTATTATTGTTTTTCATAGTCTTATCACTAATTAAAATTAAACTTAACTAAGATCAAACAAGCCTCCAGAGAGAAAACGTATTTTCGGTCACGTAAAATTTGTCCAGTGCAATCTAATGACATCGTAATGCAAAATATAAGTACCTACTCGTTAAGTGAAACAATTTTCCCGTTTAAATCAAAGTAAAATACTATAATGAGTTCCATGGCCGAAAAAAAATGTAACAAAAAATATCAAACAAAATTATAGATAGTTACAATTTATGACGCATCGAAATCATTTTTACTAGAAAAATGTTTGAAGACATTTGTTTTTACCAACGTATAGATCATATACCCACTGCCTTATTAGGGTCATACTTCTCAATGTACGATACAACAGTTTCCCATGCTTTCAGCATTTAAATGCGTCGATGGCGTTAGCTCCTCTTCCCTTGACGAACTCCCATCCACAGTTTCTCACTGTGAATAAAAAATATTTGTTTTATTTATATTTATATTTAAGGTGGTGGTCAGCTCCTAGCCGTGCTTGGTAGTTAGTTAGTTTTGTTCGGTATTCTCCTCGTCACTCGTTTCGCGAAACAACTCTCGTTGAGCGGATCATTTGTTACAATTGGTTTTGTTTGAGATACGAATTAGGCGTTAAGCGAGGTTCCACGATTGGGCTGTTCTGGTCGTGTTCATGTTCATGTTTGGTAATGGAATTCTTATTCTCAGAGAGGGCGCGCAACTGTAGTGTGGCTCTTCGACAATATGGTTCACAAATAATGATTTTGATACCCACGCTGTCTATCGAATATTTTTATTATTAATTTGACTAATAAAGTATTTTTTTATCGCTTATCTCTCACCCATACTAAGTTATAATCGCTGATCTTTCACCCACATACAGTTATTATTATCTGAAAAATAATAAATATCAACCATTTACTTGGTAAATCAAATTTATTTCAAATTTTGTTAACATTTTGATTTAAAAAGTTAATACAATATGTTATAATATAATAATATATTATAATATATGTAAAGCATATATTTTCAGAAACCTTATATAAATTATAATTTCATAAATAATATGTTAATGCAGGAACTGTCAATACTTATTCTACGTTTACTTTCATATTAATTAATTTATTAATCTCCTCAACTAATTTGGAAACAAATTTGGTTAACGTGGCCTGCTGTAGCTTCCCCACATCCATAACCTCCATGTGATTGGCTTCGCTGGAGCTATAGTAATCGGTAACGCAGAGGTTGGTGATCAAACTGAAGGCGAAAACTGTAATATCGCAGTGTCTGGCTGTTATAACCTGAAAGAAACATAAATAAATAAATGAAAATCTGTTTCGTCAAGTCCAAAAAAGTGATAAAAAATAGTATGATCTCCTTTGTTTGCTCATTGGTAACATTATATTAGATGCCTCGATTTTGATATTAGTTATATAATTAACTCTCTCCACCCCTCTCCTTGGAAACTATATTCATAAGTAGAGAAAGAGAAACAAAAAATAATTGCTCATATGTATTTTGAAATGCAGGTTAATATTTATTATTTTTTATAATTTACGTATCAAAAATTATTTGTATGAGATTGTCGCGACAGCTGCTTCGCCAACCTATGTTGGCATCGTTAAGTATTTGTAACACATAATGATGCCAACATAGGTTGACGAAACAGCTGTTGCGACAATTTCATGAAGATAAATTGTGATACGTATAATAATAGTGTTTCAAATTAAAACGTTTAATAATGTTGAAGTGTTTCGGCCAAAATAATGGATTATCTAATGTTATTATTACTACGTTTCGCCATTCGCGACATTTGATTGATTTTTTAAAAATATATTGTGTCGATAATATGTGTGAATTAAAGTGATGAATGTACCTCGTGGACTGTAGACATCCCAACAGCATCCACTCCCAGCATCTTAAGCATTTTTAGTTCAGATACAGTTTCAAAATTAGGACCTCCAAGACAGGTGTAGACTCCCTCACGCGTGATACTGTCGATGTTCAAGGATTTAGAGACCTTAAACAACAAAAATAAATGTTCATAAAAATACCATTATTAATCCTTAATTGAATAAAACAAGTATCTGAAATGGAGGTGCCAAAAAACATGTTTTTTGATTAACGATTCTCTTGTACCTTTAAACAAAATATCAATGTTCTAGTATGCATATAATTATATAAACGAGTAAGTGACATTTTATTTAATTAAAAAAAAAAACATATATATATATATATATATATATATATATATATATATATATATATATATATATATATATATATATATATATATATATATATATATATATATATATATATATATATATATATATATATATATATATATATATATATATATATATATATATATATATATATATATATATATATATGATAAATAAATTATCGTTTTATTTTTATTAAAATTACTGTTGTGTTAATCCTTATTAATTTCACGGAAATTGATAAAAAGTGAACACATTATCGAACAGTACATGGATATCGTAAATTTATAAATATGTTTAAAAATAAAATTTCACGAATAAAAAATATAAATATGTTTGTTGCGAAAATACTATCGTATATTTATCGGTAATAAATAACCTTGTATTCTTATGATTACTATTTCTGGTTTAATTTTATCGAATCTAGTTTCGGCACTGACTGCATTTTAAATCAAATAAGATACTTAAACATTTACCAGAATGCATTCCGAATTTAATTTATCATAAGTAATGACATGTTGTGCCCGGACAGGGAATGTTCAATGCTATAAATTGCTTCTAAAATTGATAATGCATTTAAAAAGTAGCCAAACATTCAAATCGAACTATTACATCTGTGCTTATCAAAAAGTAACTAATAATGTTATATTATATTTTTATTGCGCTTCCAAATATAAATCCAAAAAATATCCTACAAGAAGATTACACAAGGTCATCTTTATCAATTGATTTTTTACTCAGTACGAAATATGTATATTTTTATTGTAAAAAGAAAAAGATAATATTATGTTTACCCGGGTTCGTTGTGAAAATAATAATTATGAAAGTTATTAATAACTTATATATAATACATTGTGCGTTATTTTGTGAATTGTTTATCTAATTTATTAATACTGACCGTTACAAATATTTACCGTACTATGACTATGAATAGGACTATGAAGATGTGAAAATCTATTTTAAATAAATTTTGATGTTAAAAATTATATAAAATGTTCATAGAGGATTCCTTCCGCTCACCCGAAACTGTTAATAGGCGTTACGCCTGTAGCACACTGCAGCGAAAGCGAAGTGGATGCGAAACTCTAGCGAATAGCGAAACTCTGTATATCATGTTTTAAATGAGCCATCTCACACAGCACGTTATAGGCTATTAGCTAGAGTTTCGCTATTCGCTAGAGTTTCGCATCCGCTTCGCTTTCGCTGCAGTGTGCTACAGCGTTACGGCGCCTTTGTAAGCTTCACCTTCTTGACCATGCGGGACTTACGTTAGTATGTTATAAAAATATTTTCAAATGAAGAGAGACCCAGGCCAAATTAATCTCTCTCTTTTTTCCTCTGTGTCCCGCCGTAAATATAAGTTTTACAATTAATAATAATAAATTAGAAAATGGTGTCACAAAAACGTTCAAATGGAAATACTTTTGCACAATACATTTAACCTGTGGTACTTACTACACGAAAATATTAACCATCTTGATTTTAAAATCTTTCAGTCGAAAAAAAGTGAAATCAGTTACTCATATTCTCGTTTTCATTTTTTTTTATATAAAATAGTATTTCGTTAAATGATTTAAGTTACCGCTTTGGCAATATCGATTAACTCTCTGTTGTAAGCTTTGTTCATCGGAGGGAATCGAGGTCCGAATCTCTCATCATTGGGCCCTTGCAGAGGGTTGTTCCCGGCGAAGCCCATCAGGTTTATGTGATCCTTGACCAGCATGATGTCCCCGACCCTGAAGTCAGAGTTGAGCCCCCCCGCGGCGTTGGTGGCAATCAAGTGAGTGACCCCCAGCAACTTCATCACTCTTATCGGCATGCAACACTGCAAATAACGAAAACAGATTATAAATTGCGTCAACCGTAAACGATTAACGTACCAATAGTTGTTTACTCGTTAAATATTCACGCCAGCCTCGGTGGTCGAACCCAGTACTATAAACATCAATTAAATATAAGGTTTAATTAAATAATTGGGCATTTGAGTTCATATTATAGAATGAAGCACGATGATACTGTTATAGTTATAAAAACAAAAGATAAGAGAGTTGATTTGCTCCTTTAATATTTTGCGACGCAATACTCACAACAATTCCTTAGAATCTTCTATATTAGTCTCTTTGAATATTTGGGTTATAGCTTGTAATATACTCGTAAATTACTAGCCATTGGTTAACGATATGTGCAAACTAGAGAGACTTGTGAAACTTGGACATTCTGGCTTACAGAGGTTCAGCTCTAATGGCTATTCCTCTTACGTCTGTAGGAAACATTGCAGGAAATGTGATTTTGTAGTTGTTTTATGCTGTGGCTAAATATGTTATGACAATAAAGTTAATGCTAATGATGTCATAATACATATTTATTTGTATTTAAATCATATAATCATATTATAAAAAAGAGACGAAGAATAAGAAAATAAAGAATGTGGAATAACTGTCATGTCGTCGATGAAACTTTTCCATAAATTGGTTGATCTACTACTAGTTGAAAGGCTCTTTACATCATTACAGGGCGAGCCAAATCGATGTAAAGGGTAAATGCATTCATTACATAAACAAAAACTTGAAATTTCGATTTGTTAATTCATTTATATAGGCGTCTTAAAAAGGGAGGTGCATTCGACCCTAAACACAATCCGGATTTGTTTCATTGTTTAATAATTATAGAAAATATTACATTATTATATTTAAAAATATATTATTAGATTTTTTAAACCATTAGAATGCTAAACAGTCGGTGTCTAAAATATGACTAATAAATGCTCAATACTCCTCATAATACTCCTCATCAAGACCTATGTATGGAGTATCTTGATGTACGGCCGCGAGACATGGTGCCTATCCGAAAGAGATAAACGGACACTAGATGCTTTTGAGATGTGGTTCTATAGAAGACTATTAGGAATTTCCTGGAGAGACCACATTACAAATGAGGAGGTTCTCCAAAGAATCGAAGGAGGAAGGCACCTGCTCAGGACCTTATCCGAAAGGCGTGCAAGATGGATCGGCCATGTAATACGACATGAAGGCCTCTTGCATGCCATAATGGAGGGTATGACCGAGGGGACAAACTCTAGGGGACGCCCACGCCGAGAGTAGGTACCTGGAGGACCTGTTGGTGGACGTGCGCTGCTCATCAGATGCAGATTTCAAAAGAGCCGCACAAGACAGGGAAGAATGGAAGAGAAGAATAGAGGAAATTGCTGCAAACCAATCCCAGGATTGAAAACAGAGAGAGAGAAAAATACTCAAATTTAAATACTTTCTGTGTATCAATGATTCAGGGGTATAAAACCTTTTAACGTATTGTATATTTTAATTGATTATTGAGAATAAAGTTCAAGAATAACGCAACTATAAACATGTGAAATATGAATCAAGTATGCTGACCGAGCCTGGAACAATCTTACCGCAGACCGCAGATACCTAAAACGTACCTTTACAAATTATCCTATCCTGATGTAAATGTTGATAGATTGCGTCAGGCGCAGCTTACAACTAGTTTATATAGAGCATTTATAAAACATGGAGCAATTTCTACGGTGCCCTTGAGATGACTAATTTATAAAAAATGGCGCTTCACATGTAGGTAAATCATTAAAAAATGTGACAGTTCATTATTGGTACTAGTTTACACTTTTTATATTTAACCTTATGTCAGTTGTTATATAATATTTGTGGTAGCATGTAATTGGCCTTGTTTTGTTGTCTCTGTGTGTTTATATTCATGTACTGTAATTCCTGTTTGTTACCCTCAATAATAAAAAAATAAAATAAATATGTATCTTTACTGAAGAAGGACAGTTTGTCCGAAACATGTTTTTAAAATTATTTTTTTTTATAAAAAAGAAAAATAGAAATAAATAATAATAATATCTCGTTTCATGACATGTATTCGAAATTAGTGAGTTAGTACGCGTGAAATGTCCAGCCATAATTTATCATTGATGGATGATTAATTTCATCATGTCGCATTCCCGTAACTCAATTTTCACTCAAACTAAGTCTCAACTCAAAATAAGTGTAACTTCAAAAAGTAAGGTAGTCACCTTCCACAGTGGGTATCCTTCGTAGTAGTGGAAGCGGCCCTGCATGCAGACCACGGGGATGGAGGCGAGGTACCCGAACACCAGCTGGCCAATGTGTCCTTCAACAGTGCTGAGGGGGAAGTTGGGGATATCCTCGTATGGGAAGCACTGCTTCTCCGTTAGACTCTCGGCGAGGGGGCCTGAAAACAGTTTGGGATCTTTCATTTAATTAACACTCTGTTCTTATTCAGAACAGTCACATCTCTCCTATTTCATTGTCTTATCAAACAATGTCTTCGTTCCTTTACGCAAGCTGCAATTGCATTCAATTAACTACACTTTCAATTGTAGATCAACATACGAGTATATGGTGCTTTAATGATTGTCAAGAGTGACAAATCGTTAAGTATTGTTTTACACTCCTTAGACTCTCTCGAAGATAGACGAACACTAAACGATATGATGCTACTTCACAAAATCATACATTTCACAATTGATAACTCCGAACTTCTTAGCAAATTGACCATTAATACTCCTATGTTTCGTACCAGACACACCGCGAGCCAAGTATTCCACCTTACTGCTTATCGCACCAATTACGCTCAGAGCGCGGCAATGTGCCGGATATGCGACACTTATAACAAATCTTTCAATGCAATCGATGTTTTTCACCTAAACGCTTATGATTTAAAAAAAATATTTGCAGCAACTTTTCGGTGTGTATAGTGCTATAATGTTATATTCCTTTATTTGTATTATTATTGTTGTCTTTTTGTTATTTTTTATACTATTACCTTAGTAAGTATTATCTTGATTTTAGTTTATTTAAATCTCGTTTCATAAGTCTATAGTGTTAACTCTTTTCATTCATTTATATTTGTGGTAACATGTACCTAATTGGCCTTATTTAAGTACTTCTTTGTGTATTTTTATAATGTATATATATACTTATTCGCTGTTTGTTACCCTAAAATAAATAAATAAATAAATTTCATAAATATGAAATGCCGGAAATAGGAATCTGTTGTAAATATTTAACAAATTTGACTGACGCATCAAAAGATACAAACATTATCTTTATGACCTTACGATCTCAACATAATTAACTCTAAGTAAAAGTTCTATGTTCTAAATTGTTATCTTACCCACAATATAAAATAATATGTGCGTAGTTTGTCACGGTTACAAATTTCTAAGATTTTAGATAAGTCTGTGTCTCGTGAAATCCTCTTCGATTGATGTTTCGGAGATCCTCGTAGACTCAACGATAGTATTCTCCGAGATAAACTCAAGATCAGAAATTTGAATTTTACTTGTAATAAAAACAAATAGTTCACTAGCTTCACTGATTTGTATCTTCATCAGAGCAATCACTGCAGTAATGGTTCATATCATGTCGTATAATTAGATATACATACAGTGACTGAGCAATTATTCTTCTTTTTTTATTTCTTTTTTTTATAAAAAAGACAAAGATTTAAATCAATGATATTAGAATTTATTTTACAATCTTCAATACGAGCAGAAAATAGCTCATTATTATGAAGAAGGAATCTGGTCGTGTCCAGGCTCGAACCCAAGTCCCATGGATCAGGAGCCAAGCATTCTATGCCCTAGACCACCACCTGAGTAATTAATTGAAATACACTCAAAACCATCTGGTTTTTGTTTGATTGTTGATTTTAATCTGTTATTTTGCGGTTCTAATGGTTAGTAAGGCGTGATGGGATATGTCTTGCTGGAAGGTATACTTAGATAAAAAGCCAATTTGTGTTACATCAGTAGCAATACCAAAAAAAATCTATTTAATATTGGTATTCAGGCTCCGCGTAGCTCATGTGACCACTTGCATTACACCGGATAGTAAAAGGGCGAATAACGAATGTCCGGTTAAAATAAAGCAACCCCTATAGAAAAACCCACCATAGGATAGAACGGAAATCCACCCAGATTCATAAGAAATCACTATGGGGATCAACGAATATGACTCCGTGAAATTAACTGAAATGCCACAGCTTCTAGTCTCGGGAAGTCCTTCAATGGACAGAAGGAACGAAAAAGTCTGGCACAAGAGCAAATCTCAATTATTTTTTTAATGGTGTTAGCAATTAACATTAAATATAATACATAAGCAAAAACCTAATATCGTTACAACATAATATTTATATTATACGAGTATATAATACTTAAAACCCATATTGATGGGAACATTCTAAGTTTAAATTGTATATGCCAAGTATCTTTTTTCTTTATTTTTATTTTTACTTATGTCAATGTGCTTCACATTCAGGAATTTCCACGTGATGGCATATTGCAAAAATCGAGTTAAATTTTAAACAAGTTTGCATAATTAATACCAATGAAAACCTTTGTTTTCTAGAAGTTTTATTATATGGAAATGACATGTTTCGCCTTTCTAAGGCATTATAAAACATTTGATAACGCCTAGAAAGGCGAAACATGTCATTTGCATTAAGTATAATAGAACTTCTAGTAAACAGACATTTTTATTCGTATTAATTATTTAATGTGGATTTTTAGATCATTGTTAAAGAAGAAATTAATAAATTTCCATAAACTTTAACGCAATACAATTAGTAATTATATTATAAAAATCTAGTACTTATTTATAATAAGTTAAAACGTATTTGTTTATATCCAGGCAATAAATACTCACTCATTCCAGATCCACAGATGATTCCAATAGATGGTCGAATTGATATTTTATCCAAAAGAAAATTGGCCGTCTCTAATAATGATTCGTAGGTGTACCTGAAAGCAAATTGGATTATTTAATCGTTTAAAAATTCTTGCTATGTTTGGAATACACATGTCTACAATCTTGTTTTGTGATGACTTTAATGAATTTGAATAAGTATAGTCCGTCAGTCAAGAGATTGGAAAAAGGATATTCGCAGCAAACAGATGCTACTTTGGCCTCAATAAGCACCTAAAATCGTGTCTACTGTCTAGAAAGACAAAGACCACAATATATAAAACGTTGATTAGACCAGTCCTAACATATCCTTGGAGACTTGGACGCTCACTAAACGGGATGAAAACAAAAATAAGCTGCTTCGAAAGGAAGATCCTCCACAGAATCTTCGGACCCATTAAGGATGATCAGACGTGGAGAAGGAGATACAACACAGAGCTCTACGATCTATACCAGGACGTCAGCATGGTCAAGTTTATAAAGATTAATAGACTGCGCTGGCTAGGGCACTTGCACCGCATGGGAGATTTGGAGCCCCCCAAAAGAGTGTTGTATGACAATCCAGCAGGGCGAAGAAGCATCGGTAGGCCGAGACTGCGATGGCTGGATAGTGCCGTGGCAGATTGTCGGGTCCTGGAGCAGCAAGACTGGGAGGTGGCGGCCAGAGATAGGACGGGATGGAGACGTTTCTTGGAGGAGGCCAAGACCTACCAAGGGTTGTAGCGCCGGAGACGAAAAAGAAGAATAGTCTTAACCAGAGGGCTAAATCCGGTCCGCCAGTGTCATCAATCCGGCCCGCGACAGCTAATGACCAGTGTCATCAATCAGGCCTGTGACAGCGAATGGCTTATATTTGTTATCGTCGTTGTGATGAATAAAAACACAAAATGATAGTTACTCGGTTTTATTTTATTTACTTGCTAGGTAAAGCTTAATGATAAGTATAATACGCAGAAAATTGGACTTAAGCAATTTGCTTTAAATTAATCCAACTAACATTATAAGTCGTCAAGTGTCGTAGTCTTGATACTACAGTACAACACAATATTAATTGAACTAGCGAATTTAGCAAGCGTATGCTCGCTCGTGGCGCGTACTCTGCGACTAGTCTAGAAATTATAGATAATGGCAGGATAATTAAAACAGTTTTGGCCCTTGGAATTTACTGTAGTAATCAGAATAGCCCTAAGGCTGAAAAGTTTGGAGACCCCTGGTCTAAGCGACGGGCGACCTTCGTGGCAGAGTGGCAAAAACTATGACTGCCACCATCGAAGGTCCCGGATTCGATTCCCAGCGATGACACTTTCTTCCGCTCCGCATTCCTTCATGATATCAGTATTTGAAATTCTACATCATTTTACCACATATTGTCTAATGGTTCATATCTCCACCGCATTAATTCTGCTCTCATGCTTCTTCTGCCAGTTCCCTACTTCTCTTCCATACATCAGGGTTGTTACTAAAACTCCACTGTGAACGCCGATTTAGTTGGTATTGGTTAACTAACTAAGTAACCATCACGCCGTCTCCCCAAAGGGGTAGGCAGAAATAATGGACTGCCACACTATTCTTTCCTGACATATTTCTCTCGCTTCCTCAACATTCATACATCGTGTCACGCACGCGCGTCGATTTCTCTGACTCCTCGCATGGCCGACATTCAATATTTGATTTATTTGATCGTGCCACGTTTTCCGCGGTCTTCCTCTATTTCTGGTTCCATTTACGTCGTTAACATATAATTTTTTACCATTCTTTCTTTCCATAAGTCCAAACCATCTTAATGAGCCTTTCATTATTTTGTTCATAACACCATCATTCGCACCGCATTCACTTCTTATATTTTCATTCGACACTCTATCATACACAGAGTATCCACACATTCGTCTAAGAGATCTCATTTCTCATTTCTACTGCTTTTATTCTACTTTCATCCTTCTTTTGCCAGTTCCATGCTTCGCTTCCATATATTGATATTTGTTTGTTTCCAAAAATAGTTTTTAAAGCTCCATTCCAATAGAATATATAATATTAATACCCTAGCCGGTAGGAGTATGTACAATATTCTTTAAAAAATAATAGCCACGTAAGATCTTCTTTAGGTTAAGATAAAATGGCAAATTACTTAAAGATCGGAAACAAAACTGTTTACACTGTATCATAGTCGAATGGCTGATTGTGTTCGTTATGAATATTTATCTGTACATCGTTTATCATTACAACATTTGACCCGAATGTCAGCTTGATGGTCTTATATAATATAATACTGTATATGTTATGTATTCGTGTGTATATAATATACAATTTTAATAGGATCGTACTATTGTTTTTATTAAAAATTTTAATTAAGAAATAACAAATACTCGTATATATGCTTTTTTTCCAATAATTCAGCTATTCTTAATTTGTTTCCTGTTCCTGTTAATGTACTCGTAATGCTTCATGCGCCGGTATTTCCTTCTATTTGTTGTGACGTTCGCATTAGTATTCATTTGTACCTTCTTCTTCTTAAAGTGCCCTGTCGGGTCCCCCCGACGTTGGCGATCACTCTGGTAAACTCTTCCCTATCCTGCGCTGTCCGGAATAGCTCCTCCACAGTTCCGATTCCCGTCCATTCCCTCACATTGCGCAGCCAAGAGATCTGCCTTCTCCCTGCCCCCTGCGGCTCTCTATTTTTCCCTCCAAAATTAGATGCAGCAGGCGATTTTTTCCCCTCGTAGAACGTGACCCAGATATGAAATCTTGCGGACTTTGATCAATGTCAGCAGCTCTCTATTTACTCCTGCACGATTCAGGACTTCTGTGTTCGTCACTCTGTCTGTCCATGGGATCCTGAACATTCTTCGGTGAAGCCACATTTCAAATGCCTCTAACCGGTTCATTGTATTTACTTTTAATGTCCATGTCTCACACACATATAACAGAACAGAACATTTGTACCTAATACACCTAATTACATTAAATTTCATTTCCTCGAAATTTGGTATTTGAAACATTTTTTTTCCTTAACCCGTTCGTTCTCTAATCCCAACACTCTGACTTCGCATTTTTAGTATTTATTTGTACCTAATTACATGAATTTGCATTTCTTATTCAAAGGTAAACATTTTTTCGATTATCCCTTTCCCTCTCGCACCCCTCTTCTGATTTCACTACCGTTTATTATTATATTTACATTTAAATTTTGTGTTTTTGTTAAGTTATTATACTGCCCTGATGAAGCTTGGGTCCAAGCGAATCTAGTTGACATAAATTATTATCACCCTACCGTGGTTATTTAACCACGGTAGGGTTATTTTGGTTATTTGGTTGAATAACCAAATATTTTTATATAAAAGAAAACGTCTGTCTTCTAGAAGTTTTATCAAATTTAATATGGAATGACATGTTTCGCCCTTCTTAGGCATTATCAAATGACTTAGAAGGGCGAAACATGTCATTCCATATAAAATTTAATAAAACCCCTAGAAGACAGACGTTTTCATTTATATTAATTATTTAGTATGGACTATTACATAATTTCTCTTTTTTCTTTTTTTCTACAACACTTATATTAAAAAATTAAAATTACATAGACATGTTTCGGACAACCAGTCCTTCTTCAGGGATACATATTATAAAGATACACATTTAAAATATTTTAAAATTGTTTACATGATCTGACAGATGTTATAAAGATTTATTTTGGAACGTTTATGATTTTGTCATAACAAATATTATGATTCAAATGTATTCATGTATCTTTATAATATGTATCACTGAAGAAGGACTGGTTGTTCGAAACATGTCTATGTAATTTATATTTTTTAATGTAAGTGTTGTATAAACAAAGTGTATAAAAAAAGAAAAAGAGAAATAAAGCAATTACAATACAAAGTATGGCGAATATAGAAGAATTTTTCATAATTGTTCAAAATAATAAATCAAAGTGTTTTACGAAATACACGAAATATCTCCTAATTTACGGGAGAACCACATGAACAAAACCAAATTTTCAAAATCAGAACCAGTAGGATAGTTTTGTAATTAAAACATGTCTAAAATATAAAAAGCTTTTTTTTAATAATTATCTGTTGTTAGGAATACATGTTTTGATAATTTATTATTAAAATATTTTAATGCTAATATGAAATTAATCAAATTGTGAATGCCATTTTTAATTACTTGTGTTAATGAATGTTATTTAGTATAATATTTACATTAAAATTATCTGGTACGCATGGAGGAAGGATACGACCGCCGACATATTTGAATAACGAAAAGTGACGCAAAGAACTTGATAAATTGTTATGATTGTATGTGGTTATGTGCTAAAATATAAAATGCTGCATTTATGCTTATTAACCATCTTCCTTATCAATAATGACCCTTTACCACCAAGTTATCCACCATCATTCAGTCCTTTACCCTTCCCGCAATCAATGCGGATAAAAAAAAATCCCCGATAGCCCACTACGTACTCCGCCAAACAAAATGGTCGCACGCAGGATGCTATCTCCTACCACAACTCCATCCAGGCACTGCTCCTCTTATATTCCCCTCGGGAAGAGACTTTTTTTATAAATACAAGCCCAACCCTAACTGGTCTTCTAATCCTTGACAATAATGTAAGACTTTATCATAAACCTTAAATCCCCCCTCGCCCTCTTACGGAGGGACACTCCGGGCCATACATTTATCCCTATCATAAAACAACTACCAAATCACATTCCAACAATGTTTCCTACAGACGTAAGAGGAATAGCCATTAGAGTATCGTTCTGTAAGCCAGAAGATTCAAGTCCAAGTCCAAGCTGTTCTTAGCTCTGTGTAGACACAAAAAAATATGTATCACATATTTAAAAAAAATTAAAGGAACGTTAAGATGGTTTGAACACATGAAAAAAATGAGTAAAGAAAGAGCGGTAAAAAATATGTGTTAACGATGTAAATAGAAGAACGTCACTTGAGAGTAAGAAGGTTCCAACTGTCGAAAGTAAAAAGCTGAGAAAAATGAAGTCAAAGTTTTGTAGGTTTCGGGTGTGTATCTTGGAATAAAAGGGTTCCATCTGAAGCTGATGAAACTCTTTTACCGAGAAGCGTGTAAATTTTCTGGCGACAGTTGGAATAATGAATTTCTAAGTATTAATGAATCTTTCTTCAGTGAATCGTGTGTTTTGCATGATCAGATGGAACTTGATTTTTTTTTTGTAACATCAAAATGACGATACCATTACCTGTTTTTTTTTTTTTTATTGTACGTATAGATAAGGTTAGTAAGAACCCTTTTCACGAAAAAAAGCCAAATGTGAAATTTTGTTAGTTGGAACCCTCTTACTCTCAGGTGACATGAAATAGAGGAACAAATAAATCTAATATAGAATGTCGGCCAGGTGAGGAATTGGAGAAGCGATAGGAGTATGTCAGGAAAGGAAAGTGTGGCAGTCCATGATTTCTGCCTACGATTTAGGGAAGAAGCGTGTTGGTTAGATAGCAAGTTAATTTTAAAAATGAAAAATATTATAATATACGATAATTTGTTTTTTTAAACATACTTATCAACTATAAAATTAAAATGTTATTTATAACTAATGTTGTAATTACTGAATACAAAATGAATGCAAAAACAAATATGTTTTATTATTTCTTATTAAGAATTAAATTGTTTAATAAAAATAATGAGCACGTAACAAGTTATTTTTACATTTTAATACGAAGTGCTTAATTTGTGGTGTGGCATTGTTAAAATAATTCAAAACGCTTTTATATTTTGTTTTAACACCTCTTTATTTAGTACTATCGAACCATCCGGTTTAGCTCCCGCCGGAACTTTTTCAGGGTTTCAAAAACCAACAGATTTTTATGCAACATTGCATTGAAACAAAAAGACAGTTTGTCCGGTGGAAGGGTTGGTTTGATAAAACAAAATAAATTGAACCAATAAAACGAGAGTTGAATTACTTCTAATATTATAATATGGTATGCGATGGTAATATGAATGAAAACAGGTCCAAATATTTTACCTCTCAGTCAAAACATTCCATTGAAAAACACAGAAATACACCCAGACAGATGATACATTATCTACGCGCAGTTGTGAGTTGTGATACTGTCAAAAGTAACGATAACCCTAAATATTATTTGTTCAGATGTAATTTAAAAAAACATACAAGTCGTTCAAGTTATGTCATCTATTGTAAATGTATTAATATTAAAATCAGTATTAATTAAAATACCAAACTTCACAAATAATTTTAGGAGTTCGAGAATTAATTAGTTTTCTTTATGTTCAATAATTAATTTATTTCCTTTGTTGGAAGATTAATACCCGAACCCCACATAAGAACTTAAAAATATTATATAAAAATTATTCAAAATATAACAAAAGCATAAACGTTCCGAAAAAAAAATCATTTTTATATCTGCCAAAACTGACCACATTTTTGAAAATTTAAAAATAAATTATATCACTGATGAAAGGTTTCTGTGTCCAAAATATGTTTGTTTGGTTTATTATTATTATTATTTTTTATGTTTTAATATTGGTTTTGGTATTGTGTACAAAGTTAAAAAAAAAAAAAAACATTGTTCAGTTTTCTTTCATAATATACATTGTTTCTTGAACAATGATGTAGTCCATATAAACGTCCGTTTTCTAGAAGTTTTACTATAATTTATGCGAATGACATGTTTCGCCTGACATTTAAAAAATAAAAATATCTATAGTTACAACTAATTACCATTCATATTTTACAAGTACCCGTTCTTCTTATTTCTTAATAGTAATTCTAGTAATTCTTAAAAGTAATTATATTTTCTTAATAGTACCCGGAAAATATTAATTCTCGGTTGTGGGACGGAGAGAAACTTGGTTACACTTTTGTTTTTTACACGTTAATTAGATAAATATTAAATTTGTTTACATCAGGAGTTAAACGGTCGTGTTCGCAATATTATACGATGTATGAAGAAAGGTCAAGTGATAGGAGTAATGAGATTCAAAAAATATATTCAAAATCAAACGTTTCATCAATGCAAATGTGAAATTTTTATTTATTTATTTTTATAATCTAAATCGATTTGTTAGCATTGTTATCATATTTACATTATTTTTATCGACGCTTGTATGTGTATAAGTAATACCAAGCCGATGGTTTCTAGGAACAAAAACGATATATAATTATAACAATAGAATTATTATAAATTATAATTAATTTGAGTAATCTAGATACATGTGAACTACATAGTTTTTTTTATGATTATTTGGATTCGTGAATAAATTATTAAATTTATTTTATATTCCCAATTTCTTAGTATTGTCGATTTACATTTGAAAATCATTGAATTCAGTATTTTCATAACACTTTTTTACACAAACATGTGTCGAACCGCAGACGTCCTTCTTCAGTATATGCTTAATGACACAAAATCGTTACGTATATGTAACATTGTTGACACGAAAAAACTGCTATACAATTATAGTGGTATACTCTTCCATTTTTTCGCTGGTAAGCACATGACGTTGGCTAGTTTAGCTGGTTATTAAGAAATAAATATATATATAATATATATTTAAAAAAAAACTATTGTATTTTTAAACGATAGATTATTTTCCGATAACAAATCAACATTCTAACACAATCTATTTTAAATGATTCAAAACATTTGTACAGTTGAGGTTGTAAGTAAATCAATCCCTTGACCCAACTCGGATCTCAGCTCAGGCAATTTGTTCACATCGACATGTTTTTTACTGTTAACTACCAATCCGTTGGTTTTGGCCATTTTAACTGTTTTTTTATATAATTTAAAATGTCTCAGATATTTCAAGGATACGCGCTACGTATTGTGTTAGACAGCTTCTCAAATACACATTGACGAGTTAATATCTTACTCTGCCTTATATATTCAAGAACAGAGATAGATTAAACAGCTATTAATGTTATTACAATCAAGCTGTACTTCTCAACATATTATTTAAAAACTTTTGATAGAAAAAATAATGGTGGACGCGTTTCGGCACAACGTTTACTTATCACTGCAACCAGGGCACTGAATACGAATACTATCAGAGATTTATCTGGATGGAGCGTAGACTAATGCATATAAGTTATCAAGGATACTAAGGAACGGTTCCCGTTTATATTCAAACTCGTTTTACGTGGTTATTTTGCTTGTTTTTTCGGTTAATGATACTCGTTGGACTTGATTTCATCTCATGTCCTGTGACTGGAAATCAATACCACCAGCAAGTGTATCGATGCTAGTGTAACAAGCATTTGTTATTATTATTAAGTAACCACTTTTATACTGTAATATTTTGCTCTTACGCGTTCTAACAATTGGAATTAATCTACTATAATTCTTCTTTCGGTGCCGTGTC
This sequence comes from Lepidostoma basale, assembly GCA_022606425.2. Classification (NCBI taxonomy): domain Eukaryota; kingdom Metazoa; phylum Arthropoda; class Insecta; order Trichoptera; family Lepidostomatidae; genus Lepidostoma; species Lepidostoma basale. Next base: position 3,044,803 of record JAHDVF020000333.1, on the reverse strand, counting down.
AGGTCCCCCCAACGTTGGCGATCACTGCACCAAAGGCATCTCTATCCTGCGCCACTTGGAACAGGTTCTGAACTCTTGTTATTCCTGTCCACTCTTTTATGTTCCGCAGCCAGGACAGCTGCCTTCTACCAATTCCCCGACGTCCCTCCACTTTACCCATTAATATCAGTTGAAGGAGGTGGTATTTTTCTACCCCTAACACATGAGTCTGTGTATGATAGAGTGTCGAATGAAAATATAAGAAGTGAATGCGGTGCGAATGATGGTGTTATGAACAAAATAATGAAAGGATCATTAAGATGGACGAGGGTGGAGACAAGAGGATGGAGATGATAACATTAAGATGGGTTTGGACATATGGACTCTGAAAGTGAATGTAATGAACCGGTTGGGAAGTTCGAGATGTGGATATACCTACCGCAGAATGCTCCGTATACCGTGGACCGATAGGGTCAGTAATGCAGACGTACTGCAGAGAGCCAGAGCCAATAGAGAGCTGTTGTCGAGTGTGAAAATTTTCGCAGCCATATAATAGAACAGACCATATATAACATTTAATCATTCTTTGTCGGAGTTTCAAGTTAAGATTATCGTTGCAAAAGAATGTTCTCACTTTATTAAATGAAGCGCGTGCAACTTCAATTCGGCATTTTATTTCAATGTCTGGGTCAAGCGCTTTAGTGATAATAGGTACTACCAAGGTATTTAAATTTATTTAAATTCACCGTAATACGCAACATTTAAAAAATCTATTTTCTTTACTGAAATCTTGCAGTGGCTTCTCTTGGAATCTTGTATACTTAATACAACATTTTGAATATTTTTTTTATTTCTATCTTTCTATTATATATTCGTTCTTTCCATGCATCCGAACCATCTTAACAGTGTAAACGGTGGAAAACGTAGTACAATCAAACAAATAAAATATTTAATGTCGGCCACGTGAGGAGTTGGAGAAATCGACGTTCGTGCATTACACGATGGAATTTATTTATTTATACATAATACACAAATGAGACATAATAAACGAAAAACATTTAAGCGACTCATTTGGACACAAAACGGTGTTACAAAGATAAAATAAAACAACATGAAACCAAAAAATCATACATATCAGAAGGAACCCAAATATATCGACGTCAGTGAGACAGTACTCTTTCCAGAATTTGTAATTTTTTTATGAATACTGCCTCACTGACACTGAAAATGTCCAAATCCGAGACGATTAGATTCAACGTCCGAATTGCTCTTCCTACTGGCATCACCAAAGGCAGGCTGTCGCAGGTAATTATCAGGAACAAAAAGACCTATTTGCTCCAGAATATAGGGGTTCTCAATAGAGGCTTCGTAGAAGAACATAGGAATAGAGAGGGGGATCTCAGGAAAGAACAGTGTGGTGGTCAATTATTTCTGCTGACGTGACGGTCAGTTAGATAGTTAGTATCTGTTTTTGTCAGAATCGCTGGCATTGATAAACTGATCTAAAATAGAAGGAATTTTCTCTTTGCGGCAATATTTTGAAATTGTATTATATAAATTATTTAAATATTATTTTTGAATGTATTAAAAGTTGAAATATACTACGATTTCGTCATCATCCTGTAGCCGTCCACGTCTGGGCAAAGGCCTCCACCATCTGGTTCCATCTTCGGCAATACGCATCCATCTCGTACCAGCGAGTCTCTCTAATTTAGTCCTTCTATCAAAGTTGAGGACATAGGAGGCGTCTATCGTCTAATCTGCGAGCGACGCGGCCCACCTAGCGCCAGTTTAGCACTGCCACACTTTCGATGATGTCCGACACATGGTCAATCCGGACATTTAATTAAAAAATATATGAACAGAACGATTTACAAACTTTTTAATTCGCAGATAAAATCATAAATTCAATATTCTAATAAATAAATGTTATAAGATGAGGATATTTGGACTAACATTGCGTAATACATATTTATAATTAACGCTTTTGATCAATGCTTGTTTAGATTTATATATTTCCTTGATTCTAAAAATGGTAGTGCTATTATTATTTGATTTATATAGAATTAAATGCCATTTAAAAAAAATAGCGTTTAATTATATTCTAATTAATAAATAATGAAAACAAAAATATATATATACAACATTTCTTTATGATTATGTATTTAGTGTGCTTCCACTTGTGTTTATGTTCGACCGGTTTCGGCAGTTTGCTGCCATCTTCTGGTACCTACATCAAAATTTATTTGGTTTAAATTTATTTATAGTTGGAGTTTTATTCAGACACGTCGGAATAACCTGGATGCAGTCTGCACAAGACAGAGTGACATGGAAGCGAATGGAGGAGGCCTTTGTCCAGGAGTGGACGGGAATAGGCTGAGGAAGAAGAAGAGATTGCGCTGAGATGAGATGTTCCTTCTCTGACTTTCTGGGTCGCTTCAGGGTCATGGTAGGTCTTAGTCATTTTTTTTCTTCATAATATTGCATTCTCAGAGCCAATAGCAATAAGACTAAGAACCTTTTCAGAGATACGCTCCATCGCCGGCAGAAGCCTCAGATATCGTAACAGAAGGCGCTTTTGGAGAGATTATAATGGAGGATACAAGAATTGCAAAAATTTACAAATTTAAAAACCCCAGCACCAAGAGATTACCAGGAAGGCCGCCAAATAAATGAAGGGATGGCTGGACATCATCATCCCAGGACAGCTCAACGTTAGTTAACAGGTTATACGATCTAAACTAAGTAGAAGAAGAAGAATGAGCATTCTTAGATCCCATCATTTTTTTAAATATTCCTGTATTTAAAATTAATGTACGTATTTATACGAAGGTTTTGGGTTTCAAATATAAACTCTGTTATTTAAAAAAAATTTTTCGTCATTTAAACTATAATAGTTTTTCTGAATTCGTATACGGTTTGTCATCAGATGCTAAATACGAGTATAATTACAAGATTACATTTACTTCACAAGAACACCCCTGCGTGTCAACATCAAATTAATAATTTATTTAGTTATCGCAATTATTATTTACACTTACTAAATGGTCATCATCACCATCAGCTGTCGAAACTGTGTAGAAAATAAAACAAAATGTACCGCAAAAGTGACTGTTTTCTGTAGCCGGCAAACTTCACAGACGCCATTTATTATAAATAATTTATAAAACATCACCGTATATTTTACTAGCGCAAAGAATCGCGAAGTAAATATCATTTGACCTGTACTTTTCATTGTTATGTTTTTTTTTAAATAATAATATTATGTTACAGGGATAGGTAAATAGGCAAATGGTAAATTCGATAATGATAATAATGCAGGCGATGGAAAAACTTCCATAATGACATTTGGTAATGCTTTAACTCTTTCGTGGGCGGTGGGAATACGTGTCCCCAAATTCGAAATTGGTCTAAAAAGGTCAGTGGGTAGATCCTTTTTTTATATAAGTTCCGGTGATTTAAAAAATTATCTAACTAACTAACTAACTAACCATCACGCCGTCTCCCCGAAAGGGTAGGCAGAAAGAATGGACTGTCACACTTTAACCGATGCGGCACTCCATCCTTCTCTTTTCGCCCCGCGGGAGACGCGGTGTGATGGGTTGCGAACCTCATCGCCACCAATAGGCATCTCCCGCGCACACTTCGATCTTCCAACATCCACAAAATAAATCTAAAACAAATAATATAAAATACAATGATATAAAATAAAATAACAAAATAAAAATAATTTAATACAAAATGTTATTTTTAGATGGGGCACATTTGTCTATTTAATTTATGTTCCACGAATCCACCGTTTTTTTTTAATTTAGCACATAATGTAATAACACATAATGTTTTTCCGATGTTGCACATGTTGACATGGACGATCCAGACTTTTGTGTTTCTTTAATTTATGTTACACGTATCCACCGTTTTTTAAATTAGCTGTTATATGATTTAATTAATGTTCCACGTATCCACTTTTTTTATTTGGCAGTAATTAGGCACTTAAAACCAACTAACACCAGCAAGAACTTTAAAAGAATATTGAAAAAATTATTCAAATTGTCATTGGAACAAATGAAAAATTTATTTTTACACCTGTCAAATTTTTTTATATAAACGAAAAAACTTGTATAATTTTGACATCAAAACAGTACAAACGTATTACGTGTCACAATTAACTATTATAAAGTGCGGCAACAATCAAATTGACCAAAACAATTCACTTATACACGTAATTTCTCCAAATTCACGGGAGCTCCACATGAACCAAACCAAATTTTCAAAATCAGAATTAGTAATTCTTTTATTTTTAGAATTAGTAAAAAATTATCTTTTTTTTTAAATATGAATGACATTAGTCATTGATATTTGCATTAATTAAAATGAAAAAAAAATATATTTAAGCACGAAAGAGTTAACAAGGCGAAACATGTCATTCCTATAAAATATAACACAATTTTAAAATTATTTTACAGATCTTTTTAGTATAAAAGTGATTTTCTCTCCTTGTAGTGTTTTGTGATTCAATAAAACTTTACTCGATAGAGAACTCAGGTCACATTAACTGTACTGGATATAAGATTGTTTGCAGGATTTTAAAATCCCCTGTGGAAATACATGACTGATCTCTATACATGCTGTCTGTCTGTATTCTTATAAGTACTTTTGCAATGTGAATATTTCATTTGGTTAATACATTTTTTTTTTTCATAATTTACATCATTACAGCGCGAGTCAAATCGGTGTAAAGGGTAATTAGCTATCATATTGATTCTCATGACAAGTGATAGATTGCTAATCTATCGACATTTTATTGTCACGTGAATTCTACACCCGACCAAAGACAGTGTGACGAATCAATCGACCAGAGAATCGAACCCGGGATCTTTGGTGTGACAGTCATTGCACTTGCACGAATATTTCGATACGGATTAAAAAAAAAATAGTACCTACATCTCTTGTATATGGTGTTTTTTTAGAGGTATACAATACAAATTCTGTGGTAACATGTAATTAGCCTTATTTGAGTTCTTGTTGTTTGTTACCATAAAATAAATATTTAAAAAAAAAAATCAAAAAAAAAAAAAACACGTTAAAATAATGTAAATATCTTAAATATTGGTTTTATTTAATAGGTGATTTTATGCCATTATTGTTTGAATATGATTTCGGGCATATCAGCGCCACGGCTAGCTCGAATGAAGCGCAATCGTGAAATCCAATTTTCGACAATTGTCGTCTTTGTGGATGCGTATTATCCACTAGAGTGTACGTGGTGCGAAAACGATCCATGGTCTTCCGAATAACTTGCTCGGATGGACGATTATGTCGACCGTAAAATGGACGTTGTGCACGATAAGTTTGGCGAACCGAACCAGGATTTTCAAAATAAATTTGCACAATTTGCAAGCGCTGTTCTGATGTCAGTCTATTTGTGGTAAAATGGCAAAACGTATTGATTACAAATCAACTGTTAACTGTCAAATTGACAGTCTGTAGAAACAATGTTGTCAGTTTAAAAACCAAACCTCTAAAAAAAAAACCTATATGATGGAGAGCATTATAAAAACACTTTGAGGAACACTGAAAACACAGCTTCGCAAGTCTCTAGATTTCCTCAGTATCTGTTATTGTTTATTTCCGAACTTATCTCATAAATAATATTATGCCATGAAACATACGAGTATTACGTAAAATGAATTGTTGACTAGAAACTGTTTTTATTTTCTCTCACTCAATTCTACTAATTATTCAAGATACTTAACTAACTAACTTACTAACCAGCACGTCGTTTGGGGTAGGCAGAGGACGGACAGCCATACTGCTCTGTCCTATATCCGCGCTTCATAATTGTGCAAATTTATTTTGAAAATCATGGTTCGGTTCGCACTATTCGTGCACTACGTCCATTTTACGGTCGACATAATCGTCCAATGTTAGTATAGGGTGTTTTTTTAGAGGTTTGGTTTTTATACACATTGTTAGTATAGGGTTATTGGACATTGTTAGTATAATGTTAGTATGGGGTGTTTTTTTAGAGGTTTGGTATTTATACACATTGTTAGTATAGGGTTATTGGACATTGTTAGTATAATGTTAGTATGGGGTGTTTTTTTAGAGGTTTGGTATTTATACACATTGTTAGTATAGGGTTATTGGACATTGTTAGTATAATGTTAGTATAGGGTGTTTTTTTTAGAGGTTTGGTATTTATACACATTGTTAGTATAGGGTTATTGGACATTGTTAGTATAATGTTAGTATGGGGTGTTTTTTTAGAGGTTTGGTATTTATACACATTGCTAGTATAGGGTTATTGGACATTGTTAGTATAATGTTAGTATAGGGTGTTTTTTTAGAGGTTTGGTTTTTATACACATTGTTAGTATAGGGTTATTGGACATTGGTAGTATAATGTTAGTATGGGGTGTTTTTTTAGAGGTTTGGTGTTTATACACATTGTTAGTATAGGGTTATTGGACATTGTTAGTATAATGTTAGTATAGGGTGTTTTTTTTAAAGGTTTGGTTTTTATACACATTGTTATATAAAGGGTATTTTTTTAGAGGTATACATACAAATTCAAAAATAAAAACATTAAAATAATGTTAATTTTTATGATATTTGCTTTATTTAATAGACCATTTTATGCTATTATTGTTTAAATATGATTTCGGGCATATGAGCGCCACGGCTAGCTCGAATGAAGCGCAATTCAATCCAATTTTCTACACCTTGATTGAGCAACTGGTTGAAATGACAAAACGAACGGACTATAAATCAACTGTCAACTGTCAAATTGATAATCTGTAGAAACAATGTTTCCAGTTCCAAACCTCTAAAAACACACCCTATATTTGATTAATTCGGTAATGCCATGCTTTCCTTGGTCTTCCACGGCTTCTCTTTCCATTCACTCAGATTTGTATACAACATTTTAATCATTCTTACTTGTTCCATTCGTTTCACATCACAGAGATTGTTTTTTTTAATTTACTTATGATGCAATCATCTGCCTTATATTTCTTCCTTATTTCGTCGTTCGGTTTCTGTCATATATAAATTATATTCCCGCACATTCTGACCTCATTTATACGTATTTATTTCACTATCATCCTTATTTTGCCCGCTCCAAGCTTCACTTCCATACATAAGAACAATAACAACAACAAACCATTCACTCTGACAAGAAAAAGTATTTGTAAATACCCAGGAAACTGGAATACTTCGGACACATTTTGAAAAACGATAAATACTAATCCGCACACTAGAAATAGAGGAAGACGGAGGAAACCGTGGCATGATCAAATCAATTAAATATTAAATGTCGGCTACGCGAGGAGTCGGAGAAATCGACAAGCGCGCATGACTCGATGTATGAATGTTGAAGCGAACGAAATATGTCCGGAAATAACAGTGTGGCAATGCATTCCTTCTGTCGACCCTTTCCGGGAGATCGCGTGATGGTTAGTTAATTGTTAAGTAAATAAATGAAATATGTATCCAAATACAAGTAGATTTAGTTTTTTTGTGTACAAATACTTGTAGACAAATACTGGATTTTTATCCATTGTTGATCATTTTTTTAAGGATGAATTGTATCTCAATAGTGACAGGTCATAAGTCCTGTTTCCAAATATTTGACATCTTCGTCTCTATTGAGATACAATTAATCAAACAGAAGTAGTTTTAGTTTCCCATTAAGAACCCGAATACTTGTAATGAACAAATAAATATTTTTATAATTTATTGTTATAATGTGAGGACTTCTGAAATGAAGACACTGAGGACGATAGCAGGCAAGACACTAAGGGATCGTGATCGAGAAGGACTAAAAAGGGTACAATCGTGTGAGGAACACCATAATAAGAGAGATATGTGGGGTTGAGGATATTATAGGATGGAGCAAACAGCGAAAAAGGAACTGGTACGGTCATGTTCAAAGAATGGAAAACGCCAGACTCTCCTATATTGCATTGCATAATCAACCTCATGGGACTCGTCCTCGTGGAGGAACTCCTAAAAGAGTCTACCTCACAGGAGGAGGAACTCTCTTGAGAACAGACCACGTAGGTCTACAATAAGAAAGAAGAAGAATATAATTTATTATAATGTTATAATTTAATATAATTGATATAGCATATTAGCATAATAAATAATAAAAAGTCATAGCAAAAGCAGCTCTCATTTCCATGTGAAGAAGCCAATGTCTAAACATGTTTGACTTATATATTAATCAACTTATTAATCTCCTCGACTAATTTCGAAACGAAGTTGGTTAATATGGCTTCCTGTTGCTGTCCTACCCCCAAAACATTCATGTGGCTCAAAGCGTCGCCGTCGTTAGAGCTATCATAATCGGCAACGCAGAGGTTGGTGATCAGACTGAAGCCAAAAACTGTAATATCGCAGTGCCTGGCTGTTATGACCTGAAAGAAAAAAAATATATAAATAAACTGTGTATCGTCCGAGAAGGACTAAAAAGCGATTAAAAGCATTATAATCGAAAGAAGATTTGTTCCCCTCATATCGAAGGTTGGGCAGCATCTTAATACAGCAGCTCTAAATAGGGGTGTTGTGCAGGAATTGAACCATTCTCGAAGGTTTTCTAGCCAGGATTTTCTTCTTCTGCCGATACTTCGTTTTCCGTTCAATTTTACCTTGTACAATTATGTTTGATGTGTTTTTGGGTATTGTAAAGTTAGAAGGTCGAAGCAGAGGTCAGAAGGGTTTGAAGGCGAGGAATAATGGAGGCCAATGGACCCGAGTTCGATTTCAGGTATTGAGAGTGTGATTCTCACACTCTTTGATCTAGTGTAGAATTCACGACACAATAAAATGGCGATAGATCACCTGTCACCAGAATCAATGTAATAGCTATACCCTTTACCATACACCTATTTGGCTCGCGCTGTAATGATGTAAAGAGATATTCAACAAAATAATAATAAACACAACTACAACAACAAACCATCACGCCGTTTCCCCGCAGGGGTAGGCAGAGAGAATGGACCGCCACACTACTCTATCCTGACATACCTGTCTAACTTCCTCCACATTAATACATCGAGTCATACACGCACGTCGATTCTTCCGGCTTCTGACATGACCAACCTTTAATATTTGATTAATTTGGTAATGCCATGTTTTCCTCAGCCTACCTCGACTCCTTACTCCATTTACATTGTTAACGTTTACTTTTTTAACCATTCTTTCTTCACCCATGCGCTCCATATGTCCGAACCAACGCAGCGATCCTTCCATAATTTTGTTCATAATACCTTCTTTCGCTCTACATTTCTTCCTAATATTAGCATTTGAGATTCTGTCGTATATCGTCTACTACACATACATTTTAGGGACCTCATCTCTACCTCATTTATTCTGCTCTCATCTTTCTTCTGCTTGTTCCATGCTTCGCTTCCATACATAAGGGTTGGGACCAGAACTCCATTGTGAACGGCCATTTTCGCTTTCATTGATAAAAAAATATCAATAAAAATAAAAATAAAGGAAATACGAGTAGAAATCAGTTATTTAATAGTAAACTTGGTACGTTTTAAGACGTCGAAAGATTAATTTATCTTATATTAAAGGAAACTGTTAGCTTGTTTTTGTGTTTATATTTTTTTAATAACATTATATAATATAAGAAACATATTTTAACCTTGTATTAATTAGGAAAATTATTAGATAGTGTACCATATATAAGAGTATAAAATATAATTAAAACAATTAACTAACTAACTAACCATCACGATGAAATAAGAAAGAAATGTAAGGCAGATGACTGCATCATGGATAAAATTAAAAAAGGATCCCTGAGATGGTTTGGAGATCCCTGAGAGTAGAATGCTTAAAAAATTGTACACAAGCAGCGTAAGTGGAAAAAGAAGCCGAGGACGACCGAGGAAAACATGACATGACCAAATTAATCAATAATGAAAAGGCGGTCACAATCGAAGTCGGAATAATCGACGTGCGTGCATGGTACGATGTATGAATGTGGAGGAATCCCGAGAGGTATGACAGGACAGAGCATTGTGGCGATTCATCCACTCTGCCTACCCCTCCGGGGAAACGGCGTGATGGTTAGTTAGTTAGTTTTTTAAATATATGGTATTTTTTTTAGGTTTGGTTTTAAAACTGGCAACATTGTTTCTACAGACTGTCAATTTGAGAGTTGATTTGTAGTAAGTACGTTTTGCCATTTTATCATAAATAGGCTGACGTTAGAACATTGCTTGAAAATTGTGCAAATTTATTTTGAAAATCATGGTTTGGTTCGCCAAACTTATCGTGCACTACGTCCATTTTACGGTCGACATAATCGTTCATCCGAGCAAGTTATTCAGAAGACCATGGATTGTTTTCGCACCACGTACACTCTAGTGGATAATACGCATCCACAAAGACGACAATTGCGAAAATTGGACTCACGATTGCGCTTCATTCGAGCTGCCCGAAATCATATTTAAACAATAATGGCATAAAATTATATTTTAAATAAAGCCAATATCATACACATTAACATTATTTTAATTTGTTTTTATTTATTTATTTTGAATATATATATTGAATACCTCTAAAAAAAAACACCCTATACAAATTTGTGAGGTGAATTGATGACTGTACCTCATGAACTGTAGACATCCCAACAGCATCCACTTCTAGCATCTTTAGCAATTTTATTTCGGCTGATGTTTCAAAATTAGGACCCCCAACGGAAGTGTAAACCCCTTCACGGGTGATACTCTCCATGTTTAAGGATTTGGAGACCTTAAATTATAAAAAACAACAATAATTTAATTATAGGATATAAATTATTGGATATAAAAGGAGTATTGTAAGGATATAAATTTCCTAAGAAAAATACGTCGTCATCAGCTTGTATCCGTCCACCTTTGGACGTAGACCTCTCCTATCTGCTTTCAGGTCTGTCAATCCTGGGCAACACGCATCCATGTCGTACCGGTGGTCTGTCTAATGTCGTCCTTACCTACCGGCCACCAGAACCAATCTGCCTCTGGTGACACCGGTAGGAAGAGCAATTAGTCTGCTGAACGCGGTCTCCTCGGAGATCGACGTCTTTCATATTAGTGAAGGTACGTTCAGGAGACAAATAAATACTCTTGACTTTGCGTTCTTGGTACTATGTTGTATTTTTATAATATTTTACCTGTACTCAATTAATTATTGTGCTGTTTGTAATGTATTTTGAGTTAATAAACTGATTTGATTTGATTTGAAGTTGGGAACGTCCCGGGTTTCGGATCACAGTCCTAGGACACCAGCAAAGGAAGCGTTTAGTCCATGACCGGCGCAACGCCATTTTAGCGCTGCCACTCTTCAGATGATGACAGACACTCATTTTCTCACCCTATCTGCTATACTTATCCTCAACATTGTTGTTTCTATAGCTCTTTGGACAATTTTAATTTAATATCGTTTTAAACCCATAATGGACACTGGTTAAACACCTTTCGTTTGAGGTAATTAACAATTTAACATGTACTTAATTAAATTATCTAGCAACATTCTTCAAATAGAGGAAACTTCAAAAATCACGTTCTTTGTAAGAATCAGATAGTTTTGAATACAACATTGATTAATTAATACGAATGAAAACGTCTATTTTCTAGAAGTTTTATTATATTTAATGTAGCTATATTTGATAATGCCTAAGACATGCGAAACACGTCAGTACATTAATATAATATTTAAACCGAACCTGTTTAATAAAATAATACACCACTTCATTTTTTAAAGACCCACCGTATTCGGTCGGTACAAAAGATCTAAGAAATAGAATGTATTTTGTAACCCTGACGAAGCTCCGGCGGGAGCGAAACCGGTTGGTTATTAAATAATAAAGTGGAGTAAAAATAAATTAAACATGTATTAATATTATATTTAATAATGCTACACCACGAATTAAGTGCTGTATTCGAAAGTACAAAATTATTTCTATAAATATACGTAATTACTCAGAACCTAAATAAATATAAAAAAACTAACTAACTAACTAACTAACCATCACCCCGTCTCTCCAAAGGGGTAGGCAGAAATAATGGACTGCCACACTTTCCTTTCCTGACACATTTCTCTTGCTTCCTCAACATTCATACATCGTGTCATGCACGCGCGTCGATTTCTCACATGGCCGACATTCAATATTTGATTTATTTGATCGTGCCACGTTTTCCTCGGTCTTCCTCTATTTCTGGTTCCATTTATATCGTTAACATATATTTCTGGTTCCATTCTTTCTTCATTCATTCTTTCCATATGTCCAAACCATCTTAATAATCCTTTCATTATTTTGTTCATAACACCATCATTTGCACCGCATTCACTTCTTATATTATATTTTCATTCGACACTCTATCATACACAGAGTATCCACACATTTGTCTAAGAGATCTCATTTCTACTTCATTTATTCTACTTTCATCCTTCTTTTGCCAGTTCCATGCTTTGCTTCCATACATAAGGGTCGGTACAAGAACACCATTGTGCACTGCCATTCTAGCTTTTTTGGATAGGTTTTTGTTTGCGATGACAACTTTAAGTGCACCATTCACTTTCTTGCCTGCCCCAACCCTTCTTTTAATATCCCTCTCCACTCGCCCATCTCTTGTAAACATACTACCTAAATACACGAACTCATCTACTTGCTCCAAATTTTCACTATTCACGCTAATGTTGCAGAATGTCATGATTTCTTAAAATCATTCCAATAATATGAACGAATATCCTATCAATACAGTATATGAATTTTTATATCGTAGGCCATATAACATTATATGATATAATATTATACTTATATAGAACACAATCGTTTTATGCGATATCATCGTACCTATAATCCCAAATAATAATTTAATGCATTTAGCTATCAAACTAGATATACTTGTATTATCATATTATACCATTTCACGGAAATCTTAACTTCATAAACGATGTGTATCAAGATTTCGATCACAAGCAAAGAAAATATAACAGTATTATTTGATAATATTGTTAAAATTCGCAAAATCCATTGATGATCAATGGATTTTGCGAATTTTAACAATATTATCAAATAATACTGTTATATTTTCTTTGCTATCTCTCTGTTTCGAGAAACGCTTAAAAAAATTGTGATAGATGGCAATAAAATTACCATAAATTTTCCTTCTGATTATTTTCATAGGCAGACTGTTTAACCTCCATCGTGCGGCCGGCTTCATTTGCAGTAAAACAAAAATTGGTCTCTAACTGGGTCTGGCTACATTTGCAGCTTAGACAGAAGTCCCAGTTCATCATAATAATACGCATAAATTAGTAGTAAGGAGCAAAGTAAAAAGCTTATAAAATAAATTCAAATGTGAGCTGCAAATGTAGTCTGCTGCTATTAGAAACAATTTTTTTTTGGACTGCGAATGTAGCTAGTCGAACAACAGGGGTTAACTTCAGAACCAATTCGAACATAAATCATAAAATATAATTCTACAACTCCGCTTTTGTTATAAAACGTAATTATAATGGACTAAAATGGTAAAACAAAAAACCAACTAACTAACTAACCATCACGCCATTTCCCCAGAGGTGAAGGCAGAGAGGATGGATCGCTACAATATTCTGTCCTGGCATACCTCTTGGGCATACCTCTTGGGCATTCTCTACATTCATACATCATACCATGCACGTACGTCGATTATTTCGACTTCGTATGTGACCGCCTTTTAGTAATTGATTAATTTGGTCATGCCATGTTTTCCTCGGACGTCCTCGGCTTCTTTTTCCACTCACGCTGCTTGTGTACAACTTTTTAACCATCCTACTCTCATCCATTCGTTCAATATGTCCAAACCATCTCAGGGATCCTTCTTTAATTTTATCCATGATGCAGTCATCTAGTAGTTAAACTAATATTAGTCTAATATAAATATAATGTTTTTGTACGAAATATTTACTCTGTGAACTTCGCCATCATTATTTTATTATTATTATTATTTTAAGCGCGCCGTTTTGTAAAATCAATTACTCCAAGGGCGCACTAGGAAATGACTGACCGAACAGTGCAATCTTTAGAAGTTTCTTAAATTTAACGTCACTATCCTCATACTTAATACTAACATGGAGGCTATTCCACTGAAAGCACGATCATAGAAACTTGCTTTATTGGCTCTGACTTGAATAATTATGTTGTTTGCACTTGTTTCTACTGATCGGAGTGAACGTTGCCTTTCCGTTGGCATGGGTGTCACGCAGAGGTCCGATATATACGCTGGCGCTCTCTGGTGTCGAGCCTTAAACACTGTCAAACACAATTTATATTTTAAGCCAGTGAAGGTCCTTCAGGAGCGGCGTGATATGACAGTATTTTGTTGCCCCATAATCATTGAATACGCTTTGTATTCTGCTTAATTGATTATTTGGCAATCCAGCGTTTTTTTATTATCATTCAGCCGCGAATTATTGAAACCAGTTAGCCGTATGTTCAGTTACAAATTCGTTTACATAAGAATAAATATTTTTAATTTTTTTTTTACCGCTTTTGCAATGTCGATCAAAACTCTGTTGTAAGAATTATTCATCGAAGGGAATCGAGGTCCGAATCTCTCGTCATTGGGTCCTACCAGAGGGCAGTTTCCAGCGAAGCCCATCAGGTTGACGTGATCCTTGATCAGCATGATGTCCCCCACATTAAAGTCGGAGTTGATCCCTCCTGCAGCGTTGGTGATAATCAAGTGTGTGACCCCCAGCAATTTCATCACTCTTATCGGCATACAACACTGCAAATTATATATATATATATAAATACAATAATTTTGGACTTGGATCTTCTGGCTTACAGAGGTTCAACTCTAATGGCTATTCCTCTTACGTCTGTAGGAAACATTGTTGGAATTTTAATTGGTAGTTGTTTTATGATGGGGCTAAATATATGGCCCGGAGTATCCCTCCGAATGCGGGCGAGGGGGGGTTTAGGGTTTATGATAAAGTCTTACATTATTGTCGAGGAATGGAAGACCAGTTAAGGTTGGGATTGTATTTATAAAAAAAGTCTGTTCCCGAGGGGAAGATAAGATTAAGAAATAGTTTCCTTGAATTTATAGGCATCGCCGAACTAGTTACTACTAATAATAACTAGCTATTGACGATTTTTTTTATGAATTAAAACACGTTTTTTCCACTTTTCAGTTTATTTTGTTTGAAGTGTTTCGAAGGCTTTACACCTTCATCGTCGGGAGAACGATATAAACTTCATTGTGGAATTCCACAGTTAGCGCCTTAAGTTTATCTAAAACTAACTATTGGTTAATCCGGCAGCGGTTCTTAAAGTGTGCTCTGTGAAGATTTTTGTTAACAATTTTCCCGTATTCAACATGATTTTTTTGTTTTACGTGAGATGGGAGATAGAGGTTAATGTATAGTAGATTAAATGAGCCCTGAGTCCCTGGTTTGCCCAAAATTACAATTAATGTCAGTTCCACATGTATGGTGGAGCCTAGATATTGGATTAGCGAAACTGACGAAAGGCCGCAGCTGCGTCCTATAACAGTGGGAGTCCCTCTATGCTAGGAAATGTACCCGATTAAACATTTGTCAGCATCAGCTTTGATTAAGTTTTTGTTTAGTTTAAGTACAGTTTTAAGAAACCAAGAGGCAGACCAAGGAAACGTGGGCTTACTGCGTGGAAGAAGACTGGGAGATAATGAAAACAGCTGGGGAACGGAGAGAGATGGCCAGGGACAGAAGCCAGTGGAGAACTGTTGTGGAGGAGGCCAAGTCCCACACGGGATGTAGCACTGAGAAGTAGTAGTAGTTACATAAGTACAGTTTTTTCTTCTTTTTTATAAAAATAATTGAATAATTTAATAAACTGTAAAATTAAAAAAACTTTGATTTACGTATCACAATTGTATTTTTCAATTTATCATAATGTAAATACAATTGTGATACATAAAACATAGTTTTTTAAATTATAAGTTTAGAATGTTAAAGTATCATAGTTTTTCGGCCAAAACAATGGACTATTTAATAATTTAATTATTAATTTAATTTCTATAATGTATTTGTAAATTTATTTTTCAAGTTTTTCCCAAATAACTAAACTACAACGAGGCTTGCGTTATGAGACAGAATTTAGGTAATGCTCAGAACTATAATACGTCCTGTAAAGACCTGGATCATAATATTTAAAATAAATAAGTAGGTGGTGACCTTCCAGAGTGGATATCCCTCATAGTAATGGACACGGCCCTGCATGCAGACGACGGGGACGGAGGAGACGTTGCCAAATACAAGCTGGCCGATATGTCCTTCCACGGTACTGACGGGGAAGTTGGGAATATCCTTGTATGGGAAACACTGCTTCTCCGTTAGGGTCTCGGAGAGGAGCCCTGAAAAGATTTTCGGATTTCATTTCATCAACAATCTGTTCTTATATAATATCTCTCCTTTCTACAAGGACCAATAGTTTGCAGATAATAAGAGATGGGTGCACACTTACCCATTTCTTCAGACTAATCAGGGGATTCTTTGAGAACTCCGTTATCTTGGAGGCTATCCATCTTTATGTTCCAGATGGTTATCTTCGACAGCGTCAGCACAGTCTGTTTTATCTCCCAGCATGCAGAACCAACCTGCCTCTGGTGATGCCGGTGGGGAGAGCAATCAAACTGCTGAACATGATCGCTTCGGAGATCGACGTCTTTCATATTCGTGAAAGTACGTTCAGAAGACAAATACTCTTGACTTTGGAGAATATCTTGTATTCCTAATCTCGAACCATCTCTCATGATATTATAAATTTTTATGTTTTAACTGTTCTCAATAGATGGCTTAAACTAAAATTGTTGTTTGTAATATCTTTTGAGAAAATAAATTGATTAGATTGATTTCTCATTATCTTATCAAACATTAGTTAAACAATGCACAGGAAAGAATCTACTGGTTTGAGAATGGAATACTGAGAATGATCCTGGGACCCAGACTCGGTGTCGCAGCGGGAACTTGGAGGCATAGGACCAACCAAGAGATCCGTACAATAACCGTTGAGGGGGGGGGGGTAAATCCTGATGGACGAATGCAGAACTTCTGCTCGTGGGCGGACCTACCTGGTAATACCCCCTCTAATACTTCATTTTTGCAATGGGTCGATCGATAAGACATCGATCTCCGAAGCGAGCATGTTCAGCAGTTCGATCGCTCTCCCCACCAGCATCGCCAGAGGCAGATTGGTTCTGAATGTTGGGAGATAAAACAGTGTATACTGACGCTGTCTAAGATAAGCATCCGTAACATAAAGATGGATTCTCTCCAAGATGACAGAATTCTCAAAGAATCCTCTGAAGAAATAGGTAAGTGTGAACCCATCACTCCTTATCTGTAGATTATTGGTCCCCAGCACACCCAAGAGGAATGCGGTGGGATAAAGCCACGAATAATTACCAATTCAGCTCAATCTGCAATTTATTTAATTACAGATTTCTATAAAACTAATAATATATAGTAAAACTTATTTCTATTACATTAATCTTCTGTAAATACAAATGGTTATTATAAAATGAAAATTTTCTAATATATATTTTAATTTCTTCAAATATTTAATACTCACCCATTCCAGTTCCACAAATGATTCCAATAAATGGTCGAATTGTTGTGTTATCCAAAAGATAATTTGCCGTCTCTAATATAGATTCGAAGGTGTACCTAATAAAGTGGATAATTATTAAGTCGTATTAAGTCCATGTTATTATGAAGTGTAATTGGGCCGGCCATTTAGTGAGGACAACAGATGGTCGGTGGACCAGACGCACCCTGGAGCGGCGACCGAGAACCGGCCACAGAAACCCGGGCAGACCACAAGCAAGATGGTGGTATGATGATATCAAAAGAGTGGCAGGAGATCAATGGCAAAGAAAGAGAGTTGTGGAAGTTATTGTAAGTATTTTCTTAGCATTTTTAATTTTAACAATGACTAATCACATTAATGAGTTTTGCACCCTATATATTATACTTTGTTTGTAACACCTGATGATACCAATAAAAAACGGTTGGCGAAACAGTTGTCGCGATAATTTCATGGAATTTTAATTAAACAGTTAATAATGTTGTATAATATTAATGTTTACGCCGGGGTTCAAAAGGGTAGTAGGGCTACGATGGGGTATGTTTTGCTGGAAAATATGCCTCAACAAAATGTCGTAAGGCGCCATGTTGCATTTACAACAGCAACACTACTATCAAGTCCAAAAAAAAAAAAAAGTCTCTAGCGTCCACGAGAGGTATTTTTAAAGACCCCGCGAACCCCGAGCAATGTGGCACATATTACTTAGTGCCATAGCAGACAGAGAGAGGACGAATGGCGAGCTTCCAGCGCCATAAAATTGGATACACCCAGCTAAGGGAAGGTAACCCCGACAGAAAATCCTCCAGAGAAGGTAAGGGGATACCAATCTGGATATTTTTTCCCAGGTCATCACTATGACAAGGGTGATAGTCAACGTTAGGGAGATCTGACAGGACACGGAAAGAAGAAGAATGTTTACGCCAAAACAATGAATAATTCATTTTGTTACAATAGTAACAAATTAAGTTTTTAAATAAAAACACTGTTATAGAATATCAAAGTTGCTTATATTTCTTCTCTATCAACTGATTGTTACACCTGACGATGCTAATACCGGTTAGCGAAACTATTTCGAAAGAAATATAATCAATTGTGATATTTTATAACAGTGTTAATGTTGAAATATCAAGGTGTTTCCGCCAAAACAATGAGTTATCTAATAGTATCAAATTCTTTTGTTTTTTCTCACTATTAATAGTATGGTGTATTAATTTTTTTGTGTTTTCAATTTCAATAGATGATAGACACACACTATGTTTTATAATTTGAAAAATATAAAAATACTTACATTGAAGTTGAAATCAAACCTATGCTGTGGTTTGAATCTATTACTTGGTTTGTTTGGGCCATTTTAAAATGGATTTTTTCGTAAAATGAAAATGCTATAATATTCTAAGAATACGCGGAAATTTTTATGTTGGGCGACTCAATTTACATTGACGGTTAGAAGCAAGCTCTGCCTTATATTAATTCATGAAATACCTACATGGTGTGTCCCAAAAGTCACGAGTATATTTTTTTTACGTACCCCTACTGGTCGCAGACGGGTGTTCAAATCGGTTGGGTGAGGTGGGGAAAACTATTCAGTCTGTTGCAAGCATCACTTAGAGCAGTGCTCCGCAACCGGTGTGCCGCGGCACATTGGTGTGCCGAGAGCCGGATGCAGGTGTGCCGCGACCAAATGCGTAGTGAAAAAATATTTAATTGTAGTCGGAATTCGAATTGAAAAATAGTCGACACTTTCGTAAATCAGTTCAGGAGACATTGGTGACTATTTTGTTTGTTTATTTTAGGTCATTAGTGAAAAATCGGTCGCCGCTATTTCTATAGGCTGGAAGTTCTCAATTTTTTTAACTTAACAGCGACTTCCAGCCAGGAGAATTCGCGAAAATTTGGTCCTTCAATCTTTCAGGAGGAACAAAAAAAACCGTCGCTGCTGATTTCTACTAGCCGGAAGTCGCCGATGAGCTAAAAAAAACGTCTCCTGAGCTGATTGACGCCCACGTCCAGACCGAATTTTAACATTTGGTGTGCCACGGAATTCTAGGAAGAATTTAGGTGTACCGTAGGTGAGAAAAAGTTTCGGAGCACTGACTTAGATGCAGTCTACGGTATGTGGAAGTTTCAAGGTGGGTAAGAAGTTCATAGAGCGCCAGGAAGGAATGGACGACGACCTCCGCTCTGGACGGCCAACAACAAGCCAAACCGATGAAAATGTGACACGCTTTTCGAAAACCGTTGTGCATCGCATCGTTATTCTTCTTCTTCTTTCTGTTTCCTGTCAGGTCTCCCTAACGTTGACTATCATCCTTCTACTATCATCATAGTGATGACCTGGGGAAAAATATCCAGAGTGGTATCCCCTTGCCTTCTTTGGAGGATTTTCTGTCGGGGTTACCTTCCCTTAGCTGGGTGTATCCAGTTTTATGGCGCTGGAAGCTCGCCATTCGTCCTCTCTCTATCTGCTTTGGCACTAAGTAATATGTGCCACATTGCCCGGGGTTCGCGGGGTCTTTAAAAGACCTCTCGTGGACGCTAGAGAGTTGGACTTGATGGGCTGATTGATGAGAGTTGGGCTGTTGTAAATGCAACATGGCGCCATACGACATTTTGTCGAGGCATACTTTCCAGCAAAACATACCGCGTCGTAGCCCTACTATCCTTTTGTTATTGACGAATAGAAATTGCGAAAGGTATGCGTCAAGCTGGTCCCAAAACTATTGACGAACGAGCAAAAGTCCGTGCGTTCCTGGCGAAGCGCAACGTGTCACCGCTAGCGCAGCCACCCTGAAGTTCAGATTTAGCTCCGGGCACCTTTTTTTGTTTCCTAACGTCAAAATCGTACTCAAAGGACAGCATTGTCGCTATCCAAGCGGTTGTTATGACAGCTCTGAATGAGGTTCCCGTCGAGGCCTTCGAGAGGAGGAACCGGCCATGGGAAAGTCAGTAGAAAAATAGTGGAAATGTTCGCGGAGAGTAATATGAACAATATTAACAATTTGTACCGGTATTCTCAAAAAATACATAAATCATGACTTTTGAAACATATTTTTTGTTTTTTGAACAATGTCATTATTATTATTATTATTATTATTTTGTTGAATCGCTCTTTACATCATGACAGCATGAGCCAAATCGATGTAAAGGGTATTAGCTATCATATTGATTTTCGTGACATGTGATAGGTAGCTAATCCATCGCCATTTTATTGTCACGTGAATTCTACACCAGACCAAAGACAGTGTGACTACACACTGCCCTCGCCGGTAATCAAACCCGGAACCTTCGGGGTGGCAGTCAATGCACTTACCACTCGGCCACGAAGGTCGTTGTAAAACTCGATATTAAATAATAAATACGAATGAACACACCTGTTTTCTAGAAGTTTGATTATATTTATTTGAAAGACATGTTTCGCCTGTCTGAGGCATTATCAAATGTCATATCATAATGACATCGCTGGCCAGATTGATAATGCCTTAGACAGACGAAACATGTCATTCACAAAGAATATTATAAAACTTCTAGAAAACAGACGTTTATTTCGCATTAAATATTTTGGGACACACCCTGTATATTAATCAGTACTGAAAGAACATGCAATCATTAAAAAATAATCATTATTTATTACTGCACGTATGATACTATTGAGGAAGGGGATAATTCAAATGAGTTATTTTATCATTGCAAATAAGGACTGGGTTCCATTCATATTCCAAACTCGTTTTAACACAATCAGACAGACACAAAGAAACGTCTACGACATGTGTATACTGCCCATGATGATATACGGACTAGAGACGATAACTCTTACAGCAAAAAGTGTCCACAGGCTCAACTGTACACAGAGGTCCATGGAAAGACAGATACTTGGTGTGAGCTTGCGTGACCGCATAAGGAATGAAGAAATCAGACGCCGCACCAGGGTTGTTGACGTCATGGATTGAGTGGCAAAATTGAAATGGCAATGGGCTGGATACTTGGCTAGACAGGGTGGCTACAGCTGGGCACTCAGGATACTCAGCTGGAGACCATGGGCAAATAGGCGAAGTGTCGGAAGGCCACAGATGAGGCAGGATAGAGACGAGTGGAGGAAATTGGAAGAGGCCTATATCCAGCAGTGGAGAAAAGAAAGCTAGCAAATTAAGAAAAAGAAGATTTGCATCATTTATTAACTCGGGTAACATGGAAAAAAAAAATAACATGGAAATTTTCAGAACTCATAGAAACTGCGCTATCGTGGTTTGAAGAGCATGAGAAAAGCAACTCAACAAAATTGCTTGTATAAAAACGAATCCCCGATTTAGCTGCAAAAAACTCGAGGAAATCTTGTTAAAAAAACTCTCTGATTATTTTTCCAGTCTCTTGTTGTTGCAGTAAAATTTATAATTTCGTATCAATAAATGAGCCGAGGAAAAAAATCGATTTACACCTTATTTTGCTAAAAGAATTAGTGCCTGTTTGATTATCCGGAACACCTCCGTTCCCAATTTGTCCGGATAAGCGACTTTCTACGACTATTAATATTATTATTAATAATTAATACCCGAAGATAACAATTTATTATTTTGAAACATATGATAATCTTTGGTTAATAAATATAAATTGCATTTTACATGGCATCAGATTTATTTTATTTCATCTATATATATAAAACAAAGTCAAAAATCGTGTTAGTTACACCATTTATAACTCGAGAACGGCTGGACCAATTTTGAAGATCTTATATTTGCTGGATTTGTCTCCGTTCCGGATAACAGAATAATTATTAAAACATTTGAAAAAATCACTTAAATGATTTAAAATTAATTATATTTGTCGTATATTTGACTAAATTTGACTTAGGAGTAAATAGTATATTATCAAAATGGCGTCTATTTTAGTTTCGTATCGCCCGTAGGTGGTGTATTGTACTATTGTTGATGCCAGATTGATGTCAATGTGATAGATTTGAGGCTATGTTTAAATCGTCGCCGGGATTTTTGGTTTTCTTTATTAATTTTAGATTAACAATGCCCAAAGCTATAAAAATCAGTATAAGAGAGACTATTCTAAAAGTTAAACCCCTTTTGTGAAGGAGAGCAGAGAATATTTGCGCCATTAATTCCATTCGAAAAATATGACAGATGAGTGTTCCGTAGAGATTAAATAACCGATTTATGATTAGTGAATAATAGTAAAAATACGTACCGTAGAACGGGTATACTTTGCTCCTACGGGGGATACTTTGCTCCAAACTAAAACAAAGTTTCTATTTCGTCCAGCCGGTAATCACCTCAGATTTGAGAGATTCTAAAAATATTATCAGGTAACACTAATCTTGCTCTACCAACTGTCGTGTGAATTAATTGTCTACGGTAAGCCATTTGGACAGTAGCAGTCAAATAAACCACAACCTCGTAGCAATCTCAACGGAATCATTGGAAAAATCGGTTTACATCTTGGACCCTAGTCGTTAGACCCTGGTGAGTGATATATAATTTGAAAGGATATTTTATAATATAGTAGTGGACATGATATTTTTTAGATTGCTGTTAAAGTTTCTGAGATATTTAAGATTTAAAAAAACGGGGATACTTTGCTCCAGTTTTGGGGATACTTTGCTCCAGGAGCAATGTTTCCCCAATATACAATTTATTATAAATTTTCGTATTTATTTTAGATTATCATGCCCAGAATACACGTAAAAAGAGCAGATTTCCGTAAATATAGAGCTTACACTCAAAAAAGTTGGAAGAATGTCTCCTGGCTGTAAGATCCGGGGTCATGACTTAAAGGAAAGCCTGACTCACTGACTCGTTTAATGGAAATAGTGACACCGAACAGCTCAATCAATTTAAAGGCGGGATTAAAAAAAGTGGTATTTATCTGACAGATATGCAACCGCTCTTGGAAAGACTTCGTTAAGTTTTTGACAAAGAGGCAATAAACAGTTATTTCTTAGAGAGCCTGGATAGTAAAAGAGCTGAATGGACAAAAGGCATCTCCAACAAAGGACGTAAGAAACTTATGATAGTTCCAGGAAAAAGCGTGGTGGAACAGCTTGTTGCAGTGATAGCACTAGGAGATACTGCAGCGTCATCATTACAAATTTTGTCCGAAATAACCGGAGAGTTTGAGAATACAGTCGAAGAACTCCCCACTAGTTCCAGAAAATATCGCCGAGTAAGTAGTAGCGAGAGCGAGGCTAGTGGGCAAATTTCTTTAAGAGATTCTTCAGACGGACTCTTAAGTGACTTGGAAAATGAGCCCCCAAAAGTCCAGAAAAACTCAAGATTCAAATTGCTACCATTAGTGAGAAAAGTGGGCAGATATATTGTTTTTAATTACGAAGGAGAGCTTTTCCCGGGTGTCATAACAAAATTAGGAAAAAAAGGTCCCGTTGTGTCTGCCATGCAAAGGTCAATTAAAAGCTGGAGGTGGCCAATGCCTGCAGATGAAATGGCTTACAAATGGGACGATGTATTAGGTTGTATATGCCCACCAAAAAAAATTGGAAGACGAGAATTTTTCTCCGTTCCTGAATTGGACCAATTATGGGGCACTTAGATAACGTTAACTAATATTATTACATTTTATCGTTAAAGTGGGCTTTATACCTATTTCTTTATTGTATTTTTAATTCTACTGTGATTTTAATATTGTGTTTTTAATAGTTGTTGGTGAGATTTTGTATTAGGTACTCATATATGATTTAAAATTATAATATTTTTGAAAATTTTCAAATGTAAAGCGTAATAAAAGCTCAGTTAAAATGTATATAAAAAATACATGTGATTAATAGCTAAAACTGTGTTTTTATTAAACTTTGTATATCTCTGGATGGAGAAATGTTAGAAACGTAATATTAAACAATGCTCTGTGGCAGAAAAAAATTCGAATCTAAGTTGAAGAAATCATGGAGCAAAGTTTCCCGCTTTCAATGCATACTTTGCTCCAAAAGAAAAGTTTTAAAAATGGTGACTTAACAGCTCATTTTTATTTTTCAAATCATCTCATCTAAAGGCAAAGAGTTCTTTTATTCACTTAAAAATTATAGCCAGATCCAAATACTCGTATTTGAAAAATGCAAACAATTTTTACAAATATGGAGCCAATTTTGGAGCAAAGTATCCCCGTCTTACGGTATTGTATATTTTGTATTGATTTTATAGGTGTATCTGTGTACATTCGGTCCAGAGAATTGTTACCATACGAAATGCAGCCGCGAGTACTTAATAAACGAAATATTTGGCTAGATGAAGACGAGGAATTTCTTTTTTCAATTGATAGGGACACTGAATCATCAAACTCTTCAGATGATGAATATGATGATGCTAATGATGAAAACGGAGTTCATTGATGGATCACACTTATTCAAAATTATGTTGTCTGCTATTTAATTGTTTTAACGTGTTTTGATGAATGTCGGAAAGTCAAAGGTGTTAGTTTTTGAAAGGGAAGAGCAAATGACAGTTTGTAATATAAGTGTAAATGAAGAGAACTTGGAACAGGTGAGGGAATTTGTGTATTTAGGTAGCATGTTCACAGCGGATGGCCGAACGGACAGTGATGTTGAAAGAAGGGTTGGTGCGGGTAACAAAGTGAATGGAGCTTTAAAAGTAGTTATTGGAAACAAGAATTTATCAATGAAAGCGAAAATGACCGTTCAAAATGGAGTTCTGGTCCCAACCCTTATGTATGGAAGCGAAGCATGGAACTGGCAGAAGAAAGATGAGAGCAGAATAAATGCGGTAGAGATGAGGTCCCTAAGACGTATGTGTGATAGAACGATGTATGACAGAATCTCAAATGCTGATATTAGGAAGGAATGTAGAGCGAAATAAGGTATTATGAACAAAATTATGAAAGGTTTGTTGCGTTGGTTCGGACATATGGAGCGCATGGGTGAAGAAAGAATGGTTAAAAAAGTATACGTTAACGATGTAAATGGAGTAAGGAGTCGAGGTAGACCGAGAAAAACATGGCATGACCAAATTAATCAAATATTAACGGTTGGTCATGTCAGAAGCCGGAAGAATCGACATGCGTGTATGACTCAATGTATGAATGTGGAGGAAGCTAGAGAGGTGTGCCAGGATAGAGTAGTGTGGCGGTCCATTCTCTCTGCCTACCCCTGCGGAGAAACGGCGTGATGGTTTGTTGTTGTTGTTGTTGTTGTATTGTTGTATTAAATTCATTTATTTATAATAATAAAATAATAACAATGATAATAATCATAATAATAATTAAAACAGTAATTAGAAGGAACAATCATACATAATATAGAGTCAAAAACGATGAATCCTAATATATTAAAGACGATAAACATTATAAGGAAGCAGATTACATTAGTAAGAAAGGGACAAAAGTGGAAGGTAGTATTAATATTTTTTTGGTAGATTGTATAAAGGAAAAGTTTTTAATGTACTACATATATACTAAGGGGGAATAAGCTGGAATTTGGTTATTTATAACATTCAATTCACGTGCCTTTGCTTTAAAAATTTCTAAATTTTCTAATTTCTCAATTTTTTTTTAAATTGTTTGCTATATGCAAAAAAATGTGTTTTTGGTATTGAAATGATGGTCAAAATTCACACAATGATTCTGTTTTTCTATTAAATGTTGAGTTCATATAACCTCTTCAAAATGATCGACCCGTCTTTCCAATATACACGGCATCACAATCCTCACAATTAATCTGGTAGATTCCAATTTGGTTGAATATGTTTTTAATTAACAATTTATAATTCATTTTAAGTATTCATGCAGGCTTCCGCGTGAATTATATTCCATTGTAATTAATATTTTTAATTTTGACTTTTGCACATTTCGTGAACTTAATTCATTTTAAGTATTAATTGTAATTCAATAAAAAGGTGAATTAAATTTAGCTAATAAGTTAACACAACATTTATTGATTCTGAGGCGGTACGTAGTTCGTCGGGTCAGCTAGTTACTAATAATATTAAGTCCTTACATATGAAATTGGCGTTTTGTATGGGAGGAACATAAAGTTGATTTTTTTTAAATATAATATATTTATTTAATCAAAGTATGTACCATTGCTATCCATGCACTTTTGCCATCTCATAGGTAGTTCATCGATCCCTTTACTAAAAAAACCATTCGGACGGGAATCAATAAAATCTTTGAAGTCGGTTTGGACTGCCCCATCGGAGTTGAATTTTTTCCCTTGCAAGAAGTTATCCAAATTTCGAAAAAAATAGTAATCTGTTGGGGCAAGTTCCGGAGAGTACGGTGGATGTCTTAGACATTCCAATTGAAGCTCTTCTAATTTGGTAGCCGTCTGTTGTGCAGTGTGTGGTCTAGCGTTATCATGAAGCAGCAGTGGCCTAGAGCGATTAACCAGCCTCGGTTGTTTAGCAGCTAGCTTTTCCATCATGGTTTGCAGTTGCTGACAATAGACATCTGCCGTAATCTCGTCTGTCTCTGTCGCCATACACATCATTAATCCTTCGAGCCGTTTCTGCAGCACTGGTGCCACGGTGGAACTCGTACTCGTAAATAACGTGATATTTCAAGTTTTCCATTTTGTAAACTGAGTGACGCAAAGAAAAAAACAATTGAGGAAAAAACAAATGAATTATAATTTTCGAAACACAAATACTTGAGTAAATAGCTGTATAAATTTGAATTTGGAATTCCTTACCAAAGAGAAGATATTTGAGATCAAAGTTGCCAGTACGGCAAAACGCCAATTTCATATATAAGGACCTAATATTAAGAGTTTGGTATTCCTGCTGAGTAACTTAGAGCCCAGAAGCTTCTTACACCCATGAAAAAATCTGTTTGCTGCTAAGAGGCGAATATTTAATTCTTCTGCCAGCTTGTTCTTGGAATTGAGGTTCGAGCCCAGATGGGTGAAATGCTGGACTTCTTTGTATCTCAATCAATTGTTCGTAAACAAAAATTAAATTAAATTTTTTAATTGTATTTTTCATGCTATAGCCTAGCCTACTCATGACAATTTTATTATTAACTAACTAACTAACCATCACGCCGTCTCCCCGAAAGCGTTGGCAGAAAGAATGGACTGCCACACTTTAATCGATGCGGCACTCCATCCTTCTCTTTTCGCCCTTGCGAGAGACGCGGTGTGATGGGTTGCGAACCTCATCGCCACCAATAGGCATCTCCCGCGCACACTTCGATCGTTCAACTTCTACATAATAAATCTAAAACAAATTATTTAAAATACAATGATATAAAATAAAATAAAAAGAAAAATAATTTAACAAAATGTTCTTTTAGATGGTGCACGTCAGCTGGACGATCCGGACATTTAATTTCGCTTCCACGTTATCCACTGTCTTTTTAATAAACTGTAATTAGGCACTTAAAATAATCGTACACTAGCAAAAACTTTAAAATATTATTGAAGAATTTATTCAAATTGTCATTGGAACAAATGAAAAATGTATTTTTACACCTGTCAAAATTCTTTTTATAAACGAAAAAACTATTATTTAAATATTGAATGTCGGCCATGTGAGGAGTCAGAGAAATCGACGCGCGTGCATGACATGATGTATGAATGTTGAGGAAGCGAGAGAAATATGTCAGGAAAGAAAAGTGTGGCAGTCCATTATTTCTGCCTACCCCTTCGGGGAGACGGCGTGATGGTTAGTTAGTTAGTTTATTATTTATTAAATAAAATTATATTATTTCAAAATCAGTGTCACGCCATCTATCGGTAAACATTTTAATTAGCATATTTATTATGTATCGTTTATATTAAAATCTCCATTTTCTGATATGATAACATATTTTATAATGCTCTTAAACCGCTAATATTTTAATACAAAATAACAGTAGATGTCGTCACATATTATTTTTTTACAATGATCAAAAAAAATATTTTTTTTGACTGCCACACTTTTCTTTCCTGACATATTTCTCTCGCTTCCTCAACATTCATACATCATGTCAAGCACGCGCGTCGATTTCTCTGACTCCTCACATGGCCGACATTCAATATTTGATTTATTTGATCGTGCCACGTTTTCCTCGGTCTACCTCTATTTCTGGTTCCATTTACATCATTAACATATAATTTTTTTACCATTCTTTCTTCATTCATTCTTTCCATATGTCCAAACCATCTTAATGATCCTTTCATTATTTTGTTCATGACACCATCATTCGCACCGCATTCACTTATTATATTTTCATTCGACACTCTATCATACACAGAATATCCACACATTCGTCTAAGAGATCTCATTTCTACAGCATTTATTCTACTTTGATCCGTTTTTTGCCAGTTCCATGCTTCGCTTCCATACATAAGGGTCGGTAGAAGAACACCATTGTGCACTGCCATTCTAGCTTTTTTGGATAGGTTGTTGTTTGCGATGACAACTTTAAGTGCACCATTCACTCTGTTGCCTGCCCCAAC
Source organism: Lepidostoma basale (assembly GCA_022606425.2). NCBI lineage: Eukaryota > Metazoa > Arthropoda > Insecta > Trichoptera > Lepidostomatidae > Lepidostoma > Lepidostoma basale. The sequence continues at coordinate 3,015,806 of JAHDVF020000333.1, read as the reverse complement.
CCTTCTTTCAATATCCCTCTCCACTCGCCCATTTCTTGTAAACATACTACCTAAATACACGAACTCAACTACTTGCTCCAAATTTTCACCATTCACGCTAATGTTGCAGACAGTCATGGTTTCTTCCTTTTCGAAAATCATTACCTTGGACTTATTAACATTCATCATCAGATCATTTCGCATGCATACCTCATACATACAATTCACCAGGACTTGTAGTTCATGCTTGTTGTCTGCAAGAAGGACAGCGTCATCCGCATACAAGAGACAGCTTACTGACACTCCGCTCATTTTGGCACCTACATCCAACCCTTTCAGCTATCATTACTTCGAAAAAAACGATTTTTTTAATGTAACCCGGATACAGTTAAAATATATATTATACAACGATCTCTGAAACGTCGATTAACAAAGAACTCAAACATTAATTGGAGCTTAGAAAAAAAGGACGATGGTAAGAGTGGAGCGGTAATATTGTGCGGACGGCGAGAAGGGCCTGGAGAACACGGGCGAGAGACCGAGAGGGATGGCGTGGGGGTGGAGAGACTTACGTCCATTAGTGGATGGAGACAAGCTGACAAAGTATTGACCAAAAAAAACAATTCTCAGAACCATCTTGGTACTAAAATGTTTTTTTTCTTTCTGTATATAAGATACCCATCATCTTTTATGTGAGTATAAGTGCGAGTTGAAGGAGGTTCACAGCCATGTTGTAATTATTATTTAATTTTATTCGACCTTTTCAATTTCGTAATGATTAAATATTTTAACCTTGTGTATGTTTTTTTTAGATTTACGTAATTAAGTAGGTTGTTGAACTTCAAAGTTACTCAATTCTTCAATGCAAATTGTCTTCTATACTAGTTTCAATCCAAGGGATAAAAATACCAACATCATCCAGCACGGTCGAGTTTTCGAAATATCCCTTGATTAATCTAAAAAAATTGGTTTTGGGTTATTCCCAAGTCATTACCATGAAGTGGAATCAAGCCATGGCTATGAGTTACCATTGCATAGAGGCCTACTCTCAAGTGACAGTCAGCGTCTGGGAAACAGGACAGAGGGAGAAGTTGACCTTATCATGTAGTGTTTGTAGACCTTCGGCATTATCTGCAAGAAGAACAGTGTCATCTGCATATTGAATGTTATTGATAATTATGCGGTTCACCTGACACCGTCTCATCATCAACTTCTCGACATCAGTAAGGGCTTCTTCGAATATGTTTTCAAAGTAGATATTAAAAAGCACGGGTGAAATACTTAGCTGTACGATCCACGATATCGCCAACTTTGGTTCAGCGTCTTATTTCTCCATTTCTTATTTTGTTTCGGAGACTCACGCCGAGCGATTTCTTCTCCATGGATCAGCCAAGGAATACATGTCATGACCAAATTAATAAAATACTAAATGGTGGCCATGTTCGAAGTCTAAACCTAAACAATCGACTGGTGTGCGTGTCACGATGCACGAATGAAGAAGTGCCGCGATAGTTGTGTCTTCATCTCTGCCTACCTCTGCGGGGAAACGGCGTGATGATTTGTTAACCAGTTTGTTAAGTCATTGCCGTTGTTTTGATTCTGATCTTACGGGTCGTTCGTAAGTCGGTGGGTGACAAATTTCATCGGGAAGAGTGTAGGCATTTAGGAGACAAAAAGATGTCGCAACACAGTTTTGAATTTACATAAGAATGGACACAAGTGGAAGCACACTAAATATATAATAATAAATAAATTATGTATCATTTTTTTTTGTTTTCATTCTTTTTCTGCTTCTTCCTCAGCCTATTCCCGTCCACTCCTGGACAAAGGCCTCCTCCATTCGCTTCCATGTCACTCTGTCCTGTGCAGACTGCATCCAGGTTATTCCGACATGTCTGTTCAGATCGTCCTTCCACCGTAGTTGCTGTCGCCCTGCACTTCTCTTTGCCGTCCACGGTCTCCAAGTCAGCAGTCTTCTTGTCCACTTTTCATCTGAGCTTCTAGATATGTGACCTGCCCATTGCCATTTTAGAGTCGCCACCCAGTGGATGATGTCAGTGACCTTTGTTTTTACTCTCACCGTATCGTTTCTGACTGTCTCTTAGGCTTATTCCTAACATGGCTCTTTGGGTCACCCGTAGTTTGGATAATGTAACAGTTTCAATTTGTTTTCATTATTTAAAATGAACTTCTACCAAGAAATTTCAATTAAAAATATAAATCATTTAAAAGAAGAACAATTTGGTATTGTTAATAATTGTGAAATTTTAAAATGTGTGGAAGAAACGATTTATATTAAAAGTTAAAACTAATTACTAATTATTATTCTAGCCCAAAAACAATTTCCACGCCGCGCGCCCTATACTATTTTCAATCGTCTTCCTGAAAGTCTCAAATCAATTTATGACATAAAGAAATTTAAACGTGCTCTAACCAAATATATAAAGGAGTCAACCATAGATGTAGAAAATGTTTTTTTCTATTAGATTAAGAAGAGATTTCCTATCCTAGTATGTAAATTTATTAATATAACTTTTCTAGCATTCAATTTTAATTATATTATCATGTTACGATAAGTCACTTACTAAGCATAAGATTACTAACAAACACTTACAAACCGCCATATTACTGACAATTCCACTAACATGCTATTTTATGAAGTTGTCACGATATAGGTCATACCTAGTGTGACAAATACAGTCCATATCCTTCTTTTAATCAAATAATAAAAAATAATAAAAAAAAATAATAATAATAATAAAATAATAATAATAAAAAATAAAAAAAAACAAAAATAAAAATTATTGACACGATTGTACAGTAAACCGAGTTTTTAAAGGGTAGAAATTCTTTATTTCCGTGAATATTTCAGGGGTTGCAACTGGTTTAAATTTAGTATGCGATGTAATCAAGTAATCTCGCCGCTTAATTTATGAGTATCGTCACCGCTGCAAATTACTTAAATTATCGTGAAATGGCAATAACTGTTAGAACAATCAAACGCTACTTGTTTCTGTCATAATTTATTACATACATAATGATTTCAGACGGATACAAGATGTTTTGCGAAATTTAGTGACCCATAATTATTTAGTACCTATGTACAGTACATCGTACGAGATACGTGTGTAGTACGTGTTTCTGTGCACAGATTGACTAGCTACAATACATAAATTGTGGTACCTACCTACCGCTGCAGTTTAATCGCCATAGATAAATAACGTGAACGACAAGGCGCCGCCGGAGCAATTGACCTGAAAATGTTGATTTTTTTTTCGTAAATTGACGCACTTGTATTGGAAATTCAAATCTACAGTGTGCGTGAACCATAATTTGCTTATGAATACTTAAGGGCTGGCAACAGTAATTTACTTGCTTTATTTTTAAATACAATAAATCATGAAATTAATAATTCTTGGATAAAAGAAGGATAAATGCCGTAAAAATGAGATGACTGAGAAAAATGTACGGGAAAACGATATATGATAGAATGAAGAATGATACAATAAGGAAGATATGTAAGGCAGATAATTGCATCATAAGAACGTTCAAAAAAGGATCCCTGAGATAGTTTGGACATATGGAACGAATGGTCCAGAGAATAAAAGGTAAAATGTTGTATACTAGAAGTGCGAGTGGAAAGAGAAGCCGTGGAAAACCAAGGAAAGCACGGCAAGACCAAATTAATCAAATTCTTAAAAGTGGCCACATTCGAAGTTGGAAAATTGACGAGCCTGCATGTTACCCTGTAAGAATGTAAAGGAAGCTAGAGGGGTATGTCAGGACAAAGCAGTATGACGGTCCATCCTCTCTGCCTACTCCTCCGGAGAAACGGCGTGTTGATTATCTGGTTAAGATTATTCAGAAAGTATTAATTTATATGTTAACGATGTAAATGGAACCAGAAATAGAGGAAGACCGAGGAAAACGTGTCACGATCAAATAAATCAAATATTGAATGTCGGCCATGGGAGGAGTCAGAGAAATCGACGCGCTTGCATGACACGATGTATGAATGTTGAGGAATCGAGAGAAATATGTCAGGAAAGAAAAGTGGGGCAGTCCATTTTTTCTGCCTACCCCTTCGGGGAGACGGCGTGATGGTTAGTTAGTTTTATTTTAAATTTATATTATTAATATTATAATCTAAGGACGGCGTTGACTTGACGGCATTTATGGCAGAGTTGCAACAGCTATGACTGCCTCTCCGAAGGTCTCGGAGGTCTCGATGACATGATATGTTTGATCTGATAGAATTCACGTGACAATAAAAATGGCGATAGACAAGCTATTTATCGCAAGTTATGAGAGAATCAACAGCTAAAAAGTTGTTTAAAAGTGGCATCCCAAGAATCAGCAAGGATGAATAAAGATTTGTTGCAAAACCAATCCGTACCTACGCGTAGGGTTGAAACTTTAAAAATCTCAATGGTTACTGGTTTGACGTACTGAGAGATAACCTTTGATAATATGGTTAAAATATAATTACGTACAATAATATATTATGTATAAAGGGATCCATTAATTCTTCTCCTTCTTTCGGTGCCGTATCAGGTCCCCCCAATGTTGGCGACCACTGCAGCAAAGGCATCTCTGTCCTGTGCCACTTGGAACAAGTTCTGAACTCTTGTTATTCCGCAGCCAGGACAGCTGCCTTCTACCAACTCCCCGACGTCCCTCCACTTTACCCATTAATATCAGTCGAAGGAGGTGGTATTTTTCTCCCCTTAGCACATGACCCAAATACGAGACCTTTCTAATTTTCACACTCGACAACTATCGATTAATCGATTAATACTGAGATTCAAATCTACTACCGATTACTAGGTAAAGGAAAAAAGCATGTCGCGATGAATTCACTAAATTTAAAATATGAAAGATTATCTTATAATATTTACATTTCAAAGTAAATTAATACTAATCAATAAATGATATGGTGTCTTCTAAGAAATCGATAAGAGTTTTAAGAAGATTAAGGCTACTGCCACACCGAAGTGTTTCGGTGGGTTACACGATTACTGTCGGTCTGAAAATGACAGAGACTGGTTTAACAGCGTTGTCAAATCATTTTATTTGAATATGTCACCCTATTGATTAAGCCTTGATATTTACTTTTGATGATTTAATCAATTAAAGTAAAGGATTCTAATGATTTGTCATAGTCAATGGCCAAAAATGTACAAACTCACATTTACTTTCAAATAGAATATTTTTATTATTTTAACATATATCGAGTAAAATTTGCTTGCACAGAACCAAAAAAATATTTGAAAATTCAAACGCTAACAAAATTTTCTTCAATGTTAAATAAAAATATATTCTATTTGAAAATACTCGTAAATGTGAATTTATATATATATTTACTATTAACTTTGTGATTCAAATCATTTGTTTCCTTTATATTTTTTTTAATAAATATAATTATACTTTGTATTAACACTTTTAATTTTCGCAGAATTCAGACATGTTTCGGTTACAAGTAACCTTTATCAATGTATACAATTTTAAAAATCAAATAAAACATAGCGGTCACTTATATACTAAATGGAGATCGAGTTATGTATAAAAGTGGAAGGGGTACAATTAAGAATGAGGAGATGGGAGATGTAACGGGAACATATCGAGTAGAAGGGGTATAATTAGGATTGAGGAGATGGGAGATGTAACGGGAACATATCGAGCATGGGAATTGAATTTAAATTTAATTGGTTATTTATTATATTTTCATTATTTTTTATGGCTTTTTAATAGAAAAAATACAATGATTTCTCATATAAATAAAAATAATCTATTTGAAGTATTAAAATGATTTTTGAATACAGAGATTTTAATCAGTCATACAATCTTCGATCAAAATTTAAAATTCAGATTTTCGATTTTTTTTTATATCTCAAAAAAAAAATGTATTAAAATTTTTCTCATCTCCAATAAGCAGAATACAAAAATAGAATATCAAATTTAGAACAATAAATAAAGATATGTTTTGTTTATACATATAATTAATTGATTTCCCATGTATATGCACATCTGCACGTATTGTATGTTTATATAGCAAATCATTTAAAAATTAAATACAATAATGTATTGTTAACAAGTATGTATAATAATAAAACCAACAAATTAGCTCGAGTAATCATCACAATGCTTTGATAAAAGGTAGTTGATAATATTCAGGCAAGAACTTTTACCAAGACTAATTAATAGTAATTATTGTTCGAGTATACTGCGCCTTAAAATGTTAATATGAATTATTGATTTATCTCGAGACATTGAACAAAATTAATATTCAATAAGAAAAACATCATCATCGGCTGTCCCTCGTGTCCGAGGAAGACTGTCCTTCATGGTTGTGGGTCCGCATGTGACTGAAGAGCCCGATCCTGGACCCACATAGTTTAGGGCATCTGGGACAGGGGAAGATCCCAGTGGTCTCTCCTTTCTCCTCCTCCTCCTCTCAGCGGCGTCGTCTCTGCGCTGTGCTTTAGAGTCTCGTGTGCCTTTATGTACTGCTGTTCTCCACCTTGGTCTGTCCTCTGCAATCTTTTGTAGGTTTCCTTTAAGGGAGTCCCTAAAGCGCTTCCTCTGGCCACCGTGTGATCGTTTTCCTTAGCTTAGCTTAGCCTTAGCCTTACCTTAGCTTAGCTGAGAGTACATAATCTTCCTTGGGAGTCTTGCCTCAGGCATTCTGATGACGTGTGCCGTCCAGCGCAGTTGTTTTCAACGAGCTCTTTTTATATTTTATAACTGGTGTCAATAAAAAAACATAATCAAATAACGATCTATTTTTATATTATATTCTTCTTCGTCTTCTTCTTCTTTAGCCTGTTGTGGCCGTCCACTCCTGGACGCAGGCCTCCTCTCATATTTTCACTCCCTTTAATCCTGAGAGATCCGCACCCAGGCATTCCTCGCACTCTTCCAGATATCGTCACAGCAAAGCAACTGTGGGCCTTCTCAGCATGACAGCATTCGCTTTGTAAACTTTTCATCTGGATCACGAGCGACGTGTCCCGCTCAACGCCACATAAGGGTTGCGCCAACCTGATGACGTTGGAGACTTCTGTCCTGATTTGTATGCCCTCATTCCCGACTCTGTCCGCCAAGCTAATACCCAACATGGCTCTCTCAATTGCTCTCTGTGACTCTCAGCTTGTTGGCACTTTTTTGTGACATTGTGACTGTCTCAATACCATACGTGAACACTGGCATAACACAGGCGTTATATACTCTCCTTTTTAAGTTGATTAGTATTTTCGAATCCTTCAAAATGTGGCCAAGATTTTTTAACGCAGCCCAGCTTAATCCGACTCTTCTACTCAGGTCTGCTATCTGGTAGTTTCGCCCTAGCTGTATTTTTTGTCCCAAATACTTGTATTCACTCACAGTCTCGATGTTGGCATTGCCCACTACGATCTGTGCTGGTTGTGACGCCATCAACTTGGTTTTAGTGAGGTTCATCTGTAGACCAACCTTTTTAGATGCTTTATTTATATGGTTGTATATTATATAACTGGCGTAAAAAAACGTCATCAAATAACGAGCTATTTTTATATTATATATTATATATACCTGTAGCTGGCAAAAATAAAATGAGCTTCTTCGATTACTCTACAGCTCATATCGAGCCTTGGCTTCCATCAGTCGTTTTTTCCCACCCCAAGCACTTTTGTCCCCTTTTACGGCCTTCCAGTCTCTCATTTGCAGTAGTTGTGCAGCGTCCTTCCTCATCTCATCCTCCCATCCTAGTCTAGGCCTACCTACATTTCACTTTCCACCCGGATGTCCCTCAAAGGTTCTCTTTAGTGCCCAAGACAACGGTATTCTCTCCACATGTCCTTCCCATCTCAGCCTACCCAATCTAGCATGTATCGAGAGCTTGGATGCTTTGTACACGTTATACTATACAACTCCTTGTTCTCCAGGTTCCACTACCGTTCAAGGACCTTCGTGACCATTAAAACTAAATTGAACAGTAAATTTGAATGAAAACCTCGTTTGTCTAGAAGTTTTATTATACTTATGGGATAACATACTTCGGCATGCTAAAGCATGATCAAATCTAACGAGTAATTAAATGCAATCAATCAAATGCGTGTCTTTTTATATACCCGAGCTAATGGGGCAAAATAAGGTACTTTGGTAATTGATGTGATATGGGACTTATTATTGTCCACTAGCTCGGTTATACATGTACATACAGCTACGTGTTTGATTCTCGCTATATTTGATTATGTCTTCAGGAAGAAATTAATAAAGAAAAAAAAGGTCTTAGGCTCCTCCATGAAACGTTATCCGCTAAATAATGAAACAGAGTTTAGCGGGATCTTACTGTATTTTATTTTTCAATTCTGACGTCACTGTTTTTATAAAAATTTCTCAACATGCCTAAAAATAGATGTTTTTTCAGCATTTATTTTCATTCGAGAATACGGGTCAATTCACATGAAATGCAAATCGTTTATTCATTTACAGATTATATTTTTGTGCTGTGGTAATTGCTCCAGGAGAAATAAATGACAGAAAATTATAAAACTTATCATTATAATGAACTTTCTTAGTGTCAATGCCTTCAATATTATCAATGTGGCATAGTATTTGTAGTAGTGTAGTAAGGCGACCCCACCCCTTCTCCGCCGGCCCCGAGACATTAATAATATGCATTGATTTTTATATTATACATACAACATATTAATATTTTTATGATAACCTTTTCTATTTAATGCACATCAAATTGTATAGATGTGTACTATATTATATATCTGTACCTCACAGTCATAAAGTCTTAAGCGATTTTTTTTTAAATTACGTTATCATCGACTCAGTTTATAGTATAGTATAGTGTTTCCCAACGTGGGACGTGCGCCCCACCGGGGGCAATTTGAGTGTCTTGGGGGGAATACGCAAATCATTAATATTTGTTACATTGTTGTCGAAAAACACATTTTCAAAAAATATATCGCCTCTTTGCAAAAATAACGTGTTATCTCGAAAAATTAAAAAATTTAAATGTGAAACAAGATACCCGCCTGAAAGAGACACCATGACAACACAATATATCACTGTTGTGTTGTCTCTTTCCCTTGAAATTCTCTGTTTTTCACTTTAAAAATACCATGTTTTTGTAGAAAATAAAGTTGAACACGGCTGATTTGATTTTCGAAATGTTACGTTATTCTCGCAAAGAAGCGATATAACTCTATATATATATATATATATATATATATATATATAACTCTTAATAACATATATATATATATATATATATATATATATATACTCTGCTCCTGCTCTCTATATATATATATATATATATATATATATATATATATATATATATATATATATATATATATATATATATATATATATATATATATATATATACTGCTATATGCTGCTATATATATATATATATATATAACTAACTTAACAACTAACCATCCGCCGTCCCCGAAGGGAAATGGGCAGAAAGAATTGACTGCCACACTTTTCTTTCCTGACATATTTCTCTCGCTTCCTCAACATTCATACATCGTGTCATGCACGCGCGTCGATTTCTCTGACTCCTCACATGGCCGACATTCAATATTTGAGTTATTTGATCGTGCCACGTTTTCCTCGGTCTTCCTCTATTTCTGGTTCCATTTACATTATTAACATATAATTTTTTTACCATTCTTTCTTCATTCATTCTTTCCATATGTCCAAACCATCTTAATGATCCTTTCATTATTTTGTTCATGACACCATCATTTGCACCGCATTCACTTCTTATATTTTCATTCGACACTATCATATACAGAATATCCACACATTCGTCTAAGAGATCTCATTTCTGCATTTATTCTACTTTCATCCTTCTTTTGCCAGTTCCATGCTTCGCTTCCATACATAAGGGTCGGTAGAAGAACACCATTGTGCACTGCCATTCTAGCTTTTTTGGATAGGTTTTTGTTTGCGATGACAACTTTAAGTGCACCATTCACTTTGTTGCCTGCCCAACCCTTCTTTCAATATCCCTCTCCACTCTCTCTCTTGTAAACATACTACCTAAATACACGAACTCAACTACTTGCTCCAAATTTTCACCATTCACGCTAATGTTGCAGACTGTCATGGTTTCTTCCTTTTCAAAAATCATTACCTTGGACTTATTAACATTCATCATCAGATCATTTCGCATGCATACCTCATACATACAATTCACCAGGACTTGTAGTTCATGCTCGTTGTCAGCAAGTAGGACAGCGTTTTATTTTATTTATTTATTTTATACAATTGAATTTTATTTAAGATATAGTTTGTAAATGATTTAGCATTTAAGTGTGTGCGGGTGATGCCTACTGGTGGCGATGAGGTCCGCAACCCATCACACCGCATCTCCCGCAGGGGCGAACAGAGAAGGGTGGAGTGCCGCATCGGTACATGGAATATAAGGGGAGGTATGGAAGGAAAGTTGAATGAGATGTGTGCAGAAATGGATAAAAAGTGTTTAGATGTTTTATGTGTGACTGAATGTATGATGAAAGAGTGTGGTTCCTTGGAGCATGCGGATAAGCTTGTTCTGTGGTCGGGTGTGCCGAATGACCACAGAGCATGCCAAGGCGTGGCGGCAGTGCTAGCTCCAAGGATGGTAGAATGTATGAAAGGTTATAAATGTGTTAGCCCAAGACTCATGTGGATTCGCTTCAAGATCGGGTTAACAAGAGTTTTCCTTTTAATTGGATACGCCCCTGGTAACAACGAAAATGAGGCGAGTAAAGATGAGTTTTGGGACAAAGTGAGAGAGACATTGGTGTGTAAGAGTGAAAACGAAAGATTGATAATAGCAGGTGATATGAACGGTTGGGTGGGAATCCGTAGGAGTGGGTACGAGGAATGTCTGGGTACGTTTGGTGATAGACGAATAAATGATAATGGAAGGAGACTGCTTGAGTTGTGTATAGAATGGGGTGTCTCTTTGTATCAAATACCATCTTCGATCATAAGAGAATCCATCTCTATACTTGGGAAAGAGGATTTGAAAGGTCCATTATAGATTACGTCATTGTAGACTCTAGATTACGGGCGGATACTGTTGATTCAAGGGTCTTCAGGGGAGCCGAACTGGAAACGGATCATTTTTTAGTAATGGCAAAAGTGATCTTATTCCGGGGATGGCGAACCAGAAGAAGCAAAACAGTAGCCGCACCGACTAGAGTCAAAGTTGAAAAACTGCAAAACAATGACGTAAGAAATAATTTCGTAAGAAAAGTGAAAGATAGATTGAGTGAGCGGGATGTAAGTGAGTTGAGTATTGACGAGACCTGGAAATACTTGAAGGAGAGTTTGTGTGAATCAGCGAAAGAATCGTGTGGTGTGTGTGTACAAGGAAGAAGGAAAGGGGATGCATGGTGGAATGATGACGTAAAGATTGCTGTTAAAGAGAAGAAAGATGCTTGGTTGAATATGTTGTCGATAAATAAGAATGACAGAGTTAAGTATGAAAGAGCAAAAGATTTGTATAAGGTATGCAAGAAGAGAGTGAAGTCGGTAGTGAAAGCGCGGAAAGAAAAGCTGAAGGAGGAAGAAGGGCTCAAAATGACAAACAACTTCCAAGCAAATTTAAAAATGTTTTGGAAAGAAGTTAAAAAAGCCCGAAATCCTCCTGATAGTGGATGTGTGAAAGCAATTTTAGACAACGAGGGAAGAATGTTAACGGAGAGTAAGATCATACAAGAAAGATGGATGGAATATTTTAAGGAGATGTATGGTGGTGATACAAGCGTGATCGAAAATATGACAGCTAGTGCGAGTGCGGGACCTATGAATGATAATATTGAAAAAATAAGTACGAATGAGATGAAAAGATCCGTGAGTGCAATGAAAAGTGGAAAAGCTGTTGGGTTTGATTGTATTGCCATAGACTTTATTAAAAGCGGTGGCGAAGTGGTTTCTACATGGTTATGTAAGTTATTTAACCAGTGCTTGGAGGAGGGATATACGCCGCTAGACTGGAGGAGAGCAGTAATTATGCCCCTGTACAAAGGAAAAGGATCGCGTATGGAATGTGGAAACCACAGAGCTATTAGTCTTTTGAGTGTCGTTGGTAAAGTCTATGGCAGAATTTTAATAGAAAGAGTAAGAAAATTGACGAGTGACAAAGTTTGGGATGTGCAAGGTGCCTTTATGAATGGCAGAGGATGTATGGATCAAATTTTTGGACTTCGTACATTGACAGAGAAGTTTCTGGCCAAAAATCGCAAACTTTTCTGTGCATTTGTCGACTTACAAAAAGCATATGATTACGTTAATAGAGAAAAGTTGTGGAAAATATTGTCTGAATATGGAATAAGTACAAAACTGATCACGGCCATTAAGTCGCTATACACGGAAAGCACTGCTAGTGTCAGAGTAAATGGAGATCTTACAGCCTGGTTTGATATCAATAAAGGTGTCAAACAAGGTTGCGTAATGTCCCCGTGGTTATTTAATCTGTATATGGACAATTGTATGAGAGAGCTGAAAGGGTTGGATGTAGGTGCCAAAATGAGCGGAGTGTCAGTAAGCTGTCTCTTGTATATATATATATATATATATATATATATATATATATATATATATATATATATATATATATATATATATATATATATATATATATATATATATATATATATATATATATATATATATATATATATATATATATATATATATATATATATATATATATATATATATATATATATATATATATATATATATATATATATATATATATATATATATATATATATATATATATATATATATATATATATAGGCGGTATAGGCGGTATAGGCGGAGCCCCGAGATATAGGCGGTCTTCCAGGTGGGCGGTGTCCGGAGGGGATTTCATAAGCCGCTGTATATGCAAGTCTGTCACCATCCATTCGGGCTACATGGTCCCTCCAGTATCTTCTTCTGGATCTACTCCACTGAACGATATCCTCTATTTCGCAAGTATTTCTTATGTCTACGAAATTGTCTCGTATTTGTTATTAAAAACTAAATCGTCTCGTTATCACAAACCGTGGAGACTTAAGGTTAAAAATGACCAAATTAGTACCTCACATAAAAACTCTTTGCAGCTCACAAGCCCAAGGATCGCACTAATTTTCTTTCGAGTAGTAATGGGATATACCATAGTATACATATCATTTATTTATGAAAAAAAGCAATTAATTTTTTTATTACCAGAATTTGTTAGGTAAATAAAAAAATGGCATGGTACAAATAAGGTTGGGAAACCCTGTCATATTTCAAGCAAAAATTCGCACTCCAGAACTCGTTTTCCCCATCGTTCATGTCATTCCCATCAAATATTATTTAAAGCTGATAGAAAACAGGCGTTTTCATTCATGTTAACATTATAATGAATACATCATTTGATTTTCAAAATACCATTAAAATTCTTCATCTTCTTCTTTTAATAGATCTAACGATCTGTGACACAGAAATCATGTCTCGTGGGATGATGAGGTCCATCTGTCCCTCCATCTCTTAAGCGGTCTTCCAGGTGTGCGGTGTCTGGAGGGGATTTCATAAGCGGCTGTTTATGCGAGTCTGTCACTATCCATTAGGGCTCCCTCCAGTATCTACTTCTGGATCTACTCTTTGTAATGACTGCGTTGCGGACACGATCTCGGAGAGTTTTTCCAGTAATTGATCTTAGGGCCTTCATCTCATATGTTCTTAGTAGACCCTTGGTTCGCACAGTGTCGGCTCGCGTCTCTACAGCGTACGCCATGATAGGTCGCACGCATGTCTTATAAATTCTAACCTTGCTGTCAATACGCACGTGCTTGTTCTTCCAGACCAGATTCTTCAGACACCCTGATACGGCAGAGGCTTTACTGACTTGTTCGCGTACTTCAGTATAAAGGTCATTATGGCACTATCTCTACTCCCAAATATCTGAAACTCATTACTTGTCCACAGGTATACCATCAACAGTCAGTTTACATCTTGTAGGTTGTCTAGATATAGTGAGACTTTTTGTTTTGCTGACTGATATAGCCATATTTAGCCTTTTGTGATACTATGTGGAATTTATACAACATTCTTTGCAATTCATCTAATCATTTAGTCACTAATATTCTATTGAATAGAATATACATGTGTATTGAATAAATACACGTTATTTGAAGGATTGAAATAGGAATCTTCAGTATTTATAAATTAATATGTGCTACAGAAGCATTTATAGTTATTTATAATGCAAAATATGTAAACATGTGCGACTACGTGTTTGTATGCACGTGATACTCAGAATTTTATACGTGGTCAGATATCCTCATGCGCATGACCCAAGAACAAGGGCGGTCGGTCACACTCAAGATTCGGCCAATGAACTTAATTTTTTTAAAGCTCTCTGTTGGCTTTGCAAAGGTGTACAAGTTCACCGAGCGCCTGAATGCGAGGCAGTCTACATTGTGATCAGCTATGGGTTGATGGATAAACAGCCGTAAACCATAAACAGCCGCTTATGAAATCCCCTCCAGATACCGCACACCTGGAAGACCGCTTAAGAGATGGAGGGACAGATGGACCTCTTCTGCTATGGGTTGATTTTCTGTGCCGAAACGCTGTCCTCGCACACATTTTGGAAAATTAATTCAAATTAGATTAGTTTATACACTCAAAAAACATTACAAACACGTTGACAGTTTAAGACATCTATTTGAGAACAGGTAAAATACCAGGAACGCAAGAGAGATGGTTTGACTCTAGAAATACAAGATACTCTCTAAAGTCATAAGTATTTGTCACGGTCTTCTGAACGTATTTTCATACGAAAGACCGAAGCGAGCATGTTTAGCAGTTTGATCGCTCTCCCCACCGACATCACCAGAGGCAAGTTGGTTCCGCGTGTTGGCCGATAAAAAAGTTTCTGCTGACGCTGTTGAAGATAACCATAGAGATGGATATTCTCCAAGATGATGGATTTCTGAAAGAATCCCCTATTAAGTCTGAAGAAATGGGTTAGTGTGAACTCGTCCCTCCATTATCCGTAGACTATTGGTCTCCAGCATGCTCAAGAGGAATGCGGTGGGATAAAGCCACGGATAGCCGTGTAGAGATATCTCAGAAATCTTTTCTGAACAATCTCTAACATGAGCGAGATCTCGCCTCGTGGGGACTCCATATCACCGAACCACAGTCGAGCCGGCTCCGGACCAATGAGTTATACAGTATTCGCAAGACATAGGGATGAGGTATACATTAATTGGGTTCAAACGAATTGTTGTATACAAATAAATAAAAATTAAATCAATTTGATTTGTTTTACAATTTGATTGGTTCGCGGTAGTCGGCCTTTCAACCTGTAACAATTTTCGTGCAGACGTCAAGTGCATTGAGAATCCGTCAGAGTTTAGATCGAGACTCAATACGAACCTTTTCAAATTATCCTTTCCTGATGTTGATCGACTATGTCAGATGTAACCCTCATTCTGAATTTGTTTAAACTATTAGTTTATAATATGGAGTATTTTCTACAGCGCTCTTGCGATGGTTTATTCATAAAAAATATTAATAATAGCATAAACTGTTCTACCTGCCGACCGTAAGAACCAATTTACCTCTGGTAATGCCAGTAGCAAGAGCATTTAGTCTACTGAATACGATCACCTTGGAAATCAAAGTCTTTCATATCAGTGAAAGTCCGTTCAGAAGACAAATACTCTTGACTTTAGAGAGTATCTTGTCTTTTTAAAATCGAAACATCTCTCATGCGTTCATGGTTTTATATATTATATTTTTATTTACCTGTTCTGGTATTTGACTGTTGACCGAGAAAAATAGCGGTTTATGATTCCACAAATTTATTATTTTTATTTTGATATTATTATTAGTATTATTATCTAACCAAATATTTCGAAATTTGTCACTTTATTATGGCATTATCAAATCTACCAGGAAAACATGATCAGTTATTTATTAAGGTTAACTATGAAATGAGGTTCAAGAACAAACATTTCATATTGTCAAGTATTCTCCATCATTGACGTTACACTTGATTATATGTTCCTGGTTCGATGCACTGTTTCAAAGTGAAGCGTTAAATGTTTATATTCTTATAGTCTATTTATGGAAATATTATACATATTTTTATATGTAAATGTAATTGTTTTGTTTATGCCATAATAAACATGTCAATCTGTAATTACAAATTTTAACCTTATTGAAATTATAAATATCGCAATATCTGGTCTAGAATATAATTATTTCGAATGAAGTTAACACGTCACAACAATTGCAATCGAGTTATAGATTCGATATACCAACGAAAAGTGAAATAATCACATTTATTTTTAATTCATTGAAACCATGTTTTCAGTATAAGGTAATTTAGAATTTTTACTGAAAAAGAATATTCTTCGACGTTACTATTTTTGTCTTCATTACTTTCTTCTAATATAAGGAAAATCACTTTAATAACATCCACGATTTAAATGGAACCAGAAATAGAGGAAGGCCGAGGAAAACGTAGCACGATCAAATAAATCAAATATTGAATGTCGGCCATGTGAGGAGTCAGAGAAATCGACGTGCGTGCGTGACACGATGTATGAATGTTGAGGAATCGAGAGAAATATGTCAGGAAAGAAAAGTGTGGCAGTCCATTCGCCCTGTATGGCGTTCCAGTATCATTTTGAGAAAGCTCAAGCTCCAAATATTCAGCAGTAGCGTTAAAAGCGTAGGTACTGCTGTACGGATGTGAGACTTGGAAATCTACCGCGGACGTTATTGGAAAACTTCATTTGTTTATAAATAGGTGTTTTCGCTCAATATTCGAGATCTATTGTCCCCAAGCAGTGTCAAATGCCGTTTTCTGGACCATGGCAGGCGAAAAGCCAATTTGAGAATAAGTCGCTAGACGCAAATGGCAGTGGATCGGTCACACTCACACTGAGACGGAACGCACTAGACTGGTCCCCTATGAGGGGAATGAGGAAACAAGGCAGACCTAGAGCCACCTGAAGAAGAACCCTGCAGGACGAGGTTAAAGCAGTAGGCCACACTAATGTTAAGCATTAGACATGCGATAGAGTTGGGTGTAGAAGGTTCCTTGAGGCCCTATGCACCACGGAGGTATGACAGGACAAAAATAAGAATAACAGTTGAATATTGTTGTTACAAAGTAAATATTTTTTTAAATATGGTATATTAAATTTGGCGCACTTTTCATTTTGACGCATTGTAGTAAAAATCACCGTCAACCTGAAACTCTTGATGGTAGGCCTCCTCCGTCCACTTCCATGTCTGTCGATTCTGGTTAACGTGCGTATATGTCGTAATGTCGTCTTTCATTCGAAATTTTAGAACTTCCTGGTTTTGGGTCCAGTGCTAGGACGCCAGCATAGGGGGCGTTTTGTCCATATACCACCAGACTATAAATATTTAAAATAAACTAGCTTTTTTCCTAAATATTTTGAATGAGATAATCAAATGAATTGTTTAGAGAATTATTTTAAATTATAAATAAGAATGTGTACACTAATTATTTATTATACAATTTAAATATTTATACACGGAAATAATAATCGCTATACACGGAAAGCACTGCTAGTGTCAGAGAAAATGAAGATCTTACATCCTGGTTTGATATCAATAAAGGTGTCAAACAGGGTAACGTAATGTCCCCGTGGTAATTTAATCTATATATGGATATAAGCATATATATATAGTTATAAGCATATATGTTTAACTCGCCTTATTTCAAAGGATATGATATGTATGTAAGAGCTGAAAGGGTTGGATGCAGGTGCCAAAATGAGCGGAGTGTCAGTAAGATGTCTCATGTATGCGGATGACGCTGTCCTACTTGCAGACAACGAGCATGAACTACAAGTCCTGGTTACTAGTATGTATGAGGTATGCATGCGAAATGATCTGATGATGAATGTTAATAAGTCCAAGGTAATTTTTTAAAAAGAAGAAATCATGACAGTCTGCAATGTTAGCGTGAATGGTGAAAATTAGGAGCAAGTAGATGAGTTCGTATATTTAGGTAGTATATTTACAAGAGATGGGATATTGAAAGAAGGGTTGGGGCAGGCAACAAAGTGAATAGTGCGATTAAAGTTGTCATCGCAAACAAAAACCTATCCAAAAACGCTTGAATGGCAGTGCACAATGGTGTTCTTCTACCGACCCTTAAGTATTTCACTCTTATGTATTTCAAGAGAAAATCGCTATACTTGTTTCTAGTAAGTTCTGTGATAAACAAAAATCGTTACTTGAAACATTTCTGTAATATTATATTAAATATCATTCGCGGACATTCTTATTCTAGAATATAAATAAAAATATTATTTTAGAATCCGGATGAGGAGAGAGATTAAAATAATTACGGAAACAAAATTATATATTTAACTAACTAACTAACTAACCATCACGCCGTCTCCCCGAAGGGGTAGGCAGAAAGAATGGACTGCCACACCTTTCTTTCCTGACATATTTCTCTCGCTTCCTCAACATTCATACATCGTGTCATGCAAGCGCGTCGATTTCTCTGACTCCTCCCATGGCCGACATTCAATATTTGATTTATTTGATCGTGACACGTTTTCCTCGGTCTTCCTCTATTTCTGGTTCCATTTACATCGTTAACATATAAATTAATACTTTCTGAATATTCTATTCCATGCTTCGCTTCCATACATAAGTCAAGAATTCAATATCAATATTATTCTATTTCAACATCAATCCATCGTGTTTCGGTTCTACCGCGTGTTCATTGATAGCTCGGACTTCATATCGGGGCAGTTGTAAATATTAACTGAAGATTATTTATTGATATTATGAAACGTCTTATCTCCAAAGTTCTAATATGTGATTTGTTCTAACTAACCTTCATTACTATCACATGTATTTGTACATATGTACACGAATGCACAGTTAACTTATATCTGCATATTAAATTAATGCAATGTTAATTTATCATTTTAATGATGATTTTTAATTCCATAATTGATGTTTTCATTTAAAGGCACGTGTAAATCAATTTCCACAGAAATAACAAACAGTAAAAACACATATAAATATTTTATAAGAGATTTTTTTATTAAAATGAAAAAAATAATACTTAGTTATTAAAAATAAAATAAATATTAATACAAATGTGTACTGAGCATGTATTATGTTTAGTTCTAATTATTAAATAGTTATAATATATAAATGTTTTCGTTAAAACAAAATGATTTATTATTATGTGACAACAGTACGTTTCGCACCCAAAAACAATAAAATTGTCTTATTAAAATAAGTTTACAATTTCTTAGTCTAATAATATGACGAGAATACTAAACAGTCTATGACAATTTCTTAAATAAAAAATATTATAAATTAACATAATTTTTATTCTATGCACACAGCGCCTATCGGCTGTTCCACTGACTTACTTTGTCTAAAATATGAAATATAAACAAGATAACTTTTATCAGAGGAAGCGATGTATTGACCTGCACTTTTCGAGGGACAATCAAAGGTCCACCCAAAACCAACATCCTGGCACGAAGATAATCGAGACATCAGACACGAAACTTTTCAAGATCTTCTGAAACGCATCGTTCGTTTCACACTTTTTTCCTTTTCACGAATTTGATTCTTTTCCTGTAGAAGGGCGGGGAGAAATCGTCGTCGCTGAAGTTCATGTCGTCGTAGCTTGGCTTGGTGAACGAGAGAGAAGATCCAGGGGAGGTCCAGCGGCAGTTGGAGCCACAACTGGACCCAGGAGATGGTGACGCACTCCCTGGCCGCGGTTCCTGCGGCACCGAGTACTCGTCCAGGATATGCCGGTAGGCACACTGCAGCGGTACCTCTGGCGTGCGTCCCACAGAACGCAACACCCGCAAACGGACACACTCCCGGCAGTATCCACAACCCTCGAATGACTTCATATTACAAACTCAAAGTCAGTATAAGATCACACTATAACTTTATTCAGTTTACTTCACACAGTCAAAATTTAAAAAGAATCTATTAGTTTCTCAACTGTACGCGGGCTTGTCTCGATATGATGTGAGTAAGTCGCCTCGCATCTCCTCTTTATATTGGGCGCCCGCTAGCGCCGCCGGGCCGGACCCGCGAGCCAATACATTACGGAATTTACGTCAGTTTTACATTGCAGAGACGAGCATTTATTATTGTGTGACAATGCACGCCGGTCAAGCGATAAGATATTATCGTAGTTTGGTGGGTAACATCCAAAGATCGAATTTAATTATTTGAAATATACGCCCTTGTTTACGTCTAATAGTTTTCTGTGAAGTAGTAAACGTCTTTTGAAATGGTATACATCGCTATTAAATAGTTAAATGCAAAATAGATTAATAAAAGCTTTTGGTGCTAGCTGCATTGCATCAATCAGGCGTTACACGGAACAATATTGACAATTACAGTGAAACCTCTGTCTATCGTTTTTAAAGGGACTTCGTTTTTAAATAAACTATGGATTCGGGAAAACAATGAATGCGGGAATACAGTAAATAAAACTCATATTCAAATTATTATTTCTGGTATAAATCAATTTTAAGGATTAATTGTATCTCAATAGAGACGAAGACGTAAATAGTTTTTTTTGGAAACAGAATATGGTAGTCGAGGCGTTTACAGGACTTATGTCTGTCATTGGTTGGGTTAAGCGATCACTTTATGTTAATAACATTCCCCATTCCGCCCTTCTTACGACCACCACGTCTGATAAATTTTTGAAAGATGTATATATGCTACTATGTTAAGAACACTTCACAATTTTTAGGTCTATACTTAAAACACTAGCGCCATCTATTAGATTTTGTCAGACGTGGTGATCGTAAGAAGGGCGGAATGGGGAATGTTGTTGTCATAAGTCCTGTAAACGCCTCGACTACCATATTCTGCTTCCAAAAAAAAACAATTTACATCTTCGTCTCTATTGAGATACAATTAATCCTTAAAATTGATTTATACCAGAAATAATAATTTGAATATGAGTTTTATTTTCTGTATTCCCATTAAAAATGATTAACCCGCTTGGGTAAAATCCAGTATTTGTCTACAAGTATTTGTGTACATTAAAAAAAACAAATAAATCAATTCGTTTAAATAAAAATATCGCAACAAAATGAAAAAAGGAATCTCCACGAAGCCAAAAAAATATGTTCTTAGTATTTTATGTAATCTTTCATCGTCATTTTTTTTTGGCTTTTTTATTGCCGTAAGAAATCAACATATTTTCGGTGTCACAAATTACATTTTCATATCGAATGTGCATAAAAAATGTTTTTAATCGTTCGAACATCGTGCATGCTTCCGAAAATGAAGGGACAAGTGGCGGATACATTATATTTCCTGAGATCAACGGTATGTTGGTGGTTCATGGTTCTCTTCAACCGAATTCTTCAATAATATCAGACACGTCGGTAGAAAATACTACTAGACACAGAAATACCCAAGACTCCAGGAAGGGTAATTCTATTAACAGTGATTTGTTTTGCTATACCAAGGATAATAATTAACAGCTATCAAGTTCAAACGATCATTTCATAACATCGTAATCATAAACTTTAAATAATAGATTATTGTAATTTACAGATAGATTACACACATGTAGAAAAGTAAAAACTCAGGTACAAATCTGAACTTGAGGGCCATAAAGTCTTAAGTGAATTTTTGACTGAAATCAGATATTTTGTTATCATCCAATATATATAGCATAGTATATCCAGCATACAATATATGCTTTAATAAAAAGAAACCGATAACATAGACAATAGTCCTGAACGCAATCAACACATTATTAAAATGACGACCTTCGTGGCCGAGTGGTAAGTGCATTGACTGCCACCCCGAAGTTTCCGGGTTCGATTCCCGGCGAAGGCAGTGTGATTGTGACACTGTCTTTGGTCTGGTGTAGAATTCACGTGACAATAAAATGACGAAAGATTAGCTACCTATCACATGTCACGAGAATCACTATGATAGCTATACCCTTTACATCGATTTGGCTCAGGCTGTCATGATGTAAAGAGCGATTCAACATAATAATAATAATAATAATAATAAAAATTGACAACCATCTTTACCCATTTCGACCAAAAAAAACCTCTAAGACTTTATAGCTCTTAGGTATAGAAATTAAACCATAATAATTACGTTTAGTAAAGTTTCATATTTGATTTATGAGTACTTAAAAAAAATTGCAATAATTTGCCTCCATATAAATTACCCTGATTTTTCAAATTAGATGTTTAATATTTATTTTTCTTATGGATATTTATTTCAAAATTCATTTTGAAAACAATTTTGTTATTGTTATTTTTTTCCATAAATCATAACGTATTTTGTACAACAAAAAAACAAAGTGAATGATGTAAGAATGGACGTAAATTCAAAGATTGCAGTGAAATATAGTCGACATAATATACCTATCTACACGTTTTTGAAGGACAATTTATCACGTCTAGCCGAAATGTTATTACGTTTCATTATTATAGTAAACACCTACCACAATACACATTTACTGTAATCCGAATATCCAGAAATCATTCCTATTAAACCGGACGAAACCAGTTTGGGTCGAATAGACGGCCCAATATTTACATTTATTTTATCAGAAACTGTAAACTCGGACATAAATCAGTGTGTTCTAGTATCGCCCTGTCATCCGAGCTCGTCATGGTAACTTTATCAATTAATACATTCATAAATTATTTAAGATTGCAGTTTTTTCTGCTATAATAATTAATATTCACCACCGCTTTATATTTAATTAAAAATACTGAACTACAATTACATACTTTCTAAAATAATCTAAGAAAAAAAAATTTGCAGTAATTGGGTCAAAGGTGATCAAAAAATTTGCCTTTAAACTTTTTTTGATATTCTAACCAAACAGTTTGGAGTGAACAGAAGAGATTTGTAGTCAAGAAAGTTTTTGGCCTTAATCTAAAATGCTTATTATTATTTTTATTAGTATTATTATTAGTGTCAGTATTATTATTTTTACTTTTGTTATTATTATTATTATTATTATTGTTATTATTAATATTATATTATTATTATTATTATTATTATTATTATTATTATTATAAGTGTTATTATTATTATTATTATTATTATTATTATTATTATTATTATTATTATTATTATTATTATTATTATTATTACTACTATTATTATTAATAACCACCCATCACACCGCGTCTCCCGCGGGCGAAAAGAGAAGGATGGAGTGCCGTATCGGTTAGAGTGTGACAGTCCATTCTTTCTGCCTACCCTTTCGGGGAGACGGCGTGATAATTAGTTAGTTAGTTTTTTATTTTTAATATTATAATTATTTTACCAAGCCTGGATGAGAAAGGAGGAGGGTCACTGGGTTAGGCTACCCGGGGTAAAAAAGATTCGCGCTCATAGTACAGAAAACACAGCCTCATTGACCTGGAAAAAGACCTCGGCATTGAAAAGGAACAAACGATTTCGGAAATTACATACCACAAGGATAGCATGCTGGAACATAGTGTATTGGAATAAAAGAGATCAGGAGATCATAATGGAACTAAATAACCACAATATCGATATATGTGCCTTGTCAGAAACTAAAAAGAGAGGGAACGGAACATCAAAGTTCTCCAATTACATATTTGTATACAGTGGGAAAAAGAAAACCGAAAGAGCCCACTCAGGAGTTGGCCTCCTATTACACGAGAGATACGAGGACCACATTGAAAATATCCAATATATTAATGACAGGATTCTAAAAGTGACGATTGATCTCAACTCCAAGAAGGTACATCTGATTAGCGTATACGCACCAGATATCACAAAACCAAAGGACGACACGGAAGAATTCTATAATAATTTACAAAATGCTATTGACAATACACCCCAGTCAGAGAAGACTATTATTCTGGGTGATCTTAATGCCAGAGTTGGTGACAGCATCTTAGATGGAGTCAAGCAAAGGTTTAATGAGTCCGATATAAATGCAAACGGAGAGAGCTTGATCGACTTTTGTGCATGCAATGAACTAAGAATTGCCAACACCTATTATAAATCATAAGATGCAACATAAATACACTTTCCTGAACTCAAGGGGCGATAAATCAATGATTGACTTTATTATCACCAATAGAGCAATACACCCTACACAAATATTGGATGTCCGATCCTTGAGTTCGGCAAACATTGGGTCGGACCACCAATTGGTGTTATGCAAAATGATTATGAAGCGACCTCAGAAAATAAGAAAGCCCCCTAGATACATTGAAAAATATAATATTGAATCATTGGAAGACGAGAGTACAAAACATCTTTACAGAAATCGAATATTACAGAAAATTAAAGATAACCGCATAGGAGAACATGATACTTTGGAACAGGCATGGGAGAAAATTAAAACCAACATTAACGACGCCGCCTCGGAAGCACTGGGGAAAAGAAATATTAACATTAATTCAATGACCAAACCCAAACCATGGTTTACTGAAGAAGTTAAAACCCTTGCCAAAGAAAAAAGACAAAGCTACTTAATATATAAGAGCAACCCCACACCAGAAGAATACCGCAAATATAAGAATACAAGAAACAGAGTCAACGCGGAAATCAAGAAAATAAAAACAGAATATTGGGCCAAATTCTCAAAAGATATGGAATATGACCTTCATGGTGCCCAAAGAAAAGTGTGGAAACTACTTAAAAACCAAAGAAAGCCTATCAATGAATACACTCAGACAACAAAAATTCCAATTGATGAATGGGAAAGGTACTTCAAACAACTCTATTCTATGGACCCGGGGCACGGATACCCGACAATTGAAGCTACTGTAGAAGAAACATTCAGTGAAATAGAGACACTGACACATATTAAGAAGCTGAAAAATAGGAAGGCTCCCGGAATCGATAACATCCCCAATGAATTAATTAAGTACTCTGGCGTAGAATGTATAAAAGAGATCCAAAACATATTTAACAGGATATTGGCCGCTGGAACTATACCACAGGAATGGAGAATAAGTATAACAACACCTGTATTTAAGAAAGGGCAAAAGAAAAACCTAGAGAACTACAGAGGTATCTCCTTATTATGCACAATGCTTAAGCTATTTACAAGTATTCTGAAAACGAAACTTGAGCAAAAGATAACGAATAGGGAAGAACAGCAGGGTTTTCGACGAAATCGCTCCACAACAGATGCAATCTTCATTCTGAGGCAACTGAAAGAGAAAGCAATTGAATATAATAAAGTAGCCTATATATGTTTTGTCGATCTGACTAAGGCATTTGACAGGGTGTTGTTAAGAGATATTGTAAGAAAATTACAGGAAGGAGGAATATCCAATACATTGATAAAGACTGTCCAAGATCTATATACCAATTGCAAAACGAAAATTAAGGTTGACAATAAACTGTCTAGGGAAATTCCTACAAGCAATGGTATAAGACAGGGAGATAGTTTGAGCCCCTTTCTGTTCAATCTTATTATGGACGAAATTATAGAAGAGGTAGCTGGCCTGGGACTAGGTTATAAAATGGGCAGTAAAACTGTGAAGATGACCTGCAAAGAATGTTGTACAAATTCCACACAGTATCCCAAAGGCTAAATATGGCTATATCAGTCAACAAAACAAAAAGTCTCACTATATCTAGGCAACCTGCAAGATGTAAACTGACTGTTGATGATATACCTGTGGAGCAGGTGATGAGTTTCAGGCATTTGGGAGTGGAGATCTGCAGCCAAAGTGACCTTTATACCGAAGTACGTGAACAAGTCAGTAAAGCCTCTGCCGTGTCAGGATGCCTGAAGAATCTGGTCTGGAAAAACAAGCACATGCGTATCGACAGCAAGATCAGAATCTACAAAACATGCGTGCGACCCATCATGACGTACGCTGTAGAGACGCGGGCTGACACTGTGCGAACCAAGGACTACTTAGAACATCGGAGATGAAGGTCCTAAGATCAATTACTGGAAAAACCCTCCGAGATCGTGTCCGCAACGCAGACATAAGGAAAACCTGCGAAATAGAGGATATCGTTCAGTGGAGTAGATCCAGAAGAAGATACTGGAGGGACCATGTAGCCCGAATGGATGGTGACAGACTCGCATATACAGCCGCCTATGAAATCCCTTCCGGACACCGCCCACCTGGAAGACCGCCTAAGAGATGGAGGGACAGCTGGATCTCATCATCCGACGAGATATGATTTCTGTGTCACAGATCGTCAGATCTATCAAAAGAAGAAGAAGAAGAAGAAGAAGATAATTATTATTTTGTTGAATCGCTCTTTACATCATTACAGCGTGAACCAATTCGATGTAAATGGTATAGCTATCATATTGATTCTCGTGCCATGTGATAGGTAGTTAATCTATCGCCATTTTATTGTCACGTAAATTATGCACCAGACCAAAAACAGTATGATAATTACACTGCCATCACCGTGAACCGAACCCGGGACTTTCGGTGTGTCATTCATAAACCTTGCCACTCTGCCACGAAGGACGTCAAGATTGTTCCACTATCCAAAACTCTATACCTTTCGCATCCGATAATATATTATCCATCATGCATATATCATATTTCCATATTGGATAACACAACAAAATGTTATACCATATTTATTATTCAGCTGTTAGAAATCATTTTGTATTACATATATTAGGTCCTTACATATGAAATTGGCGTTTTGCCGTACTGGCAACTTTGATCTCAAATATCTTCTCTTTGGTAAGGAATTCCAAATTCAAATTTATACAGCTATTTACTCAAGTATTTGTGTTTCGAAAATTATAATTCATTTGTTTTTTCCTCAATTGCTTTTTTTTCTTTGCGTCACTCAGTTTACAAAATGGAAAACTTGAAATATCGCGTTATTTATGAGTACGAGTTCCACCGTGGCACCAGTGCTGCAGAAACGGCTCGAAGGATTAATGATGTGTATGGCGACGGTGCCGCAAAAGAAAACACAGTGCGTTTTTGGTTCGACCTGCAGAACAAGCCCCGTGGACGGCCGGAGACCAAAGTTGATAATGAAGAATTGAAGGCTATTGTGGAAGCGGATCCATCGCAAACCACGTCCGAGTTAGCTGCAGGCTGCGGTGTTAGTGATAAAACTGTTTTAATCCACTTGAAGCAAATTGGGAAGGTAAAAAAGCTTGAAAGATGGGTACCTCACGAATTGAGTGAAGCAAATCAACAAACGCGCGTTGACTGCTGCGTTGCATTACTCAACCGGCACAAAAATGAAGGGATTTTGAATCGAATCATTACCTGTGATGAAAAGTGGATCCTGTATGATAATCGAAAGCGCTCATCGCAATGGCTGAACCCTGCCGAACCAGCCAAACCATGCCCCAAGCGAAAATTGACTCCAAAAAAGTTACTTGTGAGCGTTTGGTGGACTAGTGCTGGTGTCGTTCACTACAGCTTTCTTAAATCTAGCCAGACGATTACGGCAGATGTCTATTATCATCAACTGCAAACCATGATGGAAAAGCTAGCTGCTAAACAACCGAGGCTGGTTAATCGCTCTAGGCCACTGCTGCTTCATGATAACGCTAGACCACACACTGCACAACAGACGGCTACCAAATTAGAAAAGCTTCAATTGGAATGTCTAAGACATCCACCGTACTCCCCGGACCTTGCCCCAACAGATTACTATTTTTTTCGAAATTTGGATAACTTCTTGCAAGGGAAAAAATTCAACTCCGATGGGGCAGTCCAAACCGACTTCAAAGATTTCATTGATTCCAGTCCGAATGTTTTTTTTAGTAAAGGGATCGATGAACTACCTATGAGATGGCAAAAGTGCATAGATAGCAATGGTACATACTTTGATTAAATAAATATATTATATTAAAAAAATCAACTTTATGTTCCTCCCATACAAAACGCCAATTTCATATGTAAGGACCTAATATAAATGGTTTTCAGTTTCACGATTAATACGAATGAAAATGTTAGTTTGCTTTGCTAAGACATTATTAAATATTTGTTGGAAATGACATGTTTCGCCTTGCTAAGGCGCTAACAAAAAATGAATAAAGGTAACTTAGCAAGGCGAAACATGTCATTAAATATTATAAAACTTCTAGAAAACAGACGTTTTCATTCTTATTAATTATTTAATATTGAGTCATAGATAATTGTGGAAGAAGTTCTACATCACTAGAAACAATAAAATAGGTTCTCATGTTTAAGGATTGATTGTATCTCAATAGAGACGAAGATGTAAATTGTTTTTTGGAAACAGAATATGGTGGTCGACATCTTCGTCTCTATTGAGATACAATCAATCCTTAAAAATGATTAACCCGCAATTGATAAAATCCAGTATTTGTCTACAAATATTGGTAACATTCTAGGGTCTCATGGTTGTTGTAAAAAGTACCACTTTTATGGTATGAAAATACAATTTTTTTATCTTTTGACAAAAGATTACTATCTGTAGTTTTATCAAATTTATTTGGATATTATCAAAATGTTTGACAAAACATAACATCACATAGAAAAAATTCCAGGATAATGTCAAAAAGGTCATTTGATGGTGTATAGTTATTGAATAAATATATTGTTTACTCTATGGAGGTGTGTACAAACGTTGATAGTATTTTTGTCTGATAAAAAATACTCTTATTTGACGTCCATCTTGTGGGGTTAGTGACAAATAACATTATCTTTCCGAAGAATTTATAATGACCTTTAAAATGTTTTTCAATAAAATTAATTGGCATATTGTTGCCATGGAATATGATGGCGAAAATACCGAAAACTGTTTCTACGCGAATTCAACATTGTATTACATATTTTTATGTGTGTTTATTTTATATTTGTAGGATAGTAATTCAGGGGTGCCATCCTAATATAAAAATCGTTTTTTTATTAACAATTAGTTTTAAAATATAATACATTATATTAGGTCCTTACATATGAAATTGGCGTTTTGTATGGGAGGAACGTAAAGTTGATTTTTTTTTTAATATAATATATTTATTTAATCAAAGTATGTACCATTGCTATCTATGCACTTTTGCCATCTCATAGGTAGTTCATCGATCCCTTTACTAAAAAAAACATTCGGACGGGAATCAATAAAATTTTTGAAGTCGGTTTGGACTGCCCCATCGGAATTGAATTTTTTCCCTTGCAAGAAGTTATCCAAATTTCGAAAAAATAGTAATCTGTTGGGGCAAGGTCCGGAGAGTACGGTGGATGTCTTAGACATTCCAATCGAAGCTCTTCTAATTTGGTAGCCGTCTGTTGTGCAGTGTGTGGTCTAGCGTTATCATGAAGCAGCAGTGGCCTAGAGCGATTAACCAGCCTCGGTTGTTTAGCAGCTAGCTTTTCCATCATGGTTTGCAGTTTCTGACAAAAGACATCTGCCGTAATCGTCTGGCCAGATTTAAGAAAGCTGTAGTGAACGACACCAGCACTAGTCCACCAAACGCTCACAAGTAACTTTTTGGAGTCAATTTTCGCTTGGGGCATGGTTTGGCTGGTTCGGCAGGGTTCAGCCATTGCGATGAGCGCTTCCGATTATCATACAGGATTCACTTTTCATCACAGGTAATGATTCGATTCAAAATCCCTTCATTATTGTGCCGGTTGAGTAATGCAACGCAGCAGTCAACGCGCGTTTGTTTATTTGCTTCACTCAATTCGTCAGGTACCCACCTTTCAAGCTTTTTCACATTCCCAATTTGCTTCAAGTGGATTAAAACAGTTTTATCACTAACACCGCAGCCTGCAGCTAACTCGGACGTGGTTTCCGATGGATCCGCTTCCACAATAGCCTTCAATTCTTCATTATAAACTTTGGTCTCCGGCCGTCCACGGGGCTTATTCTGCAGGTCGAAATTTCCAGAACGAAAACGTTGGAACCAAAAACGCACTGTGTTTTCTTTTGCGGCACCGTCGCACATAGGTGGATTTGAATGATTTAGGCGGTCAAAATTATTTTACGGTGTATTTTGACTTCAAATCATAAATATTATCGTAAAAAATTGTCCTTAGTAAAAAAAAAATTTTTTCTCAGCCAAAAATATAAAGAAATACTAAATCTCGAGGAAAAAAATTTTTTTACACAAATTTTACAAACAAAAAAAAATCTAGTTACAGATTAATAATTTTCGTGCAAATAAGTATTTTAAATATGTTTATACATTTATGGACAAATTTTAATCCATGTCTGAAATATCGGATTCGGTATTCGGTACAGCTGGTAGTAACATATTCATTGTTTCAGGGCAAAATTAACCTGGTTTGATCGTTTTTTTTTTTGTTTGTTTCATGCTACTTAATAGTGGATCTGAAATCGATAATAATCTATTATATATATCAAGGTTACATTCCTCTCTCGAGAACTTTCTTGCGTAGTTTTCGCGGTATAATCGAAAGTGCTTATTTCTGGCTTCTGCTGCCTCTTCCGACAACTGTCCTATGGGTAATAAGGCATTTTCAATTACAGCTGCACCATGAATTAATATTTTATGCAAGGTCGGAGACATTGGGTGCCAACTATATAACTCGACATACAATTTCGCAGTTGCCATGGCATATTCATCAAATCGTTATATTTCCGTAGTATTTTCGAAGCATCCCCTTTTCCTCGAGCCTGTAATGTTGTTTGCGCTGCATGAACGATTACTTCTTTATTAAGCGAATAAGGTATTTCCTCCGTTTTTTTTTTTTTTAGTCTTCTCACTAGAATCTTCAAATGCTTTAGAAGGCCAACCTGGTCGAGTTTGCTTGTTTGCTGAAAGTTCAAATGTTCCTCCTAACCACTTTTCATTAGTTTTAAGAAACATTGCTTCTTTTCTATGGGCTTTCAACCATTTTTCTTTCATTGATGTTTTAAAATATGCAAATCTTTGTTTGAAACTGCTTAGATTATCTGGAGTGTCACCACAACAGGACAATAGGTGATTTTTTAGATATTTAATTTTTTCATCTAAATTAGGTAAATCTTGCTGCTGCATTTGATCGTAAAGATATTTACGGCTTACGGTTTTTGTACTCGATGTACCAGATATACCTAAAATTGAGAAAATCATACTTTATTACATTTTAAGAAAAAAATGTTAAAAAAAAGTGATGTCATCCTTTTAAAAAAAATAACTGTAATTTGGTCAACCGCAGCTATCCGCAGCCAAATTTTATGTCATTAATTAGTCAAATATAAGAAATATACAGTACAGGAACAAACATTACGCGATAGGACGCGATAATATAACAAAATGTCTTATAAACTTGAAAATTAAGTAAAAATTTCATTACTAGACCACCTTTTTTTGAAGTTCTACAAATAATATAAAATAACTTTTAAAGTATGTTAAACACATCAACAAATATTGATTATTACCTGAATTATTCGAATCCATAACGATAACTTCGAAATATTAGGTGGACAAGGCGAAATTTTCCTTGTTTAATGTTTACACTGAGAGCGCTAAGAACAATGACGACGCGCACTTCGTTAGGCGGACAAGTTTCAACCACCTGCGCGCGCACACGGTCAAAGGTTCGTGGTTGGGGATGGTCAATTATTGTTACTGGGACATTTCTTTGGATCTAGGATTTTTTTGGTATTTTTAACATCGATTTTGAAATTTGACTTATGACCGGCTAATTCTTAACAATCCACGTAAGTGCGTCGCCATACACATCATTAATCCTTCGAGCCGATTCTGCAGCACTGGTGCCACGGTGGAACTCGTACTCGTAAATAACGCGATATTTCAAGTTTTCCATTTTGTAAACTGAGTGACGCAAAGAAAAAAAACAATTGAGGAAAAAACAAATGAATTATAATTTTCGAAACAAAAATACTTGAGTAAATAGCTGTATAAATTTGAATTTGGAATTCCTAACCAAAGAGAAGATATTTGAGATCAAAGTTGCCAGTACGGCAAAACGCCAATTTCATATGTAAGGACCTAATATAATTGAGAGAAATATTAAACTGCACCCTAATGGATAAACCACGGGAATCCTCTTTTTAATGTTTTAGAGCATTACACAGTACATTTCCCACCTTCGCTTTGCAGATGACATTGTCATTCTGGCGGAATCAGACGAGTGGGTCTCGGGATGAATTTGGACAAGACGATAGTCGTGTTTAATGAATATATTATCCCGAAAACAGTAACCGTCGATGGGTCGACAGCAAACCAAGGTGACTGGAAGTGGCGATGGGCTGGCCATGTCTGTCGATGATGGGGGAGACGAGTTCTAGAGTGGAGACCGCGTACAGGATTCCGCAGAGTTGGACGTACCCCTGCCTGCTGGACCGACGATTTGAAGAAGATTGCTGGACATGGATGGATGGGAGCGGCAATGGATAGGGGGCGGTGGCTTGCTTTGGGAGAGGCCTAAATTCAGCTGTGGATGACAGACGGCTGATGATGATGATGAATACAGAATTTACGTAAAAACTGTTCTATAAGAAGAAATCCAAATTCATTAAATAAACCATTTTTCGTATGTAATAAGTCCAATTCACGTTAATTAAAAAAATATCTAAAATCCCGGAAACGTCCCAGATATTTTATCTTCGTCTTCGGTAGTTTCAATTCAAATGATTGGTTTGCGGTAAAGTGTATCATTTTTACTGGTTCTTGGGATGCCACTTGGGCCTTTTAATATGGTAGATTCCCGTTGCTGTCCATATTCATTATCAAAGTAACAATAACTTTACAAAGAGAGCTAACTTTAGATCAAAATTATCTCAACTTGTTTAAAAGTTATGATTTTTTAAATCTACACCTGGTCTTTAACCAGTTTTCTGCACATTCATTACGATATGAATGCAACGGTTTAAGATAGACACATATCATTGTGGCGTGTCGCATGCTGACATGACGGCAACTCTTGAAGAGTTTTAGACTCCTTGATGATTTTATTCCAAGCTCCTCGATTCTGCACAATCTAGCCAGATCTGCCAGAACACTGTCCATTAGACGCTGTCTAGTTCTTCCTAGATTTCTAACTCCGGTCGGTCTTGACGCGTACAGGTTCTTGATTGCTCTGGTCTCTACAACTCGCCAGACGTGCCCAATCCATGCTAGACCAGCTCTCACGGTGCTTTTGGTTACTCCTATACCTCCAAGTTGCAACACCGGATCGAGGTCTTTTAATAATTCTTATGATCATATTCTCATCGTAAGTGTGAAAAATGTAGGGTTCCGATAACATTCTAGCGCATCACGACACTCCGCGAATTTCTAGAAGTTTCATTATAGTATAAACTTGTCATTTCATATAGTGAATGACAAGTTTATACTATAATGAAACTTCAAGTTTCGCCATTCTAAGGGTGCCTGTCCACCGGAGCGGAGCTAGGTGGCGGAGCGGTGAGCGAGGTAAAAATCCACCAATAGAATTGCATAAAATCTCCGCTCATCTTCAGTGGACAGGGAGTTGTGAACTAGTTTAAAAATTCATTCAAAACCGGGAAGCGGAGCGGGGAAGCGGACTCGCGGTTTAGCTCTGCGTATGGAATAACACAGTCCGCAACTCCGCTCCGCTACCTAGCTCCGCGTCTATGGACAGACATAGTCCGCAACTCCGGTCCGCATTACTCCATCGCTACGCTCCGCTGCCTCGCTCCGCTCCGGTGGACAGGCACCCTTAAGCACTAAAACATGTCATTCCTATTAACTATATGAAAACTTCTAGAAAACAGACGTTTTCATTAATTATTTAATAGGGAGTTTTACATCATTGTTCAAGAAATAATAAATACGTTTGTATGTTTCTGCTTATATGCTTTGGGGTACAGAAATATAATAAACTCCATTGTTTCAGCCCTGGGAGTAAGATACGGAACGGACGCGGACGGCTCGTCTGATGTCCGGCGCCACATTGATTTTTTCCTCTTGATACGCGAGATGATAATTGACATGTTATTGCTTTATACAAGGTTCCCTCAAATCTCGAAATTAAAAAGTTTTTGATTGTAATAATTAGTCCTGTGTCCAAGTGTCTATGTACATCGAAAGCGTGTCAGGAAATAGAAGAAATGTTATCTCTTAATTAGCGTCTGCTATTATAACATAAACAAAACACGTAAATAATTACTCCACGAAAAAATAAATGTTGCATAATACTTACTTATTTGTCCGTTCTAATATTTCTGTAATGGGTTATAGTAATATTTTTATGAGTAAAAATGTGATAAATAACTACTATGATATTATATACTCGTATAATATATAATATCAAAGACATTTTATTTTATTGGGGGTTAGGGTTTAAACACTGGAATTCTGTTGTTTATTTGGAAGGAGAATATTAAACTCTGTGTAATCCTCTTTATTTATTAAACATTTTTACAAAATAAAAATATTAGCCATGACATGTTTTGGAGGTAACCTCCTCCATTATACATTACACCTATACTAATTATATTTACACCTGGTGATGGAGGCAATTGGAATATATTGATTATTTATTATATTATATTTTGATAAGTAATTGCGGCTCAAGAAAAAAGTTTAAAAATTAAGAAACTTGGTCCTTTTTGTACCTATCTTCAATATATAAGAATCATTTTTACCAAACGTCTTTGTTTGTTAAATATATTTTATAAAATAAAAATATTATCAATAACATGTTTTGGAGGTAGCCTCCTCCATTATACATTACACCTATACTTGTTATATTTACACCTGAGGATGGAGGAGGAATAAAAATATTAACCATGACATGTTTTGGAGGTAGCCTCCTCCATTATACATTACACCTATACTTGTTATATTTACACCTGAGGATGGAGGAGGAATAAAAATATTAACCATGACATGTTTTGGAGGTAGCCTCCTCCATTATACATTACACCTATACTTGTTATATTTACACCTGAGGATGGAGGAGGAATAAAAATATTAACCATGACATGTTTTGGAGGTAGCCTCCTCCATTATACATTACACCTATACTTGTTATATTTACACCTGAGGATGGAGGAGGAATAAAAATATTAACCATGACATGTTTTGGAGGTAGCCTCCTCCATTATATATTAGACTTATACCAGTTATATTTACACCTGAGGATGGAGGAGGTCATCTCCAAAACCTGTTATGGATAATATTTTTATTTTGTAAAAATATTTGATAAACAAAGACATTTTGTTACAAATGATTTTTATATATTGAAGATAGATACATAAAGGACGAAGTTTCTTAATTTTTAGTATAATTATATTCCAAATGCTTATTTATAATTTCTTCAACAATGATGTAAAACTCCATATTAAATAATTAATACGAATGAAAACGTTAGTTTTCTAGAAGTTTAATTATATTTTATGGGAATGACATGTTTCGCTCTTCTAAGGCATTACAAATGATAACGTCAGTTTTCATTCGTATTAATTATTCCAATTGCCTTACTCTGCCCATTAAACTGGTACATATTATATAGATACGTACTTGATTCTCGTCACAATTGATAATGCTCTAGCTAGGTGAAACATGGAAGTCCCATAAAATATAAGATAACTTATTAGATTAATTGATGAAAATTATTCATAATATATAATTAGTATTATTACCCTTATTACAGATTGGTAAGAAATACTGAAACACGTAGAAGGTTGGGAGTAATGGATGTTATCAAATCGGTGGGTAAGTTCAAATGGTGCGGGACATGTTGCCAGACTGGTAGACCAAAGATAGACCAGAATTCTGTTGGAGTGGAGACCTCACGAGGATAGAAGAGAAGATAGAGGAATACCCCTCGCACAATGGTTTGATGATATAAAAAATGCCGGTGATTTGATAGATGCGAAGGGAACAAGATAAGAATATGTGGAAAGTATGGGGGGAAACTATGTCCAGCAGTGGACGACATCGACTGTATAAAAGAAAAAATAATAGAGTATTATTCCACTTGTTATTTACTTTCGACCGGTTTCGGCAGCTCACTCATATTCTAACTTATAGAAAACGGACGTGTTAACAGTACATTTTTTTCTTCATATTTATACCAGTTATTTATTAGAGAAATAAGTGAAGTGAACGGTTATGATATTCAAGAATCAATTGTATCTCAAAAGAGACAAAGATGCAAATTGGGAACAGAATATGGTTGATCGAGGTGTTTACAGGACTTATGACCAGTCATTGGTTGGGTTAAGCGCACGCTTTATGTAATACAACATTCCCCATTCTACATTTTTCTTATGACCACCATGTCTGACAAATTTTTGGAAGTTGTTTATATGTTAATCTGTAAGACCACCCTTTACATGGTAGTTTTTGCAATCTACACACTAACGCCATCTATGAAGATTGTATTTTTATGATATTATCCATAGAAATAGGTTACCGGCAAATATGAGTTAATACACAAGAGTGTTGCATCTTACTATAATTAAATGATTATTTATTATTATGTTTTATTAAATAAATATTGATTTTGCTGATTGGTCGCTCCTTCGTGTATAAATATCATACAGTTTTTTGTCATATTATTACAACACCTACTGTAAATAGTTTTATTTTTGATTTAGATATCTATAAATAATATTGGAAAACATTGGTTTATTATTAGATTACAAAGATTTTTTTTGTAGATTCCCTTAAGAGGATATCTGCTGTTGTTTTTATGTTTTTTTTTTATAATAAATAGATCTCGCCGCTTTGCCACCAATTTTATGTTTTATCCTTCGGGTGAGGATTTTTGGGATGAAATAACTTCCAACACAATTATTAATTTTAAGAAGAAAACTTTATTGACGTGTTGTACGAAAATACGTGTTACAAGTAAGAGTTTGAAATTGTATCTAGACGTGTTACTAGTAAGGTATTGCAATTGAATCTGATCCTCTTTCGAGTCGTTACTGTATTTATATTGTGCAATAACAAAAGTTCTCTGTTTGATACTACGTGAGAAAATACTTAAGTTTGGTTGCACTTTTTGGATAATTGATTATTAAAAACTAAACGGGGATTATATAACATATGAAAAAAGAGGGTTCAGAAATATCACTGCTAGAAAAAATGTGGGAATACGAAGTATTTTGGTTACGCTTTCCAGTTTATTGATTTTACAAAACAGAACACATAAATGATTAATTTATTGCATTCCTTCGCTCTGTATGCATGGATGCACCTAGTTAGGTCCACAAAAACGGCGACATATTGTTGTACATAATATAAACATATAATTGTAAACATATTGTTCGGGAAATGGGAATAGGTATATAACATTGTCAGTGACGTTGTCGACAATAACAAAACTGAGGAAGTAAAACATCTCTTAACGATTTAATTCATAATATAATTGGTGATCGATGATCGAGCTTCAGAGAAAGAGAGATAATTGTCATAACCAACGGATGTTACTGTAAATATATTGTGACATTTCAATAATAAATTATTTAATTCGAGTCAAAGGTTAAAGTCATATTTACTGGTGAAAATTGGTAGAAACTGACTTAATTTAGGTTTGTTACAATATAACAAATAAAAAAACGATGACCCTGTACATTCAGTTTTAATTCTCGAAATATCGCGTGACATTTAGTTTGCGACAAAATATTACCAACATTTTATATATTAATTAAGCAATATTCATTCAACTAAATAACAATAAATGTTTGGAATATTTAATATGATTTTAAGTGTGGCAGTCCATCCTTTCTGCCTACCCCTTCGGGGAGACGTCGTGGTGGTTGGTTAGTTAGTTTTTTTGTTTTTTGTTAGTCTGTTTTTTTATTTTATTATATTTTAAGAGACTCCAGAGAATGATCAAATGCTATGTGTGGTCTGTTTTAGTGTACGGATGTGAAACATGGACATTGAAAGTTAACTCAATGAACAGACTGGAAGCATTTGAAATGTGGCTCCATCGCCGAATGCGCAGAGTTCTCTGGACAGACATGGTTACCAATACCGAAGTCCTGGGGCGAGCTATAGTTGACAGGGAACTGTTATCAACTATCAAGGTTCGAAAGATCTCACATCTGGGTCATATACTGCGTAGGGAAAAGTACCACCTTCTCCAACTGATATTGGAGGGGAAAATTGAGGGATGCCGAATGCCCGGTAGGAGACAAATGTCCTGGCTGCGAAACGTGAGGGAGTGGACCGGCATCCGAAGTGTGGAGGAGCTGTTCCGAGCGACGCAGGACAGGGACAGGTTCGTCGAGGTGATCGCCAACGTTGGGGGGACCCGACAGGGCACTTGAAGAAGAAGAAGATATTTTAAAAGAATGACACACCTTGTTAAGGCATTGTCAAATGTTAATATTTGATTATCAAACAAGTGATAATGCTTTAGCAAGGCCAAATATGTCATTCCCATAAAATGTAATAAAACTTCTAGAAAATACTTTAATTTTTGTAGACATTTTATTAATTCCTTGTACAAGGATTCGCCGCCCTTGGACCGCCTGAATGCCCTGAAAATGCTCCTGAAATCACTATCGCCCTTCTATATAGAATACCTCTGCGCCCACTGGGTAGCGGTACCACCAACTTTGGGAATCTATAATTCAACGAAATGCTCCACGAAGTCTTGAGAATCATTTGAAGATAAGCGAGAAAAAGTTTTATAAAAGGTCATATTATAATGTAAACCATTTGAAATGTGACTACTTATTAAGATAATATGTAATTATTGTTTGATGCTTCAAAATAAGCATTAAATTGTTTCCTGGGATATTAATAAGAAAAAACGTGACGCACTTTTCACGTGTATGATGTTTACGAATGTTTGGAATTTATAACGATATTTTTCCCAAATGAAATGCAAAATATAATATTTGTTATGTTACACTTTTACGCACGCGCCTATTCTAGTCAACAGTGACGTCAAAGACATGTAAATACTGATTAATTCATTTTTACAAGTTTGCCTTGCGCTTGGTTGTAGATATATCGGTCAAATTATTTCTCATATTTTGTATTCTGCTTCTTACGTGCCGTCAGGTCCCCTAAACGTTGACAATCACTGCGCCGATTGTTTTCTTGCAACAGTGATGTCTTGGGAAGGTTTACTGGAGTGGTTTCGCGTTTCCTTCTCCGGGAAATATATATATTTTTATTTTTTATTATTTTGATAAATTTCATTATTAACAATGTTAAAAAAAATTACAAATAACACATTAAATAATATTAAACCAATAATCGTAGGTCCTCACCAAAAAAAGTACTTCTGTGCTTGGTGAGGGATTATCACTACATAAAAATATACATATAATATAAGAAAGTTTACAATACAAGGTAAAAGTTAAAATAAGGTACTACATACTAATCAATACAAAAACATAATAAAGTACAAAATATTACATATTAATTACAACAAATACTGTAAGGATGTAAGCTCATACTATGTATAATGAATTTAGGTATAAATTTAGTCTCATTTTAAATTGACTTAATTTTTTTATATTTTTAATTCCTCAGGGAGAAGGTTTTAATTCTTTATTCCCAGGTAAATGTGGCAATTTTGGTAAAACTTCGTGTTAGTTTTTGGGATATACCTAGATGTTATTTGTATATCTCAAGGATGAATTAGCGATTGAAATGTTTTTCTTTTCTTTAAATGAATGTATTAAAATATAAATTGTATGATAATATTTTATATCCTTATATTTATTGCACCAAATTATTAAATGTAATTGTGTGAACATGGTTTGGCAGGAGTAAGAAGTAAATGCAGTTGAATGAAAGCGTTATAAACAAAATATTGAAAAGTTTTTTTAAGACAGTTTGGACACACAAAGAAAGAATGGAGAAAGAATTATAAAGATAGCATACGTTAACGATGTGAATGGAATAAGAAATAAAAGAAGAACGAGGAAAACGTAGCACAACTTGATCAATCAAGTTTTAAAATTTAACTACGGTGGAGTCAGAAAAATGTATACCTCATGTGTCAGTTCATTCGCTCGACGCTATATAACTAGATAGAATTTTTGTATTTTTCCTAACAATAATTATCAATTAAAAACAAAGTGAATGGTGCACTTAAAGTTGTCATCTTCAAACAAAAACCTATCCAAAAAAGCTAGAATGGCAGTGCACAATGGTGTTCTTCTACCGACCGAAGCATGGAACTGGCAAAAGAAGGATGAAAGTAGAATAAATGCAGTAGAAATGAGATCTCTTAGACAAATGTGTGGATACTCTGTGTATGATAGTGTTGAATGAAAATATAAGAAGTGAATGCGGTGCGAATGATGGTGTTATGAACAAAACAATGAAAGGACCATTAAGATGGTTTGGACATATGGAAAGAAAGAATGGTAAAAAAATTATATGTTAACGATGTAAATGGAACCAGAAATAGAGGAAGACCGAGGAAAACGTGGCACGATCAAATAAATCAAATATTGAATGTCGGCCACGTGAGGAGTCAGAGAAATCGACGAGGAAGCGAATGTTGAGGGAGCGAGAGAAATGTGTCAGGAAAGAAAAGTGTGGCAGTCCATTCTTTCTGCCTACCCCTTCGGAGAGACGGCGTGATGGTTATTTAGTTAGTTTTATAATTATCAACCTAACCTTTTGCGCCTAATGTTAACAAACCTCACACAATCTGAATTATTCGCTGAATCGCGAAATAATTGATTTATAAAAGGTTCAAAAGGCCACAGCGAAGAGATAGATATCCACAATTATTCTATAATTCTTAAAAATATTCAATATGAATTAATTTCCACACTTAAACGCCAAGTTGTGTGCGGAATGACCCCATTAATAAATTATTAAATATCAAGAGTCTATTATATTTATCACAGAAGAAGAAAAATATTACTGGACTACATATATGAAACGTTATTAATAGTAAGTAATACTACCCACGTCCCTCTGTGCCACTTTCACTGCTATCGTAAAACCAATAAAATTTGATTTCGTATTGTGTAAATATTTTGGATATCGAAAAATATTTCTAGATAAAATTCTGTGTGTGTTAAATACATGCAATTCATTATTATTTGTTTATTTATTTTAATTAGAGCTTATATTCGTGTGATAAAATGTTTAATAAATTAGTTGGGAAGCAAATTGTCATTGTAAATTGATTAAATTGTGTCGGAAAACATTTCACGTGGTCTGGCCATATGCTACAACGGAAACATGGAAAAAATAATGTATGTTTGTTTATACACTTGTGTCAGTGTGTGAAAGTTCATTATAACAAATGAAAATAAAATAAAAAATGAAGATTTCCGACTTGTTTTTACATTTGTTTCTCTTAACAGTTTCGGCAGCTGGCATCGTCAGATTCGCTGACTAATAGGTGGCATCTCATCAGATGACGGCTATTCTAATATTTATATTAATATTCTCTAGTTATTGATGCTTAGAGTTCCCTGACAGACATGGTTACCAATACCGAAGTCCTGAGGCGAGCTAGAGTTGACAGGGAACTGTTATCAACTATCAAGGTTCGAAAGATCTCACATCTGGGTCATACTCGTATACTGCGTGGGGAAAAGTACCACCTTCTCCAACTGATATTGGGGGGGAAAATTGAGGGACGCCGTGGGCCTCGAAAGAGACAAATGTCCTGGCTGCAAAACGTGAGGGAGTGGACCGGCATCCGAAGTGTGGAGGAGCTGTTCCGAGCGGCGCAGGACAGGGACAGGTTCACCGAGGTGATCGCCAACGTTGGGGGGACCCGACAGGGCACTTGAAGAAGAAGAAGTTATTCTTACATTTTTAATTATAATCTTTGTTTTTATTCCACTGTTATAAACTATTTAATTTATTTTTTAAATAAATTGACATTGCATTGCAAGACTAAACAATTTTTTTAAATACAAAAGA
The DNA here is from genome assembly GCA_022606425.2 of Lepidostoma basale. Classification (NCBI taxonomy): domain Eukaryota; kingdom Metazoa; phylum Arthropoda; class Insecta; order Trichoptera; family Lepidostomatidae; genus Lepidostoma; species Lepidostoma basale. Next base: position 2,974,032 of record JAHDVF020000333.1, on the reverse strand, counting down.
ATATGTCATTAATCATGTTTTTATATTTTAAGACGCAAAAAATGCAATTAAAAATATCATGTAGATTCAAGGTTTGTTAATAATTTCAGTAAGTAGGTAACCATAATAAAACTTATGAATCTGGGTGAATCTAGATAAATGTAGATTTTATATATTAACAGTGCCGTCTTAGTAGTCTCTGAAGCCCTATTTCATAAATTGATAATGATAGTCTATGGTTTTATCTGAAGAATTAAATATGTGTACACAGCAAGCTGTTAGAATGTTGAAAACTTTATTCATCTATGCTTAGCCTTTTGATAATTGGCAAGATGGTTCGTCCAGTTATCTTAAAGAGCTCCATTGGCCAAAAATGTCCAGAAAGGATACAATACAAGCTCTGTTGGAAGGTTTTTAAGGCATTGCATCGAATGGCACCAGCTTCTATAATATATCTGAACTCTGCATCAACGAGAACCTGAATGCCAGACAGTCTACATTGCGATTAGCAAAGTCTTCTGCGATCGGTAGATTGACTGTGCTAAAACGCTTTGACCACACAAACTTTGGTGACCTAGCCTCCGCGGAAGCTGGCCCTTCAGGCTGGAACAATCTTCCAGCAGACCTCAAGTGCATTCAGTATGTGTATTATTATATTAGGTAAAGGTATGAAAAGAATTCATAAAAAAAACTTGTACATAAACTCCTAAACAATAATGATAATGTATTATGAAATGAATAAATCCTGAAATTGAATAAATTTTACAATGCATGCACCCCTGTTGAATCCGCTTTATCTAGACAAAGGCGATGCATATTGCTAGCTATAAGTCAAGCATTAATTGCATATTATGTAGAAGCTAAACAGATTGCTGAACTATTATAATAATATCATACTTTCCTGATTACTTCAGCTTGTTTGAACTTAATTGAATGTATGTGAACTTTGGTCATGTGAAGGATAAAGCAATCTTGATTTTATGCATAATACTAAGATATATTATATTTATCTGCAATCAGCATTTTGAAGATGTGATGAAACCGTATGATGAAATGAACGCTTCAAATAACTGAAGCATTTAGCATTATGAAGGAGAAAATTTACATGGTTTACACCTATACCCACCCACGGAACCTATGGAACCCAGCCTGCATCGCTCAGGGTGCACTAGACTGGTCCCCTGTGGGTAGAGAAAGGAAGCGAGGCAGATCTAAATCCACCTGGAGAAGAACCCTGCAGGACGAGGTTAAAGCAGCAGGCCTCAGTTGGGATGTTATTTTATTTTTGGTCTGGTGAAGAATTCGCCTGACAATAAAATGGCGATAGATTAGCTATCTATCACATGTCACGAGAAACAATATAATAGCTATTCCCTTTACATCGATTTGGCTCGTGCTGTAATAATGTAAAGAGCGATTCAACAAAATAATAATAATTGATGCCAACTACTTTCGCTTCAAACTACCTAAGCATCAATAGGGCAATATAATCAGGTTCATATATTACCCCGATCCAAGCGAAACTAGTTAGTTGGTATCAAGTATGATAACCATACCGTGGTCAAATACAAAGTGTTTTATTATTTTATATCTTAAAGTTTATAATATTTATTATTTGTATTATGTTATATTCCATAAATAATGGTAAAAACCAAATAATCAAATTAATGAAATATTCAATGGTTTATTAGTTATTTTAAAAAATCAATCCAGAACATTAAATTCACTTAACAGTTATAAATAAGCATAATTTATTTTTATCAATTTCTACGTTTGTACTGTTTTGATGTTAAAATTATACAAGTTTTTTCGTTTATATAAAGAAATTTTGACAGGTGTTAAAATATATTTTTCATTTGTTCCAATGACAATTTGAATAATTTCTTCAATTTTATTTTAAATTTCTTGCTGGTGTTGATTTGTTTTAAGTGCCTAATTACTGCTAATTTAAAAAAAACGGTGGATACGTGGAACATAAATTAAATAGACAATATGTGCACCATCCAAAAAGAACATTTTGTGTTAAATTATTTTTATTTTGTTATTTTATTTTATATCATTGTATTTTATATTATTTGTTTTAGATTTATTTTGTGGATGTTGGACGATCAAAGTGTGCATGGGAGATGCCTATTGGTGGCGATGAGGTTCACAACCCATCACGCTGCGTCTCCCGCGGGGCGAAAAGAGAAGGATGGAGTGCCGCATCGGTTAAAGTGTGACAGTCCATTCTTTCTGCCTACCCTTTCCGGGAGACGGCGTGATGGTTAGTTAGTTAGATAGTTCAATGTCTAGCTTGCAACTAGCACCCGAGGAGCAAGCAACATGGATACATTAATTACAAAATTAATGTACATAATTTTGATAGATTTATTAAAAAAATATATTTATACGAAACATGCCAATAAAACCAGTTTTTTTTTCATTCTTATGATTATATTTATTTATTACATTTTTACAATAGTCAAAAAATACATAACAATGTTTTAATAAACATAATTTCTTGTTATTTGCATTATTATTGAGAATCTGTCACTCACTTTTTCTGTGATATTATTTTTCTATGCTCACACATTAAGTAATGCATAAAAATTTAAATGAGTAGATTTTTTGTTTCAACCACTTATTGATTTATTGTATATTTTGGGTGGTTAAAACGCTAAATCAAAGTTAAAACTCGACAATAATTCATTTAAATAAAAACAAAGAATTTCTGAAATATCTCTACTTCATTGTAAAAGCATGTAAATAACAACAGAAGATTTTAAATTCAAGGAGCTTATGTTCATAAGAATATGTATATTTTTTTATGAAAGATTAACACATATGTTATATATCTGCTAGACGGCCTTAACCCTTACCACTCCATTATTTTTTGATATTGTTTGTCAGCCAACTCTAATTTAAATAATGTCAAAATATTTTTATTGATAGGTAGTTACAAAAATAATCGTTAAAAATTCATTTGTAATGATTTATTCTTCAAATAAAAAACAATTTACAAAAAACATTATGGACTACTTATAGTATTGCATAGTATGGTGCTTTTTAAAACAATCTCCAGGATGGAGACCAGGTTTTCTGGAACAGGTCTCACAAAACCACACTGTTTCCCGTCTTCCCCCTGGAATCTTTCTGATACTGCACACAGTACAGTCTTTAGAACCTTTGTCCAGTTTCGCAATGAAGTGGGGCTTGTACTCTAATCGCTCCTCTGCATGACGTATCACGCCAAGTTCCCCCCATTTTAGGTTATGTGAATTTGCAAGGAAGATAAAAACGGAAAACAGTCAAAATCTTATTAAAACATGAAATTAAATGTTTTTTTAACAAATAATCACAAGAAAGTCAAGTTTTGCGGGCGAAAATACACCGCGCACGCAAGTCTTATCTTGTTGGCCGCCAGCCGACAACTGAGTTATAGCGTACATATAGCGTTGTTGGCTGGCATTCGACAAAGGAGTGGTAAGGGTTAAAGACGTTGCTTGGAATGGCACCAGCTTATATATTGGAACATCAGCCATGTCTGCGAAGGGCAGACACAACAGAAACGCTGTCCTCACACAAATTTTGGCGACTGAGCCCACACGGTAACCGGCTCTATGGCTTGGAATAATCTTCTCCCAGACTTCAAGGGTACTGAGAGCCTGTCAGAGTTGTGTTTGAGACATAAAAGATCCTGATGTGAATTATCTTTGATCGGTAATGAATCCGTCTCCATACTAAATTGTAGTCTATAACTAGGTTTTAACATGGAAATTTTTCCACAGCGCCCATGAGATGATTTATTCATAAAAACGACGCTTTATAAATCATTTAATTTATTATTATTATTATCTAACAAAAACACATTAATTCTGAAATTAAAACATTATAAAACAATAACAACCAAATTATACAAATCCACATGAAGGTTATGTAAGCATGTGCAACTTATTTTTATCTAATACTCTGACTAGAATTCAAAAATATAATAAATAAATTTGTTGTATAAAAAAATAAGTATTTAATACTGTAAATGAAATGATAGAGATTCAAAAATACTTTAATAATCATTAAATTACCATAACCTAGTTTGATCAGTTAAACTCCTTTTAATTCTGTCTACTTTGTTTTATTATTTTACAGAAGGTTAAGGCTTTAACATTGTTAAATTCCATTGTAATAACATGGAATTGAACAAACAATGCTATTTATGTTCCACTTTAATTTATCAAGTATCTTTATAAAATAAAAATATTAATCACAACATGTTTCAGAGGTGACCTCCATCTTCAGGTGTTTGTTTAATTATATTTTTACACCTGAGGATGGATGTCACCTCCAAAACATGTCATGGTTAATATTTTTATTTTATAAAGATATATAAAAAATTAAAGTGGAACATAAACAGCATTGTTTTTTCAATTCCATGTTATTTTACATTTGTGCGATTGTAAAATAAAATTAGTTTTTATTCATATTGCTAACTAATAAAAAAATATCCTAAATGAAAGAAGGAAGTTTTCCCTTCCAAACGAGATAACAGATGACGCCGCGTATTTCACACTTGGCGGGAGATTGGATTGACATTTTTCACGAAACGTGTTGTCACATCGACACTTCTCAACGTACTGACCTCGAACCGGTCTCGTTGCGGAGGTGAAGAGTCAGGCTACACGGAAGTGTAGCCAACATGTCGAAAATAAAATCCATCCAGCCGAGTTGAGACTGCCGAGTGAAAGTTAGAGATAGAAAGGACGAGCATATCATACAAACACATACAGAAGCTTCTTAAGAGAATATTTGGGTATGACTAAATTGTGGACCACAAAAACGGAAACACGTGATCACTTTTAAGTAGTCTTCACAGAAGTATGCAATATGAAGAAATCTCAGAAACATTGGTCCATCAATACACACCAGAAATGAAAGAACAGTCAAAGAAAGAAGATCTAAAGTTGGAGATGCTCTGGAGATGATTGTAAAAAAAATTTATAGTGCCTGAAAAAATACCTAAAATTCGGGCATCTAGACTAGAATACCCCCTTAACCACTTAATGATTTTGAACAAGCAGTGTTTGCGCGCGGCACATGTATCGAATCGCGCAAACTCAAGCACTGCTCGCGCGTTTGCGTTAGATAAGGTGAAGTAAAGAACTGAGTTTGCCTCTTTTTTGAACGGGATAACTTTTAAATGATGTAAATTCTTTAAATAAAAATTAAAATCACCTGCTATTTTTGTAAAAAAAAAGACCATTAAGTGGTTAAACATAAATGTATAACACCGTCAAAAAATCAAATAAAAAATAATAAATAAATAAATAAAATCCTTGTTTACTTACAGTCATTACAATAAAAAATTAAATGCAACATATGTTGAGTCTTTTAATATTTTCTGGATGAACAGGTCCTGCCTGACTTACCACAAAATATGTCGCCTATTCAATGCTTCAGTTGGGATCTGAAAATAAAAATAAAATATGAAACTTTCAAAAAAATTACATTTATTATTATTTAGAGTGTCAGTGAAGACGCTCAGAAATGTATCTGGCTAAACACTATGCGATAGAATAAAGAACTGAAGGATAAGGGAAATGTGAGGTTGAGGATGTCATTAACCCATTGCAACACAAAGCCAGCGATTCGCCGGTTTGTCTTTGAAGTGATTTTTTTTACATTAAAACTGAATGACAATAACTTTAATCATAAAAATGACATAAATAAATATATTTCAGTTACTGATTACATAATAAAATGTAATAATCACAATTTATTTCACATCATTTATTACAAAATATTATGATATTTTAACATCAGTCAATACCTCCAAAATGGCCGAACACACTCGTAAACAAACTCGTCGCGCTTATAATATTTCATCAAATGAGGATGAAATACAGTGAATCCTTTTGGAAAGTGGCAGTGAGAATGAAGTTGATGAATATTCTAGTGATTCTAGTGTTTTTACGCCTTCGAACAATGTTTTGGAGCAATGTGTGGCCATTGGTGGCTCTCCACATGCCAGAATGCTTTAAAGCTTATCACACTCTTCCAAAACTACCTGGGGATGAACCATAATGATCTAGCTTACGAACAAAAAAAAAAACTATGCTTTTATGTTTTACCATTTTTATTTTGTGTGTAATTTAGTATTAATGTTATTGTAATAAAAAATGAGTCAAAATTAAACAGTGTGTTGAACAAATTGTCATCTTTATTAGTGGTGCAATGGGTTAAGTGTCGGAGACAAGGGAGAAGATACTGGTATGCACACATGAGAAGAAAGGATACATTCAGACTCCCTCTCCCAAACCCCAAGGTAGACGACCCTCAGGCAGACCACCAAATAGGTGGATCGACAGCTGGAAGTGGTCGACTCCCAGCTGTCGACGCAGAAGGCCAATTCCTCTTAAGAAACAGGCCACAAGTCCAACATTAAAAAGAAGAAGATTATTTAGATTGATATTCAAAATAAAATAAAAATTTGAACAATATAACCACAGTTGAGGGCTACACAATACAATTGCACAATAAATCACAGATCTTACGATTGGTATGTAAACATTACCAATCATAAGATCAGCGATTTAAAAAAATATATATTATTACTTTACTCAACACAACATCAAATAGTTAATACTCCTTAACTAGGTAAAATCTATATCGAGGGGAACATTTTACATTGATATTTAATATATTATTGATGCCTATATCAAAGCTTATGTGTCCTATAATGTTTGTCCAAACAAATCATTAATATTTGATGTTCTTGTAATGACCCCTATGTATGGAAGCGAAGCATGGAACTGGCAAAAGAAGGATGAATGTAGAATAAATGCAGTAGAAATGAGATCTCTTAGACGAATGTGTGGATATTCTGTGTATGATAGAGTGTCGAATGAAAATATAATAAGTGAATGCGGTGCGAATGATGGTGTCATGAACAAAATAATGAAAGGATCATTAAGATGGTTTGGACACGTGGAAAGAATGAATGAAGAATAGTAAAAAAAGTATACGTTAACGATGCAAATGGCACTAGAAATAGAGGAAAACCGAGGAAAACATGGCACGATCAAATAAATCAAATATTGAATGTCGGCCACGCGAGTCAGAGAAATCGACGGGCATGCATGACACAATGTATGAATATTGAGGAAGCGAGAAAAACATATATGGAAAGAAAAGTGTTGGCGGTCCATTCTTTTTGCTTACCCCTTTGTTAATTAGTTAATATTTGATAATGAAATAATAAAAATTATTTAAGATTAAGATAATTATGAATTTAACAAAGCAAGCACATCACGGATGTTCCCTAATAACAAAAAATAATAATTTCGGATAAACAATAATAAAATTAAGATTCAACTTACTTTTGACTAAATCCAAAGTGTGTCAGCAAGGATTGTTGAGAGGATAGAACTGGAGTTTTCTTTTGCAGCCCGGGTCTTCGACATGACTTTAGAACCGGTTTATTTTGATAAGAATTACTCACTCTCAAAGGAAGTGGTTCACTTCTCATTTTAATTGGTTTTGAAACTACCACAGGTGATTCGGATTTAATATCCTCACCAAACTGTACCTGTAAAATTAAATACCAGTATATAAACATAATATTTTGATTTAAAAATAAATTAATGAATAACGCTTTTTATAAAAATATACATATTACAAATACTCGATCTTTAATGTTTAATCTGAAATATTATTATTAAAATTTATTACAAAATGCATGCACCAAATCATTTTTTGTAAATAATTAATACGAATGAAAACATCTGTTTTCTAGAAGTTTTATTATATTTTATGTGAATTACATGTTTCACCTGTCTACGGCATTATCAAATGACAGACAAAAGACATTTGATAATGTCTTAAACAGCCGAAACGTTTCGTTCACATAAAATATCAAGAAAACAGACATTTTCATTCGTATTAATTATTAGGTAAAAAACATATATTATAAAAAAGGCCAATTACATGCTACCACAAATATAAAATAATATAACAGACGACAGAATGAAATGAGATTGAAGTTAAACTAAGATAAATTGAGGTTAAACAAAATATTTAAGAGTTAAAAATAATAATAATAGTGGAAATAAATGAAATTAAAATAACAAAATACAGATACATATTTTTTTAAACTTGCCTGAGATGATACTGGTGTCACGAGATTTTCATATGGGTAAGTGTTTTCATTGCAAGAATCTTCCAGAGATTGAGTTAAGCTAATCTGCTTTTTAAACGGGTTGACGTTCTTAGTCAGACATTCGTCAGGTGATAGATCAAGAATCATTTTATCACCCGAATCGTAAGCAGAATCTCCGACTGTTTCGATCGAGGGTGAACTGTTATCGCTAAATGATTTAACTTCACCGTTCATTATTTTTGAAATGCATTGGATATTTTCAGACGAAATAATAGTATTGTCGCAGTCTTCGACGTTTAATGCGGCTATGCCGGATACATTTAAGCCACTTTCTTCGTTAATAGCAATATTAGATTCAGCTGTCACATTATTAGTGAAAGCATTAAAAAATTTACTTTCAACTAAACTATTTCCATCCAATGAAGTTCTTTGAAATTTACTTAATCTAGTAAATTTCGTTAGTGATCCTTTTCTTTCCAACAAACTTTTATAACTTCTATGTTTACTTTCTAAAATAGGTGACGTGTCAGGAGAGACAGTTTCTTCGGGAGATAAACACCTCTTTTTAGAACTAGATACTTCTCCGTTTAAATATTTATCAAATTCAAAATCTGGAAGAGAACTGCGCTTTACTGGGGTTACCACAAACGGATTATTTGATGCGCATCTTAAAATTTCATCAAAATCCTGAGTTTCTTTTACGATAAAGTTTTTCTTCGTCGGTTGCTTTATGCAGTACATGGAACTCAAATTTTCGATGGTTAATCTGAAAAATAAATTTACTGTAAAATAATAATTCTCAAAATTAATTATAAATATGCTTACACGTGTAATTTTCACATATAATCAAAGAAATAAACCTTCATGCTGTTCTCCGAAAGGGTAGGCAGAGAAAATGGACCACCACAATACTCCATCCTGACACACCTCTCTAGGTTCCTCCATAATCATACAGCGAGTCATAAAACCTATTTTTTTTTATACAACAAGTTGTTTGAACCCAATTACTGTATATAATTTGTTTTTTTAGCTATTATATTGATTCTCGTGACATGTGGTGATAGGTAGCTAATCTATCGCCATTTTAATGTCACATGAATTCTACACCAGACCAGAGACAGTGTGACAATCACACTGCCGTCGCCGGGAATCGAACTCAGGACATTCGGTATGGCAGTAGGAGCACTTACCACTCAGCCACGTGAGGAGTCAGAGAAATTGACATGCGTGCATGACACGATGAATGATGTTGAGGAAGCGAGAGAAGTGGAAAGAACAGTGTGGCGGTCCATTCTTTCTGCCTACCCCTTCGGAGAGACAGCATAATGGTTAGTTTGTTAGCTAGTTGTAGTTATTACATATAAAGCGATTTTTTATTCATAAAAAATAAATGTACTCACTCTTCATGTTCAACATCTTCACATTTAGGTTGGATAACTTTAGTCAATGTTCGCGTGCTGGGCATACTGATAGCAGTCATGTGATCTTTAATAGTTTTAGTCACTTTGGGTTTCATGTGCATTGAATATCCCTTACTCCAAATGCTCTTATGCGGAGCAACGCTACACTGATTCCATCCGTTCGTTAGTCCACCTTTGGGCTAATGGAGTCAACATTCAAATAACTGTTAAACTAGTTTTGAATTAGGAATATGCAATTTTTTTTAAACAAGAAGGTGTAATTGTAAATTTTAAAATACAAGAAGTGAATGCGGTGCGAATGAAAGTGTTATGAACAAAATAATGAATGGAACATTAAGTGAATGCGGTGCGAATGACGGTGTTATGAACAAAATAATGAAAGGATCATTAAGATGGTTTGGACATATGGAAAGAATAAATGAAGAAAGAATGGTAAAAGAATTTTATGTTAATGATGTAAATGGAGCCAAAAACGGGGAAGAACGAGGAAAACGTGGCACGATCAAATAAATCAAATATTGAAGTCGGCCATGTGAGGAGTCAGAGAAATCGACACCCGTGCATGACACGATGTATGAATGTTGAGGAAGCGAGAAAAATATGTCAGGAAAGAAAAGTGTGGCAGTCCATTCTTTCTCCCTACCCCTTCGGTAAGATGGCGTGATGGTTAGTTAGTTGAAATATTTTATTTAAATTTGGAAATTTGGTCAATAAAAATTAAGTAAGATATTGAAAATACAATCGTAATTTTGTCATTTAATAACCTTGAAATAATCTTTATTAATGAAGACAAAACAAAATCATAGAACTAACTAACTAACCATCGCGCCTTCTCCTCGAAGGGGTACGCAGAAAGAATAGACTGCCACAATTCTCTTTCCCGACATAATTCTCTTGATGCCTCAACATTCATGCATTATGTATTGCATGCACGTCAATTTCTCTGACTCCTCACGTGGCCGACATTCAATATTTGGTTGATTTTGATCCTCGGTCTTCCTCTATTTCTAGTTCCATTTGTGTTGTTTGAATATACATTCTTTACCATTATTTTTTATTCATTCATTCCATGTGTCCAAAAAATCTTAATGACCCTTTCATTATTTTGTTCATAACACTTTCATTTGCACCGCGGTCACTTCTTATATTTGCATTTGACACTATCAAAATCAGAGAAAAGCTTTAAAAATATAGATAGTACTTAATTACCGACATGATAGTTTTTTGTAGAATAAGAATGATATTCTTTAATCAGCTACTTGATTTGATTGGTTGTACAGCTCAGGGATGGCGAACCTTTTTCACAAGTGGGTCAAATTTACATTTAAAAAAAAAATGACACGAATGTGAAAATGAAGTCGATGGCGACCTTTTTTTTTTAGCTCATTGGGGAAAATCAAATAGTCAATGAGCTAAAAAAAAAAAAATCGCCGCCGAAACCTCTGCCTACTCACCAGAAGTCGCTATCGACCTAAAAAAAAAAGGTTGCCAACTATTTCGATCATCCGATATTACAACTTCAGGTGAGTAGGCACAGAATTCGGCAACCTTCTTTTTAGCTCATCGACTATTCGATTTTCCCTCGTCGCCGAATTCTGTGCCTACTCACCGGAAGTCGCAGTTGACCTAAAAAAAATAACAAGGTCGCTGATGAAAAATATCCCTGAAAACGAACCAGAATTCGGTATCAGATTGAATTCCTTCGCGGGTCACGTAATTTCTCCCGATCCGTTGGTCCGGCATCCATTGTTCGCCATCCCTGGTATAGCTTATACAAATAGTATTTAAAAAGTTTATTAAAGTAAGTGAATCAGATGAGTTTAGTTATGAGAGATAAGTCAGCGGATATATTGTTATATTATTGTTAATGACATTCAAATTTCATAATGTCATAATTAGTGAACCTGGTGTCATTCATATTAAAATGGCGAATTATAATTAATGATCTATACTTTTATAATTCCCAACCTTTGAACTAGGATCGTCTGGATGCCAATTGTCCATAACTCTAAGTGAGAAAGGGTCCACATTCCCAAGAGCTAATTGGAAGGCAGTTTCTGCATCGAACATGGCTCCCGCATTGCTGCACATCTCGGGATCGGTTCCTATAATAAATAAACAATGAGCAACGAACTATAATAAACCTCAGGTATTTAATAAAAAAAAGAACTGTGTTTTAAAACACAATTCATTTATATTTTATGACAAGCAATACAAATAATTTATGATTAATGTAATACAAACGGGATTTCAGTAAAAATCATATAAACTTGCAATATCATTAAAAATAAAATTATTTAATTAATTTGAATAAAAACATCTGAATTCTAGATATTTTATAATATTTTATGTGAAACATGTCATTCACATAAAATATAATAAAACTTCTAGAAAATGGACGTTTTAATTATTTAATATGGAGTTTTACATCATTGTTCAAGAAACAATAAATAAATATTATTATGAGGAGACACATATCTAAGTTATTACTAAACATATGTTTGTTTGTGCTTAGGAAGCCCTTGGTTTAAAAAAGTGTGTTAACAAAATTACCCTTTTTACTCATTGTCAAATACATTAAAAATATAAATTGTCAGTTATTTTGATGCAAAAAAAAAACATATATTAAGGCCAAAAAGGGTGAACGAATGTTAGTTTTATTATGATGTGTATATTGTTTATATTACATTAAACAAACCAAACAAACAAACCATCATGCCGTTTCTCCGCGGGGGTAAGCAGAGAGAATGGACCACCACACTACTCTATCCTGACAAACCTCTCTAGCTTCCTCCACATTCATACAACGAGTCATACATGCACGTCGATTCCTCTGACTTTTAACATGACCAACCTTTAAAATTTGATTAATTTGGTCATGCCATGTTTTCCTCGGTCTGCTTCGACTTCGTACCCCATTTACATCATTAACGTATACATTCTTAACCATTCTTTCTCCATCCATGCGTTCCATATGTCCGAATCAACGTAACGATCCTTTCATAGTTTTGTTCATAATACCTTCTTCCGCTTTACATTCCTTTCTTATATCAGCATTTGAGATTCTGTCGTATATTGTTCTACCACACATACGCCTTAGGGACCTCATCTCTACTGCATTTATTCTGCTCTCATCCTTCTTCTGCCAGTTCCATGCTTCACTTCCATACATTAGTGTTGGGACCAGAACTCCATTGTGAACGGCCGTTTTCGCTTTCATTGATAAATTATTACATTAACTTATAACCCATTTAATAAATAATTGTATTAAATAAATCAATAAATAACTTCTTTTTTTTATATAAACTTAAAGTGTTGTTAACACTGGAATTCCATAAAGATGAATTTTTTATGAAGACGTTTTTTTTTTCACTATTGAGTTTATTTTTCTCGGCACGTTTCAAAGGTTTTAACACCTTCATCATCGGGAGAATAATATAAGAGTTTCATATTTATAAAAATAAACTCAAGTAGAAAAAACTCAGGTCTCACTTGGGACGATGTTAAGCATCAGGCATGCGATAGAGTCGGGTGGAGAAGATTCCTTGAGGCCCTATGCACCACGGAGGTGTGACAGGACAAAAAGAAGAAGAAGAAGAAGAAAAAACAATGTTTTATATCATTAAAAAAAAATTTAGTAAATAATTTGTTATATAATAAATTGTCTTTTTCATTTAAAAAATAAGAGATATTCATATCAATGAGCAGTGTTTACAAGCGTTTAGTACATAGTAAACAGGTCTTGCAGAATCGTCTGATGCAATGCCCCCCCGAGATCCGCTCATATTCAATTATTGTCAATAGAGATCAGTAAGGTCGGATACAAACACAAATTGGCTAATTACCATTTTCTTATCAAAAAATAGGATAATAAATAAAAATGGTGATAATGAAGTCAAATTAATTTAATAAACTATATATTGACACACATTTCTATACACAAGTCAACAGTTTAAATTCTCTAATACTTGATATGGACAGACACGGTTTACTATGTGTTTGATAATGCAATTGGTAACCATCTACTAATGTATAACCCGTGACTGTGTGTATGTGTAACCTATGATCCAGAAGCAATCATTAATGGGTGTCGGTAAGTTGAATGTCCAACCCATTGAACGAGTGGAAAAATTTCAGTACTTTATAATATTGAACTTTGGATGCAAAGATAAAGTGCCAAATAGTAATTGCCAGAGGCGTCTTCAACAAATTTATTAAAGTATTAGTAATCTTATTTTGATCATGGTCTTAATACAAAATTGTTATGTCTGGTCAGTACTGCTATATGGTATGGATAGCTCAGTGGCGGTACTTCCATACAAGCCGAAAAGTCGGGCTTGATTCGATTTTTTTTACCCAAGCCAGGCTTCTGTGTTTCTATGGGAGTACCGCCACTGCTTGGGATACGGAAGAATATCATGGCTGGGAAACATCATACAATTGAGTGAATTGTTGACTGTAGACAGTCTCATAATCACTTCGAGGGACAGAATTAGAATGGAGTAAGTGGTTGCAAACATCCAGTAATGGATATGTACCAAAAGAAGAACCAATGTATGATGGTTAGTGATTACACCGATGGATGTTCCATAATAATTGCACATACAGTACTTTGTTGTACACATCTAACTGAAGTGTCAAATCTCTTATTATTTATTCATTTTACTCACAAAGGGAAGGCACAGCGGATTTTGCAGAATTATAGTACCCCCTAAGAGTCGTCCATAGTCAAAGTATGAAAGCGTAATAGCCAGGTAATTTCTAGAAAAAAACCTTTTAAACTTTTCATCGCTGCTTGTATATTAGACACCCGGACATTGAAATAAAATGCAGAATTGAAGTTGCACGAGCTGCATTTAATAAAATAAGAACATTATTTTGCAACGATAATCTTGACTTGAAACTCCGACAAAGAATGATTAAATGTTATACATGGTCTGTTCTACTATAAGGCTGCGAAAACTGGACTCTGAAAGTGAATGTAATGACCCGGGGGAAGCGTTCGAAATGTGGATATACCGCAGAATATCCGACTGATAATATAGTGGACATATAGGGTCAGTAATGCAGACGTACTACAGTGAGCTAGAGCCAATAAAGAGCTGTTGTCGAGTGTAAAAATTAGAAAGAAACGTGGTATGATTAATGTTTATTTATTTATTTGTGTATTTAAATACTAAGAAAGATGCCAATTATCTGTGAGTACTCACCCTCATCATCGATGTCATTGAGAGGCAACAGTCTCCTTTGCAAAGGATCGTACACTAGCTGGTGTTTGAAAGTTGCCTCAGCCTTCATGAACCCCTCTCGATACTCCTCGCTCACTACCAATTGGAGTTTGTTAAAGTACGATGGGATTTTCTTCAGTGCCTGAACAAAGCAAATTTTTAATAAATTTTAATCACTTTATTCTCAAAATTGTAACTATATTTTCAGATAACTCCAAACATCCCTTAAACTCTTCTTCGCTACCGACTTTAATATCAAGTATAACAAACAAATGATTTTACTAAAATCTCTTGACGGATATTCATTAGAAATAATAATTAAATTAAATAATGTTTTTTAAGAACTACTTCCACTTTGTCTTTATTTCGACAGTGACCAGTTTCGCCAGGCTCGGCGGCATCAATGAACCAGCCTGTCGATGCTAGTGAGAATAGCGAAACTGGCCTCTGTTGAAATAAAGACAAAAGTGGAAGTTATTCGGAAAAAACTTTTTTTTTTAATGTATACAAATACTTGTAGACAAATACTGGATTTTACTCATTGCGGGTTAATCATTTAAGGATTAATTGTATCTCAATAGAGACGAAGACGTAAGAAGGGCGGAATGGGGAATGTTGTATTACATAAAGCGATCGCTTAACCCAACCAATGAAAGGTCATAAGTCCTGTAAACGCCTCGACCACCATATTCTGTTTCCAAAAAAACAATTTACATCTTCGTCTCTATTGAGATACAATTAATCCAAAAAAACTTTTTTTTTTTTCATTATTATTTGAATTATTACAACTAAAAACATCCGTTTTCTAGAAGTTTTATTATATTTTATGGAAATTAAATGTTTCGCTTTGTTAAGGCATTATGAAATGTGATAATATTATGGTATTATCACATTTGATAATGCCTTAACAAGGCAAAATGTGTCATTCCCAAAAAATATAATAGAACTTCTAGAAAACAGATGTTTTCATTTGTATTCATTATTTAATGTTGTTGTTTACTTCATTGTTCAAGAAACAATAAATCAATTATTATAATAATACTTATTTATTTAAATAATATTTGCTGCCAACCAACATTGTGTATGTCCGGATCTCGTGTAGCATTGATAAACTGGCGTGCTTTAGCAAGGCCGATCCCGGGAAGTGACTGCAAGTAGTCACAGCCAGACATGATGCACATCTGACGAAACTTGCTGAAGCTGTATTGCTCCAGAGGACACTTCATCACCAACGGAAGATTGGAACTCTCTACCAGGACACCGTTACCGTTTATATCCATTTTAAAAAATATCTGGAAAAGAAGCTCATACATTAATACATTCAATATATTAAAATATTGTGGTTTTGGGGCACAGAACGGTTGAAGAAATAAAAGTTGTGGATGAAAGAAAATAAAAATCTTGAACAAACGAATCAAACATTAAAAAAAAATAGAAACATTTGGAATGAGAACAATGACAAATGTGCATGACACGTTTATCAGTTGTTTCAAAATGGCACCCATAGGCGGCCGTCATTTGAAGCTTCTCACGAAAAAAATAAAATTTTCTGCATTTTAACAATCCTTCAAGATTGAAAACAGTTCCATAAACATGTATATGTATCATCACAGGGGATTTATTGTTTTTTTTATGGTGCTTCAACATGGAAAAACATCAAACGGTGCACATTCTCATATCCAAATTCTACATCGCTCTGTACGCCTTCCCATCAGTCAGCCAGCTAAAATGAACACCTCTCCCTGAATAGGCTTTTGCCTCTGGTGCCACAGTTCCTGACCATCGAAATCGTTCGCTACTTCATTTTGCCGTCGCTACCATCTTCCCAAATCGCTACCTGTAAGTGATGCATCATTCAGGAATGACGCTTCGTTACCTGTAAGTGGCATCGTAACAGAATCTTTAGTAAGACTATTTAATTTTAATATTTGGATGATAAAATATATTTTTTTGTACACACAAAAAAAAGTTTATATCCTAGAACACAGAAAATGTCATCAATTACCTTATTGCAACCAAAGAGAATGAGGTCAGAGTCTTCCGTGATGATAATTTGTGCCACATTGATCTTATTCAAATATGCCATCTGCGCATCCGCCTCATAGGGCGCGACAATGCAATCCACATTCCTCTGGCGGCACTGCTTTATCAGCTGAAGGGCCATTTCATGGGTTATGTCCACGCTGCGCCGCAAGTAATTCCGAGCTTCTTCAGTCTTAATCAGAAAATAAATTAATGATTTCCGGATTAGGTTATTATTATTTTATTATGTATTACTATTATTATTGTGTATCTCTAACTTGTATCTTTAGTGTATTGGAAAAAAATCTGTAATGCTTTGGATATATTTTAAATAAATAAATTAAATTAATTAATTCAACGAGGGTTTAAAGGAAAATTGTTCATATATTTAACACGGCACATGATAACACGGCACATGTATGTAGTACATGTATGAAGTACAAATAAATGGTGTAATGCAGGTAATTATTGTAATGGAATTTATGCAAAAATTCCAAAACAACAAATAAACAAACTTCAATCTGCGTTCAATGCAGCAGCAAGACTCATTAAAGGCATTCCAAAAAAGTCCCATATAACACAACATCTCAAAGAACTTTACTGGCTTAAAAATCCAGAAAGAATCCAGTATAAACTCTGCTGGACAGTCTTCAAAGCGCTACATGGAATGGCACCAAGTTATATATCTGAACTCTGTATAACGAAAGTCTAAATTCAAGGAAATCCACACTTCGCTCGGCGAACTCCTCAGCAATAGGAAGATTAGTTGAGCCGAAGCGTTGTCCCAGTACGAATTTCGGGGATCGAGCGTTCGCGGTAGCCAGTCTATCAGCTTGGAACAATCTCCCTTCACACCTTAGATGCATAAATGATCCGACAGATTTCAGATCTAAATTGAAAACCCATATTTTTCATATTTCATACCCAATTTAAACATTTATACTTTGTTCTACAATACTTTTAAACCAATCGCATTTTAAGCGGTCACATTTAGATTTAAAACACGTCTTAATGCGCCCTTGAGGTGATTACATCACAAAAACGGCGCTTTAAAAGTTAGCGTATTATTATTATTTATTATTATTAATGTTGGCGTCCGGCCCAAGACCAAATCCGAAATCAAGACAGAAGGGGGCACTTGAATGGCTGACACACCATTGTTATACAGAGAGAGCAATATCGGTATAGAGAAAGAACAAATATAATAAATACTACCAAAACCAATCAACTCACATTCATTTCATCTCTATAGAGATTATCATTTTAGGTAGAATTATTATAAAGAGAGACCACTGTATATACGTATATCATAATAATTATTTTACCCGTCCTAGACGTAGAAGTTCAGCTGCTCTCGATTTCGCAGTAGTTCTCGATCTGAAAAAAAAATTAAATAAAAGGAAACAAATCTTCGGGAACGATGAAAAAGATGAGCGTTGTGGTGAGCAAATGGGCCTTTACAACAATCATTTAAATATTCAGGGGTTGGTCAGAGTTCAAAACATTCTTGATTTGTTTCATTTATGTCAACTCAGGATGACGTTGGTCATCTGGGGCGGGAGTCATTGTCAATGTGCTCCCTGCTTTCTTGGAAGAACTTGTGCCACTAGAACACTGATGTTCTTCTCATGGAAGAATCTCCAAAAGCCTGCTTGATCACGGCGAGAGTCTCAGAGCCAGACAACTCAGCCAGTCAAATTAATTAATCCTCATTTATTAGGTAGGAACAAAAATGTATATTTTAATACCTGATTAAAATTCATGACTAATGAAACTTGCAACAGTTCCTTAGATACATAAAAATGATTTGACATCTACAAATTAATAAACATACACCAATAATGTAATGCGGGTAGTGGGTAGTGGTCTAGGGGCCAAAACGTTGGACTCCTGATCCAGGTGATATAGATTCAAGATTGGACACAACCCAGTTCCTTCATAATAAGGAGCTTTTATCTGTACTCACATTGGAGATTGACGGATCTTCTTCTAAAATCAATGGAATTAGAGAAATTCAAATTACATTGATTCTATTTATATCATTGGTAAACAAAAAAAGCTTTATTTACATTAGATGCACCAACCGGAGAAAATGACTGTTTTAAACAAATAGTATGAATTAATTTAATTAGGCCTGTAAAATTATGAAATATATTTTTATTTACATTAATTCACTAATAAACTAATTTAATAACGGGTTATTTTCAGTTGGTAAAGAGGCATATATTAACTGCTGGTATATCTAGATAAAAGTAATTTCAGAAGTGAAAAAACTTTGAATTTGAGCCCATGAATATATTATATGAATATTTCAATCATCAACAAGTAAAATGTATACTCACTCTCTCCTTTTCTGTTCAGTTATAGCCTTAGCTGGCAAATGTCGTCCATCAAAAACTAGAATTGGCTTAATAGAGTGGGACAATAGCATGTTCACATACTTCATGCAATATTTTATATGCCTGAAATGAATTAAATATATTATACAAATACATTATCGATATACGAAAGTAATGCACATATAAACACTCAATTCAAAATTTAATTCCATTAAAAAATATTTTTCACGTATAATAAACAACGTATAATTTATTTTGAAATTTACTAAATACGTACCCATCCGTGAATTCTCCTCGTGCTAATTTATCGGCACAAGAAAAGGCCCCCTTATGAAGCCAACCATAAGTATCTATAGCGACTGCACATCCAGCGAATTCAGAAACGTTGCACTTTTTGGAAGCCTTTTCAAGAAACGGGAGTAATCCAGTAATCCCCATCGTATTAAAATCAACGACAAAATTATATTTAAAGTTCAAATATTTTAAATAAATGACAGTCAATAATTCAATATTATGCACAGCTGAGGATATGTCAAAATTTAAGGCACAGAGGAGTTCATTTTTAAAGGCGCGAAAACTTTCATAGAAAATAAGATGTCACAGCCAATTCACAACAATGCCGTCTTGAAAGTATTTACCAGGCCGTAATCACATAGATAATATTTGCAACATGGAGCTATTGTAGGCCGTTAGTATGTGTCTCGTGCCGTGATCTCGTATTTTATTTCGATTATAAATCTGAAATAAATGTGAAATACGACTACGATCGTATTTTTATTCCTTATATACGTGCTACAAATATTTTTAATATACTACATTTATGTTTCCGCAGTGCCGGTATGTCAATTTTACTTTCTCCTCGTGCCGGGCCATTTGTAAAGTATTTATATGCACTTTCTTCAGTGTGTTTACTTTATAAAAGTACTAGTAATATATTGAACACACATTGAATCGTATAATCTAGTTTGTGTACAACTTTAGTATGTAAAATGGTTAGGAGCTAGTTGGTGTCACGGGATGAAAAATATAAATTTAATCGAATTCTTCCCTGATCTCGTACAACTTCCCAACGTGCCCATGTTATTCGCCAATGTTAATTATGTAATTTGAGATATGCTCCGGGATGTATTATGATTTGAGATTGAAACCAATATTTACTATTTAAAATGACATTTATTAACGAAATACACACAAAAGAAAAAGAAAGATTACTTAAGAACTAAAGCGGACTTACTTGCTATTCGTTGGCCAACGACTTAAAACTAACGAGTCACTGAATTGCGGCGAGGACGGCGCTGACGCTGTCATGGTCAGCACGAGGACGGTGATCTGCGAAGCCGTCGTGGCGGCGAGTTGGCTGCTAGTGGCGTCCTCACCACGAGGGACGTGCGAGGCGGACGATGGGGAAGAGCGTGGAAGCGAAGGGCGGTTTGGTCTCCTTCGCTGAGACAGCAGTGGCCAGCATCAGGCCCCAATGATGATAAGCTGACGTAGCCGGCACCAGCATAAGTAATCTTGTTTCTTTATTTTGTGTCATTAAATATAATTGTAAATAGTAAATATTGGTTTCAATCTCATATCACTATGCATCCTGGAGCAATCTCAATTAACATAATAATAATTACATTAGCGAATAAACACTGGGCAACACGTTGTGAGAAGTTGGCTTCGAGATCGGGAGTGAGATACGAGTAATTTCATGTTTCACCCCGTGACAGCAAATTTGTTACGAAGATGTTGCTGTCACGGGGTGAAAAATGAAGATTACTCATTTTTCACTCCCGATCTCGAAGCAATTCCTCACAACGTGTTCCATGCCCATGTGCTTATTCGCTAATGTATCATCAGTATTCGATCTCTAAGATGCTCCGGAATGTATAGTGATATTAGATTGAAATCAATATTTACTATTTACAATTATATTTAAACACACAAACATACAATATAACAAAAGAAAGAAACAAGATTACTTATAAACTAAAGAAGACTTAGTTGCTATTCGTTGGCCAACGACTTAAAACTACTCCGTCACTGAAATAACACTACTTGATCTCTGGCGAGGACCGACGCTGACGGAAGCCGGCATGACGGCGCGGCTGGTTGGGCCAGCACCAGGACTGCCGGAGGCTGCACGGCACAGAAGTATCACGCGGATGATGGACCGCGGATGGCGCGGGTTCCCTTCGCAGCGACAGCAGTGGCCAGCATCGGGCCTCCATGATGATAATCTGGCCCTTGGTTGCTGGCGCCATGCGGCACGTATATCACGATCTCCTCCTCGTTTAGATTCACTTCCACCGTAGGTCGGTGACTACTCGCGATCTTTTTTTACCTTCCCGGCGCGCGTTCGCCGGGGAGAGATGTACCTCCCGAGGGCCGGGGACAGACTGACTCGCTGGTCGAGCGCGGACTCCAATCCGCAGGGTGGGGGGGTTAGGTCACCCCCCCCCCCAAAGTGTGCTCTCGTGCAAAGCCACTCACGAAAATTGTCAATTCATTTCTTTAAACACTATTATTGTTTTTCATAGTCTTATCACTAATTAAAATTAAACTTAACTAAGATCAAACAAGCCTCCAGAGAGAAAACGTATTTTCGGTCATGTAAAATTTGTCCAGTGCAATCTCACCTATTATGCCATGAAACATGGCTATAGGCAGAAACATACTATTAACACGTGACGTGGCGTGCTCCCACCATCGGCAACACGTCGATCTAGCTCGTCTGGATCGGGTGACGTGTGCACGCATGGCGTCGCGTCGGGTGTTCGTAGTGTGATTCTGTTCATAGAAAACAATACAATTTGATTCGACTCAACACGCATCACGTGGTATCGGGTGGCGTGGCGTGTTAATAGTATGTTTCTGCCTTAAATCAACTTCTTCGTAACAACACATACTAACGGCCTACAATAGCTCCATATTGCAAATATTGTCTATGTGATTACGGCCTGGTAAATACTTTCAAGATGGCATTGTGCGATAGAAATTAATTAAGTTAATCTATGGTTGCGTTCGCCACAGCAGGTCCTCTATTTATTTGTCAATATTTCGGAAATAAATTACAATGTCGGCTCCACTCGAAAATTTAGAAGCGCAACTAGAATTGTTTATTGAAAATGTTAGGCAAATAAGAATCATCGTTAGTGATTTCCAACCACAAGGTCAAAGTGTGTTGAATCAAAAAATGTAAGTATACGTTCCCATAAAGTTAAGGCAATTCGATTATTCGTATTGATGCAATACTATACACATTTATTTGGGTTAAAGTACAAAATACATATTACCATTGAGTTGATATCTTGGGCACAGCTTCAGTGTTATATTTATTTTGCTATGTGTATATATAATTAATATACAACTTATTTATTTCAGACAATCCTTAATTACTGGACTCCAAGATGTAGACAAATTAAAAGGTCTCGTTCAAGACGTTCACGTTCCTCTTGAGGTTTTCGAGTAAGTTAATTATTTTTATAAATGAAATGTGTTTACAGTCTCAATAATGTTAAATTACTTACCAGGACGTTGTGCTAGATTAATGGTATTTAGATTATATTGATACTACTTTGATATATGCAGAACTGTCGATTAACATTTTGTAGAGTGTAGGTCATATGTTCCCAACCTTTTCTGGGCCACCGTTACCTTCCCAAGAAAAAAAAATTCCAACACCCCATCTTCAATCACAGTTACACTGAATATTAAAATATCGACCTTCGTGGCAGAGTCGTAAAAGCTCTGACTTCCATACCGAAGGTCCCGGGTTTGATTCCCGGCAATGGCAGTGTGATTGGCACACTGTCTTTGGTCTGGTGTAGAATTCTCGTGACAATAAAATGGCGATAGATTGGCTACCTTTCGCATGTCATAAGAATCAATATAATAGCTAAAATAAATTGTATACAGTAATTGGGTTCAAACGATCTGTTATATACAAGGAAGAAAAAAAATTGCTGGACATTGTCTATATATTCAAAATTACAAAGTAAACAATTAAAAATATTATATAATGTAAAATTAACAAAAAATAATAAATAATAATAAATCAAGGTGGTTGAGGCCAGCGGAATCTTATTTTTTGTTGACAACAGTATTTTTAAAGTATTTTTTTAAATAGTTAAACAAGCTATCGCCCCCAAATGGGGGTGATACCGGGTACCCCGGTACCCCCCACTGGGGGGCGGTATCACCCTTGTTTGGAACCTACGATGTAGATAAAACAATTTGTTTGAACGAGAATAGTGCCAAAATAATATGGACGCTCCAACACATTAAAATGCTGTTAGATTTCATAAAATATTCATTTAATTACTGTATTTTTGTTCATCTCTGATACTGTATATAAAAAAAGACTTCTTAGGAGGTTAATAACGGTAATTTATAATAATATAAAAACTTTTAGAAGCATTTCTGAAGAATAATTTGATTTTATTGTATTAAAATGAATTAATTCAATGTTTCAGCTATATTGACCAGGGAAGAAACCCCCAACTCTACACCAAAGACTGTATTGAGAAAGCGTTGACTAAAAATGAAGAAGTGAAAGGAAAAATTGATTCCTACAAACGTTTTAAGGCTCATTTGTTGGTTGAACTCTCCCGCACATTCCCCAATGAACTGAACAAGTACCGGGCCATCCGGGGAGACGAATGAAAACATATTATTTAATTGTATTATCATTTTATTATTTTTATAAGTAACAAATAATCTTAAAGCTATTGTTAAAAGATCTGCTTCTAATATATAAATCTTGAATAAAATTATGAACGTTTTTTCAATAACAATTATAATAAAATAAAAATCTTATCCATCTGTTGAATTGCATGTTACCCAAATATGTGTGAAGATTATCACGGTCAATAGAATTACATATTTTAGGTATGTGTCTCATATCCTCTAGGACCTACATTTTGGAGATCATTGAACTTGGGTGGTATAGAAGCAATCGAGCGATTCATACAATGACCCAGCAGCCCCTTATATTGAGCACCGTGAGAGCCGGTCGCCTAGCATGGATTGGGCACATATGCCGAGCCAGAGTACAGACCAAACAAGACCCTGTATGGGTCAAGACCGACCGGAGTAAGATCTCTAAGGCCTAGACAGGGCCTAATAGATGATATTCTACCTGATCTGGTTAAGCTGGGTAAAATGGTTAGCTCGGAGCAAAAGGTGCAGGAGGAGAGCTTGGAATAAAATCTTCAAGGAGGCTAAACCTCTTGGAAGAGTTGTACGGCCATATGAAGTAAGTATAGTAAACTCCATCTTCAGAGTAGTTGGATAGATACAGTATGTGGTGGGTAATAAACGGTTAGTGCTTGTATCTCGCCCAAATACTGCCAGCGGCACGGTTGGCCCTACCGTTACTACCCACCATACACGTGATTTCTAAAACGTTGGTTGAAGAGGATACCATGAGACATGACATACCCAAGATCCCAAGAAATATTACATGTTACGAAAGTCTACGATCCCATTTTTTTATATATTGCGAAACCACTTACACACTCAGTTGTTCACAATAAAACTACTACCCAAATTTGTTGGTTAAAAGCATATTTCTGTGATATGTCATTGTGTAATATAGAGAAATCATTTAGATAAGTCTCGATTTTTTTTTAATTTGGACACTTGCATACCTCTAAGAAAAATAAAATTGTGTAATTTACAAATTATGAAACCTGTTTCTCAAAAAAAAAAAGTTTTAAGTACTTGCATCCTAAGATTTTGAAGAAATTTTAGATTTTTTTAGTTATCAAAACGTATGTGTGGTAGAACGATATACGACAGAATCTCAAATGCTGATATAAGTAAGGAATGTAGAACGGAAGACGGTATTATGAACAAAATTATGAAAGGATCGCTGCGTTGGTTCGGATATACGGAGCGCATGGATAGAGAAAGAATGGTTAAGAAAGTATACGTTAATGATGTAAATGGAGTACGGAGTCGAGGCAGACCGAGGGAAACATGGCATGACCAAATTAATCAAATTTTAAAGGTTGGTCATGTTAGAAGTCAGAAGAATCGACGTGCGTGTATGACTCGCTATATGAATGTGGAGGAAGCTAGAGAGGTGTGCCAGGATCTCTATCCTGGCACACCATCAATATGTCGATGCTGGGGGCCATCATCTTTCTGATGTCATCTTCAAGACATGATGCGTAAAACTGCATGATGTACCAAATAAAAAAAAATGAATCTCATTTCTGTAAGTTGTGCCGTTTTTTTTAATAGCCCTTCAAAATCAACCGTCAAGTATACAAGCACTGTTTGTTTTGCCGCACCTTGTACAATAACAGTGTTTCAAAATTAAAACATTTAATTGAGTATCATAGTGTTTCGGTCAAAATAATGGATTATCTAAACAACAGAATGGTAAAAAAATATAATCTTTTTGACTACTATGGTTAGCTAGTGACGCCGGTAAAATGACTACCATAAATCGGAAATCCTCAGCAATCTTCAATACCAATTCAGCAGTAGCGGTGGGAGAGGTAAGCACTAATGAAATTTATGCACAGCCTGTAGTCACAGACGGTGCAGTTAGTTGTTGTCATAGACATTCCAATTCTGTAATCTGGCATAATGACACACAATTCGATGTGACAAAAGCACACAATGTTAAATTAATGTGTAGGTCGTCTTCACACATAAGCTTATCCATGCTGATGAAAGGATAACCTCATCTGTGTCCGGAGGGTAGGAACAGAATGATACATATGAGAAATAATGTATCATTCTGTTCCTATCCTGAGATATGTATATCTAGTTTTTGGTAAAAATTATAAAAATATTTCTTAGTTAATCCCGTTGAGATGCTCATACTGGAACAAAACTCGCCACACATCCCCCACTCAGTTCAGATTAAGTGACTGATTAGTAACAAAATACAATAAGGATTAATAAAGAATATGAATTCTGCGAAGCACCTTCAAGAATCGGATTATAACTGATTGACAAAACCCTGTTACAAAATTATTTATCAATTTATTTTAACACTAGTGGAGTTGGTTTCTTTTGTGAAATAGTAAATTCCTCCCATGAAATTGAAAACTCGTCTTCTAATTGTTTTACTAAAGAATGATTTGTCATCTGTAAAACAATCTCCCAGTTATCATGAGTGGCCGACGGTGTCCAGTTCATAGACCCCAAAAGCAATAAGCCATTCTCATACAGAGATACATTGTCCTTGATATGCTTATGACGCAATTTGCCCTCTTTCCTTAATTTTTTTATTTCTTGCACACGCTGAGGTCCATCAATTATACAGTATTTGCAGTGCATCAAATTATTTTCTCCAGAGCTTTGCCACCGAACTTCACATCCTAAAAATAAAAACAAAATATGTTTACTGTTAAACTTAAAATGTTCTCAACCCGTCGCCTTATGCACTACGGCGGTTATTTCTTTATTTCTTATTTCTTTCTTTATACATTATACACAAATGAGACATTACAAATGATAAAACATTTAGGCGACTCATTTGGACACAAAACGGTATTACAAAGACAAAATAAAACAAAACAACATGAGACCAAAAAAATCATACATATCAGAATGTCGTTCAGTGAGGCAGTACTCTTTCCAGAATTTGCAATATTTTTTTATGAATACTGCCTCACTGACACTGAAAATGTCCAAATCCGAGATGATTAGATTCAGCGTCCGAATTGCTCTTCCTACTGACAAAACCAAAGGTAGGTTGGTTATGCGTGACGGAGTAAAGAACAATTGATGTCGGCGTTGTCACAGGTCAAAAAGGAACATCAGGAACAAAAAGAGCTATTTGCTCCAGAACATAGGGATTCTCAATAGAGCCCCGAATCAGTTTGAAAAAATTTGTGGACAGTAATCCTTCCCTCCTCAGTTTGAGGGAGTTATACCCCAGCATACCCAAGAGAAATGCCTTTGTTAAAATGTTATTGTTGATTGGCATTGAGTTATGTCAAATAATCACGTTGATGCCATGAAAGATACTGGTGATTATGACATTGAGAACTGTATATCATAATGTATATCGATGAATAACCAGCAATTGGCACATGTATCCACGATGAGAAATCTTGGGGTCATCTATGAGAGTAGATTAACTTTTCATGCTCATATTGAGAGAATTTGTGGCATTGCGCCGTAGATGTTGGGCTTCATCATTCGGACCGGAAGGGTTTTCGATCTCTGTAAACTGACAACTCCTCAGTATTTGTTCTGTACTTGAAGGTGGTCTATTTTAGATCACAATGCTTCACAAACGACCTCGATTTGAGCTCGAAACTAAAACTAATCCAAGAATTTGACGCCGGTAAATCTCGCGAAGAGTTGTGCAACATTTTTAGCATGTGAAACAGGCCCATATAACTGATTTTTTCAAGCCACACTAATTATGTGTATGCACGTATGTACAATTACAATTTACTTATTGAACTTTTATGCATCAATCCAAGAATTATTTTTATTGCTTTTCTGTTTATGTGGTTACAAAATCTGGTTAAAAAAACAAATGCCAATCTGGACCTGGATACATGAAAAACTGGATAATTGGAAAACCTGGTTAATTGACCAACGTAGGCCTGGTCCCTTGGAATGTCAATTATACAGGTTCTACTGTAGAAGCCACATGTAGCCACTGTGCAATTGTAATGTATTATAGCCTATAAAAAAAAGCTAAGATGGCAGTGCACAATTGTGTTCTTCTACCGACCCTTATGTATGGAAGCGAAGCATGGAACTGGCAGAATAAATGTAGTAGAAATGAGATCTCTTAGACGAATGTGTGATACTCTGTGTATGATAGTGTCAAATGAAAATATAAGAAATGAATGCGGTGCGATTGATGGTGTTATGAACAAAATAATGATAGGATCATTAAGATGGTTTGGACATATGGAATGAATGAATGAAGAAAGAATGGTAAAAAAATATATGTTAACGATGTAAATGGAACCAGAAGTAGAGGAAGATTGAGGAAAACGTGGCACGATCAAATAAATCAAATATTGAATGTCGGCCATGTGGAGTCAGGGAAATCGACGCGCATGCATGACACGATGTATGAATGTTGAGGAAGCGAGAGAAATATGTCAGGAAAGAAAAGTGTGGCAGTCCATTCTTTCTGCCTATCCCTTCGGAGAGACGGCGTGATGTTTAGTTAGTTAGTTAGCAGGAGGAGGGTGAAAATAGAAATTAAATCTCTTACCGTATTTTACGGACTATAAGACACACATTAATTTTTAAGCAATTTAAAATTATAAAAAAAGACATAATTATTATTAGATTGCAAAGCCAGATTAAAAAAAATCCTTAGTTTATTAAACCAAACTGACCTTTATAATTCCTGAAAATATGTGAACAACACCTGGCAGTATTTCAGAAGGTTTTGGCATTGTTTTGCGCTTGAAAATGATCATTGGATTAAGTTTAACAACATGTAGTGCATTTTTTCACGGCCACTTGTTTTTATAGTTACAGTTTTAGCACCTTTTATAGCAACAGTTCTGTTACTCCTCACATCAAAGACCATATTTACTATTTGGCACACTGGTTTTCTTTCGATGTTGAATAATAAATCAACGGAAAGATAATATTTTCTTGTGGCATTTTCTGATATATTATGATTTTGGTTATGTTTATTTGCACATGTAGTCTTCCTCATTTTTTTCAGTTTCTATTTACTAGCTTGCCAATCGCGAATGGTATTTTCTGTTGGTGGAAGGCCGAAATGCCGCTCAGTTGCTCTGTTTCCATAAGCAATGCTATTACTTTCAATTTATAGCCCGCATCATACAGGGTGCCGGTGGTAAACGCATGGATTTGAAGACAGCATTTTTCCCTTCCTAAGGTCGTAGAAGGTTGAAAGTGGGTTAATGCAAAAGAGGTGGATGGGAAATGTATGTTCCGCGTGATGTTAGTCGGAATAATAGAGTGGTTCGTTGAAGAATGTGTTTTTTGTGTGAATATCTATTTTTGGAACGTCACTTGATCGTCCGCGTGCAGCGTGCCTTCCGTTTAAGGTTCACTATCGCATCCTATGACCGAATTCCCGATCGAAAATGAATTCTTGCGTGGGTTAATGCATTCCAAGATATCAGAAATGTGTCCACAATAAGAAGGGGGCCTCAGATTACCGTCACTACCCCAAAAAGCATCGAGCTGCAATTGAACAACCTCCCAATTCGGAAACAAACAGATGCCCTAGGCATTTTGAGACGTTCCATTCAACGAATTGTTAATGAACATCTTCATTTGCACCCCTACAAGATGGTTGTCATTCAAGAATTGAAGCCAGACAACTCGCTAGTGAAAACATGTGTTGCCTCAAGTTGGTATCATTTTCTTCTCTGACGAGGCACATTTTCATCTCAATGGATGTGTGATTAAGCAGAATATGCGCTATTGAAATGATAAGAATCTCCAGGTGCTCCACCAGAGGCCCCTGCACTCCGACAGGTTGACAGTATGGTGTTTAATATCAAGAATTCAGATTTTCGGTCCTTACTTTTTGAAGAAAATGATCGAGCGGCTACAGTCACTTCTGCACGTTACCTAACCTTGATCCAGGATTTTTTCTTGCCTGAATTGGAATGGATTGAGCTGGAAGGCGTCTGGTTTCAGCAGCGCGGGGCCACAGTCCGCACAGAATGGTTTTCGTGAACTTTTTGTTAGACAGATTCCCCGGGCGCCTCATCTCCCTAAGAGGCGATTTGGACTGGCCAGAGTGTCTCCGATTTAGCCCCTTGTGATTTTTTTTCTGTGATGATACCTAAAATCCTTGGTTTATAACGATCATTCCAGGATCCTGCAAGCCTACAAAAACAACATTCGAGCCCAAATCGCTAAAATTTCGGTGGCAATGTTTCAAAGAGTGCACGAAAACTTCAGAAAAAGGCCTACTCAGGGTTTAGAGAGTGAGGGGCGTTATTTAGACGGTACTTTGTTCAAAATCATGTAAACTTAAATTTTCTATGTTAATGAATCAGGAAAAATTAAAAAACAAATGTTATATTGTAACAGTCTGCGTTTTATTCCATTTTCAAATCCATGCGTCTGCTGCATGCCACCCTGTATGAATACCTTTTATTTTTTATTTGTGAAACTAGCTACTAACAAAAATATTGTACTGTTACCGATAACACAAATCAGCACCATAGACTGCAATGCCACATCATAGTCTAGACAATGTTCTGGATTTGTGAAGGCAGGACAGGAGAAAGACAGTGTTAGCAAGCTTGTGAATTCCCACAACTCATGTTCGTCGCATCGGTGCACTGCCACTGCCGGTTGAATTCAATATTACCAGATTGAGATAGGTTTCCCGCGGCATATGGCCATTTTTAGGACTGGCGAGAATTTTAAATCAAACACTGGACATTTTTATATTAATTTCGAGTATAAGACGCACCTGAATTTTGGAGGCAATTATAGTCCATAAAATACGGTCTACGAATGTGTGGTAAATCTGTACATGATAGAGTGTCAAATGCAATTATAAGAAGTGAATGCGGTGCGAATGAAAGTCATATGAACAAAATAATTAAAGGGTCATTAAGATGGTTTGGACACATGGAAGAAAGATAGAATGAAGACAAGATGGTCAAGAAAGTATATGTAAACGGAGTGAACAGAGCTGGAAATAGAGGAAGGCCAAGGAAAATGCGGCACAATCAAATATTAAATGTTGGTCAGGTAAGGAGTCGGAGAAATCCATGTGCGTGCATGACACGATGAATGAATGTAGAAGAATCGAGAGAAGTATGTCAGGACAGAGCAATGTGTCAGTCCATTCTGTCTGAGACAGGGTGGTGGTTAATTAGGTAGTGAATATTTAATAATACAAACCTTCATTATAAAGTTTTACGAATGACGAAACTGGTGAAACGGATGTTGTATCGGTAATCGCTCTTACTACCACTCCGCGTCTGTGTGCCCGAATGATAGCATTTGTCAGTTGTGGACAGGTCAAATAGTAAAGACATAAGTCAATGCTAATTCGAGCAGAATCAATTGTTTGTAACATCTTATTAAAATTATGAGCACGACAGAATTGCTGAGTACATTTTGCAGTTACTGGTTTATTGCAACTTAAACGCATACTATTAAATACAATAATATCTGTTATGTTCGAAATGTAACTTTTTTTCACTTTTAAAACGACTTTTAATACTATATCACAAACACAAATAATTCCCATAATTCCTATCACTTTATACCAATAGCTCATTTTGCACGATTAAAGTTACTTTTTATGTATACCTATTACAGATAAACGATTCCACTTTAATCTTAAAATACTTTTAAATTTAAGTTTAACCGCTGTTGTCATAAAAATTCCATTTCAATTGTTTTTCCACAAGCATTCTTCTTTCTTTTTTATATCGCTTTTCATGGCTAATGAGTTTTCGCGCCAGTGTCAGGTAATCTTTTTTTTTTTTATTATTATTTTTTTTTATTGAACATTTACCAAGTACATGGTTTTAATACCTCCCAACTGGGGTAACCCGTTCTAGGGAGGCATTCCTAGTACTCTATATAATTTCAATATATAATATAATTTACAAATTCAGGGAACAGTTAAGGGAAGCAACACATATCCTAAAGTGTATAACTTAAAATTAATTGACTTATATATTATATAACACTATTTAAACTATTTATTTATTTTTAAAAATTAAACTACATTCAAGCCGTCCTTTTTTTAATGTCTCCGTAGTTACATGTTTTTTGTAATTGTGCATTATCATTTTTTGTGGGTCGTTTATAGTTTTGTTAATTATGTTATAGAGTTTGGGTCCAAGATAGTAGAAATGTCTTTGCGCATAAGAAGTTTTAGTTTTTGGTACAAAATGGTTATGTTTGTTGCGTGTGTTGTACGTTTGTTGTGCTTTTAAGTGTCTGTCGGTGTCCTTGTGGTAGTGCACGACTAAATTTCTTATATATAGTTGTATTATGTCCGGTACTTGAAATTCATCGTAAAGTTGGTCTGAGGGGAATCGATATGGTTTTTTGTTAATGACTCTAATTATTGTCTTTTGGGCTACAATGACTGTTTTTTTTTTTCGTTGATAATTAAAACGAAATTTTCCTTTCGTTGATATTAAAACGAACTGTGAAATTTCACGCTATCTATATAAATATATAATATGGGAGTGACGTATTTCGCTTTGCTAGACCAATATCAAATAATTGTTAGAAAACATACATTATACATATTTTTAAAAGCTTTTTAAGTTTTAGAAGTAATTAAACATCGAAGCAATAACATTATGTTTTAATTTGGGATATTGATCCTTAATGATAATATAACACGAAAGAGTGTAATTCATTTGACGCCATTGAAATAGTAGGTGAAATGTTTTTGTTTTTGTTTTAAGCTTGCCTTGTAACAAGTGTGGTAGGTTTTTTATTTCACTTAAGAAAGTTTAAGTTGTTCGTTGATTTAAAGTATCATTGACCCTGAATTTCTAGATCCAATACTGATGTTGTTTACTTAATCAATCTTCAGTGATAGTACTTAAACATCGTCATCTCTTAATTTAACGGCTATATTTATTGTTGCTTGAACAAGGATGTAAGAAACCATATTAAATGTGTAATAATAAAGGAGCGTATATTTTTTAACCAAGATGTCAAAAGACGATTATAATCTGGTTTACGGTTCTCTCAATATGCAAAAAAGTCTACTGTATATGAAATTCAGTAGATGTGGTATTTTAATCCAAGCATTCAATTAATGGAAATAAATGGCGATGAGGTTCGCAACCCATCACACCGCGTCTTCCGCGGAGCGAAAAGAAAAGGATGGAGTGCCGCATCAGTAAAAGTGTGACATTCCATTCTTTCTGCCTACCCTTTCGGGGAGACGGCGTGATGGTTAGTTAGTTAGTTGTAAGTGATTGAATATATTCATTTTTGCATTGGCTCAACGGCCAGAGAATAAATTAGTGGATAGATTATAACATTTTTTGTAATTTTAGGCGATACTTAGAACCGTGCGAGGTGCAGCCTGAGATCGAGAAGAGCCGACTCCGATAGTCAATACAGACGATGAGTTGGGATAGCGCCAGGAAGAAGATGCATGTTCGTGTCTTGTGATATCGACTTTTACCAATGTTTCGGAGATCATTGTAGATTAATATCCCTAGAAATATATAATGAAAACAACTGAATGAGAGCACTTTTACTTCACATGAGATGTACATTTAATTTTGTAAGAATAAAAGGTGGATATATCAATTTATGTTATAATTGATAATTTTGTACTCTTATGTAAATATGTACTAAATAAATAATCGATACTTATCGTTACATAGATAATTTGACATAGAAATATATTCAACTTTATTTAAAAAAAAAAAGAAACAGTTTGCTGTCTGGCAACACTACATGCGTGAACACATGCGCGGTGTTGTATAAATTTAATCGATCATATGTTTCTTTGTGCTGTTTTTCCGGTGGTCGTTGTCTTATTAAAAGTTTGAAGTTTGGATTGCAGTTTTTAATTTAGAAGAATTCTGCTTAAACTTGCATTAATATAGACTAGTACGTTTAAAAGCTGCCTTCAGATTGTTTCGCATTTTCACACAAACTTTTTTTTGGTTAAGTTCTACCACGAAGTACTGGCACGTGTTCTCTTCGCGATCACGTATTAAATAGTACTTTTGCTTCTTAAAAAAAGGGTTTATTAATACTCTGTAATGTGTGATGATTTTTTTCATAATTGTAAAAGTGAAGTGAAGTTTATATAAAAAACAGTGTGACCACGAGTTTGTAAAAATCAAGTTCAAGTGAATACACTCATTTAGGGTTAACTTCATTACTTAAACGTATCATAAACTTAAAACTATTTTATTTTATGAATCCTATGTTATTTGACTTCTTATGATTCGACAAATCAAAATTTGGATCAATTTCTTGGATCTAGTGACATAAGAAGTTATTGGTTAAGTCGAGTGTTTTTTTTTTCTTTCTAACCAATGGGCTCAATGCCGCTAGATATAAGTGCATAATATTTTATTCAAAGATAACATACATTCCATAATTCTAAAACTAATGAAATTAATGTGCGTGTTTTCAAGTGAAAATGTACATGTGAAAAAAAAAATGTGCTTGGTGAATTTTAGTGATTTCCTATGCTCCTTTACTTTGGATTATTAGTTTTCTTCTCAACTACTCTGCCTACCTCGGGGTTTTGTAAGTGTCAAAATTGCATATAATAATTAAAATTTAAAAATTCAATACAAGAATGTGGTGATCGTTCTAGAAAATATTTTGCAGTTTCGGTGCATTTTTAAATAATTCAACTACTCGCTATTAAGCTGTCAACCATATAGCTTTAGAAAAAGATTTTGCTTCTCGTCAATAGGTGCTGCTAATGTAGCATTTAGAATTTTAACAACTATTTTATTTGCCTATGCATAGATGGCGCTCCACACATTTTAAACGAAACTGTTTTACGACTCGGTAATATTTTTCTTTTAAATCGATAGATGTCGCTAACGACAAGATTTTTAGTGAACTCTAGAACGAACTTTTTTTTAAATAAGCGTTACTAAAAGTCTTTTTTCTTTTTAATTAAATTTACATATTATTGTAACCACAAATCCATCTACATGTTATTTATAATTAATGGATTCTCCAATCTGTTATGACGAAAATAGTGTTTTGTTGAAATTTATGTTTTAATGTTATAATTGTTGCAATGTCGTTTTAGACACACTAAAAAGGTCACAGGGACTATCCGTTTCATTGAACATTTAAATTTTTTTTTATCAGATTAATAGAGTTAAAATATTTATATAAATGATCAAATCAAAACATTTTATTATCTCAACAGACATTACAAACAATATTAATGTTTAAGACATCTATTGAGTACAGGTCAATTAGAATATATACAATATAATACCAGGAACGTATGAGAGATGGTTCGACATTAGGAAGACAAGGCACTCTAAAGTCAAGAGTAATTGTCTTCTGAACGTTCTTTCACCGGTGTCACCAGAGGCAGGTTTGTTTCTGGAGGTCGATAGGTATGCTGTCGGAGATATCTATCAGGGAAAAAAATACCAACATCCTCTAGCATGGCCGAGTTCCCGAAATATCCCCTGATTATTCTAAAGAAATGGGTTATGAGATGCCCATCTCTTCGAAGCTGTAGAGCTTCCAGCCTTCCCAAAATAAATGACATGGAATAGAGCCACGGATAGCTACCATACTCCTTTATGTAGAGATACATCAGAATTTTTTTCTGAACCCACTCCAGTAATAACGGGACCACTTTCGAGTATGTTCCGAACCAAACTATGTTGGACGGTCTATAAGGCGTTGCATGGAATGGCACCAGTTTATATATCTGAACTCTGCATCACCGAGAACCTGAATGCCAGACAGTCTACATTGTGATCAGTAAAGTCTTCTGCGATCGCTAGATTGATTGTGCCAAAACGCTCACACAAACTTTGGCGACCGAGCCATCGCGGTATAATCTTCCAGCAGACCTCAAGTGCATTGAGAAACCGTCAGAGTTTAGATCGAGACCAAAACGCATCTTTTTAAATTATCATTTCCTTTGATCGGCTGCGTCAGGTGCAGCCTTCATATTAAATATGTTTATTTTTTTATCTATAATAGTTCATAAAACGGAGCATTTTCTGCAGCGCCCTTGAGATGAGTAATTCATAAAAATGGTGCTCTATAAATTATCCAATTTTTATTCTAATTATTATCTATGATACATAGTTCTCAATGCTCTAGTAAAATATGGCACAACGCAGAGTATAATATATTTACTCGTAATGAAGTTAACCACTGCGTTCAGTGGGCTCTTGTAATGAAAATAAAATCGATAAATCTTATTCTATTATTATTAGATTACACAATTTGGGTGCTTACGATAGGATTGGGGGTAAGGACCAAATTCTTTTTATCGCTACACAACGGACATTACAACCGAAAGTATTACAATGGAAATTTTTATATTACGGTGGAATCATAAAGTCGTGTACACAATCATGCATGGGTAGGTACTGTAAATACTTGATAAAATATCATATATTATTATTATTTAATAATCGGTAAACATGTTTACAATACCCACTGGCAAAAGAAGGATGAAAGTAGAATGTAGAAATCCAGTAGAAATGAGATCTCTTAGACGAATGTGTGGATACTCTGTGTATGCTAGAGTATCGAATGAAAATATAAGAAGTGAATGCAGTGCGAATGATGGTGTTATGAACAAAATAATGAAAGGATTATTAAGATGGTTTGGACATTTGGAAAGAATG
This sequence comes from Lepidostoma basale, assembly GCA_022606425.2. NCBI lineage: Eukaryota > Metazoa > Arthropoda > Insecta > Trichoptera > Lepidostomatidae > Lepidostoma > Lepidostoma basale. The sequence continues at coordinate 2,937,627 of JAHDVF020000333.1, read as the reverse complement.
AATGAAGAAAGAATGGTAAAAAAATTATGTTAACGATGTAAATGGAACCAGAAATAGAGGAAGACTGAGGAAAACGTGGCACGATCAAGTAAATCAAATGTTGAATGTCGGCCATGTGAGGAGTTAGAGAAATCGACGCGCGTGCATTACACGATGTATGAATGTTGAGGAATCGAGAGAAATATGTCAGAAAAGAAAAGTGTGGCAGTCCATTCTTCTGCCTACCCCTTCGGGGAGACGGCGTGATGGTTAGTTAGTTAAGTGTTTTTTTTTTCTCCGTAATTTCGTGTCACTTGTCGCACAATGGAATCAAAATACTTCACGTCCTAACCTAAAACGTTTTAAATTGCATATAAATTGCACTAAAATTGTAAATACTTTAGGTTTTTTCAGTGGCACGCAGGTTTTACCCAAAAATTATTTAAACTAAAAATAAATGCTTAATTTTTAGGTAGAAATAAGATGGACAAAAAATATAGCAGGATTTGCGAAAAAAATGGTTCTTACCCTCTTCTTTTTCCTCTTAGTTTATGTCGTATGACCATCTCTCCATCTTTTTGGGGCCTTTCTGGTAATCTCTGTTTCCATGAATAGGAATATTCCGGTAGGATTCTAATTTGATAAAGGTAATTTATAAATGCATTATCATTTAAAATAAAATGTTATCCTCAAGTCGCAGATGGCATTAGAGTGAATCTCTCTACCAGATTATGTAGATTGCTGTTCTTTGGGACGGGTAGGGAACCTAAATTAGAAAATTCCCATAATTTGCCTCAATGGTAATGCTCGTCTTATTTTAATACCCACGAGTAAGAGGGCGGCAGTACGGAAATGTACCCTTAACTATTTTATATATCACGTTTATTTAATCATTACTGATATCTCATTCTTATTGCTCAAGAATTTTTTTTTTTTTAAGACTAATTTTAATTTGACTTTATTTTCCTATCATTCACATTGAAATTACCGTTACAACGCGTAAACACATATGTTTAAATATAAGTATTTGTAATATTATGATAAGAGTGAAATAAATGTATAATAGTAGAAACGAGAATTGTGGTGAATCTGTGTATGATAGTGGCAAATGCAAACATAAGAAATGAGTGCGGTGCGAATAAAAGTGTTGTAAACAAAATAATGAAAAGTTACTTAAATGTTAGGATGATTTGGACACATTTAAAAGATGAATGAAGAAATAATGATAAATAAAGTATATATAAATGACATTAACGGAATAAGAAATAGAGGAAGATTGAGGAAAACGTGGCATGATCAAATAAATCAAATATTGAAAGTCGGCCACGAATGGAGTTGGAGAAATCGACGTGCGTGCACGAGACGATGTATTGTTTATTATTATGAAATTTGAATTCAGTCCATCTTTTCTGCCTACTCCTTCGGTAGGCAGTGTGATAGTTAGTTAGTATTTATATTGGGTTCAGTCAAACTATTTATTTATTTATCTATAAAGTTTGCTCCCTTTTACACGTTTATTAAATGAGAATTGATGTAGTTGACATGATTAATTAAAAAAAAATCGTAAATCGTAAATTTAAACACAAAATAAATTAATAATTATAATTTCTTCTATAAAGAGCACATAAGATGTCTCTCTAATAATAATTTTTCTGAATTTGCTAACCATCTCATTGAAAAAGACCATTCGTTTAATAAAGGTAATAGAAATTAAAAATAAAGAAAATATTATAAATAATCAAAAAAAATTTAACATCAATTCCAATCTTTGCTTTATTTCCTTTGTTGTAAGTAATTACCTGAACCCCAAATGAGAACATTGTTTTAAATTGAATCATAATATTTGTTATAACAAAAGCAAAAGCTTAAACAAAAGTATAAGCGTACCAAAATAAATCTCTGTCAGATCATGTAAACAATTTTATAATATTTTAAATCTGTATGTATCTTTATAATATGTATCACTGAAGAAGGACTGCTTGTCCGAAACATGTCTATGTAATTAATTTTTTTTTAAATATAAGTGTTGTATAAACAAAGTGTATAAAAAAAGAAAAAGAGTAATAATTATAAGTTTATAAGAAAATACGAGAGAGGAACAAAATTATGAAGTAAGAACCATCTGTTTATATCGCACCGTGAGTGTAAAACCGAGATAAGTGCAAATATACATTTTGGAGACATGGGAGTTTAAAGACTTCATATTGCTTGGTAAAACTGTTTTTTTTTTTTTTAAATAAACTAATGATTTTCGGTTTATAGGTATATTACTATAAACTGAAAATCATTGGTTTATTAAAAAAAAAACAGTTTTTCCAAGCAATATGAAGTCTTTAAACTCCCATATCTCCAAAATGTATATTTGCACTTATCTCGGTTTTACACTCACGGTGCGATATAATTATTAGAGAAAAAAAGTTCTCTGTCCCAAGGCTTGAAGAACCCTTAGATTGCAAAGTTTTTTATGTAACATTTATATTTTTTGTCTAGAAGCTAGACAACGAACACAGAAAGATACTTATCTATATATCGGCGTTACTCATCGAGTCTGTTTATATGTGAATTGGATGAATATTTATTCGCGGCTCTTCTCCGAGTATAATGTTGTAGAATTCTATATATGCAACAATAGTGCTTTCTGCATCCAGTAAATCGATGATTGGTCCTGTCTCCTGTACGTACAGGTTACTTCACACCTTTACGACTGGAATCCATTGAAGGCCTCTCCCGCCCGCACAATAAGGCCGGGCGAGAGTTTCAGATGACAAAATATCTCGTAAAGTTCCAAGTTATGTCTCGTCTTACTGCCCATGCCCGGGGGATTATGCGAGCATGTACGTATAGTATGCCCGCCCCGGTGCATGTGCCCGCCATTGTGCAAATCGCTCTTTTCAATTCGCATTTTCGGCGTTCAATCAAGTTCTTATTCTTCTTCCTGCGCGCGCTTTTTTTTCGCCTCTCGTTTGTTTTGTTCGCTCGCTCTCTTTCCCGCTGCTCAATAGACAGTCTATTTATTTATTCCCAGATGTCGAGAATCAGTATAGAAATTTCTTTTTACTTGTTTTCAATGAACCCGGTGTCTCGTGTATGTACCATCACTCTACCTGGGGCTCAGGCGTCTACCCTGAGCTTCTCAAATATTTTGCAATATTGTGACCTACTTTTAAAATTGTTTAATAGTATTTTTTTGCACTAGTCATTTGGTTTCTTTAACAATGATGTAAAACTCCATATTAAATAATTAATACGAACGAAAACGTCGTGTTTACTAGATGTTTTGTTATAATTTATGGGAATAACATGTTTCGCCTTTCTGGGGCATTATCAAATGAAATGATATTTGATAATTCCCTAGAAAGGTGAAACATGTCATTCTCATAAATTATAATAAAACTTCTAGAAAACAGATGTTTTCATTTGTATAAATGAGTTATTACTATTTTGTTTCCATTGCCGACCACTTTACTACCGAGGTAGCGATTGTGGGGTTAAAAAACGCCATAACGGGTTATCCTAGTTAGAAAGTATAAAATTAATCAAATAAATGGTGCACTTAAAGTTGTCATCGCAAACAAAAGCCTATCCAAAAAAGTTAAGATAGCAGTGCATAAATGTGTTCTTGTGCCGACACTTATGGAAATGAAGCATGGAACTGGCAAAAAAGATTAAAATATGGAACAAATGCAGTAGAAATGAGATCTCTTACATAAATGTGCGATAAAACTGTACGTGATATGCATAGTCGAATGCAGATATAAGAAGTGAATGCGGTACGAATGAAAGTGTAATGACAAAATAATGAAATGGTCATTTATATGGTTAAGACACTTGGAAAGAATGTAAGAATGGTGAAGAAAGTATATGTAAACGACTTGAACGGAACTAGTAATAGACGATGGCCGAGGAGAACGTGGTACGATCAAATCAATCAAATATCAAATATCGGTCACGTAAAGAGACGGAGAAATCGATGTGCGTGCATGACACGATGTATACCTAGATGGTTAGTAAATGAACAATAAATATCTTTCGTGTGCAACGATGGAATATGTATATAATTATATTTATATACGTCATTCACAATGGTGAGAATCTGAAATATGAGCATAGCAACAAAGCTGAAGAAACTTATGAAAAGTAGTAAACAAGGTACGATTGCGCATAAATATATAATATGTGAGAATGTTGAGAAGCGGGCTCGTTTCGCAATGATTTAAACGAGAGCAATACTAAAGGTATCCTTGAGCCCGGTACCTTATTAACAATGGTGATTGTGTAACAACCTATTTCCCCCTGTCTCTTTACTTCCCTTAGAAGACAGCTTTGGAAGCCCAATTCACGTGCACCGCCGAGCGGATGCTGCCGAGGGAACCACGCTTTCTTCAGATTTGGAACTTGTCGCATATCGAGATTTAAATTATAACAAAATCATTGCTTAAATGGTTGATTATATTTTTTAAATGGTTTTTCTTCTATATTCGCCATACTTTGCGTTATGATGCTTTATTTCTCTTTTACATATACTTTGTATATACTCGTACAACACTTATATTTAAAAAAAAATAACATAGACATGTTTCGGACAACCAGTCCTTCTTCAGTGACACATATTATAATGATACATATTTAAAATATTATTAAATTGTTAACATGATCTGACAGATGTTATTAAGATTTATTTAAAATAAATATATCTTGTGGCGATGAGGTTCGCAACCCATCACACCGCGTTTCCCGCGGGGCGAAAAGAGAAGGATGGAGTGCCGCATCGGTTAAAGTGTGACAGTCCATTCTTTCTACCTACCCTTTCGGGGAGACGGCGTGATGGTTAGTTAGTTAAATATATCTTTATAACATCTGTCAGATCAAGTACACAATTATATAATATATATTTTTAAATATGTGTCACTGAAGAAGGACTGGTTGTCCGAAACATGTCTATGTAATTTTATTTTTTTAATATAAGTGTTGTATATACAAAGTATATGAAAAAGAAAAAGAGAAATTTAAATGGTTATTTACGTTTTTTAATAATATTTGAATGGTTAATTACATTTTTAAATCTAAATAATACATGTCATGAGAATCAATATAATAGCTTAAAACAAATTGTATACAGTAATTGGGTTCAAACGACCTGATGAATACAAAAAAAAATATTTTATATCAGATTTTGATGTACGTTAACCCGACGATCGCCATAAACGCAGCTGTGCGCGCTTCGCAATATTCGAAAGATGAATTTCAAAATTAATTCCGATTTTCTCACAACGACATCTATGAAAATTAACAAACCAAAAAGGATCGATATTTTTCTATAGTTTGGGAGAAAATACGTGGCGTACCGGCGCGCTGTTTCTACAAACATGTGGCGATGAATAAGTATGGGATATATTTTAAAGGATTCACCATAAATTGTTATTTGTTGAGTTTTACATAAATTTGTTATGCTTTATTTTATCAGAAACATAGTATTTTCATTCATTGAAGCTCGTCGTTGATAATGGCTATGTATTTCGTAACGTTGTTATCGTGATAGCGTGAACCTTGCGATCTAGAGCACACATCAGGTCACAGTAATTGCGCTTTCACTTTGTAAAATGTAATACTTTATTCGCAATACATTAACATTATACACTATTATCTTTATGATTTCAATTACGTACTTACTTGCAAAATATGCCTACGTATCGTTATGTATTTAGATATATTATGATTTTTTATTAGTACATGGTCAGTTAGTGCACCAATTTTTAACTTTCTGTTTATTATAATATATGTTAACAATTTTATGTTAATATTAATATAATATATGTTTTTTATACCATTTTGAATGTATACAAATACTTGTAGACGAATACCGGATTTTACCCATTGCGGGTTATCAATTCAAGGATTAATTGTATCTCAATAGAGACGAAGATGCAAATTGGAAACAGAATATGGTGTTTACAGGACTTATCACCTGTCATTGGTTGGGTTAAGCGCACGCTTTATGTAATAAAACATTCCCAATTCCACCTTTCTTACGACCACCATGTCTGACAAATTTTTGGAAGTTGTATAGGTATATGTTAATTTGTAACACCAAAGTTCACATGTTAGTTTCAATCTACACACTAGCGCCATCTATATTAATATATGTTATTATTATAATATATGTTATTAAACTTACTAACTATCACGCCGTCTCCCCGAAGGGGTAGGCAGAAAGAATGGACTGCTACACTTTTCTTTCCTGACATATTTCTTTCGCTCCTCAACATTCACACATCTTGTCATGCACGCACGTCGATTTCTCCGACTCCTCACGTGATCGACATTCAATATTTGATTTGATCGTGCCACGTTTTCCTCGGTCTTCCTCTGTTTCTGGTTCCATTTACATCGTTAACATATATTTTTTTTACCATTCTTTCTTCATTCATTCTTTCCATATGTCCAAACCATCTTAATGATCATTTCATTATTTTGTTCATAACACGATCATTCGCACCGCATTCACTTATTATATTTTTATTCGACACTATCATACACAGAGTATCCACACATTCGTCTAAGATATCTCATTTCTACTGCATTTATTCTACTTTCATCCTTCTTTTGCCAGTTCCATGCTTCGCTTCAATACATAAGGGTCGGTAGAAGAACACCATTGTGCACGATGTTATTAATTATATGTTAAAGATTTTGTTATTAATAATATGTTAAAGATGTAAATGGAACTAGAAACAGAGGAAGACCGAGGAAAACGTGGCACGATCTAATAAATCAAATATTGAATGTCGGTCATGTGAGGAGTCAGACAAATCGACGCGCGTGCATGACACGATGTATGAATGTTGAGGAATCGAGAGAAATATACCAGGAAAGAAATGTGTGGCAGTTCATTCTTTTTGTCTACCCCTTCGGGGAGACGGCGTGATGGTAAGTTAGTTAGTTTTTGTTTTTGTATACAACAGGTTGTTTGAACCTAATAACTGTACACAATTTATTTTATCTATTAGGAAAAACATTGCACTACTGTACTATTACTTCTCGGCGCTACATCCCGGTGTGGGACTTGGCCTTTTCCACAACCCTGACCATCTCTCTCCCTTCCCCAGCTCCTTCCATTTTCTCTCAATCTTCTTCCGCGCAATCCGCCCATCTTTTCCTAGTTCTGCCTCTTGGTCTCTTTTCGCGGGGCATCCATCTGGATATAATTTTTGGTGTTCTACCTTCTGGCATTCTTTCTACATGGCCAGCCCACCGTAGGCGTTGAGACTTACAGAATCACACTACTGTTTCCTGGTTAATCAGTACTTCAAGTTTAATATTTCTTTTGATCCTGTTAGTCCCATCCTCCAGCGTGGGTCCGAAAATTTTTCTCAGAATTTTCCGTTCAAAAACTGCCAGTCTGCCTGCCTTTCTCTCTATGCGTTAGAGAAAATTGCACTAGCAAAAACAATATGAATGTTAAATAAATGCGATATTTTATAATAATGATATATGGCGGGTGAAAGCGTCGAGAGGAATATAATGAAAAGAGGAAACAGTGGCAATAATTTTTTATGTTGATGATATGAATACGAAGACAAGAAAACTTGGGACGATTGTGAAATTATGAAAGTCAGGTCAAGTGTCGTGAAATTCAAAGAAATGAACTTCGTGCATGACACCTTGTATGAATGTAGGTAGAGCTTGTATAGAAAAATCGAAATATATCCACAGAAGCAAAGATGGCAGTACACAATGGAGTTCTATTGCCAACCCTCATGTATGGAAGTGAAGCTTGGAGCTGGCAAAAGAAGAATGAAAGCAGGATAAACGCCGTAGAAATGAGATCACTAAGAAATAAGAATGCGCGTAAAACGTATGATAGAATACCGAGCGATGAAATAAGAAAGAAATGTAAGGCAGATGACTGCTCAGATGGTTTGGATATATGGAACGAATAGATGAGAGTAGAATGGTTAAAAGCACAACGTTGTACACAAGCAGAGTGAGTGGAAAAAGAAGCCGAGGACGACCGAGGAAAACATGGCATGACCAAATTAATCAATTTCTAAAAGGCGGCCACATTCGAAGTCGGAATATCGACGTGCGTGGATGGTACGATGTATGAATGTAGAGGAAACCCGAGAGGTATTATGGTTAGTTACTTAGAAAAATGTTTAAAAAATGGAAGTGTGGCAGTCCATCCTCACTACCTACTCATCCGAGGAAACTGCATGATGTTTAGTTAGTAAGTTAGTTAACACATTTTCTGCAAGCATGTATATTTGCGCGATAATTACATGGCTGAAATACAATTATCACATATACCTATGTATACTTTGAAATGTGATAAAAAGATGTCGCTAAAAGCACATGCAAAAATACACTAAAAATAATCCGAATCCGCGAAAAATGTATTTATTGGTACTCGTATAGTGTATTTATTAGTACTCGTATAATGTACTTTTTAATACTTGTATAGTGTATTTATTTTTACTCGTATAATGTACTTATTAATACTCGTATAGTGCATTTATTGGTACTCATATGAGGTATTCAAAGCAAAAGTGGACTAACCCCATCTACCATAGATTTGTCGTAATGCGTACAATCGATTATAAAAATGTACGAAAAACTAACTAACTAACTAACCATCACGCCATTCCCCCGGATGGGTAGGCAGAGAGGATGGATCGCCACAATGCTCTGTCCTGGCATACCTCTCGGGCTTCCTCTACATTCATACATCGTACCATGCACGCACGTCGATTATTCCGACTTCGAATGTGGCCGCCTTTTAGTAATTGATTAATTTGGTCATGCCATGTTTTCCTCGGTCGTCCTCGGCTTCTTTTTCCACTCACTCTCATCCATTCGTTCCATATGTCCAAACCATCTCAGGGATCCTTTTTTTTAAATTTTATCCATGATGCAGTCATCTGCCTTACATTTCTTTTTTATTTCATCGTTCGGTATTCTATCACACAACGTTTTTCCGCACATTTTTCTTAATGATCTCATTTCTACGGCTTTTATCCTGCTTTCATCCTTCTTTTGCCAGCTCCAAGCTTCACTTTTTTTTATTTTTTTTATTTACGTATACAACAGGTCGCTTGAACCCGATTACAGTATACAATTTGTTTAAGCTGATATATTGATTCTCGTGACATGTGACAGGTAGCCAATCTATCGCCATTTTACTGTCACGAGAATACTACGCCAGACCAAAGACAGTGTGACAATCATACCCAGAACCTTCGGAATGGGAATCAGAGCTCTTACCACTCAGCCACGAAGGTCGTACGAACATGTTGGGTTATAACTTGTCCTGATCCGTACCGAAACGATGGGCACCGCATTTTCTTAGAGCCGCGCTGGGGCCTAATATTTTGTTGAGATTTGTATCGCCGGATCGGGGGGTTATCAGCTCCGATAATGGAGGGCCGTAATGCTTTTCATTTATTCACACGTAACGACCACTTCCCGGGATGTGTCCTCGCCGCGGGGCGGGTGCTCCCACTCGACGGGATTGTGTGATTAAATACGCTTTTACTTAATTAACCTCGGCTTATTTCATTTAAAGCCCATTACGACTTATCGGGAAGGTGGTAACGTTATTTCACTTGCTGCCGTAATTCATCTGCCTCGCTCTTTCTTACACTATACCACTGGACCATCCTTCAATTATATCATCTTGTCATTTATTTAAATATTATCATCGTTATTTTCTCTATCAGTGACGTCATTATTTAATATTTATTACATAATATTATTAAAATAAATACATTAACAATATCATCTAGTTCAGACCAGTCTGACGATGCCAGCTAGCCTGGCGAAACCGGTCGCTGTCGAAAAAAATATAAAAAGTGGAAGTAGGTACAATAGATATTTAAAAAAAACGTATTATTTAATTATTGTTTAAAATTAACATCCATCAATAGATTTCAGTAAAGTCATTACATTATCTTTATAATGTCATATTGGGAAATATAACTCCATAATCGACGTACATGCATGACACGATGTATGAATGTGGAGGAATCGAGAGAAATATTACAGGAAAGGAAACTCTGCTGGACAGTCTTCAAAGTGCTACATGGAATGGCACCAAGTTACATATTATAATATCCGAACTCTGTATAACGTACAGCTTTAATACAAGGAAATTCACACTTCGCTCGGCGAACTCCTCGGCAATAGGAATATTAGTTGAGCCGAAGCGTTGCCCTAGTATACAAAATTCGGGGATCGAGCCTTTGCGGTAGCCGGTCCATTAGCTTGGGAGAATCTCCCTTCATACCTCAGATGTATATGATCCGTCAGATTTCAGATCTAAGTTGAAAACCCATCTTTTTCATATTTCATACCCAATATAAAACTTGCATATTTTGTTCTATTATACTTTCTAACCGATCGCGAATATCGGATATAGCGTTCACATTGGATTTAAAACGCGCCCTTAAGGTGATTACATCACAAAAACGGCGATTTAAAAGTTAACATTTTATATTATTATTAAAGAACAATGTGCTTCTGTCAACACTCGGTGAGAAGGCGTGATGGTTAGTTAGTTAGTTTTTAACTCAGTAATGTTAGTATTCATTTTCAAATAACCATTCCCTGGAATTATGCGAAAAATGTGTAACATTTCATTTCTTATATTCATTTTACCGCATTGTCTGCGAGAAGGGTAATAAGACCCGTTTATTGGATTGGTGGTGGCCGGGGGATTGGGTATAAATACCGCTTTCGCGGATTGGGTTTTAAACTATTGGAATTGTATTTTTAGACGCAATTTTAGTTACATGTTTTTTTTATCACACGTCGAAGTATGCATACAGTAAAATATGATCATAGTAACATATTACAGTTACACACCACGTGTGGTAATTAGCGCGCATACCTACCCGCAGAAATGTATTTATTTTGTCAACGTGAATTTTTTTATAATCTTTGAGAGGAAAAAACTACATTCTTCATTGTTGCTTCAGCATATAACATACAATTAACTAACTAACCATTACGCCGTCTTCCAAAGGGGTAAACAGAAATAATAGACTGCAACACTTTACTTTCATTATAAGGATTAATTGTATCTCAATAGAGACGAATATGTAAATTGTTTTTCTGGGAACAGAATGTGGTGGGCGAGGCGCTTACAGGACTTATGACCTGTCATTGGTTGGGTTGAGCGATCGCTTTATGTTTAACAACATTCCCCATTCCGCCCTACTTATGACCACCACATGTGAGTTCGTTCTACACTAGCGTCATCTATTAAGATTGGGATCTTTAATTTCATGACATATTTCTCGCTGCCTCAACATTCATTCATCGTGTCACGCACGCACGTCGATTTCTCCGACCCCTCACGTGGCCGACATTCAATATTTGATTCATTTGATCGTGTCACGTTTTCCTCGGTCTTCCTCTACTTATAAGTTTCATTTACATCTTTAACATATACTTATTTTACCATTCATTATTTCCATCTGTCCAAATCATCTTAATGTTCCTTTCATTATTTTGTTAAGACTTTCATTCGAACCGCATTCACTTCTTATGTTTTCATTCGATACTATCATACACAGCATATAATTTGGTTTCTATTAAGTAACCAAATATAATATACTCGTATATCGATATTCGAATTCAAATTGTGTTGAATGTTGGCAATAAAAAAAATACAACGAAGTTCTTCCGAGAAATTTTCATTGACAACATTAATTTATTGTTTTTTGAACAATGATGTAAAACTCCTTATTAAATAATTAATACGAATGAAAAAAACGTATGTTTTTCTAGAAGTTTTATTATATTGTTTTATTATATTATGACATGTTTAGCCCTTCTAAGGCATTATCCATTTGATAATGCCTTAGAAGGGCGAAACATGTCGTAATATAATAAAACAAGATAATAAAACTTCTAGAAAAACATAGTTTTTTTCATTCGTATTAATTATGACAACATTAATATTTGAAGATTAAAATAAATTATTATATCATAGATTTTCTTTGGTGTTAGTCTTTAAAAAAAATCTATCTGTCAATGACGTGTTTCTCCTTGCTAGGATATTATCAAAATGTTAATTTAACCATCACGTCGTTTCCACAAAAGTTGAACTCTTCTATCTTGCCAAACTTTTTAGCCGACTTAATTTTTTTTTTCTTTTGCGTTTTTCATCATCGTGTTTTTTCGATCTTTCTCGAAGTTGGGCTCCTTTCAAATTATTGCCGTATACTTTCTACATCATTATTTATTCATTCACATTTGACAAGTGTCCAAATCAGCATAACGATCATATTATTTTGGTTTTAACACATGTCTGTCCTACATTATCTTATATATTCTTATATATCTTCTTCTTTATTCTTATATATATAACTTATTTTATGCCTTATCACGCCTAGGGATTTCATTTTGGTGATGCCCCAATAAGGCAAACTCCGTCAACCTTAAAACTCTTTAAAAATTCTATTTGCATTTTATACGAGTATTCGAGCAATATTGTTTAAAATAATTACCACGTGTTAAATAGTATTATTGCACATACGAGTATGTGTCAACGTTTTATATCACATTTTGTATTCATAAATGATGTGTTACCACTTCGTTTTGGCGAATCGTAATCCTGGCGTACAATGGCCCCACGGTTGTGATTCACTGTAATTAATTAAAACATTTAATGACAAACCACATTTTTTGGCGTCTTCTCATGGTTTGTGCTATACCTATTACAATTATATTGATAACCAATTGGAAACCGGTAGGAATTTTCTAAAAAAATTAAGTATTAGGTATATGTATCAATAATGATATTATTTACTATTAAAATTGTTTCATATCCACAAGAGTCTTCTTCTTCTTGTCAATGTCAATCTAGTCTCGTAGGGATGACAACAAATATAATCTCATCTTACGTCTAGTCGCTGTGGTGGAATGTTTCGCCGACAACTGCCAACGCGCATAAAATGTGGCCTTAATTTTCCTCTTGCTTTTATTTATTATTATTGAAAGTAGAATGAGTCGTTAAAGTAAAAAAACATTTATTTTGTTTAACAATTATTATTATTACATTTTAAAGTTTATCCAAACAAAAACCTATCTAAAATGGCAGTGCACAATGGTGTTTTTGTACCGACCCTTATGTATTGAAGCGAAGCATGGAACTGGCAAAAGAAGGATGAAAGTAGAATAAATGCAGTAGAAATGAGATCTCTTAGACGATTGTGTGGATACTCTGTGTATGATAGAGTGTCGAATGAAAATATAAGAAGTGAATGCGGTGCGAATGATTGTGTTATGAAAAAACTAATGAAAGGATCATTAAGATGGTTTGGAAAGAATGAATGAAGAAAGAATGGTTAAAAAATGATGTGTTAACTATGTAAATGGAACTAGAAATAGAGGAAGACCGAGGAAAACGTGGCAAGATGAAGTAAATCAAATATTGAATGTCGGCCACGTGAGGAGCCAGAGAAATCGACGCGCGTGCATGATTGAGGAAGCGAGAGAAATATGTCAGGTAAGAAAAGTGTGGCAGTCCATTATTTTTGCCTATCCATTCGGGGAGACGGTGTGATGGTTAGTTAGTTAGTTAAGTTTATCAAAATTATGGTGGTAAAAACATTACCCAAGTTGTTAAACATTTGCTAATATTTTTAAATTCATTCAATGGATTTATTCCACTTTAATAAATAATGGATCATATTTTAGTGTGCCATAAGGCAAAAGGTGAGAAATAAAAGAATATTTCTGTTTAATTTCGGAAGTCGCCACCTCCGCCCTATCAATTTGGGCTCGAACGCTGTTGAACTTGGCGGGAACTTGGACGACTTGCCTTTGTCTCGTTATCAGAGCTCGGCGATCATTCCAATTGCTTCCTTCTGTCTGAGATTAACTGTGGGATTCCTGTACTTGGCCGTTTCCATCGGCGGGAGGCGGGAGGCAGGACCTACCCGCGCACACGGGCGGCTGCCTGAAGGGGGAGTGCACTTGACAGCAGATTAAGAAATCTTTAAATTGAATCACAATTTCAGTTAGATAAATTACCCGCATTTCTCAAATCTATGCCTTTCAATCTAAAATATGTTAGTATTAATTTCTCATACATTTCGATTAAGTTTTATGTATAGATAATGAACAACAACAAATCATCACGCCGTTTCCCCGTAGGGGTAGGCTGAGAGAGGACCGCCACACTACTCTATCCTGGCACATCTCTCTAGATTCCTCCACATTCATACAGTGAGTCTTGACTTTGGAGAGTATCTTGTATTCCTAATGTTACATGAGGGAGTATGGTTTTTATCCGTGGCTCTATCCCACGGCATTTCTTTGGATAATGCTCGGAACCAATTCTTTACAGCTTCGAAGAGATGGGCATCTCATTACCCATTTCATTCAATTAATCAGGGGATATTTCGAGAACTCGGCCGTGCTAGACGGTGTTGTCTTTTTGTCCCTGATAGATATTTCCGACAGCGACAGCACAGATTGTTTTACCTACCGGCCATCAGAATCAATCTGCCTCTGGTGACACCGGTGGGAAGAGCAATTAGTCTGCTGAACGCGGTCTCCTCGGAGATCGACATCTTACATATTAGTGAAGGTACGTTCAGGGGACAAATATTCTTGATTTTAGAAAGTATCTTGTCTTCCTAATGTCGAACCATCACCACCAATTATGTTGTATTTTTATAATATTTTACCTGTACTCAATAGATGCCTTAAACATTTTGCTGTTTGTAGTGTCTTTTGAGTTAATAAACTGATTTGATGTCGATGATCGATACGGGGTCGGACGTGTGACAAATCGAATGCATGTGTTACTACGAACGGAAGCGTATAGAGAACCAAACATGCGGAGATTCCGACAGCCCTAGGTGCTCGGCCGTGTTCCATGCGAATAAGTTAATTTCGAGTAAAGCATTTTAGCTGGCGATTTTATCGTGGGAATTACCTCCGATGGAGTGAGATCCTCGCGCTTGCATGACTCTGCAAGTCGCATCCGATTGCAATTTCGCGTCTTTAATTTTAATACGAAAACACGAAGATAAGAATCGGACAATTATTATTTTCAGATTTAAAACAAAACATTAATGTATTCGGTTCACCCAACTTTTTCCGTGTCGATGACTGGAGTTGAATCGACCGAACATAACGGACTCGAATTAAACTACGTTCGTTTTGTTGGTAGCCGGGCGCGCCGGCGAGATAATAGCGGTTTTATAGTCTAGAGATATATTATTACGATTTTGTGAGTGTCAAACATATGTTTTATGAAAGTATTTATTTAGGATTAATGGCTGTAAAATGTGTACAGTGTAGTCAATTTACCGACGCTAAATGAACCCATTGATAGATTTTTACGATTCCCTTTTCAATGAGCAGCTACCTACATAACAATCTGCACTTTCAGAAGCCTTTTAAGGAATTTGTGTCAACTCCACGTGAAGTAAATAAAAAAAACTCGTTTATTCGTCATTACGTTGTCCATTGTGTGTTCAGTACACCTTTTAACATCCAGTTTCGTAGTGGCCGATATTGGAAATTGTACATTCGCCCCATGATGGGTAGTATTTACGGCCTCTGCCCGGTGGAGTGCAGGCTGTGATGCAGGAGTTTTATGCGACGAGAAACAAAGGGTGAATAAAGCCGAGTGGGCACAATGCGGCGTCTTGCGGAGCACACGCCGGGACGGGCACCAGCTAATCGCGGCCCGCCACTACCGTCTCTTAGGGGATGGTTTACACCTTGACGCCATCCAACCGTCTTGTGTCACTTCTATTGTAATACATTTTTAATACCTGGCGGGTGACCGTTGTTCGCGAATCCTCTATAATAGCTCTATCTTATCCTGCAGTTTCTTAAGGGTCGCGTGTCTACACCGAGGGAGCGGTTTGTCCGATCCGTCCGATAGCTCTCAGGTAGGCAAATCTCCCTCGGGTATTCACTTTAATTTGTCATAAAACACCTCATGTTTCGAGTGCTCGATTAACCCGTGAAATTTTCATTGCTCACGTTGCGCTACCTGTCCGATGATTATGTGACGGGGGTTGTGTTTTATATAAGGCGCTCTCAACCCTAATTATGAGGCGACACTTCAGTTTAGAGCCAATTTAATCATCAAATTAGTTTATTTTCTCAAAAGGTATTACAAACGTATTTACAGTTTAAGGGATATATTTAAGAACAGGTAAAATAAAATACTTAGGAATGCGTGAGAAATGGTTCCACTTTAATAAAACAAGACACTATCAAAATTCAAGAATATTTGTCCTCTGAACGTACTTTCATTAATATGAAAGACGTCGATAATAATAATATGAAAGACGTCGATAATAATAATATGAAAGACGTCGATAATAATAATATGAAAGACGTCGATAATAATAATATGAAAGACGTCGATAATAATAATATGAAAGACGTCGATAATAATAATATGAAAGACGTCGATAATAATAATATGAAAGACGTCGATTATAATAATATGAAAGACGTCGATTATAATAATATGAAAGACGTCGATAATAATAATATGCTAACTTTTAAAGCGCCGTTTTTGCGATGTAATCACCTCAAGGGCACATGAGGATGGATCGCCACATTGTTCTATCCTGGCATAATTCTCGCACCTCTTCTACATTCACACATCGTGACATGCACGCTCGTCGATTGTTCCTACTTCGAACATGGCTGCCTTTCAGTAATTGATTAATTTGGTCACGCCATGTCTTCCTTGGCCTCCCCTGACTTCTTTTTCCATTCCCACTACTAGTATTTATCATTTTAACCATTCTGCCCGGGCGCATTAAGACGTTTTAAATCTAAAAATGAACGCTGCATCTGATATTCGCGATCAGTTAGAAAATCATGTAAAACAAATATACATGTTTGGTTTTTATTTGGGTTTTCAGTTGCAGCTTCGAAGAGTTGAGTTTCTCATAACCCATTTCTTTAGATTAATTAGGGGATATTTTGAAAACTCAGCCGTGCTGGAGGGTGTAGGTATTTTTGTTCCCGACAGATATCTCCGACAGCGCCAGCATAGATTGTTCTTTCTTCCGGCCGCAAGAACCAAACTGCCTCTAATAATGCCGGTGTTAAGAGCAATAAGTTGGCTGAACAAGATTACCCCGGAGATCGACGTCTTTCATATTAGTGAAAGTACGTTCAGAAGAAAAATACTCTTAACTTTAGTGAGTCTCTGTCTTCCTATCTCTCATGCGTTCCTGATTCTTTACTCTTTCTCAAATAGATGCCTTAAACTGTTTTTATGTTTGTAATGTCTTTTGAGTGAATAAATAAACTGATAGATCTAAAATCTTTCGATCGTACTCATTAGATTAAATTATTTTGTTTATCGAATATACTCGGTATTTTTTTAAATGTGACTGTTATAACTGAATAAAAAGTGTTGCTAGCGTAGACCGATCTCTTGAATGTAAATGTGTATCGGAACAATATTAGCGTCTTTCGCGGCCGTGCAGCGCAGACGTGTCTAGCGCCGCACACCGTGCACCGGTCCGCGTCCAGTTTGCGCAATACAGCGTCTCCCGTGGCCGGGGCCACGTGCGTCTTGATCCTTCCCGGCAGATGTTCCAGTTTCTTTTCAGAAAGTTTCCTCGCGGATCACAATGGCCGCTTCCCCGTGCTCCGGTATCCCGGCAGCATTGTTCCTTGCACAATGTGAGCATTGTGCGCCCATCGCGGAGCAGATGATCGCGACAGACCGCGGGCCAGCGTCAACCTGAAAAAAAAAACAAGAATCAATGGACACGTTTTTTTCCCCTCTATATCCACGCAATAATAACTCATATTTTCTTAAGAATGTTCTTTGTCGTTTGTGAAATGTTTATAATACCGTATTATTGTTATCGTATATTATAACTAGCGCAGATTTCGTGAAAGCGAATTTATGAAATATGTGTTTGAATCATCGTCCCGAGTGTTTGCTTAGGTCTGCTCTATTTTTTTTATACGTATTCATATATTAAATAGAGAGGGAGCTAGAGGACACAGCGGTGCCCTTTCGTCAGCTTCGCTCATACATTCTCTAATCCCTTCCCAAATGTAATTTAGAGCAAAACAAGAAGGGCTTTAGGCCACATTTAATCTACATAACTCTGTGTCCCATTCTCGCACAAAACAATACATTCTAAATAAGTTAATTTACAAAAGAAAAAAACTTATAGGCTAGCATAGAAAACTTTCATATGATGGGCTTAATTTGTGGTGTAGCATTATTAAATATAATTTTAAAACATTTTAATATTTTGTTTTTATATAATTGAATTTGTTAAATGTTTAAATAAATAAAAACTTTGTTATGAATATAAAAAAACCGATGTTAGCATCGTCAGGTTTTACAATCAACTAGGAGTGAGATCTCATCTCGACTCGATTTCATCTCAACGTCAATTGGATCGAGATCTCATTTTTTTTTAACGAACCAATCGGTTTCACTCCCGCCGGAGCTTCGTTAGGGTTAAAGTTGTGTAAAAACCCAATTAAAAATTATTTTGTAGTTGTCACGATACAGGCCATGCCTAGTGTGAAAGTACAGACCATAAACTTTTTTTATCAAATGTATATTGTATATTTTAGCAAATTGCCGCACAGAGGCCCTTAGAACTTCTCCTGTATTGATAGCGATTCGTCTTTTAAACGAGGTTGCAAAAGAGATAGACCTATTTGGATGCAATTATGGCGAATTCGTAAATACCCTTACGATAAAGGCAGCAATCAAATAACTGGCTTTTCCTATTCATAAGGTTCTATGTATATTTCCTCTGATATTCTTTTTTTTTCACCCTTTACATCGATTTGGCTCGCGCTGTGATGATGTAAGGAGTTTTTCCAACAAAATAATAATAATAATAATATTATAATCATGTAAAATTAAAATAAAATAAAATGAAATAAAGTGAATTGTTTTTAACAACACCGAAATTTCAGGAGCGGAATTGGGAAAATGAAGTACAAGAAAGGGAAAATAAAATAATAAAAACTAACTAACTAATTAACCATCACGCCGTCTCCCCGAAGGGGTAGGCAGAAAGAATGGACTGCCACACTTTTCTTTCCTGACATATTTCTCTCGCTTCCTCAACATTCATACATCGTGTCATGCACGCGCGTCGATTTCTCTGACTCCTCACATGGCCGACATTCAATATTTGATTTATTTGATCGTGCCACGTTTTCCTCGGTCTTCCTCTATTTCTGGTTCCATTTACATCATTAACATATAATTTTTTTACCATTCTTTCTTCATTCATTCTTTCCATATGTCCAAACCATCTTAATGATCCTTTCATTATTTTGTTCATGACACCATCATTCGCACCGCATTCACTTCTTATATTTTCATTCGACACTCTATCATACACAGAGTATCCACACATTCGCCTAAGAGATCTCATTTCTACTGCATTTATTCTACTTTCATCCTTCTTTTGCCAGTTCCATGCTTCGCTTCCATACATAAGGGTCGGTAGAAGAACACCATTGTGCACAGCCATTCTAGCTTTTTTGGATAAAATAATAATAAAAATAAAAATAATAAAATAATAATAATAATAAGAGTGGTGTATGGAGCATACATAATATACTCGTATTATGTATTAACCGGGCAACAAGTACGGAACAGGACGGCAGCTATGCGACAATCTACGAGCTTCCCGTCTATTCTAGGCCTCGGGACGCCGGCGCCAGTCCAGCGCGTCTCGGTGAGCTACTCGCTCTGCCGTTTATGCAGTTGTTCCCCGCCAATCTGCCATTATTAATATCTGATTCACAAAAAAGGAATGCAAATCGCGAATACCTGGCGCGCACGCTTCAAGAATGTTCTTACAATTCGTCGGGTTAAATAAAACACGGCTAGGCGCGGTGTGTCGTATCGCAAATATTGCCTTTGGCGACAAATTCGCGAGAGCCTCTCCTTGAGACGTTATTTAGGAGTATAATACAATATATACCCAGCGATAATATTTGTTCAGCCATCTACTTATTTTATATTCAAATCCAGCGCATGTGCTTTATGTATACAATTTAATTATCTGACATCTGTTTCAGAATTACCTCACCCGCTATTCATAAATGCACTACTCTATTATCTGATATAATAATAGTGTCAATTATCGATAGACTTTTTCTCAATTCTTCTCATTTTTACCGTAGTATTTTGTGCAGAGCTTCATTACAATCGCGCTTTGATGCATCTCTTTTTAGAATCCAGTTATCCACCGAGCTTCCATTATATTTTTCTTGTTACCTACGATATATCTGGTTTACGATAAATTAGTATAAAAAATAAGTCTCACGTCAACATTCATATATCATTTTGTGGTGGTCGTAAGAAGGGCGGAATGGGGAATGTTGTTCCAGCAGACCTTAAGTGCATTGAGAATCAATCAGAGTTTAGATCGAGACTCAAAACGCACCTTTTCAAATTATCATTTCCCGACAGGAAAGGCTGATCGACTTCGTCAGGTGCAGCCCTCTTACTAAATATGTTTATTATTTTTGTTATCATTATTAATATAATTATTATCTCGTTGATAAAACGGAGCATCTTCAACAGCGCCCTTGAGATGAGTAATTCATAAAAATGGCGCTCTATAAATTGTCCAATTTATTATATTATTTAACCCAACCAATGACAGGTCATAAGTCCTGTAAACGCCTCGGCCACCATATTCTGTTTAAAAAAAAAAACAATTTACATATTCGTCTCTATTGAGATACAATTAATCCTTAATTCATATATCAATTAAAAAAGGCATTTGACGAGTTGTAAACTCACGGAGATCATTACGCGTCAGTTTGATTGGTACAAGACGTAATTGTATCGAGATCAGGTCGCATGGGTAAGGTACTCCGTGGGCCGGTTATGGCGACTGGCGACACCGCTGGTACCTACTGCCACTCTCGCGCCGGGCCGCAGCTGGCCAAACAGCTCCCGGCGCGTGTGATCAGGTGTCGGCCAATGCCACCCATCCAACCCCCGGCCTTCTTCTATTATATGATTGTGTAAACATCATTTGAATGAAAGATTGCTTCATTTCTTTTATAGTCACACTGATACATTTTTTGACTTTGTTTCCATTTAGGCGACGCGACGGCCGATACACAATAAGCGAGTAAATAATGAACTATGTACACACACAATGTACATAGTATTCTGTGTGCGTGTACAAAGCCTTATTACTCGTAAGAATATTTCACACGTTTTGATTCTTGACATTTCGTTGACTGTTACAGGCGCCATTTTTTAATATATTTTTTATATATGTATTTAAAAAACACGTTTTCATTTAATATAAACCACCTTATTTGAGTTAGTAGCGCCAACCGGTTTCATTCTGTAGCGAACTTCACGAGGTAGTAATGATTTCGTATCAAAGTTTAATATTTAGTTTACTGATACGCAATATTACTGTTTTTCATTCATCCGTATATTTAACCTACTATAACAATTGTCTGTAAAATTATATAAAAGACATGCTATAGGTTCACACGCACTATTGTATGTTATATTAATACATAACAATATAACCTAACGATGAGAATATTATAAATTAACATTATTTTATTTTTAAACCTGGATTTAACGGTATGAAACTGATTTATGTCAAATAATATTGTTTTCAATGGAGAGGTACAGACATATGCATCAAAAATAACATGCTAGCGTACTTCTGTATTATTACTATTTTCACCGACTAATATGTTCATTTTATTTATATAACATAATATAATAGTTATACTTACCTGTGTCTATAGGAACATAGATAATATCTTCTTTCGCCTAGCCATTTCCCATTATTTTAGGTCTGCTCTTGTGTTGTCACTCTTGTCTCTGCGCACACCAATCCACAAAGAATTTGTATCCATATTATCGACGACGTGCACACAACGGCGGTCGAACTGTTTGCGTTATCTATTGTGCTTGTGTGCGGCCAGCACCATAAAATGTTTTAGCACCGCCCCGCTATGTGTGCCCGTGCAATAACAATATGCACGAAGGTGTTGCGCAAAATTATCTCGGGGCGCTTTTAGCGAGGGGACCGCAATTAACAAATTGAACAATTCGCAGATATTATTGCCGCCATAAAATTTAATCGCCGCAATACTTCCGCAGTGTCGCCAATCGCACGTCCTGAAAAGGGCCGCCTGGCCCTCCCGAGTGTACAGTACAGTGTACGGGCAACAAGTTACGAGCTCCGGGCTAGCGATCACGCTCGTCTTTACTTCAAATTTACGATCCGAGGAACAAATCATTTTCCGTGCCATTACGTTTTCCCCGAGACTCCCGTGCGCGGGCTAGGGGCGCCGTATGAGAATGCGTAATAAAAATCATCAACGAGCAATAACGCGCCAGCCCCCCTTTCGGCGGGACCCCGAAGGGCTTTTGAAGGATGAAGATGTGCGGAAAGGGCGTGGAATCCGCCTCCGAATTTTACGCGATATGACGCCGGATTGACAAACAGACTTATTGCTCAACAGGCACTAATCCTGTCTGGAATTTATCGCACGCCCAAGTACCGTGAAGAGGTTTCAAATTTATGTTTTTTTTTGTGCTCACATAATGTGTCGTATGTAAGCTAACTACTTACTACACATAATATTTTCACGTTTCATTGTTAAACTTTTTATTTATTGTGTTATTTTGGTACTTTTTAAGTATTTGTATAATAATAATATGCAATAAAAAAAAACACGCATGTGTGGTAAATCTGTATAGTGTCAAATCAAATATTATATAATAAGTGAATGCGGTGCGATTCAAAGAGTTATGTACAAAATAATGAAAGGGTCATTAATGGAACAAGAAATAGAAGAAGACCAAGGAAAACGCGACACTATCAAATAAATCAAATCTTAAATGTCAGCCCCGTGAAGAGTCGGAGAAATCGACCGGTGTGTGTGACACAGTTTATGAATGTTGACGAATCGACTGAAGTATATCAGAAAAGAACAGTGTGACGGTCCATTCTTTCTGCCTCCTTCGGAGAGACGTCGTGGTGCTTAATTGGTTTTAAGAAACTATATAATTCAATTAAATTTATTTACCTCATGGACTCTTCAAATATTGTTTAATTTAAAGCATTAATTTGGAAGGATATTAAATAAGGAAGCTGTATAGAAATAAGCAATTTTTATTTAGAAATAAATTGATAACGAATACATGCAAGTACGTAGACAGTTATTTATAGTTAGTTAGTAATGTGTATTTTTTGCAGGTAAAGATACGTTTGATATGTTTTAGTGTCCTCTTACTCGGGGCAATCGAGACACCGTCACTCGCGAAAGTCTACAAGTTAACAGCTCGCATTGTTAATGTAGTATACACGCACGTAGACTAATTTAATTAAGGCGCCGCAGACGAGGTGAACTAAATATCTGTATTTACAAAAGATTTTCATTAGCAGATTAGCGAGAGCAATCTGAATAATGCACAGACGCTGACGAATCCCTCTTCCGTTATAGCGTCATCGTCGCCACCTATTTCTGGGTACATCGGCGACTATACATAGTGATATGGTATCACACGCGATGCACTTGCCCACGGCTTGCTAGGAGTTATCGCGTTCATATTACAATCGTTGCGTTGGTTGACTAAAAACTGTTACGCATGCTTATTCGTCAATAGCTATTTTAAATTCACTTTCAGAATATCTAAGTTAAATCGTTATCTACATATTCCGTATGTATGCTTCGTGGATTCAAATTAATTTATTTTTTTACTCAGGTCATTTAGCGACTTAGGTTCAAATCTAGATTATATTAATGTCGTTTAAAATTAATTCTGTTGTAATAAGTATAGTAATTGTTAAAGTGAGCTGGGCACTTCAGTACGTGTAGAGTTATTTAGATTATTACACTTAATGCTATACCGAATGCTACGGAATTACGTAAAGTCAATGCAAGGTACCCATAATGTATGCAAATTTCTGTGTGACGTATGCGCATAGGTACACAGTTTTCAATTTGCCGAGTGGGTAACGAGCGAATCAGTTGCACAATATATTTGAATCTGGTTTTGGGAAAAGTGGTTTTCCATATAACAGGCGTTCCAAGGTTTCCAGTAATAATAATTGTTGAATTTGCGTTAAAAATAATTTGTCCAGTCAGCCACCTGCCTTAATATTGACTCGCGCATGTAAATAGAGACAAAATTCAGAATCGAGGTCAGATCCGACTGTAACTATGCGGGAATGGCTCGATGCGATGCGCGAAGCCGCTGAGAATTGTTTTAATTATCGTATGCCGCTGCGGAGATGACGGGGATCGCCACCAACGGAACGGAGCGGAGCTGGAGGGTGGAATACAGAGAGACGAGAGTGAACAAACGTGAGAAAGCCCCCTTTGAGAAAATTCTCATTTTGCTACATGTTTGTTTATTCTTCCGTCTTGGTCTGTTCCATTTGACATTACATTATGTTTAACCTGAGCCCTGAAGTGCACACTGCACACTGTGGTGTTTACGAAGTGAAGGGCATTCGCGGAAGTCATATTGATATCGGACGTTTCGCTTTGCGACTTTCAAGCGCCGCACTTTGTTTATTTATGTTTCTCGGTAAAATGACATTGTTTTTAAAATAGTGTGTCGTGAAATTTTGTACACTTAAACGATTATTACTATCTACGTAAGTAAACAATAGTTTTTTGCTGAGCACGAAATTGTTGTTCGCGATATTCAGACCGTATGCACAGTACGGCACAGCGGCTCATCTAATTCAACATTCATTTCTAGGCGAGTGCAAAGTACAGGTATTATTATAATAATTTCATCGAGTAAATTGATGTTTAGCGCCATGTAAGGTAAACGTGGCGAGGTGTGCCACGCGAATGGACCAATCTAGAAGAGGAGGAGCGCCGCGCATCAGCTGCAATCTTATCCCCGTGAAATGGTAACCCATTTTGGCTCTTCTCCAAAAAACCACGTTGCAGCAAAGTTCTCATAGTTCTGGCAGGCTAACTAGGTTTGTGTCTTACGGTCATCTAGTTCCTCGGAGCCCTGGGAAAACTGCAATAATTCTCCGACGGTTTGGGGCCTCTTTGGGGAGCCGCTTCCAGCCTACATTTGTGTACACATCTTATTCGTTCGAATCATTATCACACTCGAAATATATCTGAGGCCATTCTGGGATGTCGAATACTTTCTGCAGGTATATCGCACTTGTCTCAACAGAATGCTTCTCTGAATTATTGCTTTGGTGCGACACAGTGACCTAATATTTTTAGTATGTATGCCCGAACATTGTATGTTCTATTTGTTAGATCATGTGCAGTAGATAAACCTATTCATTCATGACCTATTGAATTAATGTAAATACCTACTCGTGACATACATACAGTTATGTACAATAAGAATTTTTATGATTTCTTTTTGTAACAATTTAAAATTAAGCTATTACGAATAAAATAAAACCACACCCATCCTCTCGTTAATGTCTGAATCAGATTGATAAATTCGTCTCCTTTCCAATTCTTTACAACACCTTGCCTGCGCTTTCATTCATTCACAAACATTCGTTTCCGTCACATTTCTTTTCATTTCCTTCTCGTTCTTGTATTTGTTTTTAATGGCGCCCTCGGGGTTTGTATTGATGCGAATTTTCTCGCAGACGTTCGATGCATCATTTCCTGAACGTCGCGCTATCAATTTAGTTTGCAGAAAGCGTTTTCCAAAGTTCTATTCATCCGTCATCTACCCTATTTCTCCCCTTTTTACACCCCCAACTTTTACTCTGCAAACTTCTACCGGATGATCTGCTGTGGCAGTGAATCTTTAATAATTATAAAAAATATATCAATTCTGAAAACTGAAAAACTTTCCACAAGAAATTTGAAAAGAATTTTATGTTTTCATGTTCATTGAATTTGCGACAAACTTGCTTATGTCGTGTAATAAGGGCCTGCCCTTCGAGTGTGTATTGGGTATCATAATTTCATATCAAATTACGTGCATTAACGTAATCCTTACCCTAGTGTTCGAAGGTTTGCGCCCCACGACACAGCGCCTAAATTATTTACTAATGAAGTTAGCGAGATGTGCCGAAGTTTGTTGAACTATATTAACGGAAATTATGCCGCTGCCACCTCGGAGCGGTGATTCGCGATGATACACTATTTATCAAAACTATTGAGACGCTATTAATTGCATACACTAATATTTCCCTTTCATTTGATTATTTTCCGCGCGCCGTGAGCAGTCGATGCCTTGGTTCTCTCGGGGTTATCTGTACGGGTCTTCTACACGAATAAATCAAACGCGGTGCATTCAGATTTATGTTGATGAGTTTTATTGTGATTTGTGCAGAATGCGCCGGGAGTAATCGCGTAGAGTGTAATCCTCCGTTACAATATTCATCGAGCGGCATCACTTCCCCGAGATGCTGGAAATGTTTCGCGATCTCCGCCGTTCCCGGCTTCATAATCATAAGTAAATGTCCGCATTGCAATAAAGAAGGGGCAGATGGAAAGACGTGATGGGAATCCAAACCGCCGTAATTTAGATTAGCATTTTCCCCTTGTCTCCCTCCTGGGGCGCCACTGTTGCGCTTTTCCCAAATGTGTGTATTTTTTACATTTGACTTCCGTTTTATTATTTCTCCCTCCGCTAGACCGTGGGCGGCAGATGCCGGCAGGGCGGCGCGGGGTGGGCGCAGGGCGGGTGATGTCTCCGGCTGCGGGGGTGGTGTGTCAAATAAATAACGAAAACAAATTTAAAATGACAAGAATATATGACACCGTATAAATTAAATGAAAATTAAATTGTGTGTCACCAAATATGTAAATAATAATAAATGGCACCGTTGTGCATTAAGCCTACTTATTTTTTTTGCGATTTTATTCATATCAAAATTAAGCGAAGGGCCTCGTTAGGACCCATGGCGTATCCGCGATATTAACTTCCGGTAATGGTGATTTTCTTATTTTTTCCCCCGCGATTCATGGCATATCTTTAAATTCCTCAATTTATTATTTAAACTTACATCTATTATTTTGATATTCAATTTCTAGCCATTTATTAATAAGAATACATGTCCCCTTCTTTATGGTTACAATCTTACATTTCTGTGTAGCTGCCAGTCTTTCATTTCTGTATAGCTGCCACAACGCATGTCTCTTATCACCTGGTCCATATAGGCGGCATTTGCAAATTCTGCCCTGAACCATTCCCTCTGCTATAGTAATAAGCAGGCCCGGATGCCTAATGTTATGGCCTATCCAGTTTGCTCGTTGCTGAGCAATCCTTTTGAGCATTTGACTCGTTTCTCCGGTCCTTCTCATTACATCGCTGTTTTGGATGTGTTCCGACCAATGGACCCCCATCATGCGGCTGTAGCATCACATTTCAATAGCAGCTAGACGTCTGTACTCACTTCGGCCAATGGTCCAAGTACCATGAACATTGTTTTACTGATGTTCATGTTGAGTCCCAGCCTTACACTTGCGTCATTGATTATATTGATGATATTATTAACCCCTTACCGCATACTGGCTCATATATGATCCAAAATAATCTTTCGCCATAAAAAACAACAAAATAATAAAATATGTCTTGCTTCTAGCAATTATACTAAAATTTTATCAATGATCCGCGTTACTAGTTGTCAAACATCTAGCTAGATGTCTCTGGTTGTACTAGATGTGCGTTCGATTATTTCCAACTGTCGGTTTATGATTTTCTGTACAAACGTGATATTCAAAAGTGTTATTTTTTTTGTTTGTAAAACGCTATAAATAATTATATTATACTGGTTTACTATTATTTTCATTAGGTAAGTAATAAAATGATATCTTTTATATAAAATTATGGATAATATTCTGTAAAAACTAGGGATAAAAAGGGGAAGACCTAGAAATATTTTTTTGTATTTTTTATAGGAAAAGATAATTTTTTTGAAAAAAAAAATACGTGTCTTTTTTTTCATAATTTACACATAATATATATTTTTTACAAATTAAAAAAAATCATGCAGTAAGGGGTTGCACTGTTCCTAATTATTGATCAAAATTACTGAAAATTAAGACTAAGAACCCTATTTCAAATGATTTATTGTATTATATATAGGTATATTTTTAATTAACTAATAAAGCATTAACAATTTTATGTAATGCATTTACATGTGTCAACGTTTACGTGTATAATCTAATGTTAAATTCTTAATATAATTATATTAATAGTTTCCGACTCTATTTATTCTTTGAAAGATGTGATATTTTATTTATTATGATGTGAATTATATTATAATTACCATTATATAATAAGGCGAGAGAAGGGAGGTACCATCTACCCATAGAGGCACATCACCTCAGGTAGACGAGTTTTTTCACACCTAAAAAGTTCCACGAAATCTCTGGCGCCGCCTAATAATAATCGTCACTCATATTTAAGCGCCGGAATTACCTATTCCAACGCGGGCCGGCCGCATTTTTTTTAAACAGAGAAATGTAAATTAACGGAGTTTAGCGTTTCTCCGGAGGCAAGGGTAATCGGTTGACTCAACTTACTCTAACTCGGATAAATAACTTGTCGCGATAAACACTCATTTTACATTCATAGAAAGAAAAAAATACGACTAGAAACAAATGCTTCGACCTTCTGATATCAAAGTTAATGCAAAACAACACATTTTACCTAAAATATATCACTATATATTATATATTTTTATACAAATTCATAAAAATAAAAATAAATGTGAATCGTGTATATTTATGAATGTTTCACATATTTCAAATTTCCTTAATAATAATAAATTTGATGATTTGTGGTGCTTCATTTTTATGGTTTAATCATCTGAAGGGCGCTGTAAAAATCGCTTCATTTTATGAACTTGTTTAAAATAAACATATTTAATATAATCAAATGATTTTACTGAAATCTCTTGATGGAAGTTCATTTTTAAGAATAATTAAATAAAACGATGTTTTTTAACTACTTCCATTTTTGTCTTTATTTCGACAGCGACCGGTTTCGGACTCGCTGGCATCGACGGACTGGTGACACTATTGTAAACTTAGTTCTTTATATGCATACAGATCAGGGGTGGCAAACATGCTTCTATACAAACATAATTTTCAAATATTTATGTAAAATTTACTGAATTTAAATATTGGTATTACAGGTATTCAAGGAGGTTCGTATTTAATACAATGGATTTTAAATTTTATTATCGCTTACATATTCACATATAACGTTTGACATATATTACGAGATCAGGTTTTCTGGAACAGTCTCACAAAACCACACAGTTTCCCTTCTTCCCCCTGGAATCTTTCTGTTACTGCACACATACAGTATTTAGAACCTTTGTCCAGTTTCGCAATGAAATGGGGCTTGTACTCTAATTGCTCCTCTGCATGACGTATCACGCGAAGTTCCCGCCATTTTAGGTTATGGGAATTTGCAAGGATTATTTTATAGTAAAATAAAAACGGAAAACAGTCAAAATCTTATTAAAACGTGAAATTAAATGTTTTTTTTAACGAATAATTACAAGAAACAACGACACGTGTCAAGTTTTGCGCGCGAAAATACACCGCGCGCGCAAGTCTGATTTGTAGCGTACATATAGCGATGTCGGCTGGCATTCGACAAAGGAGTGGTAAGGGTTAATAAACAGTGAAAATTTCGTCGCATTCGGTTCAGTATTTATCGAGTCTATCGGTTCTATAGCCACGAACATTGCATTTTATTTATATACATTTCTTCTCTTTTAAGTATTCGCTTTTAATACACAGTTGTAGTTTTTTCGTTGGCTTGTGTATTTTCGTTATCGATTTGAAGGCTCTTTGCAGTGGGAAAGATCACGCCATTAGCTTGGTCTCGGAAAAGCTCGGCAGGGCGTTGGCACTAACTTGTTAAACTTTTCGGCAAGACAGACGTCCTTGGTCGGGACTTACGAACGACGTGACTTTTCCATTCAGCACTTAACCCTTCCCTCATTTTCGTGCCAACTATATATTTATTTAGATTTTTGTTGGAAAATATAAATTATATCGCCGCGAACAATGTGAGGAAAATCGATGGATGTAAATTGAATAACTAATGTAGAAATGTAATGCAGGTAACTAACTAACTAACCGTCACGCCATTTCCCCGGAGGGGTAGGCAGAGAGGATGGATCGCCATAATGCTCTGTCCTGGCATACCTCTCGGGATTTCTCTACATTCATACATCGTACCATGCACGCACGTCGATTATTCCGACATCGAATGTGGCCGCCTTTTAGTAATTGATTAATTTGGTCATGCCATGTTTTCCTCGGTCGTCCTCGGCTTCTTTCTCCACTTACGCTGCTTGTGTACAACTTTTTAACCATTCTACTATCATCCATTCGTTCCGTATGTCCTAAACATCTCAGGGATCCTTTTTTAATTTTATCCATGATGCAGTCATCATCTGCCTTACATTTCTTTCTTATTTCATCGTTCGGTATTCTAACATACAACGTTTTCCCGGACATTCTTCTGAGTGATCTCATTTCTACGGCGTTTATCCTGCTTTCATCCTTCTTTTGCCAGCTCCAAGCTCCACTTCCATACATGAGCGTTGGCACTAGAACTCTATTTGTAGCACTAGGATATATTTCTATTTGCAGTAATGACTTTGAGTGCGCCATTTATTTTATTCCCAGCACCAATCCTTCTTTCGATGTCTTTCTCAATTTTTCCGTCTCTTAAGAAAATTGAGAAAACGCAAATAGAGAAAAAAAACTATATTAAGTTATTTTATTAATAAATATTTACACCATTTCAGCGCTAGCCAAATTGATGCAGTGTTATAATAAAGAAGAAAAAATATATAATAATAAGTATAATATTACCATATAAAATTATATATGGTAATATTATACATAATAATATAAAATATTACCATATATATTCTACGTTGCGATCTTATAGGTATTGTTTTTTTTTTATAATTATGTAATTATGTTTTTTTTTATCATATTGTAAATTCTGGCACGTGTTTTGCATTGAATTATTATTTATTTAAGCAAATTTTTTAACCTTCAACGTAATTATTTATTACTGTATACATTTTTTTACAACTATTATAATGATTCTGATGACATGTGATAGGTAGCTAATCTATCTCAATTTTATTGTCACGTGAATTTTCTACGAGAACATCGGCGGAAATCCGGGGCTTTTACCACTTTGCCAGGAATGTCATCGTGAAGGTTCTTGAAGAATTGTGTAACAGGTTTCACACAAGAAATATAAACTTTCAATCAAAAATCTGGAAATTAAGTAAACTGTGAGTCTTTGGTGGCAAAAATTTAAGAAAAATTCTCCAGATTCTTCTCCCCTTAACACAGAAAACTCTCTTCATAAGGAGAGTAAGAGGAACGAAAGTTTAAAACATTATTCATGTATATTTTGAAATAAATTAATAGATTTTGTAAGATTTATGTACAAATAAAAAAAATACAAAAAAATTAACGTCGTTTTTTCAATTCAATGACACTAATGGTTGGAATTATTGACGTTCGAGAAAGATTTAAGACATGTCTATATATACGACGACTTGACTATTGTAATGGAATTTATGCAAACATTCCAAAACAACAATTAAACAAACCTCAATCCGCGTTCAATGTAGCAGCAAGACTCATTAAAGACATTCCAAAAAAGTCCCATATAACACAACATAAGAACTTCACAAGAAGCGCTACATGGAATGGCTCCAAATTATATATCCGAACTCTGTATAATGGACAGCCTAAATACAATGAAATCCACACTTCGCTCGGCGAACTCCTCGGCAATAGGAAGATTAGTTGAGCCAAAGCGTTGCCCTAGTACAAATTTCGGGGATCGAGCGTTTGGGGTAGCCGGTCCATCAGCTTGGAACAATCTTCTTTCACACCTCAGATGCATAAAAGATCCGACAAATTTCAGATCTAAGCTGAAAACTCATATTTTTCATATTTCATACCCAATTTAAAACATGCATATTTTGTTCTATTATACTTTCTAACCGATCGCGACAATCAGATGCAGCGTTCACATTTAGATATAAAAAACGTCTTAATGAGCCCTTGAGGTGATTACATCACAAAAAAGGCGTTTTAAAAGTTATATATTATTATTATATAAGAATGTAGCTGAGTGTAGCGATGAGGTTCGTTACCCATCACACCGCGTCTCCCGCGGGGCGAAAAGAGAAGAATGGAGTACCGCATCGGTTTAAGTGTGACAGTCCATTCTTTCTGCCTATCCTTTCGGGGAGACGGCGTGATGGTTAGTTGGTGTAGCTTTCCATCCTCTTTGGCTACCTCTTTGGAGAAATGGCGTGACAAATATTAGTATTAGTATAAAGCCTTGTGTATATGCTAAATTTGTAGTAGTGCTGGGTTCTTTGGTTTATCTTCGCGTAATTTATTACCCCGGCTTCTGGAACTAATTGTGATTGAGGGCTGACGCGGTGGTGCAGGCTCTAGTGTCATTCAGATCCATCTTTATTATCTGCTGCAATTTGCGAGGATCGGTTCACCTACCGGAGAGACGCCCACGTGACGGCAGATCAGAGAGGAAATTCTCAAATGGAACAATAATGTGGAAAATGAAGTTAGTTGTGTGTTTAAAAATACCCACGTGCTATACTTCAACAACAGATTATCACGCTTTTTTCTCGGAAAGGATAAACGGTAATAGACCGCCACACTACTCTCCTAACATACCTCTCTAGTTTCCTCCACATTCATACAAGCATATCGATTCTTCCGACTTTCTAACGTGCAATTTTTTTGTAAAACTAACTAACTAACCATCACGCCGTTTTCCCGAAGGGGTAGGCCGAAAGAATGAACTACTTTTCTTTCCTGAAATATTTCTCTCGCTTCCTCAACATTCATACATCGTGTCACGCACGCGCGTCGCTTTCTCTGACTCCTCACATGGCCGACATTCAATATTTGATATATTTGATCGTGCCACGTTTTCCCCGGTCTTCCTCTATTTCTGGTTCCATTTACATCGTGAACCATCTTAATGATCCTTTCGTTATTTTGTTCATTACACCATCATTCGCACCGCATTCACTTCTTATATTTTCATTCGACACTATCATACACAGAGTATCCACACATTCGTCTAAGAGATCTCATTTCTACTGCATTTATTCTACTTTCATCCTTCTTTTGCCAGTTCCATGCTTCCACTTTTTTTGTAATTATAATATATTATATCTGCTAAACTTTTGCAAGACTACATTCTAGATTATTGTTACTAACTATTATATCACGCCGTCTCCGGACAGAATGGATCGCCACACTGTTCTTTCTAAACATTATTTTCTCGACTCCTGAACATCCACCGATTTCTCCTCATGTAGCCGACATTTATTTTTTATTAATTTGATTGTGCCACGCTTTTCTTGGTCTTATTCTATTTCCTGCTTCAATCACATCGTTAACGTTATATATATTTTTTTATTAAAACTGTAAAATTAAATAATTTGGTTTTATATATCACAATTGTCATTAAATGATTGGTAGACGATAGATGGACCAGAAGGATGGTAGAGTGAAGACCCCGCGAAGACAAACGGAACAGAGGGAGACTCCCCACACGATGGTCCGATGACATTAGAATAATTGCTGGCGATTGGATGCAAAAATCACAAGATAGGGATACGTGGAGAAGTGTGGGGGAGGCCTATGTCCAGCAGTGGACGACAACGGCTGTCTAAGTAAGTAAAGTAAGTAATGTAAGTATGTATCACAATTGTATTTTATTTTACGCGACAGCTGTTTCGTCAATCTATGTTGACATCATCAGGTGTTACAATATACTGATGATGTAAACATAGGTTGACGAAACAGCTGATGCGTAAAATAAAATACAATTGTGATACATAAAATGTTAAGGTATCAGTGTTTCGACCAAAACAATGGACTATTTTTATATTAATTTATTTAATATTATTCGACGTTTAATTTCCGCTTAAACCATTTTTATAGCTAATCACAATAATTTACCTGACAGCTTTTACATTATATCAAATTTAAACGCATTTTTAACTGGATAAGCTTTTTTTAAAGTTTCGTTCCAAAGGATTGGTTTGCAGCAAAGTGTATTAACTGCTGGTTCTTTGGATGCCTCTTGGGTCCTTTAGTTTCCATTACTTTCAATATTTTTGTATACAAAAGATTATTTGAATTCAATTACTGTATCTTCTTCTTTCCGTGTCCTGTCAGGTCTCCCCAACGTTGACTATCACCCTTGAGTAGGCCTCCCTGTCCTGGGCAGCTCGGAACAGCTCCCCCACGGTCCTCAGCCCCGTCCACTCTCGGGTGTTCCTCAGTCAGGAAACCCCCCTTCTCCCAACACCTCGTCGACCCTTAATCTTACCCTCCAAGATTAGATGTAACAGTACGTACTTTTCGCCTCTCAGAACATGGCCCAAGTAGGACACCTTACGGACTTTGATGTTGCTCAGCAACTCTCTGTCAACTCTGGCTCTATGGAGAACGTTTGTGTTTCTGACCATGTCAGTCCAATTACTGTAGACATTTTTTTAACTATTGATTTTCATGACATGTGGTAGGTAGATGGTATATCGCCTTTTTTATTGTCACGTGAATTCTTCAGTTTAATAACCTTATTTTTGCTTTGTTTATTTATATTTTGTAATTGTTATACGTTTATATAAAAACAAGGTGTGCAACACGTTATTTTAATTCTTAAATTAAATCCCCGCAATATAGCATTATTACGTGCGTCACAACATGTTTCGGAGGTGACCTCCATGGGAAAATACAACTAAATTAAAAACAATATACTTGTTATTATGAGTAATCCTTCATAATATTTAATAAAGAAAGTGGACGAAAAGTATTTAAAATTGTTTAAAATTAACAATAGATTAAGGGTCCCTTAGATGGTTTAGGTATATGGAACGAATATATAAGTAGAATGAATGGAAAAATGAGTCGAGGAAGGCCAAGGAAGACATGGCATGACCAAATTAATTAATTACTGAAAGGCGGCCATGTTCGAAGTTATCAAATCGACGGGCGTGCATGTCACGATATGTGAATGTAGAAGAGGCGCGAGAGTTATGTCAGGATAGAACAATGTGGCGATCCATCCTCTCTGCCTACCCCTCCAGGGAAACGGCGTGATGCTTAGTTAGTTAGTATACTACCAGAAACGCATGAGAGATGGTTCGACATTAGGAAGACAAGATACTCTTCAAAATCAAGAGTATTTGTCTTTTTTTTTTTATGTATACAACAGGTCGTTTGAACCCAATTACTGTATACAATTTATTTTTTAGCTATTATATTGATTCTCGTGACATGTGATAGGTAGCCAATCTATCGCCATTTTATTGTCACGTGAATTCTACACCTTACCAAAGACAGTGTGACAATCACACTGCCATCGCCGGGAATCGAACCCGGGACCTTCGGTTTGGAAGTCAGAGCTCTTACCACTCTGCCACGAAGGTCGACACTGAACGTACTTTCATTAATATGAAATACGTCGATCTACGAGGAGACCGCGTTCAGCAGATTAATTGCTCTTCCCACCGGTGTCACCAGGAGGGTATAGAGGAGGCGCGAGAGTTATATCAGGACAGCATGTTAGAATTCGGAAGAATTGTGTGTCTAAACTAGAGCGGTGTGTCGGGATAGAGTAGTGTGGCGCTCCACTCTCCTACCCCTTGGAGAAACAATGGATTTCCAGTGTTAACGCCTTAACTTCCAAAAAAAGGGTTAGCTTTGAATTGTATATGGAACGGCTTCATGAAGTTACAAGTCAAAAGTGTCCATAGTTCCCCTCCGTAATATCTTTCCTCCGGCCGGCAGACGAGTCTTGCCGCCCCCCCCCCCCTCTGGCCCCCGCTTGATTTAGTGCGGAGCATGAGGTCGTGCGATATGCACGCGAATCGAAAACCTTCAAAAACTCACATATTTTAACACAACTCTAAAACTGTACAAACTGCCCTAGACTAACTGATTGCTTTTGGTTAAACTATATTTATTTTAAACTGTGATTGATAAGATGATTGCTTTATCGTATTATATTTTTCAACTAATTAAGTAACCACCTTCGTGGCAGAGTGGTTAGAGCTCTGACTTCCATACCGAAGGTCCCGAATGAATAGCCGTACGGGTAATTCATACATCGTGTCACGCACCCACGTCGATTTCTCCGAGTGTCCGATCTTAAAATTTTGATTGATTTGATCGTGCCACGTTATCCTCAATCTTCCTCTGTTTCTTGCTCCATCCACATCTTTAATGAATGCTTTCTTCGCCATACATTCCACGTGTCCAAACTATCTCAATTAACCGTTCATTATTTTGTTCAATATGTTTTCGTTCGCACTGCATTACTACTTATATCTGCGTTTGGCCCTCTATCATATAAAGCTTTATCATTCCTTCGTTTAAGAGATCTAATTTCGATGAAAGCGAGCATACAATAGCTATTCTGTACCCAATAATATATTTTTTTTCAATTGATACGAAGATGTATAAAGAAAAACTAGTGTAGGGCAGGAAATAATAATGTAAGGAAGAATACTAAATAATTGAAACCATATTTTTGTATTTAAAAGTTATTCGATGTGTGTAAGAAAATGTCTACTAATTACCCAGCATCGGTAAGAGAAGGTTAAACAATATCTTAGAGAACATTATACGAGTATATGAATAAATTATTTAACATTTTTGAATGTATACAAATACTTGTAGACAAATACTGGATTTTACCCATTGCGGGTTAATCAACACCTAATCATAATGGATGGCGCTAGTGTAGATTGAACTAAAAAATGTGAAGTGTTTCTCGTATATACCTACATCTTTAAAAAAAATTGTCAGACGTGGTGGTCGTAAGAAGGGAGGAATGGGGAATGTTGTTAATATAAAGCGATCGCTTAACCCAACCAATGGCAGGTCATAAGTCCTGTAAGCGCCTCGACCACCATTATATGTTTCCAGAAAACAATTTACATCTTCGTCTCAATTGAGATATTGAAAGAAGGGTTGGGGCAGGCAACAGAATAAATGGTGCACTTAAAGTTGTCATCGCAAACAAAAGCCTATCCAAAAAAGCCAAGATGGCAGTGCACAATGGTGTTCTTGTGCCGACCCTTATATATGGAAGTGAAGCATGGAACTGGCAAAAGAAGGATGAAAGTAGAATAAATGCAGTAGAAATGAGATCTCTAAGACGAATGTGTGGCAAATCTGTACGAGTATATGATAGAGTGACAAATGCAAGTATAAGAAGTGAATGTGGTGCGAATGAAAGTGTTATAAACAAAATAAGGAAAGGGTCATTAAGATGGTTTGGACACATGGAAAGAATAAGTGAAGCAGAATGGTAAAGAAGGTATATGTAAACGGCGTGAACGGAGCTAGAAATAGAGGAAGGCCGAGGAAAACGTGGCACGATCAAATCAATCAAATATTGAATGTCGGTCACGTGAGGAGTCGGAGAAATCGACGTGCGTGCATGACAAGATGTATGAATGTAGAGGAAGCGAGAGAAGTATGTCAGGACAGGACAGTGTGGGGTTCCATTCTTTCTGCCTATCCCTCCGGGGAGACGGCGTGATGGTTAGTTAATTAGTTAGTTAATCCTCAAAAATAAATTGTTTGTATGTTTTCAATATGTTAGTAGCTCTCGTCCATTTTTGAAGTAAATTGCTTGCTAATAACTTAATGTGTTACGTCTGGTTCGTAAAACAGCATGATATTTTATTATGTAAAATAATGATGTCAATGTACCCGTGTGGCGGTGGTAACTAATTTCGGCGCGGACTTGTGGGATATGAGGTATCTCGCGAATAATGTTGAATTCGCAATGAATTGAACCAAAACCAACACACCGTGATGTGTTTTAATAGCTTTTAATTTAACGCCTACCTAGTCACGGTGCACCATATCTTGTTTCTAAGGAAAACTTTAAAGGCAACGCTCCGCCGCGAGTACGCGGAATATCGTCTGCTCGCTGCGAAAACTCGCCAACTAAATTTTTTCAAATAATAACATTTATTTTTTAGTCCATTGTTTTTATTTATATGTTGGATCGCTCTTTACATCATGACATCATGAGCCAAATCGATGTAAAGGGTATTATAGCTATCATAGTGATTCTCGTGACATGTGATAGGTAGCTAATCTATCGCCATTTTATTGTCACATAAATTCTACACTCGTCGGTCGTTTGCCGGAAACACTATGATACTTCAACATTATATACTGTTCAATTATAAATCTCTGTTTTTATGTACTATAAGAAATATAATAATGTTATTAAATAACATCAGCTTATGTAAGATCTCTAAGATGAATGTGTGATAAAAATATGTTTATGATATAATGTCAAATGCAAGTATAAAAATGTAATGCAGTGCGAATGAGAGTGTTGTGAACAAAATAATAAAATGATGATTAAGATGGTTAAGACATATAAACTGTTAAATTAAAAAAATACTTTGTTTTATGTATCATAATTTTATTTTTATTTTTCGTGACAGCTGTTTCGTTGACCTATGTTGACATCTTCAGGTGTTACAATTATATATCAACCGTTAAATTTCATAATTTATAAGCTGTCGAGAAATATAAAAATAAAATTGTGATTCATAAAAACAGAGTTTTATAATTGAACAGTTTATAATTTTTTGTTTCTTGGAACAATTAGGTTAAAAAACATATTAAATAATGAATACTTATGAAATCATCTGTTTTATTTGATAGGAATGACATGTTTCGTATTCTACTTTTTGGAGTGTCATGTCAGGTCCACCCGACGTCGGCTATCACTTTGGCGTAGGTCTCTGCCATGTGCCAGACGGAACCACTCCACCACCCTCCGAATTCCGGTCCATTCCTTGATATTCTCGAGCCAGGACACACCCCGCCTACCCTCAATCTTCCCTTTCATGATGAGGTTTCGTATTACTAAGGCATTAGCAAATATACCGAGAATCAGACGTGTTGCTGTTTGCATATCCAAGAAAATGGAGCAAAATACTTTACTCTAAGGTTATTGATATGGCTTAATTCTTTCTTAATAACAATTAAGGGCCAAGAGGAAAAAAACATGTTTTACCAAATCATTTTATGACTACTTATGTATGCAATGCTAACATTGTCAAATAATATTAAATATTAATATTATTTGACGTTTTATAAATCAGAAAGGTGTTAATTAATCAATACAATTGACTTAGAATCTCATATTATCTTCTTCTCTTCTTTTTGTCCTGACACACCTCCGTGGTGCATAGGGCCTCAAAGAACCTTCTCCACCCGACTCTATCGCATGCCTGATGCCTAGCATCATCCCAAGTGAGGTGTGCTGCCTTAACCTCGTGCTGCAGGGCTCTTCTCCAGGTGGTTCTAGGTCTGCCTCGCTTTCTCTTTCCTCTCCTCTTAAAATATTATGAAATTGAATTATTTCATAACTAACTAACTAACTAACTAACCATCACGCCGTCTTCCCGAAGGGGTAGGCAGAAATAATGGTCTGCCACACTTTTCTTTCCTGACATATTTCACTCGCTTCCTCAACATTCATACATCGTGTCATGCACGCGCGTTGTTTTCTCCGAATTATTTCCCAATCGCAAATAATTGAAAAATCTTAATATTAAGAAAGAAAAAAACAAGAGTATTTATTGTCTTTTTATTATACTTTATATTCCAGTTGGGACCGCTGTTTTTTGTATTGGATATATTTTTGTTTTAATCTCTGCTTAAATGCTAATTTTAAAGTTGGTGTGTTTTGTTTGTGAACGGATGAAGTATGCAAAATATGATGTAGACTATTGAATATAATTTATGTATGTCCTATGAGCTAAGTAGCATTGTCCAACATTGGCAAAGGTATTAAAATTATGGCGAACACCGTAAACATGTAAATAATTATTTTCACTTTCAAGCCTTAACGGTTCCGGTTAATTTTAGATTTCAAATCTACCTAATATTTGTTATTAAATTACTTAGGTTTTAAAATTAACTCTCATTGCAACTAGACAATACTTTTAAAATCTGAACGTCTTTTTTGTATAAGTTTTATAAGCATCGGCAATGGTTGATGATGATAATTTATGTAACGCCATTTTTGTTAATCATTTGATATTATTTACAGTGGTATATAAATAACAACGATTTAAAGAATTGTTGTCACTGGTTGAGTTCAGCCAGTTGAATGATTTTATTCTGTTAACAATTATGTTTTGCTGAAATTATACAAAAAATAAAGGAAGACCAATGAAAGCGTGACACGATCAAATCGATCAAATATTAAATGTCGCACACGAGAGGAGTCGGAGAAATCGACGTGCGTACATGACACAATGTATGAATGTTGAGGAATCGAGAGAAGTAGAAGTACTGGCGGTCAATTCTTTCTGCATACGCTTTTGGGAGACGGAGTATGATGGTTAGCTGCATTATTATTTTATTTTATTTATTTTTTGTATACAACAGGTCGCTTGAATCCAATTACTGTATACAATTTATTTTTATCTGATATATTGATTCTCGTGACATGTGATAGGTAGCTAATCTATCGCCATTTTATTGTCATTGTTGCTCTTTGAGAGTCATTGTCCATGAGCCATAAGGACAGAAGTACTGTCACAGGATATAAGAAGCTCTTTACATCATTACAACGCGAGCCAATACGGTGTAAAGTTTATAGCTGTCGTATTAATTCTCGTGACATGTGATAGGTAGGTAATCTATCGTCATTTTATTGTCACGTGAATTCTATACCAGACCAAATACAGTGTTACAATTATACTGCCATCGACGGGAATCGAACCCGGGACCTTCGGTGGTCATGTGAATTCTACAACTATTATACTTTTTTTTGTATTATTATAATTACAAGCAACAAAGTTGTACGACTGAGTAAACACGTCTGCTGAGGTATAAATCGATAAAAGTTTCACGATGTTTTACAATGTTGCGAAATCCTTGTGTAATATCAAAGGTTATTAAGGTCACTCCGGTTACAGTATACTCGTATATGCGCATCTGCTCATTTCAATGTGTATTGATCATTGTGTGATTTGGCATTGTTATTGTTTATCAGTCAGTTAACGTTCCATAGGATTGTCTCATAGTATACGTTAAATCAAGATAAATTTGAAAATAAACTGAATATACTTTCCTGAAAATACATCTTCAAGGGCGTCGAATCTATTGCGCAGTTACCTGGCGTATATACATGTATAATGAACAAGAATATTCATTTTTACTTTTGGCTCTGTCATCCATTTTTTATTTTAAATTTATTGTTTAAAACGATATTTAAAACTTACGCGTGTCTCGTGAATTACACAACCTCCTCTAAATCAGTACATATGTATTGTCACGGTCATTATCTTGTACCTAGGTGTGGGAAATTATTACGAATTCACAATATGTAGACGATATTGCGCAACGTTGTGCAATTGATCATTTTATTTCCGCCATTTTATGAAAATATCCAACTTTACTAATTATCCGGTC
The DNA here is from genome assembly GCA_022606425.2 of Lepidostoma basale. Lineage (NCBI taxonomy): Eukaryota > Metazoa > Arthropoda > Insecta > Trichoptera > Lepidostomatidae > Lepidostoma > Lepidostoma basale. Next base: position 2,896,143 of record JAHDVF020000333.1, on the reverse strand, counting down.
TTCTTCTATTTTTTGTACTGTATACATCTTTTACATATAGTATCTTTACCATTATTTCTTTAATCATTCTTTCTAAGTGTCTTAATAATCTTCTTCTTCTTTCCCTTTGCCATTTCCCATCATCTGGGGTCGGCCCTCCTCGTACGAAAACGCCAAGCTTTTCTATTTTGACTCATCTACACTGTCAGGTTCTCGCGTTGGAGCTCCTTTTCCATGTTGGCCCACAATGTTGCCTTTGGGCGACCTCTTCTTCTTGGTTTTGTGGGAATGCTGAGGGCTTTTTGGACAATGTGTTCATCGTTTACATATACTTTCTTAACCATTATTTATTTAATCATTCTTTATATATAATAATAATTAGAAATGTGTGAATACGCTGTGTATGATAGAGTGTCGAATGAAAATATAAGATGTGAATGCGGTGCGAATGATGGTGTTATGAATGAAAGGATTATTAAAATGGTTTGGACACATGGAAAACATGAATGAAGAAAGAATGGTAAAAAAAAGATATGCTAACGATGTAAATGGAACTAGAAATAGAGGAAGACCGAAGAAAACGTGGCACGACCAAATTAATCAAATATTGAATGTCGGCCACGTGAGGGTCAGAGAAATCGACGCGCGTGCATAACACGATGTATGAATGTTGAGGAAGCGAGAGAAATATGTCAGGAAAGAAAAGTGTGGCAGTCCATTCTTTCTGCCTACCCCTTCGGGGAGACGGCGTGATGGTTAGTTTGTTAGTTAGTTTTCGAAGTGTTCTTACCTACAAAAGACTGGCATCGACTGTGATTGCTGGGAAAAGACTGCAGAGGACAGACCTAGGTGGAGAACAGCAGTACATAAAGGCACACAAGACTCTGAAGCACAGCGCAGAGACGACGCCGCTGAGAGGAGGAGGAGGAGAAAGGAGAGACCACTGGGAGACGGTGACGGCTCCATTACAAGCGCCTTCTCCTGCCCCAGATGCCCCAGAATGTGTGGGTCCAGGATCGGGCAGGCTTCAGTCACATGCGGACCCACAACCGTGAAGGACACTCTTCCTCGGACACGAGGGACAGCCGATGATGATATCATCAACAGATTTATTACACATTCGTCTAAGAGATCTTACTTATGCTGCAGTTATTTAACAACATTATTAAATTTCTTCATTCATATTTTATATAATAATTCAAATAGTCAACTTACGACTTAATTCAATGTCCAGCGAACCCAAATTCTGCTAGCGTGACATCGTATTTGTGATGATAGCGCACTTACTATTGTAAACACTGTAAACAATTCATATTGTCGTGTCGCCGGAGTGCATGTTCATTGCATCGGCGGTGTTTGTTTCACATGTAAATTCCGCTAAGCTAATCGCTTTGTTTTCACAGTTAGGGTATACTCAGGCGATCGGAGTTACAGATAGACCACCGTGCCGGCGAACGGTATCAATGGCCGTTCATTGGGAATACCTGCTTTGGGTATTTATTATCATTTATCTATGCAATCAATTTATTGTTTTAATAATACCTTAATAATAGTAATTATTGTGAGTCGAGACCGAGGAAAACATGGCATGACTAAATTAATAAAATTTTAAAATGTCGGCTATGTTTGAAGTTGAAAGAATCGACGTGCGTGTATCAATGTGGAGAAATCTAGACAGGTGTGCCAGGATATGGAATACTAGTGTGGCGGTCTTTTCTCTCCCCCTACCCTTTTGGAGAAACTGCGTGATGGCTTGTTGTTGTAATAACGTGTGTGTATTACTGATATGAAAATGAGTATTACTGATATGTGAATGAATATTTAAAACACTATTGTGGTTACATAGTATATTTAAACAAATATTTTTTCTTCCTCCTTTTCTTGGTTCTTTCTCATTACGGCCTGTTACTCCCTGCGCCAAGTTCCTTGAGGAGTGGACTTTCAGCTGTTCTTCATTCATTCTTTCCATGTGTCCAAACCATCTCAATGAACGTTTCATCACTGGAGACCAATAGTTTGCAGATAAGAAGAGATGGGTGCACACTTACCCATTTCTTCAGACTTCTTAGGGGATTCTTTGAGAACTCCGTTATCTTGGAGGCTATCCATCTTTATGTTCCAGATGGTTATCTTCGACAGCGTCAGCAAAGACTGTTTTATTTCCCAGCATGCAGAACCAACCTGCCTCTGGTGATGCCGGTGGGGAGAGCAATCAAACTGCTGAACATGATCGCTTCGGAGATCGACGTCTGTGAAAGTACGTTCAGAAGACAAATACTCTTGACTTTGGAGAGTATCTTGTATTCCTAATGTCGAACCATCTCTCATGCGTTCTTGGTATTATATATTTTTTTATGTTTTACCTGTTCTCAATAGATAAACTATAATTGTTGTTTGTAATATCTTTGGAGAAAATAAACTGATTTGATTGATTTGATTTTGATTGATTATTATTTATAACGCTTTCATTCGCACTACAATCACTTCTTATATTTGAATTTGACTCTGTCTTATACAGATTTACTTCCTGAATATACGAAAATACCTCGTATATAATGAGAACAACTTTGTTATCATCTATGTCTTGTACTCGATTCATAAGTAAAATATTCGTCTGTATTATGGTTTAATTTTAAGCGTGTGCCAATTTTATAGCGGCCATCGGAAATTTTCCGTCTAGTTAAACGTCAGTACCGCTCAACGATTGAGTTTTAACTTGTGTATTTGTAAACGAATAGTGGCACACGACATGGAGACCAGCTCAGGTTTTCTTTTAACATCTCGAAATCGTCCGCTTCCGCGTGCAATGACTTTCCATCCATTGTATCATACTCGGCTACACGTTCTTAGAGTACTTCTGGTTTCCCGAAATACTTTGAGTTGGCCCATATATTTTTTGTCTGTTTTTTATTTAAATGATATTCTACGCATCTATGTTCCGTCGCGACGCCAGAAGCGTAGTTTGACTCATCTAGAAAAAGAAATATAGTTTTTAAATGACGTCCATTATTCGTGCAGCGCCGCGGCATTCGTCGCGTCCCGTGGACCGTCGCTTAACTCGAAATAAACTCGCTACATTGAAATATTCAAGGAAATTTTTCACTGGAGGATTTCACTTTGACGCATCAGTCACCTCGTCTGAGAAATCCTTCTCTCCAGAATTAACTTGACGTGTTACCCGCGGAGAATTTTTATTTTTCCAGCTGAATATTTTGTATTATTTTTTAAATGTTCGCTCTTCGCATATAATAAATTTTCTCACTCCTCAGATCCATCAAACGTTTTTTTTTCTTCATCTTTTGTGTATCTCATTATGACTACCTACATAATTTATCAAGACAACATAATGCAAGGTAACAACGTTATTAACAAGATACAAAATTATTAAAGGGTTATATATTGTTTCCAGAACAATGATGACTCTATATTAAATAATTAATACGAATGACAAAGTCTGTTTTCTAAGGATTTTTAGTAAGTCTTTTTTGTGGTGTTCGTTACGGACTCCATAGTCAGGGTACTTGTACTACGTAAAATTTAACCCTTACCACTCCTTTGTCGAATGCCAGCCGACATTGTTATATGTACGCTACAACTCAGTTGTCGGCTGGCGGACGACAAGATAAGACTTGCACGCGCGGTGTATTTTCGCGCGCAAAACTTGACTTTCTTGTGATTATTCGATAAAAAAAAACATTTAATTTCACGTTTTAATAAGATTTTGACTCTTTTCCGTTTTTATTTTATTATAAAATAATCCTTGCAAATTCACATAACCTAAAATGGCGGGAACTTCGCACTATACGTCATGCAGAGGAGCGATTAGAGTACAAGCCCCACTTCATTGCGAAACTGGACAAAGGTTCTAAAGACTGTACTGTGTGCAGTAACAGAAAGATTCCAGGGGGAAGACGAGAAACAGTGTGGTTTTGTGAGACCTGTTCCAGAAAACCTGGTCTCCATCCTGGAGATTGTTTTAAAAAGTACCATGCTATGCAAAACTTTAAGTAGTCTATAATGATTTTTGTAAATTGTTTTTTATTTGAAGAATAAATCATTATCAATAAAAATATTTTGACATTATTTAAATTAGAGTTGGCTGACAAACAATATCAAAAAATAGTGGAGTGGTAAGGGATAATGAGTGAAAAATGCCAATTTTTTAGAAGTTTTATTATGTTTTATGGGAATGACATGTTTCATAAAGTTTTATATAACTATAGTTGCTAGTAAGACGCTGAGTCAAATCAGATATAAAAACGCGAATTTCTAAATATCTGACATCTAAATATGAATCATATTATGTCTTTTCAGGAATGAAACAATATATGTTTCATATCTGCAATGGAATTGTCCATGTATGAAGGCAAACATTTCGAAGCATGTCGCACATACGACGGCTGATAGGAGGAGAAGAAACGATGGACCATCAGGAGTGGCAGTTTCAATGTCAACATCTTCCAATGCTCTAGTTGTCCAAGAGTTTGTGGGTTTAAGCTGGTCATGAGGGACAGCCGGCGTAGATTACACATTTTCATAATATCGTTAGAGATGAAGTAAAATTTAAGCTCTTAAAATATAATTGAATGATTCATTTAAAAAAAAATGTAATTGATCTAGAGAAGACCAAACATAGATACCCCAATTCTGCCGCGATTTATTTTAAAGGCAATAAAATAGCATACACTTTCTCCTGTACAAATTTACTCTCGAATCATTTCTATTTTTAATGCAATTATGTCTAGAACTCAGTACGTGATTTAAATAAATGTTCATGACTCTTTACGCTGTTTTTTTTAGTTTACGAACGTTTTGACATTTTAAGAGATTATTTCGGCACCGGCAGATGCGTCTGTCGCGGCAATTAAACGTAACTTTATGATCCACTCTTTGGCCCAATTGGAAATTCGCCAATATAATTCATTAGATAACGGTCGCGACATTGAAATCATGCGAAAAAATCGAGACATCACATATGAAAGAAAAACACAATGTTACGTCTAGATAACTAAAGGAAATGCTTTCAATGCGGCATGAAATCTCATAAAATATGTGCCGAGGAGTTCTCATGTAACACAACACCTTAACCCTTAACGTACCGTGTTCAAAACAAAACGCTCGCTCCCATGTGGTAAATTCAGTTTACCGCTAACTTTATCTAAATATCAAGCATATGACTCGATGAATCAAAATTTAATTTATGTCATCTTGTAGGGAATTTCATTAGGAATAGATCGATATCTATAACATACATGGATTATTTGAAAAACATATCATTATTAATTTTTTTCTGGAACCATGCGATTTCTGATATGGAATGCGTCACAGCATACGAGCAACTGTGACATCAAGTATAAACAAGCGCCGCGCGGCGGCCGGCGGGGCGAGACTCTACGAGATTTTACGTATGATAAAGGCACCTAGGCAAAATGTATAGTACGTTCAAGACAACGAGTACGTATTAATATTTGTCCCTTTTGGTAAAGTGTTAATATTTTCACAGTTCTGATATTATTAAGTTGCGTCCTGCGTTTCCGTCTACAGTCGGTATTATTACGTACATATTGAAAAGGCCAAAGATATAATTTATAATACGTTCAAAACAGCGAGTAAGTATTTGTCACTTTTGATAAAGTTGTAAATATTAGCAAAACAAATTCTACCTTAACACGAATGAAGGTGAGGGCAGTCTTAGAAAATATTTTTTTTTGGGATGAAGGAAGTAATTTTTTGCTTTTTTTTATTACGAAATATTGAGAACACTTCAATGGAAGATTACAATTTTTTTATAATATTAGGGTCCATAGGTTTTAAGAAAATCAACTTTAAATTGGCAGTGGAAACTCAATTGACCACATGGCAACGCGACGGTTAAAGAACTTCACTGGCTTAAATGTCCAGAGGAAATACAATACAAGCTATGCTGGACGATCTTTTTGTGTATATGAAATTCACCTGCTTATATATCGGAACTTTGCATCACATATACTCTGTCCATGCTCCGATTTTGATGATTGGGCCATCACGGTAGCCAGCCCTTCAGCCTGTAATAACCTTCACGTAGAGATTAAGTGCATTGATAGCCCTCGAGTTCATAGTTTATATCGAGACATACAACATACTTTTTCAAAATGTCTATCCTGATGTAAATTTTGATTGCGCAGCCTCACTAAATATGTATAGTTTATAACTGGTTTTAGCAATTCTTTTACTGCACCCTTGAGATGATCCATTCGTTAAACCGCTGCTTTACAAATGATAATTCCTAACAATATTCATTCATTCATTTCTCGGCGCTACATCCCGGTGTGACACTTGGCCTCCTCCACAACGGTCTTCCACTGACTTCTGTCTCTAACCATATCTCTCCATTCCCCAGCTCAATTCCAAACAATAATTGTCCAATAATTCAAACATACCTTACCTAAATGTTGTACAATATCTAGGACGTCAATTTGGGTCGACATGCAAAACTCGAGCATAAGAGAAATGGTCCAACGTCAAAAAGACAGATTCTTTCTTACACAGAATTAAAATAATTTGTCTTCATCGATTTAAAATGTATATACTGGTATAGGGGACAGAACGCTTGGCTCCTGATCCAGGGAACTAGGGTTAAAACCTGGACATGACCAGGTTCCTTCTTCATAATAATGAGTTTTTTTATTCTCATATTAGAGATTGTATAATAAATATGGTTAGTCTTGAAAAAAATCTGGATTGATAATTTCGAGTAACTTGGTGGTCTTTCGCGGATTTTAGTAAAAAGTATTATGCCTTTCACGAATTTGATTTTAACCAATAATATTAACCAATAATAATTGATTAAAACTGAGTTCATAGCCATCTTTCAATGGTGGAAGTATACTGCCTTATACACGTCGAGATATTATGAAAAATAAAAACAATGTTTTGATTCATTAAAATATACGTATAGTTGTATAAAATTCTTCGGTATTGGAATTTATATATTTTAATACTTAAACGTCGAACCAACAGACAAATGCCATCGTTCAAAATATTTGTTTTTTTTATTATGAATACTAATTAACTAACTAACCATCACGCCGTCTCTCCGAAGGGGTAGGCAGAAAGAATGGACTGCCACACTTTTCTTTCCTGACACATTTCTCTCGCTTCCTCAACTTCATACATCGTGTCATGCACGCGCGTCGATTTCTCTGACTCCTCACATGGACTCCTCACTCCGACATTCAATATTTGCAATATTTATTTTTTTATATTCTGCAGTGTAATCTTAACATGCTGTTTTTATCATGTTTTAAAATTATTTTTCTTTATTGTAAATTTATAGGGGTTGGCATTTTAACTCCGTTATTTGATTACGTTGCATAATATTATATAGAGCCGTATATTACATGCATATTTAAATTATCATCAGTGTCCGAACTGTTTAAGGTTATGAACGTTGCATGATATATTTATTCGTGTGCTTTTATCATTTAGAATTTGTATGAAATATGATTATAAAGTCGCCTAACAAAGTACTCGTATATTTAGATCATACGTATATGCCACCGTAGTAACATTACACTGTGCATTGTGAAGGTTATTGCTTTTCATTGAAATATTTTCGTTCCCATTGACGCGAACTAATGTAATTACGGGCGTGAATTGAGTAAATTAAAATATAATATTGTTTTTTTTTTAAATATATATTATAGTTACTGAATGTTTATGTAGCTTTTGTGTTGGGTATGGGCAAAACGTTTTTAGTTGTGTGTGTAATTTGCAGTTGGGTTTGTCCGAATCTGCTCGTCTTCTGAGGATATTTGATATGGCAGAGGAATCACCGCAGCGTAAAGCAATTAGATGACGGAGCACCCGACAACCTGGCTGCTGCCTCAGTCCAACTAAACTTTTATCCAGGATCGTCTTAAGGGGTCACGAATTCTCATAAGGCAAAACGCGTCATCATTACATGCCAAAATGTATTTTTTCTTTTTGCGAGCGTAGCTCAACTTGATTAATTTAAATAAAGATTTTTTAAAATTAAAAATTCCTTTATCGTTTATATTTAGTTTAACGAACGGGAGCTCCCTGCAATCTTTTGTAGCAAACCAGAAGATGGCAGCGAGCTATCGAAACCGGTAGAGACCATAAACCTAAGTGGAATTAAATTAAATATATACAATAAAAATTAAAAAATAAATTCATTATTTAAAATGAACTTCTACTAAGAATTTTCATATAACAACATTAATACTTGATTTAATTGTATCTCAATAGAGACGAAGATGCAAATTGGAAACTGAATATGGTTGATCAAGGTGTTTACAGGACTTGAGATAAAAATTAAAGTATAAGTATACCTACATTCACAAAAAATATTAAAAACATTAATACTGATTCAATTTTACCAATTTAACACCTATATGTTAAATCAAATCAAATCAAACAGTTAATTAACTCAAAAGACATTACAAACAGCAAAATGTTTAAGGCATTTATTGAGTACAGGCAAAATATCATAAAAATCTAACATAATACCAGGAACGCATTAGAGATGGTTCGACATTAAGAAGACAAAATACTTTCTAAAGTCGGGTATTTGTCCCCTGAACGTACCTTCACTAATATGAAAGACGTCAATTTCCGAGGATACCGCGTTCAGCAGACTAATTGCTCTTCCCACCGGTGTCCCCAGAGGCAGATTGGTTCTGGTGGCCGATAGGTAAAACAATCTGTGCTGTCGCTGTCGGAGATATCTACCAGGGACAAAAAGGCCAACACCCTCTAGCACGGCCGAGTTCTTGAAATATCCCCTGATTAATTTAATGAAATGGGTAATGAGATGTCCATCTCTTCGAAGCTGTAAAGAATTGGTTACGAGCATTACCAAAAGAAATGCCGTCGGAAAAAATACATGATAATGAAAGAAAATGACATTTTATAAGAACTGCTTCCATTTTAGTTTTTATTTCGACAGCGACCGGTTTCGTTCGGCTCGCTGTGTTATTATTTTAAATTTCCATCATGACGGCCTTCGTGGCAGATAAAAAATTCACGCTATCTTTGGTCTGCTAGAATTCATGTGACAATAAAAATGGCGATAAGCTAACTTCCTATCACGTGTCATGAGAATCAAAAGCTTAAAAATATATATAGTAATTGGATACAAATAACCTGTTTTCTACAAGAAATGAATAAAGAGATTTTATTAAAATTATTGGATTATTTGTGTATAATGTTAGTTTTATACGTACTCGTATGTTGTAAAATTTGTTTATACGCACATACTGTTGAATTTAATGCCAAAGAGGAATAATGTATAGAGGTATATATTTGTTACGAAGACTATACATCTCAAATTTTCCTAAATTGATCGCAGAAGCTTCGAAGATGGTTGCTTTTGACAGGGTATGGGAGAAGCTTTTCCTAATACATCTGTCAAAAGCACTGATTGAAGTTGGCACAATTTTGAATCTTTCAAGTTGCTATTTTAGGCTTTCACTCCCGCCTTACTTATTTTTAGATGTTAGCAGTCTATACGTGATGCAATGGTTTCAACTGTTGCGAAATATGCATTCCTAATTATATATTCATCTATATATTTCGATATGTATATTTATATCATTGGTATATCTGTTTAGGATCACCTTAACCTTTTTTTATATCGTACATGTTTACGGATAATTTTAATATAAATCATAAAATTAACGTGTGTACGCTGCGTGTACGTGGAGGAGACTGGATACGTATTTTAGGATATATTTTTTTACGGTTCATCTTCGCTGCCAATGCTTCTGGGGAAATGGCGTACTGACTAACTAACTAACCATCACGCCATTTCCCCAGATAGGTAGGCAGAGAGGATGGATCGCCACAATGCTCTGTCCTGGCATACTTCTCGGGCTTCCTCTACATTCATACATCGTACCATGCACGCACGTCGATTATTCCGACTTCGAATGTGACCGCCTTTTAGTAATTGATTAATTTGGTCATGCCATGTTTTCCTCGGACGTCCTCGGCTTCTTTTTCCACTCACGCTGCTTGTGTACAACTCTTTAACCATTCTACTCTCATCCATTCGTTCCATATGTCCAAACCATCTCAGCGATCCTTTTTTAATTTTATCCATGATGCAGTCATCTGCCTTACATTTCTTTTTTATTTCATCGTTCGGTGTTCTATCATACAACGTTTTCCTGCACACACTTCTTAGTGATCTCATTTCTACGGCGTTTATCCTGCTTTGCATCCTTCTTTTGCCAGCTCCAAGCTTCACTTCCATACATGGCGTACTGATTATTTGCAATATAGTTTTAATATTATATATGTCTATTAATACCTACAACATGAAAGATGGATGGGTCGGGTGTGACATATTTCCTAACGCTGACATTTTTAAATCGTTAACTGGATGGCCAACCTTCTAACAGAGATGCTATCATGAGATGAATAATAAAACATACCAAAAAAATGGCAAAAATCTGATACAAGTCATATCATTATCGTAAAATATGACGACTTCGAAGTTGAACAAAGCGGTTAAATATTGTAAAGCATTAATATCAAGATTATTTCTAAATTGATACATTGTCTCTATACAATAGTTTTAATCTGTGTGCCAAATTTTGTATTGCTTTGATCATCCAGTCAAGATTATGAATGTCTACGATTTAACTTTTTTTTAAACTTATTAAATAATGACAAATCCATTGCAAATCGTTTTGATTCGTCGCGGATATCAAAGATTAGCGAGTCGGCTGGCGATCTATCATCCGGCGGAGTTGGGCGCGGTCGCCACCTGTTGGCGCGGCGCTGCATTGCGGCGTCGGCGACGCTCGGGGCGGGCGTCGCGGCGCGGCGTCTATTCCCGGACATTTCCGGATTCCGGCCGCGGCTATTTTCGCCGCCGTTGTTTGATTTATTTTTAAATGTGCACGCGTGTGAGTATTGCCCGCACGCACACGCAGGCGGGAAAGCCGTTGGAATGCAGTATTTAGGGTTATTTATTAGTCCCTTTAGTACCGCTCGGTTTTAACGGCGACCAATTTGTATGCTTTTTATAAGTTTCTTCCGCTGAGAGCGGACATGAATCTAAGTACTTCTGAGTTTTTAATATTTTATATGTTTTCATTCTGATTACTCTTACCCCGTTGCTTTATTTCACCCTTAGGACAACACACGTGACTCCGGGGGGTAGTTTATGAGTCAACAATTATTGTTTTTATTTAATTAACTAACTAACTAACAATCACGTCGTCGCTGAAAGCATTGACTGCCACATTGTTCTATCCTGACATACGATTCCTCAACATTCATTCATCGTGTCATGCACACACGTTGATTTCTCCGGCCCCTCACGTGACCGACATTTAATATTTGATTGATTTGATGGTGCCACGTTTTCCAAGGTCTTATTCTCTATTTCTTATTCCTAGTTAACATACCCATACATTATTTATCATTTTTTTCCATTTTGCTCATAACACTTTCATTCGAGCTGCTTTCACTTCTTAAGTTTGCATTTGACACTATCATACACCTAATTATCCCACATTCGTTTATAAGATCTCATTTTCTACTCCTTTTATTCTACTAAAAATACTATTTTTTATTTATAACATCTTATTAAAAACCAATCAATCTTATTTTTTTTAAGAAAATATATTTTATATTGTTTTTGAATATTATAATACATTAAATGTTTTACAATCCTAGCGTCGGAATAAGATTTTTATAATTTATTAATATTATGTTTCGCTTTGATTAAATAATTGTTAAAAAAATGTCGTAAGTATTTTTTAAGTCAGATTATTTTAAGCATTTTATATTTCGGGGATACATATGAAATTGTTATGCTCCGTTCCCTATGCGAACCCGCCATGGAATATTCTCGATCTAATAATACCGTTTTGCGAAGTAATGAAGAAAAATGGATTGAGGTTAAATCTCTGTTCGCCATCAATACGGTTCATTTCTTGTTATTCTATACGAGTATGTAATAGGCCTTGAGGGGTTTCGTGATGATACACACCCTATATTTCAGCTAACTCTAATCCAATGACGTAGTATCAATATATTTCTTTTTCTTCTATATTCGCCATAACTTTGTGTTGCGGATTCATTGAACAATGTTTGTATTTTAAAACAAAACTAACATTATTTGAAAAAATAAAATTAAAAAACAAACATGATTCGGATACAGAAGCACTATATCAACGTTTTGTTAGTTTTTGTATTATATATTATATATTTGTATTATATCGGCCATGTGAGGAGTCAGAGAAATCGACGCGTGTGCATGACACGATGTATGAATGTTGAGGAAGCGAGAGAAGTATATCAGGAAAGAAAAGTGTGGCTGTCGATTCTTTCTGTCTACTCCTTCGGGGAGACGGCGTGATGGTTAGTAAGTTAGTTTTTTTTATATTTGTTTTTGCACTGAGTGTAGTATAGTCAGTGTCTTTTGTAACCTTGACGAAGCTGCGGCGGGAGCGAAATCGGTTAGTGTTAAAAAATAAAGTGGTACGTATTAAAACAAATTAAAAATGTATTAATATTATATTTTATATATATATATTTCTCTTTATAGTGTGCAAGAAATTTAAACGATTCTTGCATTCATAGAATTTTTTTTCTGTATGCATTTAATGACATAGTAACTTCGTGTCCTGCCACATCTCCGTGATGCATAGGGCCTCTAGGAACCTTCTCCACCAGACTCTATCGCATGCCTGATGCCTTACATCATGTCAAGTGAGGCCTGCTGCTTTAAACTTGTCATGCAGGGTTCTTCTCCAGGTGGCTCTAGGTCTGCCTCGCTTCCTCTTTCCCTCCATAGGGGATCAGTCTATTGCGCCCTGAGCGATGCAGGCTTGGTTCCGTGTCAGGGTGTGACCGATCCACAAGCATTTGCGTCTAGCGACTTGTTTTCTGATTGGCTTTTCACCTGCCATGATCCAGATAACGGCATTTGACACTGTTTGGGGCCAAAATGAAATTGTATAATACGAGTATTATAGAATTGTTTACAAAAATATTTATTACTCGTATATTTATTTTGAAATATGCATTTTGACTACAGACTGATATAAAACATCGTATGACCAAATCAATCAAGTTTAAAATGTATAGATGGTTAAGGTATTAGTTTTGTAAAACTCCATATTAATTTAATAATAGTAAACACGATTGTTTACTAAACTGTAGACTGATAGTTTGAGAATGCCCTCACAAGGCGAAACAAATTTGTCACAATTTATATAATTTATAATATATAAATGAAATCCAAGTAAAACCACTAAACATTCGTGTTTACTATTATTAAATTAAAGTTTAAAATGATTTATTTTTCATCTTGAATCCTTGTCGCTTTCTGGTTGAAGAATTAAAAAAATTCTTTGACTGTCATTTTTGAAGCATTATATTTGTAAGATACAATACCTCGCCAAAATAACAATGTTTCAGTTTGTTTAATAAACGTAGAAATTATGCAGGTAATATTTTATTTCGCGCGAGAGCTGTAAACTCTCTAAAATAATGTAAATGTCGACATCACGTTTACGAAATATGTGAACATTAAAACACCGATGTTTAGGCGTAAATTATAATACAATATGGATTATTCATGTTATTAACTGACGCCAGTATTCTACGCCCCAGTATAATTCGGCAATAAGTAGATTGGGGAGCATAATTCATATTGCGGGGCGCATACACAGACAGGGAGGGGGCCCTGCCGAGAAACAGGAGGCGAAGGCCCACCAAGAAAAATGACGAGGGAATGCTAATAGAGCTAAACCTGGCTTTATTGTCGAATTCGCAATACCTCACTTTTTGCAGAATAAAAGGCACCTTATCGCAAATGGGGAGACTCTTAAACCGGTTTTATTATGCCGACTGGGTGCTTTGTACGTGTTGGTCGTCCCCCGAAGTCAGAAGAATGTTCTCGTCATGTCGGTATGAAAATTTTTCCGCAATAACAATCATGTCGTGCAGCATAATGTTTGGGGTTGCAGTAATATATTTCGCTATACACGTCCTTACAATACACTCGTAAAGTTCTGCGGCAGATATACCCCTCTTCTTATTCGGTATAACTTTCTGTCACGAAGTTTATGATATAGCAAACGATATGTTTTTTTGAGTTTACGTCAGTTTATTATTGTATTACACTTGGTTTTATTATTTTATTTTAAGCCCCCCAACATATCTCTGGTCAACTGATTTAAATTATTTTCGCATCTTCGTTCAGGCGATGTTTAATTATAAAAAAACAATCTTAACGAAGCGTTGGATATTAATGTCTGTAAAAGTTATTAAAAATAGAAAAAAGTACCACCTTCTCCAACTGATATTGGAGGGGAAAATTGAGGAACGCCGTGGGCCCGGAAGGAGACAAATGTCCTGGCTGCAAAACGTGAGGGAGTGGACCGGCATCCGAAGTGTGGAAGGGCTGTTCCGAGCGGCGCAGGACAGGGACAGGTTCGCCGAGGTGATCGCCAACATTGGGGGGACCCGACAGGGAACTTGAAGAAGAAGGAGATATAAGTATAATGTGTTGTCACACAGACTATTTACTATTATAAAACATCTGAATAATTAATACGAATGAAAACACCTTTCCAAGTGACATTATCAAATGTTATTCCACAAATGAAAGGTGAAACGTGTTATTCCTACAAACTACAATAATACACCTTGAAAACATACGGTTTCTTTCGTATTAATTATTTGATATGGAGTTGTACATCATTGTTCAAGAAACAAAAAATATAATATCAGAATAAATTAAAAATGAAATCCCCTCGAGTACATTTTTTATCTATCTATTTTTTCCATATCGTGACATTATTTAATATAGATTTTGGTATTTTCATAATACATTTCATTTGACGCATAATGTTAGAAAAATCAGCATCTGTCTTTGCCGTTTTTGGTATCCTATCGAAAAATACCATATAAGATTGGTGCTCATTCGAGCGAGTACCTCCATAGGACGATAAATGTGATTTATTTCAAATTATTCTCTTGTTCGGGCGTTATTCAGAATCCAATAACTCTCCTATCTCTCAGCGAATAGAGTTTCGCTTTGTTCCGTATTGTTAATACCAAATTGTACTTTAAATCCCCGGCGATTTATTACCACGTTCCCATTGCGGTTATCTGAGAAAAATCAATTTCGAAAACTCTTTTCATCAGATTATGTAAGCTGGACACGTTTCCTATTGTTATTTATTAGAGGAGCAAATGCCTCAAAGTTCATTTCGTGTTTCGCTACTTTGTTAATTTTAATGTTCCGTTGATTTTATCTGGCTCGGACCATGGGGGTGGCGTGTGCCAGCGCCCGCATGCATTTCATCCCCAAGTTCACAATTCCTGCCACCCTTCTAGACAGCGCTAATACAGTCACTAGAGTCACCCACCAACTGCGTTGAAGTATTGAGGTAGGAATACCTAATATCAATTTGATACAGCTGCATTAACATATTTATACATTTTAGTATCATTTAATTTAATACGATAACTTATTTTAAAGCTCTAAAAGACATAATCATAACTTTATTTATTTATTATTATGTGTTAACTCTGGTTAGTGCGAATGATCTCGTCATAGTCCACAACGCCACCGTTAACTGGTCTTCCATTAATGCATTCCTGGCCGAGAAAATATTTCTCTCGCTTCCTCTTCATGTATACATCGTGTCATGCACGCCCGTCGATTTCTCCGACAGTTCACGTGATTGAGATTTAAAATCTTATAGATATGATCGTACCACGTTTTCCTTTTTTAATTTATACAATTATTTCAAGGATTAATTGTATCTCAATAGAAACGAAGATGCAAATTGGGAACAGAATCTGGTAGTCGAGGTGTTTACAGGACTTATGACCTGTCATTGGGATTGTGGTGTTGCATATTAGCATATATACAACTTCCATAAACTTGTCAGACGTCGTTGGAATGGGGAATGTTGTATTACATAAAGCGTGCGCTTAACCCAACCAATGACAGGTCATAAGTCCTGTAAACGCCTCGACCACCATATTCTGTATCCAATGCATCTTCGTCTCTATTGAGATACAATTAATCCTTGAATTGATAACCCGCAATGGGTAAAATCCAGTATTCGTCTACAAGTATTTGTATAATTCAAAATGTTATATAATTATTAATTTGAAATTTTCAACTACAAAGTAAATGCTTTGTATGAAAAAATATTTCTATATTGTTTACGTTTTTCGTATTGTATGCATAGAGTAAACAGAATGTACGAAATTCCATCTATTATTATCTCTATTTTTATGATAGACACATAAAAGAATCTAGCAAACTAAACACATCTTTATAAAAATGTTTGTAAATATTTATTTTGTATTCCTTTGCATTCCATTGATTCCCTTAACATTTCCTCGGGTAATAATCCGAACAGATTTAAGAACGGTTTATGTCCATGTTTATTGTGAATGTAAATCTCCCGAGACTAGAATATCCACCCCCGGTACCGGAGCTTGCAGATATGCACGTTCGGACCTACCGCAGCTTCATTATATTGCGCTCTAGACTTAATCTCCAATTTGTATGCGAGGCCCGCAGGAAGGCGCGTCCGCCGAAATTAAATTTTAATTCGGAAACCCTTAATTGTGACACCATATTGAAATTCGCCGCCTTTCAACATAACGTCTTTATTAAATAGTTCCCCAGCTCAGTGTCACGTCTCTCGGCATTAGAAATGTTATTAAAATCCTATCTAATTAAGTACACCGATTATATTAGGGAAGAATCGTCGTTCAGTCAACATCACAGAGGTCGGTCGTCTTCTCTCTTGGTTCATATTGCGTTCCTTAACGTAAATCGCGTATCCGAAAATCCATTAAAATATGTTTCCTACAGACGTAAGAGGAATAGCCATTAGAGCTGAACCTCTGTAAGCCAGAAGATCCAAGTCCAAGTCTAAGACTTGGTGCATACAATTTCATTGTCAATATTGATCATATAAAATCTCTTAATTTTTTTAATCCCTTTAATAAGTATCAGCAGCTTTAATTGACGATGGGCATTGTGCAGGTGAAACCGAGTATTTTTATATTTTTAACCATTGTTTTCAATATTTTTCCGAGAACGGTCCCTTTTCAAAAAAAAAAAAATATTTCGACTCCCGTTTTTGAAACCAATTACTATTATTTTGTTGAATCGCTCTTTACATCATTACAGCGCGAGTCAAATCGATGTAAAGTGTATAGCTATCATATTGATTTTCATGACATGTTTTAGGAAGCTAATCTTTTTTTTTTCACGTGAATTATACACCAGACGGGACCTTCGGTGCGGCGTTCTTAGCATTTGCCTTCGGCCACGAAGATCGTCAATATAACCATACTTTTATAACTTTTTCAAAGCTAACTATAATAAATAATAAATTGGATAATTTATAGAGTGCCATTTTTATGAATTACTCATCTCAAGGCATTAACACTGTGGAATTCCGTAGTAATACACTTAGGAAATTGAAAATAACTTTGTTTATTATCCACAAAATGTTTTGGAGGATACTTCCATTTTCATGTGTAAATTCCTCCTTTTACTCCTTTCTCCTTAAATACTGTGTCTACTTTTAGTCTCCCAAGCTCCCATTCCCAATCAAATATAAATTAATAATTTATTAATTTCTATATAAATTATGTCTTTTCAGATTATGTTTTTTCTAAATTACAATTTTATATTTTTATATTGTCATTATGTATTATTGTTTAATATTATTTATTAGTTCTTACTGCTAAAAAATAATTATTAGTACTTATAACAATTAGTCCATTGAAATTTAAATTATTGGATCGAATTTTAAATGCATTTTTTTTATATTAGTCTTTCTTTGTTTAGTTTTTATTATATATTTACATCTGAAGATGGAGGTATCCTCCGAAACATGTCGTGTTTTTTAAAATATTTTGTGGATAATAAACAAAATTATTTTCGATTTCCTAAGTGTATTTTTTAATTTTTTCAAATAGTGATTGAAAGAGTTTTAGATGGTGCTTCTCATAGGAAAAATATATTATATTATATATCTTGTTCACAAAAATCAGATTTTAAGAAATCACAAGACTTTTTATCAGTATTATCGCATTCGTCTTATATATTTTTTTCCAATTAATTATCCTTTCTAATTCAATTAATAATACCTTCTTTTCGGCATAAACCGTATAATATTATAATTTAATGTCTTCGTTATTTAAATGAAATTATCTCATCAATTGTTTATTTCCCTTCATATTAACCAAATTAAGGAGACGTAAAACCATTAGAGTCACATCTTCGTAATAAAGTAGCATCGAAATTCATGTGTGTATTGCATTTTGAAATGTAGCCTAGTAATTTGTTGGGTAGTTAAATGTTTGAGATATGGCTCCTCTGCAGTACGGCGCCCTCCGTGCGCCGGGCCGCCCCACCCCCATAATGGGGTGATTATTGCTTTAATAACGCATTTCTACGTCTTTATTGCCATATGCCTGATTTAAGGGTCTGTCGGCTGCTCGCAGCGGGCTCTTGTTAACTAAAACTATTTTGTATATTCCGCGTCCCATTCTAAATTGTTTCAAGTATTCTTATTTGCATTTGTAATTAAGTTAGAACGCCTGCATGTTTTTTTATCTTCTCATTTGTACTGTTGATCATTGGTGGTGGCCAAATGTAAACATGTGAACAGGATACGCCTCTTTTTAACTAACTTACTAACACTGCGAAACTGACAACATAAGGATGATATTACGAGTATAATAAATGTAAAAGATATGAGATATTTTAGACTGATGTGAGTAAATCTGTATCTTTTTCTCTACTTCTTCTTCCTCAGCCTATTCCCGTCCACTCCTGGAAAAGGCCTCCCCCTCTGTCTTGTGCAGACTGCATCCAGGTTATTCCGACGTGTCTGTCCAGATCATCCTTCCACCGTAGTTGCGATCGCCCTACACTTCTCTCTGTCGTCCACGGTCTCCAAATCCGAATTTCGTCCGAATTTCGGGCTATGTGACCAGCCCATTGCCACTTTAGAGTCGCTACCCGGTGGATGATGTCAGTGGCCTTTGTTTTTTCTCTCACCGTATCGTTTCTGACTCTGTCTCTTAGGTTTATTCCTAACATGGTTCTTTCCATGGCTCTTTGGGTCACTCGTGGTTTCTCGGCACTTTGTTTGGACAATGTTACAGTTTCAAGACCATAAGTACCAACTGGCAGAACACAGGCTTCATTGACTTTTCGTGATGGGTATTTTTCGATTTTTAAGGATGTAACCTATGTTTCCGAAAGCTGCCCAGCTTAGTCCAATTCTTCTCTTGAGCTCTGCAGTTTGATTATCTCCGCCTAATCGAATATTGTGTCCCAGGTATGTATATTCTTGGACATTTTGTATACGAGTGTCAAATGCAAATATAAGAAGTGAATGCAGTGCGAATGAAAGTGTTATTAACATAATAATTTAAGGGTCATTAAGATAGTTTAGATACATGAAAATAATGGTGAAGAAAGTATTTATTAACGATTTAAAGGGAACTTGAAGAAGACCGAGGAAATCGTGGCACGATAAAATCAAATAAAATTTAAATGTCGGCCATGAAACAGTCGGAGAAATCGACGTGCGTGCATGACATGATGTAGCAATATTGCGGAAGCGAGAGAAGCATGTCGGAAAGAAACAGTGTGGCGGTCCATTCCTTCTGCCTACCCCTTTAGAGAGACAGCGTGATGGCTAGCTAGTTAGTCAGTTTAAAACATAATTTTGATCTACTGTTGATTGTACCTTTCTCGATATAATAATAAATAAATAAATTCTCGTATTTTCTTTGTCCGCAGTGACAGACTTTAGTCAGATTAATAAGTAATACTCATCAGGATCTCAAGTAAGTGTTTATGTAAGTCGCCTCCCTGGAACGGGTTACCCCAGTTCTGTCACATAGAGTAACGTTTAATTAGCGGTCAAAGGGTTAACACCAGTATAAATGAGGTAATTTATATAGTAAAAAATAATGCTTATGGCTAAACGCCGCAAGGGCTTTTACAAAAAATGACATGTTTAGTAACAAAGGTAATTAATATTTGTACACATTAACAGACAACTAACATATAACGGCAAACACACAAAAACAAGAATAAGGATAACACAATAGAAAATATAAATTACGTACATGAGATAGAAAAGAAACATTCATAATAATAATTTTACTGTAAAATGTCGAAAAAAGAAGACAATCATAATAATTATAATCGAATATCGCTGTATGGGTTTTGACAACAATAAATTTGATTTCGGTTAGAGCTCTTTTGACAACTCTTCCCGCTTAATCCGATTGCAGTAACCATAATCATCCCAGGGAGCACAGAATTGTTATTACACATTTTCTTAGCATAATGTATTAGCACGCGCAATACAGCTCGCTTTTATATTTGGCTGTTTCATATGTCTCCATTGTTGAGCCCGTACCTACTGCCCTAACCACTTTCGCAGTGCGTCTTTTGTCAAGGGAGCGTTCTTTAAAATTATAGGTTCCGTAATTTCGCTAACCGTAGAGCTTTGGTTTGTTAAGTGGACCCTCCCCCTGATATCGGTACCTACCTACTTACCTTTCTAATGCAATTTTGAAAGCTCTCACAATTATGTATGTGAAATATGTTTTTAATTGGTACTTAAAGGGGATGTTCTGTTTTTTATTCATGACTTATAAACATGCACTTTTTCATGATAAATAAATGGTTGTGAAATTATATATAGTTTAAAAAAAATACATTATAGACATAATTTTTTAAAATGAGAATATCAGATTAAAATACTTGAAACTCATCCTTGGACTAGGGCTTCGATCTTCTGGCATAGAGGTTCGTTCTCGTATCTACTGATACTGCAGGATTTCTATTATAGTTTGCGTTCACTTGACAATTACAATGTCTTCTTATAGTCTCGACAAATATAACGTAATTTTTTTAATAAAAAAAAATATTTTTTTTAAACCTAGATTTTCGAATAGTTGTCATCCTACACCGTTATTATTATTACTACATATTTTTTTACCATAAAAATCTTAAATAGTCCATTGTTTTGGCCGAAATACTATGATACTTCAACATTATTACTGTTAAAATTAAAAACATTGTTATAATATCACAATTTATTTTTATGCACTGAGAGTATCGCGACAGCTGTTTCGCCAACCGATGTTGACATCATCAGGTGTTACCAAAACTTATAAATAAAGTTTATTGTAACATCTGATGATGCCAACATCGGTTGGCGAAACAGCTGTCGCGACACTCTCAGTTAATAAAAATAAATTGTGATATTATAAGAGTGTTTTAAATTTTAACAGTAGTAAAAATCTTAATTATTTTTACGCTAATGACAGATGACAACCATACGAAACATTAAGGTTTTGATAAATGAATGTGTTGTGATAAGTAACATATTTTTTTTCATGATAATTAAAGCTCTTTCAATTTTATGTATATATTTGAACAATCGTGCATATAAATGGTTTGATTTATAATAATATGAAAAGATAATTAAATTTATTTATTTAAATAAAGATTATTTTAAGTGCCTAATTACAGCTAATCAAAAAAACGGTGGATACGTGGAACATAAATTGAAGATACAATATGTGCACCTTCTAAAAATAACATTATGTGTATTTTATATTACTTGTTTTAGATTTATTTTGTGGATGTTTTACGATCGAACTGTGCGCGGGAGATGCCTATTGGTGGCGATGAGGTTCGCAACCCATCACACCGCGTCTTCCGCGGGGCGAAAAGAGAAGGATGGAGTGCCGCATCGGTTAAAATGTGATAGTCCATTCTTTCTGCCTACCCTTTCGGGGAGACGGCGTGATGGTTAGTTAGTTAAATAAAGAAAATCACTCAAGCGGTGATGATTAAGAACTGAGATGGACACTAGCGGCACGGGTAATTCTAATTTCTCACTAATATAACATAATCAGCCACATTATGTCTAAAACATAGAGATGCAATCCATCTTCCAGTATTCAGCAATAAATTATAAAGGTGATTTTATATATTACGTTGTGTTAGTTTTTTATTGCTCCTGTCAGTACATCAAGCATTCATAAACGTATCACACTCAATGAATTCCGCCGCGGAAACCTCTCCGCGAAGATATTATAAAAGAGAGTATCTTGTACGTTTTAAAATCTCGTTAGCAAACCGTAAACCCTTCTCAATTTATTTATTGTTACCCATTCCAAGAGGTGGGTAGATAATAAAGCGTGTTTATACAAGTGGGTTTAGATATACAATTTTTGTTGTGTTATAAAAACGGCTCTTTATGAATTTATATTTCGCCAACCGTTTGTGCAATCTACGAGGGATGATTCTCGAAAGCACTCGAGATCAAATTGGATTTTTGAGATGCTGTTTAGTTTCATGATTTTTTTTGTCATTCAATTTGGCTTCGCGGAAAGGGAGCTTCCTTTTCAATTGTTCACAAAATAATTAATTTTATATAAAGTTTTTTTTGGGTTTTTAATGTTTGGATTTATTTTTTTTCAAATACACTATAGTTCCATTATATTTTTTCATCTTTTTGAGATTTAAAGCAATATAGCAAGTTCTATTATTCTGAAACCAGACTTGTATTATTGTTTGTCCTATGAATACTAGATAGAATTTAAAATCGAACTCACTAGCTTTTGTTAAAAAACGTGTTATTTTTATATTCTTCCTTATATTTACAATAAATACCAATGATTTTATTGAATTTTATACAATAGGCATTCAAAACATTAATACAAATACGATAAAAAATTCATCATCTTCTTCTTCTCGATGAGCCCTCTTTCTTTATTTTTATTATTATTATTATTTTGTTGAATCGCTCTTTACATCATGACAGCATGAACCAAATCGATGTAATTATAGCTATCATAGTGATTCTCGTGACATGTGATAGGTAGCTAATCTATCGCCATTTTATTGTCACGTGAATTCTACACCAGACCAAAGACAATGTGAAAATCACACTGCTCTAGCCGGGAACCGAACCCGGAAACTTCGGGGTGGCAGTCAATCCACACATAGTCATCTACTCTAATGATGCCAGTGTCAGACTGTGGAAGTTTTTGTGACAATTACAAAAAAAATTATTATAAAAATAATAAATATTTTATATACAACAATTCGTCGACTCTCAAATAATCTGAAAGCAAACTTTGCACGTAATTCAAGATTGTCTTTCACCGCGATATTTAATAAAAATATTAATTTTTATAATACTTGTATACAATATCTTATTTAGTTTTTCGATAACTAATAACTACTATATCTTTACAAAATATTATCGGCAGAAAGGCTTAAACTAAATTTTTTCTTTTCTTGGCCCAAAAATGTACAATTTAATGATCGAAAACATATAATATATAAATGACCCACATAAAATGATAGTAGACGAATATAATATATTCAGGGTATAAAACCGTCTCATAATTGTAACCAATTTTCAAAATTGTGTGATTAGTGATGTGTGGTAAATCTGTATATGAAAAAAGGTCAAATGCACATATAAGAAGTGAATGCGGTGCGTATGAAAGTGTTATGAACAAAATAATGAAAGCGTTGTTAAGATGATTTGGACACATGGAAATAATTAATGAAGACAGAATGGCGAAAAAAGTATATGTAAACGACGTGGCACGATCAAATCAATCAAATATTAATCGTCGGTCACGTAAGGAATCTGAGAAATCGACGCGCATGCGTGACCCGATGTATGAATGTAGAGGAGTCGAGAGAAGGATGTCAGGACAGAACACTGTGGTGGTTCATTCTTTCTGCCTACCCCTATGGGAGACGATGTGATGGTTAGTTTGTTAATTAGTGATTATTGATTAAAGTAATAATCATCTTCTCAGTCGTATTCCTCATGAGGGTCGTGGCCTTCCTGCAAACCATTGACCATGGCATGCCATGCGCTCCTGTCACCCGTCAGTCTCCAGGCTACAGCTAATGAGAGACCAGTCGGCTCCCTGATTTGATCGGACCAGCCGCTCGATGGACGTCCTTGTGGTTGCCTCCTCTCCACTTGGCCCACGATGATGAGCATTGACAGAGAGTTGAACTTTAAGCAGCTGTCGCGACATCCTCAAAAAGTGTATTATAAAAAATTGGGATATTATAACAGTGTTGTATGGTAAATTTAATTGTTAATAATGTTGAAGTAAAATATCATAGTGTTTCGGCCAAAATAATGGACTATTTACAACTCTTAATAAACCAAAAACAAAGACATGGCCATTAAGAGTAAGATGAGAATCTATAAGGCATGCGTAAGACCAATAATAACATATGGCGTCGAAGCAAGGGCAGACACAGTAAGGACCAAACAAGTTTTGAGGACTTCCGAAATGAAGACACTGAGGACGATAGCAGTCATGACACTGAGAGATCGCGTGAGGAACACCAGGATAATAGAGATATGTGAGGTTGAGGATATTATAAGATGGAGCAGACAGCGAAAAAGAGACTGGTACGGTCATGTTCAAATAATGGACACCACCAGACTCCCCTTTATTGCGTTGCATAATCAACCTCATGAGACTCGTCCTCGTGGAAGACCTCCTAAAAGATGCAATGACAGATGGGAGTCTACCTCACAGGAGGCGCAACACTCTGAAGATCAGACCACATGGGTCTACAATAAGGAAGAAGAAGAATAAACCATTAAATAGCTCAATCCAATTAAAAATTATTTGTTTTCTCTAAAATGTATACATTACATGTCAATTCAACAAACACATAATGTAGTTACACGGATAATGTGTAAAAATAACGGTTCCAGGAATGTAGCAGAAAGATGAATTGCGTACGTTAACATTTGTAATTCTGCCTTCCTTTAATCGCGTGTAACTATGGTACAATGGTTCATCGAATTTTCCTAACGATTTCTTTGGGTTACAATACGTCCGATCGGAATTGTAACACATTAGTCCTGTAATAGGGAGGGGAAATAGTAAATAAATTACAATCAAATTCATCTTGCTTGTAACAGTTTTTATTGCGTTAGGGGGTACGGCATTCTTGCACGGATCCTTGCAAACTGCATCTCAAAAGGATCTTCACGGATAATGTTCAATTGAATGTATAACTAGCCGCGTTTTTAAAGTTATTTTGAATGTTTTATTTATGTAATTTAATATATTTTATTTAACCTATATTTTCATTTGTTATTTCTACAGGTTTTGTGTTTGTGTTTTGTAAATAGAAAATACTCATATAAATTGAAAAACATTGAATGCTATTGCTATCAAAAATGTATTCATATAGATTCGCATGGTAGATTGTATAATTTTGGAGATTCGGAGATTGTTGCCGACATAATTTTCAGGGAATATTGCTGTGAAATAATAAATATGTTTGAAAATGTAAATTTTCTAGAAGTTTTATGATACTCGTATAATCAAAATGAAATCTCTTGATGGAAGTTCCTTTGAAATAATTATGAAATAAAACGATGTTTTTTAAACTACTTTCACCAGTCTGTCGATGCCAGTGAGCCTGGCGAAACCGGTCGCTGTCGAAATAAAGACAAAAGTGGAAGTACTTAAAAAACTTCGTTTTATTTAATTATTGTTTTATTATATTTTATGAGAAAGGCATATTTTGCCTTACTAAAGCATTATTAAATGTTTCAAATGTTATTGTGTAATCAATATTATCAACTAATTAACCATCACGCCGTTTCCCCGGGAGCAGAGAGGATGGACCACCATACTACTCTGTCCTGACATACCTCTCAAGATTCCTCTTCATTCATACTTTTTAGTATTTGATTAATTTGCTCATGCTATACTTTCCTTGGTCTTCCGCAGCTTCTCTTTCCACTTAAACTGCTTGTATTCAACATTTTAACCATTCTTCTCTCGTCTATTCTTTCTTCTTTTCCATACGTATAAACTATCTCAGGGATCCTTTTAAGAAAGGCAAAACATGTTATTCCTATAAAAAACAGTAAAACTTCTAGAAAACGGACGTTTTTATTCGTATTAATTAAACCATTATTTCCTTACATTTTTCACGAGGGCGCACCTTAGTAAGAAAACAAAATCTTCAAATCGCCGATAATCCACTGAAAAGACTGCGATATATTATGTTCGTAATTTTAAATGTGTGTTCCATTTTCGAGCAATTCGCAAAAGTGGGGGAACAATACTTTTTCTTTATAAGGGAATAGGTAGGTACATACGGAAATTTCAAAAACATTTTTTTTCTCACAATGCTATCTTAACACTGCAATCTTGTAATGCGCCCTGCACTCCCCTCCTGCACCGAGTAAGTACCTACCCTAATCCGGGGCGGTGAGCCGGCGCGCCCAGATTTCCTAGGTGTCCCGAAATGAAATATTACCTCATTGTATTTGCAATTTATTTTTTGTTGTACGCCAATATATCACGGATAAGGGTACAATAACTCACTGCGCCAATGCGCACCTTTCTATTTCCCGAATGCGCGCGTCTTATGATCTATATCTTATTTGTTTTGTTGCAATTCTGCGCGACGCGCATTGTGCTGCGCAGAAGGCTTTTGGGGATGGCACCCCAATTCTTCTACTTCTCCGCGCGAGATGATTTGGGGTCTGGCCGTCTGGTGCCGCTCCCCGCACGGGCGCTCCGTGAACAATTTCTCCCCGAACCGCTGCCTTCAATCGATTTAATTTAAAAAAATTAACGATTCTTAACATAATAATATTAATGTTGTTATTTGAAATTTGTTGGAAGAACTTCGATGTAAAAATTCCTTAAAAATCGTTCATCGCTAAGTATGTTATATTTAGTTTAATTTCACTTAGGTTTATGGCTTCGACCGGTTTCGGCAGCTTCCTGTCATCTTCTGATATGATTGAAGCCATAAACCCAAGTGAAATTGAACTGAATATATACTTTACAGGAATTTTTGATTATTTTTTTCATTATTCATAGTAGAATTAAAGCTATGTTATGTACTCTTTGATATTGAATTAAGTTTGAAAAAGAAATTGCAAAACTTGTAGGAGTTAATTTTTTTTAATGATTATTTATTTGTTGTTTGCTATATTATTGTAACACCTGATGATGTCAACATTGGTTGATGAAACAGCTGTCGTAAAATAAAATACAATTAAGTGATACAAAAACAAAGTTTTTTCATTAACAGTTATAAAATAAAATTTAAGATTATGAATATTTACGATAGGTATATTCCGTTTTTAACATAAATTCGTAGTAATCAAATTGAGGGTTGGTATTTATGAATCATTATCAAAATTATTAAAAAACACTAACAATTAATCGCTTCCAATAACTCCCAGCCAACGCTTTTTTAACGTTAGTAATCTTGTATTAATGCATCAGTTTCCTTGACTCCTGAAATCTGCATAAATATTTATAAATGTTATTGATTCTTTAATACAGAATGAAAACGAATTATATAAACACCGAAGAAGGGTGAGTACCAACGTAAAAATGTTTGTGAATGGTGCATTGGAGTGTGCTGAAAATACAATGTTTTTCAAATGTGAATTCAAAATATAAAGTGTTGGAGAAGAAATCTATTTGTTTCTAGTATCTGCTATTAATGATCTGCACTGGTTAAATATATTATCGTATTAAAAATGGGCATTCTCATCTCGCAGATTAGTAGTACTAATTTTAGTTAACAATCGTTGTTATCTCACTTAACCAGTTCATTATTGTTGGCAGCACGTCACTTAATTACCAACGTATGCGCTTATGGATCCAGATACTGAATGAGATGCTAATCAGAATAACGATAACTGCTCTCTGCAATTTATAATCAAATTAAAAATAATCGTAACAGAACTGGTTTATTGTATGGTTAATGGTGTCTGCTCGTATTGGAAGTGTTAGCGGAGCTTCTGCAGCGTGGCGGGCTTAGGCCCCGCGCACACAGGACGCAGAGGAACGACACTTTGTGGTGCCATAGGTTCTACAAGTATATTCAAATTATTGAAGTGAAAAAACCTCTGCTTGCGAACATAGCGTATTTTTGTATGTATACGAAATTCGTACCAAAAAAGGTCAATTTCGCATCGTTGCTTGTGCGCGAATTTTTGGCCAAAAACGACACTAATAATGCCGCAGCCACCGTATTCCCCAGATCTGGCCCCCTGTGACTTTTTATTGTTCCCGAAACTGAAGAGGCCCACGAAAGGACGACGCCA
The DNA here is from genome assembly GCA_022606425.2 of Lepidostoma basale. Classification (NCBI taxonomy): domain Eukaryota; kingdom Metazoa; phylum Arthropoda; class Insecta; order Trichoptera; family Lepidostomatidae; genus Lepidostoma; species Lepidostoma basale. Next base: position 2,867,974 of record JAHDVF020000333.1, on the reverse strand, counting down.
CGCTACAATTGAGGAGACAATGACGGCATCGAAGGAGGAGCTGAACAAGATCACAAAAAATGATTATTTGAAGTGTTTCGAGGATTTGAAAAAACGTTGTCACGAGTGCATAATATGTTGATCGACTGCGTTGAGTGCAGCCCTCATTCTTAATATGTTTATTTTTTACTAGTTCATAAAACGCAGCATTTTCTACAGCGCCCTTGAGATGAGTAATTCATAAAAATGGCACTCTATAAATTAACCAATTTATTATTATTATTATTATTATCAGCAATTAATTAGAAAATGTTTTACCGTATTGTTCAATATTTTTTTTTTTTTTTTTTTTTTTTTTTTTTTTTTTTTTTTTTTTTTTTTTTTTTTACGTATACAACAGGTCGCTTAAACCCAATTACAGTATACAATTTGTTTTTTTTTTAAGCTGATATATTGATTCTCGTGACATGTGACAGGTAGCCAATCTATCGCCATTTTATTGTCACGAGAATACTACGCCAGACCAAAGACAGTGTGACAATCACACTGCCATCGCCGGGAATCGAACCCAGAACCTTCGGAATGGGAATCAGAGCTCTTACCACTCTGCCACGAAGGTCGTCATGGACTGAACATATTGTTCTATGGACTGTTTCCATTACCAATTTTTAAATTATGTTATGCCACTATGTTAACCTATCGTATACTCGGGCGCATCGCTAAGTATTCTACTGTGATAATTAGTCTTAAACATTGTAATGCATCATTAAATTCAGTCCCTCACCAGCGCCACCGAGTGTCGCCGTTGAGCCAGTCAGCAGCGCCACCATGCGGCCGCACCGCTGTCCTGTCTGCACGCGGCCTTATCGGAGCTTCTGCAGTGTAGCGTACCTAATGATTACGTGTAGGGGTTAACGAGTATCTTAAGCGGTTAATAGGTTTTAGTTAAATCCACTGCGCGCCTCTGTGCTCCGTTGCACTTTTGTTATTAGCGAATGCGGGACTTACAGTCGCGCAAATACATTTTTGCTCGCAAGTATTGCACTATTGCCGATTACCGGTAATTGGAATATATTCCTTTCTAGAACATTCATATAAAATAAACTATTTTAGAATACAGACTAATGGTAAGAAATCTTCAAAACGTTGAAACATATTTGGCTGTTTAAAAGACACAATATGGAGGAACAAGCATATCGCACGCTTAATAGTGAACTGGCCGATTATGGTTTAAGTCACAATTGAGTTAACATTAGACAGAGGCTTGTGTTAACGCTATCCATCTATTTTTCACAATGTTAACGCTATCCATTCGTAGTAGGATAATCGGTCACAATGTTAACGCTATCCATTCGTACGTGTTTTTCGACTGTTTTTGTTAAAACACCAAATGAGCTAAACTTGTTTTTTTGAGTTAAGCCAGTGTTCAATTAAGCGTGCGATATGCTCATAGAAAGCAGGGTCAGATTTTACAAAACCTGTGTCATTATTATTATTATTATTATTTTGTTGAATCGCTCTTTACATCATGACAGCATGAGCCAAATCGATGATTATAGCTATCATAGTGATTCTCGTGACATGTGATAGGTAGCTAATCTATCGCCATTTTATTGTCACAATTCTACACCAGACCAAATACAATGTGACAATCACACTGCCCTCGCCGGGAATCGAACCTGGAACCTTCGGGGTGGCAGTCAATGCATTTACCACTCGGCCACGAAGGTTGACGGTATGAAACTAGTGTTGGCACAGATAGGACCAAAAACCTACTTCGAAGGTTTGAGCTGAGAGCACTGCGAATTATAGCGGGGAAGACTCTCAGAGACAGGGTTAGAAACTCTGAAATAAGAGAGATCTGTCAGATAAAAGACGTCATAAGAAGGGGTAGGAAAAGACGGCGTAGATAGGATGGGCAAGAATTTCCCACGTGGATGCCCACAATATACCCGTGGGATATCGCTTACCAGAATTGGAAGAATAAATCAAAACAAATCAAATCAGTTTATTTCATCAAAAGACATTACAAAATTAATTTTTAAGGCATCTATTGAGAACAGGTAAAATAATATATTGTGTATAGTATACTACCAGAAACACATGGCAGATGGTTCGACATTAGGAAGACAGGATACTCTCAAGAATTAAGAGTATTTGCCTTCTGAACGTACTTTCACTATTATGAAAGACGTCGATCTCCGAGCAGATTAATTGCTCTTCCCACCGGTGTCACTAGAGGCAGGTTGGCTCTGGCGGCCAGTAGGTAAACCAATCTATGCTGTCACTGTCAGAGATATCTATCAGGGACAAAAAGCCGAACACCCTCCAGCACGGCCGAATTCTCGAAATATCCCCTGAGTAATCTAAAGAAATGGGTTATGAGATGCCCATCTCTTAAGAAGTGGAACACGAATAGTTGGTGTTCCACTTCTTAAGAGAGGAAAGAGGTAGAGGAGGCTCGATTGGTATGTCAGGATCGAGCAGTACGGCAGTCCATTCCATTATCTTTGACTATCCCTCCGGGGAAACGACGTGTTGGTTAGTTAGTTAGTTATATTGCCTGAAGTTAATAAAAAATTAGTACTACCATAATAATTTATTTGAACAATCATTCATAACGGTCTATAATATTTTATTTTAACATTCTCATAAATTTTGTTTTTGCTTGTTGAAATAACAAGGACTGATTTATATAAAAATTCTATTACGTGCTTAGTTAGCTATAAAATTAATAATTAACCATCACGCCGTCTCCCCGGAGGGTTGACAGAAAGAATAAACCGCCGCACTGTTCTGTTCTCTCGATTCCTCTACATTCATACATCGAACCATGCATGCACGTCGATTTCTCCGACTCCTCACATGATCAACATTTAATTTGTATCACCAACCTGGGTTGGTCCCGTCAAGGCCGGTTAAGAGAGCATCTACTGTATGCACCATACCATTTCATATAGAAAAAGTTCAAGTACGGAAAAAGTTCTTACGATTTCTGTACCTCAAAGAAAACGGTTACTACCCCTGGCTGTACCCAACTGATTTCTTGCTGGGTATGCTGGACTACCAATCATCTATCCACCTGGATGTTCATTTTTTCCAACTGATTCGTGGACGAATACGTAACTCTGATATTTTGAATGACTTAACTTTGTTTGTCCCCGACAATTATCTGCGACAAAGGTAACATAGATTATTTCACCTGCCACTGTGTAGAACCAATCTACCTAAGGTAATGCCCGTAGGCAGGGCAATAATTCTATTAAACCGCATCTCTTCAGATGTGGACATTTTTCACGATAGTGAGGCTACCCTCAGAAAACATCTATCTCTTAAATAATGTGTTGTTCTTCTTATTGTTTCTAATTACTTCATAGGTCTTATTTTTTTAAATTATCTCGTGTTTTTTTTATATTGATTATATTGTAATTTTAAAATTTCACAATTGTATATTCTGTTTAAATTTGTTTTTTTGTTGTTTTTGTATTCTACCTATATGCTATATGGTCATAAGCGCTTTGGTTATGTACTGTAATGTTTATGATTTAAAAAATTAAATACTAACTAACTAACTTACCATCACGCCGTCTCTCCGGAGGGGTAGGCAGAAAGAATGGAACGCCACACTGTTCTGTCCTGACATAATTCTCTCGCTTCCTCTACATTCATACATCTTGTCATGCACGCACGTCGATTTTTCCGACTCCTCACGTGACCGACATTCAATATTTGATTTGATTCAATTATTTTAAAAATTAAATAAATTGAAATTAAAATATATAAAATATAAAATGAATTAGGTTTTTTCATAAATTTTTTAGCACAATTTGAATATGAACGATTAAGTAAACTAAGCATATTATATTTTTATGATTAGCGATTATGCCAGTGTAAAAGGTTTCTCACGTTATTCTTAACTCTGTTTGTCCCTTATCAGCTGGCTGCAGATAAGATAACGCAAAAAAAACCTTTTAGCATCTGCCGGATCCCCTTTACTACTTCACTCCAATTAGATTTTTTATTTTACTATTAAACAAAGTGGATTTTAAACGGTTTATTTTTGTAAACCCGATATGCATTTCAAACCAATTAATTACATTAGCGAATGTATACAAAATTCAAATTTAATGCAGTGTTCTTGTATTCGCGCAATCTTATTGGATACATGCATCATAAATATACTTTTCTATCGGAGTTTGGACAGCCTCACAACGGTTTGCACTTTGATGCACTGATCTAGAATAAAGATTCTGTTGAATTCTATTGAATTTACATCCGTATTGAAAATTCGTTGCAAATAACTAAAATTATATATGTTATGCATGTGATACTACCCGTATATTATGTATTTTAGATAAACTTAAGACAAATGATAGAATATCTAATGAAGAAGTAAGAAAATATTTATTTATTTCTTTTTCTTCTCTTTATTGATTTCAAAATACATTATTATGATCCTTGCTGGTGACTATCTTAAAGTATTGTCTTGATGTTTTAAAATTTGATTTCTACATTTTAGTGTTAGCTACAGAGCTGACTTAGTCAAGCTCTGGGGTCCATGGGCTATCTATAATATATATTTACCTTACAGCTGAGGAAACCATGGAAAACCTCTTCTGGAACATTAAAGGTATCTTCTTCTCTGGTTTCAATCCTGGGATTGGTTTGCAGCAATTCTCTCCATCATTCTCTTCCATTTTTCCCTGTCTTGTGCGGCTCTTTTGAAATCTGCATATCATGAGCAGCGTACGTCCACCAACAGGTCCTCCAGGTACTCTCGGCGTGGGCGTCCCCTAGAGCTTGTCCCCTCGATCATACCCTCCATTATGGCATGCAAGAGACCTTCTTGACGTATTACATGGCCGATCTATCTTGCACGCCTTTCGGACAAGGTCTTGAGCAGCTGCCTTCCTCCTTCGATTCCTTGAAGAACTTCCTCATTCGTGATGTGGTCTCTCCAGGAAATTCCAAAGAGTCTTCTATAGGACCACATCTCAAAAGCCTCTAGTCTCCGCTTATCCCTTTCGGATAGGCACCATGTCTCGCAGCCGTACATCAAGACACTCCATACATAGGTCTTGATGAGGAGTATTCTCAGTTTTAGGTCTATATTATTTGACTCTATTATTTTCGACCTTTTATTAAATGCAAGCCTAGCCTGATATGTATACGGCTGTCGACCTCGCTCTTAGACCGACCGTCCCATGTTATTTTGAAAAGTATATTAAAGGTATGCGTCCTAAATAAAATTATGAAAGGGTCACTAAGATGGTTTGGACATTTGGAACGAATGGATGAGGGAAGAATGGTTAAAAAGATGTATACAAGTAAGTAGTGTGAATGGAAAAATAAGTCGAGGAAGGTCAAGGAAAACTTGGCATGACTAAATTAATGAATTACTGAAAGGCGGCTATGTTCGAAGTAGGAACAATCGGCGAGTGTGCTTGTGACGGTGTATGAATGTAGAAGAGGCGCGAGAGTTATGTCAGAATATAAAACTGTGGCGGTCAATCCTCTCTGCATACCTCTCCGTGAGGTTAGTTAGTTAGATAAACTTAAGGTGTTAACACTGGAATTCCACAATGATATTAAAAAAATAATAATTCTGTGTTTTGCTGATATGTTTCTAAGTTTTTTTTATATCTATATCAATGGTAGAACGATTTAAATTAACAAAAAATTAATAATAATAATATGGAATTTTTATTCAATATCCAAGGATCGGAAATTTAAAAAAATATATATGTTGCAAAAACATTTTTATTTTAAGATTGTTAATTGGTTTTCTCACATTTAAGCCTCCCACAATTATAATAACTAAAACAGCAAGTTGTTAAAATATTAACACTTTCATCTGCTACACATATTTTTTTATTCTGGAGTGCCATTTCACAATGGAGTGCCATGCCAACCCTCATGTATGAAAGTGAAGCTTGGAGCTGGCAAAAGAAAGATGAAAGCAGGATAAACGCAATTAAAATAAGATCACTCAGAAGAATGTGCGGGAAAACGTTGTATGATAGATTACCGAACGATGATATAAGAAAGAACTGTAAGGCAGATGACTGCATCATGGATAAAATTAAAAAAGGATCCCTGCGATGGTTTGGACATATGGAACGAATTGATGAGAGTAGAATGGTTAAAATGTTGTCACCAGCAACGTGAGTGGAAAAAGAAGCCGAGGACGACCAAATTAAGCAATTACTAAAAGGCGGTCACATTCAAAGTCGGAATAATCGACGTGCGTGCATGGTACGATGTATGAATGTAGAGGAACCCAAGAGGTATGCCAGGACAGAGCATTGTGGCGATCCATCCTCTCTGCCTACACCTCCGGGGAAATGGCGTGATGGTTAGTTAGTTTAGTTAGTTTATATTGCATTAGAACAATAGACGTGCTCGCTAGACACGTTGTACGAATGTAAATAAAACAATATAACGATATCAGGATAGAACAGTGTGATCGTCCACCTTCTCTGGCCATCCCTCCGGGGAATCGGCATGATGGTTTGTTTTAAAGAGTAAACTTTTTTGTACAACTTATATTCAATTTCCAAGGATCGGAAATGTTGAAATGATGTGTAGCAATAAGTTAAATATTTGAAGATAAATATTTAAAGATTGATAAAAATTTAATCACTTTTAAACTTCCCACCCTTAGTTCAGTCACTTGTATAACTTTACATTGAAGATAAGCGCTAACCCAAATGCAGAGTCGTAAATGCACGTTAGTCTATCTAGACCCATATTATCGTTAACAACGCTTGCAATAACGTTTCGAGTGTACCCTTTTGAGCTATGATGTAAATCGATGGTGCATATCGTTGACGGCGAGTAATCTTATACTTTTTATCATACATATATTATAAATTCTTATCGGTAACCATTGACGGGAACGTTTTTTTTTTTGCATTAGATTACAATATTGAATCTTTTTTTAAATACAGTCGTTTACCGTTATTTATGTATAAGCACGCAAAATCTATTTATATTTTGACAGTTATGCTTCACACTAGAAATCAAACAATGTCGTACTATATAATACTTGTTTTTTTTTAAATAAATAATAAATAATGATTTAATAATGAAGAATGAGGTAAACCTGTAAAATCAATATAATTTTTAATGTGCGGGAGATTGATTGGTGGCGATGAGAGTTGTCTTAATCACACCGCGTCTCCCGCGGGGGCGAAAAGAGAAGGATGGAGTGCCACATCGGTTAAATTAGTTAGATGGTTAGTCAGTTAAATTAAATGTCAGCTACACGAGAGTCAGAAAAGTCAGAAAAATCGTTGTGCATGCATTGTCACGATGTTTGCATGCTATGGGGTCGAGTTGAGTATATCAGAAAAGAGCAGTATGAAGAACGGTATTCTACATTACTAGTTTTGTCTCCTCTTCTTTCCCTTTGCCATTTCCCATCATCTGGGGTCAGCCCTCTTCGTACGAGATCGCCAAACTTTTCTATTTTGACTCATCTCCACTGACAGGTTCACGCGTTGGAGCTCCTTTTCCATGTTGGTCCACCATGTTACCATTGGGCGACCTCTTCTTCTTAGTTTTGTGGGAATGCTGAGGGCTTTTTGGACTATATGTTCACTGTCTCTTCGCATCACATGACCGTACCACCGGATTCTCTTAATTTTCCGTTATTGGGGCAACCTTAAACCAACCCCTCCCGTATTCGTTCCTTACGTGGTCCAGCTTTGTGACGCCTCCGGCCCATCTCAGCATTTTCATCTCGGCAGCGTGGACATTACTAGTTTTGTGTTATAAGTAAAACTCCCAACAAGACTAAACTATATGTATAATTATTAACAATAAGCTTTTTTTAATTGTCTGATTTTTTCCCTAAATATATCAGTATTGTTGTGTATTAAATTTTTATTTTAGAAGTTGTAAACGCGTTTCGCAAATGGCAGCTTTAAATCCATTGAAAATGAGACATTATCCACAGATTTTTTTTCTCAATATCCAGAGCAAGTTTTATGCATTTTTAACAGGTCGTAAATTTAAGATCTTTTGAAATAATATGATTTACACTCTCTTCCTCTGTTAACCAAAGCATTGTCGCCGCCCGCTCTTGTGTGCCGGGCTGGGGTGTATGTAGGTACTCGGAACGAATTTCTTGTCGCATGAAAGTATGTATTCTCTATTGACAATGCAGTTTTACACCTACAATCTCTCTTTAATCAGCCCTTCCAGCACAGCCCGCATCTTGTGAAAGGTGTCCTTAGACTTTACCATTCGAATGGCAACATTGTTTTTGATTTTTTTTCCACTCGAACGAGACATTAAGCTCCTTAGTCTCCAAGGTTGTTTGAACCTACTTAAGGCTGAAGAGCACTTCACTATTTTATTGTGTTTTACAATTCTCACAGGATAATAAGACGAATCTTGGAAACTGTCTCAAAGAATAACACATTTGGGAGGTGCGATTGTGTTTCGTTTTAAATTGTTTTTGGTCTCTGTGGTTTATTGTTTTATTTCTTTACTTGATCTCAGCTGCCTTAGTCTAGATTTGTCTGTATGTATTGTATACAAATATCGATTGATTTCGTTATTATGCATCTGCAAAGTTACTCCATTTTCATTGTATTCATTTTAACACGAAATGTCGTCCACGTAAATCCAGTAAGCACTTTTATTTTATCAAGTATGTCGTTACGTAAAGAATTTAATAAATATTTATTTGAAAAAATAAGTTTAATTCACAACTTTTTAATTAAGAAAAAAATAGTAACGATTGTATAAACTTAAAATAGTAAAATAGTTACTTACGTAATTCTTATATGTAATTGAAAATAAAACCCCTTTTTTCATGTATGCACCATATTCCTATATCCGAATAAGGTAAAGAGATAAATTTGATAAACATAACAATTTTTTAATAAATATAACTGCACTAAGTATAACAACACTTTATTTCACTTATCACAGACATGTTTCGGTTATTTTCAAAGTAATTTTTTTAAACTTAGTATGTAATACTAAGTGCAGTTATATTTATTCAAGTATGAATCCACAACACAAAGGCGAATATAGAAGAAAAACAATATATTTTAAATGTAATTCCAATACGTAATATTTAATACTAAAATCTAAAAATATAATAACGAAATTTCTACATAATTTTCAGATTATTTGTATACATTATGAATTCTATAACGACATGAATTGTGTGCTATTCAGCATATTGACTTAATGAACAGAAATACATTTTTCTGAACTGGGATCGTAATTGCACTTAAACCTTCCATAAATTCATAAATGCATTCTAGGAAAATTTTATATTTTTAAATATTCTATGGAGCGGAAACAAAAACTTAAAATGCCATCTTTGTTTACAGAGTCTTCTAGGAAAGGTACGTAAACACAAGTACTCACGGCCGTTTAGGCTAAGGGGATGTTGCCAGGGTGATTTAAAAAAAAAACTATTGTTCGCTTGGCTTCAATATATATGCAATTTAATATAAAATCGAATTCGTATATCTGGTATTTTTTTGTTATGTATATTATCTCTTATCATATTCATAATTCGATTCAGATTTCAATTCACGATTTAACGGATCTTTTTTCCGAATTTTAATGAATTGTTTAGATTTTCATATAAAGCCTTGTTGAAAAATTAAAGTTCACGTTTGTTGTTCGATACTGCGTACGGCGAAGTACGTAATTTATCGAATTCCGATGTCGATATCGGCACTAGAAGGTTGTATTTAGTAATTTAAACGTCATCGAACAAAAAGTTCATTACACCCCGTCAGCGCTACCTCCCTTCCTTACCGTCTATACTGGTACACCCTCCGAGATAACGAACGCAACCTTTTCGCGATTCATCTCTTATTCCCTCTATTTATTTTAGTGCTTTAGCCTACACGCTTACCCTTTTCTACACAACTCGTATTTCAGTTGTTTTCTGCGTTGTTTTGTCGATTAAATGGGGATTTGCGTGTTAGGCGGGGGCAGAGGGGTCGCCGGATGTCGAGATGTGAAAAAATGGCGTCCACCCCTTCCGGAAGGAATGATAACAACGGCCGCCTGTATTGCAAGAGGATAGACTATTCCAGGAAGGTTTGCGGATATGCTAACATGTGTTCGGATCCCGCTGGGTTCTTTGTTTATTCATATGTATATTTTTTAAAACTAATTTAAGATTGTAATGATACACTCAACTATATTCTATTCCATTTTTCTCCATGTAATATAATAAAGGTACTAAATATGTTAATACTTAAATGTTTTAATTATTATAAAATCAAATTTATTTATTTATCCAGTAGACATTACTATATAATATAAAACATTTAATAGTCGATTAGAAAGAATGCATTGACATCGGGTGGTGGTCTAGAGAACAAAACGCTTGGCTCCTGATCCAGGAGACAACCTGGAGACGTCCAGATTCCTTCTTCATAATTACGAGCTATTTTCTGCTCATATTGAAGATTGTAAAATAAATTCTAATTCCATTGATTCAAATCCTCGGAGTTAGTCTTTTAAAAAAAAAATGTAAGACACGAACAAGTATGGCGCTAATGAGGCCGAGTACTTTCCAATATTTAGAGTATTTTATTTTTTAATATTGTTTATCAATATGAGAAATGTAGATCTCCGAAGCGATTATATTCAGGAGTTTGATTGTTCTTCCCACCGGCATCACCAGAGTCATTTTGGTTCTGCATGTTAGCAAATTATTGTATCACGTTAGATTTCTTCGTTTACTATTTCGGTACTCTTCCTCGCAATGAACGCACTTCTTCTAACAACTTTTCCATAGTACAAATTATCTATCTTTGATTCAATTTTAATTTATTTTGAACATTGTGCTTCTCGTATTATCTTGTACACGAAACAAAATTATATTTATATTCATTTTCTAAAACTTTAAATACACATTGATAGTGTTTGCATTTGTTCGTGTTGAATGCATATATTCGTATTGTATGCAAGTGATTCGCTTCCAGCAGTACCACCCTTCTTTATTCAAGCCAATGAAACCAATAAAATTCTAAGTAAGTACTTCATCATGGGTTTATATTATACTTAGGTTCGTATTACTTACTATTACTGAATCCTTATTTGCAAATCCAAGATTTCTTCTAAGTCCTTAGTCGATCGTTTTATGAAAACAGTCTTATAAAATTCTTGAACGCCTGAAACTAGATACTCGTCTTTAGGTACTGAACTTTGAAATATATTTATATAAAAAAAAGTTTATTCTTGTACCGACCGGTTTCATCATTATAGGAAAATAACTATGGATTTATTATAAATGAAATATTGAAGACTTGTTTTCAAAGAACCATATGTAATACTTTCGTATGAAGCACTTAATTTGTGGTGTGGTATTATGAAAAATAAATTAAAACACTTATATAATTTGTTTTTACACCATTTTGTTTCGAAACAAACATCAATTTGACAATATTATTTGATTCTATTATTTTCGACCTTTCATTAAATGCAAGCCTAGCCTGATGTATACGGCTGTCGACTTCGCTCTTAGACCGACCGTACCATGTTATTTTGCTCCCGAGGTAGACAAACTCCTTGGTGTTCTTTAGTGGAACTCCTGATATCACTACTCTCATCTGATGCTGCGTTCGGCCCACAGTCAGCAGCTTTGTTTTGTCTTTGTTTATCTTCATGTTGTAGCTATCTTGAAGAATGCCTTGCAAAGTTGCTAAGGCCTCCTGCAGTTCCTTCTCACTTTCAGCAACCATAGCAATATCGTCAGCAAAACGGTTTTCATGTACAGTTTTAATTATTAATTTCTAGATATTTTCAAGAAATTCAAATTCGATAAAAAAATTAGACCTCCTAAAAGATGGAAGGACAGCTGGGAATTTACCTCACAGGAGGAGCAACACTCTGGAGAACAGACCACATATGTCTACAATAAGGAAGAAGAAGAAGAAGAAGAAGAAGATAAAAAAATTCAATCATTTCTAGAACTATGTAACATCGTTTTTTGGAGTCAATTGTTGAGTTGTAAATTTAAAAATAGAATCTTTAGCTTAAAGTAAGGACACGTGACGGAAATGACCGGCGTGCATACAGTACTCGTACATTTGACTCACTCCATCTGGACAAACGCGATATCCGATGCGCATACCAGTGCATTTTTTCCAGGAAATTTCTCAAGACTAACGACTGTACTGTCTCTAACGGATATCAGTGAAAATGGATACAGCTGTATGTACGAATATAAGCTGACTAATCATTAATGAATAACAATGCAAAAAATTATGTCTAGCGCCAACTACAGAACACACTCGAATAGCTGTTTCTGTAGTCTCGCATTTGAAATATGACACGTCACCGGACTGCGCAGTAGTCAGCTTAGTTTCGAGAAAAATATAACTTGACATTTTTTCTGTCATTCATAAAACTCTGTTGAATGACATGTTCTAATTTTGCTATTATTACTCATCTCAATGTAAACTATTTTAAGAAGTTCGTCTGATACCAAAATTTAACAGCGCAGTATAATATTACCAAATGTTTTTTTTTATGAAACAGTAAAATGCCGCAACAGTTGTATGAAACAATATGTTTTAATAAATATATTTTTAATTTCTTCCTAACAATAACAACAGACAATCACGCTGTTCCTCTGGAGTGGTAGGCAGAGAGAATGGACCGCCACACAGCTCGATCCTGACACACTTCCTTCACATACTTACAGTCATACACGCACATCGATTCTTCCGCGTTCTAAATTGACCAACTTTTAAAATTTGATTAATTTTATCATGCCAAGTTATTCTCGGTTTCTCGCGACTCCGTACTCACATAAATAACATATAATTTCTTAACCATTCTTTCTTTATTGATTTAGATTTAAAACACGTCTTAATGCTCCAAAAACGTTACATCTCAAAAACGGCGCTTTAAAAGTTAGCATATTATTATTATTATTTTATCCATGCGTTCTATATGTTCAAACCAACGCAGTGATCCTTCCATAATTTTGTTAATAATACTTTCTTCTGCTCTACATTCCTTCCTATTTATATTAATTATATTTCATTGAATATATATTTATTTTTGTAAGTTTATTGTCTTAAACGATTCCTGGAGGGTTGATTCCCGTCACTGAAAAGTTTGTGCTTTATTCATATCATTAACGTTATCTTTATTAATTTTTTTTTTCATTATTTTAATGTTTCTAAATCATTTTTTATGATTCTTTTGTTGTTTTGTTTATTACGTTATCGTTTGCACTGCGTTACTTCTCTATAAAATGTACAAATAGTGTGAATGGATAAATAAGTTGAGGTGGGCCAATAAAGCATCTTCTTAAAGTGCCCTGTCAGGTCCCCCCGACGCGACGTTGGCGATCACTCTGGTAAACTCTTCCCTGTCCTACGCTGTCCGGAATAGCTCCTCCACAGTTCCGATTCCCGTCCATTCCCTCACATTGCGCAGCCAAGAGATCTGCCTTCTCCCTGCCCCCCTGCGGCCCTCTATTTTTCCCTTCAATATTAGATGCAGCAGGCGATACTTCTATACTCGCAGTGACATGCAATAAAGCATGACATGAACAAATTAATCAATTACCTACTGAAAGACGGTGCTAAAGAAATTTCGAGAGGTATTTCAGAATATAGTAGTGCGGTGGTCCACCAGACATACAGCATAATAGTTATTTAGTTACCTCCATATAATTATGGTATTTATTTTTATCGGTTTTACATACTTGAGTGATCACCATGACGTCACCTGAGAGTAAGAAGGTTCCAACTGACAAAAGTAAAAAGCTGAGAAAAATGAAGTCAAAGTTTTGTTGGTTTTGGGTGTGTATCTTGGAATGAAAGGGTTTTATTCCAATTTCCAGAGATTCTTTTACCGAGAAACGTGTAAATTTTGTCTGGCAACAGTTGGAATGAATCCTTCTTCAGGGAATCGTGTGTTTTGAATGATCAGATGGAACTTGATTCTTTTCGTAACATCAAAATGACGATACTATTACATGTTTTTTTAGTTGTACGTATAGATAAGGTTAGTAAGAACCCTTTTCACGAAAAAAAGCCAAATGTGAAATTTTGTTAGTTGGAACCCTCTTACTCTCAGGTGACGATGATCCGTTCACTAGTGGGCAAGTATGAACAGAATTAAAGAATTGGATTTCTAGATTTAAAAAAAAACTATAACGCCAGTGCATTTGTTGATAGCTCGTTAAGTAGTGTTTGAAGATATAGTGTAGACGTCTGTTTTATATCCTCGAGGGACATAAATTAATAGCCTAAGTAGCTACCCATAGCAACGTGTGGATTAATCGGAAAAGCGGCGCAACAACTGATAAATTATCACGATTTGCGCTGTTGGTCGCGCCGCACTTTCAAGCAACACTTTGATAGTGTAGTTTGAGGAATAGGTGTTTTTATATTATTTATGTAGTAACGGTCAGTGGGCAGGGTGTAAAAAATCCGGCGGCCCGCGGCGCGGCGCGCACGGCAGGCCTGACCCCTTGCGGGCCGCCGACGGACCGCGACCGTATGGATCTTGACGCGGGAATAAACTTATTAACTTGTGCTCGTCAATAGCTTATTACATCAGGACCACCGTAATTTGTAAATATGTGCAATATTAAGAAATGTAATTTATTTATTTGTTTTTGTTTAAGGATATTATTCTGATTTTGAAAATTTTGTTTGGTTCATGTGGTGCTCCTGTAAATTTGGAGATATTTCGCGTATAAGTGAATTGTTTTGGTCAATTTAACTGTTGCTGCACTTTATAATAGTTAATTGTGACACGTAATACGTTTGTACTGTTTTGCTGTTAAAATTATATTAGTTTTATCGTTTTTATAAAGAATTTTGACAGGTGTAAATATAAAATTTCTATTTGTTCCAATGACAATTTGAATAATTTCTTCATTATTATTTTTAAGTTCTTGCTGGTTATGTACCTAATTACAGCTAATTTAAAAAAACGGTGGATACGTGTAACATAAATTAAATAAACACAAAAGTCCGGATCGTCCATGTCAACATGTGCAACATCGAAAAAAAATTATGTGTTATTACATTATTTGCTAAATTAAAAAAAACGGTGGATTCGTGGAACATAAATTAAATAGACAATATGTGCACCATCTAAAAAGAACATTTTGTGTTAAATTATTTTTATTTTGTTATTTTATTTTATATCATTGTATTTCATATTATTTGTTTTAGATTTATTTTGTGGGTGCTGGACGATCGAAGTGTGCGCGGGAGATGCCTATTGGTGGCGATGAGGTTCGCAACCCAACACACCGCGTCTCCCGCGGAGCGAAAAGAGAAGGATGGATTGCCGCATCAGTAAAAGAGTGACAGTTCATTCTTTCTGCCAACCCTTTCGGGGAGACGGCGTGATGGTTAGTTAGTTAGTTAGTTAGTTTTGTTTAAGGATGTCGATAATGTTTTTTGTGGCGAAGTATTTGAAGCTGCGACAGAAATCGGTCAAATGCTACGTATGGTCTATGAGGGCCAGACAGTGACTGGAAAATTCTATGTTGAAGTCTTGGAGCGGCTGCGACAGCGTGTTTTCCGTAAACAACCCGAACGGCTGGCTCTTGCACCATGATAACGCGCCGGCTTATTTGGCGGCCGAAATATTTGTCGAAAAAAAGTATCTCAACTTTACCGCAGCCACCCTTCAGCCCCGACTTGGCCCCCTGTGACTTTTTCTTGTTCCCTAAAATGAAGAGTCACCTCAAAGGAACCCATCATGGCAGGGCGGAGGCCGTCCAGGAGGCTGCGACCGTCGTCTTGAAAGGACTTTAGGACTTAAAACTTTAGAGGACTATCAAGGCTGCTTCCAAACATGGGAGAAACGTTGGAAATGTTGTTCTGAGTTAGGAGGGGACTTCTGTGAAGGTCGTTAAAAAAATTGGTTGCTAACTTTATTTGCCTGCGTTTTATTTACAAATTCTCGGAATTTAATTGCCACACCTCGTATTACATCTTTATCATTGGGATAATGATGTTAACTAACTAACCATCACGCCATTTCCCCGAAAGGGTAGGCAGAGAGGATGGATCGCCATAATGGCCTGTCCTGGCATACCTCTCGGAATTCCTCTACATTCATACATCGTACCATGCACGCACGTCGATTATTCCGACTTCGATTGTGTCCCCTTTTAGTAATTGATTAATTTGGTCATGCCATGTTTTCCTCGGTCTACCTCGACTCCTTACTCCATTTACATTGTTAACGTATACTTTTTTAACCATTCTTTCTTCACCCATGCGCTCCATATATCCGAACCAACGCAGCGAACCTTTCATAATTTTGTTCATAATACCTTCTTTCGCTCTACATTCCTTCCTAATATCAGCATTTGAGATTCTGTTGTACATCGTTCTACCACACATACGTCTTAGGGACCTCATCTCTACCGCATTCCCTTTTAGTAATTGATTAATTTGTAAACTTAATTTTTAATTCATAAACAAATATGCAGATTCGTCGTAATTTTTCAAGCAATATTATCGTACTCGTATATCGTTGGATTTTGGCGTAATATGGCCGATGGTACATTCGAAATGTTTCCAACTACTTTACAAACAATTTGTCAAATTCCCCAACTAATATTCTCACGAGAGGAAGTCCTGTGGTCAAAAGTTCCTTCCTGCCGCGTGGGCTTATCTCCGATAATCTTCTTTCCTAGAACAATGTGGGAACCCGCCATTGTGCCCGGAAAGTCCCGAAATAAACTCCTTTTTGTGTCCTAGCTGTGTAAACATGCAAAAACCAAAATGTCGCTGGCTCGTGCAGGAAGATGTTCTTATCTTAACAAATATCCAAATCTATCATTAACTTATTAACCATCACGCCATCTCTCTGAAGGGCAGAATGAATGGATCGCCACACTGTTATTGTTATTATTATTTTGTTGAATCGCTCTTTACATCATGACAGCATGAGCCAAATCGATGTAAAGGGTATTATAATAGCTATCATAGTGATTCTCGTGACATGTGATAGGTAGCTAATCTATCGCCATTTTATTTTTTCACTTGAATTCTACACCAGACCAACGACAGTATGACAATCACAACTGCCCTCGCCGGTAATCGAACCCGGAACCTCCGGGGTGGCAGTCAATGCACTTACCACTCGGCCACGAAGGTCGTCGTGCTCTGCTCCTGACATGTTATTATTATTTACGATGATTTATTTTTGACATCCACTGTTAACTAACTACATAACTAACCATCAAGCTGTTTCCCCGGGGGGTAGACATCACACATCGTGACATGCACGCTCGTCGATTGTTCCTACTTCGAAAATGGCCGCCTTTCAGTAATTGATTCATTTGGTCACGCCATGTCTTCCTTGGCCTTCCTCGACTTCTTTTTCCATTCACACTACTTGTATCTTTATAACCATTCTTACCTCATCCATTCGTTCCATATGTCCAATCCATTTTAGTGACCCTTTCTTGATTTTATTTATCACACATTCATCCGCCTTACATTCCTTTCTTACTTCATCATTAGATATTCAATCAAACATTGTTTTTCCGCACATCCTTCTTAGTGACCTCATTTCTACGGCATTTATCCTACTTTCATCCTTCTTCTTGCCAACTCCAAGTTATAAAATCAAAACTAACTAACTAACTAACCATCACGCCATTTCCCCGGAGGGGTAGGCAGAGAGGATGGATCGCCACACTGGCCTGTCCTGGCATACCTCTCGGGTAATAATAATAATTATTATTATCTGCTAACTTTTAAAGCGCCATTTTTGTGATGTAATCACCTCAAGGGCGCATTAAGACGTGTTTTAAATCTATTATAAATGTGAACGCTGCATCTGATTGATATTCGCGATAGATTAGAAAGTATAATAGAACAAAATATACAGGTTTTAAATTGGGTATGAAATATGAAAAAGATGGGTTTTCAGCTTAGATCTGAAATCTTATAAATATTATTGAAATATTTTTTTGCTTTTTCTATCCAGCATCTTATATTTTTTTAAACGCACTCACACTATTCCAAACAATCTTTCAGGAATGAACGGACTCTACAATGTAAATCTATAGTGTGTCTGTATATATTTCAATACAAAACATCCCATAAAAGTACCGGTGAGGTGTAGGGTAAACACTTATTCCTGCATGTTATCTAGACAGACATTATTTGATATGGTTTAGGTACAACGAAGGAGTGAAAAAGTAATACGCGTCAAGATAAAAAAGGGCGGGCTATTGACCCGCCGCCGCCGTCCTATCGGTGTCCTGTCGAGCCCTCCCGTGCCCAGAATTCCTGAGCCCCGCTTAGGGTTCGCCTCGGTATTGCCAATTCAAAATTGAATACATATTTCATTTTTTAGAACTTCTTGAAACTTCTACGGTTGCATTTTTCAATGTGTATAGCCAGCGAGTTATTTTCTTATGTACATTTGGATTATGTTAACGAATTACAATTACTAATAATGAAAACAAATTTGTGTTTAATTATCGTATTATTGGTGTAATACAATAATACTTGTTAACTGTTTTAATATAAACACTGTTATAAAATTCCGAAATTGTCGCGACAGCTGTTTCGCTAACCGATATAAGCATCGTCAGGTGTTACAATAAACTAAAAGAATTTTTGAAGAAGTGTTTCCGCCAAAACAATGGATTTTCTCAAATTTGCTTGTATTTAACGTACATTCGATTTTATGTATTGTAATTTATTTTGTATAGTTTTAAACTTCTTATTTGCTAGTTTAATCCAAGGGATGGATTGAATCTAAGAGAGTGAAATATTGATTCGCATGACGGAAGCTAATCTATCGCCATTTTATTCTTAAGTGAATTCTACACCAGACAGTATGACAATCACACTACCATCGCCGGGAATCAAACCCGGGATCTTCGGTGTGGCAGTCTGTGGTTCTTGCTACTCTTCCACTAAGGTCGTTTTAGACCGGTAAATTATTTATTTATTTATTGTTTTTTTATATGGAAGACTGGGAAGACGCTACTTGAGAGATCACGTGGAGAGAGCGTGTTTTGAAAAAGTGATAAGTAAAGCGGCAAACAAAGTACCAACAGGCAATCGACCTCCAGGAAGACCACCCAAAACATCGCGAGACAGTTGGACATCTATATCCCAGGAATAGGATCCAAAAAATAACAATATAGTCCGAAATCAAGTATAAGAAGGAGAAATTTCTTAATCAGTGATATTCAATATCGATAAATACGTCCGTTTTGTAGAAGTTTATTTTTATTTTTATGAGATTGACATGTTGACTAAATATAGGGCATTATCAAACATTTTTTATTGACCTGGCAAAGCGGCAGGTTAGTCCCATAAAATATAATACATTTCTTCGAATTATTTATTATTTAAAACTACATACTCACACCAAATAGTAATAAGGGATAAGCAACGAAGATGGACCGGTTCGATCTTCTTTTCTGACATACAAGTAGTTCTCATTTATATAACATTTCATGCAAGTATGTTGATTTTTTAAAATGATAACTAATTTTATTCTACTGTACTTTTTAGCGTTCACATTTAAATTTTTAGATTTAAAACACGTCTTAATGCGCCCTTGAGGTGATTACATCACAAAAACGGCGCTATAAAATTTAGCATATTATTATTATTATTATTAATGTCATATCAAGTGTGGATTGTGACATTTGATAATGCCTTAGACAGGCAAAACATGTAATTCACATAAAATATAATAAAACTTCTAGAAAACAGATGTTTTAATTCGTATTAATTAATATTTTATTGCTGCAAATGAAGCCAGTGGCACTGTAGGGGTTGAATAAGGGATGGGTTGTATTTGAAAAATATGTAAATAAATTTGTATGCACCTTTCTCATACCTATCAGTTAACTATCCGTCTGAGTTAAATGCGGCCATCGACTCGACGCTCGATCGCTCCCCGCAAAATACCTGCATAACGAATTTTATTTGAAACGAAACCGACGCGACGCGACGGCCGAACCCCGAGGAGTCAGCCATTCACAGCGATATTTATTTGCCAACCGAATTCCTGGTCCCCGTGCGGCCCATTATACCCCGTACTAAACTTTTGTCTCGTCCCGTGGTGATCACATTTCGCGAAATTGCCCCCGATAGAGAAAGTGGCACTTTCATATTCGAGTTATCCATAAACGAGGGAGTCGCCAGTGGGGGCTTTTTGGTATGTTTGCCCAAAGCTCTCCTCAGACTCGGGCACTCAGCCCGTCTGAGCCTCTGGGCGCCGCCGCCAAAAGAACATACTATTTATATTTGAACCCTAAAACTATTAACAAAAGGGTCTAACAGAGGATAACCGTAAGAGAGCTGATGCCTGTGAGGTGGGTTTGCACTTTCGGAATATTACTTTGCGAAACCAGAAAATTTCTGCGAAATCCTTTCTCCGATTAAGTTAACGATCTTCCAGAAAGATGTAATCAATTTTACCGTCTATCTGCCCTCTGTATTTTCAGATCTTCTTACATCTGCATATTTTTATGCATTATGCAGATTTTTAAACGATCACTTTATAACTTGTAAAATTCCGTTGCTTTTTTGTTTTGTCAATGTTTTGTTTTTCGATTAAAAAAATTTGGGGAATTTTTATTATGATGCAAATCACAGATTTTTCCACTTATATGAAACTGTTTAACCCGATAATTCAATACAATGAAGGGGTTACGTTATAACTAAGTAACTAATCAACACACCGTTTCATCTTAGGGGTAGGCAGAGAGGGTGGATCGCCACAATGGTTATACTACCTTCAAAACATATACATATTAATAAACGCGGATACACGAATAAAACCTTCGATTCTATCAACTATTGATAAGTGATATAACAAAAAAATGTTTTGCTTTAAATTTTTTTTTTATATATTATTGAACAAAGTTTTGTTATTGCCATAATTTTATTTAAAATAATTTCAGATATTCAATCAATTACTCAAAGGCGGCCACATTCGAAAACGGAAAAATCGACGAGCGTGCGTAGTACGATGTATGAATGTAAAGAAAGGTCGAGAGGTGTGTCATGATAGATCAGCGTGGCGGTTAAAATACATCCTTTCTGCCTTTCCGGTGAAACAGCGTGATGGTTTGTTAGTTAATTAGTTATGAATAATTATTCTTCTTCTTTTAATAGATCTGACGATCTGTGACACAGAAGTCATGTCTCGTCGGATAATGAGGTCCAGCTATCCTCTCATCTCTTAGGCGGTCTTCCAGGTGGGCGGTGTCCGGAGGGGATTTCATAAGCGGCTGTATATGCAAGTCTGTCACCATACATTCGGGCTACATGGTTCCTCCAGTATTTTCTTCTGGATCTACTCCACTGAACGAAATCCTCTATTTCGCAAGTTTTTCTTATGTATAAATAATTAATATTTTAATTGAAAATTTCTTGGTAGAAATAATAAAAACAAAAAAAATTAAGACAAAATTTCTTTATTATTTTATATTTAGTGTGTTTCCACTTGTGTTTTATATTATTTTATTTCATTAGTTATGATTTAAGACGATATGTTTATCAATTAAAACAATGTTTTTTCCACTTCTGAGTTTACTTTTCTCGACATGTTTCAAAGGATATAATTCATCATATACAGCGAATAATCATAAGTAAAAAAACCTAACTAACCATCACGCCGTCTCCCCGAAGGGGTAGGCAGAAAGAATGGACTGCCACACTTTTCTTTTCTGACATATTTCTCTCGCTTCCTCAACATTCATACATCGTGTCATGCACACGCGTCGATTTCTCTGACTCCTCACATGGCCGATATTCAATATTTGATTTATTTGATCGTGCCACGTTTTCCTCGGTCTTATTTATTTCTGGTTCCATTTACATCGTTAACATATAATTTTTTTTACCATTCTTTCTTCATTCATTCTTTCCATATGTCCAAACCATCTTAATGATCCTTTCATTATTTTGTTCATGACACCATCATTCGCACCGAATTCACTTCTTATATTTTCATTCGACACTCTATCATACACAGAGTATCCACACATTCGTCTAAGAGATCTCATTTCTACTGCATTTATTCTACTTTCATCCTTCTTTTGCCAGTTCCATGCTTCGCTTCCATACTTATTTTAATTTATAAAACAATTCGTAATTATGATATTCCATAGTGTTAACGTCTCAAGTTTATTAAAAATTATAATTTAAGAGTATTTTTTGCTCGTTGTATTTAACAATACGTGCAATGATTTCTTCACGATTCATTGATCATTGGCGTAGCCATTTATCCTTTATTTGCGATAAGAAAAAAGTGTTGAAGATATCGTTTTCTTGAGAAATTTTATAGACTACAATGATGATTCTAGTGAGTTCGTCTTTATTGTAGCAAAATGGGTTTCTCGTGGAATCTGTTGAAGCATTTTTTTTTTCAGTATTACACCTCTCCGCAGGTTGCCGCTAACGTTTGGGGCCATTGTGTCGCTAATGTATCGGGGCTAAACGCTGGTGAAGTCATCTATCAACATTCAGGCGCCGTCGGTTCTGGTCCTTTGCTCATCTCATTCAGAATTCCCCGAAGACTCCGCTATTGACCATTGTGAATGGCGTTTTTTTTCCCAGCCTCCCAGAAGATCACGGCTTTTACGACCTCGGCGTGCATTCGCTATTTCCACAAGTAAGGAAGCGCCCCAAAAATATACCATTTATTCTTTGTTTGAGTTTTTTTATTATTATTATTTCAACCCTTAATGAATTTTGTTACTCTTGAGACCATGCCGTTTCGTTGTTAGTTTTATAAAATAAATAATTCACACAAGTCCAAACCAGTATATGTTGTTGGTGTAAAACTAACTATCAAACTAACCATCACACCATACTTTTCTTGCTTCTTCTACATTCATACATCTTGTCATGCACGCACGTCGATTTTTCCGACTCCTTACGTGACCGACATTTAATATTTGATTGATTTGATCGTGTCACGTTTTCCTCGGTCTTTCTCTATTTCTAGCTCCGTTCACGTCGTTTACATACCTTCTTCACCATTCTGTCTTCACTCATTCGTTCCATGTGTCCAAACCATCTTATCGACCCTTTTATTATTTTGTTCATAACACTTTCATTCGCACGGCATTCACTTCTTATACTTGCATTTGACACTATCATATGCAGATTTACCACACATTCGTCTTAGAGATCTCATTTCTACGGCATTTATTATACTTTCATCCTTCTTTTGCCAGTTCCATGCTTTTATTTTATTTAACAATTCGTCTTCGCTTTAGTAAAAAGTTATCTTTGCATCAATACGAATTTAACGACGTTTCTTCGAAAAAGGAAATGAAGTGTTATTTCATAATTTATCTTAATCTAATGCAGGGTTTGCCAAACTTTTTCTTCAATGGAACACTCCGCAAACCCGAAAATTTTAAGGGAACACTTATTTCTTAGGTTGGGTAATTCATACTTGTAAAAATATAAAAATATATATATTATAACGCATTATTTATTTTGTAATTATTATAAAACATATATTTATAATATGAATATAAACATGGAAAAGAACAGGGTGATGGGCACGGATAGGCTTGAAATCAACGTGGACGGCAACATAATTGAGAATGTCCAAGAATATACATACTTGGGACACAATATTCGATTGGGCCGAGATAACCAAACCGCAGAGCTAAAAAGAAGAATTGGACTAAGCTGGGCAGCTTTCGGAAACATGAGTTACACCCTTGAAAACCGGAAAATACCGATCAACCTGAAACGAAAAGTCTATGAAGCCTGCATTCGTACTTGTTGGTACTTATGGCCTTGAAACTGTTACATTATCCAAACAAAGTGCCGAGAAACTACGAGTGACCCAAAGAGCCATGGAAAGAGTCATGTTAGGAATAAGTCTAAAAGACAGAGTCAGAAACAATACAGTGAGAGAAAAAGCAAAGGTCACTGACATCATCCACCGGGTGGCGACTCTAAAATGGCAATGGGCAGGTCGCGTAACCAGAAGTTCTGACGAAAAGTGGACAAGAAGACTGCTGACTTGGAGACCGTGGACGGCAAAGAGAAGTGCAGGGCGACCGCAACTACGGTGGAAGGATGATCTGAACATACATGTCGGAATAACCTGGATGCAGTCTGCACAGGACAGAGTGACATGGAAGCGAATGGAAGAGGCCTTTGTCTAGGAGTGGACCGGAATAGGCTGAGGAAGAAGAAAGGAAGAAGAATTATAATATAATCGGAAAAAATAAATAAAAATAAAGCACTCACACGGGTGTCGGTCACAATTGTCGCTATTCAGATTCAGCAACACTGTTACATAGTTTGGGAAACCCTGATCTAATGGATAGAAAAAATCGTGGCTGTATCTGGGATATGCGCTGATTTTAAAACCGCCTTCGCCCTATCGGTCCCAACATGACCCATTTCAGTTTTCGGCCCTTTGCGAAGATTTGACAAATTCTAGAAACGCCCATTCCCTGTTTGTCAATCACGTCCGTGTTGTTCATCCCTAGATAACAAAATGGAAATATTTTATGTCGCATAAATATGTTTTTAAATCCCTGTACATTTACAGTCGTACGTATATACTATACATATTTTTTGTATTTTTCTTATCGATGTATAGTCAACACGGGCAGCCCTTAATCTGGTATTCGTGATAACAGATTTGTTTATACAACATTTGTAGTCGATAAAATTACGTGTATGATAGCTTCGTAACACAACATAAGATAATATTCGATCTTTTTAGAAAGCAACACATTTCGCTGCTTTTCCACTCCTACACAATCCATGTTTAATAATAATAATAATAACGATTTTCTCGGCGTGTTTCGAAGGTTTTACACCTTCATCATCGGGAGAACCAAACATGATGGGACAAACTCTTGGGGACGCTCACGCCGAGAGTACCTGGAGGACCTGTTGGTGGACGGGCGGTGCTCATCATATGCAGATTTTAAAAGAGCCGCACAAGACAGGGATGAATGGAAGAGAAGAATAGAAGAAATTGCTGCAAACCAATCCCAGGATTGAAACTTTCTAACTAACAATATGTAAAAAGGGATATGCGATAGATATAAATTAAACTTTTAATTTAGCTTTTTACTGATATCAGTTAATTTTTAGAGCATTTTTTTACATGTAAAGTATTTTTGAAACGCAGTATCAATCGATATACGTAATATTTTTTTAGTTTACTCATTGTTTAATCTTATAATATCCTTATTCTTGAATACACACTCTTAGAAAAAAATCTTGAATACTAACTAACTAACTAACCATCACGCCGTCTCCCCTGAGGGGTAGGCAGAAAGAATGGAATGCCACACTGTTCTGTCCTGGCTTACTTCTCTCGCTTCCTCTACGCATATGCATACTCTATGCATCTTGTCATGCACGCACATCGATTTCTCCGACTCCTCACGTGACCGACTTTTAATGTTTGATTGATTTGATCGTGCCACGTTTTCCTCGGTGTTCCTCTATTTCTAGCTCCGTTCACGTCGTTTACATATACCTTCTTCACCATTCTGTGTTCACTCATTCTTTCCATGTGTCCAAACCATCATAACGACCCTTTCATTATTTTGTTCATAACCCTTTCATTCGCACCGCATTCACTTCTTATACTTGCATTTGACACTCGATTATACAGATTTACCACACATTCGTCTTAGAGATCTCATTTCTACTGCATTTATTCTACTTTAATCCTTCTTTTGCCAGTTCCATGCTTCACTTTCATACGTAAGGGTCGGCACAAGAACACCATTATGCACTGCCGTCTTAGCTTTTTTGGATAGGCTTTTGTTTTGCGATGACAACTTTAAGTGCATAATTTACTCTGTTGCCTGCCCCAACCCTTCTTCCAATATCAATACTACATAACGTCGGTTCAAAGGAAAAACTCATTAAGTGACATTTTGGTCAAAAATTTAATTTTTGCATTTTCTGTATCAGATTTGTGAATTCTACGCCAGGAAAAAATCGTATTTATTTAAAAAGTATATTTATTAAAGAATAATTGTTATTCTTTAATAAATACACTTGATGATTATTTCCTGACGTAGAATTCACAAGTTTGATACAGAAAATGCAAAAATATTTTTTTTTTACCAAAATGTCACTTAATGAGTTTTACCTTTGAACCGACGATAAACAATGTTATTTACCAACACATCAATTTCAAGAGTTATCAAAGTTTGTCTATATAATGAAAGATTAATAATATTAGTTACTTTTTCCCGAATTTATCATATCCTGATAAGATATGGTTTACAAAAAAGGTTCCCTCTATGGAGATAAGTTTGAAGTATTGAATGTAGATGCCATAGATTTGTTGATATTCCGTGTGAGTCGGTCCATCGACCCGCCTGGCTCCTAATTCTTATCGTGCGTGTTTTTATATCAATATTGTTAGAAATGTTGGTACCATAAATCATTTTACCCGGTGGAATGTTTTGTTACTTTGTTACACGCTTGCTTCATTTGTTTATTTAACCTACAAATTTGTGCCTGGGAAAGCACTCCATTAGTGCAGTAGACGATGTTTCCCGTAATCTTGATGCACTCATATATTTTTAAATAAAAACACGTTGTTTCTTCTTTCAACGAATTGAAATGGCGTTATATCCGTTTTGAATAATATTATTTCTTTATAAAAATTAAATAAACAGATTTTTGGAGCTATATTAAGTGTGCATGCAAAAAAGAGGTTGAATAAGCTAATATAAATTCGATTGATTAGAAGATTGTTTTATAAAACATTATACAATATATCAGAGGATGTTAAGGTGTTGTGTGGTCTGTTCTGTTATATGGGTGTGAGACATGGACATTAAAAGTAAATACAATGAACCGGTAGAGGCATTTGAAATGTGGCTTCACCGAAGAATGTTCAGGATCCCATGGACCGACAGAGTGACGAACACAGAAGTCCTAAATCGTGCAGGAGTAAATAGAGAGCTGCTGACATTGATCAAAGTCCGCAAGATTTCATATCTGGATCACGTTCTACGAGGAGAAAAATATCGCCTGCTGCATCTAATTTTGAAGGGAAAAATAGAGGGCCGCAGGGTGGCAGGGAGAAGGCAGATCTCTTGGCTGCGCAATGTGAGGGAATGGATGAGAATCGGAACTGTGGAGGAGTTATTCCGGACAGCGCAGGATAGGGAAGAGTTTACCAGAGTGATCGCCAACGTCGGGGGGACCTGACAGGGCACTTTAAGAGGAAGATATATAACATGCTTTCGTATGAAGCACTAAATTTGTGGTGTGGCATTATTAAAACTTCTCTCGACTTCTCAACGTTCATATATCGTGTCATGCGCGCACGTCGATTTCTACGACTCCTCACGTGGCCGACATTTAATATTTGATTTATTTATTTATTTGATCGTGCCACATTTTCCTCGGTCTTCCTCTATTTCTAGTGCCATTTACTTCGTTAACCTATAATTTCTTTACACTTTTTTCTTCATTCATTCTTTCCATGTGTCCAAACTAACTTGTTTTACCTTTCATTATTTTGTTCATAACGCTTTCATTCACACTGTAATCACTTCTTATATTTGCATTCGACACTCTATCAAACACTTGGAACATATTAAACGCAAAAGTATTGCATACAAAATAATTTTATAATTGCTAAGATGATTTGGGAAAAAAGTCAGGTTAGAACCTGATGAACTTGGAAATTTGGAAATGTGAAATTATCTGATTTTGTTTTTTTCTTAGTTGGGATAATTTCAGGTTTCTATTTTTAAAATATACATCTTCGATCCTTTAAGCAGAACAGGCTATTTTACATTTTCGATTGACGTCACGAAACCACTGATGAAAACTTGATTATCCGAATTTTTACGCGAATAGCCACATATGTCATTGCTCCAAAGTTCAGAGTACTCGCCAGAAGAGCTGAAGGTCGCAAATTTGAGTGTCATGGTTGTAGAGTAGCAAACTTTTAAGAATTAAAAAAAAATACGTTTTTCAGAATAAGTTAAATAAAATTATTTATAAAAATATTATTTATGTTTGTTTGAATAGAAGCGCATACGAGTTTATGAATAATGATATTTTTAATTATTATGTACTCGTATGTAGTATACAGATATGCGACGTCGAGGATGTCGTTAAGGGGAAGGCAAAGGAGAAGATACTGGCCAACCCCAAGGTAGACGACCCCCGGGCAGACCACAAAAGAGATGGGATTCGAAACAATTCGAAAAATTCTTAAGAATCAGGCCACAAGGCCTACACTAAGAAGAAGAAGAAGATATGATACGTTATAGCATTTGTAATTTATATTAAAAAATATAAAGAAATATCTCTTTAATAATATTTTTCTTCCTATGCTGTATCAGGTTTATCCGTTTGCCATCACATCTATATAGGCATTTTAAAACATTGACATTTTTTAAACCATAGTCAATTCTTTCGTCGTGTCACGACGTTGCGACGTGCGTTTCTGGTAGTATACTATACATAATATATTATTTTACCTGTTCTCAATAGATGCCTTAAAAATAATTTTTGTAATGTCTGTTGATGAAATAAACTGATTTGATTTGATTTGATTGACTAGATTACTCCACTGGAACATTATCCTATTCTATGCAAACCCCCAATCAGTAATCTAATAAACTACAGTCTGCATTCAAAGCGGCAGCAATACCTTTGCCGAAGGTGTCATATAATACAGCATGTTAAGGAGCTCCATTAGCTAAAATGTCTAGAAATGACACAATATAAGCTTTGTTGGACGGTCTTTAAGGTGTTGTATGGAATGGCACCAGCTCATATAACTGAACTCTGCATCACCGAGAATCTGAATGCCAGACAGTCTACATAGCGATCAGCAAAGTCTTCTGCGATTAGTAGATTGTCTGTGCCAAAACGCTGTCCTCACACAAATGTTGGTGACCAAGACTTCGCGGTGACTGGCCCTTCAGCCTAGTACAATCTTCCAACATACCTCAAGTGCATTGATAATTCTTGGAGTTTAGATCGAGACTCAAAATGCAACTTTTCAAATTATCGTTTCTTGATGTTGATGGTTAGATTATTGCAACGGAATGTACGCTGGATTGCCAAATAATCAATTAAGCAGAATACAAAGCGTATTCAATGTTGCTGCCCGATTGATTATGGTGCAACAAAAATACTGTCATATCACGCCGCTCCTGAAGGACCTTCACTGGCTTAAAATATAAATTGTGTTTGACAGTGTTTAAGGCTCGACACCAGAGAGCGCCAGCGTATATATCGGACTTCTGCGTGACACCCATGCCAACGAAAAGGCAACGTTCACTCCGATCAGTAGAAACAAGTGCAAACAACATAGCAATTCCAGTCAGAGCCAATAAAGCATGTTTCTATGATCGTGCTTTCAGCGTTGCGGGTCCGTTGGCTTGGAATAGCCTCCATGTTAGGATAGTGACGTTAAATTTAAGAAACTTCTAAAGACTGCACTGTTCGGTCAGTCATTTCGTAGTGCGCCTTTGGAGTAATTGATTTTACAAAACGGCGCACTTGTCATCAGAATAATAAAATAAAATAAATAAAATTAATCGACTGCGTCAGGTGCAGCCCTCATCCTAAATACACAAACTATCCTGAATATGGAAACTACAACAAAGTAAACATCACTTAGAGATCACAAAACCCGAAAATGTTTATGATTACAAAATTATTCAATTAATGTTCATTGTCTTACGCACGCATTTGAGGTATTAATAAATTTTATCCTGTTGCCAGGAGCTCGTGAACTGTGCACCTATCACCTCCAAAGTTCAAGCTATCTCTTCATGTCGTCTTCCTCGGGTTAAAATAACAATAACTTATCGTCAAAGCTGTTATCTGTAGTAGTTAGGAGTAAGGAACAGTGCTCTGAATAAGTTATTTCACTCCTGTCACACGCGGTCATACGACATATTTCAATGTCACATACGTACGTAGATATTTCAGTCATTAAGATAGAATCCGATAGTTTCGCTCAAAGTATAATTGCATAAGAATTTAGCGTACTGTAAATATACAGATAATAATTTTGCTTGTTCTCGTGAGACTGTACTGTGAGAACTGGTATATTAATTTATTCTCTATAGTTTTTTTCAATCTACTTTTTTTGTACTTGCACAACGGAATGTGTTTATATAAATTAATAATCTAAATTTCTCATATTAAAATAACTAACTTAATAACTAACTAACCATCACGCCGTCTCCCCGAAGGGGTAGGCAGAAAGAATGGACTGCCACACTTTTCTTTCCTGGCATATTTCTCTCGCTTCCTTAACATTCATACATCGTGTCATGCACGCGTGTCGATTTCTCTGACACCTCACATGGCCGACATTCAATATTTGATTTATTTGATCGTGCCACGTTTTCCTCGGTCTTCCTCTATTTCTGATTCCATTTACATCGTTAACATACATCCAAACCATCTTAATGATCCTTTCAATATTTTGTTCATAACACCATCATTCGCACCGCATTCACTTATTATATTTTCATTCGACACTCTATCATACACAGAGTATCCACACATTTGTCTAAGAGATTTCATTTCTAATGCATTTATTCTTCTTTCATCCTTCTTTTGCCAGTTCCATGCTTCGCTTCCATGCATAAGGGTCGGTAGAAGAACACCTTTGTGCATTATAAATATATAATAATTTGGTAGTGCATATTAAAATATGCATAACTAAATTATTTTTATGTATTTGTAACTCTTTTCACATATTATTATTATAAACTTAGGAAATTAAAAAACTTTGCTTTAATGGAACCCTTCCAGTTTTTCGCATCATATCTTAGAATAGCGCTCTTATTAATAGGTTGTCACGATACAGGCCATGCCTAGTGTGACAAGTACAGACCATAAACTCTTTTCTAAAATGTATATTATAAACAAAAACCTATCCAAAAAGCTAGAATGGCAGTGCACAATGGTGTTCTTCTACCGACCCTTATGTATGGAAGTGAAGCATAGAACTGCCAAAAGAAGGATGAAAGTAGAATAAATGCAGTAGATATGAGATCTCTTAGAAGAATGTGTGGATACTCTGTGTATGATAGAGTGTCGAATGAAAATATAAGAAGTGAATGCGGTGCGAATGATGGTGTTATGAACAAAATAATGAAAGGATCATTAAGATGGTTTGGACATATGGAAAGAATGAATGAACGATGTAAATGGAACCAGAAATAGAGGAAGACCGAGTAAAACGTGGCACGATCAAATAAATCAAATATTGAATGTCGGCCATGTGAGGAGTCAGAGAAATCGACGCGCGTGCATGACACGATATATGAATGTTGAGGAAGCGAGAGAAATATGTCAGGAAAGAAAAGTGTGGCAGTCCATTCTTTCTGCCTACCCTTTCGGGGAGACGGTGTGATGGTTAGTTAGTTAGTTAGTTATAAAAATCGTATTGTTAACAGTCTATGTATAATCGGTATGGAACAATATGTAAATAAAATAAAAATCTACCATAATTCTGAAATGAGTATACGTGTCCATCAAAGAAATTATATCAATTTATCTAAAATTATAAGGTACAAATATATCCACTAATAAAAAACTTTAAAATAAATATTTTTCGCACTCTATATTCAAAATTAGCACATTTTTGTCGTGTATCTGTATTTTATAAATATAATATATTTTCGAAGAATACATATTCTTCTTCATTGATGGCGCTACAGCCCAAATCGAGCCTTGGCCTCCTTCTCCAACATCTGCTTCCAACTCCACCTGTCCTCAACCGCCGTTCTCCAATTTATACGATAATTTATGTAAGCTGTGCCGAATCTTTCATCTCACATCTCGGCCTGAGTGTTCACAAACATTCCAGCCCTATCAATTATACAAAATTATGCCATAATAATATTTGTGTATACCAGTGCACAATGGTGTTCTTGTACCGACCCTTATGTTTGGAAGCAAATCATGGAACTGGCAAAAGAAGGATGAAAGTAAAATAAATGCAGTAGAAATAAGATCTCTTAGACGGATGTGTAGAAAATCAGTAGAAAAAATGTATTGGCGAATGAAAATGTAAGAAGTGAATGCAGTGCGAATGAAAGTGTTATGAACAAAATACTGAAAGGAACATTAATATAGTTTGGACATATGGAAAGAATGTATAAAGAATGAATGGTTAAAATGTATAATATATGTTAACGATGTAAATGGAACTAGAAATAGGAGACAGCGAAAACGTGGCACGATTCAATAAATCATATATAAAATGTCGGCCACGAGATGAGTCGGAGAAATCGACGTGCGTGCATGACATGATGTATGAATGTTGAATATACGAGAGAAGTATGTCACAAAAGAAAAATTGTGGCAGTGTATTCTTTCTGCCTATCCCTTCAGAGAGACGGCGTGATAGTTAGTTAAATTTTATTACTATTATATATTTATTATTTATTTGATGTAATTTTTTTTAGTACAATTATGATTTTTATATATGAGTAGTTTTTATTTTATGTGGTATCAGCAGCAAACTTGTAATTGACTATATAGAAGACTGAGAAAAGTTTACATTTTTATTATTTTCTTCTATGTACTCATCGTCAGCCTATCTCCATGCATTGCTGGAAGCCTCTCCACCCCCACGCCATCCCTCTCGGTCTCTCGCCAGTGTTCTCCGACCCATCCTTGACCTCCCAATATATGTTTTAATAACGCTTAAAATATTTAAATAAACCGATGTTTTTTTAACTTAAAAAAAAATACTAATATCAAGGATTTACATCAATGATATTAGAATTTATTTTACAATTTTCAATGTGAGCAGAAAATAGCTCATTATTATGAAGAAGGAATCTGGTCGTGTGCAGGGTTGAACCCATGTCCCCTGGATCAGGAGCCAAGCGTTCTATCCCCTAGACCACCACCCGGTTACTACTTCCTACTTCATTGTCGACAGTGACCGGATGGCATCTACAGACTGGTCAGCACTCTGTCGATGCCAGCGAGCCTGGCGAAACCGGTCGCTGTCTAAATAAAGACAAAAGTGGAAGTAGTTAAAAATCATCATTTTTTAATTGTTTTTAAAATGAACTTCCATCAAGAGATTTCAATAAAATCATTTGATTAGCTTAAAATATTATTTTTTAGAATTTGTTATATTTCCTTTTTTTTAGTGTACTTATACAATAACTAGAGAATCTTCAATAATAGGGGCCGATTTTTTTCCCATTGAACTGTATAATGTAGCCCCTTTCATCGCTTTACTACAGATAAATATGAGATTTATGCTCTCCCAAAGACGTATTATTATTTTCCATGACTTCCAATGGTACCGCTAAGCTGTTGCGGTCAGATTTGTCACATAGATAATGCGTCGATAAATAAAATCAATTCTGTCAATATTATTATATGCTCTGAGCGGACTGTAGGAAGTCATTATTTCCTCTGCGGAGATGGCTGGGGCTATTACAGATCTATAATCATGATCACCAGAGCGAAACCTCAATTATTATCGTTACCTGGTTACCTCGGTAAGTTTGGTATGATGCTTGGTTATTATATATTGGCCTCTATTTGCGTTCCAATGTAAACATGAAATATTAGGAGTTTATATCGTTCTGCTGATGATGATGATGTAAGTCTTCGAAACATGTCGAGAAAAATAAACTCAAAAGTGGAAAAAACAGTGTTTTAATTAATAAAAATTCGTCATTATGGAATTCCACAATGTTAACGCCTTAAGTTTATCTAAAATTTATCTAAAATTAAAATTAAATATTTATCAATTTATACAGCCTGTAAACCAGCATTTTCGTGAAGGATTTCTACCAACAAACTAATCATAACCTTGTTTTCTGGAGTTGTAGGCAGAGTGTTTTGCATCTACATTGTTGTATCTTCATATACGAGTATGTACGTATCGAGTTTCTTCTATATTCAAAAATAGTGATACGCTCGCTCGGCGATTTTTTAATTGAAGCTGGTTCCATCAGCAACGAAGGTCGTCGAGGCCTTTCTGCCCACCCCTTTGGAGAAACGGTGTGATGGTTAGTTAGTTAGTTAGTTGATAGTGTTTTTCTCAAAATGATTAATAATAAATAAATAAATTGTTTTTGCATATTTAGCAGAAATGAGAACCCCACGCTATATCGCAGGCAGAGCCCTCAGAGATATGATCAGAAATTAGACGATAAGGTCTGTTTGTGCAGTTGAATACGTAGTCAGGTGAGGTGGAAGTAGAATGCGCTTTTGGAGAGATCACGTGGAGTGTGGTTTATAAAGTATACGTTAATGATGTAAATGGAGTACGGAGTCGAGGCAGACCGAGGAAAACATGGCATGACCAAATTAATCAAATTTTAAAGGTTGGTCATGTTAAAAGTCGGAAGAATCGACGTGCGTGTGTGAATGTGGAGGAATCTAGAGAAGTGTGCCAGACTAGAGTAATGTGTCGTTCCATTCTCTCTGCCTACCCCTGCGGGGAAACAGTGTGATGGTCTGTTTGTTTTGTTTTGCATGATACAAGAATGAATGTTGATACACGAAATTGCAAAAGTTGTCAAAAATGAAAACCTCAGCAGCAAGAGATTACCAAGACACCCGCCGACGAGATGGAGGGATGGCTAGACGGTGAGATATTCCGTTAGGCTGGAGAGGGTTCAGAAAAAAATTCTGAGGTATCTCTACATGAGGGAGTATCCGTGGCTCTATCCCACGGCATTTCTTTTGGGAACGCTTGGGGCCAACTCTCTGCAGCTTCGGAGAGATGAGCATTTCATAACCCATTTCTTTAGATTACTCAGGTGATATTTCGAGAACTCGGCCGTGCTGGAATGTGTTCGGCTTTTTGTCCCCGATAGATATCTCCGACAGCGACAGCATAGATTGTTTTACCTACCGGCCGCTAGAACCAACCTGCCTCTGGTGACACCGGTGGGAAGAGCAATTAATCTCCTGAACGCGGTTTCCTCGGAGATCGACGTCTTTCATATTAGTGAAAGTACGTTCAGAAGGCAAATACTCTTAATTCTGGAGAGTATCCTGTCTTCCTAATGTCGAACCATCTCTCATGCGTTTCTGGATGTATACTATACTCGTATATACTAAACACAATATATTATTTTACCTGTTCTCAATGGATGCCTTAAAAAATAATTTTGTAATGTATATTGATGAAATAAACTTATTTGATTTATCCCAGGATAGCTTACCGTCATAAACAGGACAGTTGACCTAAACTAAGAAGAAGTAGAAGAAGCACACTTAAAAATATGTAAATGTATCACGGGCGAAAAATTCGCGAGGGTTAAGCAAAATTAAAAATTGTTAATTGCAAAGTGAACACGCGAGTCATTTAATCAGTTTTAAAGATGGCTTGAAGGGTAATTGTTGTAATGTTATACCCCGGCGATGATGTGTTGTTTGATTTACGTAAGGTAATATATAAAATGGTGCACGCAACCAACAAAATGTTATGAATTATATTTACGCGCGATTAAAAACTCAACAATTAGCGCAGACAAATAATCTGGGAAACCGGTCCGGTAACCATCTGCATTCTGGTGATTCAATCTCGGCCCGAAATTTCAATCCCGAGATTTGACTATAAATATTGTATAACCCGGTATTCGTGCTATGATATCGATGAAAATCGATTAAAGTGTGCTTTAATCTATAATATAACAAATATATTTCAAAGTGGTCATCTCAAGGGTTAATTCCTAATTACAAACATATCTTCTTCTTCTTCTTATAGTGCCGTGTCAGGTCTCCCTGACTTTGGCGATCACGTTGGGCAAAGCTTTCTCGGCACAGTGTTTTCTTATCTGCATGCATAGGCACAACGTTAAGGTTGTAGGACGATTATACATAATAAATATTACGATTTTTAATGCATTTAGCCTTTGTTTTTTCCATTTTTGAGATTATTTTCCCGACATTTCTTCTTCTAATTGATGAAGGTATAAAACCGTGGCGAAAAATTAACTCAAAAGTGGAAAAAACAGGGTTTTAAAATTGCCATTTTGGAATTCCACAGTGTTAACGCCTTCAAGCCAGCAAAGATATTAATAAGCTTTGCTGCAAACCAATCTCAGGATTGAAACTTAAGAAGGAGAATGCCTTCAGTTTAACAAATATGGTAAAAAAGACAAATAGTGCGTACCAATGTTGTTGTAAAATATTATGGTTGGAAATAGTTTAAAATCGATATAAAAAATAATCTCTCGGGATACGTAAATAATGTAAATTTTACCGGAATTCTGGGATAGCACTCCCTACCAACGTCCATGGATCACGATTATAAGGTGTCAGTTTCTTCACCTCCGGACTCAATATAGATAAATAAAAAAGTTCGTACTTAAAACAATGCTCTTGTATTGCGGCTGTTAATAGTTTAAACGCGAAGTAAAAAAAAGTCTATCGGGATTCGTAAATAATGTAAATTTTGCCGGGATTCCGGGATAGCACTTCCTACCCACGGCCATGCATCACGATATTAAGGTGTCAAGAAAAAAAGTTCGCACTTATAACAATGCTCTTGTATTACGGCTGTAAATAGTTTAAACGCGAAGTAAAAAAAATACCTCTCGGGATTCGTAATTAATGTAAATTTTGCCGGGATCCCGGGATAGCATTCCCTACCCACGGCCATGCATCGCGATAATAAGGTGTCAAGAAAAAAAATTTCGTACTTATAACAATGCTCTTGTATTACGGCTGTTAATAGTTTAAACGCGAAAAAAAAATACCTCTTGGGATTCGTAAATAATGTAAATTTTGCCGGGATCCCGGGATAGCACTCCCTACCCACGGCCATGCATCACGATATTAAGGTGTCAGTTCCTTCACCTCCAGACTCAATCTAAAGTGCAGCACAAGCCGGCATCTAATAAATCATTTTAACCGCACCGCTATTACATTGTTATTCCCTGAATTAAATCGTTCTAATTATTTTTCCTTTCAATGTAAAACAGCACCCACACCGGAGGAAGTTTAATGGAAATAATGTTTTTTTAATGCATTATACTCCCTATTAAAATGAACAACATAATTTAATAAAGCTACAATTTATTGTTTGAAATATTCACTCATCGTTCGAGATGGTATCTGCTCGTAGAATTATCCAAAATGTTACTTATAATAGTTTTATGGGTTTTAGAAACTCCAACAGCGGGCACGAACGAAATTTATTCCAAACCCTAATAATTCATTGGTATATTGATGTCCGAGTTACATATTCGGAAATTGTGGATTAGTCTAATAAACTTATTATATGTAGAAAAGGCAACCTTTAGTGATTACATGACCCCAAAATTTGTAAGGGAGCTTTGAAATCACATAACAAGGCCGATTATCTGAATTCATTTTATAGTTTGCGACACCTAATGTATGGGTAACTCGAAGAAGGAATACATTTTTTTTTTATATAAAGCACTGAGTTTGAGGTTAGACTTTTTACATTTATAAATATCTAAAAAATACTACACTTGTTGTGTACACACATACTACACATTATCAAATGTCATTCCACATTGACATTTCGCACGCTTAATAGTAAACTGACTGATTATGGTTTAGGTCATAATTGAGTTAACATTAGACAGGCTTGTGTTAACGCTATCCATCGTTTCGCGTTAAAATTAAGTCAAAATTCCGCCAATTGACCTCCATCACACTATATCGGTCTTTTTCATTCGTACGTGTTTTTCGACTGTTTTTGTTAAAACACCGACTCATGTCAGATTGAACAAAACTTGCATTTTTGAGTTAAGCCAGTGTTCTATTAAGCGTGCGATTTGAAAATACAGTGTTCTAATTCATAAAAAAAATTTAAGAACGAAACAAGGAAGTTTACTCTCAAACACAGTAGCATACACCCTTCATTTGTAAGCTCGAACGTTAGCTTATACATAGTCCGCTTCGTCAAGTTGAATTAATTCAAAGTTTTAATTACATGTCATATCTTAAATTCAGCAGTGGTGTGCAGACTGCAGCGAGCCATCGCCTGTAGTTTTTGCATGCAACGTCCAGACACAATTAATTGACTTCTACGAACCTGCCTCGGTGCCATGACTTATTCATTTTGGCCGTAATGGTAATGTGAAAAGTTTATGAGGTGTGTAATTAGGATTATTCGGAATTAGTTTTTTTTTAGTGGAAATACTTGCCTAAATATATCTATTTTTAGATTTATTGCACTATGGAGTGCTTCCGTTTTCTTATGATATCAATATTAGTTCTAATATTTTTAAATACGCGTTCTTGTAAGTTAAATTTAAACCGTTTTTCGTGAGCTCGTTGATTCTATACACATTTTAATTTACTCTATGATATATAAACAATTATGTTTAAACCTTAACTTAATATTCGCCACAACTTTGTGTTGCGGATTGAACAATGTTTTTATAAACTTTTGTAAACAACACGAACTTTATTAATTAACATAAAAAAAACAAACATGAAGAAGGACCGGGTTATCCGAAACATGTCTGATATTTAATTAATTTTTAAAAAGTTAGTGTTGTATACAATGTATATAAAAAAGAAAAAGACAAATAAAACATCTACAACACAAAGTATGGCGACCATAGAAGAAAAACAAACATGTTTCGTCAACATTTTAATATTTTTCAAAAATGACCACATTCATGAAAACTTTGTTGAAATATTTATATCGTATATAAAATAAAATACTGATGAAGGGCTTCCGTGTCAGAAACATGTTAGTTTTTTAATTAAAAAAAATAATAAAGTACGTGTTAAATAATGAAAACATAAAAATTTTGATACAAAATTTCTTTATTAATATGTATTATATTTAGTATGCTTTTTTTTTGTTTTCATTATTTAAAATGAACATTCTATCAAGAAATTTTAATTAAAAACATAAATTATTTAAAGTTCGTGTTTACAATTTTTGAAAAACAGTATTTAAAAAAATATATGTAATTTGTTTTAACAACACTTTATTTTTTGTATAACCAACCAACGAGTTTCGTTAATGTAATAAAAACGTTTGTTTTGTTACCCTAAAAAATCTCCGGAAGGAGCCAAACCGGTTGGTATTAAAAAATAAAGAGGTATTAGAAGAAATTAACAAATTATACAAGATAGTCCATTGTTTTCAGAAACACTATGATACTTCAACATAATTACTGTTAAATTTACAACATTGTTTTAATATCACATTTTTTTTATTAAACAGACTAACGAACTAACCATCACGCCGTTTCCCCGGAGGGGTAAGCAGAGAGGATGGATCGCCACATTGTTCTATTCTGGCATAACTCTCGCGCCTCTTCTACATTCTCACATCGTAACATGCACGCTCGTCATTTGCCCCTACTTCGAACAAGGCCGCCTTTCAGTAAATGATTAATTTGGTCATGCCACGTCTTCCTTGGCCTTCCTCGACTTCTCTTTCCATTCACATTATTTGTATATATAGTTTTAATCATTCTTCTCTTATCCATTCGTTGCGGTCAGGTGTTACAATAATATATCATTTTTGAGAATATCGCGACAGTTGTTTCGCCAACCGATGTTGGCATGATTAGGTGTTAAAAACAAATGAAATACTTGATGATGCCAATATCGGTTGGCGAAACAGCTGTCGCGACATTCTGAAGAAGTGTCTTATAAAATTTTGTGATATTATAATAGTGTAATACATTAACAGTAATAAATTCCACACGTTAAAAATAATATTTAAAAAATGAAATTAACTAATAACGTATTTTACTTCTCTTATTTTTATAGTATCGACCGGTTTCGGCAACTCACAACGTGCAAAACTACATCGGGGGATAGAGGACGCCCTGTGGCAGCATGGCATCCGAACATTCTGAAGAAACTTCCACTACCACTACCGACACTTGACGTGTTAGGACCAGATTTAAAACGGAAGAGTATGGAACTGCGTACAAGGAGAACTGATCCCAGATGACGGCAATTGAAACTATGACGAAGATAATGAACTTCTACCAACCAAGCAATTTCAATAACTAATATTAATATTTACCTTATTTTATTTAATTTTTTTTATTCCTTAAAAGGTTTCTTCTTTCAGGAAGCATTAAAAGCATGCAAAATACTTATTAATTTATCTCTTATTAGGTTAGACATAATACTTCATCTGTTGACGTGTACAGCTCTGTCATGAAATCGGTGTCTTATTTAAAAATATATTTAACATATAACACAAAGTTATTTTGCCTTTTTATTTTTATAATTATATAATAATACTTAAAACTTCATATTAAATAATTAATACAAATAAAAACGTCTATTTTTTAGAGGTTTTATTATATTTTATTGGAATGACTTGCTTCGCCTTGCTTAGGTATTATCGAATGACGTTTGATTAATTATTTAATGATGCGGTTTACTTATACAAGCAAGTATTATAAAATCAATACTAAGGTATTGGTCACACAGGTAGGGGCCTCATTTGGTGCATAGATCTATTTTGTGAGTTAGATGACATATTCTAGCGAACCAACATATATCTACATTTGTACCAAATTTGAAGCACCATGAAATAAGGGTTATAATCTTGCCCTAAGCAAGATATTCCCAAATAATATAATAATACATTTATTGAAAGCTAAGGCATAAACACTGTAGAAAGTTATTTTCATAATAATTAAATAAAACGATGTTTTTTTGTTTTTTGATTAGCTATTTTCAATTTCCTAAATGTAATAAAATAATAAATTGTATGATTTATAGAGCGCCATTTTGCCACCTCAAAGGTGCTGTAGAAAATGCTTCATTTATTAAACTAGTTAAAAATAACATTATTAGTATAAGCACTGCACTTGACGCAGTCGATCAACATTTACATCATCATGATAGGATAATTCGAAAAAGTGGGTTTTGAGTCACCGTCTAAACTCTGACGGATTCTGAAATTAACTTTGACAAAGGTCTGCATGAAGATTGTTCCAGGCTGAAGGGTAGGCTACCACGGAGGACCGGTTGCCAAAATTAGTGCAAGGACAGCTTTTTGGCAGAGGCTACCGATCGCAGAAGACTTAGGTGATCGCAATGTAGACTACCTGGCATTCAGATTCTTCGCGATGAGCTCATATATGAGGTGATGCAATTCCATGCAACACCTTAAAAAACGTCCAACAGAGAAGTATTGTATTCTTTCTGCACATTTCAGCTAGTGGAGATCCTTAAGATGCTGTGTTTTTTTGCCAATCTTCGGCACATCCTTTATCTGTCTTGATGCCGCATTGAATGCAGACTTGAGGAGTTTATTAGTT
Source organism: Lepidostoma basale (assembly GCA_022606425.2). Classification (NCBI taxonomy): domain Eukaryota; kingdom Metazoa; phylum Arthropoda; class Insecta; order Trichoptera; family Lepidostomatidae; genus Lepidostoma; species Lepidostoma basale. The sequence goes on along the minus strand of JAHDVF020000333.1, from coordinate 2,826,762 downwards.
GCTGCTGTTTTGGAATGTTGTAGTGGACACCATTGCAATACGAAGGGTTTTAAAAACTGTCAACGGGTATATTTATTTTTATAAATCTTTATTATTATTATTATATATACTTAGGAAATTGAAAATAACTTTGTTTAATCCACTAATTATTAAAAAATATATAAAAAACACGACATGTTTCGGAGGATACCTCCTCCATCTTCAGGTGTAAAAATATAAAAAAAACTAAACAAAGAAAGACTAATATAAAAACACATTTAAAATTCGATACAATAATTCAAATTTAATAATAAATTTTTAAATTTGAATTATTGTAACTAACTAACTAACCATCACGCCGTCTCCCCGAAGGGGTAGGCAGAAAGAATGGACTGCCACAATTTTCTTTCCTGACATATTTCTCTTGCTTCCTCAACATTCATACATCGTGTCATGCACGCGCGTAGATTTTTCTGACTCCTCACATGGCCGACATTCAATATTTGGTTTATTTGATCGTGTGTGATATTTGAATTATTGTATCGAATATTAAATGCGTGTTTATATTAGACTTTCTTTGTTTAGTTTTTATTATATTTTTACACGTGAAGATGGAGGTATCCTCCGAAACATGTCGTGTTTTTTAAATATTTGTTTAATAATTAGTGGATTAAACAAAGTTATTTTCAATTTCCTAAGTATATTACTATGGAATTCCACAGTGTTAATTATTAATAAGTTTATTATTATATTGTTGAATCGCTCTTTACATCATTACAGCGCGAGTCAAATCGATGTAAATGGTATAACTATCATATTGATTTCCATGACACGTGATAGGTAGCTAATCTATCGTTTTTTTTATTATCACGTGAATTGTTCACCAGCCCAAAGACAGGACCTTCGGTGTCAGTCTTACTACTCTGCCATGTAGGTCGAAATGCCTTAGATGGATGAAGCTATTGCTAACTATTTTATTGATTTGAGATATCAATGACAGAACAGTTTCTAGATGGATGGATCAGTGGGAGTACCAAAACTTCAATTATAGGTATGTTTTTCTCATATAAGTGGACATGAGTGCACTTATTATAGATGTTCTCATCCGAAAATAACAATAATTTTTCTCAATTAATTGTTTTCACTTAACTAAACCCGAAAATGATTTTCGTCCATTCCGAACAGCCGGTTTATAATTGATCCAGCAACGTGCATCGGAGAGAAAGCAAATTTGGGTGTTTAAGACCCATGAAAGTGGGCGTATTGATAGACCTCAACGGAATCAATTACATGTTGAACCTATTATGGCCTGCTCGGCGGCGGCGGCGCGGGCGCGGCGGGCGCGGTGCGGTGCCCACTGGAATATGAAAATATGTATGCCTCTCATTAGCGGCGGGTGCAGTGGCAGGCTGGACATCGTATCAACTAAACCAGAATCAAATACAGAAAAATATCAAATGATTTTACTGAAATCTCTTGATGGAAGTTCATTTTAAATATCGCTTCTTTGCGAGAATAACGTGACATTTCGAAAATCAAATCCGCCGTGTTCAACTTTATTTTCTACAAAAACATGGTCTTTTTAAAGTGAAAAACTGAGAATATATGAGAGAAAGAGACAATACAATAGTGGTATATTGTGTTGTCACGTTGTCTCTTTCAGACGGGTATCTTGTTTCATTTTTCAAATTTCGAGAAAACACGTTATTCTTGCAAAGAGGCGATATATTATATTATAATAATGAAATAAAACGATGTTTTTTTTAACAACTTCTACTTTTTTCTTTATTTCAACAGCTACCGGTTTCGCCAGGCTCGCTAGCATCGACAGGCAGACCAGTCTGTCAATGCTAGCGAGCCTGGCGAAACCTGTCGTTGTCGAAATAATAACAAATGTGGAAGTAGTTATAAAAAAAATCGTTTTATTTAATTATCTGTAAATCTGTTTTAGATAAACTTAAGGCGTTAATACTGTGGAACTCCATAATGACGACGAAAACACTTTTTTTTTCCACTTTTGAGTTTATTTTTCTCGACATATTTCGAAGGCTTACACCTTCATCATCGGGAGAACGATATCGTTTTCCCGATGATGCAGTTAGTAGCCTACGATTAAATGAAAAAAAACAGTGTATTAATTCATAAAAAAAATCGGAATTAAATCTGTTTTTAAAATGACCCATAAAACACACTTTTTTAATTATTACGAATGAAAACGTTTTCTGTAAGTTTTATTATATTTTATGGGAATTCAAATGAAACTTAAAATTAGAAAATGAAATGCTACTGCATGTCTACTGACATGAATCTTTTGATAACTCAAAACTTTTATACGAAACATTACTCAGAAATATATTTTGATTTGTTTAATAATGTTTCAGATTAGGACAACTTAGAAAAGCCTATCCAAAAAAGGTAAGATGGCAGTGCACAATAGTTTTCTTGTTACCCACTGCCATTCCAATTTAGCTGTACGATCCATGAAGTTGGCAACTTTGGTTTGGGTTCATTTCGTATTATTTATATTTGCCTCTCCATGGATAGTTGTACCCTCTTTAATTTGCTATGAGGGTGGTTGTCTCTAGACTGTATGTTAGGATTGGCAATCTACATACGAGTACATCGAGCATTTTCCTTTTTAAAAAATTGGAACCCGCTTGTTTTCAAAAATGTCTTTCATTTTCTTCTTCTTCTCAGTCATATTCCTCATGATTGAGGGTCGTGTCCATCCTGTAAACCATTGCCCATGGCACGACATGCGCTCCTGTCACCCGTCAGTCTCCAGGCTGCAGCCAATGAGAGACCAATCACCTCCCTGATTTGATCATACTCGGTGGTCGTCCTTGTGGTTACCTTCCCTCCACTTTGCCCATAATGATGAACTTTTCAAGGTTGTCCTGATCTCTCTGGGCTATGTGTTCAAAATATTTGAACACGCACATCTTTCTTCTTTTTGCCGTCCAGGGTATACGCAGCATTTCATTTTCTAACTACATTAAGAATTTACCCAAATTCTAATTTCAAAATATCGTATTTTGAATTAAGAAGTGTTGTTGTATAAGAAATGCTGACGAGCAGTCCGTGCCCCAGACACCGCGGACTCGTCCCGCCTTTGACACTCCACCGTGACGGATTCTCCGTGCTCAGTTGATGTAAACTTCGCCCGTAATAAGTCCGCATTACCTGAAATCACCCGATGGAAAGATCGCCGGTGAGAAGGTAAAAGAAAGCAAGTCGTTTATGATGAAAAAATATTACATACGTGATCTTCAAGCTGAAATAATAACGTTTATGCAGACCACGTTACAAATGAGGAGGTTCTCAGCAGAGTTGAAGAGAACAGGCATATATTGAACACCATAGCGGAGAGGCGCGCGAGATGGATTGTTCATATGTTGTGACACGAATGTTTCCTGCATGATGTATTGGAGGGAATGGTCGAGGGATCGATTGGCAGGGGATGACCTCGCCAGGAGTACCTAGACCAGATTTGCCGAGATATGGGCTGCACCTCATATGCGGAGTTGAAGAGAGTTGCCGAGGACCAAGCGGAGTGGAAGAGAAGATGCATCGCCTTGCTGCAGACCAATCTTTAGATTGAGACCGGAGAAGAGATGCAGTTCCACAGCTGCAAAAAGGACGAAGATCAGAGGACAACATAACTGACTCCTTTTTCGATAAAAAAAAGCAGGAACTATTATATTATTATATCAAATATTTTATTAAGTTTCACCATTGCTGCAAGCTAATATAATAACTTAGTTAAAGGACCTTTTTCTTTTAAAAATGTTCAAACATAATTCATGTATTTTATATGAATGAAAACGTTTGTTTTATAGAACTTTCATTAAATTTTATCCGAATGACTTATTTCGCCAAAATATTTAATGATACCTTACCAAGGCGACACATGTTATTTCCATAAAATATAAGGAAACCTTAAAAAACTGATGATTTTTTTAACTGTTGAAGAAATAATAAATAAGATTGCATATACATGTGTGAGTAATATTTTTATTTTTTCAACTGTTATTCATGTTAAAATGCAATTATATCTAGAAGTTTTATTATATAATATTTTATGGGAATGATATGTTTCGCCCTTCTAAGGCATTATCAAATGTCTGAAACAACAAAAAATCATTTTATAATGCCTTAGAAGGGCGAAACATGTCATTCCCACAAAATATAATAAAACTTCTAGAAAACTGACGTTTTCATTCGTATTAATTATTTAATATGGAGTTTTACATCATTGTTCAAGAAACAATTAATTGATAATTGCATACAGTATTACTTTTAAATAGTGAAATTTTTATTTAGTAAACTTTTTCATTTAATCCAAAATTTATTGTAATACCTCGAAATGATTCATAGGGACCCATGTAATAATTATTAATTTAATGAGGGTAACAAACACCAATTGTAGTACATATTTAAAAATAATTTAATAACGTCAATTACATGGTACTACAAATATTAGAAGAATTAACAGTACAGACTAATGAATCAAAACCGAAGTTCGAAATATAACTAATTCAAACCAAATCAAATTGTAACGAGTTAAGAATGATAACAATGGAATAAAAAAAGTAAATTAACATTATGGTTTCATTTACGTCTAAAGATTGCTCCGACTGTTTTTACGCTCAATAGAAAACAGAAAAGTGCAAATATTACTTGTGGGGTTTTGCTTATCCAATCAATGCATGTGTGTATCTTCCTAGAGTACACGGCTTCAGTTCTTATAACAAACCTCTATTTTGCGTTGTAAATTATTTATTAGATGCGTCAGGTGGTTTGGGTACCTGTCGACACTTCCGCGCGGAATATACATGCATACCTACATAACTACACGCCTACATTAATTAAATCAAATTATAATACAAAAATCAAAGATGTAGCATGTGGCAATTAAATTAAACAGCAACTATATTATATTAGGGGTTTCGGAAAGTTCGGTCCGCTTAAAAACAGAAGGCTCTGGCTCCTTCTAGCCTTCTAATCTGGCGGCCATTTTTTTTAGAGAGCCTGAGCATCTCTCAATTAAGTTCAGTTCGTAAATGTTTGTCACAACAACAATCGCTCCCTAAAATGTCGACTTTCGTGGTAAATAAGAAGCATTTGCGGGAAGTTCTGCTGTTCTTATTTAATCGGAAGAAGAGTGCAGCTGAAGTACATAAAATGCTTCTGGACGTTTATGGCGATCATGCCCCATCGGATATATCGATATGGGGCAACTCAACAGACAGAGCAAGCTGATTTTTCAACACGACAACGCTCGACCTCACATTGCAATCGCGGTCAAAACTATATACAAAATGTGGGTTGGGAGATTATACCGCACCCGCCTTATTCACCACACGTGGCACCATCGGACTACCACTTGTTCAGATCCATGATGCATGCCTTAGAAGAGAAGCACTTCTATTCATATACATATGTCAAGAATGCCGCGATGCCAAAAGCGCGATTCCCGAAGTTTGAAGCTTCTTGTGTTGATTCTTCCTTCAAGGATCGTAGTGTTGACTGCCGAGAGTCAGATCGATTAACTTGTAAAGTTCTGTGAGGTAGTGGGGTTCTTGTCCATGTAAGACTTTGTGAACAAGTAGACATAGTTTTTAATCGATTTGCTCAGGTAACCTTAACGAGTGAAGTCGATAAAGCATTGAGGTTATATGTGTGAATTTGATTATCTGGAAAAATCGGTATCCGGAACACTTCGGGTCCCAATTAGTCCGGATAAACGATGGTCTACTGTATATGAAAAATAACACGAAAAAGGTTGAAAAAAACATAACCAAATATTGAAATTTTGAATGTCGAACACGTGAGAAATAACAGTTATTGATTGGCGAATACCCATCACTCTGTTTACTTGCCTAAAAGTCTATAAAAGGGGGCGAAAACATGGTGTCAAAAACTTTTCGTTTATTATTCTGATAAATCTCTACAAAACAATAATTACTTTACATTCGTCCTTCGAGTTCTATGTTTCTGTTCCACAAATAAAATACGACACATATCTAAAATGTATATAATACAACTTGCAAGTTATTTCTACAAATTAGTCTGAGCGATTTCATCTGAAGTAATTAACCTACTTTCATCCTACTTTTGCTATTGTTGTCTGTTATATAAATATCATTAGCAGCGAATGGTCAGTTGACCGAAGCTTTATAATTCATTTGGAAGCTGAACCCTAAAGTCGCAGAAAGGGCAGCCACGACCCAGTCTAACTTATTTTTCATTTAAAACTAACTAACTAACTAACAATCACGCCATTTCCCCGGAGGGGTAGGCAGAGAGGATGGATCGCCACAATGACCTGTCCTGGCATACCTCTCGGGATTCCTCTACATTCATACATCGTACCATGCACGCACCTCGATTATTCCGACTTCGAATGTGGCCGCCATGGATGGATCGCCACAATGACCTGTCCTGGCATACCTCTCGGGATTCCTCTACATTCATACATCGTATCATGCACGCACCTCGATTATTCCGACTTCGAATGTGGCCGCCTTTTAGTACTTGATAAATTTGGTCATGCCATGTTTTCCTCGGTCGTCCTCGGCTTCTTTTCCCACTCACGCTGCTTGTGTACAACTTTTTAACCATTCTACTCTCGTCCATTCGTTCCATATGTCCAAACCGTCTCAGGGATCCTTTTTTAATTTTATTCATGATGCGGTCATCTGCCTTACATTTCTTTCTTATTTCATCGTTCGGTATTGTATCATACAACGTATTTTTAATTTAAATATGGATTTAACCTAATCCATATCATTGGATTCACTTCTTATATTTGCCACACCAGTCTGTCAATGCCAGCGAGCCTGGCGAAACCGGTCGCTGTCAAAATAAAGACAAAAGTGGAAGTAGTTAAAAAACATTGTTTTATTTAATTATTATTTAAAATGAACGCCCATCAAGAGATTTCAGTGAAATCATTTGATTATCTTATATTTGCAATTGACACTCTATCATATACAGATTTACCACACGTTCGTCTAAGATATCTAACTCCTACTGTATTTATTTTACTTTTATCCTTCTTTTGGCACCTCGATGCTTCACTTCCATGTACATATAAGGGTCTCTTAGCTTTTATTATAACTGGCGTAACTGGCGGAACAGCGTGTAAATTAAAGTGCTTGGTATATACATAAGAGGTAGTGAAGACCAACCCACAATTGTAACGCTGTGATGATAACTGGTGTTTTCATATAATCATATTACTGCGCCCAATGTGTGTGGCGACGTTTATTAACAAAAATAACCCGAATGCATCTGTGGTATAATTGACGGTTAATTATTATATTTATTGTTTCTTTTATGGTATAATGATGCAAAATTCTGTAAAATATATTAATGAACGAATTTTAATATTAATAAAGGGGACAACTAAAGTACCTCCACGTGTGGCGTTATTATAATCATTCAACCTGACTTCCTGGATACGACACAAACTCAGTCAAACCTTAGAGACGTAGCACGATGAAATCAATCAAATATTAAATGTCGGCCACGCGATGAGTCGGAGGAATCGATGTATGAATGTTGAGGATGCGTGAGAAGTATGTCAGGAAAGAACAGTGTGGCGGTCTTTTTTTTCTGCCTACCCCTTCAGAAAGAAGGCGTGATGGTTAGTTAGTTAAGTACTAATAGTAGATAAGTAGTTAACTTTATGGAATTTAATTGTAATTTGGAATTGAATTAATAACTCTGTTTAATCTAGTTTCATTTTTTAAATATTTTTACAGAATACAAATATTAATCACTTAAGTATAAATATATTCCATTCCTCTCAAGCCCTGGTTTGGAAAACTCGGCCTTAGCAGAAAACTAATTATAATACAACATACTCAAGACTTCGTTCTGGCCACTGTCTAACTCCGGCCCACCTATTCAAAATCAACTGTTCTCCTTCTCCTATTTGTGAATGCGGTGCAAATGGCGATCTTCAGCACAATGGTGTTCTTGTTCCGACCCTTATGTATGGAAGCGAAGCATGGAACTGGCGAAAGAAGGATGAAAGTAGAATAAATGCAGTAGAAATGAGATCTCTAAGACGAATGTGTGCATACTGTGTATATGATAGAGTGTCGAATGAAAATATAAGAAGTGAATGCGGTGCGAATGATGGTGTTATGAACAAAATAATGAAAGAATCATTAAGATGGTGTCTAGGATGTATGAGGTATGCAAGCGATACGATTTGATGATGAATGTGAATAAGTCTAAGGTAATGATTTTCGAAAAAGAAGGAAGCATGACAGTGTGCAACATTAGTGTAAACGGTGAAAATCTGGAACAAGTGGATGAATTTGTTTATTTAGGAAGTATGTTTACAAAGGATGGGAGGGTGGAGAAGGATATTGAAAGAAGGGTTGGGGCAGGCAATAGAATAAATGGTGCACTTAAAGTTGTCATCGCAAACAAAAGCCTATCCAAAAAAGCTAAGATGGCAGTGCACAATGGTGTTCTTGTGCCGACCCTTATGTATGGAAGTGAAGCATGGAACTGGCAAAAGAAGGATGAAAGTAGAATAAATGCAGTAGAAATGAGATCTCTAAGACGAATGTGTGGCAAATCTGTTTATGATAGAGTGACAAATGCAAGTATAAGAAGCGAATGTGGTGCTAATGAAAGTGTTATAAACAAAATAAGGAAAGGGTCATTAAGATGGTTTGGACACATGGAAAGAATGAGTGAAGACAGAATGGTAAAGAAGGTATATGTAAACGGCGTGAACGGAGCTAGAAATAGAGGAAGGCCGAGGAAAACGTGGCACTATCAAATCAATCAAATATTGAATGTCGGTCACGTGAGGAGTCGGAAAAATCGACGTGCGTGCATGACAAGATGTATGAATGTAGAGGAAGCGAGAGGCGTATGTCAGGACAGAACAGTGTGGCGTTCCATTCTTTCTGCCTACCCCTCCGGGGAGACGGCGTGATGGTAAGTTAGTTAGTTTAGTTTAAGATGGTTTGGACATATGGAAAGAATGAATGAAGAAAGAAGGGGAAAAAAAACATGTTAACGATGTAAATGGAACCAGAAATAGAGGAAGACCGAGGAAAACGTGGCACTATCAAATAAATCAAATATTGAATGTCGGCCATGTGAGAAGTCAGAGAAATCGGCGCGCGTGCATGACACGATGTATGAATGTTGAGGAAGCGAGAGAAATACGTCAAGAAAGAAAAGTGTGGCAGTCCATTCTTTCTGCCTCCCTTCGGGGAGACGGCGTGATGGTTAGTTAGTTAGTTAAGTTAAATGAATATGTTAATTAGTATTGCACTTTAAGGGTCAAATGACGGTTTCACATTTCACGTTGCATAACTCATAAGCGGCCGACTTCCTCGGATAACCAGTAGAACTGGTCAACCCTATTGTGGGAATTAAAGTAATTTAAATTGCCTTCTTAATACTCGGAGAATAGAAATTATCAGCGCGACACTAAAACGTGGCGTTTTATTCGTAACAGACATTCTGGATTATTATTTTACATCCGTTTTAATTTAAGTGCATCCTAGCGAATTGTGAAAGGGCTCACCCTATTAACAGGTGGGTTGTTCAACCTTTAGTGTTAATTTCATTTCAATTTGAAGCATTTTTAATTCATGCCCGTTTTAATGGGCACGCTCTCGGCCTGGCTTTGTGATATAATTGAAAAGTCGTGACGAGTTGCATTTGCTTACTGTAATATGAAATTAATGAAGGGTTCAGAAATAATTACACAGAGAGTTATAATCCATTGTTTTGTCGGAAATACTATGATACTTTAACATTATTTACTGTTTAATTAAAAATATATATATAATAAACAAGAAATGTAAGGCAGATGATTGCATCGTAAGTAAAATTAAAACGGGTCCTCGGAGATGGTTTATAATAATAATAATAAATTGGAAAATTTATAGAGCGCCATTTTTATGAATCACTCATCTCAAGGGCGCTGTAGAAAATGCTCCGTTTTATGAACTAGATAAAAAAAATAAACATATTTAGTATGAAGGCTGCACCTGACGTAGTCGATCAGCCCTTCCTATAATGAAATAATTTGAAAAGATGCGTTTTGAGTCTCGATCTAAACTCTTTTTAACTAACAAACTAACTAACTAACCATCACGCCGTTTCCCCGGAGAGGTAGGCAGAAAGGATGGATCTCCACATTGTTCTATCCTGACATAATTCTCGCGCCTCCTCTAAATTCACACATCGTGACATGCACGCTCGTCGATTGTTCCTACTTCGAACATGGCCGCCTTTCAGTAATTGATTAATTTGGTCGTGCCATGTTTTCCTTGGCCTTCCTCGACTTCTTTTTCCATTCACACTAGTTGTATATATCTTTTTAACCATTCTTCCCCCATCCATTCGTTCCATATGTCCATTTCCAAATAAAATGAAAATGAAAATGAAAAATGAAATAAGCATGGCATGAAAAGGTCAGCAAGTGTTTCTTTTGATTAACCCTTATCGCTCCATTATTTTTTGATATTGTTTGTCAGCCAACTCTAATTTAAATAATGTCAAAATATTTTTATTGATAGGTAGTTACAAAAAATCGTTAAAAATTCATTTGTTATAATTTATTCTTCAAACAAAAAACAATTTACAAAAAACATTATGGACTACTTATAGTTTTGCATAGTACGGTACTTTTTAAAACAATCTCCAGGATGGAAGACCAGTCTCACAAAACCACACTGTTTCTCGTCTTCCCCTGTAATATTTCTGTTACTGCACACAGTACAGTCTTTAGAACCTTTGTCCAGTTTCGCAATGTTGGTTTGTACTCTAATCGCTCCTCTGCATGACGTATCACGCGAAGTTCCCGCCATTTTAGGTTATGTGAATTTGCAAGGATTATTTTATAGTAAAATAAAAACGGAAAAGAGTCAAAATCTTATTAAAACGTGAAATTAAATGTTTTTTAACGAAAAATCACAAGAAAGTCAAGTTTTGCGCGCGAAAATACAGCGCGCGCGCAAGTCTTATCTTATCGGCCGCCAGCCGACAACTGAGTTGTAGCGTACATATAGCGATGTCGGCTGGCATTCGACAAATAAGTGTGAAGGGTTAAGAATAGCCAAGAAAATGGTTCATAATTTTTTTTAGCAAATTTCGATAGATTATAGATTGCCTCTTCTCTGTAGCTGAAACAGAAACGAGAAAAGATTTATAAAAACGACCCGAGTCCAAGATATAAAGATAACTAACTAACTAACTACTAACTTATCATCACGCCGTCTCCCCGGAGGGGTAGGCAGAAAGAATGGAACGCCACACTGTTCTGTCCTGACATACGTCTCTCGCTTCATCTACATTCATACATCTTGTCATGCACGCACGTCGATTTTTCCGACTCCTCACGTGACCGACATTCAATATTTGATTGATTTGATCGTGCCACGTTTTCCTCGGCCTTCCTCTATTTATAGCTCCGTTCACGCCGTTTACATATACCTTCTTTACCATTCTGTCTTCACTCATTCTTCTCCATGTGTCCAAACCATCTTAATGACTCTTTCCTTATTTTGTTCATAACACTTTCATTCGCATCACATTCACTTCTTATACTTGCATTTGTCACTCTATCATATACAGATTTGCCACACATTCGTCTTAGAGATCTCATTTCTACTGCATTTATTCTACTTTCATCCTTTCTTTGCCAGTTCCATGCTTCACTTCCATACATAAGGGTCGGCACAAGAAGACGTATGTTTACAAGTATGTTTACAAAGGATGGGAGGGTGGAGAAGGATATTGAAAGATCGTCACCTGAGAGTAAGAGGGTTCCAACTAACAAAATTTCACATTTGGGTTTTTTTCGTGAAAAAGGTTCTTACTAACCTTATCTATACGTACAATTAAAAAAAACATGTAATAGTATCGTCATTTTGATGTTACGAAAATAATCAAGTTCCATCTGATCATTCTAAACACACGATTCACTAAAGAAGGATTCATTTAAACTTAGAACTTTATTATTCCAACTGTTGCCAGACAAAATTTACACGTTTCTCGGTTAAAGAATCTCTGGAAATTGGAATAAAACCCCTTTATTCCAAGATACACACCCGAAACCAACAAAACTTTGACTTCATTTTTCTCAGCTTTTTACTTTTGTCAGTTGGAACCTTCTTACTCTCAGGTGACGAGATATAAAGATAGCTATTATTTAAACTGTTTATTACTGTAGAAAAATACGTTTTATTTAGAAATACATTTATTGTTAATATGATACATGCCAAATAAAAGATTGCTGGCAATCGTTATCTTTATTGCATCAAATAGTTTTTTGGTAGTATACGAGAATATCTGATGAAACTGATAAAGTTTTATGAGAAAGGATATTTAGGCACAGAATTACAAATGATGTCTGAAAAAATTTTATGACACTAAAAACAAAAACAAAATACAAAATTTTGAATCGGAAGTGACAAATAAAATAATTGATTGCCTATAAACTATTTTGTAGTTGCACGGAGTGAAAACGGATCTTGTAAATATCGGCGACGATAACTATCAAAACTTGAGTGGAATAATTAACAGTATTAAGAAATAGCTATGATAATGTATGAATGTGGAGGAAGCTAGAGAGGTATGTCAGGATAGAGTAGTGTGGCAGTCCATTCTCTCTGCCAACCTCTGCGCGGAAACGGCGTGATGGTTTGTTGTTGTTGTTGCTATGATAATGATTTTTTTTAGTATAGGATGTTTTTTTAGACTTTTGGTTTTTAAACTGGCAAAATTGTAAGGTTAGGTTAGGTTAGGTTCAACTCTTGCATTATGTAATTACACACAACAAGCAAACAAACCATCGGAGACGGTAGGCATAGAGAATGGACCACCACACTACTTGATCCTGACACATCTCTCTAGATTCCTCCACATTCATACAGCGAGTCATACACACATGTCTATTCTTCCGTCTTCTAACATGGCCGACCTTTAAGACTTGATTCTTCTTATTCTTCTTCTGCTTTATTTAGGAATGTGTCCTGTTATTTCTCGGAGCCTGTTCCTGGGATGCAGATGTCCAACTGTCTCGCCATCTTTTAGGTGGTCTTCCTGCAGGTCGATTTCCTGTTGGTACTTTATTTGCGGCTATATTTATCACTCTTTCAGAACATGCTCTTTCCACATGATCTCTCCAGTAGCGTCTTCTCAGTCTTCCTAATCGCACGACATCTTCTACATTGATCTTTCTTATTTCAGAATTTCTTATTCTGTCTCGGAGTGTCGTTCCCGCAACGGACCGGAAGGTCTTCATTTCTGTGGTTCTTAGGAGACTTTTTGGTCTGATGGTGTCAGCTCTCGTTTCTATTCCGTATGTCATTATAGGACGTGATTAATTTGAATAATAATACAGAATATTTTAAACTAACTAACTAACTAACCATCACGCCGACTCCCCGAAGGGGTAGGCAGAAAGATTGGACTGCCACAGTTTTCTTTCCTGACATATTACTCTCGATTCCTCAACATTCATACATCGTGTCATGCACGCGCGTCGATTTCTCTGACTCCATATTGACTGACATGGCCGACATTCAATATTTGATTTATTTGATCGTGCCACGTTTTCCTCGGTCTTCCTCTATTTCTGGTTCCATTTACATCATTAACATATAATTTTTTTACCATTTTTTCTTCATTCATTCTTTCCATATGTCCAAATCAAATCTTAATGATCCTTTTATTATTTTGTTCATGACACCATCATTCGCACCGCATTCACTTCTTATATTTTCATTCGACACTCTATCATACACAGAGTATCCACACATTCGTCTAAGAGATCTCATTTCTACTGCATTTATTCTACTTTCATCCTTTATTTTCATATTTTATGAGACAATAAAACTGTTTTATTCGTCTCTTCCGATTTAAAAAAAAAATGCGTTCCTAGTAAAATGTTTAATCGTCTTTTTGAAAACTATAAAAAGTGTTTTCTTCATAAAAAATTATATCCATTTTGGACATTATATTTTCTCATTTCTCATTCAGTAGATAAATATCCTTATTCATAAAATTTTATGTGTTCAAGTTAATATTTTTACAAAAACGTGAAGAGCATAATGAATGCAGCAACGGGCATTTGTGCTGCATTTGTTAGTGCACCATTGAAGGTGTCAATTTAGGGGGTGCCGTACAATGATACAATTATTATTGATGATCGATATTGCTGATCGTGGGATGATAAAGTCGCATAATTCACATGGACCCCAAATTTACATAACTAGGACCAATAGCATGAATATAATTTGCTTACAATTTGAAATATTTACAATTTGAAATATTTATTTGCTTACAATTTGAAATATTGGACTTTCAGAAACCGAAACACAACGTTCTTTTTATCTTCTTCTTCTTCTCCACTTTTGGTAGACTCAGGAGTCTGTTATTTCGGGCGGGTCCTCTAGAGACGCTGAACTCCAGCTTTCTCTCCACCGTTTCGGGGGCCTCTTCAATTAAACGAAATATATAAAATATACTAAAAATTACGTTTTTATTAAATAATTTGATTTCAAAATTCCGTTATATAATTATTTATTTGTAATGCCTTACTTTTTGCCTTGCTAAGGCAGTATCAAATGTTTAAAAATACTTTAATAAAATATAAGTTTTCATTCGTATCGAGTTTTTTTTACATCATTGTGAATTTTTTTTCAAATATAATAATAATACATTTAAAAAATTGGTATTTAAACCACTTTATTCTTTACTATAAACCAACCGGTTTCGCTAGCACCAGAGCCTCGTCAGGGTTACACTAACGGTTACAAACCGGTCGGTTGTTATATTTAATAGTGTCACACCACAAATTTAGTCCATACGAAAGTCGAAAAAGTTTTAATTGATTTATTTATACATAAAGTTTACGACCGGTTATTGTTTGATTCGCGCTTGTCACAAACCAAATATTTTTATTTATCTTGAAATTTACTATCACATACATTATATTTTACAATAATTAAGGAGTCAAAAAAAATAAACAAGAAACAAAATAAGAGATTGCCTTTTGTTATAAAATAATGAGTTTCAAAAATAAACTTTTTTAAAATAAGATTTTTTTATGAATCAAAAACTGTTTTTTCTACTTTTGAGTTTATTTTTTTCTCGACATGTTTGGTTTTACACCTTCATCATCGGGAGAACGATATAAATATGCTTTATATAGTCCTCCCGGTGATAAGGGTGTAAAGCTTTCGAGACATACATTTTTACTCATTTTGTAACAAAAGGCTAGTGTTAGTATTAAAAAAACGCAGATAGCGTTTCGCGTTTACTCACATTAACAATTCCAGTTGAAACATTAAAAATAATCTAACTTTAATGATCTCATTTCTTTGAAAGCAGTATTATCATATTAAATCTTCTACTTTGCATCCTGTAATCAAGTACCAAAAAACCTAAGTATGTAGTGCATAAAGAAAATTCACTTCACTTATTGTACGTACTTCGCAATGATCTTTGCTCACATGCACGGAACAGTATTCTTGCACTTTGCATTGCACACCTTACGGCAGTAGTGGTCCGTGAAGTTTTTTCTCGGAGTACCACAATTAATGTTTATGCCATTGAATTCTAAATTAAATAATTTAAATATTATGTTATGGGAATTGTTTTCTGAGTTTGCATACAGTAATTGCTTTCTGAGATTGCATACAGTACATCTCAGAAAAACATAACTTTAACGTAAATTTTCCAGTACACTTGCATGTTAATGTATCCATTTATTCAACAGAACTGCTTTATTTCATATCAGTTTGAGACAGTTTAACTAAGATTTTCTTTAGTTTGTATTTAAATATCAGAATATTATATATCTCTACTGAAAAATATTTTATTACAATTTTAAACTTATTTTTTTGTTGTAATGAAAATATAGCCACCTTCCTAAGGCATTCACTCCGCTTGTTTTAATTGGGAATCAAGGAATTGGTTTGTGTAACATTTTTGCTGGTTCTTAGGATGCCATTTGGGCCGTTAATGTGGTAGTTTCCCGTTGTTTTCCACATTTGTATATAGCAGGTTATTTGAACCCAATTACTGTATACAAATACATTATTACATTATGTGCTAAATTAAAAAAACGGTGGATTCGTGGAACATAAATTAAATAGACAAATGTGCACCATCTAAAAATAGCATTTCGTATTAAATTATTTTTATTTTGTTATTTTATTTTATATCATTATATTTTATATTATTTGTTTTAGATTTAATTTGTGGATGTTGGAAGATCGAAGTGTGCGCGGGAGATGCCTATTGGTGGCGATGAGGTTCGCAACCCATCACACCGCGTCTCCCGCGGGGCGAAAAGAGAAGGATGGAGTGCCGCATCAGTAAAAGTGTGACAGTCCATTCTTTCTGCCTACCCTTTCGGGGAGACGGCGTGATGGTTAGTTAGTTAGTTAGTTACTGTATACAACTTTTTAGCTATTGATTCTCACGACATGTGATAGGTAGCTTATCTATCGCCATTTTATTTTCACCTGAATTCTAAGGCTGTTAGGGCATTATCAAATGTCTAATAAAACTTCTAAAAATATACGTTTTAATTCGTATTAATTATTAACCCTATGAACTGTTAAAATTAAAAACTTTGTTTTATGTAGGTACATAAACAAGTTTTTTAATGTAACAGTTTATAATGTGTATCACAGTGTTTCGGCCAAAGCAATGGACTTTTTAATTACTAACCCTCCCATAAAAGAAAGTAACTTTTCTAGAAGGCAGACGTTTTCGTTAATATTAAATATTACCGTTAAAATTTAAAACACTGTTTTAATATCACAATTTCTTTTTATTCACTGAGAGTGTCGCGACAGCTGTTTCGCCAACCGATGTTGGCATCATCAGGTGTTACAATAAACTTTATTGTAATACCCGATGATGCCAACATCGGTTGGCGAAACAGCTGTCGCGACACTCTCAGTGAATAAAAAGAAATTGTGATATTATAAGACTGTTTTAAATTTTAACAGTAATAATGTTGAATTATCATTGTGAAAACAATAGACTATTTAATATTAAATACGAGTACTTAATACAGAGACTTACACATACTTCCATCACTGTTCAAGAAACATACTCGTATTTCTTTAGAAGCATTCCTTATGGCTAAGGATCGTGTCCATCCTATAAACTATCCGCCATTGCTCGCATTGTCCTAAATTTGAAATCTGAAACTAGTAATGAGTCAAAATAAATGTTTGGTATAAAAGACCGCGCGCCGTTGGCACGCTGAATGTGCACTGTACGAATATGAAGTGAAATGAGCCCCGGACAATGTTGCACCCCGTAAGCTCCGCATCCTCCTCGTGTGTTTAATGTGTATTCACATTTTACAGCCCTCGGACCGAAGAATGCATAATAAATCGTCAGCGTCATTAAATTAGGCGGTCGGCTTTCTTCAATTCCCTTTGTGCTAACTCTTTTATTGGTCGTAACCATCTCGGACCTTATTGCCTTCTACATGTGATTAAATTCAAGGCTCGCGACTTACTTCAGATTGCCTTTTGTCTTCGGGGCGGTAGCTCACACAAATCGCGTTATGGTTTTGGCATATTGAAAAATATCATTGCGTTAAACGAAGCGTTTTACTAACGATACAATTTATACAAGTGAACATTCGCAAGCACCTTTTACTGTGAAAACATTCTCTGCACGTCGACTTCCCGAAGTAAAAAAAACCTCCTGAGTTTTTAAAACGAGTGCACGACTTGTTAGGGGTATTTATTTCCAATTGTCTTTGTATCCGGGGCGTTAACTCAAGTGGCCGAGTGGTAAGTGCATTGACTGCCACCCCGAAGGTTCCGGGTTCGATTCCCGGCGAGGGCAGTGTGATTGTCACACTGTCACTGTCTGGTGTAGAATTCACGTGACAATAAAATGGCGAAAGATTAGCTACCTATCACATGTCACGAGAATCACTATGATAGCTATACCCATTACATCGATTTGGCTCATGCTGTCATGATGTAAAGAGCGATTCAATTAAATAATAATAATAATAATATATTCGCGTTATGTTTTTGGCATATAAAAAAAATATCATTATATTAATCGAAGCTTTTACTAACAATAAATTTGCACATTTACAAGCTTCTTTGCTGTTTGAACATCCCTTTCACGTTGATTTACTGAAGTTTTTTGCACAAGCGCAATTTCTTGCAACCGCGCAAGTCGACTTCCGGGGGTGTTTGTTATGTGAAATTAATTGGCGAAAGTTTTCTTGCTAGTGGATGTTTCGCTTTGGAATATCCTTAAGCAGAACGTCCATTATCGAAAAAACTCTCATTAGTGGACTTTTAAAAGTATCTTTCACTGTGTCAGAAACCTCAGCAGGTCTACTATTAATTTCTTCTTCTTTTTCTTCTTAGTGCCTTGTGGCCTGTTTCTTAAGAGGAATTGACCTCCTGCGAGGTCGACTCCCAGCTGTCGATCCATCTCTTAGGTGGTCTGCACGGAGGTTGGCTATCTAAGGGTTGGCCGTGCAACACAATGAGAGGGAGTCTGGATGGATTCATTCTTCTCACGTGTGCATAACAGTATCTCCTCCTTTGCCTCCCTCACCTAACGGCATCCTCGGAGTTAATTTAAAGAGTTTATTTAAAATTGTTTAGGAAATAAAATTCGAGTTATTCTAATAATACTCAAGCAACAGTAGATTTCTTTAAATTTACCTGAATTTCATCGCAAACAAAAGCCTATCCAAAAAAGCCAAGATGGCAGTGCATAATGGTGTTCTTGTGCCGACCCTTATGTATGGAAGTGAAGCATGGAACTGGCAAAAGAAGGATGAAAGTAGAATTAATGCAGCAGAAATGAGATCTCTAACTCGAATATGTATCAAATCTGTATATGATAGAGTGACAAATGCAAGTATAAGAAGTGAATTTGGTGCGAATGAAAGTGTTATGAACAAAATAAGGAAAGGGTCATTAAGATGGTTTGGACACATGGAAAGAATGAGTGAAGACAGAATAGTAAAGAAGGAATATGTAAACGGCGTGAACCAAGCTAGAAATAGAGGAAGCCCGGAGAAAACTTGGCACGATCAAACCAATCAAATATTGAATGTTGGTCACGTACATGACAAGATGTATGAATGTAGAGGAAGCTAGAGAAGTATGTCAGGACAGAACAGTGTGGCGTTCCATTCTTTCTGCCTACCCCTCGGAGACGGCGTGATGGTTAGTTAGTTAGTTAGTTTAACTATTTAATGGTCTTCAATTACTCATTGTAAAATCACTCAAGTTAGTGTTAAGTTTATTTGACGATTATTACACTATACCATGTATATAATACATATTTATAAAGAAGCGAAGCCATATCAGTAGCCTTAACACTGTGGTTAGCGGAGCGTTATGAAAGAAGAGCGAACTCATTATTGAATAAATACGAAAACCGGAAAAATACCGTTGTTCATTTTATTTATGTACACTATTCACATTTTAATCATATTATTATATCTCTTAGGGACTGATGGATCTATCATTTTTTTATATTTTTAATATATTCAATTTAAGTCCTGGTGAATTTTATGTATGAGTTATGCATGCGAAATGATCTGATGATGAATGTTAATAAGTCCAAGGTAATGATTTTTGAAAAAGAAAAAATCATGACAAACTGCAACATTAGCGTGAGTTCATGTATTTAGGTAGTATGTTTACAAGAGATGGGTGAGTGGAGAGGGATATTGAAAGAAGGGTTGGGGCAGGCAACAAAGTGAATGGTGCACTTAAAGTTGTCATCGCAAACAAAAACCTATCCAAAAAAGCTAGAATGGCAGTGCACAATGGTGTTCTTCTACCGACCCTTATGTATGGAAGCGAAGCATGGAACTGGCAAAAGAAGGATGAAAGTAGAATAAATGCAGTAGAAATGAGATCTCTTAGACGAATGTGTGGATACTCTGTGTATGATAGAGTGTCGAATGAAAATATAAGAAGTGAATGCGGTGAGAATGATGGTGCTACGAACAAAATAATGAAAGGATCATTAAGATGGTTTGGACATATGGAAAGAATGAATGAAGAAAGAATGGTAATAAAATTATATGTTAACGATGTAAATGGAACCAGAAATCGAGGAAGACCGAGGAAAATAAATCAAATATTGAATGGCGGCCATGTGAGGAGTCAGAGAAATCGACGCGCGTGCATGACACGATGTATGAAAGTTGAGGAAGTGAGAGAAATATGTCAGGAAAGAAAAGTGTGGCAGTCCATTAAATACCCCTTCGGGAAGACGGCGTGATGTTTAGTTAGTTAGTTAGTTTTTAATTTTTAGTTTAACCTGGTTAACACACAAAGACAGTAAAACCTTCCACCACAATGGCAAAAGAAGAGAAGACAAGGCCCTGTCTAGCGCCATTGCTATGAAATTTACTCTCAATTTATTTTATCTGCTTAGCCTTGAATAAAAAGGACTTGGACTTGGATCTTCTGGCTTACAAAGGTTCAGCTCTAATGGCTATTCCTCTTACGTCTGTAGGAAACATTGTTGGAATGTGATTTGGTAGTTGTTTTATGATGGGGCTAAATGTATGGCCCGGAGTGTCCTTCCGAAAGAGGTCGAAGCGGAATTTAAGGTTTATGATAAAGTCTCACATTATTGTCGAGGAATGGAAGACCAGTTAGGGTTGGGATTATATTTATTTATAAAAAAAGTCTGTTCCCGAGGAGAAGATAAGAGGAGCAGTGCTTGGATGGAGTTGTGGTAGGAGATAGCATCCTGCGTGAGACCATTTTGTTAGTTTTACATTAAAAATTCTTAGATACATATTATCGCTTTTTTTAATTTAAAAAATAAAATTGTACAAAAATATGTACAATAAAAACAATAGTTTATATATGATTATGAATGATGAGGGTAGAATAATTATATTTATTTTATATAAAATATATCGAAATGAACAACCAATACTGTGGAAAGATATGAATGATTATGCATTTACATGTCAAAGATAATATCCAATTAAAACGGGTTTAAAAATATATATCTTCCATTTTAAAATTTACGAAACAATTCACCTTTTTATTCATTGGAACTAACTCGCAGACCGTAGTAACAACATTGAATTTTAAAATAATGTTAGTTTTTTTATGAATGAGACCCACGCCGCGCTTCGCTCCCACAGAGCGCAATTCTCTGCAACTGTAATGCTTACTTGACAACAACTGTCCAACCAATAAAAATATCTCAAGTAAACACTTTTATTTCGAGTGAGTCAGTTTGAGTTTCAAACTGAACGACTACCCGAATTGCAATCAGCTGTGATTGAACAGACTCCGAACGTAATTCATTTTTTAATTCATTCATAAGTGCGGGCGGGCGAGACGGCAAAGTATGCATGTACAAAATTGTTCCGCTGTTTATTATGAAGCTGGGTTATTTAACTCGTTTTTATAACGTATTTGATTGAGTTTCGAGTAGGGTTACTCTGTGACACCGCACCTCTCTCTCAGCTCTGGGAATCTGTATCTACCTACTCGAATCGGAAATACCGAAGTCAATCTGGCGGTCTAGACGCGTCTTTTAATAATTCTTCTCAGAAAAATGACTAAGTTTAGATCTCGTTGTGAGTTCTAGAGATTGGATTATAAATCTTATTACTCTTAAAAACCATGATGTCATCGAATTATCCGTATCAAAGTCAACAACTTTTACCTTAATCATATTTTAGTTTGGACAATTAGTAATTAAATTCTTCGAAAGAGATTAACATACGTGTTCTAAGTACAAAAAAATTAATAATGTTCAGGCTTCTACACATAACATATTTAAAAAAAAAAATTCAATTTTTCATCATCATCAATTATACTACACATGCAGGGTTTTTCTTTTCGAAATTCGAATATTTTTTTAAAATTGAATTCGAATATTATTTTTGTTTTGATTTTATTTTCGAATAATTTTGATGTTTGATAATGCTTTAAATTAACCGAAACATTTCACTCGTCTATATTTTAAAAAATATATATTAATTTATTTGAAAAAAATAAAAAATAAATAAAATCGATATTACCATCATCCGGTTTACACAAAGCCAAAGGGGGAGGTTTAAAAAAAACAAATTTAATATAAAATCTTCATTTCCCACAACATTCAATCAGTTTTTTAACAGGTAGGTACTTAGTTACATAGATAAGCAATGGTATTATTACTGTCGAAACTGGTCAAAACTCATTTAAATTTTCTCACGACACTTGAGGTGAGAGTTATTCACGAAAACTGCTCTATACAAATTAGCCGTATTGTTATTCTTATTTTAATCCTTTTAGAACTTGAAGATTTTGCGATCTGATTAACTTTTTGAAAAATTTGTACACTGAGAAAGGGTTCCTGTGCCCTGAAACATGTTTGTGAAATATGCAAAAAAAAAGTGAAAATACAATGTTTCCAAAAAGTTATTCAAATGTGAATCCACAACACAAAGTGATGGTGAAGAAAATAACATCTTGCGATCTCTATAGACAGTGCGTTCAATTGTTTCCTATCATGAAGACATCCAGCTTTCTTTCTGTCGTACTGGTGGTTGACGGCACTCTGGAATCTCGTGGATCACGATTTTGGAATTCTTTGCTGGGTCTATCCTCTCGATGTGGTCCCTCCAAAATCGTATTCTCTGCTTCCTCTAATTCTTATTCTTTTAGACGTTTGATTTGTTCATGTAATCAGGTTGTACTCTCTTGGGGGGTTGACTTTCAGCTATCCCTTTATCTCTTCGGCGGTCTTCCAGACGGTAGCCAACAGGAATCTGATGTGCCACAACGTGTGGGATTCTGGAGGAATCCATCTTCTGCACTTGCGCATTCCAGTATCTTTTGCGTTGTCTACCCCATCGTACGATATCTTCCATCTTGCAGATTTCGCGTATAGCCGTGTTCCTCACCATATCTCGAAGTATCTTTTCTACTATTGTCGCCAGCGTCCGCATCTATGCCACCCGCACATTAGCCTTCGTTCTTGTGGTATCCGCTATGGTCTCAAAATGCCATATGCCAGTATAGGCCTTACGCAGGTTTAATATATTTTGACCTTCTACCGGCTATCCGTCTAATTATAATATAATAATAATAATAATAATAATAATAAATTGGATGACTTATAGAGTGCCATTTTTATGAATCAATCATCATCTCAATCAATATCCAATCATCTCAAGGGCGCTGTAGCACCATTTTATGAACTAGTTGAAGATAAACATTTTAGTTAAAGTGAACATTTTGGTTCAGAATGAACATTTTGTTAAAAATATATTTAACAAAAAATTAAATGAACGTTTTGTTAAGAATAAACATTTTTGTAAAAAAAATAAACATTCAGCTGAAAATAAACATTTTTGCTAAAAATAAACATTTTGTAAAAATAAACATTTAGTTATAATAAACATTTTGTTAAAAACAAACATTTTGTTAAAGATAAACATTTTTGTTAAAAATAAAACATTTTAGTATTAACTAGTAATTATAACTAACTAACTGACTAACTAACTAACCATCACGGAAGGAACGCCACACTGTTCTGTCCTGACATACTTCTGTTGATTCCTCTACATTCATACATCTTGTCATGCACGCACGTCGATTTCTCCGACTGCTCCGAAAATGCTCTACCCATAATATGTAATGATTAGTATGAGTTAGTTAGTTGAAAATGATTTGGTGGAATACAAGATCACCGGGGCCAATAAACCTATCCGCTCCGCGGGTCTCAGCTCGCGGCCTTTTTGCCGCTGGAAGAATGTAAAATAAAACTCCTTTCCGGCCAATTGTGCCCGTTTTGGGAATGGCGCATTCTTGGAATTTAAAACGGGTTTTTCTCTTGCACCGCAGACCAAATTTTTATTGTATTTGATTAAGCTATAGAAGCCTAATGGTGTGTTTTGCTCGATTTTTAACTAACTATTCGAGTACAGTTACAATATTGTAGCAAAAAGAGGAGCAACTTGATTCGTGAACAGCACTCAGTAAATATTACCTTTTTTTAAACTCTCCAATTCCTGTAATCGTTTGCAATCTATACAGGCGTAAGTAAATCTAGGTGGACGTCTAACCTGAAGTAGTATTATACAATAAAATGATATTTTGGGTACAATAATAATAATGCATTTGAAATGAATGAATTGAATCCATTTTTGGTTAAGGATTCTAAAATAATATTAAAACTGTTTTTATATCATTCATCTTGTGCCGACCCTTATGTATGTGAGTGAAGCATGGAACTGGCAAAAGAAGGATGAGAGTACAGGACAGGGACAGGTTCGCCGAGGTGACCGCCAACGTTGGGGGAACCCGACAGGGCACTTGAAGAAGAATAGTAATAATGCTTCAGTCGATATGTTACTAAAGCAATAACAACAGTGCACAATGTAGTTTCACTATCGATCCTTATGTGTAGAAGTGAAACTTGGAGATGGCAGAAGAACGATGAAACTAGTATAAATTAGTATAAATAAAGGCGACCTTCGTGGCAGAGTGGTTACGATCTCTGACTTCCATGCCGAAGATCCTGGGTTCGATTCCCGGCGATGGCAGTGTGATTGTCACACTGTCTTTGGTCTGGTGTAGAATTCACGTGACAATAAAATGGCGATAGATTGGCTACCTATCACATGTCACAAGAATCAATATAATAGCTAAAATATAAAAAAATGTATACAGTAATTGGGTCGAAACGACCTGTTGTGTACATAAAAAAAAAAAAAAAAAAAAAAAAAAAAAAAAAAAAAAAAAAAAAAAAAAATGCCGCGGAAATGAGATCACTAAGAATAATATGTAGAAAAGTAACATAAGAAAGAAATGTAAGGCGGATGAATACGTTCTTAATAAAATTAAGAAAGGGCCCCTGTAATGGTTTGGACATATTGAACGAATGGATGAGGGAAGAATGGTTTAAAAGGTATGTGGGTTTCACTGTTTTAGGGACAGTTAGGAATTGTGGCGATTAAAATACTCAATTTTATATTAGTTTATTTATTTTATTGTTTTACAAGAGGCGTGTGTATTGATGACAAGTAGTGTGAATTGAAAAATGAGTCGAGAAAGGCCAAGGAAGACATGATCTGACCAAATCAATCAATTACTGAAAGGCGGCCATGTTCGAAGTAGGAACAATTGACGAGCGTGCGTGTCACAGTGTGTTAATGTAGAAGAGGGGCGAGAATTATAACCTGATACCAGAACAGTGTAGGGGTCTATCCTCTTTGCCTATCCCTCCGGAGAAATGGCGTCATCATCAGCCGTCTGTCATCCACTGCTGAATGTAGGCCTCTCCCAAAGCCCGCCATCGCCCCCTATCCATTGCCGCGCCCATCCATCCATGTCCAGCAATCCTCTTCAGATCGTCGATCCAACGGGCAGGGGGACGTCCAACTCTACGGAAACCTGTACGCGGTCTCCACTCCAGAACCCGTCTTCTCCATCGGCTGGCGGTTCTCCGACAGATATGGCCAGCCACTTCAGCCCGTCTATCCGTAGAGCCACCTCAGAGAAACGGCGTGATGGTCAGAAAATGTCTTGTGTTAAGGAGAGGAGTGATGGACAGAAAAAATCTTGTGTTAAGGAGAGGAGTATCTGGAATGTCACTTAAATGTCTTTAATTTATGTCACCAAAGATTCACAGTTAACTATAATACATTTTCAAATTTTTGATAGAAAGTTTATATTTATTGTATGAGACCTGGTTTCTGAGTTCTTCTGGAAGGGCATTAAACAATTTTTGTTCATTAAATTGAAAATGATGCTGGGCTGTGGTTGTATTTACTTTTTTTTAACATAATGCATCCCTTGCTCCTTGGTCGCTGAAACAAGGTAGAATAATTGTTTTGTTTTTAGTTTAAACATCTTCAGCAGTACATTTTTCTTTTAAGTTCACTAACCCTCCTCATGTCGAACTGCTTGAACAATTCGGCTGAGGAGAAGTCTACCGGTTTTCTGATGATAATTTAAAAAAAAAACTCTGAGCAACTTCTAAAGACATCAATGCATCCACATTTCGAATGTCTCTGTTATAACAATTAACACAATAATCTAGTTCAAGATTTATTTAATACTAGCAACCTGCTTTTGTTTGTTCCCATTTCATAAGCCATTATCAAATATCATAGCGCTTTTATTTTCTAATACTCACGGTATTTGTAGTTTAAAGTGAGATTTATGCTTGCAATTTCTCTTTTTTAAACGATTGTGGTATGTCATTATTATCTAGCAGCGAGTGATAACGCAATAGCTTGTTGCATGCGTTCTGTCATAATAACAACATATTGCAATGTTATACTAAACCTGTTTATATTTTTAAATCACAAATTATGTATCGATTTGAAAGTAAAACATTACCTGTCAATTAAGAAAAAAATACTATTACCCTTGTGAATGCAACTCTCATTATGGATGTAATCTTTATAATAATGATAGTTTGTAAAACCTCAATTTCGTAAGAGATTCATTCCCATACAATTTGCCCGCTGTGCGGTTCATCAAAAGAGGAAAGTTTAGAGAAAGAACAACAACAACAACAACAACAAACCATCGCGCCGTTTCTCCGCAGGTGTAGGCAGAGAGAAAGAACCGCCACACTACTCCATCCTGACATACCTCTTTAGATTCCTCCACATTCATACAGCGAGTCATACACGCACGTCGATTCTTCCGGCTTCTGACAAGACCAACTTTTAAAATTTGATTAATTTGGTCATGCCATGTTTTCCTCGGTCTACATCGACTCCGTACTCCATTTACATCGTTAACGTATACTTTTTTAACCATTCTTTCTTCACCCATGCGCTCCATATGTCCGAACCAACGCAGCGATCCTTTCATAATTTTGTTCATAATGCCTTCTATCGCTTTACAACAACAACAACAACAAACCATCACGCCGTTTCCCCGTAGGGGTAGGCAGAGAGAATGGACCGCCACACTACTCTATCCTGGCACACCTCTCTAGATTCCTCCACATTCATACATCGAGTCATATACGCACGTCGATTCTTCCGGCTTCTGACATGCCCAACTTTTAATATTTGATTAATTTGGTCATGCCATGTTTTCCTCGGTCTACCTCGACTCCTTACTCCATTTACATTGTTAACGTATACTTTTTTAACCATTCTTTCTTCACCCATGCGCTCCATATGTCCGAACCAACGCAGCAAACCTTTCATAATTTTGTTCATAATACCTTCTTTCGCTCTACATTCCTTCCTAATATCAGCATTTGAGATTCTGTCGTACATCGTTCTACCACACATACGTCTTAGGGACCTCATCTCTACCGCATTTATTCTGCTCTCATCTTTCTTCTGCCAGTTCCATGATTCGCTTCCATACATAAGGGTTGGAACCAGAACTCCATTGTGAACGGCCATTTTCGCTTTCATTGATAAATTCTTGTTTCCAATAACTACTTTTAAAGCTCCATTCACTTTGTTTCCCGCACCAACCCTTCTTTTAATATCACTGTCCGTTCGGCCATCCGCTGTGAACATGCTACCTAAATACACAAATTACCTCACCTGTTCCAAGTTCTCTTCATTTACACTTATAAATATTACAAACTGTCATTTGCTCTTCCCTTTCAAAAACACCTTTGACTTTCCGGCATTCATCATTAAATCGTTCGACTTGCATACCTCATACATTCTCGACACCAAGACTTGTAATTCGTCCGCACTATCCGCAACGAGAACGGCGTCGTCCGCGTAAAGCAGACAGTTTACAGACAGATCACTCATCTTAGCACCAGCATTTATACCTTTATGTTCTTTCATACACTTGTCCATATACAGATTGAACAACCAAGGGGACATCACGCAGCCCTGCTTAAGAAGTGAATGCGGTGCGAATGAAAGTGTTATGAACCAAATAATGAAAGGGTCATTAAGATGGTTTGGACACATGGAAAGAATGAGTGAAAACAGAATGGTGAAGAAGGTATATGTAAATGACGTGAACGGAAATAGAAATAGAGGAAGGCTGAGGAAAACTATATTTTAATTCGTATTCGACTCCATATATATACGATAGTAAAAAAATGTGTTTAAAATATTTAAAATTAATTTTTGATAATTTAAATACACAAAATAAGTGATTTTTTTAAATATAATAGTACAAAACATGACTTCTTGTTGAATAAAAGTCCAAGTAAAAGCCCGTAACCGAAACTAAACTTTGTAAATAAATAAATTAATACAGTATACTTCCAAAAGTGTAGATACAAAGTTTGAAATAATCAGTTAATATTCTGAAAAAATGTATCAATTCATTTCACATAATAAAAGAGTTTATAAAATGCGGTTCATTTTGTAAATTGGAACTAGGTAGAACTTTCAACGAATTTCTTTATCGGTTATCGAGTAGCATCCTAAATAAAACATTCTTAAAAATTGTTTTAATTGAGGTGCTTACCCATTTAGCTAAACAGAAGAGCAAAGGAGTGCGAAAGGTAACAAAAAAACATGTTGTTTGATGTTTTTTTTCTCTCTCTATAGAATATAATCTGACGCCTCCGACCATAGCCGGTCCATTTATACCACCTTTCTGTCCAACCCTACCTGGTGCATTCTTTAAGTATTATTCTTGGAAATAAGATAGAGCCTTTTCCCCATCTGAGGTCATTTTTGTTGTTATCGTGAATACACTCTGGTTTGAAGAAATTCGCCATCTTTAATACCAACTACAGACGTTTCAAGGTTTTGTTTATTGAAATTTCGGTAAATAACGCATTTATATACCATATATTATGTTTATACCGGTATACATTTGGCAATTTTTTATTATATAAGTTAATAATTTTTTTTATTTGTTCATTCTAACGCATTACCATATTAAAAAACAAAACAAATAAGTTCTTACAATCATAATTAACTATTTATTGATATATGTTCGCCATACTTTCTGTTGTAGATGTTTTATTTGTCTTTTTATTTTTTATATACTTTGTATATACAACACTAACTTAAAAAAAAAATTAATATCAGACATGTTTCGGACAACCGGTCCTTCCTCAGTGATATTATAAAGATACATATTTAAAATATTATAAAATTGTTTACAAATTTGATCAATTTGACAGATGTTATATTAAATAATATTAACATATAATGTATCTTTATAATTTCACTGAAGAAGGAACGGTTGTCCGAAACATGTGTGATATGAAATTTTTTTTAAGCTAGTATGCCACAATTTAATCAAGTATATTCAGATAAATTATAATACAGTACTTCTTTAAATTATTTAGCTTGTACATATTTGAGTTTGATTTAAGAGGAATTAAAAAGAAAAATATTTTAAATACAACATTTTGAATAATGTGTATTGTCAAAAAAAAATAGTAACTGTTGTATTTTCATATTATTTATCGTATTTACTATCGGTGGAACCAAGAATAGACCGCACCAATGTGTTTTAATACATCACAACTAATCGCATTTTCGGCACAACCATTAACAGGGCACGAGATGTCATTGTGTCGTTATATTATTGTAAGAAATGTTTTTATTATTATGTACATAGGCAGATTAAAAGTCCCTCCGGCCCGGCCGTCCTAGACACCCAGACAGATGACAAATGACACAGATTGCACAAGCAGAATGGAAACGCGTACAAATAATACCGCCATATTTGTCTTATTCGGTTAGTGTAGGTACTCGGTACACGGCAGCCTCTTTGGCAAGTAATAAAACAACGATATCTTTTATTAAGCGGCACATTACTGTCGTCTTCTATTGCCATTCAGATTTTTTGCGCAGGGGTTGCGAATAAAGGCGGAATCTTACATGAATGATCCAGTTTCGCCCTTGTGCAAAACACCTTTTGTGTGATTCGTTTAGGGTTGCCAGAGAGGTGCAAAACTTTTAAGCCATAACGCTGTGACACACATTTCATTGCAAGTAAAGTTTATATCCGATTCTAAACTAATCTAAACTAAATACGTGTTTTAAGGATTAATTTCATCTCAATAGAGACGAAGATGTAAATTGTTTTTTTTATTTTTTATTTTATTTTTTTATTTTTGGAAACAGAATATGGGGGTCGAGGCGTTTACAGGACTTATGACCTGTCATTGGTTGGGTTAAGTGATCGCTTTATGTAATACAACTTTTCTCATTCCGCCCTTCTTACGACCACCACGTCTGTCAAATTTTTGAAAGATTGCTACTATGTTGAGGAACGCTTCACATATTTTTGTTCAATCTACATTAGCGCCATCTATTAATAATAACTTCTTCTAGTTATAATTCGAGAGATTGATTGGGATCCTTGCATCTCTTCCTTCACTATGCTCGATCTTTAACAATTTACTTCATCTCCGTACAAGGAAGAACAGTTCATATCGTGGCATATTCGCTCCAGATAATTTCGGCAAGGACGGCCTTTGCGACCCCTCAATCATTTTTGTAAATGTATATCTTTATTAAAACTTACAATATAAAATATTGCATTCCCATGAGGTAATATGACTCTTTTCCGGAGTTAATATAACTCAATCTCTCTGGTACCTACACCTAGGAAACGGTCGTATTTATTCTTCTTCAACTTGTTGTGGACTCAAGAGACTGTTATTATAGAATTTTTCTTCTTTCATATTATAATTAATATTTACGTCCGTTTCCTAGAAGTTTGATTACATTTTATGTGAATGACATGTTTTGCTTGTCTAAGGCATTATTATATGAAATTTGAGATATGGAGTTTTACATCATTGTTCATGAAACAATAAATTCTCACCTTTGATGCTGAACTCCAGCTACTCTCCATCGTTTTGGCGGTCTCCCTGTTAGACACCGTCCATCATGTATTCCAAGCATAG
Source organism: Lepidostoma basale (assembly GCA_022606425.2). Taxonomy (NCBI): domain Eukaryota; kingdom Metazoa; phylum Arthropoda; class Insecta; order Trichoptera; family Lepidostomatidae; genus Lepidostoma; species Lepidostoma basale. Next base: position 2,795,928 of record JAHDVF020000333.1, on the reverse strand, counting down.
TTCTGTATCTATTATTGTGGAATTCATTCTCTGGACATGTTGGAATCGGAACTATCGACGTTGTCACCCCCATCTAATCACATCTTGAACCTCGCAGACCTCTCGGATTTTGGTATTATATATATCAATATTAAATACATGCATTTACAAATAAAAATATGTATTATAATAAAGCGTAAGAATTTTCTCCTAGATTTAATTATACAATTAAACTAATCTAACTTTAAAGTATACGGGAAACTAAAAGGTTTAATTATTTAAAAAATATTCGTCAGACATTTTTCTTGGTGATAGGGAAATAGTTAAAACTAACTAACCAACCATCACGCCATTTCCCCGGAGGAGTAGGCAGAGAGAATGGACAGACACACTGTTCTATACTGACATAACTCTTTCCCCTCTTTTATTTCACACACCGCGACACGCACGCTCGTCGATTGTTCCTATTACGAATATGGCCGCCTTTCAATAATTTGGTAATTTAATGTGATACTTTTCATATTCAATTCCCCGTCATCAAGCTATTCATTTTTATGTGGATGTAAAAGTAAACAAATTTAATATCAATTATTCAAATTAAAAAAAAAAATTAATTAAATGTTTATTCCATCCCTTAGATTACTAAAACTACCACATTACCGCTGTGTATGAATGCGGTGTGTTGCTTAAACCTGGTATAATTAATCACAGAAGGAACCCTACACGAAAAAGCTTACACATATTCTCATAATGCAAAAAAAAACATATATTCCCAAACTCGTTAAGCTTGATCTTACAATAGAATAAACTAAACTTTCATTACAGATTAAGCAAAGTTTTTTATTAATTTTTATATTTTAGAACGCTCAAACGAATTTACAATATACATTTTAGGATGATGGAAGGTCAAACTACGATATAAGAAGATAAAAACTCGTGGACGATAAAGTTATGGTGTAATTAACGTTGAAAAACCAGATAAAAAAGTTTAGATGCATCGAATAATACCATGTACAAGAGAACGTCGTTTATCCGGACGTCAGTTAACCGGAACGTCAATTATCCGGACAAGCCGAGATTATGAAGCGTTCTGTGACCTACGCATGACTAAGTTTACCCCACCACACCCACACAACGTTGGGTGTGGGTTGAATCATCTTTCTCCTCCCTTCTTCTCTCGTTCTCCCCCGCATCCTACGGACAGTCAGTCTCCCGCTGTATTCAAGTTTCAACGTGTCATCTCGTTAGTTTAAACCTATTATTATTAAATCGAGATTACGTGTGTACATTATCATTATTATCCAGAAAATCGGTATCCGGAACACCTCCGGTGTATTGAAAAAAAATATCAAACTAACTTATGTATGAATTTGAATATGAATGGAGAACAAAAGTAAATTAGAATGATCAACGTGGGTTCAAAATACCATGTTTGAATATGGAGGATTTTATAGGCGTGTGTCAAAAAAAAGGAGTGTGCCGTTCCACCCTCTGCCTAACCCTTCGAAAAGCTCATATTTTTTGCAGGTTTTAGTCTTGCCCGAGCGTCTTTTTCTGTGCTGCATTTTTATCCTCACCTTACGTGAGGATAAATATTTATATATATATTATATATATATACTCACTTTATTTACCATATAATATAATATTATATCAAAATAAGATATGGTTTCCCTAAGACGTTTGTGTGATATAAGATATAAGAAAGGAATGTAGAGCGGAAGAAAGTATTATGAACAAAATTATGAAAGGATCACTGGGTTCGTTTAGACATGGAACCACAGGCTGACGACAGAATGGTTCAAAAAGGATACGTGAACAAATGGAGTATTTAGTCGTGGGAGACAGAGGAAAACAAAGCACGATTAAATTAATAAAATTTCAAAGGTCGGCCATGTTAGAAGTCGGAAGAATCGACGAGTGTGTATGACTGACGGATGTGGAGGAATCTTGAAGTGTGTCAGGATCGAGTAGTGTGGCGGCCCATTCTCTCTGCCAACCCCTTCGGAGAAACGGCGTGATGGTTTGTTGTTGTTGTTATTTTAGATATAACATTGTTTTGGCAGAAAAACTATGATACTTCAACATTATTAAATGTTTAAATTTGAAACACTGTTATTATGTATCACAATTTATTTACACGGGTTTGTCGCGACAAATTAAATAAATAAAACTTTGATATGAAGATATTACTTGGTGGTATAATATTAAAAAAAAAAAAACTTTTCACTTACAAACTAAACTATGTATAGCCCTGAGGAAGCTCGCTACAGAGTGAAACCGGTTGGCGCTACCAACTTAAATAAAGTGATTTATTCTAAGTGAAATACGAGTAGTCCTTAATTTTATTTTTCAAGTAAATTAATTGTGATAAATAATAAAAAAAATTCAAACAAACAAAACAAACAAACCACGCCGTTTCCCCGCAGGGGTAGGCAGAGGAAATGGACCGCCACACTACTCGATCCTGACAAACCTCTAGATTCCTCCACATTCATACAACGAGTCATACACTCACGTCGATTCCTCCGACTTCTACCATGATCAACCATTAAAATTTGATTAATTTGGTCTTGCCATGTTTTCCTCGGTCTGCCTCGACTCCGTACTCCATTTACTCCATTAACGTATACTTTCTTAACCATTCTTTCTCCATCCATGCGTTACATATGTCCGAACCATCGCAGCGATCCTTTCATAATTTTGTTCATAATACCTTCTTCCGCTCTACATTCCTTTCTTATATCAGAATTTGAGATTCTGTCGTATATCGTTCTACCACACATACGTCTACCTCACATACGACCACACATACGTCTTACTACACATACATAAAAAAATCATATTTAAACATTTAATATAATCAAATAATTATACTGAAATCTCTTGATGGAAGTTCATTTTAAATAATAATTAAATAAAACGATGTTTTTTAACTACTTCCACTTTTGTCTTTATTTAGACAGCGACCGGTTTCGCCAGGCTTGTGGCATCGACAGACTGGTCCAGTCTGTCGATGCCAGCGAGCCTGGCGAACCGGTAGCTGTCTAAATAAAGCCAAAAGTGGAAGTAGTTAAAAAACATCGTTTTATTTAATTATTATTCAAACATTTATTGTTATTTTTTTATTAATGGTGCGGCATTCATTTACCAATAAACATTTGCCTATTATCACTAATACATTTGCATACCAACTCTCTATGGAAAATTTGCGGGTTTTTTTGTAATGCGGAAACAGCCGGACCTTCGCTGGAGGTGGCCCCCGCTTGTTCCAGGAAAAGCCACCCCTACCATGTCTTTTACGCCTGAATTTCACAAAAGTTATTACTTTCTTAGAATTTTTGAGATTTATGACGCTCCCTGTTTAAGAGCGTCGGCTTCTTTATCTAACATCGGTCGCTACTCTACCCCGACAATACTGCACCGCCATTATATAATTACACTGACCAGGGATTCAATGTTTATTTTTAAAATTACTTTGCTTAGAATATAAAATCATAAATCTATATAATGGTTGTACGATGCTAACGGTTATTTTAAGAAATTAAATGGACTTTTGGGACTCTATTTGGGTTTTTTATGGGCGATGAAAATAATGCATTTTAGGTATAGGCAAACGATTTAAATATTTTTAAATATTTCTAGTCCCGACCCTTATGTATGGAAATCAAGTTTGGAGTTGGCAGAAGAAGGATGAAAGTAGGATAAATGCCGTAAAAATGAGGTCACTAAGAAGAATGTGGTTAAAAACAATCAATGATAGAATATCTAATGATGAAGTAAGAAAGGAATGTAAGACGTATGAATGCGTGATAAATAAAATTAAGAAAGGGTCACTTAGATGGTTTGGACATATTGAACGAATGGATGAGGGAAGAATGGTTAAAAAAATACATACAAGTAGTGTGAATGGGAAAACTAGTCGAGGAAGGCCAAGGAAGACATGGCATGACCAAAGTAATCAATTACTAAAAGGCGGCCATGTTCGAAGTAGGAGCAATCGACGAGAGTGCATGTCACGATGTGTGAATGTAGAAGGGGCGCGAGAATTATGCCAGGATAGACCAATGTGGCGATCCATCCTCTCTGCCTACCCCTCCGGAGAAACGGTGTGATGGTTAGTTAGTTAGTTAGTTTAAACATATTTGAAGGCATTTTTTTCAAATCCAATCAAATCAGTTTACTGTCTCAACAGACATTACAATCAGCATGAATATTTAAGGCATCTTTTGAGTACAGGTAAAATATTATATAACTAACTCATTAACTTACCATCACGCCATCTCTCCGGAGGGGTAGGTAGAAAGAATGGACCGCCACACTCCTCTGTCCTGACATACTTCTCTCGTTTCCTCTACATTCATACATCTTGTCATGCACGCACGCCGATTTCTTCGACTTCTCACGTGATCGACATTTAATATTTGATTGATTTGATCGTGCCACGTTTTCATCGGCCTTCGTCTATTTCTGGCTTCGTTCACATCGTATGCATGTACCTTCTTCACCATTCTGTCTCACTCATTATTTCCATGTGTCCAAACAATCTTAACGACCCTTTCATTATTTTGTTCATCACACTTTCATCCGTCTTATATTTGAATTTGACACTCTTTCAATTATTTTCTAGAAATGGTATATAATAATAATAAATTGGATAATTTATAGAGCGCCATTTTTATGAATTACTCATCTCAAGGGCGCTGATGGTATGGTATGATTTGATTTGTGAAATAGTATGATTTAATGTTGTACAATAATTTAGTTTTTATTCAATAATATTACAGCTTGCACTTGTTTTCATAAATTTATTTAAATAACTTGAAAAATCTTTTTAAAATTTGTCATAATATTTATAATGTTTTTCAGATATAATACAATAATATTTTTTCGGCAGCTCGCTTCCATCATCTGGCCCCATCAGCTGCTGAAACCAGTCTGGACTTAACCACTTAAAAATATTTTTTCTATCAACAGGCAACTTTTTTTGACATCTTGGTTTTTCAAATAGCCAATAAAGAGCTCATTCAAATTTTATCAAGTGTTACCCTTTTATTGCATAAATATTGTACATCATCTTTTCATCTTTTATTCAGGTAGGAAGATTGTTGAGATTTCTCAATTATTTATTGTGAGCGAGCCACAATAGTTATGGCTATCTTATTATAGAGTCTGATCCTCCCATCTCCAAGGGCCTCGTTGGTTCCTGTAGCACGCGTCATCGTAAATTTCCCTGATGTCGGTAAGTTCTATTATTGTCCTATCACCAGAGATATAAATGTCGATCTTGTTTACGAGATAAAACTTCTGTGAATTATGTTGTTCCTCGTCTCTTGTTGACGGGATTCCCACAGCCTCCTGGCACAAGCAACATGTTTCCCTTCATCTGATAACAATGATGTTTTAAATAAGCAATATAATTTAATCAGATGCATCGAAATTCAGAGAATTTAAATTGGTGAATTAAAACCAAGTTAACTATCACGCCGTCTCTCTTTTATTTTCTGGCATACTTCACTTACTTCCTCAACATTCATAGATCTCTCTGACTCATTTGTTCGTTCCACGTTTTCTTTGGTTTCTCTTTTCGTTAACATCGTTTACACACGATATACTTTCTCCATCATTCTTTGCAGGTCTACAGCGCCCTTGAGATGAGTAATCTATAAAAATGGCGTTCTATAAATTATCCAATTTATTATATTAAACTAGATAGTGACCGTAATGTCATCACCGTAGTCTTGAATGCTATGTATAATAAAATCATCGTTGGGAGAGTTGATAAGTGTCAGTTTTACGTCTGCGCGTCTCTTATCAATTCTCCCGACGGCGATTTTATTATTGCATTTGAGATAACGAGTCAGTGAGATTCAATGCTACGTCGGTGATATTACGGTCACTGTCCAGTGTGAATGGACCGTGTGTTTGTATGTTACATAAACTCTATACATAAATAAATTATCAAAAATCCGAACAATTGCAAATTGCTTATTTTTAATATTGTCTAGAATTTGAAAGTAAGTCTAATATGATTTAAAACTCGGAGATTATTTATTCTATATTCGTCATACTTTGTGTTGTTACGATGCTTTATTTCTCTTTTTCTTTTTTATATACGAGTACTTTGTTTATACAACACTTATATTAAAAAAATAAAATTACATAGACATGTGTCGGACAACAAGTCCTTTTTCAGTGATACATATAATATTATAAAGATATATATTTAAAATATTATAAAATTGTTTACATGATCTGACAGATGTTATAAAGATTTATTTTGGAACGTTTTTTTAAAGATTATGTTTATTTTACATTGTTCTTCAAGAAACGTATTTTGTTTGTATAGTCCTTTATTTGATTTTTAAATTCCTAACCAAATTAAAAATCTTGTAGCTTTACCTCTCTTGAAGTATGCAAATTGTTTCACGTAACTTAGCATAGGTGAAGATTTTTCCTTTTATTTTTAATGTGCTCTTATTCGAATAATTTATGTTTCCAGATTGAATGAAATTGATTTACAACCCCAATAACATTATTCTGCATCCCTCAATAGGCAATGAATATTGAAAGTTGCGTCGAAAATATTGGGGTGTTGGAGTTTTAATTGTGTGGCAACTTTCGCGTCTAAAGAGCCCTTTGTAACGACAAATTTATGTGACAGCTCTCGATTCTATGACACTCTTGATTTTATTATAAGTGATGGCTATTTCAGTACTATTCAATCTGCATCACTGTCTCGAGGGTAGGTATGCTAAAATGTACTGAATAAAAAAAATATTTTTAAAAGAAATACGTATTATAATACATTATCTTTTTCAATCATTTTGATTGCCAGATAATTTATTGTATATTCATTAAAAATTCGTAAGAGGAATAACCATTAGAGCTGAACCTCTGTAAGCCAGAAGATCCAAGTCCAAGTCCAAGTAAAAGTTTTATAAAAAGAATATTCTTCGAAAATTCTTAATCTCATTTTTTTTTATCTGGAAGCGCATTAGTGTTGATTAGTTGAACTTGATCTTGATAAACCTGATTCTGCTAATTTCACTCCAGTTTTTTTCTCACGAATATTTTGTATTGTGTATCCCACGAATGTGTTCGATATATTTATCTTATTCTCAGATCCTCGATACACATTCAACCAATCTATTGAAAAACTTAATCTCAGTTTCATCTCGTACAATGGACCCTCTGAACAAAACTGGCAATGACCTAAAATTGGCAATATCTGTACCGATGATGGCGCTGTACAAACTCACCGGTTCCCACGCTCCGCCATGGCGCTGCAGTGTTATTCGGCGATGCATTTACTTGCAGAATTATCCTTTATAGGTCTCGGCAGCTTATCATTTATACATAAAGCGAACTAACACACACGGCTATATAGCTCATACTCGCGTGCGCTCGTTTCTAAACAACGCAAGCAAAAACATATCCTTTGGTTACAGCGAATAAGGTTGGGTTAAGCCGGTGTGGTTTTAATGCATTTTTGCAAAGGCACCTGAAGCAGAATAGACTAAGTTTGTAAACATTCGAATCTATTGTCTAATTCTAGAATTCCTATTATTTTGAATGAATAGCGCGTTCGAAACTTGAATTCGGAGCTGTCTTGCCAAATGCACCTTGGACAAATAAGTAGGTAATATTTCCTATTGAATAACTTATTCGAAGTAACGTCGTTCGCGTTACTTCTGCATTGTCAAGTTATATTGGTAAACCGAGCCTTATCGACGCATGTATTCACCTGCTCGACACAGGTGCAAATTTAATGAGATTTCTAGATTCACTCAAGGTAAATGAAAGTACGGCCCCATTACATAACATTATTCGCTATGTGTTTTAAAGAAGACAACTATGTAAACAGTAAAAAAATAATTACTTTTAATTATAATTAAAAATCTTACACTACACTTAGCATTGTGTTGTTAATTTTACAAATTCTATTTTTTATCGATATTTTACTGTAGAAGCTTCAATTCAACTAAAGAGATTAAAAAAATTGAGTCGCAAAATTCATCTAATAATTATACAAGTGCCTCTAATATCACCATAATAATGTGTTGAAAAACATTGTATGATAGAATATCTAATGATAAAGTAAAAAAATAATGTAAGGCGGATGAATGGTTTAGACATATGGAACGAATGGATGGGGGAAGAATGGTTAAAATTGTAGTGTGAATAAAAAAATAAGTCAAGGAAGGCCAAGGAAGACATGGCAGGACCAAATTAATCAATTAATGAAGGCGGCCATGTTCGAAGTAGGAACGAAAGCGTGCATGTCACAATGTGTGAATGTAGAAGAGTTATGTCAGGATAGAACAACATGGCGATTAATCCTCTCTGCCTACCCCTCCGGCGAAACGGCGTGATGGTTAGTTTGTCAAAAAATTGTTTACTATCATCGGGAGAACGATATAAACTAGAAGATTGTATCTATCTCCAGATGATGAAGGTATAAAGCCTTCAAAATAAACTCAAAAGTAGAAGAAAAAAAGTTTTAATTTATTAAAAACCGTCATTATGAAAGTCCACAATGTTAACGCCTTAAGTTTATCGAAAATTATAAAATAAAAGAAGCAAAGAAAAACAAAAAAAATGTGTATGAATACGTTTAACATATAAATATGTATATAATATAACGCAATACTGTCATCCGTAATGTCGATCTATTTATTTGTATTACATAATGTCGAAAATCGCATTATTACATAAGCGGTAAATCTCAGATCCATTTCACTTCCTACATCTGCGGACCTACGCTTTTGAAGGAACAATAGATTTTTTTTCCCTATTTCCTGCCCTCGGTGTCTTCTTTGAACTATGAGACGAATCTTCTGAAGGAGAAATTGCTCAAAAGAAACACAGGGATGCATCCCTGGCGGGTGGTTGACACAGCCGAATGCAATTTGTTCTAATTCGGTTGTTCAAACTTACCCGACTATGAAATCACCAGTGCAAATTGCATTTTGAATTATATCTACTTTCCGAAAAGATCTTCAAATCTCTTTTACGTTATTCATTTAATCGTGGTATTGAAGATTAATAATGTAGGTATGTATGGTGGCATATGTTGTTTTCTTTAACCAATTTCATTGATTTTTTCAATGGTATTCTTCTACCGACCCTTATGTATGGAAGCGAAGCATGGAACGGGCAAAAGAAGGATGAAAGTATAAAAAATGCAGTAGAAATGAGATCTTTTAGACGAATGTGAAGATACTCTGTGTATGATAGAGTGTCAAAAGAAGTGAATGCGGTGCGAATGATGGTGTTATGAACAAAATAATGAAAGGATCATTAAGAAAGAATGAATGAAGAAAGAATGGTAAAAAAATTATATGTTAACGTTGTAAATTAAACTAGAAATAGAGGAAGACCGAGGAAAACGTGACACGATCAAATAAATCAAATATTGAATGTCGGCCACGTGAGGAGTCAGTAGAGCAGCTTCAATGCAGATTGAAGTTTGTTTATTTATTGTTTTGGAATGTTTGGATAAATTTCATTACAGTAGAAGAGTGCCAAGAAGGAATATACAAGAGTTTTGAATAATCATGTGGGATACTTCTTTTGACGGATTTTAATCGTCTTAAGTGGCGCTAACCGTTTTGATAATTTGGCATTTTTGTGACAGATTAGCATTCTGTACACGTCATTCTTAAGTTTAAAAAATGTAACCATATTTCATTGTGTGTGACCAACACAAACCGATACATGTTTTTGAAGAGATCATAAAACTGTTTTGAAAATACATATTTAAAAAAAGATATTCAAATGTGAATCCATAATAAAGTGATAGCGAATATTAAAAAAATACGAGTCCGTAGCCTTTTCACGAAAGTATTTATATCCATATATATGTGTATAAAATATAAGCTTAATTGCAGAACGTATTGTGAGTTTGGAGAGAATTTCCAATTCCATTATTTATATTCCTTGGTGGCCGACAATGGTGCCGAGGTGTGAAACGAGATTATGCGGGGGAGGGAGCCTTTTTACCATTCCGGTGTCAGGGGAATAGAGCGAGAAAGAGATTATATTATTTATTTATACCCCAAAAATACACCCCTCCAAGTAAAGGAGTACACGGCCTCTCTTGTCTGAGTTTGGGGGACTCTCATCTCTTTTGTGCCAGTCGGTCTGTCACACAGATAACTACGACTCCCCTCTCTATCTGGACCTCTCGCGTTACTTATTCGTGTGAAGATTGCACACTACATGCTCATCGGCTCCACGGAACTAGTTTCACGTGTAAGAAACATTCGAAATACAAAATATTTTAAATATCTTGAATGCAGTATGTTTTATGAATATGTATTCATACATTTCATCTGATGAAAGAAAGTAAGCGAAATTCCAAGATCTCCGTGTATCTGTCGGAATGCCTGCATATTAATAATAATAATATGCTAACTTTTAAAGTGCCGTTTTTGTGATGTAATCACCTCAAGAGCGCATTAAGACGTGTTTTAAATCTAAATGTGAACCCTGCATCTGATTGATATTCGCGATCGCGATAAATTTTCACGGTTGGTAGCAATATGTTCTGTGAGATTTGGGTTACAACGTGTGATTTCTCCTTCTCGACTGACGTTTCGGAGATCGTTGCAATCTCCATCTTCAGGGTAATGTGGTGGTGGTGGTAACACTGTAATTACCATCACTACATTACCCAGAAGATGGAGACTGCAACGGTCTCCGAAACGTCGGTCGAGAAGGAGAAATCACACGTTGTTACCCAAAATCACACAAAACATATTGCCATAAAGGTTTTTAATTTGTAACAAGAACTTTTAAATTAACCACCCTACGTATTTGAACGTACGTGATACGCACACTTTGACCGTACTATTCTGCGTTATCCCGTACTTAGTACGCGTTTGAAAAAAAGTAATGTACCTAAAATGTACAAACTGTTAGGGATACGTGTGCCAACAACACTTGAGTACAAGTCTTCATAAATATGATATTTTTACAAGGGGCAGGCGAAGTGTGCGGCCGAGTATTCGACGTTTCGTAATTTAAAAAAATAAAATTAATATATAATTAAATTAAATTAAATTAAATCATAAAAAAACTGCTTTTTTGCACGTTTCTCGGAAAATTACCTAAAGGTACGGCGGTTAAAGTACCCTGGCTAGATTAATGATTTTTTGTTATCAAATGGGTTTTCGTTATAATACAAAAGATAGTTTTTTTCTCGAGTGTACATGTTACATAGATGTACACAATGGTACGAGATAAATGTCCGTGCGTCCGAAACGTCCAACTGTTTCCTGCAGGCGGCAACTTTCACAGCTTCCAAAGCTCCTCGGACCGGATACGCGAACGGAGATGGTATAATGTAAAAAGTGTTTGGATGAATGCCGATTACACGGCAAATAAATAATTACCATTTCCACTTTGTCTATTCAGCCTTTAGTCAACCCGAGGCGGATAAGAGGCGTTGATAATTCCGCGGGCAAAATTTTTGCCGAATCTCGTTGCGGAGGATTAGGTACCGCCGGCTACATTTGTTGTGCAATCCGCGCCCGTGCACAATCGTGTCAATATTATGAAAGATATGATTTATTTCTAAGACAGCTGAAGACACAATGGTTTCATGCTCCATACTTTAATAGGATCCAATCTAAGAAACAAAAAATGTTGCCAAACTCGGTGCTCGTCCGTAACTATAAATTATCCACAACCGTTGCGATGCGGCGAGCTTTTATAGAACGTTTATTCAAATACGTTTTATCCGTTGAAACAAAAGTGGAAAAAACAGTGTTTCAATTCATAAAAAAATCATCAAAATTGTAATTAAAATCCATTTATGTTTGTGCCTTCGACCGGTTTCGGCAGCTTGCTGCCATCTTTGTCTACCATGAAATTTCAAAAAAACAAAATTAATTTATTGGTGTATAAGGGATTGAACAGGAATGATCCGAGTTGAGAACCTGTGCCAAGTAGCGCAGGACGGAGATGCTTTCGCTGGAGTGATTGTAACTTTGGGGGAACCTGACATGGCACCAGAAGAAGAAGATAATGTTTCTATCATTCGTAAGAGGAACAGCTTGTAGAGTTGAATCACTGCAAACCAAAAGATCGAAGTTCATGTTAAAATAACTATGAGAACAAATAGAAATCAGTTACGAATAACAAGGGTTTTTGAAACGGCTAGTAATCAGGGCCGATTTTAATGTCTTTGATTTCCTATTATTCTTAAGTTTTTCAAAATACTGTACTCATAATATATTTGTATTGAATCGGCTAGTATTTAGTTCTGGTAAATTATCGCATTGCCAATGCAATTAACGTATCCATTTTTTATTTATTTACTTTGCGATAAGAATGGGATATTTCTATCCGATTTGGAATAAAAATTCCCCGTGCGTGACTAAGTTGGTGTTTGGCTTTATTTATCTTAAGATCAAATCTCGGCCGATAGTAAAATAAACACTATAAAAAGTTGGTGTTTGCTTTATTGTGAAACGATTTAAATAATATTAAATTCCGAAACATATAACCAGAATGTAGTGGATGGCTAGTATTTAAAAAAAATATAGACAGTTAATAATTTTACGTTTGGATTGGTTTGCAGCAAAGTGTCACATTTTGAGGAAAAATGATTCCTGCGATGCTTTGAACATATGGAAGAAATGTATGATAGAAGAATGGTTTAAAAGTTGTATACAAAGAAAGCCTATCCTATGCCTATCCGAAAGAGATAATCGGAGACTAGAGGCTTTTGAGATCTGGTCCTATAGAAGACTATTAGGAATTTCCTGGAGAGACCACATCACGAATGAGGAGGTTCTTCAAAGAATTGAAGGAGGAAGGCACCTGCTCAGGACCTTGTCCGTAAGGCGTGCAAGATGGATGGGCCATGTAATACGTCAAGAAGGTCTCTTGCATGCCATAATGGAGGGTATGACCGAGGGGACAAACTCTAGGGGACGCCCACGCCGAGAGTACCTGGAAGATCTGTTGGTGGACGTGCGCTACTCATCATATGCAGATTTCAAAAGAGCCGCACAAGACAGGTAAAGAATGGAAGAGAAGAATAGAAGAAATTGCTGCAAACCAATTCCAGGATTGAAACTTTCTAACTAATAAAGAAAGATAAGCTGTGGACAACCAAAGAAAGCATGACAAGATCAAATTAATAAAAGACGGCTAGAGAGAGCGTGTAATTTACGATTTATGAAAGTAAAGGAAGTTAGAGAGGTATGTCAGGACAGAGAAGTATGGCGGTATATTCTCTCTGCTTATCCCTGCGGGGAAACGGTGTGATGATTGGTTAGTTACCTTTTTAATAATAATAAAAAATAATTGGTTTTGGAATTTCGAAAATTTTGGCATACATTACCTAACCTTATTAATCATGACCAAATTAATCAAATACTAGAAAGCGACCGTGTTAAAAAAATCGACGATTGTGCGTTCCATGCTGTATAAATGTAGAGGAAGCGCGACAGTTGTGTCAGGATAGAACAGTGTTCCGGTCCATCCTCTCAAGCTTACCTCCATGTAAACGGTAGGTCGGTTGGCTCGTTGAAATAAATATATATAAAATTTTAGGTCAGTATATTACAGGCCATGTATAAGTAAAAGCTTTTCGAGATGCAATGAATATAATAAAAATATGACCGTAGACCCCCAAGACAATAAACAAATTCATAAATAACCCAAACTTTCTCTGGAAAGCTCTTGGGTATTGATATTTCGATAGTATCCGCTTTGAGTCGCAGTCGGCTGGGCTCACACAAAGCATTGTTTCGGCGGTGGTCATTTTATTGGTGACATTCTGGTCGGTTTATTGGTGGTGCTGGTTACTGGTTGCCGTGCCCTGGATAGAGTGCAGCGCTTTTAACTTTACAACAGCTTTCTCTTCTTAAAATTTTAAATTTATTTGCATACAATTTATTTTCAAAGCTGCGACTCCACAAAGGGTTAAATGTAGCTTGTGTTTAGAGACGTTTTTCTTAGAAGCAGAACAAGACCCTTGAAAAAACAATACCTATATATTAAAATTTTATATCTTCCATTCACAGTGTTATTTATGCTTAAGACATATTTGCTTTTCACTATGAATTGTTATAAAAGCAGATTTGAATGTAGATTGAACCTAAAACAATTCATTGTTAGAGAAATGGATGTGCTCATTAACTGCTTAGATATATCAACAACAACAACAACAAACCATCACGCCATTTGTCTCAAAGGGTGGGGAGAGAGAATAGACCGTCACACTACTCTATTCTGACACACCTCTCTAGCTTCCTCTGCATTCATACAGCGAGTCATCGTCAGACTTCTAACATGGCCGACCTTTAATAGTTGATTGCTTTGGTCATGCCATGTTTTCCTCGGTCTTTCTCGATTCCGTACGTTAACTTATGACCTTCTTAACCATTCTTTCTTCATCAATACGTTACATGTGAAACTAAATATTGCCTGTTGATTGAAAAGGTACAGAAAAAGTTCTTACGTTTTTTGTACCTCAAAGAAAACGGTTATTACCCCTAGCTGTACCCAATTGATTTCTTGCTGGGTATGCTGGACTTCCAATCATTGGAAATTAGACGAACTATCCATTTGGGTGTTCATTTTTTTCAACTGATTCTTGGTCGAATTCATAACTCTCATATTTTGAATGACTTGACTTTGTTTGTCCCTGACAATTATCTGCGACAAAGGCAACATAGTTTATTTCACCTGTCACTGTGTAGAACCAATTTACCTAAGGTTATGCCCGTGGGCAGGGCAATAATCCCTCTAAAACGCATCTCTGCGGATGTGGACATCTTCCACGATAGCAAGGCTACCCTCATTTATCAAATAAACATTTATCTCTTATATAATGTATGAAATTGATATTTGCTTCTCTTGTTCTACTTATTTTTACTTAATAATTGTTTTAATTTTTTGAATTATCTTGTGTTTGTTTGTGTTTATTTCTAATGTTTATATTGTATTTTTTAAATTTCACAATTGTACGAGTATATTGTGTTAATATTTTTTTGTATTCTCTAGTCATAAGCGCTTTGGTTATATATTGTGATGATTATGATTTAAAAAAAAAATTGAATGTGACCAAACCAACGCAGGAACATACGAGTATACTATAGATAACCTATGGACCCCGGAGCTTTACCGAGTCAGCTTTTTAGCTAATACAAAAATATAGAAATAAAATATTAAAAACAACGAAAAATATCCTTGAAATAATCACCAGCAAGAATCATAATAATGTACGAGTACTTTGAAATCAATAATAAAAAAATAAAAACAATGAAGTGATCCTCTCATTATTTTGTGTATAATACTTTCTACCATTCTATATTCCTTCCTAATAACAGCATTTGAAACTCTGTCGTACATCGTTTATAGGTACATCAAATATTTATGAAGATATATATTTTCAAATATCAAATAGAGTTATATTCCAGTTGATTTTTAGTTTCGACCGGTTTCGGAAGCTTATTGTTCCCACTGAAATTCTACCAAGAAATTTCAATTATCAATATTAATTATAAAAAAAATTACTGTTAAAAATGAAATCATTGTTATAATATTATTGTTAATATCATTGTTATAATTTATTTTTATTCACTGAGAGTGTCGCGACAGCTGTTTCGCCAACCGATGTTGGCCTCATCAGGTGTTACAATAAACTCCAGTTACAACCAGTTTATTGTAATACCTGATGATGCCAACATCGGTTGGGGAAACAGCTGTCGCGACACTCTCAGTGAATAAAAGAAAATGTGATGTTATAACAGTGTTTTAAATTTTAACAGTAATAATGTTGAAGTATCATAGTGTTTCGGCCAAAACAATCGACCCTACCTATTTGAACGTACGTGATACGTTCACTATCCTGCGCTATCCCGTATCACGTACGCGCTTGAGAAAAAGTAATGTAGGTACCTAAAATGTACAAACTGTTAGGGATACGCTCGTGTGCCAACAACACTTGAGTACAAGTTACAAGGGGCAGGCGAAGTGTGCGGTCAAGTCTTTGACATTTCGTAATTTAAAAAAATAAAATTAACATGTAATTAAATTTAATTAATAAAAACCTGCTTTTTTGCATGTTTCTCGGAAAATTACCGGAAGGTAGGGCGGTTAATAAAATAATATATTTAAAAACAAAGTTTCTATTTACTTATAAATAAATACCAAATTAACATTTGGAGTGTTGTGAAACGATATCATTAGACGCCAAGATTCTATGAATTCTCTCAGCGAAAAGTATTTTCATAAAGAGTTAAAAATATCTTGCCTTAAACTTGGATGTGACGTGCCAACAATAATACCCAAGTCATCTTGGTGACATTGCAAATTCTATGCATATTCGCATCTTACTTTGCCCGACGTGCTTTATTGTGGAGCTGATTCCGTACAAAACATTCGATGAGCCGATCGACAATGCAGCCGTGTTCACAGATTCGTATATAATAAAATTGCTCATTGAAAATTGCTTTGATGAAACGAGGTAAACCTTTCTTCGCATTTGGGATCACCCAGTACGTCCATTATTAAACATTGTTGGCTCCTAAGAGCCAGTCGCTTATGCGGCATTATCTGTCATATTACGGACTTATATGGAGATGTTATAGTGAAAAATTAATTTTATTTACCTTGTCATCTCTCCGTTATTATGTTTCTTGCAGAGTCATTCTGTAAAGCAGATGCTTCGAAGGAGGCGTGTATATGTAATGGTTATCGGGTTTCTTTCTTCACCTTTATAATTTAATTTTATAATGAATGGTTTACCTGGGTACTTGATCTATTTGTTTAAGGACATATAAACACGATACAAACTACTCTGCGTGTTCTAAATTGAAATTTATATTTAAAAAAAAATAGAAGTATTTTAACTCTTAAATATGATGTATACCTCATTTTGTTTTAGTTTAACTTCAATCTCGTTTCACACTATCATTTGTTAATTGTAAACTATTATTTTATATTTGTGGTAGCATGTAATTGGTCTTATTTTAATTATTCTAAATGTTTTATTATACATATGTTATTGATATCGCTGTATGTTACCCTTAATAAATAAATAAATAAATCGGTATAATATGAGAACGTTGTAAGAATTTTTTATTATATATACGCGAATATTCAATATGCATATCATATCATTTTGAATAATTTGTAAAGCCCGTATCTTATAATTACTAAAAAAAGAGATAAGTTAAATAAAATGAGATTAATCTTATTAACATGATAATAACAATAGGGCAATAAAAATTGCTAATAAAGAAAAAAAAACTATTATATATTTGAGAATAACTTTTTGAAAAAATTGTATTTTCAATATACAGCATTATACAACCGCATAAGCAATCCTCCCAAGAGATAGAGGGTCAGCTGGTCCTCATCATCCGAGAAGACATGATTTCTCGGTCACAGGTCGTCAAATCTATTAAAAGAAGAAGAAATGGAAGAATAAGATGGCGCATATTTTAACTAGTGTATCGTTTATTTTTCTTTTATATTCGCCATCACTTTGTGTTGTGGATTCACATTTGAATAGCTTTTTGAAAACATTCTTTTCACAACACTTTTTTGCACCTTTCACAAACATGTTTCGGGACACAGACTTCTCTTCACTTCGGAAGTCCTCAGAACTTGTTATGCACGTATATCAATTTTAAAATTTGATTTATGAATGTCATATTTTTGTTATATATCGTACTCCATTCTCCTGGTTTGCGTACATACACGCGTAAACATTATATTCTTTCCTTATTTTTATATGCCTTAATTAACAAACAAACAAACCATCACGCCGTTTCCCCGCAGGGGTAGGCAGAGCGAATGGACCGCCATACTACTCTATCCTGACAAACCTCTATAGATTCCTCCACATTCATACGAGTCATACACGCACGTCGATTCCTCCTACTTCTAACATGACTAACCTTTAAAATTTGAATAATTTGGTCATGCCATGTTACATCAATAACGTATACTTTCTTAACCATTATTTCTCCATCCATGCGTTCCATATGTCCGAACCATGGCAGCGATCCTTTCATAATTTTGTTCATAATACCTTTTTCCGCTCTACATTCCTTTATTATATCAGCATTTGAGATTCTGTCGTATATCGTTCTACCACACATACGTCTTAGGGACTTCATCCCTAACGCATTTATTCTGCTTTCATTTAATTTATTTTGATAAAAATCACAAACATTACAGACATACAATTCCAGATCGTTTGCAATTACATTATAAAAAGAGATGCATTAAAAAAAATTAAGCTGAAGAATAAGAAAAAATCATAACATTCATATTGCATCCCTGAGGCAACTCACACTATCACGAAATATGGCGACCTCCGAGGCGATCCGATTAAGCAATAAGATTGCCCTACCCACAGGCATAACCATTGGCAGGTTGGTTCTGCAGTAAATAAAACAATATGTGCTGTCTTTAAAGAAGGTAATTATCAGGGACAAATAGACCTACATCACTCAGGACACCCAAGTTCTGTATACGGCCGCCAATCAGCTTTCATCCTTCTTCTGCCAGTTCCATGCTTCGCTTCCATACATAAGGGATGGGACCAGAACTCCATTGTGAACGACCGTTTTCGCTTTCATTGAAAGAATCTTGTTTCTTGTTTTAATTATTTTTTGTAATTCTTTCATAACGCCTTCGCCCACCCAGTTTATATGTTGGTCATTTGTTATTGTACTGAAACGCCCATAAGATCTGACATTAACCCCTTACCGCATACTGGCTCATATATGATCCAAAATAATCTTTCGCCATAAAAAACAACAAAATAATAAAATATGTCTTGCTTCTAGCAATAATACTAAAGTTTTATCTATGATCCGCGTTACTAGTTGTCAAACTTCTTGCTAGATGTTTCTGGTTGTAATAGATGTACGTTCGACTGTTTCCAACTGTCGGTTTATGATTTTCTGTACAAACGTGATATTCAATGGTGTTTTTTGTTTGTTTGTAAAACGCTATAAATAATTATATTACACTGGTTTACTTTTATTTTTATTAGGTATGTAATAAAATGATCACTTTTATATAAAATTATGGATAATATTGTGTAAAATCTAGGGATAAAAAGGGGACGACTTTTTATTTTGTATTTTTTATAGGAAAAAATAATTTATTTGAAAAATAATACGTGTCTTTTTTTTCATCATTTACACATCATATATTTTTTTTACAAATTAAAAAAAATCATGCAGTAAGGGGTTAAGCGTATTTATATTACATTCTAGTATAACTTGTGTGTATTACAAATTTATTTGGTCGCATAGTTGGCGTTTTTTCTAGAAGCGTATTAGAATTTTAATCTTCATAAATAACGTCCATCAAACAATACAATATTGAACTAAGGAAAGTTAATTTGTCATGGATTTAATCTCGCTACGGGTCGTTATCCTGTCACACGCGTAAAGCATTATTATAGGCGAAATATTTGGATATAATTCTTCCAAATATGCATCGTAACAGCTTTCCCAGACACGAAATGGCTTCGAAAGATAAATTTTTGAAGTAATAAAGCACTCGCTAACGGCGCCAGTCCCCGATTTCTAGCACCAAGTACCTATAAAGGATGTACACTTTTATGACTTCGCATCTAGACCGAATAAATAAAAAAATTACCCCAATAATACGTGTCCCTGAGCGCTTATTGCCTACTTTGGAGAGTGCTCCCCAGACAAACGCACGACAATGTCAGTAATAATAGTGTTTGAATTTCAGCGTATGCCATTTTATTTCGGAAGGAATGTGCTGCTTACACCGATTGCCATAAAACTGCTTACAACTTCCATTAAAATATACTTTTCCATTTGGATATGATATACCTTCTAATTATTAAAAAATATATATTTTGAATCGTGCCGCGGCACACCGGTTGCGGAGCCGAAGTCTGCCTGGGATCGTGAAGAGCCAACACAGACAATGCGTTGGTATAGCGCCAGGAAGAAGAAGAAGATATGTGTTATTGTATCCACAAGAATCCCATACATGGGTCTGCTTGAAATACCAGATGGACGCCGTCCACCAGGAAGACCCCCAAATCGATGGAAAGATAGCTGGAGTTATGCTTCATAGAAGCAGAATCTTGGAATAACAGACTCTTGGGTTTACAACAAGTTATATTGATAATTTATTTACCAAGTAGGTACATGGTTTTAATACCTCCCAACTGGGGTAACCCGTTCTAGAGAGGTATTCCTAGCACTCTATATAATTTCAATATATAATTTCCAAATTTCGGAAACAATTAATGAACAAGGGGAGCAACACATATCCTAAAGTGTATAACTTAAAATTAATTGTCTTATATAATATAATATATTATATAAGACAATTAATTTTATTATTTATAAGACAATTAATTTTATAATTTATAACACTATTGAACACTACGAGTATTTAAACTATTTACTTGTTTTTAAAATTTTCACTACATTCAAGCCGCCCTTTTTTTAATATCTCCGTAGTTACATGTTTTTTGTAATTGTGCATTGTCATTTTTTGTGGGGCGTTTATAGTTTTGTTTATTGTGTTATATAGTTTGGGTTCAAGATATTAGAAGTGATAGAAGCATAAGAAGTTTTAGTTTTTGGTACAAGATGGTTATGTTTGTTGAAGAAGAATGAATATACAGTGTTACATCATTATTCAATAAATACTCAATTATGGGTTCGAGTGTTTCGAGTAACCTGAAATAAGGGAATATTTAATTAAATTTAATTGAAGAGTTTAATTAAATCTAAAAAATAGAAAACTAATTATCGTTACTTTGGTTGGAGTACGGAGGCGACCAGCGTGACCCGACGGCATGGCAGGCACGCGACCAACTATTCCACGGGAGACAGCCGCAGTACGCCGCATGGAACAGTGATGAGTTTCATTGTGGGGTTCTAATGATCTAGAAATTATTATAGATTGCCATATATTATTATAAATTAACACCTACCCATTTAAAAAAAAGTCTTGGTCCCTAGCTTCTTCTTCTTTCTGTGTCTTGTCAGGTCTCCCTAACGTTGACTATCACCCTTGAGTAGGCCTCATGGTGATGACCTGGGGAAAAATATCCAGAGTGGTATCCCCTTGCCTTCTCTGGAGGATTTTCTGTCGGGGTTACCTTCCCTTAGCTGGGTATATCCGGTTTTATGGCGCTGGAAGCTCGCCATTCGTCCTCTCTCTATCTGCTATGGCACTAATAAGTAATATGTGCCTCATTGCCCGAGGTTCGCGGGGTCTTTAAAAGACCTCTCGTGGACGCTAGAGAGTTGGATTTGATAGTAGTGTTGCTGTTGTAAATGCAACATGGCGCCTTACGACATTTTGTAGAGGCATATTTTCCAGTAAAACATACCCCATCGTAGCCCTACTACCCTTTCGAACCCCTAGCTACCTTTTCAAAATATCACATTAAACATAAAATATAAACAACTCTTATCTGATTTCAGGTGTCAGAATGCAGCTCTTATGACTAAAAACATTGTCAAAGCGCCCTTGAGGTGAATTATTCACGAAAGCGGCGATATACAAATTAGCCTAATTATTATTATTATTAGACGGCCGTAGAATATGCAATTCAAAATCAGATTTTCCATATAAATATTAAAAGTTATAAATGCTGTTTTAACGATTAATTCAGGGGAAATACCAGGAAGAAATAGACCAGGTCGGAGAAAAATCTCTTGGCTTCACAATTCAAGAAGTATGTCGGAACAGAACAGTGTGACGGTCCGTTCGTTCTGACTGCCCCTCCGGGAGACGGCGTGATGGTGAGTTAGTTAGTTTATCTTGATTATACCACATATATCTAACTAGTCTTTAGATGTTAGCAGCCCTGACGAAACCGGTCATAATGATAATAAACTGTTGGTAGATTAAAAAAATATATATCTTATGTAATCAAATTACTTGGTGCAGTTTCGCTGATATATAATACCACAGTAAGGTATTCAAATTGAAGTCACATTGTAGGTACCTACTATAGTCACTTTGTGAGAATTTTTTTTTTTTTTAATTAAAAAAGTTATGCAATAATTTTATCTTATGTACAGTACCTATTACATTAGGTAAAATAATAATTAATTGGTAAAAATAAATAATAATTGCCACGTTTGTCCCTGAGCGAAGTATGTAGACATCACTTACTAGACATCTCCAGGATATCATGTCGCCGACCAACAATCTCACCTTTTTTCAAATCAGTACTGCTCCATAAGCTCCGATGAATACATCCGAAATATTGTTATTGATAATATATCATCAAAAATTTATCAAGGGAATTTGCATTAAGTCCTTTGATGCTTTTTTCCCTGAACGGATTTATGTTATATTGACTTATTACAGAAAATATCTCGATTTTTGGTGTAGATAGGACTTAGTGGATTTTTGCAGAGTGTCGAGTATTTTTTCAACAGTATAACCTCATCATTAAGTCAAAACAGCAAAATTTTGACTAAGTGTATTTTCGTAGAATACCCACGATATAGCAAACTGTAAACGCGAAATTAAAAATATCTCATCTACATATCATTAGTTTTAATTTTAAACATTATTCATAATTAATCCTGTACGTCACTAATACGATGATACATTAATGCGTTTAACACCAATAAACCGTCATGCAATTTCTTGTTAGAGTAAGCAAGAGACACACAGGGATCTCCTTCGTTTGTTCAGCAGATATAAATTCACCAGTGCGTAGTGAAATAGTTCCGTTTATGCTTTTACGCATATCTGAAAAAAAGTTTTCCGGCACGCAATTGTACGCCGCGATCTTTTCATACGAAAGCTACGTACATTCATATTTATAGCGTTATAGCGTAGGTATATATCGGAACCTTGTATCATAGATTCACAATGAACAATCAGAAACTAGTACATGTATCTACGATGAAATATCTCGGGATCATCTATGAAAGTAGGCTGACTTGTCGTGCGCATATCGAGAGGATTTGTGACATTGCACTGAGGATGCTGGGCTTCATCATTTGGACCGGAAGAGTTTTCAGAGATCCCAATATGCTCAGAGTCCTATACAACGCGTTAGTTTGGAGCAGACTCGAAACTGGTTCTGTGATATCGAGGCGAGTTTCCGTTATGCTGGAGAGGGTTCAGGAAAAAATTCTGGGGTGTCTCTACATGAGGGAGTATGGTAGTTGTCCGTGGCTCTATCCCACGGGATTTCTTTTGGGAATCCTCGGAATCAATTGGATCTGATCTACAGCTTCGAAGAGATGGACATCTCATTACCAATTTCTTTATTAAATTAATCAGGGGATATTTCGAGAACTCGGCCGTGCTAGACGGTGTTGGTCTTTTTGTCCATGATAGATACAGCGACAGCACAGATTGTTTTACCATGTCCGCGGAAGGATATTAATACTCGTTTGGTGGACTACTGGTAGCCACCGGGAAGGGTATAAATAACCTTTTCACGAACTTTAGGAAATGTAGAATGTAGAAGTCATTTTCGTGATATATTTTTATCACATGTCGAAAGTATTCATATAGTTAGAATGTTATCATTATGGTTTTGCTACAACTACGTTTGATATGATATGTATGTAGCTGAAATGACAATATGTTAATTAAATAAAATTGCCATTTATATAGGCCAAACAGGGCGTTCTTTTGAAACACGTTTTGGAACACGTAAGGTCCTTCAGACTGAATAAATCAAACTTCCAATTTGCCAAACATCTATTAGACAATAAACATACCCTAGATCCAAATAACGTACCAATTCCTCTACACATTCATAATAAAGGATACACTCTCAACCTATTAGAACAATAAGAAATAAATGAGCATAACAAAAACCTTAATTTAACTATAATCAATGAACGAACTAACATACGAGTATATTCATCCCCACTGCTTAATGTAATTCAGATAAATATTATAATTAAATTAAAGAACTCTTGATTCTGGACTGTTTTATTTCACATTTCAGATGCAGAAGAGAAGAATACATCAATTGAGTCTACGCACACAGGATGGCGATTTTATTTTATATTCTCGTATATTACTCAGAATCATTAGTCACCTTGAAATATGTAAAATCATTTGTAAACAATTTATAAAAATATGTTTTTCTTAGAAACACTTTATTTCATCCTACCTCAAATAACGTATTTTTGCTTTATATAATATCATTTGTATCCCCTAACTACATATGTAAACATTATCATAAAATTTCTTAACGAGATCCAAGAAACACTTTCCAATATTTCTGGACCTACCCAAATAATTCTTTGTTAAAAATGTATAAAGTCACATCAATTTTCGTTAATTATCATATTCTGCTCCATTTACCAGTGTAGGTATATAAACTGCAACGAGTTGAAGTTTCGTCACATTTGATAATGCCTTAGAAGGGCGAAACATGTCATTCCCATAACATATAATAAAACTTCTAGAAAATTGACGTTTTCATTCGTATTAATTAAATAAAATGGCGTTAAAAATATTCAAAATCACTGTTTTCCTTAAAAGAAATATTTTAAAAAATGTTACCTTATTGAACAAAAGCTTTATTATGGATCTTATTTTCGAATGATAATCATTCAAATGAAAGTTAAAGAGTTGTATGATAATCTAAAATTATGCATAAAGAACAAATGCATATTTTTTCTTCTGTTCAAGGACAAGATGTTACGTGTTTGTCTGGCTAGAGATACGGGTTCGCAGTCTGGTGCACCCGCCGCGCGATGCAGGCTGCACTCACGGCATCACAATGTCACTAATGATTAATTAAACAAGAGCCATGACTTTCATTTAATTGTACTTCTTTTGCGATAATCTCACTGTGAGGGAACAACCAACAATCAGATTTAACGAACAGTTATTGTGTTATTTAGGATAACTTATCTTTTTAGTTAATAGTTAATCTTCTTCGCTAGTGTCAATCTAAGAGATTGGTTCAAAGCAAAATGTAACCTTGTAAAAAATAATACAATATTATCTAACTAACCATCACTCCGTCTCGCCGAAGGGGTAGGCAGAAATAATGGACTTCCACAGTTTAACCAATGCGCACGCCATCCTTCTCTATTCGCCCCCGCGGGAGACGCGGTGTGATGGGTTGCGAACCTCTTCGCCACCAATAGGCATCTTCCGCGCATACTTGGATCGGTGAACGTCCACAATATAAATCTAAAACAAATAATATAAAATACAATGTTATAAAATGGAATAACAAATTGATAATATTATAACACATAATATAATATTAATACAATCAAGACATTATTTTTAAAAGGAGAGTAAGAAAAATTAATTAATAAATGTTTGAATATATTTTTAAAACACACATTTTTATTAGTTTTTACACCACTTTCTTTTTTTGTTAAAGCCAACCGGTTTCGCTCCCGCCGGAGCTTCGTCATGATTGCAAAATGCACTTAAACTGTATTTATTATTTATTATTATTATTATTATTTTGTTGAATCGCTCTTTACATCATGACAGCATGAGCCAAATCGATGTAAAGGGTATTAGCTATCATATTAATTTTCGTGACATGTGATAGGTAGCTAATCTATCGCCATTATATTGTCACATGAATTCTACACCAAACCAAAGACAGTGTGACAATCACACTGCTTTCGCCGGGAATCGAACCCGGAACCTTCGGGGTGGCAGTCAATACACTTACCACTCGGCCACGAAGGTACTATTTCTACACTATTAATATTATTATTCCAGACAATTTTCTTCCTTTATTATTATTATTATTATTTTATTTAAAAAAAGACTAATACCAAGGATTTTAATCAATGATATTAGAATTTATTTTACAATCTTCAATGTGAGCAGAAAATAGCTCATTATTATGAAGAAGGAATCTGGTCGTGTCCAGGCTTGAACCCATGTCCCCTGGATCAGGAGCCAAGCGTTCTATCCCCTAGACCACCACCCGATTATTATTATTATTATTATGGTTGTTCTTATTATTATTGTTATTAAAATTATTATTTTTATTATTATTTTATTAGTTATCATTGTTAGTTATCATCATCATTGTTATTATTATTATTATTAACAATATATCAATATACAGGTGAAACTCGATTGATCCCAGAAGAGAACAGTGTAGCAACTCTTCCGAAAAAACGTCTTGTTTGTGAATTAGTTAGAAAAGGGAACAGTTCATAAATTTATACATTCTGTTAGAAAAACAATAAATTAATTTCTCTTCTGATTATTTCTTATTAGGAACGACGTTGATTTGTATCGTGCAATCGCAAGTCCATTAAATTACCAAGTCTCATTTGGATCAAATCATTTGCATTTCATCACGCATTCTGCTTCTCTGTCAATTTCTTTAGATACTTACAACTTTTAACCCCTATTGTGCGGCTGACTTCAATTGCCGTTTAAAATATGGTCTCGAACTGCGGTTGGCTGCATTTACAGACCAGATAGAGATAGTCCCAGTTAATCATAATATAATATTACGAGTACTTACAATTAGTATGTGGTCAAGAACTTAAGTAAAAGAGATAAGGTACATTCAAATATTAACGAACGAAAAGAGAAAACTGTTATTGGATGCACGAATTTATCAATTAAAAATAGTCAATTGTTTTGGCCGAAACATTGTGATACTTTAACATTATAAACCGTTAAATTAAAAAACTTTGTTTTATGTATCACAATTGCATTTTAATTTTTTTGCGACAGCTGTTTCACATACACATATAAAGGTTCGAAAAATCACAAAAATTTTAAATTTGATATATTATTGTAACACTTGATGATGTCAACATAGGTTGACGAAACAGCTGTCGCGAAAAATGAAAATGCAATTGTAATACATAAAACAAAGTTTACTTAATTTAACAGCTTATAATATAGACAGAAGTGAATGCGGTGCGAATGATGGTGTCATGAACAAAATAATGAAAGGATCATTAAGATGGTTTGGACATATGGAAAGAATGAATGAAGAAAGAATGGTAAAAAAATTATATGTTAATGATGTAAATGGAACCAGAAATAGAGGAAGGCCGAGGAAAACGTGGCACGATCAAATAAATCAAATATTGAATGTCGGCCATGTGAAGAGTCAGAAAAATCGACGCGCGTGCATGACACGATGTATGAATGTTGAGGACGCGAGAGAAATATGTGAGGGAAGAAAAGTGTGGCAGTCCATTCTTTCTGCCTACCCCTTCGGGGAGACGGCGTGATGGTTAGTTAGTTAGTTATGTATGAAAGCGAAACATGGATTTAGCAGAAGAATGATAAGAACAAAATAAATGAGGTTAAAGTTGAAATACGAATAATGCAATATAGAATTTCAAATGCTGATATCATACCAGGAAGGAATGCAGAGCGAAAAAAAGTATTATGAACAATATTATGAAAGGATCACTGCGTTGGTTTAGACACAAACAACGCATGGATGAAAAAATGACGTTTAAGAAAGTATACTTTCGTGATGTGAATGGAGTACGAAGTAGAAGAATACCGAGGAAAACATGGCATGACCTAATTAATAAAATTTAAATGGTCGGTCATGTAATAAGTCGGTAGAATCGACGTGCGTGTATGACTCGCTATATGGATTTGGAGAAAGCTAGAGAGATATGTCAGAATAGAGAAGTGTGGCGGTTAATTCTCTCTGCCTACCCTTCCGGGGAAACGGGTTGTTATAACTACATACATATGTTAAACGATTTTTATATTTCCATTATACTTTTTGACATGATCGGATACTTTCGAAACATATATTGTTTATTACTGTTAAAATTTAAAACACTGTTATAATGTCACAGTTTCTTTTTATTCACCGAGAGTGTCGCTACAGCTGTTTTTCCAACCGGTGTTGGCATCATCATGTGTTACAATAAACTCGTTTAAAAAGAAAAGAAATTGTGATATTATAACAGTGTTTTAAATTTAAAAACAATAATAATATTGAAGTATCATAGCGTGTCGGCCAAAACAATGGACTATTTAATATATTGTTTAACTGATCGTTTATATTTTGAATTCATCAAATCGCACAATACTTGGGACTTGGACTTGGATCTTCTGGGTTACAGAGGTTCAGCTCTAATGGCTATTCCTCTTACGTCTGTACGAAACATTGTTGGAATGTGATTTGGTAGTTGTTTTATGATGGGGCTAATTTTATGGCCCGGAGTGTCCCTCCGAAAGAAGGCGAGGGAGGATTTAAGGTTTATGATAAATGAGATTAGTTCTAATATGAGTTGCAAATGTAATCTGTTGCAGTTCGAAAACAGTCAATATCCAGCCGCACTATAGAGGTTAAAATGAGAATTCCATCTTCAGTTCGTATCTCTAGTTTTATTTGGCCTGCATTATATGCCATTGCATGTTTTTGTGTATCTCTAATGCCGGTAATAAAAACCGCAATGATGGATAAAATTGTCAAAAAGCGGTGTTTGTAAATGAAACCTAATCTAAGCAACAAAAAGACAGACATTTTGTAAAGGAGTGAGCAAAGGGAGCCGCTTGTTTGCCGGTGGCCGCACTTTAAGTATTCAATATTTTCCTTTGACATTCCACGCCCCGGTAGCTTCGACTAGTAACGTATGTTTACAAAAGAATTTTTTGTCTAACACAAAATGCCGTGTTATATTTTGCCCTGAACCAAAGCTTATGAACGATATATATTAATAACTCGCTTGCTTGTGTGCATAAAATATTCTCATATAAAACATAAAATCGCTCTATCGCAGGAAAAATCAACCAATCTGCCTCTGGTGACACCGGTGGGAAGAGCAATTAGTCTGCTGAACGCGGTCTCCTCGGAGATCGACGTCTTTCATGTTAGTGAAAGTACGTTCAGGGGGCAAATACTATTGACTTTAGAAAGTAACTTGTCTTCCTAATGTCGAACCATCTCTAATGCGTTCCTGGTACTTTGTTGTATTTTTATAATATTTTACCTGTACTTAATAAATGCTTTAAACATTTTCCTGTTTGTAATGTCTATTGAGTTAATAAACTGATTTGATTTGATTTGATTTGAAAACCCTCAGGGATCGGATCAGAAATGAAACGATAAGGTCTGTCTGTGGTGTTGAGGACATAGTGAGCAGTGGCGGTACTCTCATAGAAGCCCAGAAGCCTGGCTTGCGTAAGAAATTTTGAATCAAAACCTCTCATGGCTTACAGAGGTTCAGCTCTTGTAACTATTCCTCTTACGTCTGATGGGAACATTGTTGGAAGGCGATTTGGTGGGTTGTTGGTTTATGCGTGGGCATGATTACTTAGATTTGGGGGTTTTGATTAAAAATTTCTTACGCAAGCCGGGCTTCTGGGCTTCTATGGGAGTACCGCCACTGATAGTGAGATGGGGAAGAAGCAGAGGGCGCTTCTGGAGAGAATACGTGGACCGCATGGAGAATATAAGAATTGCAAAAAATGTTAACGATGAAAACCCAAGCAGCAAGAGATTACCAGGGAGGTCGCCAAAGAGATGGAGATATATCCAAACCATCTTAGCGACCCTTTCTAAATTTTATTTATCACGCATTCATCCGCCTTACATTCCTTCCTTACTTCATTATTAGATATTCTATCATACATTGTTTTTCGCACATTCTTCTTAGTGACCTCATTTTTACGAAATTTATGTTACTTTCATCCTTCTTCTGCCAACTCCAAGCTTCACTTCCATACGTAAGGGTCGGGACTTGAACTCCATTGTGCACTGCCATTTTTGGTTCAGTGATATATTTCTATTTGCGGTAATAACTTTGAGTGCACCATTTATTTTGTTTCCAGCTCCAACCCTTCTTTCGATATCTTTCTCCATTCTTCCATCTCTTGTAAACATGCATATTATAATAGTGTTTTAAATTTTAACAGTACCTATTAACAGTTTCTATTCTATTCTATTATATTTGTATTCAGATCAATTAAGTTTGTCAGTTAAAGATCTACAATACTCGTATAAAATTTTTAATGATTCCTATATTCAAGTGTTTTTAACTTTTTTGCTTCTTAGAAAGTCGCTGAACATCGCAAATGAAAAGTATTTTCTGCATTCCGATGGTTTATCGTTATCAGCCATATATCCAAAGTGGCTATATTCTTATATATTTTATTCACGCTCTGTATGAAGTCTGTTTTGATCTGGATTCCGTATGATGAACTTGAGTCACGACCGCTCCGACATGCACTGCCGTTATACGTACATGAAGATTTTATCTTCATATATTAGCTGGCTATACGTAAGCATATAAATCGAATAGCATACGATCGTGTTTCAAACATCAGCATTTTTAATGTCTCATGATCTTTGCCAAATCGGCCGCATTCTCCACTATCTATCCGCCGAAATATGGAACTGGCAAAAGAAGGATGAAATTAGAAGAAATGCAGAAGAAATGAGATCTCTAAGATGAATGAGTGGTAAATCTGTATATGATAGAATGTGAAATGCAAGTTGAAGAAGTGAATGCGGTGCGAATTAAACTGTTATGAATAAAATAATGAAAGGGTCGTTAAGATGGTTTTGACACATTTTTTATTTTATTTTATGTATACAACAGGTCTTTTGAACCCTATTACTGTATACAATTTATTTTTTAGCTATTATATTGATTCTCGTGACATGTGATAGGTAGCCAATCTATCGCCATTTTATTGTCACGTGAATTCTACATCAGACCAAAGACAGTGTGACAATCACACTGCCATCGCCGGGAATCGAACATCAGCATTTTTAATGTCTCATGATCTTTGCCAAATCGGCCGCATTCTCTACTATCTAACCACCGACACATGAAACTGGCAAAAAAGGATGAAAGTAAAATATATGCAGTAGAAATGATATCTCTTATACGAATGCTTGGAAATTTTTTGTATTTTAGATTGTCGAATGAAAATATAAGAAATGAATGCGGTGCGAATGATAGTGTTATGAACAAAATAATGAATGGATCATTAATATGGTTTGGACACACAAAAATAATGAATGAAGAAAGAATGGTAAAAAAAGTATAATGTTAACGATGGAAATGGAACTAAAAATAGAGGAAGACCGAGGAAAACGTGGCACGATGAAATAAATAAAATATTGATTGTCGGCCACGTGAGGAGTCGGAGAAATCGACGCGCGTGCATGACGCTATGTATAAATGTTGAGGAAGTGAAGAAATATGTCAGAAAAGTAAAGTGTGGCAGTTCATTCTTTCTGCGTACTATAGTGTAGATTGAACAAAAATACGTGTTTCTCAACATATAATAGTAACATACATATCTTTCAAAAAAATTGTCAGACGTGGTGGTCGTAAGAAGGTCGCAATGGGGAATGTTGTATTACATAAAGCGATCGATTAACCCAACCAATGACAGGTCATAAGTCCTGTAAACGCCTCGACCACCATATTCTGTTTCCAAAAACAATTTACAACTTCGTCTCTATTGAGATACAATTAATCCTTAAAAATGATTAACCCGCAATGGGTAAAATCCAGTATTTGTCTACAAGTATTTGTATACATTCAAAAACAAAATGATTTGATTTGAATACTGATGTTGATTAACATATTTCGCCTTACCAGGACATTATGAAATCATAAACTAATTGATTGATATTAAACAATTGATTTTTTCTGTGATATCTAAATACTTTATAATAACAACTAAAATGCATTGCTGTACGAAATCGTAAAAAATAAAATTTTCATACATATCTATAAATCGTCATTATGTATGTAACTAACATCTCTCCACCTTAAAATGGAACGGTGCTGGTTGAATCGTGTACCATTACCCAATAACTGACATTCTCACATACTGCCGTAGATAGGCAAGATATCTGAACCGAATTTTGATGGGCTCCACCGGTCAAAAAGTTTTCCTGTAATATGTAATTTGTAATTTTATTATTAAAACAGGCACTTTATCGATGTTTATTATTATGGGAGCGGAAAATCAGGCGTCTAAATAATTCTCACAAAGCCCAACCAGCACGGTTAAAGCAACGAAAGTAATGATCACATTCGAACACGTTTTAACAACGTGTCACGTACAGAATCCTAATCCACGGCTGTCCAATGTTCCTAACGCAAACAGGAACCATCAGAATTTCTTCCATATTCGCCATTACATTGTATTACGGATTCACTTTTAAATAACTTTTTGAAAACATTGTAGCACTTTTTTGCTAACTAACTAACTAACTAACCATCACGCCGTCTCCCCGAAAGGGTAGGCAGAAAGAATGGACTGTCACACTTTAACCGATGCGGCACTCCATCCTTCTCTTTTCGCCCCGCGGGAGACGCGGTGTGATGGGTTGCGAACCTCATCGCCACCAATAGGCATCTCCCGCGCACACTTTGATCTTCCAACATCCACAAAATAAATGTAAAACAAATAATATAAAATACAATGATATAAAATAAAATAACAAAATAAAAATAATTTAATACAAAATGTTATTTTTAGATGGTGCACATTTGTCTATTTAATTTATGTTCCACGAATCCACCGTTTTTTTAAATTTAGCACATAATGTAATAACACACAATGTTTTTCCGATGTTGCACATGTTGACATGGACGATCCGGACTTTTGTGTTTATTTAATTTATGTTACGTGTAACATAAATTAAATAAACATCGTTTTTTAAATTAGCTGTTATATGATTTAATTAATGTTCCACGTATCCACTTTTTTTATTTGGCAGTAATTAGGCACTTAAAACCAACCAACACCAGCAAGAATTTTAAAAGAATATTGAAGAAATTATTCAAATTGTCATTGGAACAAATGAAAAATTTATTTTTACACCTGTCAAAATTCTTTATATAAACGAAAAAACTTGTATAATTTTGACATCAAAACAGTACAAACATATTACGTCTCACAATCAACTATTATAAAGTACCACTTTTTTGCACTTTTCACAAACATGTAATTTTTAACCCCTTCAGACCCGCTGTGCACAATTATGCACATAACATTTGAAATCTTATAAAATTGTTATTTGAAATAATTTGTCCATCCGCCATCTCTCTGCGCATGAACCAATTTTTTATGATATAGTTTTTATTATATAAAATAAAAAAATCTAGCAGCCAACAAAATTATAATACAGAGATAATTTTGTATTATAATTTGGTGAGAATTATGGGAGAAGGGAAACAAATCTATTATCGGACTTGAAGTTATGCTGATTTGGTTGTTTATAATTTCTTCTTTATTTTTAATATTATATTATAGCTTTTTAGTTTCTTAAATTTTCAGGTTATTAGAATTTATATTTCTATTATTAACGTGTGAAATTTCGAAAAAAATATAAATCTTTTTCAATAAGATGATTTGCGAATTTCGTGTTCGATTTTCTTAAATTAAAGTCCGCTTGTTTTTCCTATGTGAAAAGATGACTAGTCATTACATTTTATCGCCGGGTGCGTCTTTTTGAACCAGGATCACATCCATAACTGCACCTAGATTTGGAAATCCGTACGATATATGAATTTAGATAGAAAAAAAGACATTTAGAAACTGGCCGATCATTTTTACAAAGGACTCCCTTCACATTCTAACCCAACAATTAAGACCTCTAAAATTAAGTGCCCAAAATCGATCCTCCTTCAGAGGAATAATCCGAGTCACACAAATCAAGTCCAAGCATAAACCAACAACACACAAAACACATTTCCAACTATGAGTAATTCATAAAAATGGCGCTCTATATATTATCTAATTTATTATTATTATTAGTTTAATCTTTATTATTTATTAACATAACCACCAGACTCCAGCATTAACTCATAATCTTTGCGCTGAAAAGCCAGCCGACCTGATCAATCGTCTATTGACGCCTCGTGAAACTGTATCGGTTCAAAGCCTTCATTGTCTGGCGTTACGGTGAATGATACATTGTGGCACTCTGTGAGCGAGCTTCGTGTTATGATAATTCACCTACGAATGTTAGATCAATTATCCTATTCATCCGGTGCCCACGCAAAATGATATCAAACATAATTCACGTTTTGAACGAATCTCTTTCAAACTAATTTGCAAACATTACTTCTATTGAGATAATAAAAATAACGAGGTTTATAATCATAACGCTATTTTCATGCTTCTTCATATAATATATAAGAAAAAATATATTCGAATTCACTTTGTGTTGTGTATTCATATTTGTAAAAAAAATTAATACACAACACTGTATTCACTTTTTACAGAAGATGTAGGTATCAATGATTATTATTTTATAAAATAATATACTGGTTTATCAACTATTGAACTAAAATGTCTAAAACACAGTATTTAATTCGTAAAAATATTCGTCATTATGGAATTCTAGCGTTAACGCCTTAAGATTCTTCTTCTTCTCCGGCGCTACAACCCTTGATGGGTCTTAGCCTCCTCCAAGAAACGTCTCCATCCCGTCCTGTCTCTGGCCGCCACCTCCCAGTCTTGCTGCTCCAGGACCCGACAATCTGCCACGGCACCATCCAGCCATCGCAGTCTCGGCCTACCGATGCTTCTTCGCCCTGCTGGATTGTCATACAACACTCTTTTGGGGGGCTCCAGATCTCCCATGCGGTGCACGTGCCCTAGCCAGCGTAGTCTGTTAATCTTTATAAACTTGACCACGCTGACGTCCTGGTATAGATCGTAGAGCTCTGTGTTGTATCTCCTTCTCCACGTCTGACCATCCAATGGGTCCGAAGATTATGCGGAGGATCTTCCTTAAGATTATCAATAAGATATTATATATCGATGTTTATTATTGATTTTTTTGGTAATTAATAGAATTGTAAATATTAGAATTAAACTGTATAATTAATATTAAGTTTTATTGCATTATTTATTGTTTTGACCGGTTCAAGATGCTGAACCTGGTCGAATTACAAGAAAAACGGTTGGGATAAAACGAAATATTTATTATAATTATTTTTACATTGCTTATTAAGACATTACACTAATGAAAGATGACAACCATGCAAAACAAGTTTATTTAAAAAAAACAACAACAATTTTGTGTTCAAATGTCAAATAAAACATCTACAACACAAAGTATGGCGAACATAGAAGAAATTTTTACTATAATCTTAAGAAGTTAGTTCTTTTTATAACTGGTTTTGCCTTTGTCCCTATCACAAATAACATTTAATCATTCTTTGTCGGAGTTTCAGGTTAAGATTATGATTGCAAAATAAGCTTCTCATTTGTATTAATATATACATAAAATGGGAGATGATGTCAAATATAGAACAAGTATTTAAAAATACCTAGTTTATATTTGAATAACGAAACTAGTCGTTTTGAAGGTGAAATAAATACATAAAAAAGTACCTGCACATTTATATATCTATTCAATTTCACACGAACGAGGACGCCATCTGTAGAGTCTAAATCTAATTTTAAAACTCGCAGATTGACAATTGACAAAAGAATCGCATTATTTCCGTTTGCCGTATTCTATTTTCAATATACGATAGTGTGTTCGATAATGCATACACAAAGTCTGGGGAGCAAAATCTAGGATATAGAAAAAATAACTTCTAATTCGCAAGGGAGAGATACGGACCATAGGGGCTCGGGGTTGCGTCCTCTCCTCTTCTGCAGACGCCCTCTGGTCGGATTGTCCGTCGTAATTGATATTTATTGCTAGTGGTTTGCAGTAGACTTCAGAATGTTGCTACAAATATCTAAAATACGATGCTAAAATACCACATATTTTATCTTACACTTTTTTTACTTTTCAAACTATAATATAATAGTTAAACGTTGAACAATATTTTTTACATTGTAACAAAATACTTTATTATTAAGTGCTATCTTACAAAGTAAATTTTTCATTTATTTATTTTTATTTTTTTATTTTTATTTTTTATAAATACAACAATTTTTTTTTTTAACCCCATTACGGTATACAATTTATTTTTTTAGCTAATATATTGATTCTCGTGACATGTGATAGGTAGCCAATCTATTGCCATTTTATTGTCACATGAATTCTACACCAGACCAAAGACAGTGTGACATTCACATTGCCATCGCCGGGAATTGAACCCGGAACCTTCGGTATGGAAGTCAGAGCTGTTACCACTCTGCCACGAAGGTCGTCTATTGTTCAAGTATGAATCCGCAATATAAAGTAATGCTGAATATTGAAAAATAGTTGAAGATTATTTAATATTGATGAAAAATTCGAATCTACAAGTCATGCGCACGTCCTATAATGACATATGGAATAGAAACGAGAGCTGACACCATCAGAACAAAAGTCTCCTAAGAACCACATAAATGACGACTCTCTGATCCGCTGCGGGAATGACACTCCGAGACAGAATAAGAAATTCTGAAATAAGAAAGATCTGCAATGTGGAAGATGTCGTGCGATGGGGAAGACAGAGAAGACGCTACTGGAGAGATAATGTGGAAAGAGCATGTTCTGAAAGAGTGATCAATATAGCCGCAAATAAAGTACCAACAGGAAATCGACCTGCAGGAAGACCACCTCAAAGATGGCGAGACAGTTGGGCATCTACATCCCAGGAACAGACTCCAAGAAATAACAGGACACAGTCCTAAATAAAGCAGAAAAAGAAGATGAAAAATATATTCATTTTTGATCTTTATTTGATTGAATTAAAACGCTGCACGTGGAAAGCGAGGCGTAAAAAAGTATTTATTTAGGGTAACAAATGGCGATTGTAATGCATATATTATATAAACACACAGAAATAATAAAATAAGGCCAATTATATGCTATCACCAATATAAATGTATGAATAATTAACAGCACACGCAAAAGTTAAAAATAACAATTGTAATGAAATAAAATAAAAACAAAGAAACATCATTTCATTTACGACGAAAGGTTGCGGCGAGCATTATTTTTAAATTATGCTTGTTCGAATGGAAAACATTGATATTATCATACTAAAGTACTTATTGTAGCTTTCGCAAATCCAGTATACTTAGATTTTTAAATATTTTTATTGGTATTTTTCTTCAACTATTCAAATATCGTTGGTATTTAAGCCTGTATTTTTAATGTTGTGACGCTATTTACGACACGTATTTATGGTTATCATTTTTTTTTTCGTATCTATCACGATTATCTTCTTAAAATTCAAATCGTTTACTATACATGATGTCTTTTCCTCGTTTAACCATTTAAAAAACCGACAAAATATTTCATTGAGAATTTCCGATGCTCTGTGGTCTCGAAAGGTCGACATGTCTGATATCGAGTTTAAAATATAAGATTAATTGTATCTCAATAGAGACGAAGATGTAAATTTTTTTGGAAACAGAATATGGTAGTGTAGATTGACCTACAAACAGTGAAGTTATTAAAAAAATAGTAGCATATATACAAGTTACAAAAATTTGTCAGACGTGGTGTCGTAAGAAAGGTGGAATGGGGAATGTTGTTAACATAAAGTGATCGCTTAACCCAACCAATGACAGGTCATAAGTCCTGTAAACGCCTCGACTACCAAAATGATTAACCCGCAATGGATAAAAATCTAGTATTTGTCTACATGTATTTGTATGCATTCAAAAAAACAAATTGTATAAAATATAAGATTTATTATTTAAAAATATAATATTAAATATTAAAATCGTCAAAGTGTAACAAGCGAAAGCACGAATAAACTTTCCTACTACAAACACAAAGACTTTAAAGCTATTATGATGACATCACCGAGGTGACATTCACTTTTGAAATAAGAGAATTATAATATTTAACCTGCCAACGACACATAGCTGGCATCAAAGATAATCGTATTTGGCTCTATTCATAGTGAATTTCGCAAAACAGTTTCCCTAGGGCTATTTCTAGCGCATAAAAAATCCAATTACATTCGCAACGAAATAATATGAATGACCAATAGGGTTTATGTTTACCTATTTTCACCCTTATTTGAAAAAAAAAATCCAATTTGCAGTTAACCCTATTATTGTGAACTGTGTGAAATTGTTTCCCCACCCTTAATACAACAATCAGAAAACTCTGCATTGTAATACACGTACTTACCATATGGTGGTTTCATGATATTTTATTCTTCATGTTTACAAGAGATGGAAAATGGAGAAAGACCTCGAAAGAAGGGTTGGTGCTGGAAACGAAATTAAATGGTGCTCTCAAAACCATCACGTCAAATAGAAATATATCGACTGAAGCAAAGATGGCATTGCAAAATGGGTTTCTAGTGCCGACCCTTATGTATGGAAGTGAAGCTTGGAGTTGAGAGCAAGCCACATAAGAATGTGTAGAAAAACAATGTATGATAAGATACCCAGTGTATAAGTTAGAAAGGAATATATGGCGGATGAATGCGTCCTAAATAAAATTAAGAAACGGTCACTAAGATGGTTTAGACATTTTCAACGGATGGATGAGAGAAGAATGGTCAAAAAGATATATACAAATAGTGTGAATGGAACAATAAGTCGAGGAAGGCCAAGGAAGACATGGCATGAAAATATTAATTAAATACTGAAAGGCGGCCATGTTCGAAGTAGGAACAATCGACGAGCGTGCGTGTCACGGTGTGTGAATTTAGAAATGTGACGATAGAACAGATGTCAGGATAGAACAGTTTGGCATTCATCCTTTCTGCCTACCCCTTCGGGGAGACGGCGTGATGGTTAGTTAGTTAGTTAGTTACATATTATTTTCAATAAATTGTTATATTTTTAAATATTTTAGCTACTAAGCCATTGTCTACTCAGTTATTGTTTCTTTATATTATTATACTTTGAGCAGTTTTATAATCAATTCCACTCTGATGAAATAACGAGTATACGTCGCAGAGAGCTGGTTTGTATCTGCTGATCCATCTCTAAAGCGCAACGACCTACTTGAGAACGCTTTTTCGGCAATATGTCATTCGGACAGGTTTAGGCCGACCACACACTAAATACAGCTTTTTATTTCGCAATGGATAATTCGGTAGCGACATACGTATCGCGTTCATAAAGATTACATTTAATTTGACTACTGTAAATTGGATGCAATTTATATTTAAAGATTTAAAGCGAGTGAAAACTGAAAATATCAAATCAAGGATTAATTTTATCTCAATAGAGACGAAGATGCAAACTGGAAACTGAATATGGTGATCGAGGTGTTTACAGGACTTTTGACCTGTCATTGGTTGGGTTAAGCGCACGCTTTATGTAATCACAACATTCCCCATTCCACCTTTCTTATGACCACCATGTCTGACAAATTTTTGAAAGTTGTATATAGGTATGTTAATATCCAACACCACAATTCACGTGTCAGTTTTCAATTTACAGCGCGTTATTGTGATTACATAAAGCGTGCGTTTAACCCAACCAATGACAGGTCATAAGTCCTGTAAACACCTCGATCACCATATTCAGTTTCCAGTTTGCATCTTCGTCTCTATTGAGATAAAATTAATCCATGAATTGATAACCCGCAATGGGTAAATAAAATCCAGTATTCGTCTTCAAGTATTTGTATACATTAAAAAAAATGTTGTAGAAAATATCAAAGCCTGGTACAGTAAAAATATAATATTATTAACAGATGCACGATAAATACATTTATAATATGATAAAATCTTTTATAAAGCCTTTTTACTCTGTGTATGATAATGTCGGGTAAAATTATAAGAAGTGAATGCGATGCGAATGATGGTGTTATGTACAAAATAATAAAAGGATCATCATGATGGTTTGGACTGAATGAATGAATGAATGAAGAGAGAATGGTAAAAAAAAATATTTTAACGATATAAATGGAACCAGAAATATAGGAAGACCGAGGAAAACGTGGCACAATCAATTAATCAAATATTGAATGTCGGGCATGTGAGGAGTCAGAGAGATCGACGCGCGTGCACGACACGATGTATGAATGTTGAGGAAGCAAGAGAAATATTATATGTCAGGAAAGAAAAGTGTGACAGTCCATTCTTTCTGCCTACCCCATCGGGGAAACAGCGTGATGGTTAGTTAGTTAGTTAGTTTAGTAAGTATTTTTACAACACTTTATTACACTTTTCATAGACATGTTTTGGATATGACACAATGTTTATCAATGTACACAATTTTAATGGTTAAATTTTTATAGTGTCATAACCGAAAAATGTCGTTAAGCGTTGTTAAAAAATTAAAAATTACAGAAGCAGCCCTGGAATAATGGATGGAAAAACTAATGGGGAGCCCAACCAGAGGATCATATATATCATATTATACTTAAATTCATTAGGATTAAAATACATGTATAATATTAATTTTTCACACATTATTTATAGATGTATCAGCTAAAATCAAACTAAATTCCATTATTCTGTAAAAAAAATCTATTCAAATAACGTAAATATCAATATTTAAATTCAGTAAATTTTACACAAGTATTTTAATATTATTCTTGAATAGATTCCTATTTGCCACCCCTGATCTATGTGTATATAAGGAAGAGAGTGAAAGCCAGTGCCAGCGAGCCTGGCGAAACCGGTCACTGTCGAAATAAAGACAAATGTGAAAATTGTTATAAAAAAATCGTTTTATTTAATTATTAAACTTAGTTTGACGAA
Source organism: Lepidostoma basale (assembly GCA_022606425.2). Classification (NCBI taxonomy): domain Eukaryota; kingdom Metazoa; phylum Arthropoda; class Insecta; order Trichoptera; family Lepidostomatidae; genus Lepidostoma; species Lepidostoma basale. Next base: position 2,755,393 of record JAHDVF020000333.1, on the reverse strand, counting down.
TATATTGTAGAATAAATACTATGAAAAATTATCCAATGTTATTTTTTTATAAGGATTAATTGTATCTCAATAACGACGAATATGTTAATTGTTTTCTGGGAACAGAATACGGTGGCCGAGGCGTTTACAGGACTTATGATCTGTCATTGATTGGTTGAGCGATCGCTTTATGTTTAACAACATTCCCCATTCCGCCCTTCTTACGACCACCATGTCTGACAAATTTTTGGAAAATGTGTATATGCTAGAATGCTGCACTTATCTTAACATTTTTTTAAGTTCACTCTACACTAGCGTCATTTATTAAGATTGGGAAGCATTAAGCCGAAAGCTTTATTAATGCACTGTGAAAGGCTATGCTATTTTTTTTTTTTTTTTTACACCAAAGTCAACGAACGTTCCGTTTTCAAACGGTTGTTCTACTGAAGTTGTGAGCGGCCGGCTTTATCTGTTATACAAATGACGTGATCATTAATATCTGCATACTTTTGTGCCGAATTTGTTAGAATAACAGTGTTGCTAATCCGCGGGAGAGCACTTCTGAATTTTTAGTGCTCCATCCATGGGATGCAATTAAGATTTGGGTGAAGCAAAAACAGCATTTCGAACGGCAATTACCTCCATTATGTAATGCGGGAAAGATTTGGAATATTTCTGATTCAAGATAAATAATTATTTTTCATCATTCTACTCCAGTGGCGGTCCGTAAACTCATGGTTCTATCTAGACAAAAATTACGCATTGCAAAATCAGAATTTTTTTCTTCTTCTATATTCGCCCTCACTTTGGGCTGTCGATTCACATTTGAATAAATTTTGAAAAAAAAAAAATTTCTTTTGGAAAAAAATGGATTTTTCTTCGCTTTTCACAAACAAGTTTCAGATCGCAGACGTCCTTTCTTAGTGCATTATTATTATAACTAAGTAACTAACCAACACATCGTTTCCTCGAAGGGGTAGGCAGACAGGATGACCGCCATACTGCTCTATCTTGACATACCTCTCTAGATTCCTCTACATTCGTACATAACGTGCCCGCTCGTCGATTCTTCCGACTTCCATTGTGGTCATATTTCTTCTTCTTCTTCTTCTTCCTTGTTGTAGACCTATGTGGTCTGTGCTCCTCCCGTGAGGTAGACTCCCAGCTGTCCTTCCATATTTTAGGAGGTCTTCCACGAGAACGAGTCCCATGAGGCTGATTGGTGTCCATTCTTTGAACAAAACCGTACCAGTCCCTTTTTCGCTGTCTGCTACATCTTATAATATCCTCAACCCGATTCTCAACCTGTCCTATCCTCAACCTGATGTTGAGGATATAGTCATAATTGATTATTTCTTTTCGCCATACTTATATTGTTCTTCCACGGCTTCTCTTTCCACTCACATTGCTTACCATTTCTTACTATTTCATCGTTCGGTATTCTATCAAATATCGTTTCCTGTACATTATTCTCAGTGATCTCATTTCTATGCATTTATTCTACTTTAATTCTTCTTTTGCCAGCACCCAGCTTCGCTTCCACACATAAGGGTTGGCACTAGAACTCCATTATGTTCTGCTTTTTCTTTATTAATAATTAATAAGATGGCATTACAGTATTATAATTATTTACACAAAAATAATTACACAGATGAGGGATATCTGTGATCCGAAACAGTTTATGAAAAGTACAAAAACAAATTGTAATTTTTTTAAATTTGTTTTTCAAAACCACTGTTTTATTAATATTGTAACTTTGTATTTGCACAACACCATACTCTTCCATCTTGACAAACTATGCTTCAGTCGAATATATAAATACAACGTCAATTTGTTCGACTCCTAAAATGGCCGAATTTTGAAAACAGTTACTTTAAAACAATTTTACTAATAAAATTATAGCCGCTCTAGTCATTCGTTAGATTTCTCCGAATCAATCTTACCCCATGAAAACATAAAAAGGGATCAAAGAGCTTTTTCCTTATATTTCAATTAAACTTGAAATCTATACTCTTAGATTGTTAGATAACGCTTCAAAATACACTTTAATATTACTGTTTACTCGTCTTGAACAAGTGCATTTATTCTTTCAGTTCTAGTAATTTCATTTCTTTCTAGTACTCGGTGCATACCTAGGGTCCATATCCAGTATCGTGAAAATTTGAGTTACAGTATTTTTGGCGTAAAGACTGAAGGAAAATACATTATCGTAAATATCGCTTCTCCCTCGAGGGCCAGGGAAGGGTCGGAACTGAATAGGTGGGTATCTCTACCCTATGATCCCGATTTCGTTGCATCTAAATCTAATCTAATGATTTATTTATATGTACATTGATGAAAGAAATTCTTAACAAAATGAAAATCTTCTTTTTCTATTTCTGTATCAACAAAAAGTTCGGTATTGAATTATTACGAGTATGTAATTAAATATCACAATATTTGTATAAAATCTTTTTCTTCTTCTTCCCTCCACTGCTGGATATAGGTCTCTTCCAATTTCCTCCACTCGTCTCTATCCTGCCCCCTTTGTATCCAAGATTTTTCAACCCTTTTGACAATATCATTGGTCCATCTCATCGGTGGCCTTCCGACACTTCGCCTATTTGCCCATGGTCTCCAACTAGGACATACGGACTAGCGACGCCAACTCTTACAGCAAAAAGTGTCCACAGGCTCAAGTGTACACAGAGGTCCATGGAAAGACAGATACTTGGTGTGAGCTTGCGTGACCACATAAGTAATGAAGTATAAAATTGGATTCGAAATAATCCAGTATTTTTCGGACCAAAAGACACACTTTTTACTATGAAAAATCAACCGAAAATTGGGATGTGTCTTATGGTCCGATGCGTCTTATTGTCCGAAACATTTTTTTTTTCTAAAAATTGGTAGAACTATTTTTTGGCGCGTCTTATGGCTCGATGCGTCTTATCGTCTGCAAAATACGGTAATCAAAATATATATTTGAATTCATATGAATATCTCTTTTACTTCCGACCGGTTTCGATAAAAGCGTTATTTCGTTACGCCAATCACAAATAAAAATTTTAAAACATGGTTTTGTTATGATTCCATTTATCTATTGAAATAAAATATATTTAAAATTATTGATTTATTTCAAAGTTCAAACTCTTTAATCGGTTCTGGTCTTCTTTTTCTTCTTTTTCAGCTGGTGGACGTCTACTCCCAGAACACACGTTTTTGCATTTTTTTTTCTTTTCGTGTATCACTCACCCCAAAGGGCGCTTTGACAATGTTTTAGACATGAGAGCTGTATCTGACACCAGCAATCGGATAATGGTTGTTTATATTTTATTTGATATTTAAGAGCGGACACTGTCAGAACCAAACATCTCTTAAGAGTAGCAGAAATAAGAACATTGCGACCTATTGTGAGGAGAACCCTTGAAGATAGGATACCCAATGAAGAAATTCACAAAACCTGCAAAATTGAAGACATAGTGGAGAAGACAAGATTCTGGAGGGACTACATCGAGAGAATGGACCCAGCAAGAATTCCTAATATCGTGATGCACGAGACTCCAGAGGGCCATCGACTACCAGGACGACCACCAAAGAGATGGAGAAAAGGCTGGTCGTCTTTATCACAGGAAGAAAGTTGATATCCTGCATAAACAGATCGCAAGATCTACAATAAGAAGAAGAAGAATACTCAATACACGACCAGATAGTCTGAGAAAACTGAGATTTGGGAAGTCCAAAAATGAGGGGACCTCAGGACAATTGGTGTAACAAACTAGAGAATGCAGGTGATTGACTGGGAGAGTGGCGTAGAATTTTGAAGGAGGCCGGGGACCATGGTGGGCTGTACCGCTATTGTTGTTGTTAGTAGAAGAAGATACACGTAACAGTATAGCGGTGTTGATTAGTGAGTGGTTTTATCATGATCTAAAAAATAGATTTTTCTAAGAATATTTAAGGTCTGTGGTTTATCTTCCGCCACAACACGAGGATAAATCATTCAGTGCGCTGATTGCAGATTGCAGACCGTCTTTTTGTTCGTCCACTGTTTGTTTTTATGTAAATCTTGGTTTGGTTAGTCCAAATACACCGACTGAATTCCTAATGTATTTTGTAAGGTGCAATGCTCGGACACCTATGTATTTACATAACTGATTTCGCAATGCAAGTTGCCTGGATTCTTCTTATTCTGTGAGAAGCTTTGCGTGTTTTACATGACAAAAAATATCTAAAAATATACTAATATAAGATAAATAAACTAATTGGTTATAATTTAACTAATAGGTTTAACGTTCGCTTCACGGTGCTACATTTGTTCTTCCATGATGGCTGAGTCTCTCGTTTTCGTGAGAGATTCGTTACAATGGACTTTTAATAATCGAAAATATCTAATAAATGATAGTAACAAATGGAGGAGAAATTGGATTATTATTTTTATTGAGATTAATTTGTAGAATAGAAATTTATATGTAAATAATAATCAGTTTATTTATTTACTCAAAAGATATTACAAACATAATTACAGTTTAAGGCATGTATTTGAGAAAGGATAAAGAATCAGGAACGCATGAGAGATGATTCAACTTTAGGAAGATAATATACTCTCTAAAGTTAAGAGTATTTTTCTTCTGAAAGTACTTTCACTAATATGAAAGACGTCGATCTCCAAGGTAATCTTGTTCAGCAGACTGATTGCTCTTCTCTAGTTGGTTCTTGCGGCCGGAAGAAAGAACAATCTGTGCTGGCGCTTTCGGAGATATCTGTCGGGAACAAAAATACTTACATTCTCCAGCACGGCCGAGTTTTCAAAATATCCCCTAATTAATCTAAAGAAATGGGTTATGAGAAACCCGCTGCAGAGAATTAGACCCCAACATTCCCAAAAGAAACGCTGTGGGATAGAGCCATGGATAGCTACCATACTCTTTCATGTAGAGATACCTAAGAATTTTTTTCTGAACCCTCTCTAGCATAAGGGAATATCTCGCCTCGTGCGGAATCTATATTGTACGTGAATTCTACAGCAGACCAAAGACAGTGTGACAATTACACTGCCATCGGCGGGAATCGAACCCGAGACCTTCGGTGTGGCAGCCACAGCACTTAACACTCGGCCACCAACGTCGTCATCTCTTATGATTATATTTATCATTAGGTCGTTTCACACATATACCATATACATCCATACTGGAAACCAAGACTTGAAGTTATACTCAGATCTTTTAGATGTTTGTGATGTATGATAATTTTTGGGATGCCATTTATAAGTCGTACTATAGCATTGAAAGGATATTGACTAACTTACTTACTAACTAACCATCACGCTGTTTCCCCGAAGGGAAGGCAGAGAGGATGGATCGCCGCATTGTTCTATCCTGGTATAATTTTCGTGCCTATTCTACATTCACACATCGTGATATGCACGCTCGTCGATTGTTCCTACATCGAACATGACCGCCTTTTAGTAATTGATTAATTTGGTCATGCCGTGTCTTCCTAGGGCTTCCTCGACTTTTTTTCCATTCACACTACTTGCATATATCTTTTTAACCATTCTTCCCTCATCCATTCGTTCCATATGTCCAAACCATCTTGTGACCCTTGCTTCCCAGATAAACAAATTCGGTAACTTGCTCTAATTTCTTACCGTTCGCACGTATGCCACAATACATCATAAATTCTTCCTTTTCAAATACCATAACATTAGACTTTGACACGTTCATCTCAAAGTCATACTTATTGCATACTTTGTATATTCTTGAATTCATTCTTTTTTTTTTAAATCTTGAAATTCCTCACATTCATCATAAGGTCGTTTCACACATATACCATATACATCCAAACTGGAGACCAAGACTTGAAGTAACGAGACACTGAGCGTCGCAGCGAGATCGGCTGGATGGGGATGTGAAGGGGGAAGACCAATCTACGATCCAGTGTTGCCGGATCGCACGTAACAGCGATCCGCGCACCCGAGGGTAACAGGGAAACTTATTTTACGGACAACACTCGTATAGGGTACTCAGATCTTTTAGATGTTTGTGATATATGATAATTTTTGGTACGCCTATCATAAGTCGTAGGTAGGTATCGCATTGAAAGGATATTGAAGTTTATTAATTGGTTTCTAGGGATGTTAACATAAATGCCGCTGCAGTAGTCAACTGGAAGAACTACAGAAAAATTGATAATTGTTTTAAATGCATCATTGGGAATATGTGTTATAATTGCTTTGAGCTACCTTAGATGAAAAAAAACTAGCGCTCACTATTTTATTTATTCGCGTTTATTAATGAAAGTTATAAACATACCTACATTGTAAAAAAAGCTATTAATATTAGCTATAAAAAAAAAGCTCATTGCTATTAAAGCTATTAAAAAAAAATAAGCTATTAAAAAAAAAAGAAGCTATTAATCATTAAGACATATTTGCATCGAATCAATACATGTGAATCAATATTCTGATCATGTAAATATTCAATTAAAAATATCAATCTAGCTCACCATCACGCCGTTTTCCCGGAAACGTAGACAAAGAGGATGGAGCGCCATACTGTTCTGTCCTGACATACACCTCTTAAGATTCCTCTACATTCGACGGTTATTGGTCGTGCCGTGCTTCCTTGATCTTCCACGCCTTCTCTTTCCTTCACAATGCTGAATACAACATTTTAACCATTATTCTCTAGTCTAAGTGTGCGCGGAAGATGCCTATTGGTGGCGATGAGGTTCGCAACCCATCAAACCGCGTCTCCCGCGGGGGCGGAAAGATGAAGATGGAGTGCCGCATCGGTTAAAGTTTAGCCGTCCATTCTTTCTGCCGAACTGTTCGGGGAAGTAATTATTTTATTCTTAATTCCATATGTTCTAACGATTTCAATGATCCTTTTTTTATTTTATTATACTTATCATTTTGCCTGCTCCTAGCATCACTTCCATACATAAGGTTTGGTACTAAAACTCCAGTATGTATTGCCAACTTTTTTCAAATTAACTAACTAACTAACTAACCATCACCCTGTCAGTCCGAAGGGGTAAGCAGAAAGAATGGACCGCCACACTGTTTTATCCTGACATACATCTCTCGCTTTCTCTACATTCATACATCGTGTCATGCACGCAAGTTGATTTCTTAGACGTCTTACGTGACCGACATTTAATATTTGATTAATTTGATCGTGCCAAGTTTTCCTCGGCCTTCCTCTATTTGTAGCTCCGTTCAAGTCGTTTACATACACCTTCTTCACCATTCTGTCTTCACTCATTCTTTCCACGTGTCCAAACCGTCTTAACGATCCTTTCATTATTTTGTTCATAATACTTTCATTCGCACCGCATATACTTCTTATATTTGCATTTGACACTCCATCATATACATATTTACGACACATTCGTCTTGGAGATCTCATTTCTACTGCATTTATTCTACTTTCATCCTTCTTTTGCTAGTTCCATGCTTCACTTCCATACATAAGGGTCGGCACAAGAACACCATTGTGCACAGCCATCTTAGCGTTTTTGGATAGGCTTTTTTAAAAATTAAATCTCTGTATATCTAAAATTTAAATCTCTGTATGACTTGTTACTCCGATATTTTATATATTTATTTTTCGATATTTTTTTACAGATAACGTTGGCTTCTCAGAATATAGACTTAAGATATCTTGTCTTATCAGACTGTCACATTTGGGGTGTGGTTGATAATATTTTGCCGCTATGACCGAACCCCTCGAACTGCCGCCAAGTATTAAAGCTTATTGACCTTAGAGCGCTGAAAAGTTCTAGAAATAATAACAAATAAATTATAATAACATTTACGAGATCGACAGACTCACTAACTAACTAACTAATTAACCATCACACTGTCTCCCCGAGGGGGTAGGCACAAAGAATGGACCGCCACACTGTTCTGTCCTGACATACGTCTCTCGATTCCTCTACAATCATACATCGTGTCATGCACGCATGTCGATTTCTTAGACTCCTTACGTGACCGACATTTAATATTTGATTGATTTGATAGTGCCAAGTTTTCCTCGGCCTTCCTCTATTTCTAGCTCTGTTCAAGTCGTTTACATATCGTCGCCCCAGAGCAATAGTGAGATAAACCAGTGCCGTCTTGACAATATAACAAGCCGTAATGTTCCTTTGATATTGTTTATGGTTTGACTTGGTGGAGGCCTTGCACTTATTTGAGTCTCCTAGGCCCTAGGAGACTCAAATAAGTGCAAGGCCTCCACCAAGTCAAACCATAAACAATATCAAAGGAACATTACGGCTTGTTATATTGTCAAGACGGCACTGGTTTATCTCACTATTGCTCTGGGGCGACGATATACCTTCTTCTCCAATCTGTCGTCCAAACCATCTCAACCATCCTTTCATTATTTTTCATTCGAACCGCATTCACTTCTTATATTTGCATTTGACACTCTATCACATACAGATTTACCACATATTCGTCTTAGAGATCTCATTTCTACGGCATTTATTCTACTTTTATCCTTCTTCTACCAGTTCCATGCTTCACTTCCATACATAACGTCGGCACAAGAGCACCATTGTGCACTGCCATCTTAGCTTTTTTGGATAGGCTTTTGTTTGCGATGACAACTTTAAGTGCACCATTTACTCTGTTGCCTGCCCCAACCCTTCTTTCAATATCATTCTCCACTCTCCCATCTTTTGTAAACAATTTCCTAAATAAACAAATCGATGGATGTGCTGTAAAATGTTAATTTAAATCTCAAACTTATTATCCAAGCTTTTCGTTTCTTGAACAATGATACCAACCTTCGTGGCAGAGTGGTAAGTGCTATGACTACCACACCGCAGGTTCCGGGTTCGTTATATTTTGCTTTAGTGTCTATTGCAATAACATATTTCGTTGTTAGGGTAAAACAATACATACAGTAAACCAAACTGTTCGTCAAAGTGATGATAATCAAATTAACATGCTAGTAGGCATATTTGGATCATGTGCTAAGAGGAGAAAAATACCACCTACTTCGACTGATATTAATGGGTAAAGTGAAGAGTTGGTAGAAGGCAGTGGTCCTGACTGCGAAACATAAAAGAGTGGACAGGAATTACAAGAGTTCAGAACCTGTTCCAAGTGGCGCAGGACAGAGTTGCCTTTGCTTGAGTTGTGGGGGGACCTGACACGGCACCGAAAAATTATAAAATTACAATCGGGTGGTAGTCTAGGGCATAGAACGCTTGGCTTCTGATCCAGGGGACTTGGGTTCAAGTCTGAATATGATCGAATTCCTTCTTCATAATAATGAGCTATTTTCTGCTCATATTGAAGATTGTAAATAAAATTCTAATATTATTGATTTAAATTCTTGGATATAGTCTTTTTTTTAATATTCCTATGACCTAACACAATGTCAGATGGTCGATTTTCGCCGCCATACAAAGTTCAAAGAGTTACTGAAATTATTATTGCTAGTAGGCATATTGTAAAATTACTTCAAAAGGAGACAGACAGCCTTTGTCCCGTAATCAAACACATTTTTTTTTCAATATACGAACTGTGAATTTAAAACCAAGTGGTTCTAATTACGATCGGTACTTTAGTATTTATAATATAATATTATAACACAAAGTGAACGTTTCAATCAAAGTTTTCATAATAATTAAATAAAACGATGTTTTTTTTTAAACTACTATCACTTTTTTCTTCACCTGTGTCACCAGTCTGTCGATGCCAGCGATCCTGGGGAAACCGGTGAACCGGTAAATACATCGCTTTATTTAATTATTATTTGAAGAGAATTAAAAAACGTCTTCGTCTCTATTGAGATAAAATTAATCCTTAAAACTTTTTGTGTATTTTTTGTCCAACATTTTTCTTTTGATAATGCTTTTTGGTTAATTTTTGTCCAACCTTTGATAATGCCTTAGAAGGGTGAAATCATCTAAAAAATAATTTACCTCTTAGAAGATTATAATATTTAAACAATTAAATTAGATAATTAAGATATACGTTTTCATTCATATTAATTATTCAAACTACCTGTTGTTTACGATAAAACATTAGTATGAGCGGATATAACCGTGTGGCGGTCCAATTCTTATTCCTACCCTTTCAAAGAGACAGCGTGATGGTAAGTTAGTTAGATAATTTAATATTTCAAGCATACCTCGTGTCAATGGAAGTAGTAGGTGTATATTTCATTGGTCCGGAAGGCCAGGGAGGTCGCGCTTCTGGATGCTCGAGCCAGGTCCTCGAGCCAGAAGCTCGGCCACTGCGTTATATACGAGTACATCATAGGATTGGTCCGCGCCGCATATGCAGTGCATCCCTTTGCCACCATCTTGCCAATTTGTCCCTGGATCTGTCAAAGAGAATTTCACATGTGTATACTCGTAATATGACAAACACTCAATTCAACTCTTCTTTATTGAATCTGTTAGACCCCTCTTTCACAATAAAATAATAATTATTCAATCCAAATATAAATATATCCACTAAAGCAAAGATGGAGGTACACAATATTATGAATGGAGGTGAAGCTTGGATAGAAGGATAAAAGTAGTACAAATGAGATAACTGAGAAGAATGTGCGGGAAAACGATATATGTTATAATTGAATATCGAACGACGAAATAAGGAAGAAATGTAAGGCAAGAATGCAGAAGAAGGCAAATAAAATGTGTTATTTCAAGACTACTGTTCTAATATATTCCCACTCTTGTATCCTGATATGATCTTGATATTTTAACTAATTCACTAACTAACAGACATGTAAGACAGATGGTTGTATTGATCATAAGCAAAATTAAAAAAGGATCCCTTAGATGGTTTAGACATATGGAACTGATGGACGAGAGACGAGTTTAAAATATCGTATACAAGCAGTGTGAGTGGAAAATAAGCCGTGAAATACCCAGGAAAGCATGGCATCAAATTAATCAAATATTAAAAGGCAGCCACACTCTTAGTCGGAAAAATGTGATACGATGTATGAATATAGAGGAAGCTAGAGAGGTATTTAAGGATAGAGCAGTATGGCGTGATGGTTCGTAAGTTAGTAACTAACTAACTAACCATCATGTCGTCTCCCCGAAGGTATAAGCAGAAATAATGGACATCCACACTTTTCTATCCTGACATTTTTCTCTCGATTCCTCAACTTTCATACGTCGTGTCATACACGCACGTCGACCTACGTGGCCGAGTGGTAAGTGCATTGACTGCCACCCCGAAGGTTCCGGGTCCGATTCCCGGCGAGGGCAGTGTGATTGTCACACTGTGTTTGGTCTGGTGTAGAATTCACGTGCCAATAAAATGACGATAGATTAGCTACCTATCACATGTCACGAGAATCACTATGATAGCTATAATACGAGTACCCTTTTCATCGATTTGTCATGATGTAAAGAGCGATTCAACAAAATTATAATAATAATAATTTTTCCGACTCCTCACCTGGCCGACATTAAATATTTGATTTATTTGATCGTGCCACGTTTTCCTCGGTCCTCCTCTATTTCTTGATCCATCTACATCGTTAACATATATTAATTTTACATTATTCCTTCATTCATTCTTTTCATGTGTCCAAACCATACGTAAGGGTAGGTACAAGAACACTATAGTTTGTTAGTATAATAATTAATAATGTGTTAGAACGCCTTGGTTCTGAGAGACGTGTTTGAATATTGTACTCAAGCCATTCGGTCTAGGTCTAGGTCATGTACATCATAAGAATTGTTGATATGAAGGTCAAATTAATCGGCAATTATCCTATTTGAATAGCAGACAGTTCTGCAGGTCGATCCGGTCAGATGAATCATTATATTATACGCGGGTATTTAGTCTTTACGACTCAATAATGTTCCGGACGGTCCCCTAACAACTCGTGCTTCTTTTTCCTCACGCTATTATCATAATCATGAAATTATAAAGACGCTTGATGTCTATAGCGCCGTTTGTGTAGAATATTTGGCTCCAAATAGCTCTTTGTAAGCAACGAACCTAAATCTATGAATTAATCTATATTTATTTTTTATACAACATTTTGAATGTATACAAATACTTGTAGACAAATAATGGATTTAACCCATTGCGAGTTAGTTATTAAAGATTTTCTGCTTAATGCTTACACCTAATCTTAATGAATGGCGCTAGTGTAGATTAAAGGCATTCCAAAAAAGTCCCATATAACACAACATCTCAAAGAACTTCACTGGCTTAAAAGTCCAGAAAGAATCCAGTATAAACTCTGCTGGACAGTCTTCAAAGCGCTACATGGAATGGCACCAAGTTATATATCTGAACTCTGTATAACGGACAGCCTAAATTCTCGGAAATCCACACTTCGCTCGGCGAACTCCTCAGCAATAGGAAGATTAGTTGAGCCGAAGCGTTGCCCCAGTACGAATTTCGGGGATCGAGCGTTCGCGGTAGCCGGTCCATCAGCTTGGAACAATCTCCCTTCACACCTTAGATGCATAAATGATCCGACAGATTTCAGATCTAAATTGAAAACCCATCTTTTTCATATTTCATACCCAATTTAAACATTTATACTTTGTTCTACTATACTTTAAACCGATCGTTTTTTAAGCGGTCACATTTAGATTTTTAGATTTAAAACACGTCTTAATGCGCCCTTGAGGTGATTACATCACAAAAACGGCGCTTTAAAAGTTAGCATATTATTATTATTATTATTATTTTGGTGGCATATATACATCTTCCAAAATTTGTCAGACGTGGTGGTCGTAAGAAGGGCGGAATGGGGAAGGTTGTTAACATAAAGCGATCGCTTAACCCAACCAATGACAGGTCATAAGTCCTGTAAGCGCCTCGACCACCATATTCTGTTTTCAAAAAAAAAAATTCATCTTCGTCGCTATGGAGATACAATTAATCCTTTATTTATTTATTGAAGTCCATATGGTAGTATTGATAGCTCCCAACTGAGATTACCCGTTCTACGGAAGCATTATACATTATATGTAGAAGGTTTTATACCTTCAAATCGGTAGAAAGTATAATAAACGCAGTCAAAGTGAGATCTCTTAGAAGAATGTGTAAATACTCTGTGTATGATAAAGTGTCGAATGAAAATATACGAAGTGAATGCGGTGTGAATGATGATGTTATGAACAAAATAATGAAAGGATCATTAAGATGGTTTGGACACATAGAAAGAATGAATGGTAAAAATGTATACGAGTATACGAGTATTAACGATGTAAATGAGGAAGACCGAGGGAATCGTGGCACGATCAAATAAATCAAATATTGAAAGTCGGCCACGCGAGGAGTCGGAGACATCGACGCGCGTGCATGACACGATGTATGAATGTTGAGGAAACGAGAGATATGTCAGAAAAAAATGTGTGGCAGTCAATTCTTTCTGGAGAGACTGCGTGATGGTTAGTTAGATAGTTAATTTAATCGGGAGAAAGATACAAACGTTTTATATCGTTCTCGCAATGAATTCGAATTCAACAATTTTTTTAGTTTAACCTTTAAGCTGGGCTGCGTTCAAAAATCTTGCCCACATTTTAAACAATTCTCAAATAATCATCAATTTAAAAGGTAGAGTATTTAACGCCTGTGTTCTGCCAGTATTAACGTATGGTATTGGGATGGTCACAATGTCACAAAAAAGTGGCAAGAAACTGAGAGTCACACAAAGAGCAATGAAGAGAGGCATGTTGGGTATTAGCTTGCGGAACAGAGTCAGGAATGAGGACATACGAGCCAGGACAAAACTCTCCGACGTCATCAAGTTGGCCATAAACCTAAAGTGGCGTTAAGCGGGACACGTCGCTCGTTATCCATATGAAAAGTGGACAAGGCGATTGCTGTGCTGGTGCCCGTGAACGTCAAAGCGTTGAGTTGGGGGCCCAAAGTTGTGTTGGCGCGACTATATCCGGAAGAGTGCGGGAACTCTCTGGATTCAGATCGCTCAGGATAGAAGGAAGTGGAAAATACGATAGGAGGCCTGCGTCCAGGAGTGGACGGTCACAACGAGCTGAAGAAGAATAAAAATATAAGTTTAACCATATAAACGATGTAAATACACTTGATCATATTGTATTGTAAATATAGTATTGACCAGTCTGTCGATGCCAGCGAGCCTGGCGAAATCGGTCTTTGTCGAAATAAAGTCAAAAGTGGGAGTAGTTAAAAATCATCATTTTATTTAATCATTATGTAAATATAGTGTTTCTGTATATCACAGAAATATTTTGTAAAAATAAAAAATAAACGTTTTCATTATCATCGTTGAATTTTGTAAAATTAAACATGTTACTTAAAATCTTTTAGGATATTAGATAAACTTAAGGCGCTAACACTGTGGGATTCCATAATGACGATTTTTTTATGAAATAAATCACTGTTTTTTCCACTTTTGAGTTTATTTTTCTCGACATGTTTCGAAGGCTTTCACCATCACCTTCGGGAGAACAATATAAACTAATCGTTCTCCCGCGAATGAAGGTTTAAGTGGAAAAAGTGGAGAAAACAGTGTTTTGATTCATAAAAATCGTCTTTTAGAATACTTGTGTTTTCATCAAAGACGGCTAAAACAATTGAATTCATAGTTTTGTTTTTAATTCTGTTGGATTCTTGTTTTATTTCAGGTTTTCAAGCTGTGCCGTGGAAACGAGCCAAATGCTTAAACACAAGATTAAAAAAAAATGGATACTGATTTGGCTTTACAAATCTACTGTCACCATTGTAAAAAGTGCTCTCGAGACATTTGGTAGCGTAGAATGCCTCAAGTTGAGGCCGTCATGGTATCGTTCCATAAAATGGATATAATAATACAGTTTACCTCTATCTGATTCATTGAACCTTTATTTTTCTTAAATTCCGTTTTCATTGACATTAATTATTTCAGAGTAAAAGTTGTTCTTTGATGACAAATATGAAACTTTCTCTAGAGTGTTTACATATTCTGTTCTATAAATACCGAACTGGACGTACCTTGTGCATTAATGTAGAAATACCAAAAGTTAAATAGTGTGTCCGCGTATGGCTCGTGTGCGGCTATATATTCATGTTCCTAAATGATGATAAATTATATGGTATTTAGGCGCATTTACCACTAAATATTATGAATTTATTTAAGGCGGGTGTATTCAAACGAAAGAAGTCGAGGTTTAAAACATTACAAGCATCTTTTTTTTTCATATGAAGCACTCACTTTCTGATTAAACACTCTAAACTTATAGTTTATATACGAGTAAAATACTAAAACACTTTGTATATAACCACGGTATGGTTATTATAATTGATGCCAACTATAATAGATTAGTTAGTCAGTTAACTCAATGAACAGACTGGAATCAAGTTAACTCAATGAACTGACTGAAAGCATTTGAAATGTGGCTCCATCGCCGAATGCTCAGAGTTCCCTGGACAGACATGGTTACCATTACCGAAGTCCTGAGGCGACAGGGAACTGTTATCAACTATCAAGTTTGGAAAGGTCTCACATCTGGGTCATATACTGCGTGGGGAAAAGTACCACATTCTCCAACTGATATTGGAGGGGAAAATTGAGGGACGCCGAGGGCCCGGAAGAAGACAAATGTCCTGGCTGCGAAACGTGAGGGAGTGGACCGGCATTCGAAGTGAAGAGGAGCTGTTCCGAGCAGCGCAGGACAGGGACAGGTTCGCTGAGGTGATCGCCAACGTTGAAGGGCACTTGATAAGAAGAAGATAATAAGTATAAATAAGCACAAATAACTTAGTTAACACCACTTTATTATGAGTATATTTATTTGTCTATATGTTTCGAAAGCAATGCTTTCATCTTCAGGAACAACAGTTTACTAAAGTTAAATACAATTAAGATAGTAGTTTAATAGTTAATTATAAGATAAAAGTTTCGCTTGGACCCAAGCTTAACTATTAACTATATTGTGAGGGCACTTGAAGAAGAAGAAGATAATAGTTTCACTTGGACCCAAGCTTCAATTAAGACAAATTATTTTTTTATCAAATATATTTATTATATTACCCTGATGAAGCTTCTATCCAAGCGAAACTAGTTGGCATCAATTATAATAACAATACCGTGGTTAAATACAAAGTGTTTTATTATGATATTTTATATCTTTTTTTTTTGTTCAAACAGAGACACAGCAGGTAACAGATGTATACAATTAAATAACAATATACATTTTTGAATAACATTGTATTTTCACAGAATAAGCGAGAAATGTGAGGTTGAGGATATTATAAGATGGAGCAGACAGCGAAAAAGGGACTGGTACGGTCATGTTCAAAGAATGGACACCACCAGGACAACCTCATGGGACTCGTCCTCGTCCCCGTGCTCGTGGAAGACCTCCTAAAAGATGGAAGGACAGCTGGGAATCTACCTCACAGGAGGAGCAACATTCTGGAGAACAGACCACTTAGGTCTACAATAAGGAAGAAGAAGAAGCCCCTGTTTTAAGATAACATGTTTCACCTCTTAAAGTGTAAACGTGTTAACGGATAATTGAGAGTGCACAGTTCTGATATTGCTGTCAATAAATTCATAAATTTCACCTTTATGGACTAATATCAATCCCCAGTGGTTATTTTATTACAAAGATTTAGACATATATAATAGTTGTCACGGAATGTCAAATTGATAGCCTGTTTGATTTTGATAGAACGAAGTGTCTGGGATAGTGGCGGTCAACCTTGGGTCAGCGAGCTGAAATCAAACCATAAAAAATAATTAAATAAAACGATGTTTTTAGTACTATTTCCAATTTCGTAGTTATTTTGACAGTGGCCGGTTTCACAGTTTGGTCTCAGTCTGAACGTGTAGGTATTTAAAATCATTTAAAAAAAATATCATAATGGAAATCACGTGTTAAGTTTATTAAAGTGTACTTACTTTAATTATTGTTCTTCTGTATTGTTTTTGGCAAATAAAGGAGATATTGGCAAATAAAAGATTTGTTCAATACATCAGAAACAAATATTAAAATAAGTAATTAATACGAATGAAAACATACGTTTTCTTGAATTTTTTTAATATTTAATGTGAATGACATGTTTGCCTCTTTAATGTATTGTCAAATGTGATAATGCCTTAGAAAGGCGAAACGTGTCATTCACATAACATTTAATAAAACTTCTATAAAACACACGTTTTCATTACTATTATTTCTTAATTTGGAGTTTTAACAAAAAATAAATTAAAAGTAAGGCTTTCTAAGAAAATGAAGCTTGCATTTTAGTGAATTCCCATAACATACAAACAAAGAAATGAGTTTTTAAAATGCTGATTGTATTCTTTTTTTTGAATTTCGAAAGGATCTGCTGGACTGAATTTATCATAATTATCAAAACACTAATAATATGTAGTTATAACAGTTTACACAATTTCAGTTTACAGTTTAACCGCCCTACTTTCAGGTTATTTTCCGAGAAACGTGCCAAAAAAGTAGTTTTTTTATTAATAAAATTTAATTATATATTAGTTTTATTTTTTTTAAATTACGAAACGTCAAATACTCGGCCGCACGCGCCTGCCCCTTGTAAAACTATCATATTTATGAAGACTTGTACTCAAGTGTTGTTGGCACACGCGTGTATTCCTAACAGTTTGTACATTTTAGGTACATTACTTTTTCTCAAGCGCGTACGTGATACGGGATAGCGCAGAATGGTACAGTCAAATTGAACGTATCACGTACGTTCAAATACGTAGGGTGGTAGGGAGAGTTTATTTTCATATATTCGCGAAGTGTTTTAAACTTCACACACAATAAATATGTTTTTCTTACTATAATAATTATTTAAAAAAAGTCAAATATATAAAGGCTTAAGGTAAGTTTTAGGATGAAATTAAATATTAAATATTAATAAAATGTACGTTATTTCTCACACATGTATAAGCGAAACCGGTTAACGTCTAGTTTAATTTAATACAGGATTAAAAAACTAAATTTATTTATTTATTGTTTGGTATACAAACAAAATAACAAGCAATAAAAATATATTTTACATTAAATCTGATGATGTAAAATATTATATTCAATATTTCAAAACATCTTTTTTCTAGAAGTTTTATTGCTACTTATGTTATTGACATATTTCGTCTGTCTAAGACATTAACAAATGTGATTAATTGTAATGCTTCCCATGTCATTTGATGATCCATTTGAAAACATGGGTTAAGTAACATGACAATGCCTTAGAAAACGTGTGTTTAGAAACATGATAATGATTAATACGAATGAAAACGCCAGTTTTCTAGAAGTTTTATTATATTTTATGGGAATGACATGTTTCGCCCTTCTTAGTCATTATCAAATGCCTTAGAAGGGCGAAACATGTCATTCCCATAAAATATAATAAAACTTCTAGAATACTGAGGTTTTCATTCGTATTAATTATTTAATATGGAGTTTCACATCATTGTTTAAAAAACAATAAACATGATAATGCATTAGAAAATATGTGTTAAGAAACAAGACAACCTAAGAAAACCTGTGTTTAGAAACATGATTATGCCTTAGAAAATATGTGTTAAGAAACATGATAATGCATTAGAAAACACGTGTGGAGGGATATGATAATGCCTTAGAAAACAGGTGTTAAGAAACATGATAATGCCTTAGATAATATGCAAAGCATGTCATTCACATAAATTGTAATAAAACTTCTAGAAACCAAAGGTTTCCTACCCCTGATTAAGAACAAACGCCCCAAGGTGCCTGAAACAGGAACTGATACCGATACGCAGTGCCTGGGGCGTACAAGAACCAGTGCGCCGAAGAAAGCGAAGAATGGCGATTTTTTTGTCCAATCGAATGTTCACTGTGCGGGAGAAAAAAAATTGCTTTCCACACGTGACGTGAATTGCACGATCTCCTCGAAAAGTGTTCCTAGCACTTGGTGCATGTTTTCACTTTGATTTCGAAATTTGCGCGTTGATTAGAAGCAGGTAGAGGTCTTGTATGTTGCCCCGTTCCGTCTCACGCACGTTCATTAGAAAATAATTATGTGACATGTCTGAGTTCCATATTTGAAGTTATGATTAAATAATTACTTTTGTTAGTAGCTTTGCTAATTAAGTTATCATTCAGTGGTAAAATCCCACAGGCGTTTTTGACTCAACCACCTGACTTCACATGAAGCTTAGTTAAAACGCATGTGAAATTATAATAATGGATATTTTTTTTATAATTCAAAATAGTGTTTCAATGGGACGTTTATTTATATATACATTTATAGAAAGTAGCAATTATATTTTTATCATCTAACGTTTTATATAAACCAACTTACTAATCTACTTAATAATATCAATATACAATAAGAAATTGAATGATATATAAAGCACCATTTTTATGAATTAAAGGCGGGTCACACTGTTTGAAACAAACTCTCCACAGGGGTGACCTTGGTGGAGAGCTGTGGAGCCCGCGGTTGGTGTAGCGTCCACACTTGGTTTAAAACAAGCTTTCCACACGTGGAATGCGTGTTTAAACGCGCGTCCGTCCACAAAGATTGTTGAAGGTCAAACGAATTTTGGTTTCAAACAAGTGTCTACACAGTTTTAAACCGCCGGTGGAGACCGATGTGGAGAGCTTGTTTAAAACCGTGCCGTTTAAGGCCGTGCCACACTGTTTGAAACAAGCTCTCCACAGGGGTGACCTTGGTGGAGAGCTGTGGAGCCCACGGTTGGTGTAGCGTCCACATACTGTTGTAAACAAGTTTTCCACATGTGGAATGCGTGTTTAAACGGTGGATCCACACGCATACTATGCGCGTCCGTCCACAAAGTTTGTTGAAGGTCAAACGAATTTTGGTTTCAAATAAATGTCTACACAGTTTTAAACCGCCGGTGGAGACCGATGTGGAGAGCTTGTTTAAAACAGTGTGGCACGGCTTTTAATCATATCAAGGGCGTTGCAGAAAATGCTCCGTTTTATGAACTGGTTGAAATTAATCATATTTAGTATGAGGGCTGCACTTGGCGCAGTTGATCACCATTTACATCAGGATATGAAAATTTGAAAAACCACTTTTTGAGCCTCAATTCTTACCGTAAATCTTCTATCGATTCCTCAACATGAATACAAATGCCATTTGATAAGGCCTTAGAAAATATGTATAGATTTGTTGCGTTCTTACCTGAAATACTTCTATCAATTCCTCAACATGAATACCAATGCCATTTGATAAGGCCTTAGAAAATATGTATAGATTTACCACACGCTAAAGAAATCCCATTTTCATTTTAATTAACTAACGAACAATGGTGTTCTTCTACCGACCCTTATGTATGGATGCGAAGCATGAAACTGACAAAATAAGGCTGAAAGAAGAATAAATGCAGTAGAAATGAGATATCTTAGACGAATGTGTAGATATTCGGTGTAAGATAGAGTGTGTAAAATATAAGAAGTGAATGCGGTGCGAATGATGGTGTTATGAACAAAATAATGAAAGGATCATTAAGATGATTTGGACATACGGAAAGAATGAATAAAGAAAGAATGGTAAAAAAATGATAAATTAACGATGTAAATGAAACCAGAAATAGAGGAAGACCGAGGAAAACGTGGCACGATTAATTAATCAAATATTGAATGTCGGCCATGTGAGGAGTCAGAGAAATCGACGCGCGTGCATGACACTATTTATGAATGTTGAGGAACGAGAGAAATATGTCAGAAAAGAAAAGTATGGCAGTCCATTCTTTCTGCCAACCCCGTGATGGTTAGTTAGTTAGTTTCTTATATTATAATCAAATAAAAATATAATAAAAATAATGTCATATCTCATAGATACGCAATATCCCTAGCAAATATCTAAATATCTGAAAGTTCTCAGTTTATGTTGTACTATTGATATTTCCCATGCCAGATGCTATAAGTCATTAGAAATTGTGTGATTACATCACCTTTGATGATACGATGTTTTTTGTTGATAGTGAAACTATTCGCGCAATCAATATTAAAGAAAGAAATCGTACTCATCTTCAGCCATTAACTACAGCCTGTATATAAAATATAGGAATGGAATTTTTATTTATAATATTGAGATGTCGGAATGAAACTACACATCACAACCATGGGTGGTTTGGCATTCAATTTTGCTGTCAGAGAACATTGAAAAAAAAATGTATATATATTTTTTCCCTTTAAATTATTTATAGTTTCTTGATCCACCTAGTAGGCTGTCTCTCGACACTTCTTCGGCCCAACCTTGGCCTCCATTCAGTAACCATGCTCACATCGAGAGAATATGTGGAGTTGCACTGAAAATGTTGGGATTTATTCTCCGAACTGGTAGAGTTTTCAAGAATCCCTATGTTTTGCGAATTTTGTACAACTCATTGGTCCGGAGCCGGCTCGAGTGTGGCTCGGTGATATGGAGTCCCCACGAGGCGAGATACTCGCTCATGTTAGAGAGGGTTCAGAAAAGATTTCTGAGATATCTCTACATGAGGGAGTTTGGTAGCTATCCGTGGCTTTATCCCACTGCATTCCTCTTGGGCATGCTGGGGACCAATAGTTTACAGATAAGAAGGGATGGGTGCACACTTACCCATTTCTTCAGACTTATCAGGGGATTCTTTGAGAACTCCGTCATCTTGGAGGCTATCCATCTCTATGTTCCGGATGGCTATCTTCAACAGCGTCAGCACAGACTGTTTTATCTCCCAGCATGCAGAACCAACCTGCCTCTGGTGATGCCGGTGGGGAGAGCAATCAAACTGCTGAACATGATCGCTTCGGAGATCGATGTCTTTCATATTCGTGAAAGTACATTCAGAAGACAAATACTCTTGACTTTGGAGAGTATTTTGTATTCCTAATGTCGAACCATCTCTCATGCGTTCCTGGTATTATATATTCCTTATGTTTTACCTGTTCTCAATAGATGCCTTAAACTATAAAAAATGTTTGTAATGTCTTTTGAGAAAATAAACTGATTTGATTTGATCTGATTTGATTTGATTGATTTGATCTGAACCCTCTGGCTCCATCCTCCATCATCCCGTCGGCACACATGCCCAGCCCATTGCTACTTATGCCGGTGACCCTGGTGCGTCTTCTAATCTCCACGTTGGATATATGGTCTCGAAGCAAGATACCCAACATGGATCTTTCCGTTGTGCAACTTTAATTTTGTGCTTTGCTTATTTAGTTAACGTCCTAATCGCTCGTATTAAGAAAAAATAACGTAAATATGTATGTATAAAATATATGGTTAGCACGGATATATGGTAGCAATGGAACAACATATGTACGAAGAGGTCCAGCATTTCACCCATCTGGGCTCGAACCTCAATTCCAAGAACAAGCAGGCATAAGAATTAAATATTAGCCTTTTAGCAGAAAACAGATCTTTTAATGGGTGTCAGATGCTTCTGGGCTCTAAATTACTCAGCAGGAATACTAAACTTTTAATATATACCTAAGACTATCATAAGACCGATAGTCACCTTCGGCTGTGAGACAAGGTCTCTAACGCAGATAGAGGAAGGCAGGCTGGCAGTTTTTGAGAAGAAAATACTGAGAAAAATTGTTGGACCCACGCTGGAGGATGTGACTTACAGAATTAAAAGAAACCTTGAACTTGAAGAACTGATTAACCATGAAACAGTAGTGAGATTCTGTAAGTCTCAACGCCTACGGCTGGCTAGCCATGTGGAAAGAATGCCAGAGGGTAGAACACCACAAATTATATCCAGATGGGTGTCCCGCGAAAAGAGACCATGAGGCAGACTGAGGAAAAAATGGGCGGATTGCGTGGAAAAAGATTGGGAGAAAATGGAAGGAGCTAGGGAATGGAGAGAGATGGCCAGGGACAGAAGTCAGTGGAGGACCGTTGTGGAGGAGGCCAAGTCCCACACCGGAATGTAGCGCCGAGAAATGATGAACGTATATACATATGTATATGTACATTTTCAAAGTGTTTTCTTTGATATATTGAGTTATTAATTGTGTTTTAAAAATCGTGCCCTGTGCAAGACTTCAGAAATATGCACGAATTAAACGTTAATCTATTACGCATATAAAATATATTAATTATTTTGTCTGTGTAGAGGTTTATATGTATTATTTGTTACATGTATGGAGTACTTTCATAGTTTTAATTACAAGTGGATAGCAAATAGAGGCTTACTACGAAAATAAATAATTATGCCATCAATCAGCGGTGCGCGTGTTGTAAAATTTAATGGAACCTAATGTCTAGCCATAAAATAATAACCTTTCTCTCCAAAGTTTCCAATAATTAAATCAATGAACACGAGTAACAATACAATGGACAGGTACAGATTACGTTTTATTATAATTTTTTGCACATATGAGGTTTCTTATTCTCTCTCGCTTGTTTTATATAATCATATTACGTTCATATTGATTTAATGCTCTGAATTAATTATTTATGTCGTTTGATGAAAATTTTATAAAAGCACTAATAAATTTAAAGCTTATTGTAGAAAAGTATGTAGTTTTAAAATTATGAATACTGTATAAGGTAAGAATTTTGTATTAAGTGCCTTGACTGGTCGCGTTATTCTTCTCATATGTCATACTTGTTACTGAAACTGTAACAAAAGATCGGACACAGAGAGAGGGCGTGACGGTTAGGAATTTGGTACGAACATTATAATGTGTTTCTATATATATTACTTGCGTTTCTACTCTTGTATGTTCGGCAAATTTCTATTGTAGTTGCTCGTACGCAGCCATGCAGTTTTTTTGACCCCGACAGGTTTTTACGACCCCAAAAGATTAATTAATTCAGCGAGTGAACGTGTGGGACATGCGCTAAAATGGAAATGTGAAAGCCAATATACACTCTAATCTACATAATATCATATTAATTACGTGCTAAAATTGTAACTATACGATGATGTGTAGCTGGTACACATTGCTTCTAACTAACTAACCAACGCCGTTTCCCCGGACGGGTGGGCAAAGAGGATGGAACGCCACATTGTTCTATCCTGGCATAATACTCGCGCCTCTTCTACATTCACACATCGTGACATGCACGCTCGTCGATTGTTTCTACTTCCAACACGGTCGCCTTTCAGTAATTGATTAATTTGGTAATGACATGTCTTCCTTGGCCTTCCTAGACTTTCCCATTCACACTACTTGTATATATCTTTTTACCCATTCTTCTATCATCCATTCGTTCCATATGTCCTAACCATCTTAGTGATCCTTTCTTAATTTTATTTATCACGCATTCATCCGCCATACATTACATTCTGACGTTTTCTTCTTCCTCAGCCTATTCCCGTCCACTCCTGGACAAAGGCCTCCTCCATTCGCTTCGCTACCATGCCACTCTGTCCTGTGTAGACTGCATCCAGGTTATTCCGACGTGTCTGTTCAGATCATCCTTCTACAGCAGTCTTCTTGACCACTTTTCATCTGAGCTTCTGGCTACGTGACCTGCCCATTGCCATTTTAGAGTCGCCACCCGGTGGATGATGTCAGTGACCTTTGTTTCTTCTCTCACCGTATCGTTTCTGACTCTGTCTCTTAGGCTTATTCCTAACATGGCTCTTTCCGTGGCTCTTTGGGTCACTCGTAGTTTCTCTGGACTTTGTTTGGACAATGTAACAGTTTCAGGACCATAAGTACTAACTGGTAAAACGCAGGCTTCATAGACTTTTCGTTTCAGGTTGATCGGTATACTCCGTTGTTTAAGGATGTAACCCTTGTTTCCGAAAGCTGCCCAGCTTAGTCCAATTCTTCTTTTTAGCTCTGCGGTTTGGTTATCTCGGCCTCGGGCCTCAACAACAGCACGGCTGAGTTTTTGTTAAGACGGTTTGAACACTTAGAAAGAATTAGTGAAGAAGCCAGAATGGTGAAGAATGTATATGTAAACGACGTGAACGGAGCTAGAAATAGGGGAAGGCGAAGGAAATTTGGCACGATCAAACCAATCAAATCATAAATGTCGATCACGCGAGGAGGCGGATAAATCGAGGTGCGTGCATGACACGATGTGTATCAAGACAGAACAGTGTGGCGGTCCATTATTTCTTCCTACCCCTCCGAGGAGACGGCGTGATGGTTAGTTAGCTAGTAAGTTTTTTTAAATATTATTATTAATTCTATAGTGGTAACACACGACTTTTTAATGCGTTTTTTTTTCTCAGTAAGTTAAAAGTTAATTAGAAATAATAGTGCTTGTATTAAACTGTAATCACACAATACACCAATGGTAACAACTCCTAGATGCATTAAGCGCACTTTGCGTGTCGTAACGTAATTAAATATTTCAGTCATGTGCTGATATAAATAAATAATTCCCCATTTACAATTACGCAGTGTCATTTTTTACGCCTGTTGATTACTCAAGAAATTTCTAAACAGAAAAAAGTGATCCTGTTTTTTGTGCTTCTTGCGTCATTGCATTTTAAGAGCTAAAACTACACCTCTTTATGAAAGCGTCAGAGCCAAGGATTACTACTTCTTGTAAATTTAGTGTTAAATTATATTTGTCACATAACCTGGAGAGATCAAGACAACCTCAAAAGGATCATAATAATGGAAAAAGTAGAGGGAAAGCGACTACAAAGACGGCTTCTCAACAACCGCAGCCTGGAGACTGACCAAGAGCGCGTGCGAGCCATGGTCGATGGTTTACGGGAACGACATGACCATCATCCAAGAAAAAGATTAACTTAGTATAGCAGACCGAGTGTGAAATACCACTTTTAGATCCAAAACAGGAGTGATGGACATCAGCGGAAAAGTGGCAACGCTGAAATAGCGCTGCGGGAGACTATATCGCCGACAGATCTGTTGATCAGTGACGGTACTCTCATAGAAGCCCAAATGCCCCGCTTGCGTAAGAAATTTTGAATCAAAACCCCCAGATTTACAAATTTAAGTAATCATGCCCCCGCATAAACCAACAACCCACCAAATCACCTTCCGACAATGTTCCCATCAGACGTTAGAGGAATAACTAAAAGAGCTGAACCTCTGTAAACCAGAAGAGATTTTGATTCAAAATTTCTTACGCAAGCCGGGCTTCTGGGCTTCTATGGGAGTACCGCCACTGTTGGTGATAGGTAGACAGAACGTCTTCTTTCCTGGCATCATAGAAACCCTTGACGTCCCCAACTTCGATGAATGGATGACATTAGAGAGATCGCCGGATGCGTGTTGTCCAGGACTTGCCGGGTTTGATACCCGGCGATAATAGTGTGAGAAAAAAAAATCTCACACTTTCTTTATTCTGGTAGAATTCATGTGGGAGTATGGGGATAGATTGATTACCTATTACATGTCATGAGAATCAATAACTTAAACAAATTGTATGCAGTGATCGGGTTCAAAATACCTGTTGTATAAAAATATATGTTTTATACAGGAAAGCTTTGTCAATTGTTACGATTACATTTGATGATGCCTTACCAAAACGAATCATGTCATTCACATAAAATATTATAAACTATTCTTAAAAACAGACGTCTTTATTCGTAATAATTAGATAAAAGAGGTTTTGAATGGAATATCATATTTAAACATTTTTCGAATTAATACAACCGAGACATCGAATTCTAAGAAGAGTGCGTAAGTGACGTCACGCGCCAGTAAATATGTTCAAATGAATACGTGTCCCCACAGACTAGTTGTGCAGTTAATAATGCAAATTTCTGAGTAAGTTTTTTTCAAGTTAATGTTACTCATCTCGATTGGCGCCGCTGACAAAATGAAATTCTTTAATCTTAATCATCTCGGTGTATCATAAATATATACATATACATTGACGACCCTCGTGGCCGAGTGTCCGTGCCGAGAATCGAACCCGAGAGCCCGAAGGTTCCGGGTTCGATTCTCGGCGATCTACCTAGCACATGTCACGAGAATCAATATGATAGGTATACCCTTTACATCGATTTTGCGCGCGCTGTAAGATGATCGCTTATGATGATGGTTTTGTTAATGATACATTTCGTTAAAAATAATTAAGAATCCTTTACAAACGAAAAACTTGAAAAACACCAGACCAAAGACAGTGTGACAATCTCATGGAAAATCTAACGCGGGACCTTTGGAGTGGCAGTCATAGCTCCTGCCACTCTGCCACGAAGGTCGTCAATTCTCAGACAGCGACAGTAAAGATTGTTTTACCTACACCCCGCCGGAACCAACCTGCCTCTGGTGACACAGGTGGGAAGAGCAATTAGTCTGCTGAATGCGGTCTCCTCGGAGATTGACGCATTTTATATTAGTGAAAATACGTTCAGAAAACAAATAGGTAGGTACTCTTGACTTCGTAATGTCGCAGCATCTGTCATGCCTTCCATTAAATTGCATATAATCATATTTTACCTGTACTCAATAGATGCCATAAACATTAATATTGTTTGTTGAGATAATGAACTGATTTGATTTTTTTAATGTATACAAATACTGGAATTTTACCCATTGCAGGTTAATCATTTTTAAGAATTTTTTAAGAAAAATGTGAAGTGTTCCTAAACATTGTAGCATATATACATCTTTCAAAAATGTGTCAGACGTGGTGGTCGTAAGAAGGGCGGAATGGGGAATGTTGTTAACATAAAGCGATCGCTTAACCCAACCAATGACAGATCATAAGTTCCGTAAGCGCCTCGAACACCATATTCTGTTTCCAGAAAACAATTTACATCTTCGTCTCTATTGAGATACAATTAATCCTTAAAAATGATTTGATTTTATTCCATTTTATATTTTGTTTTATTCAATTTATTATTCTAGTTTAAAGGAAATAAAAATCATTGCTAAATAAGTTTTCTTAGAGATGAAAATCATTACTCAAGCACATTTGTAAAACCGTTAACTAATCTTTAGTGTTATGTGATATGAATGACATTTGCGATTAGGAAACGAATAGAAATTTCCGTAAAAAAACTCTACAAGTGTTTCTTATGATCTTGATATAATAAATTATATAGGTGACGGGTAAAAGTTTCAGTTAACAGTATCATTTTATAGTAGCATTTCATTTGTTTAGCGACACTTTCCAATCTATCATTCTTTTGTTCTGATAATTTATTAGTGCAACATAATCTGAAATCAAATGAGGCTAATTTAAATATCTCAATCAATTAATCTATCTATCACGACATTTCCCTGGAGGCGTAAGCAGAGAGTATGAATTGCCGCTGATAAATCTCTTAAGCTTCCTTTATATAATATTTATACGAGTCATACAAGAAAGTCGATTCTTCTGACTTCTTACATGGCCGACCATTAAAATTTGATCAATTGAAATCATGTTATGATTTAATATGTGTCGACTACGTCAGGTGCAGCCCTCATACTAAACAACAACTTACCCTTAAAACAACTTAGACAATTTCTAAATAAAATATTTTATCGTGCACAAAATTGTCCAAAAAAACAACTAATTCAATAACACTAATATAATTATATTTTTATGTTTATGATCAAATGTTCGTATGTCTTGAGACCTGACAGGGTATATTTTAGTATGCAATGAATTCAGCAACAGTCTAGACCAGTGGTCGGCAAACTACGGCTAGCGAGCCTTTGGCTACTTCAGTGTGGCTTTCTTAAAATGACGTTCTAAAAATAAACTTTTTACTATAATTTAATTGCATTTTAATATAATAAATGAAATGTACCTGAAATGAAAATAACAATACCCAAATAACAAAACTGAATTACCTAAAATTTTCTATGGAAATGCAAGGCTTTGGTTCAAATTAAACGTAATAAATTTAAAAATAATAATTAAAAAAATATATCAATATGTACGATGCACAAAATATGACATCTAGTTATTATTCAGTATACATAGTTTTCGGCTAACACCAAGGTAGACGACCACCAAAGAGATGGATCGACAGCTGGGAGTCGACATCGCGGAGGCTTATTTAATTTAGAAGAAGAAGAATAGTTTTAACCGAATTCTAAAAACATATTTCTCATATATAAATTTGACACTATCGGAAATAAAATAAGTCGTTATGCTGCTGGTATTTCAAATCAAATCAAATCTAATCAAATTAGTTTACTATTTCAACAGAATACAATATTAATGCTTAAAGCATCTATCGACTACAGGTTAAATATAATTTAATCAATACGACCTTCGTGACAGAGTGGTAAGAGCTCTGACTTCCATACCGAAGGTCCCGGGTTCGATTCCCGGTGATGGCAGTGTGATTGTTACACTGTCATTGGTCTGGTGTAGAATTCACGTGACAATAAAATGGCGATAGATTGGCTACCTATCACATGTCACGAGAATCAATATAATAACTAAAAAATAAATTGTATACAGTAATTGGGTCCAAACGACCTGTTATATACATAAAAAAAAATTATAGCAGAAATACACGAGAGACGGTTTGACATTAGGAAGGCAAGATACTACGAGTATCTAAAGTCAAGAGATTAATTAAAAGTATTTGCCTCTTTTGGCTTGTGAGTTTGCCGACCTCTGGTCTAGCCGGAGCAACGAGCTTTGATATTATTGAAGCGCAGACGATATCCATTCTAGGTACACCTCTATAGATGCACGTTACGTGTAAGAGTATTAGCCTCGTGTCTCGTGTGACCCATTTATGGAACCATTAAGCCCGTATCATTGAAGAGCAACAAGGCGGAAGCGGCGACGCCAATCTTCCAGTCTCCTCCTTTATTCCCCAATATCCTCCCACAGCTCCCAGCCCGGTCACCGTCCATTAAGAACATTAGGATCCGACTCCTGCCTGTTCCTCTTGCCGCCACATGTTGCGCGAATTCTCACAATCAATTTGATATCCCGGAATTCCCGGCCGCGCACATGTGCAAATTAAAACTGTAGGTATGAAGTGTGTGAATTATGAATGGGTATGAGGATCTTCTAAACATGTGTTAAAAGATCGCGTTAAAAAAAAGAATTAAGTGAAAACAGCACGTATTTTCTTCCCACCATTCAAAGGAAATCTCCCTTCATACAGACTCACATTTTATACATGGTGCTTCATTTTAAGGTATGTTTTCATTAAGAGATAACATCTAGATTAAAATATTTCACCAGATTATTGATTTTATGAAGGTCTAGGCATTAATACTGCGGAATTTCTTAATGATGATTTTTTTATGAATTATTAAAAAATAACATTTTATTCCACTTTTGAGTTTAGTTTCTCGTTGGGTTTCAAAGGCTTTATACCTTTATCATTGAGAGAACGATATTCACGACAGTAAAACTCAGAAAATGACACAAATCTCTGGAAATACAAATATTTCGCGTTTATTTATTCTTCTATTTTAATATTATATTAAAATCAGTTTATATTTTCTTCTTTAATATAATATATTCGCCTTCACTTGTGGATTCATATTTGAATAAATATAATTGCACTTAGTATTTTTACAATATTTTTTTACGCTTTTCACAGAAACATTTCGGCTATAACACAACCTTTTTCAATGTACAAAATTTTAACTCATAAAATCTAAAAGAAAATAAAAATTATACATTAAAAAAAATGTACATTGAAAAAGGATATGTCATGACCGAAACATGTCTGTGAAAAGTGTAATAAAATGTTGTAAAAATACCAATAATTAAGTAGTAGTTAGTAGTAAGTGCAGTTATATTTATTATTGTATTTATGTATATTTTTTTGTAAAATACAGTTTGATTAAAAATACATGAAACCGCACGGTCAAAAAAATAATTAAAAGTATTATTTTAATATAAAAATGATTATCACCATTCGAAAATAATCAATCCCCTTTCTTCGGTTCAATGGCAAGCTGGTTTCTTTAGATTTATTATTCCTTGAACAATGATATAAAACTCCCTGTTAAATAATAAATACGAATGAAAATGTATGTTTTATAGAAGTTTTATTATATTTTATAGGAATTACGTGATTTGTAAGGCAATATCAAATGTTATCACTAGGCATTAATTATTGCGCTAAAATGTGTTAATAAGGTAATTACCGAATTCTGTAACCCTGATTACCGATTTTTTCTCCTGAAACTCGTGTATTTAAACAACAACGCGTTTATTTTTCGCTACATTTCACATAAATTATAATAAAACTTCTAGAAAACAGACCTTCGCATTCGTCCATCCAGTATTATATATTTCCAGAGCGTCAATATCTTTATCAAAAACGAACTGTATTATTTAAATTAAATTATTTATGTACCATAATATATCATAATGATGTGGAATTTCCCTTCTGTAAAATAATGACTGACATCGTATGTAATTTGCATATTAATTATATGAATCAGAATATGCAGTCAAGCTATTTAATTCCTTGGGAAGAAAATAAATACCGATTAGCATTTAAAAATAAATTCAATATGACGTTATTATGTGTTCTGCTATTACTTGTTTATTTGATTTGCAAATCCGTTCGTTTATAAAACGTTGTAATTGTTGATATTCAGTTTAAATTCCCACGATACTTAAGCAAAAATGATTCATGTAAAAGTTTAAGTTAGCAACGACCATTTTTTTGCTTTTGAAAATGTACTTTTTATATTATCTATGTATAATACAAGAGGTTCTTTCGGACGAATCGCATCACAAAAGGTTTTTGGCAAGGACGTCCAGGACTTCAGCCCGTTGTCCTGTCTGGCTTAGAAAGTTCAATTCCCTGAATTTGCGTAGCAAGATATAACAGTTTTCTCGTAGTAATATACTCTCTCGTAGCAATATACGAGTACTTGCTTGAGTATACTACGTACAAGTGAGTTCAATCGTAGAATTAGGGTTTAAAAAAAACTCACATTGTTGTTAAATGTTATATAACACAAATTTAATATAATTTTCAATTGTATGTTCAAACACGGAACATGCCCAAACTCTCTAAACAAATTATTTTGTTTAATCTATCCTTTCGCTCTGAAGTATTATTTTTAGATATTATATTAAACAATGTTTTGAAAAACATTAGTCCCAGAGATCTTTATCCGTTTTTTACATAACCATGAAAATGTCTGTTTTATTGAAGTATTATTTTTCAGGAGTGGCACGTTTTGTCTTGGTAAAGCATCATTAAATGTGTTGAAAATCAAGCGTTTAGCTGTTTATATACTCGGGATAAAAGAGTAGAATTACATAATTAATATGCCTTAATACATTTTTAATCAAAATTAAAGGATAAAAACATTAAATTATTTATTGAAATAATGGTTTATGGAATGGCGAAACATGTCACTCCCATAAAATATAATAAAACTTCTAGAAAACGGACGTTTTTACCAATAATAAATAATTTTAGATAAACTAAAGGCGTTAACACCGTGAAATTCGTGTGGAGTTTGTGTGTGGAACTGTGGAGTTTATATCGTTCTCCCGATGATGAAGATTTAAGCCTTCGAAACATGTCGAGAAAAATAATCTCAAAAGTGGAAAAATCAGTGTCGTAATTCATAAAAAATTCGTAAATAATAAATTTTTAATTTTCCCTTCTAACTGATATCGAATCGAGCTTTCTATAACTTGGAATTTAAACACCAACTGTTATTTATAGATGTTTATAAAATTAAATAAATTACAGCCATGGGTTTTAAATTTTTATTAAAGAATCGTTCGAATTTCGGAGTTAAATTCTAAGTAATCTAAAAATATACAATTTAATTGATTCCGTTAAATTCTGTTTCAAAAATATTTTGCTATTAAGTTTATGCATACTCGTACATGTACTGATTTAAAAATGTATACATCATATTGCATCGCCCAATAAATATAAAATAAGTTGCGCGTTTTTAAAAAAAAAAATGTTACACTAACATCATATTTGAATAATTTTATGAAAATATTATGTTTTCACAATACTCTTTTGAACTTTTCACAAACATGTTTCAGGACATAGACACCCTTCCCCAGTGCAGAAATTTTAACATCATACTATTTTAATAAAACGATTATTTTTGATTAACTACTTCCATTTATTGTATTTATTTCGACAAATACCGGTTTCCCCAGCTACAGTTAATAATAAAAAAATACAGGTATATTTACATAGTTGTTCGTTTATATCTTGTTTATATTAAATTTATGTAAATGTTTATTTCCAAATAGTTTAATATTATAAGAATTATATTTGTCACCCCAATATTTTATTTTATTTTTTATTTAATCAACGTTTCTACCAATATTTAATATTAAACTAACTAACTAACCATCACGCCGTCTCCCCTAAGGGGTAGGCAGAAAGAATGGACTGCCACACTTTTCTTTCCTGACATATTTCTCTCGATTCCTCAACATTCATACATCGTGTCATGCACGCGCGTCGATTTCTCTGACTCCTCACATGGCCGACATTCAATATTTGATTTATTTGATCGTGCCACGTTTTCCTCGGTCTTCCTCTATTTCTGGTTCCATTTACATCATTAACATATAATTTTTTTACCATTCTCTCTTCATTCATTCTTCCATATGTCCAAACCATCTTAATGATCCTTTCATTATTTTGTTCATGACACCGATATTTAATATTATCCGTAATAAATTAGCTTGCACACGAGATGATAAACCAAATAGAAACGAATTTAAGAGCATCGATTCATTCATATGTATTAAAACAATCAGCGCTTTTAACATAGTCAAAACGTTCTCATTAACGGCTCACGAAGTGCAAAGCGTAAATACGACCCGAGGAACGGTATTCCATTCAGCGCTCGCCGTTTTTTCCCGCCACACGCAACGAGATTTCCCGCCGAAAACGGTCCCCGATTTCCAATACGGATCGCTCCGACCGTTCTAATAGCGACGACCCCTGAAGATCATACAGTCTGCTCCCTTTGACATTGTCTCGGGTCGACCGCCCAGACGGCCCGCCCCCTCGGTCGGGAGGGGCCTGGAATGGGCCCCGCTGAATACAAGCAAAACTAGCGCCGTCCGGTTTGCAATTTGCCGAATCGTCTAATCGCAGATTGGATCAGCTGGTAAAACATTGTTTCTATATTTCAATACAATGCACGTATGCATTATTGGTTTCGGTTGTTTATTTGACATAAACATTCATATCTTATGTGCTTTGCATCCATTGAACAAAAGGTTTTATAGAACTAGTGTTAATTCATCTGCTGTGAACATGATACCTAAATACACAAATTCCCTCACCTGTTCCAAGTTCTCTTCTTTCACACTTATATTACAAACTGTCATTTGCTCTTCCCTTTCGAAAACCATCACCTGTGACTTTCCGAAATTTATCATTAAATCACGTTAGAAGTCGGAGGAATTGACGTGCGTATATGACTCGTTGTATGAATGTGGAGGAAGCTAGAGAGGTTTGCCAGGATTGAGTAGTATGGCGGTCCATTCTTTCTGCCTACTCCTGCGGGGAAACGGCGTGACGGTTTGTTTGTTTGTTTATTTGTGTCTCATTAAATCACGTTAGAAGTCGGAGGAATTGACGTGCGTGTATGACTCGTTGTATGAATGTGGAGGAATCTAGAGAGGTTTGCCAGGATAGAGTAGTGTGGCGGTCCATTCTCTCTTCCTACCCCTGCGGGGAAACGGCGTGATGGTTTGTTTGTTTGTGTTAATAAATTCTTCATAACATGTTTGGAAGTTGATGTTTCTTAGAACATTTATCTCTTAATATAATCAAGTAAAATGATAAGAACACCTAATAAAATTAAACAAACCACCACGCTGTTTCCCCGGAACGGTAGGCAGAGAGAATAAAAACAGCGAGAATTATTTGGACGTCGATTTTTCCGACTTTTTACATGACTTAAAACAAACCATCACACCGTTTCTCCGCAGAGGTAGGCAGAGAGAATGGACCGCCACACTACTATATCCTGACATACTTCTCTAGTTTCCTCCACGTTCATACATCGAGTCATACACGCACGTTGATTTTTCGGGCTTCTGACATGACCAACCTTTGATATTTGATTAATTTGGTCATGCCATGTTTTCCTCGGTCTACCTCGACTCCTTACTCCACTTACATCGTTAACGTATACTTTTTTAACCATTCTTTCTTCACTTCATATGTCCGAACCAACGGAGCGATCCTTTCATAATTTTGTTTATAATGCATTCTTTCGCTCTACATTCCTTCCTAATATCAGCATTAGAGATTCTGTCGTACTTCGTTCTACCACACATACGTCTTAGGGACCTCATCTCTATCGCATTTATTCTGCTCTCATCTTTATTTTGCCAGTTCCATGCTTTGCTTCCATAGGTACATAAGGGTTGGGACCAGAACTCCATTGTGATTGGCCATTTTCGCTTTCATTGATAAATTCTTGTTTCCAATAACTACTCATTATTTTTATCTTTTATATAATGTTCCTAAAATGTTCATGTGTTATATATATTATGCTTATTTATTTATTCAATAAAGTACAGCGGAGCATAGAAGTGAGATTGAGTAGATTAAATGTGGTCTGGCACCCCCTTGTTGTTGCCGTATTTAAATGCAAGTCCGGGATGGACCGGGGACAGGCCCAGGGAGTGTACAAGCGAGGCTGATAAAAGGGCGCCGCTACGCCCTATAACAGCCTCGGGTATGTGGCGGGAACTTCTATGTTCCTTTTTAAAAAAAAACTAATTTAAAAGGTCCAAATCTTTGCCAATTTTACATGACTTATCTTAAATTTGATTAATTTGGTAATGCAATGTTTTCCTGGTCCTTCTACTCCGTAATTCATTCACACCGTATCACATTTTTCTATATCCACCATTCCGTCTTCGTCTATGTTTAAATTTCTTGATTTCATATACGAAGTTATATAATAGAATATTCTGTGACATTCTCTGACACACTCCTTTATACGGGATCAAGTGTCATTGGCCTCCGCTCGGTGTCTCCCATTCGGTCAATCGCGCACTGTTTATCAGCTCATAAATCTTTGCCAATTTTTAATCCATGCATTAATCATTCCCGCGTACAGCCCTGCCGTCGTGTTAATCTCTGCACACAATAAATTATTATAATTCTATGTTTAGTTCCGCTAAACACTGTTAACATCACACATATTTCGGGAAAATCTTTCATATCCGAGAAAATTCTTTGATGGTTCATAAATAAATATATTACATTTGGGAAAACTCTGTATGATAGAATACCGAACAATGAAATAAGAAAGAAATGTAAGGCAGATGACTGCATCATGGATAAAATTAAAAAAAGGATCCCTGAGACGGTTTGCACATATGGAACGAATGGATGAGAGTAGAATGGTTAAAAAGTTGTACGCAAGCAGCGTGAGTGGAAAAAGAAGCCGAGGACGATCGAGGAAAACATGGCATGACCAAATTAATCAATTACTAAAAGGCGGTCACATTCGAAGTCGGAATAATCGACGTGCGTGCATGGTACGATGTATGAATGTAGAGGAAGCCCGAGAGGTATGCCAGGGCAGAGCATTGTGGCGATCCATCCTCTCTGCCTACCCCTCCCGGGAAATGGCGTGATGGTTAGTTAGTTAGTTAGTTTTTATTAGAGCTTTCGACAGTTTTGTAACAAATGATAAAATGATAATGTATTATTTTTTACACGAAAAAAAAATAAAATCGTATTTTATTTTAACTTTATAATAAAATGACTTAATATATTGTAATGTATTGTTTCTTGAACAATGATATAAAACTCCACATTAAATATTTATTCTACAGGCGTTATCTAGCAATACGTTAATGGCGGTAGCCTTTCACATTGTGTTAATAAAGGTCTTCTGCTTAATGCTTAATCCAATCTTAATATATGGCGCTAGTGTAGATTGAACTAAAAAAAATGTGAAGTGTGGTGTTACATTGTAGCATATATACAACTTCCAAAAAAAATTGACAGACATGGCGGTCGTAAGAAGGGAGGAATGTTGTATTACATAAAGCGTGCATTTAACCCAACCAATGACAGGTCATAAGTCCTGTAAACGCCTCGATCACCGAACCGTGCGAGGTACCTACAGCCTGAGATCGAGAAGAGCCGACCCCAACAGTCAATATAGACGATAAGTTGGGATAGCGCCAGGAAGAAGAAGACATATGATAATACAAAACATGTCATTCTCATAAAATATAATAAAACTTTTCATTCGTATTAATTATTAAAATTATCTAACTTTAAATCAATATACTGTTCTATGATTGTTATAAACGCAATCTGATTTCTTGATTTCAGAAAACTCGTATTTCAATTTGTAAGAATTTTAATTTTTTCAAAAGAATTCATGAATCAAATGATTTAAAAAAATATGTATACCTATACCATTTTTTTATATAACAGGTCGTTTGAACCAAATTACTATATATCTATCGCCATTTTATTGTCACGTGAATTCTACACCAGAACAATGAGAGTGAGAATCACATTTCCATTGCCGGGAATCGAACTCGGGACCTTCGGTATTGGCAGTCATAGCTCTCGCCACTCTGCCACGAATATCGTTTTTTGTTTATAACTAATCTTTTATTTTTTATATGTTGTCATGAACATTTAAAAATACAAGTGTAATAATAAAAAAACGATTGTTTTTATTTTCATATTTTATTCTAACTAACTAACTAACCATCACGCCGTCTCCCCGAAAGGGTAGGCAGAAAGAATGAACTGTCACACTTTTACTGATGCGGCACTCCATCTAAAAAGAACATTTTGTGTTTAATTATTTTTATTTTGTTATTTTATTTTATATTATTGTATTTTATATTATTTGTTTCAGATTTATTTTGTGGATGTTGGACGATCGAAGTGTGCGCGGGAGATGCCTATTGGTGGCGATGAGGTTCGCAACCCATCACACCGCGTCTCCCGCGAGGTGAAAAGAGAAGGATGGAGTGCCGCATATTTTATTCATATTTCCGTAAATGATTTTTCGTATCTTCGTTAGGTTAATGACCTTTATTTAAAAAAGTGTTAGTAGTAGTAAAATGTCACGAGCCGTAAATTCATACATGTATTATGTAAAAGTTTATTTACCTGTTCATTCAGATTATAAGACGCGTCATGCGTACGTACCCCACTTATTGTCCAGGAATAAACATACGAGTATACTAATCAAACATTCTCACACACCATGACAGTAAAGCACCATTTGAATGAGAATGCTCCGCCCACCATTAAATTAGCCAACAACGTATCTACGTGCCGGCAGGTCAAGTGAAGTATGTGACCGCCAAGGACGTCTTCGGACGTGTCACTCCGCATCCAAGATCATTCCTTCGTACATTCAAAACGTTATAACTCATATCAGTTTTCATTGGACTTGGACTTGGATCTGTTGGCTTGTTTTTTATATATGGTAATAAAAAAAGAAATACTGTGCACTTTGCATACGGCAAGTTATGAGCCCAATATTATAATAGTTTGAAGAAAAATTTGATGAAAAAATTCTTAGAGTTATTTTACCGCTGAGAATTTTCTGTTTGTTGCGAATGACGAATTGTCAGGATGTTTTCTTCTTACGTATATTAAATAATACGCCTTTTACAACTGAAATGGGTTGAAGGCGTACAATTCATCAGATATATTGAAAATCAAATCATATACTCGTATAAGTAAAGAGTTTTATCTTCTATGTTCGCCATAACTTTGTGTTATATGTATTTAATGTATCTCTTTTTATATACTTTGTATACAACACTCACATTTATCAAAAAAATAAAATTGAATATCAAACATGTTTCGGACTAACCAGCCCTTCATCAGTGGTATTATATAGATATTTAAAATATTATAAAATTGTTAACAAATATGGCCAGTTTTGACAGATGTTATAATTATAACATCTGTCAAAACTGACCAGATTTGTAAACAATTTAATAATATTTTAAATATTTATATAATATCACTGATGAAGGGCTAGTTACTTCGAAACATATTTGATATTTAATTTTTTAATAAATGTGAGTGTTGTAGGTATACAAAGTATATAATATAAAAAAAGAAACATTGAAGAGATTTATCTTTATGTTAATTTTATAATACTTTGAAACGTGAGAATTCGAAATAACTAACTCACACCGTTTATCTAGAGGGGGGGTAGAGAGGTTGGGTAGCTCTATCTTGACATAACTCGCGAGTTTCATAACATTCATACATTGTGTTGTAACACGTACGCTCGTCATTTTTTTCGACATCGAATATGCCCACCTTTAAGTATAATAATATATTAATCTCTGCCATACCATTTTTCCTAGGCCGTTCTCGGCTCCTTTTTCCATTCACAATTCTTAAATGCAACTTTATAACTATTCTTCTCTTGTCCATTATTTATATAATACATGTCCAAACCATGCAATGATTTATTTATTTAGGATGCAATAATTTACCATATCTTCCTGAAAAAATTTTTCGTTCTATCGTACATAGATTTTCCCACAATTGTAAAATTTTAATAAACCCATTTTTTTATTGCAGAATAGAAAATTTTAAGTTTGTTATATAAAGTTATTTAAGTTTATAATATTTTTGGGCGAAAGCTAAAAATATGGAATTTATGATGGTGTTCTGCTTAAATTAAAAATTTATCATACTTTAAGACAATTTTACTGGTTTTCCTCAATGTTAAATATTTAATATAATTTTTTATTTCATTATTCAAACAAACAAAAAACTTATCCAGGTTCTTATGATGACGATACATATAAAAAAAAATCTGCCCTAAAATTAAAATAAATATATTAAACATCGTGTTTATTACAATATTTAATCTTATTCGTAATATTTATTCTAGCCATTAATTTTTTTTTCCATGTGTAAACGTTTTGTTTAACACATTGGGCGCGGGAAACCGTATGTTTTTAAAGAAAAAAAAAAGTTAAGAAAAACTAAGATTATTTTCTGCTCTAAATATGAAGGTTAAAAACTTGATAATTAACAGTAGGAGACTATTAAAATTAATGTTTATGAAGAGAACATTTTTGTTGTCTAATCTATAACTCATTTTTATATAACCCCCTAAAAAAAACTATTGATTCATGTATTATCAACATATGACACGCATATTTAAAAAAAGGTAGCAGTATCCTAAGTTAGTTCGGAAAGTTTAATTGGATATCTTTGCTTTATTTCATAAAACAATTAAAATATAAGGCTGCTATTGAAGCATCTTTCATATTATATTATATGTTAATTTAAAAATAAAATAAATTATTTTTTTAAGAGCTACTTTTGTCTTTATTTTGACAGCGACCTGTTTCGCCAGACTCGCTGGCACTGACAGACTAGTTCAGTATGTCTTCTTCTTCACCTTCCTTAATGTAGACCTATGTGGTCTGATCTCCAGAGTGTTGCTCCTCCTGTGAGGTAGATTTCCATCTTTTAGGGGGTCTTCCATGAGGACGAGTCCAATGAGGCCGATTATGCAATGCAAAATAGGGGAGTTTGCTGGTCTCCATTCTTTGAACATGACCGTACCAGTCCGTTTTTTGCTGTCTGCTCTATCTTATAATATCCTAAACCTCACATATCTATCTTATTCTGGTGTTCCTCACGTGATCTCTCAGTGTCTTGCCTGCTATCGTCCTCAGTTCATTCATTCAGTATGTCGTTCAGTTCAGTTCAGTTTAGTGTCGTTAAATTCAGTGTTCAGTATTCTTCCAAGATGTCGATTATTATTATTAAAACGAATTTCCATCAAGAGATTTTAGTATAATCCTTAGATTATTATATTTATTTATTTATTTTAGGGTAACAAACAGCGAATAAGTATATATATAAAAATACCAAAAAAGTACTCAAATAAGATCAATTACATGTTACCACAAATTTAAATGAATGAACAGAGTTAACATTATAGACTTAGGAATCGAGATTTAATTCAACTAAAATCAAGATAATACTTACTAAGGTAATAGTATAAAAATTAACAAAAAGATAATAATAAAAATATAAGAAATATAACATTATAGCACTATACACATCGAAAAGTTGCTGCAATTTTTTTTTAAATCATAAGCGTTTAGGTAAAAAACATCATTGTATTAAAATATTTGTTATAAGTGTCGCATATCCGGTACATTGCCGCGCTCCGGTACATTGGTGCGATAAGCAGGATGGTGGAGTAATTGGCTCTCGGTGTTTATTGTATGTTTAGTTTATAAAAGTTTATTAAAAACATTGCGAAATATTTGGGAAATTCACCAGCTTGTTAGTGTTATGAAACGCCCGCATACAATGTGTTAGCATCGTGTTTGGATTACAAGACTTTACGGAGTTAACGAACCTATTATAGTTTCAAGGATGACCGAATGTGTTAGGCTATCACACATATACCGAGAACGGCCAGTAATTCGGCGATTTAGTTTGCCGATCACACTATTTTTTCTCGGAACACCTGTGTTAGGGTGATCGCTACGTGTCCCGACGTGCGAAAATTCCAATTAACTGCTAATGACTGAATAAGAATCATAGTTTTACTCTCATTTCAAGTTCATCTTTGCTCATTCTTAAAGTTCAAGGACTGCTCCATAATATAAATATGGTAGATACTGTTTAAATATTTATTATCTTTGCGTACATTAAATATACAATATACTAGCGTACAGGGTGTTTTGGGAAATAGGATAATATTTTAATAGATAATAAGAAAAAGTAAGAGTCCGGCCTCAAGACTTGATTTTAGTAGATTTTTTCAATTCCACTCAACCACTGAAACGGTCTCCAGAAATGGATTGAACAGATAGAAGAAAAGCTGTGAATGCCTAACTTAAAGGATACCTTAAGACAGCGGTTTCCAAATGGGGAGGCGCCAAATTTTTTTTAGGAAAAAATAATCTACAAATGAATAAAACTTCATATAGAAACCGGAAACTTATAGCATAACCTTGATATTATTCTGTTAATTGTAATTTACAGTTTTTATTGTCGTAATAAAGTTTTTTATAATTTTAAACGTGCCTATATTAATTATTAAAGCTGTTAAAAAAATAAAAGATAAGGAGGCTTTTTTTAGGTAGTAGCATAAGGTTGGAACACGCTGCCTTAAGATCCTACAGCCAGTACACGATTTATCGTAGAAAATCTGGAGGACCCTGAACTGACTGCACACGTGAGTTGTTAGGTCTAGGCACAACGTAGCGAGATGAAGTATCCTTCAGGGTAGTGGAACGCTCTACATCTGAGCCTTCAGTCAATCAATGTTGCACATAGTTATCTGCGACAGCGCCGACATCAATTGTTATTTGCTCTGTCATGCAGAACCAACCTGCCTATGGTGATGCCGGTAGGAAGAGCAATTCGGACGCTTAATCTAATCGTCTCGGATTTGGACATTGTTTGTGTCAGTGAGGCGGTGTTCATTAAAAATATATTACAAATTCTGGAGTACTGCCTCACTGACGTTGACATATTTGGGATCATTTTATTTTATTTTTGTTACACCACTTCGTGTCCAAATAAGTCGTCTAAATATTTTTCGTTTGTTATGTCTCATTTGCGTATAATATAAA
Source organism: Lepidostoma basale (assembly GCA_022606425.2). Classification (NCBI taxonomy): domain Eukaryota; kingdom Metazoa; phylum Arthropoda; class Insecta; order Trichoptera; family Lepidostomatidae; genus Lepidostoma; species Lepidostoma basale. The sequence goes on along the minus strand of JAHDVF020000333.1, from coordinate 2,713,059 downwards.
AAATAATAATAATGGAACGCCCTTGTTGCCCTGTGACATGTAAGGAGAGATACTGGTTCGGACGTTTGGCAGTGCGGTCCAACTGGTGAACTTCTACGGCGACTTTATTTGACCGAGTTGCGTTGGACACGACAAAGTATTAGGAGTATAGTTACCCATCAAAATTAATTATATATACAAACGGTGTTCCCAATTAAGTCAAGCCACAATTATTTGGACGCAAACAGTATTTTTTCAATTAAGCCACACCAAGAAGACGATTAAGTGGATTTCGTTTACAAAGCCATCCAACTCTAAAGCACTCCCTTAAATGACGTGATTTATTAAACTTTTATTGTTCACTTACGCCTACCCATATGATTGTTTCATATCCAATATATACAAAATTATGGATGTTAAGTTATGTAGTAAAATTTAAGAGACCATTCACAGAGCGAACCTAATGATGGTGAAATTATACACGATTATAGGAGAAACTTAACAATATTATAAACTGTGTCTACTTGTTCACAAGGCCTTACATGGACGAGCGCCCCACTACCTCACAGAACTTTGCCAGCTGACAAATTTGAACCCTCGGCAGTCAACTCTACGATCCTCGAAGGAAGAAGCAACACACAAACTTCTCGTCCCGCGGCGCCCAGGAGCTTCAAACTTCGCAGATCGCGCTTTTGGCATCGCGGGACCGACGGCGTGGAACAGGCTGCCCTACAATATCCGCAATCAAGACGACGAAGGAGTGTCAGAAGCTCTCTTAAAACTTTTCTTTTTAAGAGAAGCTTTCTGGACGTTGAGCGCCCTTGAAGTGAATCTTTCACAAAAATGGCGCTATATAAATCATCATCATCATCATCATCATCATTGTACATAAAAAAATTAAAGATAAAAGAGCCATTAAAAAAATATGAGCAATTTCTCTTCTTCTTATTAGTGTAGGCCTTGTGGCCTGTTTTTTTGTTGTTGAGGAATTAGCCTCCTGCGAAAACGAAACAAAACGAAAATAAAAGAAAAGAAAAATTATAGAAAATGGACGTCTTCATTCTAATAAATTATTTAATATGGAGTTTAACATCATAATTCATGGAATAATAAACTGATGATATTTTGATCATTTTATCACATCACATCACATCGAATGTTAAGTTTAATAAAGTAGTAAGAAATTAAAGGTTTATAAGCTACATTCAAATAGCTGCAAATGTAGTTTAAAACCGTTAATAATTTAAATATTTTTTTTGGACTGCAAATATAGCCGGGCGCACTATAGGTGTTAAAGCAATATCGATAGCGGCGTATATTAATAAAAGAAAGTTTGCGGTGCACAAAGGGCCATTATTTCCGAATACGACCGATTAACGATTTAATCAACGGCCTGAGTATGTAATTTTATCGTCATCTTAAGATAATCATCCATGATTGAAATAGCCAATAGAGAAACATATAATAATTCTACATCGATTTGCAGATTTTAAACATTTTACACCAATCAAAAAGCAGAGATTGTAGTGTACATTCGATTGTAGCATGGAAAATTATTAAAATAGGATTAAACTCCTAAACGAATGTGCGGAAAATCTTAACATAATAGTATTAAATGCAAGGATTAATTGTACTCAATAGAGACGAAGATGCAAATTGGAAACATAATATGGTGATCAACGTGTTTACAGGACTGTCATTGGTTAAGCGCACGCTTTATGTAATGCAACATTCCCCATTCCATCATTTCTTATGACCACCATGTCTGTCAAAATTTTGCAAGTTGTTTATATGTTAATCTGTAACTACTATGCGAAATATTAGAGATCGAGTGTGAATAACCTAATAATAATATTGATGCATAGGCTAACGTGGAAGGACACCTCGCCAACCCACAACATTGATATTTCATCCCTGAGGCAACTCACACTATCACGAAATATGTCGACCTCCGAGGCGACCCGGTTAAGCAATAAGATTGCCCTACCCACAGGCATAACCATTGGCAGGTTGGTTCTGCAGCGCGGCAAATAAAACAACAGGAACTCATATACAATATTATATAATAAAACTTCTAGAAAATAGAAGTTTTCATTCGCATTAATTGTTTTTGTCTGAAGCTTTGGCGTGAGCGAAACCTGACGGCTCGATGAAATAAAATGAAGTGGATTAAAAAATATAATACTCGTATATTAATATATTTTAAATTAAAACATTTTTATTTAAGTTAAGAAGCCAGATCTAGATGGTTTGACCACGTCAAGTGTCAAGAAGATAACCACATTATAAAATCTGGCCATGGAATCCCAACAATTCAGGGGGTAAAGGACGGCTTCATCTATCGAGGCCACTCTCAAAAATGTGGAGAAGTGTATAATTCTTAACAATACTTCGGAAAAAACACATATGAACTTATGGGGATTATATGCAACATGTAAACGGAATTTGAATCCAGATAGTTTAACATCAAATCAAATCAAATCAAATCAGTTTTTTTACTCAAAAGAGATTACAAACAGGAAAATGTTTAAGGCATCTATTAAGTACAGGTAAAATATTATAAAAATACAACATAGTACCAGGAACGTATTAGAGATGGTTCGACATTAGGAAGACAAGATACTTTCTAAAGTCAAGAGTATTTGCCTTCTGAACGTACTTTCACTTATATGAAAGACGTCGATCTCCGAGGAGACCGCGTTCAGCAGACTAATTGCTCTTCCCACCAGTGTCACCAGAGGCAGATTGGTTCTGGTGGCCGGTTGGTAAACCAATCTGTGCTGTCGCTGTCGGAGAAATCCATCAGGGACAAAAAGACCAACACCCTCTAGCACGGGATCATAACATGAGATCTCTTAGACGAATGTGAGGATACTCTGTGTATGATAGAGTGTTGAATGAAAATATAATAAGCGAAAACGGTGCGAATGATGGTGTCATGAACAAAATAATGAAAGGATCATAAAGATGGTTTGGACATATGGAAAGAATGAATAAAAAAAGAATGGTAAAAAAATTATATGTTAACGATGTAAATGGAACCAGAAATAGAGGAAGACCGAGGAAAACGTGGCACGATCAAATAAATCAAATATTGAATGTCGGCCATGTGAGGAGTCAGAGAAATCGACGCGCGTGCATGACACGATGTATGAATGTTGAGGAATCGAGAGAAATATGTCAGGAAAGAAAAGTGTGGCAGTCCATTCTTTCTGCCTACCCCTTCGGGGAGACGGTGTGATGGTTATTTAGTTTTTTTTAACATTTATATAAAATTATGCAAACTTAAACTAACCAATGTAAATTAAAATATTCAGGTCGGTTATGTTATTAGAAAGGTGATAGAGAATTATCGTGACTTAGATAAAAATTGGTGTTAGATACTGATTAACAAACGTTTGAATACTTACGGATCCCGGAGTATGTTTGTTTTGTGAAGCAGAAGTGTCTTGATTGATGGCACTACACCAACCTGATGGCGATTATGGTATCCGGTTGTGGACGCGATTTTCTATTAGGCAAATAAAATAGATTATTATACAGTGATCTACATAATTAAGAGGACGCCAAAAGATTTATAACAGATTTATTATTTTTATTATTTATGGTTTGTTAAACGGCTGTTGTCTGGTAATTTATCAACTAGCGACATCAAATAATTACATTATATTTATCTTTTTCTTCTTCAAGTGCCCTGTCGGGTATCCCCAACGTTGGCGATCACCTCGGCGAACCTGTCCCTGTCCGACGCCGCTCAGAACAGCTCCTCCACACTTCGGATGCCGGTCCACTCCTTCACGTTTCACAGCTAGGACATTTGTCTCCTTCCGGGCCCTCGGCGTCCCTCAATTTCCCCTCCAATATCAGTTGGAGAAGGCGGTACTTTTCCTAACGCAGTATATGACCCAGACGTGAGATCTTTCGAACCTTGATAGTTGATAGCAGTTCCCTGTCAACTCTAGCTCGCCTCAGGACTTTGGTATTGGTAACCATGTGTGTCCAGGGAACTCTGAGCATTCGGCGATGGAGCCACATTTCAAATGCTTCCAGTCTGTTCATTGAGTTAACTTTCACGGTCCACGTTTCACATCCATACAATAAAACAGACCGCACATAGCATTTGATCATTCTCTGGCGGAATTTCAAGTTTACGTTATTATTGCAGAATAAGTGATCTCATTTTATTAAACGTAGCTCTTGCTGCCTCAATTCTGCATTTTATCTCTACATCTGGGTCAAGAGATTGCGTTAGAATGCTGCCGAGGTATTTAAATTTTTCCACCCTTACAACGTTACGGCCATTCAAATGCAATACTGACCCACTGTAGTCAAGCTTTTATATATATTTATAATAAAATTATAATGACTATCGCATGATAAATTTAATGAGTCACGTACTCATATCTAACTAACCATCACGCCGTCTCCCCGAAAGGGTAGGCAGAAAGCCTGTACTGCTGCCGAAATGTCGCTATCAGCGCAAATAAGTCTTTGCATACTTCATTGATTACGAAAAGGCATTTGATAGAGTGAGAGACACTGAACTGATGAAAATGCTCAAGGTCAACAATATTGATTCAAATGAACAAAACTTTATTAAGAATCTCCGCTGCTATCAAACTGCGGAGATTAGACACGGAAACGAGAGTACATACGAAATAGCTAAACGCAGAGGAGATCACCTTGGCGAATAGAGTTTAACTATTTAACTCTATTGTTTAACTTGTATTGACATTTTCTACTACCGATTGATATTGATATTATCATAGTCTTTTTAGAACAATTGTTTAAAAAAATAATTACCTCACTGATCATCCTATGGAGATTTAATTAGTATAGAAATCGGTGGGCAGTAAAATGTGATAAATGGTTGAAACAAATAAAATAAAAGATAACTATTAGAGTCTGTTATTGATTGGTGCGATTAAATCACGGGTATTTTCAATTTCTTAAAATCCATTGCTATGCTTTGGAAATCCGATGAAAAGTTTTGCCGGAGAATAAGTCAAATCAAGCCATTTTGTAATTAAATACAAAATTGGAGGTTAATCTTCTTGTTGAGTTTTGTAAATGTAAATTTTGTGTATGAGATTCTACATTTTAAACGTGTAATACCTGACCTAGTTCCAAAGTTTAGCTTCACAAAACTTGAATACAGAAGTCCTCGTTTGGCCCAATTTTGTTCTTGATTATATACTCGTATACAGAGAAAAAATACATAACAGTGCTTTAGAGATTTTTTAAAACCTGGCATTATTATTTTATTAAAACAAATAGTTATGAAAATTTTATATTATGGTTTTATATTTTATGCCATAGTGCATAAAATACGATGATTTAGACTTTTGTGTTTAATTTAATTTTATTTATTTCTCGTTCTTTTAATTAATTGTAATTAGGCACTTAAAACAATCCAACTCCAGCAAGAACTTCAAAATGTGATCACAGAAATGATTCAAATTGACATTGGAACCAATGCAAATAGCTCTCAAAACTCTCCGCATAAATGAAAAACTAATATAATTTCAACACCAAAACCGCACAAACGTTTTAAGTGCCATAACTAAAAACTATAAACATTTTATATATATAAAATAATAATATTTTAATAATTCTACTTCTAAAAACGTACTTTTTCCCCAACATAAATAGCTGGATATTGAGTTTTATATCTAATTTCGTATTGGCATACAAATTTTAAAGACCTACTCGATGATTTTATTATAAAACCCTCGTTACGCCTTTTGCTCTCAGTACGTTCCGCCCAAATTAGCCTGATCGACCAGTACATTATCCATCAGGCACTGTCTAGGCCTTTCTAGAGGTCTTACTCCGGCTGGTCTTTGGTCCGGAATCTTTATTCCTTTGGTCTCTGGGGCTCAGCATATGTGCCCAATCTATGCTAGACGTCTGGCTCTCACTGTGCTCTTTATAAAAGGCTGCTGGGTCGATTTACAAATTCGTTGCTAATATGCCTTCAAGTTCCTGCAACAATACCAGGTCTGGGTACCAGGATCATTCTTAGAATCCTATTCTCAAATCAGTAGATAATTTCTAGTTCTATAAGAGTCATTGTCCACGACTCAAAACTACATAATTATATTCTAGGTAAACATTTTTACAAAACTATATTAATTACTATATTCTAGGTAAGCATATTTTCAAACTATTATCCAGAGGTATTTACAATCCAGGAATACCGAGAGAACTAAATCTATACGTTCTTCATAGCTATAGCAGAGCAAGGGAGCATACCTTATTTTATGCCCCAAATTGCCGCACAGAGGCCCTTAGAAGTTCTTCTTTATTGAAAACGATTCGTCTTTTAAATGAGATGCATCCAAAGAGATTGACCTCTTTGGATGCAATTATAGCGAATTCGTGAATACCCTTACGGTAAGGGCAACAAGGAAATAACTGGCATATTTCTATTCATATGGTTCTATGTATATATCCTTTGATTTTCCTTTTTTTCGCTCTTTATCTGGCTCGCGCTGTAATGATGTAAAGAGTTTAACAACAAAGTAATATAAAAAAAATGTATTTCACAAGTGACTTGATGATGGTTTAATAAATGTGCACTTTTTTTCTGGATAAAAGCTTGGACTTTAGAATGTCTTCAAAGAGCCTGTAGCACGAACTATACATCTTTTTAAAATCTGTATTACAACTTCGCGTGCTTTGACGTGATAAGTGAAGTCAATTTTTGGTTAAGCATAAAAAAAATATAAATAATAAACATATTAAAAACATATTGTACCTAACCACGGAATGGTAATCATATTTGAAACCAACTAGTTTCGCTTGTGTCCAAGCTTCATTATGACAATATAAGAACTATTATATGCATACCAATTAATTCTTTAAGAGTCGTTGTCCATGATTTAGAACCATATGTCACCACTGGCTTGATGGTGGTGTTATAAATGCTTTTTTCATCAATATTTTACATTAAAAGAAACAAATAAATATCTCAGAACACCTTGTTCCATTGATTTCGAAATCAGCAAACTTTTCATTCGCAAAAAATCATTGCCATTTTAAAAATACGCAACATTTTGTGTACATGCTTAGCATTAACATATGATTACACGTTGAAATATTGCTTCGATCCATAACACTATCACATTATGTGATCCATCATGAATATTTTTTGTCGCTTATAATTAATTTGTATTTATGTAATTGATATTAAAGAAATTCTGTGTCTTAAGCTTACGTACAATGCATGACTCATAAAACGTTACTTCACAGAGAAAGTTGTTGAAATATTTTGTACAATTATTTAAACATATTGGGTATACTCGGAGATAAGGTAATGTCGGGACCATACAAACTCAATTATTCTCAAATAAAATACTCAAATAAGCTTATATTGATGATGAAAATTAGTACTTTAGATAACGAATATATGAAAAATTACGTTTTCTATAATATTATATAATTTTATTACATTTTAGGAGTAATTAACACGAATGAAAATGTCTGTTTTCTAGAAGTTTTATTATAATTTATGTAAATAACCTGTTTCGCCTAAGGGTAACACAGCGATATCAATAAATTATAATAAAAGATAATCAAATGATTTTACTTACATCTCTTAATGGAAGTTCATTTTAAACAATAATTAAATAAAACGATGTTTTTTAACTACTTCCACTTTTGTATTTATTTCGACAGCGAACGGTTTCCCCAGGCTCGCTAGCATCGACAGACTGGTGACACAGGTAAAGACAAAATTGGAAGTAGTTAAAAAACATATTTATATTTAATTATTATGAAAACTTTGATAGAAACGTTCACTCTGTGTTATAGGTCGATTCCAGCGAGCTTGGCGAAACCGGTCGCTGTCGAAATAAAGACAAAATTGTAAGTAGTTAAAAAACATCGTTTTATTTAATTATTACATATATGGGAGAAAAAGACACTTAGAAAAAATAAAGTAAGACCGATTATATAATATGCTACCATAAATATAAAATAATAGTAAATGGACGAATTGTGAAACGATATTGATTATTAAATTAAATTTATAAAACTTCTAGAAAACAGACGTTTTTATTCATATTAATTATTTAATATGTAGTTTTACATCATTGTTTAAGAAATTATACATAAATGCAGCAGGTTTATGAACTTCCAGTCGAATGTGTTTCAATTTCTAAAAATAGATTGGTAATCATGCAAAAGCATTTTCTTAGTTTTTCTATTAAACGTATTACATTAAATATGAATGGAAATTTTTTGATCAATTAATGTCAGAAAATAAAAATTACAGTTTTTAAAAACCTCGCATTTCTAAGAAAATACCCTTTTCGCGTCTAACTTCTAGAAACGGGTCTTTTTTATTCGTAATGTTAATGTTGTTAATTGAATTTTTTTTTTAATATATACAAATAATTGTAGACAAATACTTTTACCCATTGCGGGTTAATCATTTTTAAGGATTGATTGTATCTTAATAGAGAAGAAGATATAATTTTTTTTAAAACAGAATATGGTAGTCGAGGCGTTTACAGGACTTATGACCTGTCATTGGTTGGGTTAAGCGATCACTTTATGTTAACAAAATTCCCCATTCCGCCCTTCTTACAATGACAGGTCATAAGTTCTGTAAACGCCTCGACTACCATATTCTGTTTCCAAAAAAATTTACATCTTCGTCTCTATTGAAATTTATTTGTAGAAGTTCATTCAATTTTTTTGCAGCTTTTTCCATTTGTTTTTAGTTTCGAACACATTGCTAAGGCATTATCATAATTTAGATAAACCATTTGATAGTATATTATCAATGCAAAATATGACATTCCCGTAAAATATTATAAAGCTTAAAAAAATGTCATTCATCTTAATTATGGATACAATGATTTTATTAGCAAACTGGTATTCTGAGACGTCGAATTTCATTGAGACAGATTACATAATGAGTATAAAAAAATGATATCTGCCTGTATTGTATGACACTTCGAATCGCAATGAAAGTAGTAATCTGTAAATGCGAACAAGTCACCTGGCATTTACATTACCAACTTTCAATTTCTTGTATTTTAGGCCTGTATTCACACACCTTGCAGAAAATACGATACGATTTTAATGTACGATTTTAATTAAAATTTTATTTGATTCTTGGATAATGCAATTTTCGTGTGTCAGTGCTAAGTTTTACACAGTGGCACAGCGTTCAAAACGACACAGGGCCGGGGAAACACGGACTTGCTCGGGAGAAAACTTGAAATCATAGGTTTCCAATCTTTTCCGGACCACCACATCTTTAACAAGAAAAAGATATATTTTGTCTATCTATATTGAAAATAGAAATACATATATATTGAAACATGATTAACAGCGTGAATATTGTTTTTCTTCCCAGCAATATTAAATTTTAAAAAATATTATATTTATAAAAAAACAGTAATTTGTTATACATATGGGGTTGAAGCAAAAGCAAATATGTTACAGTTAAAACCAAACAAGTATTGACGACCTCTGATGATAGCAGGCAAAACTTTAAGAGATCTTCGAGGAACACCATATTTCCGAGGAGACCGCGTTCAGCAGATTAATTGCTCTTCCCACCGGTGTCACCAGAGGCAGGTTAGTTCTGGCGGCCGGTAAGTAAAACAATCTATGCTGTCGCTGTCGGAGATATCTATCAGGGACAAAAAGCAAGGCCGAGTTCTCGAAATATCCCCTGAGTAATCTAAAGAAATGGGTTATGAGATGCCCATCTCTTCGAAGCTGCAGATAGTTGGTCCCAAGCATTTCCAAAAGAAATGCCATGGGAAAGGGCCACGGATAGCTACCTCACTCCCTCATGTAGAGATACCTCAGAAATTGTTTCTTAACCCCCCCCCCCCAGCTTAACGGAATATCTCGCCTCGTGAGGACTCCATATCACAGAACCACTTTCGAGTCTTTTCCAAACTAATGCGTTGTATAGGACTCTGAGCACATGAGGATCTCTGAAAACTTTTCCGGTCCGGACGAGGAAGCCCAACATCCTTAGTGCAGTGCCACAAATCCTCTCGATATGTTCACGAAAAGTCAGCCTACTCTCATGGATGATTCCGAAATCTCTCAATACATATTTAAACTAAATACATATTTTACTGAGACTTGCATGGCTTAGTCTCTAACATAATTAGTCTCACGGGACTCGTCCTCGTGAAAGACCCCCTAAAGAAGGAAAAATAGCTGGGAATCCACATTACAGGAGGAGCCCCCTCTTGAGAATAGATCATATAGGTATAATAACAAGGAAAAAGCAGATATTAAAAATAATGAAAAGATTTTTAATTCTAATAAAATATTATATGGCTTAACGATTACGCATTTTTTATAATTATATGATAATTGTTTTTTTTTAAATAAGAAATTGATTGATACATAAAAATAATTGTGAGTTTTTATAATTATTGTATTAAGACATTACAAAGAAGACGCATTTGGGCAGCAATCACAAGTGAACGAACGTCAAGTAACGTAGCTCTAAGAGTCATGCCCCAGAGGCATAGACACCACGTAAAAAGTTATCAATGAGGCTACAGCCTTTTAACACGTAAACTTTTGTCCATTGATATATTTTAAATATGTCGAAATACGAAGTGTCTGGTTCAATAGCCTTCCCTAACAACACGACCAACGCCAGGTTGGTACTAAGGGATATAATTTAACAAATATGTCAATTTTATTTTGAGTAAAAATGTAAGTAATGGAAAGTTGACACAGATGGGTTTTTGGAATAGAAAGTTGTCACGGATGGATTTGATTAATTAACCTATGTTTCACTCTGCTCACTTACTATTTGAATTCCTAAGGTGGATCCACGAGTCATTTGATCTTGTGAACTTTTGTAATTTATTCCTTAGGCAATATTTTCAGTCAATATGTTAAATTAAATCTGTACATGTTAAATGGATAGGAAAAGGAAAAAAGGATAGGGGCGGTGGCGTGCTTTGGCAGAGGCCTACATTCAGCAGTGGATGACAGACGGCTGATGATGAATGATGAATGTTAAATGTCTACACCATTCAATTTAATATTGAATTATTTTTATTGCAAAAAACAAGTAATCAAAGGAAATAGAAATTTATATAAATAGTTAGCGATGATGACAGCTCGATATTTTTAAACTATTTAGCAAACTTTGTATTTTTCTTTTCTTTAAATTATATTTTTCAACTTATTCGAGGATATTAATTAGAAAAGAAAGTTAATTAACATGTTTATTTTCGTTTTCAACATTTTCTTGATTTTATAAAAAAAAAACTCAAATTGGCGATATTAAAAAAAAATTAAACATTGTTTTGATTTGAAGGTTTGATACATTTTACAGTTTTATACAGGTAAGAGGCATTTGAAATGTGGCTTCACCGAAGAATGTTCAGGATCCCATGGACAGACAGAGTGACGAACACAGAAGTCCTGAATCGTGCAGGAGTAAATAGAGAGCTGCTGACATTATTCAAAGTCCGCAAGATTTCATATCTGGGTCACGTTCTGCGAGGAGAGAAGTATTCCCTGCTGCATCTAATATTGAAGGGAAAAATAGAGGGCCGCAGGGGGGCAGGGAGAAGGCTCTTGGCTGCGCAATGTGAGGGAATGGACGGGAATCGGAACTGTGGAGGAGCTATTCCGGACAGCGCAGGATAGGGAAGAGTTTACCAGAGTGATCGCCAACGTCGGGGGGACCAGACAGGGCACTTTAAGAAGAAGATACATTCATCAACGGGAGAATGATATAAAAGTTAGTTAATGAAGGTATAAAACCTTCGAAACACATCGAGAAAAATAATCTGTAAAGTGGTTAAAACAATGTTTTAATTAATACATATTTTGTCATTTTGAAACTCCACAGTGTTAACAACGCCGAAGTTAATTGATTTAAAATTTGTTTTATTTGGGTTAAAGCATACATAAATTTATTTAAAAAAAAATCTCGTTCTAAATAATACGTCTGTGTCTTAGATAGAGTGCATTTAATAAAATGATATATATGCAAGTACGTATTATATATTGGGTATAATGCATTCATGTTACAAGACTAACCTATTGGCATGCGAATAATCGATCCAGCTGATAAATATTTATAATATCGCTCAGTTACCGGACAAAGAGCGAACAATACGATTACAACAGGATGTGAAAACAAACATGTTTGGAGATTATTTATAATTAGTTCAGTTTATCATAAAATAAAATCTGGCAGTCGAAAGCGGAGTTGTGAAAGCACACATGCCCACCGTTACCTGTTACTGGTGGCTGGCCGTTTGCCGAATAAAATCCTTGTAAGACACGATAGCGATCTAGAGCACATTGCTGAGTAATGATAGGCGACTGACCTGTCAATAGAAGTACTGCGAAAAAAAGAAACGAGAAGTGAAAGTTGATCTTAGATTCTGCGAAATGTACTCGTCATCTCTTGCGACAGACATAATGTGCAGATACTGAATTGTTACACAGTCGAAATTAATTGCATGTAATTTATCGCGGATAATACGTTATTTGGGCATATAAAAGTTAATATATTAATGGATTACCGAAGCGTTATCCCAGGTATGCAATTAGGAACCTCATTCAGATTACATAGACTCATCTTAAAGCATAGGTTACTTATCTAAACGCGCGCAACATCCGTATCGCTGTACATCACGTAAGAAAAGTTTCATGTACAGGGTGGCGTAAAATGACCTTCATGCTTAAAATGCCATATAACTTTTTTATTTCAGTTTTTTTTTTTAATTCTTCCAAAATGATTTGGGAAATTTTACAATATATGAAACAATACACAAATAAACAACGAACAAATTTTTTTAATAAATTTCTGATGGTTAATAACGTTTTTAATAACGTTCTGATCGGGTGGTGGTCTAGGGCAGAGTTCCGAAAACGGTGTGCCGCGGTACACTGGTGTGCCGTGAGTCAGATCAGGTGTGCCGTGGCCAAATACATAAAGAAAAAAATATTTAGTCGGAACGTTGGTGATTAAATTTTTTCGTGAAAAAGGTCCGCAGATTTCTAATGGCCGGAAGTTGCTGGCAAAAAAAAGGTTACCAACGTCTCCCGAGCTGATCGACGTCTACGTCCAGATCGAATTTTAGCTTATGGTGTGCCGCAGAATGCTAGAAAGATCTTAGGTGTGCCGTAGGTGAGAAAACTTTGCGGAACACTGGTCTAGGGGATAGAACGCTTGGCTTGGACTCAGGGGACTTGGGTTCTAGACTGGACACGACCAGATTCCTTCTTCATAATAATGAGCTATTTTCTGCTCACATTGAAGATTGTAAAACTAAATTCTAATATGATTGATTTAAATCCTTGGTATTAGTCTTTTTTTTTTAATATTAATATTTCTACACCGAGGAAGAACGTCTACGGTCAAAAACGTGTGAAAAATATAATACTTTTGTGAAAATATTATATTTTTAAAATGAAAATATATTTGATCCCGAAAATTTTACCTGCGGCAATTCCGACTTCAAATGTTTTACACTTCGTCACGCAGAACCATCCTGCCTTTGGTGATGCCAGTAGGAAGATCGATTCGGACATTTAATTTAATCTCCTCGGATTTGGAAATTTATAGTTTTAGTGTGGGAGTATTTATAAACAATATATTATCAAATTTTAATTGTATCTCAATAGAGACGAAGACGTAAACTGGAAACTGAACATGGATGATCAAGGTGTTTACAGGACTTATGACCTGTCATTGGTTGGGTTAAGCGCACGCTTTATGTAATTACAACATTCCCCATTACACCTTTGTTATTTGTGATCATGCATGACAAATTTTTTGGAAGATGTATATATACTTCAAAATCCATATTTATCTTCACGTGGCAGTTTCAGTCAGCCATCTATGTAGATTTGGTTGCACTAGTGAATTTTTTCAAGAATTAACCTATACAACCGACCCACTAACGCCATCTATGGAGAATGATTTTCGGCATTTAGCAAACTACCTTATTAACACAATGTGAAGGCTGTTGACCAACATATTGTTAGAAGCCGCTAGGAGTATTATTCCATTCTATATGCCAAAGAATTTGACCAGAATATTTGAAGACCAAATATTTGTGAATGTATACTTATACCTGTATACAAATCCTGGATTTACACCAAAGGGTGGTTAATTCAAATTTTAATTGTATCTCAATAGAGACGAAGACGTAAACTGGAAACTGAACATGGATGATCAAGGTGTTTACAGGACTTATGACCTGTCATTGGTTGGGTTAAGCGCACGCTTTATGTAATTACAACATTCCCCATTACACCTTTGTTATTTGTGATCATGCATGACAAATTTTTTGGAAGATGTATATATACTTCAAAATCCATATTTATCTTCACGTGGCAGTTTCAGCCAGCCATCTATGTAGATTTGGTTGCACTAGTGAATTTTTTCAAGAATTAACCTTTACAACCGACCCACTAACGCCATCTATGGAGAATGATTTTCGGCATTTAGCAAACTACCTTATTAACACAATGTGAAGGCTGTTGACCAACATATTGTTAGAAGCCGCTAGGAGTATTATTCCATTCTATATGCCAAAGAATTTTGACCAGAATATTTGAAGACCAAATATTTGTGAATGTATACTTATACCTGTATACAAATCCTGGATTTACACCAAAGGGTGGTTAATTCAAATTTTAATTGTATCTCAATAGAGACGAAGACGTAAACTGGAAACTGAACATGGATGATCAAGGTGTTTACAGGTTAATATATTATCAGCTCAGGACCTTGTCCGAAAGGCATGCAAGATGGATCGGCCATGTAATACGTCAAGAAGGTCTCTTGCATGCCATAATGGAGGGTATGACCGAGGGGACAAACTCTAGGGGACGCCCACGCGAGTAGCTGGAGGACCTGTTGGTGGACGTGCACTGCTCATCATATGCAGATTTCAAAAGAGCCGCACAAGGCAGGAAAGAATAGAAGAAATTGCTGCAAACCAATCCCAGGATTGAAACTTTCTAACTAATATTATCAATTCTAGAAAGAGTACTGCCTTACCGACATCGACATATTTAAGATCCTTTTAAAATACTAAAATAAATACTAAATAGAAAATTGACGAGTGACAAAGTTTGGGATGTGCAAGGTGCCTTTATGAATGGCAGAGGATGTATGGATCAAATTTTTGGACTTCGTACATTGACAGAGAAGTTTCTGGCCAAAAATCGCAAACTTTTCTGTGCATTTGTCGACTTACAAAAAGCATATGATTACGTTAATAGAGAAAAGTTGTGGAAAATATTGTCTGAATATGGAATAAGTACAAAACTGATCACGGCCATTAAGTCGCTATACACGGAAAGCACTGCTAGTGTCAGAGTAAATGGAGATCTTACAGCCTGGTTTGATATCAATAAAGGTGTCAAACAAGGTTGTGTAATGTCCCCGTGGTTATTTAATCTGTATATGGACAATTGTATGAGAGAGCTGAAAGGGTTGGATGTAGGTGCCAAAATGAGCGGAGTGTCAGTAAGCTGTCTCTTGTATGCGGATGACGCTGTCCTACTTGCTGACAACGAGCATGAACTACAAGTCCTGGTGAATTGTATGTATGAGGTATGTATGCGAAATGATCTGATGATGAATGTTAATAAGTCCAAGGTAATGATTTTTGAAAAGGAAGAAACCACGACAGTCTGCAACATTAGCGTGAATGGTGAAAACTTGGAGCAAGTAGCTGAGTTTGTGTATTTAGGTAGTATGTTTACAAGAGATTGGAGAGTGGAGAGGGATATTGAAAGAAGGGTTGGGGCAGGCAACAAAGTGAATGGTGCACTTAAAGTTGTCATCGCAAACAAAACCTATCCAAAAAAGCTAGAATGGCAGTGCACAATGGTGTTCTTCTACCGACCCTTATGTATGGAAGCGAAGCATGGAACTGGCAAAGGAAGGATGAAAGTAGAATAAATGCAGTAGAAATGAGATCTCTTAGACGAATGTGTGGATATTCTGTGTATGATAGAGTGTCAATGAAAATATAAGAAGTGAATGCGGTGCGAATGATGGTGTCATGAACAAAATAATGAAAGGATCATTAAGATGGTTTGGACATATGGAAAGAATGAATGAAGAAAGAATTGTAAAAAAATTATATGTTAATGATGTAAATGGAACCAGAAATAGAGGAAGACCGAGGAAAACGTGCACGATCAAATAAATCAAATATTGAATGTCGGCCATGTGAGGAGTCAGAGAAATCGACGCGCGTGCATGACACGATGTATGAATGTTGAGGAAGCGAGAGAAATATGTCAGGAAAGAAAGGTGTGGCAGTCCATTCTTTCTGCCTACCCCTTCGGGGAGACGGCGTGATGGTTAGTTAGTTAGTTAGTTAGTTTAAAATACTATTGTACGAGTATGTGTTGTTTCTTATTACATAAATAATATATGTTCGTTTATTATGTCTCATTTGTATAAAATAAAAATAAATAAAAAACGCTCAAAAGGATCATATGCACATTTTTCTTTAAAAATGATGCCGCAATTACCATCTGTGCTGCTCAATATTGGAAAATGTTTAGAGGCCAACTGTGATACCATCTACAAATGTGGTTCCAACAGAACACCATAAAGGTCATTTTGTGCCACTCTGTATTAACTGAATTGCTACTAAAGAGCCTCACCAACAATTACGTTGTGAGTTGTCTCTGGGGCATATAATGTTTGCATTACTTGTTATTGATGTCCAAGTAAGTTATCTTGAACTATGTAATTGAGATTATAATGTGTTATTTATCAATGGAGTTAAAATAAACATAACGACATATGAATACCACCTTACAGTAATTTATTTCTTATTTAGAAATTATTAGTATATCAAGAGAACTACCAGATAAAAAAACAAAACTTTCGTATGAAGCACTTAGTTTATGGTGTGACATTATTAAATAAAATAATAATACACTTTTCATATTTATATGTAAACCCCTTTATTCGTTGACACCAACCAGTTTCGCCCTTTTTTCTATTATGATCATGACTCACCGTTCTAACGTCCTATTCGTCCTCGTGCACACTTTCTTTTACTCTTCTTTCTCCGCTCCATTTTAAATATATTTTTCAATATGTTGTTTTCTGATTTTATGTTTAGTTTATTCTCTTACCCTGACGAAGCTCCGAAAGTGGTTAAGATACAAAGAAAGTGGTTAAGATACAAATATTAAAAGTGTATTTAAAAAAAAATCATTTTTTTGCGATGTATATTTAAATATGGTAGCTGCTAAACGTGCATATAGTTGAAGATGTTGGCACCTCATAAGTGACACACCGCTTTACCCTCTTCCGTTTAGACTTATTTGTTACTCTTCTCATGGAAAAAAAATTATTAAAAATAATGAAAATCAAAAGATTATTTATACAATTTAATTTTCTTTTCATTATTTACATTATTTACAATTACTTATTTAATTAAAAAGCCGATGTCGTCCACTACTGGACAAAGGCTTCCCCCATACTTATCCACATATTTCTATCTTGTGCTTTTTAAATTATAAAATAAATGAATTCATTCAAACCACAATGTGACGAAATGTTTCCAAATTAAATGTGCAGTAATGTGACCAGATTGGTAGACCAAAGTTGCACCAGAAGGGTGGTTTAGTGGAAATCTCGTGAGAATAGAAGAAGCGGAGAGAGAGGAGTGGTGCGAAGTGTGACTGCATGCGAAGAATGCAAAGATAAGAACATGCGGAGATGTCACAATAAAAAAAAAAACTTTTAGCGTGATTATTCATGTACTAACTAACTAACACCATCACGCCGTCTCTCCGAAGGGGTAGGCAGAAAGGGTAGGCTTTCTTCATTCATTCTTTCCATATGTCCAAACCATCTTAATGATCCTTTCATTATTTTGTTCATAACACCATCATTCGTACCGCATTCACTTCTTATATTTTCATTCGACACTCTATCATACACAGAGTATCCACATATTCGTCTAAGAGATTTCATTTCTACTGCATTTATTCTACTTTCATCCTTGTTTTGCCAGTTGTTATTATAATTGTTGCCAATAATTATTATAATATGATATATACGACTTAAATGTTTATCAATTTTCGTTATGGCACTTAAAACGTTTGTGCTGTTTTAGTATTGAATTTATATTAGTTTATGCGGAGAGTTTTGATAGCTGTGAAAATAAATTTTCGGGATTTTTTCGAACCTCTATGTGCATTTGTTCCAATATCAATTTGAATAATTTCTTTGATAATATTTCTATTCTTCTTTTTATAAACTTTGTATATACAACACTTATATTAAAAATTTTAAATTACATAGACATGTTTCGGACAACCAGTCCTTCTTCAGTGATACATATAATATTTTTATTCGACACTCTATCATACACAGAGTATCCACACATTTTTTATATACGAGTATGTACATTCAATATGACTTTTGATTTTTTTTAAATTAAATGTTCCCATGTTCCTTGAATATTACGCAATTTTTTTATATTAATATTACGATTTTTTTAAATTGAATGTACATTAATATTGCTAACACTTAACCAGAATCCTCTTTTGAACATAGCCACGAGATCCAAATTCCAAGTGAAATCGAGAATAAACGATCGGTAAATAATTCATAAATGGTTAAGTATATTTCAGTGTTTTCACTATGATTTATTTACATAACAAAGTAGGTTTCCAAACTTCCTATGGCGAGGCGAGCTGATAACCGATTTGGTATCGGAAGTTCTGACCTCCGGGGTCAATCTCTGCCATTCATCTGAGGAGATAAGATAAGTCATTCTACAATTTCAGAGCAGATAAATAACAATGTCAAAGCTATTCGGGCCTACATTGAGTGTCGAAATATTTATGCTTTTCAATAACATTCTTATTCTCGATTAGAGTCGCGTAATTGCAGGGTTATTCTTGCATAAATACTTCCTCTCGACCAGTGGCATTCTTTCCATTTTCGGATATAGGTACATTTACATTCGAGTTCGAGTTCATCGCACACATGTTCTTGAAAATATTTTGTTTCGTTTTAAAGCCGTGCCACACCGTTTTAAACGAGCTCTCCACATCGGTCTCCACCGGCGCGGCGGTTTAAAACTGTGTAGACACTTGTTTGAAACCAAAATTCGTTTGACCTTTAACAAACTTTGTGGACGGACGCGCATAGTATGCGTGTTGATCCACCGTTTAAACACGCATTCCACTTGTGAAGAGCTTGTTTACAACACTATGTGGACGCTACACCAACCGTGGGCTCCACAGCTTTCCACCAAGGTCACCCTTGTGGAGAGCTTGATTCAAACAGTGTGGCACGGCCTTTAGCTTAATTTCTTCTGTATTCACCTTCACTCTGTGTTATTAATTCTGGTACAAATTATTTTAAATGCATTATGTATGTTTGTAAAATAATGAAACGATCATTAAGATGGTTTGGACATATGGAAAGAATGAATGAAGAAAGAATGGTTAAAAAAAATATATGTTAACGATGTAAATGGAACCAGAAATAGATGAAGACCGAGGAAAACATGGCACGATCAAATAAATCAAATATTGAATATCGGCCATGTGAGGAGTCAGAGAAATCGACGCGCGTGCATGACACGATGTATGAATGTTGAGGAAGCGAGAGAAATATTCCAGGAAAGAAAAATGTGGCAGTCCATTCTTTCTGCCTACCCCTTCGGTGAGACGGCTTGATGGTTAGTTAGTTAGTTAGTTATAAGAATGATATACTTGCCTTGCTACGATATCATCAAATATCCTAACATGTTGAAACATGTGACTGCCATAAAATATAATAAAACTTCTAAAATATGTCAATGCCATTTATATATTATAAATAAAACGGCGTCTTAAACAGTTTTATTTTTCATGAAGTTTATGAAACTTTCACCAATAAATTATTGTTTCCATTAATTTCCTTGCGTTTTACAATTTTCAATGCGTTGTATCCTAGAGGAATCAGTGTAAAAAAGTGTGGTCTATCCTCACTTTTTTACACTGATACTTGTATGACGGGTAACTATTTTTTAAATCGGCCCACTTAAGAAAGTGAGATTTCCCCCACCGCTGAATGGGATATGTTTCACTGACGTCACGCCGACCTTTTTGTCACAATGATAGAAGGTTACCGTATTTTTAGCGAAGGAAAACATAATCAAAATAATAAGCTTTTGTAATAATAGCCCCATTTTATTACGATCTTTCTCCCCAAAGCCCGAACAACTTTCCGCATAAATAAGAAGTGTTCTGTAATAAGTTGGTGGCCATAAATATTTGATTTTGAATAAAACATTGTCTTCGTTTATAGGAACACAATTTGGGATAAACATTTTATTTATGATTCCGCTGGACCAGATTTATGTCTATTAGGGATGAAAGCCATCTCGTTCGGCTTAAATAAACCCTATTTCTGGTTTATGCATTAAATCCCCATTTCCCTAATGGAAAGCCGAGGTGAAGGAGAAAATAAAGCAGGCAGATTTGTTGGCACTTGTATTTAAACAAGGTTTCCTGGAATTATTTGTACTTACTGACAAGAATTTTCGACATATTTTTCGTATATGATTTTATACTCTTCTAAATTAGACAATACCATATTTATTGTTTCTTGAACAGTGAAGTAAAATATACGAGTATATGTATTTTTTATATACTTTTTATTCAAAACACTCACTTTATAAACAAATTAAAATTAAATATCAAACATGTTTCGGACTACCCACCCTTTCCTTAGTAATATTATATAGATATTTGAAATTTTATAAAATTTATTTCTATTTTTCTTTTTTATACACTTTTTATATACAACACAAATATTAAAAAATAATATTATAAAGACATTTTTCGGACAAACGGTCCTTTTTCAGTAAAGATACATTTAAAAAAATATTATAAAATTGTTTACATGATCTGACAGATGTTATAAAGATTTATTTTGGAACGTTTATGCTTTTTTTATAACAAATATTATGATTCAATTTAAAATTTAAAATAATAATTTAAAGTATTATTATTATTTTAAATTTTAAATTTATCATAACTATAAAATATTATTTTAAATTTTAAATTGAATCATAATATTTGTTATAACAAAAGCATAAACGTTTCAAAATAAACCTTTATAACATCTTTCAGATCATGTAAACAATTTTATAATATTTTTAAAAATGTATCTTTACTGAAGAAGGACTGTTTGTCCGAAACATGTCTATATAATTTTATTTTTTAATAAGTGTTGTATATACAAAGTGTATAAAAAATAGAAAAAAACCATCATAACAACACAAAGTATGGCGTATATAGAATATATTATAAAATTCTTTAAAAATATGGTCAGTATTGACAGATTTTATAAAGATTTATTTTGGAACGTTTACGCTTTTGCTTTTTTAATTTAATTTGTTTAAAAAGGGAGTGTTGTATACAATGTATATAAAAAAGACAAATATTAAATATCTACAACACAAAGTATGGCGAACAAACTCTATATTTAATAATTTAAACGATTGAAAATAAGTAATAATTCCCCCCAAAAAAATTTCTCATAAATACAATATATTATATAACTAACTATAATAATTAACCATCACACCATCTAACCGGAGGGGTAGGCAGAAATAATGGACCGCCACATTGTTCTGTCCTGACATACTTATCTCGATTCTTCTACATTCATACGTCGTGTTATGCACGCACGCCAATTTCTCCGACTCTTCACGGGGCTGACATTCAATATTTGATTGGATATACTTGGTCTAGACACATTCAACCCATAAATCAACAAGGAACCGTATCTTTTGAGTGCAAAAAATATGGTTCTCTAATATACTCGTATATGTATAAATGTACTCGTACATGCGTACGGGTGTTAATTCATATCAAATGACATAAATGATAGTGTACCTATGAATTATATAATATAATCACTATTAAAACGTATCTTTCGATTAAATCCATGACCCATAAAAGAAGATAAAAATTATTGAAGATAATTGAAAAAAAAAACAATAAAGATATACACCTCGTGAAATGAGTGAAGTTTATCTTTACAATATTTTAAAATAACTGTTCCGTTATTTAGGACCTCAGACAGAAAACACGCATCTAAGAACTCGAAAAGATCTTAAAATACTCATCTTCGAACTAGAAAAGATTTTAAAAAAATTGTCCTCGGGGAATATAATTTACTACCCTTTTTGTATCCCTCACTGTTACTCAAAATAATGTATTCTCTTAAAACGCGTCATATGCTATTTTGTAGTAGAGCTGCTTCTTCTTTCCCTTTGCCATTTCCCATCATCTGGGGTCGGCCCTCCTCGTACGAAAACGCCAAACATTCCTATTTTGACTCATCTCCACTGTCAGGTTCTCGCGTTGGAGCTCCTTTTCCATGTTGGCCCACCATGTTGCCATTGGGCGACCTCTTTTTCTTGGTTTTGTGGGAATGCTGAGGGCTTTTTGGACAATGTGCTCGTTGTCTCTTCGCATCACATGACCGTACCACCGGAGTAGAGATTCTCTTAATTTTTCCGTTATTGGGGCAACCTTAAAGCTACCCCTCACGTATTCGTTCCTTACGTGGTCCAGCCTTGTGACGCCTCCAGCCCACCTCAACATTTTCATCTCAGCAGCGTGGACTCGACTTTCGTGGACTTTTATTATTATTATTTTTAAATTATCGGGAGTATTTATACAACACAACAACAACAAACAGAGAATGGACCGCCACACTAGTCTATCCTGGCACACCTCTCTAGTTTCCTCCACATTCATCCAGCGAGTCAATCACGCACGTCGATTCTTCCGACTTCTAACATGTCCAACCTTTAAAATTTGATTAATATGGTCATGCCTTGTTTTGCTCGGTCTGCATCGACTCTGTATTCCATTTACATCATTAACGTATACTTTCTTAACCATTCTTTCTCCATCCATGCGCTCCATATGTCATATGGAAGAAGGTATTATGAATACAATTATGAAACGATCGCTGCGTTGGAGTATTCATAATACAGCAATAATGAGTAATAAGTCCATTTACTATTCTTAAACTTAATTTATAGCTTCAACTGAGCAAAGTGCCATATCTTAGTTTATTCCCCAAATTGTCGCACAGAAGCACTTTGAAGTTTAGCATTCGAGATAGACCACTGACACAGCTTTATATTAATTTGTGAACTCCTTTGAAAATGACAACAAAGCGGTGAGCTTTATATTATCATGGTTTTATGCATATTTTCTTTGATGTTCTTTTTTCCTCAAACTTAGTATTGATTTGGCTTGCGCTGTATTAGTGTAAAGATTTGTTAAACGTTTATTTTATTTCTTATTTGGGAACACGATAACATATTTGTTATTTAATGGGAGCAAATACTTATCCTATCACAAAGTAAGGCAAATCCACATGAAAATTTAAAAGGTTTTTATTTTAAATATGGAATCTGCTAACTAACTAACCATCAAGTCGTCTCCCCGGAGGGGTAGGCAGAAAGAATAGAATGCCACACTGTTTTGTCCTGACATACTCACGTTACCGACATTTGATATTTTGTTGATTTGATCGTGCCACATTTTCTTCGGCCTTCCTCTATTTCTAGTTCTGTTCACGCCGTTTACATATACCATCTTTACCATTCTGTCTTCACTCATTCTTTCCATGTGTCCAAACCATCTTAATGATCCTTTCATTATTTTGTTCGTAACACTTTTATTCGCACCACATTCACTTTTTATACTTGCATTTGACACTCTATATACAGATTTGCCACATATTCGTTAACATTGTTTAATTACATTGATCTAATAAGTAACCATTAATTCTACCCCCTCAGCGTTCGCATTTTAATCTATAACATAATAATTTTAATTGTGTACTAATGCCTACCCCTCCGGGAAGACGGCGTGATAGTTATTTAGTTAGTTAGTTAAGTAATAGTTAATAGAACAAAGAAATAAACGTTTTCGAATCCGAATTATCTAAAAATATTAAACTGTATTATTTGAAATGAAAACAATACGCCTAGATGATTTCTTAGCTTTTTGATAAAGCTTTTGATAACAAAAAAATGTGCTCTTCATGTTTTGTAAGAAAATTTTCATGGCTCTTGAATATGTCCGTATCTTTGATTTTTTACCATGTCAATTTTTTAACGTTTCAGAGATCGTTGCAGATTTAACAGGTGTAATTAAATATCGAAAAAACGTCAGTTATAGAGAAAACGTTGAATTGTCGTAAACCATTTATCTTTATATTACTCATGTCAATTGTCAAAATAGTTCTACATTTTATGGAGTCAGAAAAGTGTTTCCTAACAACGAATCTATAAATCGTAAAAGGTAAACGAAAATCAATCAAGCCAATAATAACACCCCCGCCCCTAGTAAATACGTAAAGTCGGTCAAACCTTCCACCAAAATGATATAAATAAACCAGTTATAATACTATTCATGTTAAAAAAATGAACGCGCTATTATATTACGTTACCATTTTTTTTCTTCGATAAACAGTAATCAATTATTGCACATTCATAAATAAAAAATTATGTCAATGATAAAACACTAGGTGTAACTAAGTATCTACTTTTGATAAGAAAAGTAGGTACCCAAATCACGTATCTCGCTGGCAGTAAACGGGCGGTTACCAACCAAAACGGACCATAAAAAATATTCGGCGAACCGCCCAACGCACTCAGACTTATTCTAATTAAGAAAATTAAACGAGTAGGTATTTAGCTTATGGACCGGCCGTACAATTAAATTCAATTCTCATTTCTTAACTACGCCAACGAGATAAGAAAAAAGTGCGCGCGCCGGTGAAAGCAGATAATCGACGCAATGAGATTAATACCTGACCTCCTTCTCTCAAAAACAGTATCAACTTTGATAATATGTATTAATATTATATTTCCGACCTTGTGCGTTTACCCTTTCGTGCCTGTATCGCGTAAAAATGATCCAAAATTAAATTTAAAATTGAATAAAACACTTTATCTAAAAGCACAAAAAGCGCCAACCGGTTTCACTCTGTAACAAGCTTCATCAGGGCTATACACAAACTAAACATTAAATACATGTTTATTGGACTTGGACTTGGAATTGGATCTTCTGGCTTACAGAGGTTCAGCTCATGTGGCTATTCCTCTTACGTCTGATGGGAACAGTGTGGGAAGATGATTTGGTGGGTTGTTTGTTTATGCGGGGGCATGATTTGTGTGGCCCGGAGTGTTCCTCTGAAGGAGGATCGATTTTGGGCGCTTGTGGCGGCTGGGGGTGTTTGGGTCATAGTTTGAGAGGTATTTTATTGTGGGATAAGGATGTGAAGGGAGTCCTTAGTAAATACGTTCGGCAAGTTTCAGAATGAATTCATCTATCATCGGGGTTCACGATTCTAGGTGCAGTTGGGTGATCGTTTCTTGAACAATGATGTAAAACTCCATATTAAATAATTAATACGAAAGAAAAGTCAGTTTTCTAGAAGTTTTATTATATTTTAAGGGAATGCCATGTTTCTCCCTTCTAAAGCATTATCAAATGCCTTAGAAGGGCGAAACATGTCTTTCCCATAAAATTTAATAAAACTTCTAGAAATTTATTCATGCGTATTAATTATTAAATACATGGTTGCAAGATTAGGAGGATGTAAGGGGGAGGTGGCCAAAATAGAAGGAGTAAGGGAAGAAATGGATATACATAATTAAATATTAATTGTAGTTGAATGAAGGGCAGGCGTAAGCCCAATGACATCTACTGAGTGGTTATGAGAAAGTGGAAACATATTTAAAATGGGACTATAAGTTAAATTGGTTTGATTATTTCAAATTGGTGCATTTCATGGATTATTTTGTATTTCTTATGCTTCTGAGTTGTTTAAATAACTTCAAAGAAGCATCAGAAATAAAATAAAATCAAGAAGAAGTAGAAGCAGATCTCCTGTGCGGTGGTGTGACCAGATTAAGGAGATGGCCGGGAGAAACCCCTACTCGGTGGTGCGGACTGCGGAGAACAGAAAGGATTGAAGGCGTTTTATTTTACCCACGGACAGTTCCTTAGATCATGACACTCAGTAATGAGGAATCGAAGACAGAAGAAGAATTTTAAAACACTGTTAAAAAACATAATCGCCAATCTATGTTAGCATCATTAGGTGTTCTTTGATCTTCAGATTGTTGTAGATTTTGACCTTATTAAGCATACTGGTATTGATTCATTTTATACACTGCTATAATACTATTATATATCGGTCAATACAATGGTTTTTCAATTTTTTTTTTCTTCATGTGTAGCACTTAACATTTGTGGAATTCACAAGATTTAATGCCTTAAGTTTATCAAAAATAATTAAAATAAACTTATTGAAATATGTTATATAATATAATCATTATGTAATATGTATTATATATTATTCATTTTTATAATGAACTAGAATTTGTAGGTTAAAAAAATGTAGTTTCAAACAAAAATCTGCCTAAAAAATATAAGAAGTGTTTTTGTTCCACCATTTTGAAAAGAAGTGAAGCATGAAACATGGACTTGGACTTGGATCTTCTGGCTTACAGAGGTCTTGCTCTTGTGGCTAATGGAACATTGTTGGAAATGTGATTTAGTGGGTTGTTGGTTTATGCGGGGGCCTGATTTTTTTTTCTTGTTTACAACAGGTCGTATGAACCCAATTACTGTATACAATTTATTTTAGCTATTATATTGATTCTTATGACATGTGATAGGTAGCCAATCTATCGCCATTTTATTGTCACAAAAATTCTACAACAGAATAAAGACAGTGAGACCATCACACTGTCACCGTCGCGAATCGAACCCGGGACCTTCGGTATGGAAGTCAGAGATCTTACCACTCTGCCACGAAGGTCGACAAATTTGGATTTGTGTGGCCTAGAGCGATTTCGGAGGATCGATTTTGGGCGCTTGTGGCGCCCTCTTAATTTTAGAGGTTTTTTTTATTGTGGGTTTAGGGTAAAGAGAGGGATTAAAGTAGAATAAATACAAACCCAACGTAGATTCCCAAAATCTTGATACAAAATACTCCAGAGAGCCATCGACCACCTGGACGATACCCAAAAAAGGTAGACGTTTTTATTCTAGAACTAAAATTGATAACCTGTCTTAACAGTTCGCAAGTTCTATGGAAAAGATAATAAGAAGTAGAAATGCAGCGGAAATGAAATTACACATAATATAAAATTTCATTATTTTTATGATATAATATGTACGTAATAAAGGGTTAATAAAACTATGTTTAATGTATATATTTTGGATCGGTGCGCTTTTCTGTCCTCTGGTTGACTTTCTTTATTCAAGACACTCATTCAAATAATGCATTCATTATTTTTTTTATAAAATACCGCAATTATCTATTTTGCATAATACGGTATACGTTATGAGCCGGATGTAAATTAATAAATACGGTTTTATCTGAATACGTCGATTAATTAAAAATATACTTTAAAGCATCAAACTGTTTATAGAAATATACCAAAGTAATCGTATTTATATGTACATCTACATAAAAAGTGACAAATTTTGTAATTGGTAAAATTTCATTAATTTGGTCATGCCATGTTTTCCTCGGTCTACCTCGACTCCGTACTCTATTAACATCATTAACGTATACTTTCTTAACCATTCTTTCTTCACCCATGCGCTCCATATGTCCGAACCAACGCAGCGATCCTTTCATAATTTTGTTCATAATACCTTCTTCCGCTCTACATTCCTTTTTTATATCAGCATTTGAAATTCTGTCGTACATCGTTCTACCACACGTAAGTCTTAGGGACCTCATCTCTACCGCATTTATTCTGCTCTCATCCTTCTTCTGCCAGTTCCATGCTTCGCTTCCATACATAAGGGTTCCATGTTAGTCGTCGGAAGAATCGACGTGCTTGTATTACTCGATGTATGAATGTGGAGGAAGCTATAGAAGTGTGTCAGGATCGAGTAGTGTGTCGGTCCATTCTCTCTGCACACCCCTTCGGAGAAGATGGTTTATTGTTGTTGTAAGCTTTTTATTATTATTTTTAATTCTTATTAAAGGCCGTGCCACACTGTTTGAAACAAGCTCTCCACAGGGGTGACCTTGGTGGAGAGTTGTGGTACCCCACGGTTGGTGTAGCGTTCACATACTGTTGTAAACAAGCTTTCCACATGTGGAATGCGTGTTTAAACGGTGGATCCACACGCATACTATGCGCGTCCGTCCACAAAGTTTGTTAAAGGTCAAACGAATTTTGGTTTCAAACAAGTGTCTATACAGTTTTAAACCGCCGGTGGAGACCGATGTGGAGAGCGTGTTTAAAACAGTGTGGCACGGCTTTAAAACTAAAAAGTTTCTACGTACTCGCACTATATGGGAATTATTAGTTTATTTTTTTGTTTAATAATTTAGCAAAGTGCGATAATTGAAACCGTAGCACAGATAATTCCGTCTTATGAAAGAGGTCAGTCCAATGTAACTTGCTGTTGCTATGCGGATAAAACTCTACAAAGAAAATTGATTAATACAGCGGCCATACATTTCAATAGCAATTATTTATTAATATCACATTATCTTTTGTTACTTTAAGAGCAAATGATAGTATGTAAAGATCATAGTTTTTTAATCTTATGAAAAAATGTCTGACCTGGTTTTGATGGAAACATAGATGAAAGCTTTCTAGCATAACTCACTAATAAAGTAACTATTCTTCATATAATACAATTTAATTTGAAGCATAATAGGCAAAAATATAATGTTTATTTTCGACACTTGATCAAACGAAATGTGCGAATATTAGACACAAAATTATCAATAAAAATACGATTTTTTTTTAAATTACCTACTTAAGAAAAAGGGGCATTTAATTTTTTTTTAATGAAAAAACTGATCTGTCGTTTTTTATTATTATTTTTCTCTTCAAGCAAGCTGCTTATTTTCTTCAAAGTAGTCTCATTTGAAAGCAAGAAAGTCTACTTAGCTAAGAAAATAAATAAAACTAACAACATCGAACAAAAACTTATTAAAAAAAAAAAAAAACTCTGAGATTTGTAAAAAAAAAAAAAAAAATTAGATCTTTAACTAAATATAATTTTATTAGAAATTTCAGTGTTTTTTTATTTTTTTTTAATATGGTTCTGTTAGATATTGTTAGTTTTTTTTAGCTAGGTTAACTTTCTAGCTTTTAAATAAGACTAAAAAGAAAATACACATTGTATATGTTCTTTAGTTTTAATCCTAAGGATTGGTTTACACTGTAACACTGGTTTATCCTTGGTCTTGCATCCTGTCCTTCACTACGCTCGGTTTTTGCAGTCCTATCAACTTCAGCTCAACATATGAGACGCACCTAATTTTCTTATGATTATATCAGTCAATAAAATAACAGTTTACAATATCTAGATAATCTACGAGGTGTAAGCTAGCTGTATATACATTTAAAGCAAATAATGAGCTTCAGGTATTTGGAAGTAGAGATCTGCAGCCATAATGACCTACCATGTATGGCAAAGAACTAAAAGTTAATTGTCATGTTTTTGAGGATCGACTATAGAAATATGGGATTTAATATATTTTTATAACAGATTTAAATACTTATGTAATCGGTGTTATGTAATGGTGTTAAAACAAATAACATAAGTGTTTTAATTTATTTTTTATAATGTCTTACCACAAATTAATTGTTTAATATGAAAGCTTATAAAATAAGCTAATAAAATCTACTGGTTTGAAAATGGGATACTTAGAATGATCCTGGGACCCAGACCCGGTGTTGCAGCGGGAATTTGGAGGCATAAGACCAACCAAGATCCGTACGATGACCCAGCAGCCCCTTATAACGATCACCGTGAGAGCCGGTCGCCTATATAGCATGGATTGGGCACGTATGCCGAGCCGAAAAGACCAGAGCAATCAAGATCCTGTTCGCTTCTAGACCGACTGGAGTAAGACCTCTAGAAAAGCCTAGACAGCGCCTAATGGACAATGTTGTGGCTGATTTGGCGAGGTTGGGCGAATCGGACTGCTAGGAGTAAAAGGCGCAGGATCGAGGAGCTTGGCGGAAAGTCATTAAGGAGGCTAAAACTCTTCAAGAGTTGTATGGCCATTGGAAGTAAGTAAGTAAAAAAGCTCATTTACTGGTAAAATTATATTTTCCCGGATCATTGGTACTATATCCGTGTCTCTCGGTATTCTCTTTACTCACTCAACTACCTTTGTCATACAATTATCCAAGAAACACGACTACCCTAGATCTCATAACGTATAATTCTGTCATTTAACATGAAGATGGAGTCTGCAACGGTCTGTGCAACGTAGGTGTAAAATAATGTATAACAAAAGACCTGAGAACCTGAATGCTAGACAGTCTACATTGCGATCAGCTAAGTCTTCTGCGATCGGTAGATTGACTGTGCCAAAACGCTGTCCAAGCACAAACTTTGGCGACCGAGCCTTCGCGGTAGCCGGCCCTTCAGCCTGGAACAGTCTTCCAGCAGACCTTAAGTGCATTGAGAATCAATCAGAGTTTAGATCGAGACTCAAAACGCACCTTTTCAAATTATCATTTCCTGACAGGAAGGGCTGATCGATTTCGTCGGGTGCAGCCCTCATACTAAATATGTTAATATATTATATATTTTTTATCATTATTATTATTATCTAGTTGATAAAACGGAGCATCTTCTACAGCGCCCTTGAGATGAGCAATTCATAAAAATGGCGCTTTATAAATTATCCAATTTATTATTATTATATTATATAAAAGACACGAATATACCAAAGATACCAGAAAAAATATTTTTTAACACCTGTATTCAAACAAGCCAAAATTATATTTCGTAGGCTTTAAATAAATTTTTTATCTGCATTACGATAAACGTTTAATAAGATTAGATACCGTTTGGTTTTTAGGTCAGAAGTTTTTTACAGCACGTGGGAGCGTTGGTTACATATCAGTACCACAATTTCTCTTCAAATATAGTAATCTATCATACACGAGGATACTCGGAGTGCCTTGAAATCAAGGACGGTTCGCCATTTTTAATAAAGTCTCCACCTCTTTCACTTGATATTAAAAACTAAATAATTATACTATTTATCTTCTTTTCTCGGGGCCTTACACAATCATCTAGTAGGCGATTATTTTAGACACATCTTCTTCCATAATAGTAGAATTTCGACATATGTATATCTGGACCAATCTTTCATTTTTTTACTAGCTTATTTTTCTTATTTAAGTTATTTTTATTCGTGAGACTTAAAGCCTGCAGAAGACAGACCTAGATGGAGAACAACAGTACATAAAGGCACGCAAGACTTTGAGGCACAGCGCAGAGATGATGTCGTAGAGAGGAGGAGGAGAAAGGAGAGACCGCCAGGAGACGGTGACAGATCCATTACAAGCGCCTTCCCCTGCCCCAGATGCCCCATAATATGAGGATCGGGCTCTTCAGTCACATGCGGACCCACAACCGTGAAGGATAGTCTTCCTCGGGGCAGAGTGGTAAGAGCTCTGACTTCCATACCGAAGGTCCCGGGTTCGATTCCCGGCAATGGCAGTGTGATTGTCACACTGTCTTTGATCTGGTGTAGAATTCCCGTGACAATAAAATGGCGATAGATTGGCTACCTATCACATGTCATTAGAATCAATATAATAGCTAAAAATAAATTATATACAGTAGTTGGGTTCAAACAACCTGTTGTATACAAGAAAAAAATAAAAAAATATTATTCATGTATCGTGGGTATGGCTCTAAAGAGGACCTATTGTCTCATTTTTCTATTGCCATTGTGGTGGAACGTTTGACCGACTTGTGTTGATTACAGGAGCGCCGGGTGTTATAGTAACAGCACACATGGAGGGACTTTTCTTGCCTCAATACAGTCGAAACAAATCGAATAACAAAGGCAAAGGTGAGATATTCCCTTATGCTGGAGGATTCAGAAAAAAAATCTAATTTATCTCCACACGAAGGAGTATGGTAATTATCAATGGCTTTAGTAATGCCAGTAGGAAGAGCAATCAGTCTGCTGAACATGATCATCTCGGAAAAAATGGACGTCTTTCATAATGGTGAAAGAACTTTCAGAATAAAAATACGTTTGACTTTAGAGTATATTTTGTCTTCCTAAAGTCGAACCTTCTCTCATACGTTACTGGTATTATATATTATATTGAACCTGTTCTCAATAGATGCATTAAACTTTAATTTTGTTTGTAATGTTTTTTTTAACATTACAAACATAGAAAATAAACTGATTTAATTTGATTTGAAAGCATATCAGATGGTTTAAACTACAACAACAGCGCCACTGGGGCAAATTGGTAAACTTTACGATCACTAACCTGTCTGCCCAGCGTGGTGATGAGGGCAAATAAAACTTCCACTGGAGTGGAGATCGCGCACAGGACTCCATAGAGTTGGAAGTCCTCCTGCTCGCTGGACCGACGATATTGTAGGGATTGCTGGACGTGTATAGATGAAAGTGGCAATGGCTAATGGGCAGTGGTGCTTTTGGGAGAGGCCTATGTTTCTCAGTGGACAACAGATAAATCGAGCCAAGTGGTGAATCTACCCCATCAGCTAAAAAGAAAAAAATTAGTATTATTTGCATGTAAATTACTTGGGTATTTTGTAACCAGATAATTATTGATTCAACTAACTAATTAATTATCACGCCGTCTCCTCGAAGGGATAGGCATAAATAGTGGACCGCTAGATTGTTCTATCCTGACATACTTCTCTCGCTAACTCTACATTAATGTATTGTTTCACACACCCACGGCGATCGATTTACTCGTGCCACGTTTTCTTCTTTTTTTTGTTCCGTATACAACATTCATATATACTTTCTTTTCCATTATTTTTTTATTCGCGCTTTCCACGTATACGAACCATCTTATCGACCCTTTCATTATTTTATTCACAGAGATCTCATTTCTTCTGCCTTCATTCTACTTTTATATATTTTTTGCCAATTCCATTATTCACTTCCACACATTATAGTCGGCACAAGAACACTATTGTGCGCTGCATGCGTTTACATAATCAAAACATACTAAGATATATGATTTTTTGTAGATAGATGTTCACGAACTGTCTTTGTAAGTTTTATCATGTCTCTGAAAATTTATATGTGCCTTTAAAAATATTGCATAACCTGCGGAAACAGTTCCTCACTGCGGTAATGTTATCTTGTCGTCTAGAACTCTGAAAGAAAGTGTTTGATTTATTCCTGAATACAATAGGAGGAAATTAGTATGACACGTAAGACGTTGATTCACCAAATTTAACAAACTAGTTAAGATTTTCTACCCGTTAATAACTTGGCTCATAATAAGAACTATTTTCAAAATAATCCAGATAAGTTTTCGGGCATGCGCATCGTATGCATTTCGAATTACTTTCAGAGATAATCAAAGTGTTCATTTCGTGCTCTATTTTATTCAAAATATTCTCTTACTCTTTCTTGACGATATTGGGGTTTTTGCCTATTTATAATATGATACTAAACAACAGTAATATCTTAAATACGAATAAAGTTCAATTGCAGAGATTTATTGGGTAACGTAAATATATCGTTTTAATATTTCTAAAGTAACACAAGTTAAAATGACTTGTTAGACTAGTCACTTGTGAAATAGGAAAATGATTCGATTCATATACCATACATTGTACGTATACTTAAATTTTGGGGATCGAGGCTTTGCAGTAGCTGTCTTAAGAGCTATAACAACCTTCATTAAAATCTTAGGTGCATAAATGATCTAACAGACTGCATTTCTTTGCTGAAAACAAATCTTTCATAACCATATTAAAGTTTTATTTGTATAATATATTTGTTTTCTCCTTTAATTTTCAAACCGATCGCGAATATCAGATGCAGGATTCATTTGATAATTTAAAACATATAAGGACAAATTGTATCTCAATAGAGACGAAGATCGAGGCGTTTACAGAACTTGTAGCATAAATACATCTTCCAAAAATTTGTCAGACGTGGTGGTCGTAAAAAGGCCGGAACGGGGAATGTTGTATTACATAAAGCGTGCGCTTAACCCAACCAATCACAGGTCATAAGTCCTGTTAATGCCTCGACCACCATATTCTGTTTCCAATTTGCATCTTCGTCTCTATTGAGATACAATAAATCCTTAAAAAATGATAACCCGCAATGGGTAAAATCCATTATTCGTCTACAAGTATTTGTATACATTCAAAATGTTAAAACATATAATTATGCGCCCTTGAGGTGATCACGAAAATTTACAAATAATTTTATTTATGACAATTTAACTGAAATCTCTTGATGGAAGTTCATATTAAATTATAGTTAAATAAAACGCTGATTTTTTTACTTCTGCATTTGTCTTAATTTCGACAGCGACCGGTTTTGGCAGGCTCGCTGTCGAAATAAAGACAACTATGGAGGTAGTTATAAAAAAAAACATTATTTAATTTAATTATTATTTACAAATTATTTTTATCATTACTTTATTCTCATAGTGCCACATCAGGTATGGAATTATGTTATACCAAATGCTTTTAGTTAACATACTCGTATATCAATAACTTAATTCTGTATTATCAAAAATGTTTTAAAAGTTTTTTTTTTTTTGTGAATGTATACTTATACTTGTATAAGATGGCAAATTGAAACTAACACGTGAAGATAGATATGAATTTGAAGTATATATACAGCTTCCAAAATTTGTCATGCATGATCATAATAACAAAGGTGGAATGGGGAATGTTGTAATTACATAAAGCGTGCGCTTAACCCAACCAATGACAGGTCATAAGTCCTGTAAACACCTTGATCATCCATGTTCAGTTTCCAGTTTGCGTCTTCGTCTCTATTGAGATACAATTAAATTTAAAAATGTTTTTAAAGATTATTAAAAAACCAGTATAGCAGATAGGGTGAGAAACACCACTATTAGATTTATTGTTTCTTGAACAATGATGTAAAACTCCATATTAAATAATTAATACGAATAAAAAACGTCAGTTTTCTAGAATTTTTATTATATTTTATGGGAATGACATGTTTCGCCCTTCTAAGGCATTATCAAATGTTTGTCATTTGATAATGCCTTAAAAAGGCGAAACATGTCGTTCCCATAAAATTTAATAAAACTTCTAGAAAACTGACGTTTTCATTCGTATTAATTAATCACTATTAGAGCCAGAACAGGCGTGTCGAACATCATCGGAAGAGTAGCAGTGGACAGGTCATGTCGCTCGCAGCTCTGGCGATAGATGACGCCTCCTTTGATGTCATAGAACTGCGACCTGAATCCCAGGACGTCCTCAACTTTGATAGAGTGACGACATTAAAGAGACCGCCGGTACGACAGGATAGACAGACATGGAAACAGATGGAGGAGGCCTTCGTCCAGGAGTGGAGGGAAATAGGCTAATGATCATGATTTCAAATTTATTCTGACAGTGTTTGATTATGATTATACAACATATTTATTTATATCAATTAGGCGATAGATTAGATGCAATTAATCAATGCGCAAAATTGGTTTCTGCCGAAATTAAAATGATGCAATTAATGTGTCTTATTACGTGTGAAAATTTTAGTTGATCAAACATGCATATTAACTAACTAACTAACCATCACACCGTCTCACCGAATGGACTGCCACACTTTTCTTTCCTGATATATTTTTCTCGATTCCTCAACATTCATACATCGTGTCATGCACGCGCGTCGATTTCTCTGACTCCTCACATGGCCGACATTCAATATTTGATTTATTTGATCGTGCCACGATTTCCTCGGTCTTCCTCTATTTCTGGTTCCATTTACATCATTAACATATAATTTTTACCATTCTTTCTTCATTCATTCTTTCCATATGTCCAAACCATCTTAATGATCCTTCCATTATTTTGTTCATAACACTATTATTCGCATCGAATTCACTTCTTATATTTTCATTCGAAATTCTATCATACACAGAGTATCCATACATTCTTCTAAAAGATCTCATTTCTACTGCATATACTCGTATTCTAATTTCATCCTTCTTTTGCCACATCCATGTTTCGCTTCCATAAGGGTCGGTAGAAGAACATCATTGTGCACTGCCATTCTAGCTTTTTTGGGTAGGTTTTTGTTTGCGATGACAACTTTAAGTGCACCATTCACTTTGTTGCCTGCCCCAACCCTTCTTTCAATATCCCTCTCCACTCGCCCATATTTTGTAAACATACTACCTAAATACACGAACTCATCTACTTGCTCCAAATTTTCACCATTTCATTTATTCATTTATTAAGAACATGAATATGAGATAAATACAGTAGAGTCTCGGTTATCCGACGTTCGGTTATCCGATCTTCCGAGTTATCCGACCTACCGGGGCAACGCCCCTTTCCTTTACCCGACTGCACGTATTATATTCGCGCGCTTACGTAGCTCTTTCGCTGAGAGGACATGCTTGTGTTCGTGTTTTAGTTCGTTACATTCAGTTATGTTACATGTACATACTTGAAATGTTTTCAATGTGCAAAAAAAATTAACACATTTTCAATGTCGTTTTTATCATTTTCCATGTTATCCGACGTTGCCGCGGCCGGTTTAAGTCGGATAATCGAGACTCTACTGTAAATAATAAAATAACTCATGCACTCCCATTAATACAAATATGGTTTAACGAAATGATTGCAAAAGACATTTAAGTACTGTTATGAATGCATCTCGGCCTCTCCTACATCAATGAAAACTTCTATAAAGATAGGCGTGGAGAAAATTTTCACTCTGTATTGGCCGGATGACTTTATATGTCATGTGCTAATATCACAACGATCCATCGAAACACGACTGCGGTTTAGTCTGCTTGTTCAAAACTCCTTCCAACATAAGTGCAAACAACGACATGCAAATTAAAAAAGTAACGATGCAATATGAATCTGTATAAGAATACTCTGCCGTTATCGTTGATCGCAATATATTTGATCGTATTCTCAATGTGTCTAGCGTGGGTTGCAACGTATTAAATTTGTACTGCGGAGTCAACTTGATGAAAAACCTATTGCATTATTTAGTTTAAAAACAGGAGTGTAGTGTTTAAGGTGTGTTCAAGTACGATTTATGTTGTGATTACTCTGCCGTTGTAGCAAATCGTTCTATATTTCAATACTATCCGAGCCGATGTGGTGTGGGTTGCACCGCCTCCATTTCGTGTCTCGGCGTGGGTTCATATCTGATGATGGAAGATGGCGAAATGTTTCCTGGTGGGCATTGTTCTTACTTGTCTCCCATCATATTTAAGGTCTCGTTGTCATTTTACATTGGTCATCAAACTGTAAACTTTCTTCATGTTTTTATTTTTCTGTGGCAATATTAAATGCAAAGGTCAAAAGCCATAAATCATAGATTCAAAAGGTTTATAAACGTGAGAAGAAACATATAGATATAACGAATATGAGAATCAAAGAATATTAATAATGAATTAAGAGAAATACTGGAAAGTGTTTCTTGGAACTCGTTAAGAAATTGTATGACAATTATTACAAAGTTAGGGAATACTAAATGATTTTATATAAATCAAATATAAGTTATTTGAGGTAGGACAAAATAAAAAAGAATGGTAAAAAAAGTATTTGT
This sequence comes from Lepidostoma basale, assembly GCA_022606425.2. Lineage (NCBI taxonomy): Eukaryota > Metazoa > Arthropoda > Insecta > Trichoptera > Lepidostomatidae > Lepidostoma > Lepidostoma basale. The sequence continues at coordinate 2,675,459 of JAHDVF020000333.1, read as the reverse complement.
TAACGATGTAAATGGAAATAGAAATAGAAGAAGACCGAGGCAAACGATGCACGATTAAATAAATGAAATATTGAATGTCGGCCACGAGAAGTCAGAGACATCGACGAATGAATGTTGAGGAAGTGAGAGAAATATGTCAGGAAAGAAAAGTGTGGCAGTTCATTATTTATGCCTACTCCTTTGGGGAGACGGTGTAATGCTTAGTTAGTTAAAAATATTAATAAGTATGATAATAATTATATGCAGTTTTTCTTTTAGTTTCAGAAGAAAAAAAACGAATTTGAAATTTTGCCAAAACGAATGACATGACACTTTATGACTTCGGGAAGGGCATTTTTCCCCGTTTACTGGATTGGCGATAGTCGGCGAGGAAAGTGTAAAATATGCATTACTTGAATAAAAATTTAACAAATAATAAAAATTTTGATATCATAACAGTGTTTCAAATTTAAACAATTAATACTTTTAAAAACGTTTGATTAACTAAATAATTGTTAATTTAATAACATTGTATCCACTACCACAATATTCGCCAATTAGAAATTGATTGAATGGCTTTGATATCAAGACATAGTGAAAAAATCTGCTCAAAGGTTTCGCTGAACTAAAATTAACTTTAACTTTTGGCCAGAAGCTATCGGCGACATCTGCAGCGGTTCTTATATGAAAACTTTTTACTCAACTCTAATGCAAGTCAAATTTAAAAGGTTACTTTGAATCTTGAAGCATTTTCGTATCAAATTATGCATTACAATATGTGTATACTGAAAACTTGTATGACTTTAATTAGTTATTAGAAAATAAATTTTATATATAATATTTTTAATTAGGTATTTGAAAATAAAACATGACTTTTGAATCCCCTATAAATTTTCAGTAAATTGTGTAATTAGAGAGCTTTCGCAAAAATATCAATGTCAAGTATGACTTGACATAATGGCAGAGAAGGTTAAAAGTACGAGGCATATCTAGAAAGTAAGTGTACTGAGGGTCTCACTACCGGATGGATTTTCGACATGTTGGCTACACTTCTCTGTCGGAGATCTGACGGCCGATGGGGGAGACGGGTTCTGAAGTGGAGACCGCGTAAAGGATTCCGCCCCCTGCCCGCTGTATCGACGATCTTAAGAGGACTGCTGGACATGGATGGATCATGATGAATTCTACACCAATCAAAGACAGTGTGACAATCACACTGCCATCGCCGGGAATTGAACTCGGGACCATCCGTGTGGCAGTCATAGCTCTTGCCACTCTGCCACGAAGGTCGTTTTGTTTTTCATTAATATGTGCTTTGAACAGTTTTAAAGGTTATAATCATATCGTGATAATTATGATCTGATGTCATTACGAAGAGAAATTTATTGTGTTCGCCCAATTTCGATACTTTTTGTCATGCAAATGCGCTCATTAATTTTAATTTAATTCGCATTACAATTTGGGTTCATTACGCCTTATATTTAAATAATAATTTCTAACCAACTGTTCTCTCGCACCGCGCCCAAAGTACACGCCCATGTAATTTTTTTCTCTAATGGTAACGACCCGACACATGACTTAGTAGACAGATTAAAATAAAATAATAAACTACTAACGCAACCACGGGCTTTCAATATGACACCAGGGACTTAGTGACTTGGACGAGTACAATTTTGTTTTAGCCAGTGGCAGTACCTACCAACATTTTCTGCTAAAAGTTGTTTTTTCTTTCAATATATACATTTTAAACATACTCGTAGATAAACTTCAAACGCTTAAAACACTGTGGAATTCCATAATAACGATTTTTATGAATAAAAACACTGTTTTTATCCACTTTTGATATACACAGTTCATATCGTTCTCGCGATGATGAAGGTGAGCCTTCGAAACATGCCAAGAAAAATAAGCTCAAAAGTAGAAAAAAGTGATTTTACTCCTAAAAAAAATGACATTATTAACAACACACTTTTCATCTGGGACATCTCGTTCGTGATCTAGATGAAAAGCGGATATTAGGTGACTATTGTGTTAGTGTTCGAGGATGGCAAAGCGTGGAATTGGGTGCCCACAGTTGCGGTGGCGTGAGGATTTCTGGAAGAGTTTAGGAACTGCCTGGATAGAAGCAATTTATTTTTTATTCTCCACACCAAAAGATGGCAACGAGCTGCCGAAACCGGTCAAACATAAACACAAGTGGAAGCACACTAAATCCATAATAATAAAGAATTTTTTTTTAATTTTTTTTTTGTTTTCATTATTTAAAATGAACTTCTACCAAGAAATTTCAATTAAAAACATTAATTATTTAAAGTTTTTTACTTTAACAGTTTATAATGTTAAAGTATCATAGTGTGTCGGCTAAAACAATGGACTATTATATATTTTTTCTTCTACGTCATGTCGCCACTAAATCGATTGTATCCTTCTCGTCTGCATCAGTAATTATTATTATTATTTATTATTTTATTATTGAGGGTAACAAACAGCAATTACAGTATATGAATATAAACACACAAAGACAACAAAACAAGGCAATTACATGCTACCACAAATATTATATAACATCTGACATAAGGTTAAATATATAAGAAGAATAAAGTGACACTTTGATAAGTTAAAGAGAAAACTAGGAGTATTAGTAATAATGAATAATTAAAAAATGAAATATAATTTTAAAATGTAAAAAAAAAGAAAAAGACAAGAAAATAAAAAAAATAGAGTAACTAGTTTCATTCGCCGCGAAGGATTGCTCCAACCATTTTTTTAAAAATCACTTTCGTTTAGATGGAACACATCGATGTTATTAAAGGACTTATTGTACATGTCGCACGTCCGGTACACCGCCGCACTCTGAGCGTAGTTAGTCCGATTAGCAGGAAGGTGGAATATTTGGTTCGCAGCGTGTCTTGTGCGAAGCATAGGGGTATTCAGTAATAATTTACTAAGAAGTTCGGAGTTGTCTATTTTGAAGTGAATGATTTTGTGAAGCAACATCATATCATTAATTGTTGGCCTATTTTCGAGAGTAATATGATGAATGCAGCATCAAAAGTTCAGAGAATCTGTTTTATAGAAAGCAGACGATTTCATTCGTATTAATTATTAAATATAAAGTTTTATATCATTGTTCAAGAAACAATAAATACTTTTTGCCGTTTTATTTTCAATTATAACCGCCGCCTCACGCACTGGGAGGGGTTCTCACTTTGAGTTTCACCGGTAATGGCGAAAGTAATTCGTGTTCAAAAGGAAATGTGATGTGGGATGAAAAAAATACTCAATTGCGCAATGTTGCTAACTCTTTAGTATCGTTTTCAATCTCAACTTTGTGTCCGCGGGGTTTTTTCTGTTCTTTTGTTTTACTTTAGTACGAATGTATAGAGTGTTACGTAGGTTGTGGTACGTTTCGCTTTATATAATAATATTATCAAACAAAAAGCGTGAGGTAATAATGAAATCAGCTGACAACTATCAGTCGGAATACAATGAAGCGTCACTTATGAATATATATCTCCTGATACAGAGGAGATAGATCCTGCTAATAACTCTAGATCCAAAATCATTTTTATACGGTTTTTACAGGTCTTTTGAACCCGATTAACATACTACCATTTTAGCTGTTATTTTGATTCTAGTGTTTTTTTTTGTGAATGTATACTTATACTTGTATACGAATACTGGATTTCACCCACCGTGGGTTTTCAATTCATGATTTAATTGTATCTCAATAGAGACGAAGATGCAAAGATAAATACATAAATCTCCATAGATGGCGTTAGTATGTAGATTATATATAGAGTAATCTTAAAAAGATTAACATATGTAATCAAAAACCTTCATAGATGGCACATTGAAACTGACATGTGAAATCTGGCATAAATTTGTCATATCATCAAATCAATCAACTTCCAAAAATTTGTCATACATGGTCATAAAGAAAGGTGGAATGGGGAATGTTGTAATTACATAAAGCGTGCGCTTAACACAACCAATGGCAGGTCATAAGTCCTGTAAACACCTTGATCAACCATATTCAGTTTCCAATTTGCATATTCGTCTCTATTGAGATTATCATGATTCTAGTGTCATGTGTAGCTAATCTATCGCCATTTTATTGTCACGTGAATTTTACACACCGGACCGATGACAGTGTGACAAACATACAATATATACAGAAAATATTAATTACCATAAATAAATACAAGTGAATAAGTCCAAGAATCGAAGGAGGAAGGCACCTGATCAGGACCTTGTCCGAAAGGCATGCTAGATGGATTGGCAATGTAATACGACAAGAAGGCCTCTTGCATGCCATAATGGAGGGTATGACCGAGGGGACAAACTCTAGGGGACGCCCACGCCGAGAGTACCCGGAGGACCTGTTGGTGGAAATGCGCTGCTCATCATATGCAGATTTCAAAAGAGCTCACAAGACAGGGAAGAATGGAAGAGAAGAATAGAGGAAATTGCTGCAAACCAATCCCAGGATTGAAACCAGAGAGAGAGAAGTCCAAGGTCCAATTTTTGAAAAAAAAAAGAAATCTTGACATTCTGCAACATTAGCGTGAATGGTAAAAATTTGGAGCAATTAGATGAGTTCGTGTATTTGGGTAGTTTGTTGACAAAATATAGGCGAGTGTTAGTTAGTTAGTTAAATACAAGTGAATTTCGATAGCAAATCATTTAGATACGCCATTCAACGAAAAACATCCATCAACGTGTTTCACAGTTACTAATGAAATCCATTAAAGCATTAATATTTTGTTTAAATACAAGTGCAGTAATGCCATGACAATCTGCTGACGATTGACAGCTTTCATTTAAACCGATTGAAGTACCATCACATACTGACTTACATTACACGCAATTAAACACTCACATCAAACAAAATTAGTTCACACTAATTAAGACAGTAATGTCCCTGGCGATAAAATAACTATTTATCGGTCGCATAAAGAATTTATTTAATTGCACTTTAAAATAGCTTTTTAATCCGGTTCGTATTAAATTCAATTGTTAAATCTTCGACATGGTAATTTAAGTAAACAGTGAAAAAAATTCTCAATCGGTTAAGTATTTGTGGAGATCGATCCTCTAGCAATGAAGATCGAGAAGGTACTCGTATGTGACGTTTCGTTAAAGATGTTGGGTTTTGTTCTACTGTTAGGGTTTTCAGAGACACCCGGGTCCTAAGAACTCAATATAACTCCTTAGTCAGAAGCAGGCTCGAGGGAGGTGCCGTGATATGGAGTCCTCATGAGGCTCAGTATTCTCTCATGTTGGAGAGGATTCAAAAGAAATTCTTGAGAGCCTTCTACATGAGAGAGTACGGGTATATCCTTGGCTCAATCCAACGGCATTTCTCTTGGGTATGCTGGGGTATAACTCCCTCGAACTGGGGAGGGAAGGATTAATATCAACGAATTTTTTCGAACTGATCCAGGGCTCTATTGAGAATCCCTATGATCTGGAGCAATTAGGTTTTTTGATCCTGATAATTATCTGCGACAGCGCCGACATCAATTGTTCTTTGCTCCGTCACGCAGAACCAACCTGCCTTTGGTGATGCCAGTAGAAGAGCAATTCGGACGTTGAATATAATCGTCTCGGATTTGCACATTTACAGTGTCGGTGAGGCAGTATAGACTCCGCCCCACTGCTATCGTTTATCGCTGAAGTTACTCCGCCGTCCATCCACACTCCACAACGAGTTACCATGAATGTATAATTACGATCGAGAATAAATGTTAAAAACTCCTACGCCTTTCGACCCCGACGTGATATCCAAATTTGTATAAATAAATAAAATTAAAAAATAATTACTCAAAAGGGTAGTAGGGTTACGATGGTGTATGTTTTGCTGGAAAATATGCCTCTACAAAATGTCGTAAGGCGCCATGTTGTATTTACAACAGCAACACTACTATCAAGTCCAACTCTCTAGCGTCCACGAGAGGTCTTTTTAAAGACCCCGCGAACCCCGGGCAATGTGGCACATATTACTTAGTGCCATAGCAGATAAAGAGAGGACGAATGGCGAGCTTCCAGCGCCATAAAACTAGATACACCCAACTAAGGGAAGGTAACCCCAACAGAAAATCTTCCAGAGAAGACAAGGGGATACCACTCTGGATATTTTTCCCCAGGTCATCACTCTCAAGGGTGAAAGTCAACGTTAGGGAGACCTGACAGGACACAGAAAGAAAAAGAAGAATGTAACACACATTACAAGAAACGTAACCTGACGTAACAGGTAACACGTAACAGTTGAAAGGATAATAATAATATAATATTTATTACCGATCAGTATTTGAGGTAGACCGATCAGTATATTACCGATCAGTAATATTTATTACCGATCAGTATTTGAGGTAGATTTCCCGCAGATTTGACGATTTTCAGCCTCCGGAGCAGGCTGGGTTCAGAGCAAACTTCAGCACCATAGACCACATCCATACGGTTAGGCAGATTATCCAGAAAACAGAAGAATATAATCGACCCCTATGCCTTGCCTTTGTGGACTATGAGAAGGCCTTCGACTCTGTCGAGACCTGGGCTGTTCTGGAGTCTCTGCAGCGAAACCAGATTGATTGGAATTACGTACAGGTGTTGAAATTCCTCTATAATAACGCCAAAATGTCCGTTCAAATCCAAAACCAGAAGACCAAACCGATTGAGCTGCAACGGGGAGTCAGACAAGGGGATGTGATATCTCCGAAGCTGTTCACTTGTGCTTTGGAAGATATATTTAAAACTTTGGACTGGTCTGAACGTGGCCTCAACATAAATGGCGAATACATGTCTCACCTTCGTTTTGCAGATGACATTGTTATTCTGGCGGAATCTGCTGGGCATCTAGAAGGCATGCTAGATGAACTGAACACTGCATCCAGACGAGTGGGTCTCGGGATGAATTTGGACAAGACGAAAGTCATGTATAATGAACATATTATCCCGGGATCAGTAACCGTCGATGGGTTGGCTCTCGAAGTGGTACAAGAATACCCATATCTTGGCCAAATCATACAATTAGGACGAAACAATTTCGAGAAAGAAGCCAACCGAAGAATTCAGTTGGGTTGGGCAGCCTTTGGGAAATTACGTCATGTTTTCACTTCCAAAATACCACAATGCCTCAAGACTAAAGTCTTCAACCAGTGCGTTTTGCCAGTCATAACATACGGAGCCGAGACGTGGACATTGACAAAAGGTCTAGTCTACAGATTCAAGGTTGCCCAGCGCGCCATGAAAAGAGCCATGCTTGGAATAACCTTGAGGGATAGATTTAGAAACGAATTTATTCGACAACAAACCAAGGTGACTGAGGTGGCTCTACGGATAGGCGGGCTGAAGTGGCGGTGGGCTGGCCATATCTGTCGGAGAACCGACAGCCGATGGGGAAGACGGGTTCTGGAGTGGAGACCGCGTACAGGATTCCGTAGAGTTGGACGTCCCCCTGCCCGCTGGACCGACGATCTGAAGAGGATTGCTGGACATGGATGGATGGGAGCGGCAATGGATAGGGGGCGGTGGAGGGCTTTGGGAGAGGCCTACATTCAGCAGTGGATGACAGACGGCTGATGATGATGATGATGATTTGAGGCCATTTAGCCGCCAAATAATGGGTGTCGATGAGCCGCGAACTGATTAATCTGGTGGCAAGTCTTGGAATTTATGTCGACGGTGTGTGGGCGGAATTGTAGCGCTCTTTCTAGGTCCGGATTTTCAGCAACAATTCGAGATCTGTAATCAGCAAAGAATTTGGTGTTTGATAACGGCTATAAAATTAATGTACAATAAATTACACATTAGGAAACTGGATCGATTTCAAATACAAAAACAGAGTTAATTTTTATATATAAGCATACAGGTGGTTCAAAAAGACTATTATGATACTTTTTTTAGATACTCAGTAAGAAATTGTGCATCACCCCCGATTCTCAGTACATTATAAAAGTATTATATATTTTCTAGAAGTTTGAATTTTAAATTGTTACAAGTGTCATATTGGAGGGTGGAAGTCGAGGATAAGAAGAGTTAGAAGCGACGAATAATGGAGTCTAAGGCTCTATATGGGCTGTAAGGCTATTGAAGAAAACGACATTTTCTCGAAGTTCCATAGTTTTATGTGGAAACGACATGTTTCGCCTTGCTAAGGCATTAATTACTAATATTTGATAATGCTTTAGCAAGGTGAAAAATGTAAATGTAGTAAAATATAGTAAAACTTCTAGAAAACTGACGTTTTCTTCATATTGATGATATAAAATGGAGTTTAACCACGTAACTTATTTATTGCTCATGAAACAATATATGTCTATTTGATAATATCTAAGCAAGGCAAAACGTGTCATTCCCATAAAATATAATAACAAAAAATAATCACGCTATTTAATCGAATGGGTAGGCATAGAAAATGTAATCTAACACACATATTTTGCTTCCTCCACATTCATACAGCAAGTCATTCACGCAAGTCTATTGTCCCGACTTTTAGAATGTCCGACCATTAAAATTTGATTAATTTAGTCATGTCAAGTTTCCCTTGATTTTACTCGACTTAGTACCCCATTCACATTGTCAACGTAAACATTATAATATTTTTTCTTCTTCCACGCGTTCCATATGTCCAAACCATTGCAGTGATCATTTCATAATACTGTCTACCACTCTGAAATTAGATTTGAAATTCTCAGTAATATATCGTTATATTAAACATACGTTTAAGGAATCAAACAATAAAATATTTATAAAACAGACGTTTTCTGAAATTTTGATAAGAAGTTATTACTTGGTGTTTGGACATATTTAACACTTAATTAAAAACTTTTTATACTTGGTATACAACCACTTTATTTGTGAGGATGAGAGCCTACCGGTTTCGCTCTATGCGAGCTTCCTCAGGGCTTTACACATACGTACATATGGTATGTGTAAAGCCCTAAGGACGCTCACACAGAGCGAAACCGGTAGACCCTCATCCTAACAAATAAAGTGTTTGTATACCAAGTACAAAAAGTGTTTAATTAAGTGTTTTTTTAAATATTTAATATTGAATAGTTTATCAAAGCAGTTTTTTTCCTGAAAAGATATTACAAACAACAATTATAGATTAAACTATAATTGTTTTTTGCAATATCTTATAAACAATTATACAATATTATATAAATTTATAATATTCTCAATGGCTAAGGCTTCTACAGAGAACAGGTTAAATATAATATATTATATAATATAATATCAGGAACGCATGAGAGATGGCTCGAATTAATTATGAGGGTCTTATTGTTAAACTATTTATTCCAAGGTAATCAAATGATTTTACTGAAATCTCTTGATGGAAGTTCATTTTAAATAATAATGAAATAAAACGATGTTTTTTAACTACTTCCACATTTGTCTTTATTTAGACAGCGACCGGTTTTGCCAGGCTCGCTGGCATCGACAGACTGGCCCAGGCTGTCAATGCCAGCGAGCCTGGCGAAACCGGTCGCTGTCTAAATAAAGACAAAGGTGGAAGTACTTAAAAAACGTCGTTTTATTTAATTATTATTTATTGCAATAAAGTTTCCCGATAAATGCACTATTCTGAAATTTAATAAAATATCTGCACTGAATAAAAAAACATTATCTAACATGATTTTGGCGCTTTATTCTTTTTTATGTGAATTTGTAAAATTGGAATTTAACGTCGATTTAAAAGTCAGGCCCTTTGGGTCTGCCGTCCGCCCATGGCTGGCTGTGGGAAAATTTGCGCGGAAAGCCAGTGACGTCAATACGTGGGCGTGAGTTTCAGGAAGAAATCTGGGATGAAACAGATACGCGCTTTAATGACATTTTCCAGATTAAGTAACACATGCGCCCTGCGGTGGCGTATCGTGATTTAATGTAGAAATCAACACGCATTTGAATATTCTAATATTATTGCATTCATAACGGATGATGGACTTATCAAATCAAGATTGAGCAACTGGAAGACGATTTCAAAGCCGGCAGTAGATATCAATAACCTGAGCAAACGCATTTGCAGACATTGGCGAATGAAAATAATATCAATTTCCCTTCGACCAGTGCTTCTGAAAGTGTGGTCCACGGAGACCTGTAAAGGAGACCCCATAATAAATTTACAGTAATGCTACCATCAAAAACTGAAAACAAAACGATTTAGCTTGTACAAGTAGGTATGTGTGTTGTTGTGTAGACTGTTGTGGAATTCAGTAATGTATATTGAATATATTTCTGTATGATTTTCATCAATTTCATCATTCAAATGATTAAAATGAAATAATGAACATAATACCAGGACTTGCTTATTTTAGGGCCCCGTAAAGTTGTCATCGCAAACAAAAACCTATCCAAAAAAGCTAAAATGGCAGTGCACAATGGTGTTCTTCTACCGTGCCTTATGTATGGAAGCGTAGCATGGAACTAGCAAAAGAAGGATGAAAGCAGAATAAATGCAGTAGAAATGAGATCTCTTAGACGAATGTGCGGATACTCCGTGATAATAGAGTGTCGAATGAAAATATAATAAGTGAATGCGCGGCGAATGATGGTGTTATGAACAAAATAATGAAAGGATGATTTAGATAGTTTGGACACATGGAAAGAATGAATGAAGAAAGAATGGTAAAAAATTATATGTTAACGATGTAAATGGAACTAGAAATAGAGGGAGACCGAGGAAAACGTGGCACGATCAAATCAATCAAATATTGAATGTCGGCCACGTGAGGAGTCAGAGAAATCGACTCCCGTGCATGACACGGTGAATGTTGAGGAGTCGAGAGAAATATGCCACGACAGAAAAGTGTGGCAGTTCATTCTTTCTGCCTACCCCTTCCGGGAGACGGCGTGATGGTTAATTAGTTAGTTAGTAAAATATTTATTGTTTCAAAAGGGTTTCGTCGTCAAAAAATATTGAGAACCGTTGGCTTAGACTATTGTCTTAGACTATGGTCTTATGACATAGGGAGTTTCACCTCTTGTGTCTTCACCTTTTACGCCCTATGAAAATATTATTAAATTGAATGGTTTCATCAGGGACTAATTCAATACAGACTGGAGTGTTACTTAAAAGGGGGGCGAAGGCGGATTAAGGGAGTATTTTTAATGATCCCTCGTTGTCTCAAATTTCACCCCTTTTATTTACCCAGATCTTCAGAGGTTCATTTCGATCAATAGATTTACGATGTAATGTCATTATTTAATTTCAAATAAATTCCTATTATACATTTTTACATCAATTTTTTTGAAATCGCAAACTATCTTCTTGAACATTGTCACATAGTTGAAATTTTACACGTAAATAATAGAAAGGAATTTTAAAAATGTACAATATTATAATGAAAATATTACAAAAAATAAAATAAAAATTTAAGTCCCATAATTGATTTGTTTCCTTTGTCGCAAAATTAAATAATAATTAAACTTACCTAAATCTCTGAGTTCCCCTTTCTACGTATTAAAAAAAATGTTTCAACAAACGCATAAAACGTTTGATAAATTCTCTCAAAACTGACCGCATAAATGATTTTTTTTTAAATATTTATTTTATATATACAATATTATATGTAACGATGTTGTTAATATTTACACTGATGAAGGGCTTCTGTGTTTCAAAATATGTAGCTGTTTAAATTATAAGTTGTAACACAAAGTTTTTAAAATTATTAATCATACAGTTTCGGTTACTTATAAACATTACACTTCTTAAAATATATTACCAAACTTCAAAAACATTCAAAGCAGAAAATATATAATAAATTATACAAATATTAACTTTTATGTCTTCCGCCGTAGATAATTAACTTGTCAATAGTAATGCCGGTAGCTATAGCAATCATTGAAAAGACGATTTAAGATAACATTGTATGAGAACATAAAAAAGTTTTATAATAATAATTTGATAAACTCTGGTCTAAGCATTTTATGTTTTTTTACGGTATGAAAAAATACATATACATTACTTCCGAACTATAAAATTCTTCCCCTCTTAATTAAAACCAATTCAAATAGCTATAACGACTTTTTTGTCGAATCAAATGATCTGCAACCAGACACAATTAAGATTGCAAATCATTTGTAGTAAATTGTTTGACTAAATCTGTGGTTCTCAAAGTGTTCGGTTCGTCGGCCCTTAGTGGTTCAGGAATGATTTTTATTTACATATAAATAAGTATATTGCATTTTACGTGGCGCCAGATTTATTTTATTTCATTAATATAATAATAATAATTAATACCCGAAGAAATAAAAGTATTATTTTTAAACTTATGATAATCTTTTGTTAATAAATATAAATATGTATATTGCATTTTACGTGGCATCAGATTTATTTTGTTTCATTACTAATAATAATAATTAATACCCGAAAATAAAAATGTATTATTTTGAAACTTATGATAATCTTTTGTTAATGATTATAAATATGAGTATCGCATTATCGTATTACACATTTTTTTTTTAAAATAAATATGACAATTTTATGTTTGTTCGCTTTATAAATCTAAAATGTCTATGGGAGATTTCGGCATTTTTTATTTATTATAAATAAGGGGTGCTTCGAAAAAAAAATTTAGAAACTCTGGTCAATATCAAAAGTAATTTTCCCATTTGTAACTTAGGGTGCTTTTATATTCTTTAAAATGGTCCATTATTACGATACTTTATGACTATGTTTGAAACCCATTGCCCAGTTTCAGAATAATAAAATTTTCGTACGGTGTTCTTGTGCCGACCCTGATGTTTGAAAGTGAAGTAAGGAAATGGCAAAAGAAGGATGAAAAAAGAATTGATTGTCAAATGCAAATATAAGAAATGAATGCGGTGATAACGAAAGTTAATGAACAAAATAATGAAAGGGTCATTAAGATGGTTAGGACATATGGAAAGAATGAATGAAGACAGAATGGTAAAGAAAGTATATGTAAACGACGTGATCGGAGCTGGAATTAAAGGAAACCCGAGAAAAACTTGGCATCAGAAGACAAATACTCTTGATTTTGTGGAGTCTCTCGTCCTTCTAAGGTCAAACCATTTCTTATGCGTTTCCGGTAGTATACAATTATTTAACCTGTTCTCCCTTATTTTGTAATGTCTATTGATGAAATAAACGAATTTGATTTGATTTGATTTGATCATCAAATCAACTAAAAATTAAATATCGGTCACGTAAGGAGTCAGAGAAATCGATATACGTGCATGACACGTTGTATGGATGTAGAGGAAGCAAGAGAAATATGTCAGGACAAAATGTGGCGATCAATTCTTTCTGCTTACCCCTCCAGAGAGATGACGTGATCGTTAATTAGATTAAATTTTCGGCGAAAGCAATCGTTTTGATTAAATGATATTATTTTAATCAGAACAGGAAGGCATTTACTGCTAATTAATATATTTTTAAAGTAAAGTGTATTTTTATCTTCGTATGAAAGTGGCATTGCAGATATGAATAATAGTCATATTTAAAAATAAACAAAATTACTAACGATCACGAATTTTCCCCGGAGAGGATGGACTGTCATACTGCTTTGTCATATCATACCTCTCTAGATTCCGCTATATTCATACATCCTAACATGCACGCTCGTCAATTTTTCCGTCTTCGAATATGGCCCCCTGTTAGCATCTGATTAATTTTTTAGCCATACTTTCCTTGGTCTTCTACGGCCTCTCTTACCATTCTTCTCTCGCCAATTCGTCCCATATGTCCTAACCATCTTAGGGATATATTTTTAATTTTACTTCTGATGCAATCAGCTGACTTATATTTCTACCTTATTTTGTCGTTCGGTATTATAATTTATTTCGTTTTCATGCACATTCTTCTCAGTGATCTCATTTCTACGGCATTTATCTGACTTTCATCAACCTTTTGGCAGCTCCAAGTTTAACATCCATACATAAGGGTTGACACTAGCTCCATTATGTACTGACATCTTTGCATTTAAAAATATAAATGCTTATAGTCCTATAATACTTTCTAGAATAACGAAAATGATTATACGCGTGCATTTTAATTTAATAATGTAATAAAACTCTTCTCACACAGCCAACCTCATCCTCTTCCATCCCATCCCATACTGAAACTGAAAACTTTAAAACTAAAATCCGCAGTCTGCGTAGCATCGTAAAAAAACTAGTTGTCTGGGAAATAATTTAAACGCTTTATGCAAAAAGACACTTTTCAAATTACTAATCAGCTCTCAGGTTGAAGTGTATAATATGACTTTTTACTTATATGCGATTTACTTCTCGCTTTCCTTGCTGGAATGCGCCAGACGAGTTTCCCGCCAAGTCAAGTTTTTATATATACACACTCACACACACATACATACACACACACTTACCTACAGACACGTAATTCTCATTGTATCCGTACAAGTGGTTCGCATTTCGTATTCACGTAGTGGCACAGCCTCAATAGTAAAACGGCACTTCATAAAAATGCCACGGAACTGAAAGTTTTTTTTTATTATTTAATTTTATTGATTTGTTCTTTTTACTGCATGTAAAAATATTGCCGAAATTTTTCATGATTTTTTTGTTGCCTGTGTATTAACCGCTTAGCAACAGCCCAAGGCTTGTGCCTGACCCCGGGCCTTAGAAGTTTTCGGTTTTGTGGAGGGGGGAGTAGAGATCGAAAAGACCGAAGGATGAGGTGCCCACAATATAACCAGTATCAAGTGGAAAATGCCGAAACTCCAAATTGCTTACCAACAATGTCCTTCTACGGCTTGATAAAGATGTTATATATGGGGAAATGATAGCTTCAAAATTACTTTGATCAAATATGATTAAGCATCTTGATCTGGTAAATCAATTATTTAGACTTGTTAACGTCGGTGTTCTTGTGCCGACCCTTATGTATGGAAGTGAAGCATGGAACTGCCAAAAGAAGGATGAAAGTAGAATAAATGCAGTAGAAATGAGATCTCTGAGACGAATGTGTGCCAAATCTGTATATGATAGAGTGACAAATGCAAGTATAAGAAGTGAATGTGGTGCGAATGAAAGTGTTATGAACAAAATAAGGAAAGGGTCATTAAGATGGTTTGGACACATGGCAAGAATGAGTGAAGACAGAATGGTAAAGAAGGTATATGTAAACGGCGTGAACGGAGCTAGAAATAGAGGAAGGCCGAGGAAAACGTGGCACGATCAAATCAATCAAATATTGAATATTGAATGTCGGTCACGTGAGGAGTCGGAAAAATCGACGTGCGTGCATGACAAGATGTATGAATGTAGAGTAAGCGAGGGACGTATGTCAGGACAGAACAGTGTGGCGTTCCATTCTTTCTGCCTACCCCTCCGGGGAGACGGCGTGATGGTAGGTTAGTTAGTTAGTTAGTTAGTTAACTTCTATCTATTTAAAATTTTATGAATGTAAAGTGAGTCAACGGGTAGTTCAGCTTCACTAAATAAAGGGTGTTTTTTTAGAGGTGTACAATACATATTCAAAATGAAAAAAAAACACATTAACCACCCTACTTATTTGAACGTACGTGATACGTTCACTTTGACAGTACCATTCTACGATATCCCGTATCACGTACGGGCTTGAGAAAAATTAATGTACCTAAAATGTACAAAGTTTTAGGGATACGCGCGTGTGCCATCAAAACTTGAGCACAAGTCTTCATAAATATGATAGTTTTACAAGGGCCAGGCGAAGTGTGCGGCCGAGTAGTAAAAAATAAAATTAGTATGTAATTAAATTTTATTAATAATAAACCTGCTTGTTTTTTGCACGTTTCTCGGAAAATAACCCAAAGGTAGGGTGGTTTATAATGTTAATGTCTATGATATTGGCTTTATTTAATAGATAATTTTATGCGATTATTGTTTAAATATGATTTCGGGCATATGAGCGCCACGGCTAGCTCGAATGAAGCGCAATCGTGAAATCCAAATTTCGACAATTGTCGTCTTTGTGGATGCGTATTATCCGCTAGAGTGTACGTGGTGCGAAAACGATCCACGGTCTTCCGAATAACTTGCTCGTATGGACGATTATGTCGACCGTAAAATGGACGTAGTGCACGATAAGTTTGGCGAACAGAACCATGATTTTCAAAATAAATTTGTACAATTCGCAAGCACTGTTCTGACGTCAGTCTATTCATGATAAAATGGCAAAACGTACTGACTACAAATCAACTGTCAACTGTCAAATTGACAATCTGTAGAAACAATGTTGCTAGTTTAAAAACCCAAACCTCTACAAAAACACCCTATACTATATGTTTTATTATACTGAATTTGAATAGTATTGGATATTACGTTATGGAACGATATTGTATCGCGAATGCCACAGCCAAACGGTTAGAGCATTCGCCCGGAAAGTGTTTAACTGCAAGTATATCACTGGTAGCTTGGTGGCCAACCTGCCTTATTTATTACATTAAATATAAGAGTATCATCAACTGCTTTAACTTTGAAGCACTGTTATAATACGTATCACAATTAATTGATTAATTTCTATGAAATTGTCGCAACAGCTGTTTTGCCAACCTATATTTGCATCATCAGTTGAGGAATCACAATATTATTTATGAGAGTATTTATGTATGAAATAAATACATAATTATTAAATTACGTGTATTTTTACATGCTTTAAAGCACAAATATCGATGGAAAATTTTATGTAACAGCCTCTTTTTGTACTTGCATTTAAAATACTTTCCGATTTCGTGTGATCCTTCGGGAACAGCTGGATGATGATAATCTGGAAAGTCTAGTGGTGTCTGAAAGTCTGGCTACTCGCCAAAGGAGAGAGAGATATTGTGACGAACAGACCGGTTCTGGAACGCATTTGCTTCCTTTATGTCTAGCTAGAAGAAACATATCTAGATGCATCCCTAACAGGACACATATTTAGATTTACGTTCTTCGCTTTTACTAACTACTAGTCATTCTGTGATACGATGCCATTACGTGACATATTTTCTTGCTGGGTAAGCTGGACTACCAATAATTGGAAATTAGACGAACTATCCATTTGGGTGTTCATTTTTTCCAACTGATTCGTATTCGAAAAAAATACAGCTTGGGCGAGATAACCAGACAGCAGACCTGAATAGAAGAGTTGGACTAAGCTGGGCAGCATTCAAAAATCTTCGTCACATTTTGAAAAATCCGAAAATACCCATCAACTTGAAAAGGAGAGTGTTCAATGCCTGTGTCCTGCCAGTGTTCACTTATGGTATTGAGACAGTCACAATGTCACAAAAAAGTGCCAACAAGCTAAGAGTCACTCAGAGAGCACTGGAGAGAGCCATGTTAGGTATCAATTTACGGGACAGACTCAGAAATGAGGACATAAGAGGCAGGATAAAGGTTTCCGATGTTATCAAGATGGCCGCAACCCTCAAGTGGCGATGGGCGGGACATGTCGCTCGCGATCCAGATGAAAAGTTTACAATGCTACTGCTGTGCTGGTGGCCAAGGACGGCAAAGCGTGGAGTTGGGCGCCCACAGTTGCGTTGTCGTGCGATGTCCAGAGAAGTGCGGGAAGTGCCTGGATGTGGATCGCTCAGGATAGAAGAGAATGGAAAATGCGAGAGGAGGCCTACGTGCAGGAGTGGACGGTCAATACAGGCTTAAGAAGAAGAAGAAGAAGTATTCGAATATATAACTTTGATATTTTTAATGTCTTGACTTTGTTTGTCCCTAACAATTATCTGCGACAAAGGCAACATAGATTATTTCACTTGCCACAGTGTAGAACCAATTTACCTGAGGTAATTAATGCCCGTGGGTAGGGCAATAATCTTTCTAAACCGCATCTCTTCTTATTCTTTCTTTTTACTTAATTGTTCCTAATTTTTTAATTATCTTGTGTTTTTTTGTGTTTTTGTCTATTGTTTATAATGTTTAATTTTTTTTTATTCTGTAGTCATAAGCGATTTGGTTACATATTATGATATTTATAATAAAAAAATATATTTTTTTTTTAAATTGAATAAACACTTTTTCAGCTAGTATAAACCACTTTATTTGAATAAGTAGCGCCAAGTAAGGTCCTTCAAACAGTTTGTGTATAGCCCTGAGGAAGTTCTCTACAAAGTGAAACCGGTTGGCGCTACTTACTCAAAAATAAAGTGGTTTACACTAAGTGAAAATGTGTTTAATTTTATTTTTACTAGAAATTCGTTAGAATTAGAAAATTGAATTGAGGCGAATATCCAACATAAGGGACTAGACTGGTTTAGAAAGCTGTTTCGAGATGCCAGGAACAGAGATACCTACTGTTATGATAAGTCATAGTCAACGTCGGGAGGACTTGACAAAATAGAGAATGAAAAAGAAGAAATTCGTATTGATCCAGATGATTCAGCGAGGACGATGATCGATACACAATGTTTTACCATGGACATCAATTAATATTGAGTTCAAAAAGGCCTACGAGCTGCAGCCTCCTTGCGAACATTAAAAAAAAAAAAAAAAAATCCTAAAGTCCAAGCTTCTATCCAGAAACACCAAGCTGCGTATTTATAATACCATCATCAAGCCAGTGGTGACATATGGTTCTGAGTCATGGACTCTAAAAGAAAAACATAGAATCTACTGGTTTGAGAATAGAATACATAGACTTATCCTGGGACCCAGACCCGGTGTTGCACCGGGAACTTGGAGGCATAGGACCAACCAAGAGATCCGTACGATGACTCAGCAGCCCCTTATAACAAGCACCGTGAGAGCCGGTCACCTAGCATAAATTGGGCACGTATGCCGAGCCGAAGAGACCAGAGCAATCAAGACCCTGAACGATCTATACCGACTGGAGTAAGACCTCTAGGAAGGCCTAGACAGCTCCTAATGGACAAAGTTCTGGCTGACCTGGCTAGGTTGGGCGAATCGGAGAGCTGGGAGCAAAAGGCGCAATATCGAGGAGCTTGGCGAAAAATCATCAAGGAGGCTAAAACTCTTCAAGAGTTGTCTGGCCATAGGATGTTAATAAGTATCAATTAACATTATTAATTTTATGTATTTTTATTCAGTAATAAACGCTTAACACTTTGCCTGCGGGTAGATTTGGAAACTTATTATCTCGATATTGAAATTGAAAACAATAATACATACATATAACATAGTGTACTATAAAATGTAAAAATATCCAACTAAAATTGCGTAAAAATACAATTCTAATAGATTACTTTGAGCCCTCGAAGGAGGTATTTATACCATTCCAGTAAACGAGTATTAATACCTTTCCCGCAAAAAATGAGTTGTTTATGAATAACGGAATTCCTACTTGTATACAACGACCTTCGTGGCCGAGTGGTAAGTACATTGACTGCCACCCCGAAGGTTCCGGGTTCGATTCCCGGCGAGGCCAGTGTGATTGTCACACTGTCATTGGTCTGGTGTAGAATTAACGTGACAATAAAATGGCGATAGATTAGCTGCCTATCACATGTCACGAGAATTACTATAATAGCTATAATAATTACCATTTACATCGATTTGGCTCTTGCTGTCATGATGTAAAGAGCGATTCAACAAAATAATACTAATAATAAAATAAACGTGGAACATTAAAATACGCATCATAGTATTTCATTAAATAGCATGTTTTTTATATGCTTTATAATTTTCTTAGTTGGTTAAGTATATTTTATATAAAGAAAGTTTTTTATTGATATGGGTTACATTATAGTATAGGTAGGTACGTTTAAATGCTATTTTTTATTTCGGTATGTCTGAATACACACATAGATAAAAAAAAAAGCTATACATATATGTACGTTTCCACATAAAATCGTGAGATATGCATGTACCAATAAGGCTATTGCAAACTTATGACCATAAGCAGTCTATATTTATGTTTTACGGTCGTGTTTAATTTTTTAAATCTTCACAACACTTACCTTATATTATAAAAAGTAAAACTGAAGAAAATGACCGTACTACGTTGTGCAATTATTTCCCAAATATAGTCGTGTTATTATGAAGCTTTATTACGAAGACGTAACACAATAGATGATAATAGCTGAAAAAAAAATAGTATAGTTAAAAAATATATATTTATTATTATTGTCGAATGTTAAATTTTGGATTTTTTTTATTAATACCCATTGGAGTGGCACCCAGGTGGTAGAAGACCAATTGGACGACCAAGGCTGCGATGGGAGGATGAAGTTGGGAGAGATTGGGCGAAATTGTTACGAGTGTCAGATTATAGAGCGAAGCGGAGGACAGGAGGAGTTGGAGGCGAAGAATACTGGAGGCTAAGGCTCGATATGGGCTGTAGGGCCATCGAAGAAGAAGAAGAAGAAGAATACATGAAAATGAGACATTGAACATCATTACAGTTGATTTAATACTGTAAAAATGAGATCTCGCAGAAGAATGTTCATATGATTAAGTTAAATTAAGGTAAAAGAAGAAATGACAGTGCTAACAAAAGTGATATGAATTGTTCTTTGAGTTAGTGTGTCCAACACACGGAAAGAATAACCTGAGAAATAAAGAATTAAACATAAAAATATATATTATTGAGTATAAAATAACATACACAATTAATTTAAAAAATAATGTAATTTAATAATTTCTTCTATGTTCGCCATAACTTTGTGTTGTAGATGTTTAATTTTTCTTTTTATATACCCTGAGATGGTTTGGACATATGGAACGAATGGATGAGAGTGGAATGGTTAAAAAGTTGTATACAAGCAGCGTGAGTGGAAAAAGAAGCCGAGGACGACCGAGGAAAACATAACATGACCAAATTAATCAATTACTGAAAGGCGGTCACATTCGAAGTCGGAATAATCGACTTGCGTGCATGGTACGATGTATGAATGTAGAGGAAGCCCGAGAGGTATGCCAGGACAGAGCATTGTGGCGATCCATCCTCTCTGCCTGCCCCTCCGGGGAAATGGCGTGATGGTTAGTTAGTTAGTAAGTGTAATTTTAAAAATAATGTAATTTCCTTATCATTAAAATGACTATACCACATGTATAAACCTCCTACACAAAAAAAACTTCAATATCTTAAGTTTATAACTAACTAACTAACTAACCATCACGCCGTCTCCCCGAAAGAGTAGGCAGAAAGAGTGGACTGTCGCACTTTCATTGATGCGGCACTCCATCCTTCTCTTTTCGCCCCGCGGGAGACGCGGTGTGATGGGTTGCGAACCTAATCGCCACCCATAGGCATCTCCCGCGCACACTTCGATCGTCCAACACCCACAAAATAAATCTAATACAAATAATATAAAATACAATAATATAAAATAAAATAACAAAATAATAATAATTTAACACAAAATGTTCTTTTTAGATGATGCACATATTGTCTTTTTAATTTATGTTCCACGAATCCACCGTTTTTTAATTTAGCACATAGTGTAATAACACATAATGTTTTTCTCGAAGTTGCACATGTTGACATGGACGATCCGGACTTTTGTGTTTATTTAATTTATGTTACACGTATCCACCGTTTTTTAAATTAGCTGTAATAACGCACTTAACCAGCAAGAACTTAAAAATAATATTGAAGAAATTATTCAAATTGTCATTGGAACAAATGAAAAATGTATTTAAAACGCTGATGCTGTAAGGATTAACTTAGATCTTGCCTAGGATCAAATTAACTACCCCTTTTATTGATAGCCAAGTGTTTTGTCAACAAGCCGACCACTCCGATAACTTATTAATTTCTGTCTGACGAAAACCCTTATAACCCCTTTTATATATATTTTGTGCATGAAAGCGTACATGTAATGGAGAAATTAATAAACCGTTTGGTAAGTAGGCATACGAGTACGTAGGCATACGCGATTATGAATACGTTGGGATAAGTTTTGCTTGCCGCTGTGAGTATATTCCAGCCGGAAAGGAGTGTTGAGTATTTACACGACCGGAAAAGAATGCAATACTTAAGAATTTTCACATTTCCGTTTCCATTCTAGCTAATATTATTGATTCAAAATAAATATACGCGATTTTAAACAATGATTTTGAATAAAGTTTAAGACATAACGATTTTGAAACACCTAGAGCTAAATGGGACCAGGAGATTGATAAGCATAGATAATTTTGTGAAAGATTATCTTGCATCTCCCTCAAAAGAGATTTAATTTAATATTATTTTTTATATCTATTATTAAACACTCCATTTTACGACCTTCGTGGCAGAATGACAACATGTATGAATGTCATACCGAAGATCCAGGGTTCGATTCCCCGCTAAGACAGTGTGATTCTCACACTGTATTTGGTCTGGTGTAGAATTCAATAAAATGGCGATAGATAAGCTACCTAACACATGTCATGAGAATCTATATGATAGCTATACTCTTTACATCGGTTTGGCTCGCGCTGTAATAATGTAAAGAGCTATTCAACAAAATTATTATAAAAAGTTTATTGTAACACCTGATGATGCCAACATCGGCCGGCGAAACAGCTGTCGAAACACTGTTATAATATCACCATGTGATATTATAACAGTGTTTTAAATTTTAACAGTAATAATGTTGAAGTATCACAGTGTTTCGGCCAAAACAATGGACTATTTAATAATAAAATTTAAACGATGCGGCACTCCATCCTTCTCTTTTCGCCCCCGCGGGAGACGTGGTGTGATGGGTTGCGAACCTCATCGCCACCAATAGGCATATCCTTTTTGTAATTTTTTTTTCTTTAATAAAATTGGTTTGGGTTAGTTTAAGTGTATAATAATTAATAAAATAGTAGTAAATCCACCAACAAAAAAAAACTCGTTTTAAAAACTATAATAGTTTTAATTCTATTTTTATAGTTATATTATAGTTATAATATATTGTATAACGGATAGCTTTGAACACAAGAATTGAATGACTAAGAAAAAAAAGTTCGATAAAATTTTTAAATGTACAACAAAACTTAAGATGTCGGAAAACTCTACGTGTTTTATGATGAGGATGATAAAAAATATTGTCTGAAAACAAGAGTGTGGCAGTTCATCATCTCTGCATACACCTACAGAAAAACAGCGTGAAGGTTACGAAATTATTATAATATATAGCAAATGGAATTAAAAACGATATTGAAAAAGATATGTGTCCTCTATTTACGGTTAATTTTAGTATACTTGTCAGGTCAAATAAATAACATTGCAAGTTAAGCACTTAATTATAAGTTTCATTTTTTAATGCTGTATTTCATAAAATAGAATCAAGGTGTCACGATAATTGGATTGATATGTAATTATATACATTAACAACATACAAAAAAAAAAACCTAATGAAATCTATTTAGTCATTTTTGTCAACCTTGAAAAACCATACATATTAACACATTATGTGCAGATGTTTTGTTATTCAGCCAAGCTTATTATTATAACTTTTAGTTTTACGAATCACTGTTTTTTTAATTCTGACATAAAAGGTTTCTTTTTCTTTTTCTTCCTCAGCCTATTCCCGTCCACTCCTGGACAAAAGCCTCCTTCATTTGCTTCCATGTCATTCTGTCCTACAGACTGCATCCAGGTTATTCCGACGTGTCTTAAGTCAGCAGTATTCTTGTCCACTTTTCATCTGAGCTTCTGACTACGTGACCTGCCCATTGCCATTTTAGAGTCGCCACCCGGTGAATGATGTCAGTGACCTTTGTTTTTTCTCTCACTGTCATTGGTCTCGTGTAGAATTCACGTGACAAATCAAATCGCGATAGATTAGCTACCTTTCACTTCTTCTTCTTCTTTCTCAGCCTAATCCCGTTCACTTCTGGACAAAGGCCTCCTCCATTTGCTTTCATGTCATTCTGTCCTGTGCAGACTGCATCCAGGTTATTCCGCCGTGTCTGTATAGATCATCCTTCCACCGTAGTTGCGATCGCCCTTCACTTCTCTTTGCCGTCCACGGTCTCCAAGTCAGCAGTCTTCTTGTCCACTTTTCATCTGAGCTTCTAGCTACGTGACCTACCCATTGCCATTTTAGAGTCGCCACCCGGTGAATGATGTCAGTGACCTTTGTTTTTTCTCTCACCGTATGGTTTCTGACTCTGTCTCTTAGGTTTATTTCTAACATGGCTCTTTCCATGGCTCTTTGGGTCACTCGTAGTTTCTCGGCACTTTGTTTGGACAATGTAACAGTTTCAAGACCATAGTACCAACTGGCAGATAATTCCCAATGAATTCAGTAAATTTGAATTCATTGTGAATTTTCATTATGCTTTTAAGTTTGTGATTTATTTTGTTCGCGTTTGAAATCAAATTCTTGTGAGCTTATTTCAATTAAGGCATTAAATGTAAATGAGTTGTTTCGCTAATCTTACTGCAAGCCGGCACTCTGCCCACGCTGGGGATAGGTTCTCGCATATCTAAAATGCCTCCGAGCTTTTAAAACATCTATTTGATAAATATTAAATTCCAATGCTTGGGTGGTATTTTGAGTAACGTATTATTTAACAGTACATAAATTGATCTTGGCGAGAAAAAAAACTAAGATTGTAACATATTATGTTTATTATTATTATATTATCAAAACACTTAACATTGTCGGTTAAGAATTTTTTTCTACTTCTATGTAGTTGACAGTTTATAAAAATAGTAGCCATTATATGCTAAGATGAATTGCTAAGATGAATTGTTTGTCAGTCAGCTGTTTGTTATATGCAGACGATGCTGTGTTAATCGCTGACAGTAAAGAAAATTTGCAAGCCTTAGTGTCAAGGATGTATGAGGCATGCAAAAACAGTGACTTGGTTATGAATGTGTCTAAATCTAAAGTGATGGTTTTCGAGAAAGAAGAATGTATGACGATTTGTGATATAAGTGCGATGGGCGAGAAATTGGAGCAAGTTACTGAATTTACGTATCTGGGAAGCATGTTTACAAGGGACGGAAAAATGGAGAAAGACATCGAAAGGAGGGTTGGTGCTGGGAATAAAATAAATGGCGCACTCAAAGTCATTACTGCAAATAGAAATATATCCACAGAAGCAAAGATGGCAGTACACAATGGAGTTCTAGTGCCAACCCTCATGTATGGAAGTGAAGCTTGGAGCTGGCAAAAGTAGGATGAAAGCAGGATAAACGCCGTAGAAATGAGATCACTAAGAAGAATGTGCGGGAAATCGTTGTATGATAGAATACCGAACGATGAAATAAGAAAGAAATGTAAGGCAGATGACTGCATCATGAATAAAATTAAAAAAGGATCCCTGAGATGGTTCGGACATATGGAACGAATGGATGAGAGTAGAATGGTTAAAAAGTTGTACACAAGCAGAGTGAGTGGGAAAAGAAGCCGAGGACGACCGAGGAAAACATGGCATGACCAAATTAATCAATTACTAAAAGGCGGCCACATTCGAAGTCGGAACAATCGACGTGCGTGCATGGTAAGATGTATGGATGTAGAGGAAGCTCGAGAGGTATGCCAGGACAGGCTAGTATGGCGATCCATCCTCTCTGCCTACCCCTCCGGGGAAATGGCGTGATGGTTAGTTAGTTAGTTAGTTTAAGACCAAATCAATCATTTTTCAGATAAAAATAAACGATATCGATAAATTTTGCGTGCACATGTATGACGCTATACGAAATGTAAAGGAGGCTCAGGGGGAGTTCTTAATGAATTATTTAACTTTTTTGTGAAGAACTTTAATTACAACTACCTAACTAATATCAATTTTTATTGTCTAACTAAAAAAGCTTTGCTTGGAACGAAACTGGTTGGTGATATTATAAGTTCAAATGACGAATGTTTTCTAGAAGTTTTATTATATTTTATGGGAATAACGTGTTTCACCTTTCTAAAGCATTATCAAATGTTTGAATAATGAAACATTTGATAATACCTTTGAAAGGCAAAACATGTTATTCTCATAAAATATTATACTTTTAGAAATAAGGCGTGCAGAGTTCTAGTGCCGACACTTATGTCTTGAAGTGAAGCTTGGAGTTGGCAGAAGAAGGATGAAAGTAGGATAAATGCCGTAGAGATGAGGTCACTAAGAATAATGTGCGGAAAAACAATGTACTCGTATGATATAATATCTAATGATGAATTAAGAAAGGAATGTAAGGCGGATGAATGCGTGATAAATAAAATCAAGAAAGGGTCACTAAGATGGTTTGGACATATGAAACGAATGGATGAGGCAGGAATGGTTAAAAAGAAATATACAAGTAGTGCAAATGGAAAAAACAAGTCGAGGAAGTCCAAGGAAGGCATGGAATGACGAAATTAATCAGTTATTGAAAGGCGACCATGTTCGAAGTAGGAACAATCGGCGAGCGTGCATGTCACAATGTGTGAATGTATTATAGAAGAGGCGCGAGAGTTATGTCAGGATAGAATAATGTGGCGATCCATCCTCTCTGCCTACCCGGCGTTGAAACGGCGTGAAGTTAGTTAGTTAGTTAGTATATAAAGTAGCCTATATTAAGATACGTAGAAATATCTGAGTAAGGCTTTCTTTCAAATGTATCATTCCATCATGAATAAAAGATTAGTTTTTTATGCTTGTTTATATTTTGAACGGGATATACGATATACTCGTATGTTACTACTGGTCTATTGAGGTAGGCAGTAGGAGTAAGGAGCCCATTGTTGACGTAGGAAGATTGCGAAGGTGTATTATTAATCTTAATGTCGTGAGACATGATACCTAAATTTCGTTCGCCGCTGCGCAGTACAAACCGTTACCTGATAATCATTTATAGGTAAGGCTGCGGTCACATCGAAGTGTTTCGGCTGGTTACTCGCTTGCTGTCTGTCCGAAAATGACAGATACTGATTTGAAAACATTATCAAATTTTATTTGAAAATATCACGCTATTGAATAATACTTTATATTTAATTTTATTAAGATCACAAGGAAATCGAAAGAAGAATCGCAATTGGCAACAAAACATTCTTCTCTCGACTACCAGCGCTCAAATCAAGAAACGTACACTGGAAACCAAAATCATCTTGTATAAAACAATCATCCGAACAGTAGTGACCTATGGATGTGAGGCGTGGGCAATGACAGCGAAATGGGGACCTGTGAATGACGGTGAAGGCTGGAGAGTACGGCACAATGACGAGCTGTACCATATTTACAAAGCTCCCAGTCTCTGCACACAGGTCAGACTGAATAGACTGAGATGGGCCGGTCACGTGCAGAGGATGCCGTCATCGCGAACCACTAAAAGATTGCTGAAGTGCCACCCATGTGGTAGAAGATCAATCGGACGACCAAGGCTGCGATGGGAGGATGAAGTTGGGAGAGATGGGGCAAGATTGTTACGAGTGTCAGATTGGAGGGTCGAAGCGGAGGGCAGGAGGAGTTGGAGGCGAAGAATAGTGGAGGCTAAGGTTCGATATGGGCTGTAGGGCCATCGAAGAAGAATTTAATTTAATTTATGAATCAATCTTCCTCTTCTTTCTTCCATGTTGTAGACCTATGTGGTCTGTTCTCCAGAGTGTTGCTCCTCCTGTGAGGTAGACTCTTAGCTGAACTTCCATATTTTAGGAGGTCTTCCACGATGACGAGTCCCATGAGGCTGATTATGTAGTGCAATATAGGGGAGTCTGGTGGTGTCCATTCTTTGAACAGGACCGTACCGGTCCCTTTTTCACTGTCTGCTCCATCTTATAATATCATCAACCTCACATATCTCTCTTATTCTGGTGTTCCTCACGCGATCTCTCAGTGTCTTGCCTGCTATCGTCCCCAGTGTCTTCATCTCCGAAGTCCTCAAAACTTGTTTGGTCTTTACTGTGTCTGCTCTTGCTTCGACGCCATATGTTATTATTGGTCTTACGCATGCTTTATAGATTCTCATCTAACTCTTAATGGCCATGTCTTTGTTTTTCATGAATCAATCAATTAAAGAAAAGGGCACTAATGATTTTTGATCAGAAAGTTAAAAGTCAAAAATTTATAGTCTCATATTTATTTTAAATTGAATATTTCTTTCTTATTACTTAATAACATTGCATAATATTTTGCTAATTACTTGCGCAAACAAAAATAATATAAATTCAAACGTTAGCAAATTTTACTCAATGTAAAATAATGAAATTATTAATACTATTAATATTTTGTTGAATCGCTCTTTATATCATTACAGCGCGAGCAAAGGTTATAGTTATCATATTTATCATTTAGTTATCATCAATGTATTGTCACGTGAATCTTCACCAAACCAAAGAGAGTGTGACAATCACACTGCCATCGCCGGGAATCGATGATTCCTAAAGTCGAATATTTGAATGAAAGTAGGTTATTTTTTTTTACGAAACAAATATATAGAATGTTGTAATATAATAATGA
Organism: Lepidostoma basale; assembly: GCA_022606425.2. Taxonomy (NCBI): domain Eukaryota; kingdom Metazoa; phylum Arthropoda; class Insecta; order Trichoptera; family Lepidostomatidae; genus Lepidostoma; species Lepidostoma basale. Next base: position 2,647,211 of record JAHDVF020000333.1, on the reverse strand, counting down.
TGTACCAGCGTAAGAACATTAATCTTGGAATTTCAACAAAGAAATCATGGCGATGCAATCACGTTAACATTTACAATTCACTAAAAATCGAGTTACAACATGAAATGATAAATCATTAAAAATAAGTAATCGATTGTTCCAGGACAAACGAAAATGATACAATGGACCAAATTCACAACATGCCCGTAGTCCAATACTACTATACTATCATACAACCGACTAGAACGCTCGTACTCCAACCTAACACGAACCTAAAATTGCGAGAAAATGAATACGTCATCAAAAGATCCGCCAGTGATGCTGATTGAAAGAGGAAGGGAGATGCGGTTCACAAAAATCAAGTTATTTAAGTGACATATTTAAAAAGGGTTGTGCTTGTATTATGATAAGTAAAATTGTTGTTTTTATAACTTTGCTTTTTTTCTCGGTGCCTGTTCATCTGAGCGGCAGATTTCACCACATCAGGTCCCGCCGAGACGACCTCTACTCGGATAACCCATTCACAAAACGCATACCAGCAAGCCCATCGCAGAGGGACACGCACACTACTCCGCGACCGTGGTTCGTATAACACACCATTAAATTAACAATTTACGACGTCACGAGCCGAGAAAAATTGCTGTTTCCACGGAGCGGAGGCTGGGCTAGCGGGGGACGCGAAGATCTTGTTCCGCGGTGACGAGAGCGCCAGATGTAGCGCTGATGGACCGCTTCCGAGGAACTGAACGTTAAATAGTTATATCATATAAATGTTCGACGAAAAGATGTAAAAAAATCGGGATGTTAATAATACTTCCTGAAACTTCATGAGTCAGCGATGTCTTCGAAGAATTTTTATTATTTATTTATTTTAATCATAAGAATACTAAGCAAGGATATACTGTTGTTCGTATAATCAGAGCGAAATACAAGAGGGGAAAAAATAATAAGATGACTCATAAATGGTTGAATTAAAATACTTTCTGTGCGATAAATAATCCATCTTGCTCACAAATATGCAGAGATTCACGAACAGAAAAAGATAGCGCACGTCCGGTAGACGCTAAAGGCGGTATCTTTTTCGCACAGGAACTAGGAAATGAGTACGAGTATATAAAAATATATTAATGTTTTTTTTATAAATTGAGTTTGAGTTTATTTGTTTATTTTTTTTAAATATATTAAAAAAAAATATGTACTTTGTATACACTCTCTTTAACAAATTAAATATCAAACATGTTTCGGACTACCCAACCCTTCCTCAGTGATATTATATAGATATACTCGTATAAAATATTATAAAAGTTTTTACAAATATGGTCAGTTTTGACAGATGTTATAAATATTTTTTTGGAACGTTTATGCTTTTGTTATAACAAATATTATGAATAAATTTAAAATTTAAAATAATTTAATGTTCTTATTGGGGTTCAGGCATTAACTAACAACAAAGGAAATACATCAAAGATTGGACTTGATGTTAAATTTATTTGATTATAAATAATATTTTCTTTATTCTTAATTTCTAAAATTTCGAGATTGTTCAAAGGTGAAATTATTTTCAAAATCTATCTTATGAGGTGAGCTACTCACGAAAACGGCGCTATACAAATTGGCCTAATTGTTATTATTATATTATGATTATGGAAGTAATGGCAGAATTTTTTTTTTCACAATTAACAAGCAAAATTTAATTCAATCTATTTTTAACAAGCAAAATTTCAACGCCATTATCTTTATTATATAAAAAATAGATGTAAAGATATGTTTATTTCTTTATTTTAATTTTCGCGATAAATTTCGAAGGTTCGCCGAATTAAACTCCCGATGATGAGCGTGTAAAACCTTAGAAACATGTCGAGTAAAATAACTCAAGAGGGAAAAAAGCGGTTTTCGTTCTTTCGTTCCGTTTGGAATTCCACAGTGTTAACGCATTCGGTTTATAAAAATAAAGTAAGAAGCATTAAGTTACCTATGAATCGTTCTTCTTAAAAAGTCAAGTACCTATGCTCTACGGTGATTTACATTTACGAAAACTAGTATTCACAGTGAATCATCCGTAATTTCCGGTTACTCTTATATATGGGTAGAAGGGATACACCCACACAACGAATTATGGAAATGGATTCCTACACTAATATTTAGCATTAAATCAATCAAAATCCAACATCGCGTAGTTCTGATAAAAGCACGGCAACAAACTAAAAAATTGGTAACGTATATTTTAAGTTGTTAAATAAAATCTTTTACACTTCATCTAACTAACTAACTAACTAACTAACCATCACGCCATCTTCCCGAAGGACGAAAGAATGGACTGCCACACTTTTCTTTCCTGACATATTTCTCTTGCTTCCTCAACATTCATACATCGTGTCATGCACGCGCGTCGATTTCTCTGACTCCTCACATGGCCGACATATAATATTTGATTTATTTGATCGTGCCACGTTTTCCTCGGTCTTCCTCTATTTCTGGTTCCATTTACATCGTTAACTTATAATTTTTTTACCATTCTTTCTTCATTCATTCTTTTCATATGTCCAAACCATCTTAATGATTCTTTCATTATTTTGTTCATAACACCATCATTCGCACCGCATTCACTTCTTATATTTTCATTCGACACTCTATCATACACAGAGTATCCACACATTCGTCTAAGAGATCTCATTTCTACTGCATTTATTCTACCATCATCTAACTATGACTTGTATAAAACAGATGTTTTCATTTGAATTAATTATTTAATATGGAGTTGTCATCATTGTTCAAGAAACTAAAAAAATTAATTAAATACCCCTTACTTCAGTTGAACAGTAAGTAGAAAGGAACTCTCACCAATGCAGGCCAGTGTGATGGGGTCTTTGGTAAAGCCGGGTTTACACGCACAGCAATGTCCTCCCATCGTGTTGTAGCACTGTTGATGCACGTCGCATGAGTGGGTCTTCTCGCGACACTCGTTTATGTCTGAAAAATATTAAAAATACATCCGGATTCATATTTTCTATTGAAATCAGGTCAATCACATACTGCAAGCAAACCAACAAAACAATTACGCCATTAGTTTGAAGGATAAAAATTATATCAACATCTTTAGATCAACTACTGCAGAACCAACCGACCAACCCTCGACTTTCGCACTTAATTCATCCTGGAAAAAAAAAAAACTACTAAAATTGTGAGTATTTTAAATTTGTCGAACCAGCCCTTGCTTGCTAGAAACTCCTCATTAGAATCTTCTTTTAGTCGAATCTTCCAATCCTTGATTTTTTATTGCTCGTATTAACACTGCAGTTTTTTTCGTTTATCACTCATCTTAATATGTAAGGGCGAAATATTAACACGTATTTTCTGTTTATAAACAGATAAACCAGCAAAATACGTAGTGTCAGTCCGTACTGCAAAGGATGACTGAACTTGTTTCAAACGTACAAACGGAGATGAGAGCGACTGCACGTGAGACATAAGTGAGCGACACGAAAACGATCGCTTATCGAACAAAAAACGAAGGTCGAAAAATTCTTAAAATTGAAACAGAGTGGCGGTACTCCCATAGAAGCCCAGATGCCCAGATTCCCAGCTTGCGTAAGAAATTTTGAATCAAAACCCCCAATATTAATAATTATGCCCCGCATAAACCAACAACCCTCTAAATCACCTTCCACTGATGTTCCTATCAGACGTAAGAGGAATAGCCACAAGAGCTGAACCTCTTTAAGCCAGAAGACGTTTTGATTAAAAATTTCTTACTCAAGCCGGGCTTTTGGGCTTCTATGGGAGTATCGCCCCTGTAAATATGGTCCATATTACTATACGGAGTGTAGACCTGGACCCTCAAAGTGAACACAATAAACCATATAGAAGCACTTGAAATGTGGCTCCATCGCAGAATGTTGCGGATCTCATGGACTGATAAGGTCACCAACTATGAGGTGCTACATAGAGGAGTAGGAAGATAATTGTTGTCTGATGTGAAGTCTAGAAAGATGGCATATTTGGGACACATTCTTCGCAACGAGAAATATGATCTGCCGCACCTCATCATGAAAAGGAAGATCGAGGGTAGGCGCGGTGTGGGATCCCAGATATCCTGGCTCGAGAATATCAAGGAGTGGACCGGAATTCGGGGGGTAGGGAGTTGTTCCGTCTGGAACAGGACAGAGAGGCCTACCCCAGGGTGATAGCCGACGTCGGGGGGACCTGACATGGCACTCGAAGAAGAGAAGAAAAACAAATAATAAATACAATAAAGGTAAAACTCTTAGTCAAATGATCATATACTCGTACCTATCACATGTCATGTATGTTCTTTTCTATCTGATGTTCGTAATTTCTAATTTCTATCATGTAATGTTATTTTCTATCCTATATACGTAATTTCTACGTTTTGTAGGGACGACGACAACCCTACAAAACGCCTCACGCTCTCAGTACCACAGGGACGTAGAAGACCAGGAAGGCCCAAAATGCGATGGATGGACAGTGTCAACACGGATGCATCGGTGTTGCAAGTGAGAAATTGGAGAATAAGGGCATCAAACAGACAAGAATGGAGGAAGCTCCTGGATTCAGCCAAGGCCCACCCAGGGCTGTCGAGCTTAGGATGATGATGATGATACGTAATTTCTAATTTATATTATATTATGTTCGTTTCTTTCTCACGTACCTACGTAATTTCTAATTTCTCTTATGTTATCCTTATTCTCATTTCTGTGTTTTGCCGTTATATGTTAGTTGTCTGTTTATTTGTGCAAATTTTAATTACCTTTGTAAACTAAACTAGACTAAACATTTCATTTTTTGTTAAAGCCCTTGCGGCGTTTATGTCAAAATAAATAAATAAATGTCATGAGAATCAAAGGTAATAGCTAAAAACAAATTGTATACTGTTATTGGGTTCAAACGACTTCTTGTATACAAAAAACCAAATTCTCTTTAAAAAGTCATTATTCACTAAACATTGTTATACAGGCATCATTCGTAAAGCGCCCTTGAGGTAAAGTTTACACAAAAACGGCGCTATTAAAATCAGCCGACATTTTTATTGAACGAGTCCAGAGTCCCAACTCAACCGAGAAGAAATTTCATTCACAAATGAGCATTATGTAACACTATTGACTCTACTATCATCTTATTTCAAGGTGATGTCTGTTCATAAATTGGACTCCTCTAAAATAAATATCACGTATCCTCAATGACCCAGCCATTTTAGCAGTCGAATCAAACTAATTAAATAATATCTAACATTTTAATGTACTTGATAAGTATATAAAGAATACTATTATGTAATCTTTAATTATTTTATTATCGCATTTATTTGGTTTATGTGGAAAGTATTGTGTTATCTAATGTTGTATTAAATTTGCCTGCAGAATCATATGACGCATGTTAAATACATAATCATTGTGAAATTATGTTTGTATGTCAATATTATTGATAACCTATTTAAAATTTATACACATTAGATGTTTGTAACACACCAATGACAAATGATCCAGATCTGTTAATATTGTATACATAATGTTGATTTGATCATTTTATTTCAACAGTAACAGTTTGAGGTATTGGGCTAAAATACAATCTGAGAAATTTATTGTATATATCGCACGCTTAATAGTAAACTGACCGATTGTGGTTTAGGTCATAATTGAGTTAACATTAGACAGAGGCTTGTGTTAACGCTATCCATCGTTTCGCGTTAAAATTAAGTCAAAATTCCGCCAATTGACCTCCATTACACTATATCGGTCTTTTTCATTCGTACGTGTTTTTCGACTGTTTTTGTTAAAACACCGACTCATGGCAGATTGAGCAAAATTTGCTTTTTTGAGCTAAGCCAGTATTCTATTAAGCGTGCGATATGAAAATAATTAATGTTCTACAGTAAAAATGTCAATTAAAAATGACGTAGGGCATAGGATAAACGTAGAATGGCTTAAATGGCGTGCCCTTTCAGGAGTACTTTATGACAGCAAAGTACCCGTGCAAATAAAAGGAAAGGTGTACCGAACCACCGTCAGATATGCTATGCTCCACGGATCGGAATCAAGAAGAACAGGGGCGGTACGTGGAAGAATTGAAGATGAGATGGGCCGCCGGGGTTACAATGCTGGATAAAGCAAAAAAAAGTAGTTCCCATAGCGGAAAAGGCTAGGAAACGTCGTCTGCGGTGGTACGGCCATGTGAGCAGGTGGGTCGATGAATACATCGTCCACAAAGCCCTGTAACTGGAAAATGGAAGGAAGGGACCGGATCGGCCTCCTGCAACGTAGATGTTCACAGCTAGGAACGACCTGAGGGCACTGGGATTTGACAGGATCGCGAGACTTGGCAGAACCGTATTAGAAGAGCTTACCCCAAATAGCGGGAAATGGGCAGGCGAAATAAGAAGATAATATTAATAGTAATGTTGGTTATTTAAAGTTCTTGGTAAGATCTCATTATAAACGATATTTAAATGGAATTGAAAACAATGGCTGGTCCGGAACACCTGGAATTGGACAAGAATTGAACAGTCGAAGCACTTCTAAGAACTGCACAAAACAGGGACATATGTATCAAGTGATTGTCAATGTCTGAGCGACCCGGCCTGACATACGACGAAGAAGAAGATAGAGTAATAGAAAAACCAACCACCCCATTTTATGTTTGATGTGTTTTTGGGTAACACCGTGTGATAACTCCTTCTCGACCGACGTTTCGAAGATCGTTGCAGTCTCCATCTTCAGGGTAATGAATGTGATATGTGTTGTGTCTGCAAAGGTACTTCACCGTTGTACCATGTCGCCGGCAGTGTGTACGTGTGACACAGAGAGTCCGTGCTAGGTTCCCCGAAATAGCTTGGTCACCACCATGATACCACCCCATTTTAGTTTTAAAAGACTAATAAAAAATGGCAGTAAATTATTGCAATTCTGGAAATATCCGATCTAAGATATCGCAGATATTATACTTAGCAAGTACTAAACTAGAAACTTTAATTAATGGAAAAAAACGTATACTCTAAAAACTAAAAGGAAGAACCTTTGAATTATGTAAATATAATCGATCGGGGTTTCTTCTAGGAACGAATCCACGTCCGCATGATAAGAATTTATGTTTTCTATACTTTAGATCAGGGGTCAGCAAACTTTTTTGTAATGTAAAGGAAAATAATGGTATCGCGGACCAAGGAAACAAATCCGGGTAAAACAAATAACAACTTAAATTTGCACGTAATTAAACAAATATTATTAAGTTTTAAATAACTAACCATCACGCCCTTTCCTCGAAGGAGTAGACAAACAAATGCACACTGTTCTTTTTTGGCATACTTATCTTGAATCTTCAACATTCATACATCGTGTCATGCACGTACGTCAATTTCTCCGTCACCTCACGTGGCCGAAATATAATATATTTTTTAATTTGATTGTACCACGTTTTCCTCGGTCTTTCTAGTTCCGTTTACGTCGTTTACATATTATTTTATTTTTTAAGGTTATATAATGTAATATCTGATGGCTCAAAGGTCGATTATTTTTGCTATATTAGGCCTGCGAGCCGTAATTTGGCGACCCCTGCTTTAGATTACCTAGGTCCTGGGTCCTGGGACATTGGGAATTACAAGATATTTTTCAAGAAAATTTGTTTTACAAGAAATTTAATCAATAATTTTGTTTTAGTTCTAAAATAAGAGCGGTTCTGTGTTTCACATAGTATAGGTACATACACCGAAGTATTTGCATTCTATAATAATATTAATAATACAGTATCATAATATTATTATTTATAAAATGATCGATAGTTTATCTAGGTTGTACGGCATAATAAGTGCATAGCTAAGTTTTTATTTGTGTTATCTTTGAATTGGTTAAGGCGTTTTAAAGGCATGAAAAATATAGATTTTCAGCTTTGACCTGAAATCGTAGAATCAAATGCAGCTGTAGTTTGAAGGGAAGTTATTTCAAGCTGACGGATCAGCTACCTTTTATTTGTACAACATGTCGTTTGAGCCCAATTACTGTATACAATTTTTTTTTAGATATTATATTGATTCTCATGACATGTAGGTATCTATCGGCATTTTGCCAGACTGTGTGACAAACACGCTGCTATCACCGGGAATCGGATCCGGGAACATCAGACCTCTTACCACCCTGCCACGAAGATCGTCAAAGCTCGCCGACCTTTAAAGCTCCCGAAATTTGTACTAGGGCAACGATTCAGTTGATTTCATCTACCTTTCATCTACCTACCTCATTGCCGAAGAGTGATTGATATTCGCGATCGATTAGAAAGTATAATAGAACAAAATATGCAGGCTTTAAATTGGGTATGACGGTTTGATGGGATTTCAGCTTAGATTTGAAATCTGTCGGATCATTTATGTATCTGAGGTGTGAAGGAAGATTGTTCCAAGCTGATGGACCGGCTACCGCAAACGCTCGATCCCCGAAATTTGTACTAGGGCAACGCTTTGGCTCAACTAATCTTCCTATTGCCGAGGAGTTCGCCGAGCGAAGTGTGGATTTCCTTGTATTTAGGCTGTCCGTTATACAGAGCTCGGATATATAATTTGGAGCCATTCTACGAGTATTCATACATTCGTATGTAGCGCTTTGAAGACTGTCCAGCGAAGTTTATACTGGATTCTTTCTGGACTCTTAAGCCAGTGAAGTTTTCATGTTTAACATCCTCCTCTCCATTGCCCGCTGGGTCACTTGGAGTATCTGTATTGTTTTTTTTGTGAACGAAACTGTTTCTAGTCCGTATGTCAGTACTGGGAGAATGCACATGTCAAATATATTTTTCTTCAGGTGGTTCGCGAATCCTTTGGACTTTCGGAAATAGGACAATTTACCGAAAGCAGCCCATGCAAGACTCCCCTACGTTCGACGTGTGCGTATCTAATGCATGTAAAATTTCATCTTTGATAAGATTTGGAATTTCTTTTGACCCCACGTGTGAGGTCGGAAATTTGAACTTATGTAAAATATATGTCATAAAGGTTTGCTTCTTATCATGAGATCTTATGTTCTTACCAAGAACTTGCTCGATTCAGAGTGTACTTACGTTACACGCCGCAGAATGAATACAAACTTTATTAGTACGACCACGACAGTCCCGTATAGTTTCATATTTAAAATATACCTACATTGTTTTTTTACGATCCACTGGCGGGACATATGCGCCTGGCATTTTAATGGGAATTGTTGAGCTTAATAAACACATGGGCTAGCGGGAGAAGGCTGTAATGCCGGCGCTAGGGGCGGTATTACAAATCAATGCTCAAGATATAATATTTGCTTGACTATCAATTCGCTCTTTACGATTTTCACAATAATTTATATTAACTATCTGTTTCTTGCTATTAAATGGTAAGACATGTCTTAAAATAAACATAAAGTCATAAATACCCGTAATAATAAATAAAAAAATAACATCACTTATATTTAAAATAATTAATACAAACAAAAAAGGTCCGCTTTATAAAAATTTTGTTATAGGATTGACTCGTTTTGCCTTGCTTAGGCTTTATCAAATGGTAATGATGAAACCAGTTTATTTTCATAAAGGTTTTCAATGTTCAAGAAACAAAAAATAATATTTATAATCAGAATAAATCAATATTATTTCGGGATAAGTATTTTCAGATACTAATATCAGTTTAATCATAAATAAGTATTCAAGTAACTGCAAAAATGCTATTTAAAACTATTATAAATTCATGCGCGTGCATGACGCATGTATGAATGTGGAAGAAGCGAGAAAAATATGTCAGGAAAGAAAAGTGTGGCTTTCCATTATTTCTGCCTATCCTTTTGGAAAGACGGCGTGATGGTTAGTTGTTTTTTAATTTCTCTATGAACACACATTTTATATCGTCGTTGAAGTGATATATTATATATAAATAATACTTACTGTAAAAGGTATTTTACTTCATATAATATTATATATATCACGATGTTAATCCTTTATTCGATGAGTACGCTATGAATTTAAAATCAATTTTTAATCTCGGAGTAAGACTTGAGAAGGCGTTGAGAAAAAGATAACACTTCGTAATGTCGCCCTTGGAAAAAGCATAGCCCGGAATAAGAAATACTAAGGTTTTGGGAGACGACTCATGACACATAAAACTTGGTGAATTTTGTTAGATGTTACTACAGCCTATGACCACAAGATCCACGAGGGTGTTTCGTATTAAAACTCTGGTCCTTAAATATTCGTTGTATTTACATTAAACAACTGTATTAAGTTAGTGAAAAAGGCGAAAAGACGTTACATTTGTCAATGATTTTTTTTGATTTTAGGTAAACTTAAGGCGTTAACACTGTGGAATTCAATAATGACGAAGTTTTATTTTTATGAATTTCAACACTGTTTTTTCCACTTTTGAGTTTATTTTTCTCGACATGTTACGAAGGCTTACACTTTCATCATCGGGAGAACGAGTTTATATCGTTCTCCCGATGATGAAGGTGTAAGCCTTCGAAACATGTCGAGAAAAATAAACTCAAAAGTGGAAAAATCAGTGTTTTAATTGAAAAAAATGTATTATGTACAACTGTGAGAAAATGGTTCACATTTGTGAAATGCTTTCGAATGTGGCAGCCTTTTGGTATTTTATTAATTTGGTCATGCCATGCTTTCCTTGTTCTTCTATGCCTTTCCACTCGCACTGCTTGTATACAATATTTAAACCATTTAAAATGCTGATTTTTTTTAGATTTTTAGAACCAATCAATTAAGCGAGCTTTTTCCGATTGACATTTATTTTTCCGATTGACATTTATTTTGCATTGAATTCAAAACGTTACGCGAACATTTCAGTTTATGACGGTGTTGTACAATCGAATTTCATTGTTTTGACTCCACAACTCGAGTGCCATTCGATTTCATTTTCAGGAAATCGAATACATTAACCTCTCGGGACCCGAACGAAACTGTCAGATACTGTTTTTATTGCATAAGAATTGTATAAAGGCAAAATAAGAAATATCTATTGTAAAACAAGATCATAAGTGTATTTTTTCATCTGATTTCGTGAGATCTTTTCGAATGTAAATTATTTTATTTTGTCTCAAAAAGTTTTATATAACTTTATTTATTTGTTTAATTATGTTATAAAAAAAATTACAGGAACATTTTACATCATATTAAACAATCTTTTATAAACAATTAATTGATAATATAAAAATCGCAAAAAAGAAAAACAACAAAAACACTAAATATCGATACTTGGAACATATTGAAAGCATTTTCGACGAAAGATCGCGAGAGAATCGGCATCTCTGACCACATTTGACAATTCGTTATATAATTTAAATCCTCTATAAAAACACTTTTCTCTGTATTTTCAAGTCTGGGTCTCCGGAGTCGGAATCTATCACGACCTCTCGTCAAATAGGCATGTATTTTATAACTAAATGCTAATTTTTTAGTTAGATATGATAGTATATGGGCTATATCATACGTTTCGCCTTGGGAAGGCATTGTCAAATGTCAAATGTTATATTGATATTTGACAATGCTTTAGCAACAAACAGTATCTCTCTAATATGTAATGTTTCTGTTTTTTGTAATGTTATAATATTTAAATCAATTCATATTGTGTAATTTTGTAATTGCAAACGACTTAGATTATCACATTTGTAATGTTTGTATTTTTTTTTATGATGATATTTAATTTATAATTTTATATTTTATATTAAAAGATTTATAATTTTATGATAAAATAAAAATGAATACAAGTCATTCCTATAAAATATAATAAAACTCCAAGAAAACAGATATTTTCAATCATATTCAATCGTAAACAGAACAAGAAATTAAGGAAGACCGAGGAAAACGTTAGGTCAATCTACACTAGCGCCATGTATTTAGATTATTTTTAAGCATTAAGCAGAAAATCTTTATTAATGTAATGTGAATTTTTTTATTCTAAAAATTTTTAGAATAAAAAAAAATAAAATTGGATACAAGTACGTGTGCTTAAGAGGTTATTTGGACACGCTCCCATAAAACTGTTCCACCAAATTTATGTAATTTTTATTGACCTTGTTGGCATTAAACTTGAATTTGAATTGACATTTAAATATAACCCAATAAACCAATCGCGCAGAGCTGCCGCGAATAAATAGCTGTCACCTGTCGTGGCGCGCCGCGTCGCCGCCGTAGCTACAACCACGTTTGCCGTAATTAAAATATATTCCTACTTTCTCGAAGCCTTGATATTTTCTCCGACGTTAATATAGTTCAATATGCATTTATGCTAATACATGGGTACAACTTGTAGACAATACAGGGTGTTCAATATGTTTTTTCCTTGAAGCTTATAAGCTTCAAGGAAAATATTATAATCTTCTCCTTCTTCTTTTTGTCCTGTCACACCTCCGTGATGCATAGAACCTCAAGGAACCTTCTCCACCCGACTCTATCGCATGCCTGATGCCTAACATCATCCCAAGTGAGGCCTGCTGCCTTAACCTCGTCTTGCAGGGCTCTTCTCCAGGTGGCTCTAGGTCTGCCTCGCTTTCTCTTTCCCCCCATAGGGGACCAGTCTAGCGCGCTCTGAGCGATGCAGGCTGGGTTCCATCTCAGAGTGTGACCGATCCACTGCCATTTGCGTCTAGCGACTTGTGGCCGTGGATTGGTCACATTCTGAGACGGAACCCAGCCTGCATCGCTCAGGGCGCACTTTACTGGTCCCCTATGGGGGGAAAGAGGAAGCGATGCAGACCTAGAGCCACCTGGAGAAGAGCCCTGCAGGACGAGTTTAAGGCAGCAGGCCTCACTTGAGATGATGTTAGGCATCAGGCATGCGATGGAGTCGGGTGGTGTATGTTCCTTGAGGCCCTATGCACCACGGAAGTGTGACAAGACAAAAATAATAATAAGAAGAAGAATACATTTATTTTATTTTTATTATTTTGTTGAAAAAAACTCCTTACATCATTACAGCGCGAGCCAAATCGATGTAAAGGGTGAAAAATAAAGAATAATTAAGGAAATATACATAGAACCTTATGAATAGGAAAAGCCAGTTATTTGCTTGCTGCCTTTATCGTAAAGGTATTTACGAATTCGCCATAATTGCATCCAAAGAGGTCTATCTCTTTTGCAAACTCATTTAAGAGATGAATCGCTTTCAATATAGGAGAACTTCGAAGGGCCTCTGTGCGGCAATTTGGGGCATAAAATAATATATGCCCCCTTGCTCTGCTATAACTATGGGGAACGTACGGATTTAGCTCTCTCAGTATTCCTGGATTGAAAATACCTCCGGATAATAGTTTAAATAAATGCTTTCCCAGAAAGATCCTTCGACGAACTTCAAGAGTGTTGAAACCCAACACATTTAGACAAAGTATACCAATAAGCACGTGTTTAGTGTAGCGTAAATATTTTTGTACCACCGTGTCACAGTTGAAAATGCATTAAAACTAATAATTGTGTACAGATCGTACATTATGTATTTCGTCAAATGGGCAGTAAATTTATTGCAAAGATATTAAATAGTCTGGTGTGCCTTGTATGGCGGTGTCTGTTCTGTAGCCAGCGAGTGTCTCCTTCTGCCCCATCGCCGCCCATTCGCGATGACGTCCCTCGCCCACCAGCCCAGCTGTTTCATTTAGAATATTCCACCATACTGACTCCATATAAGAACCGTTATACAACCTCACCCAACAAGACTCATATGTTACAATTTACAAAAAAGCCGCCTCAACCGTTATAAAAAACATAAATAATACGTAGTCTAAAAACGACATTTTTTATGAACGCGTCCATGCTTTGCTCGCGGATGGTTGAATTCTGGATTTATAGTAAAAGCTATTGTAGGCGGAAAGCTTTGTTACGCTGAGACAATGGCGTCGACGTTACTAGTTCAATGCACGATTGAGGATTGCATGAAAGTGGGTCTTTTATATTCCGAATGAATGTAAGTAGGTACCTAATTAAAATTCGCCGTGTCAAAAAGCACTATACACTTGCATGCCTCGTGTTCTATTTGCCCGATGACATAAATCAACCTGTCGCAAATGAGGAAATTGGAGAAAAGCTTTTTTTAGTTACGGTCACAAATTATAAAATCACTTTTACTGACTTGGATTTCTGCGAGAGTTGTCATCAAACTATTGCGATTTTTTTTTGTATATCACAGGTCGATTAAAACAAACAAACCATCACGCCGTTTCTCCGCAGGGGAAAGAGAGAATGGACCGCCACACTACTCTAACCTGACAAATCTCTCTAGCATCCTCCACATTCATACAACGAGTCATACACGCACGTCGATTCCTCCGATTTCTAACATGACCAACCTTTAAAAATTGATTAATTTGGTCATGCCATGTTTTCCTCGGTCTGCCTCGACTCCATTTACATCAATAAAGTATACATACTTAACCATTCTTTCTCCATCCATGCGTTCCATATGTCCGAACAATCGCAACGATCCTTTCATAATTTTGTTCATAATACCTTCTTCCGCTCTACATTCCTTTCTTATATCAGCATTTGAGATTCTGTCATATATCGTTCTACCACACATACGTCTTAGGGACCTCATCTCTACCGCATTTATTCTGCATTCATCCTTCTTCTGCCAGTTCCATGCTTCGCTTCCATACATTAGGATTGGAACCAGAACTTCATTGTGAACGGCCGTTTTCGCTTTCATAGAAAGATTCTTGTTTCCAATAACTATTCTTAAACGATCAAAACCAATTATACAAATTGTTTTAGCTATTATATTGATTCTCATGACATGCGATAGGTAGCTAATCTATCGCCATTTTATTGTCACGTGAATTCTACACCAGAACAAAGACAGTGTGACAATCACATCGCCGAGATCGATCTTGGGACCTTCGGTATGGCAGTCAGAACTCTACCACCTGCCCTGAAGGTCGTCAATTTTTTAATCTTATTTATTTGCGTATTTTAAAAAAAAAAAATTTGCGAAAAAAGCTTAAGTAAATTGTTCAAATTTCCGTTGAGTTGTTTTGAATTAAGAATGCTCCTTGACCTTACACTTGGGATCGCCCCTTCTTATTCACACAATATCATTCGTTTGCCCTTGGACAGCGTCGCCAGAGCAGCGTAAGAACCATGACATACCCTGTTCTCCATTCAAACTAATGTGTTTCAAAAGCTACATTTACACAGAACATGGGTAGGTACGAGTACACACGAGCGCGGACCCTGCAATAATCCTCGCCGAATCTCGGACAAATCGGTTGGGTAAGGTTATGTCGGGTTTGTCAATAAATTAAAATGGCCTGCCGCTCTTTTATTCCTACTCAGCCGGCTACATTTGCATGCCCACTGGCCGCGTGTACGCGCTCCTCGCGGTGGCGCTGCCGGTGACGCGACAGCAGGGCGATGAATGACCGAAATCGGCGGGAAACACTCGTGACCTTGCGAGCGCGATATGGCGCGATGGAATTATTTAATTTTCAAATAAATATTCAAGGTCACCCAAGTGTCGCCATTTTGATAATGCGAACGGAAATTTGTCGCGAACCGGCGTATTTTATGACGTCCGCGATTAACGCTCTGAATAAACATAATATTAAATTAAGCCCTAACAGAATTTCGTATATGTTACTGTAGTGTATGGCTAGCGTCATTTATGGTATAAAAATACGTCTTCCCCCTTTCTCTCTCCGGTCTCAATCTAGCGATTGGTCTGCAGCAAGGCGACGCATCTCTTCCACTCCGCTCGATCCTCGGCAACTCTCTTCAACTCCGCATAAGAGGTGCAGCCCATATCTCGGTAAATCTGGTCTAGGTACTCTTGGCCAGGTCGTTCTCTGCCAATTGATCCCTCGACCATTCCCTCCAACACATTATGCAGGAAACATTCGTGTCGCAACACATGACCAATCCATCTTTCGCGCCTCTCCGCTATGGTGTTCAACACGTGCCTACTCTCTTCAACTCTGCTGGGAACTTATTCATTTGTAATGTGGTTCCTCCATGAAACATGGGCAACTCGTCGGTAGGTCCACATTTCAAATGCCTCCAGCCTTTTACGCTCTCTTTCGCCCAGGCACCAAGTCTCGCAGACGTACAGTAAAACACTTCCCCTTTAGAGTCTACTTAAAGTAGATCTTGCGGCCCTGTGTGAACGCAGAAGCCACAAGTCAGTGAACGAGCACAATCTCACTATTTATATTACATAATACATTTTAAGGAATGCCAGAATTTCAGAATTTCATGAATGTTACTTTGGTGTATGACTAGCGTCATGTATAAGTTATAAAATATATGTCTTCTCCTTTTAAGTATACTTAAATCAGGTCTTAAGTCCCTGTTTGAACGCAGAAGCCACAAGTAAGTGAGCGATCACAACCTCTCTATTGGTTATACATAATACATTTTGAGTTACAAATCTTATTAATAATAATAATAATAAATTGGATGATTTATAGAGCGCCATTCTTATGAATTAATCATCTCAAGAGCGCTGTTATTAACCCTGATCCTGTAGAAACCCTAAAATACAGAAAAATTTACAATTTAATCAAATTAATACACTTATCATCATGTATTAGTCGTTTAGTGTTGGACAGGCTTTCCTTCCCGACTTCTATAACTCTATATCATTGATCATCTGCCACTTTCTTGATGTCATCAGACCATCTTGCTTGTGGTCTACCGGGATTTGTGTGGTGCCAGATCTCGGTCGTCACTCCAGGGTGCGTCTGGTCCACAGTTCATCCACTGTCCTCGCTATATGGCCGGCTTTAACGAGGCTATTTTGTACCCTACGTCGGCAACTTTGGTCATATCTCTAATCCGTTCATTTCGCTTCCTGCCTCGCAGACTGACTGATGTACACTTATAATATTTTTAAAAATGTTTCCACGAACATAGTTTTTAAACCAACGAAAAAAATGCATAAAGAATCTCGTCGAAGTGATAATATTATTATAAATTCATTCGTATTATTATATGTATTATATAATACATTACAATAATTTCAAAATATTTAAAACTGGGTTGTTTTTATTAATTAATTAATCAAGTTAATCAATCAATTACTAACTATCAAATCAACTATCAAATGTCATGAGGAGTCGGAGAAATCGATGTGCGTGCTTGACACAGTGTAAGAATGTAGAGGAATCAAAATAAATCTGTCAGGAAAGATCTGTGTCCATACATTCAGCCCACCCCTTCGGGAGACGGCGTGACACAAGATTATAGCAAAAAATGACGTATTCACTACAATTTAATCTTTTACTATGAAGTTTTCAAATCTGATCTTAATAATTTTTTTTAGAATATTTTAGAATGTTCGATTCCCGGCGAAGATAGTGTTAAAAAACATCACGCTGTCTTTGGTCTAGTAGAATTCACGTGACAATAAAAATGGCGATAGACTAGCTTCCTATCACATGTCAAGCTCCAAATTTTCAGCAGTAGCATTTAAAGCGTACTGCTGTACGGATGTGAAACTTAGAAATCTACCGCCGACGTTATTGGAAAACTCCAGGTGTTTATAAACAGAGGTGCCTTCGCTCAATATTCAAGATCTATTGGTCCCAAATAGAGTTAAATGCCGTTCTCTGGACCACGGCAGGCGAAGAGTCAATTAGAGATCAAGTCGCTACAACCAAATGGCTATGGATCGGTCACACTCTGAGATGGAACCTAGCCTGCATCGTTCCCCTATAGGAGGAAAGAGGAAGCGAGGCCGACTTAGAGCCACCTGGAGATGAACCCTGCAGGACGAGGTTAAAGCAGCAGACCTTACTTGGAAATGTTAGGCATCAGGCATGCAATAGAATCGGGTGGAGAAGGTTCCTTGAAGCCCTATGTACCACGGAGGTGTGAAAGGATAAAAAGAAGAAGATGAAGAAGAAGAACGCAGCAACTTCGGCTGGGTTAACTCGGACTTAATAGTTAAGCGTTTGATTCTCGCAACATTTTATAACGCCTCAGCAAGTCGAAACATATAATTTCCATAAAATGTAATAAAATTTTGAAAACAGACGTTTTTATTAATATAAATTAAACTCTATTGGCTGTTTCAACAATTTCCCTAAGCGTCATTTTGCACACTTCGACCGCCAAAGGTTTTGAACATTGAACTTGTGCCATGAAACGGCACTAAAATCTTTTATTTACTTGAAATTTCAGAAACATGTCCGTAGCTATAAATAAATTAACGAACATCTATTATTTAATTTTATGTTTATATTTAAGGTTATGTGTTGAGAAATTTACGTATTTTATCGTAACGTGTTAAAGTAAACATCTGAAGTACGAGTACGCATTGTTTACGGAATAACAAAGGAGTTTTAACCCTTAAGTGGGCGCAAGGATATTGATTATGATAAATAATATTGTTTTCAACGGAAATATACAAATATAAAAATATATAAGAAACTAGCGGACCCGACAGATGTTGTCCTGCCCGAACGTTGGCTTGCCTGCTATAAGCTGGTTCTGCAATTTTTTTTTTTCGATATTCGTTTTTTCGATATTCGTTTTTTCGATAAACTATATATTAAATGATGAACTATATACTCAATACGAACGCAATTGTGGTACATGCCATACATGGAATGAACTTCCCAGAAGGTCTTTACAATCACCTACTGGGTTCAATTGTGAATCTAAGCTGTCCAGGGACTCACTCAAAAACACCAAAAATATTTCATCAAAGTCAGTTCAGCCATTTAGGAGGAGTTTAAGTACATACGCCCGTACAGAAGAAATACATATTATTTATTTATTTATTGTATTATTTCGTTGAATTCGTCTTTACATCATTACATCGTGACTCCACACTGCCATCGCCGGGAATCGAACCCGGAACCTTCGGGGTGGCAGTCAAAGCACTTACCACTTGGCCACGAACGTCGTTATTATAAAAATATACATATAAAAAATATGTTTTATGTAATATAAAAATGAGTAATATTTTTTCTATACATTCTATCGATAAATTATTCACTTTATGTACCTATTTAATATTAAATTATAATTAAACATTGAATGTCGGTCACGATGTATGAATCTTGAGGTAATAATAATTAGGAAAATTTGTATAGCGCCGTTTTCGTGAATAGCTCACCTCAAGGGCGCTTTGACAGTGTTTTTAGTCATGAGAGCTGCATGTGACACCAGCAATCAGATAACCGTTGCTTACATTTTATGCGATATTTTGAAAAGGCGGGTTTTTAGGTGAGAATTAAAACCTGTCGGATTGTCAGGAATCCTGTGCAGGAAGCATATTCCAGGCGGACGGACCTGCTACTGCGAAAGCCCGATCTCCGAAATTTATCTGGGAGTTGCGCTTTGGCTCAACTAATCTACCTATTGCCGAGGAGTTTGCTGATCGAAGCGTAGATTGCCGCAAAAAATCCAGGAATACTGAGAGAGCTAAATCTGTACGTTCATTATAGTTATAGCAGAGCAAGGGGGCGTATATTGTATTATTATATGTAGCGAGAGAAGTACGTCAGAGTTGCAGTCCATTGTTTCTGCCTACCCTGTCCAAAATAGACAGCGTGATGGTTAGCTAGTATTAATTTATATAACATTTTGTGGGTAGGTAAAACTAGCCCGTGTTTATAGGAACATAAGTTAAAGGGTGAAATATTTTCCTTCAGTCCAATTAAGGGTTAACGTACAAGTGAAGCATTATTACGTTAGTTTATTACTTTTATTTAATTAATTAGCATAAAGTAAACATTATTTTAGGGTTGTTAGTACGCTACAATATATATAATAAACTTTAAGACTTTATATTTTATGGATACTTGTATGTATGGACACTTACATAAATATACTTATGAGTAAATTGTTTAATTTTGTTAAATGATACAACAAGAAACCCTCACGCCGCGCCGTTTTCCCGGAAAAGTAGGCAGGGAGAATAGACCGCACAATTACTCTCACCCGACACACCTCTTTACTTCTTTCACATTTATACAGCGAGTTCGAACATGACCGATCTTTAAAAAAATGTGAATTTGCTCATGTCATGTATTCCTCGGTCTTCCTAGTCTACATACTACATTCACCTTGACAACTTTTTAAAATTCTTTTGGAGTTTATTGTAACACCTGATGATGCCAACATCTGTTGGCGAAACAGCTGCTCAATATTCAAAGATCATGTAAATAAATAAATAAATAAAACATTTCTGTACCCTATAACGACGATGAAGAATATTTCATCCAGGATATTTATTCGTCTAAATGGTTACCTCTTACTGTACTGTATACTCTGAACTTCATATACCATACTATGTATTTTATATTGGACACTGTCGATGATAATATGAAATGTACACAACTCATTATGGCTCATTTAAGATTTCATGGCTCTCAGTTACATAAATTTTCGTCCATCCTGTTCAAGAATAAACTCTATCACTCCTTGCACTACTCCACCTTCATCAGATAAAAAAAATCCTCCCCCGATAGCCCGCCAAAATGGTATCCATCCAGGCACTGCTCCTCTTCTCTTCTCCTCAAGAAAATCCTTTTTTTTATTAATAAGACTGATCCCATCATAATTTATATGCCAACCCTATCTGGTATTCCATTCCATAACTGAGAATAATCTACGATTTCAGCATTAAACTTTAATCCACCCTTGCCCTCTTACGGAAGAGCACTCCGGGTCACGCATCTAGCCCACGCATAAAACAACTACGAAATCACATTTCCAACAATGTTTCCTACATTTGTAAGAGCAATAGCCACAAGAGATAAAACTTCTTGAAGTCAACTTCGAAGCAGATCTCTCATTTTAATAACCCAAATAAATAAGACAGTGAACGCCAGTTTCTTTCACCTAAGGCAGCTCAAAGCAATCAAATGAAATGTTCCCACTGATGCATTAAAAACACTTGTTAATTCCTTCGTCGTATCTCGACTCAACTATTGCAACGGCATATACGCCAACATACCCAAGAAACAAACAAACAAACTTCAATCTGTTTTCAATGCGGCAGCACGACTTATAAAAGGTGTTCCAAAACACTCGCATATTTCACAACATCTAAAAAATCTTCACTGGCTCAAGTGTCCTGAAAGAATCCAGTATAAACTATGCTGGACGGTTTTTAAAGCGCTTCACGGAATGGCACCAGCCTATCTGAAATTTAACGTAGCGCCCTAACTTGCGGCAATCTACGCTTCGATCAGCAAACTCCTCGGCAATAGGCAGATTAGTTGAGCCAAAGCGCAACCCACGGATTAATTTCGGAGATCGGGCTTTCGCAGTGGCAGGTCCGTCCGCCTGAAATATGCTTCCTGCACGCCTCAGATGCATTGACAATCCGACAGATTTTAAATCTCACCTAAAAACCCACGTTTTCAAAATATCCCATAAAATGTAAGCAACGGTTATCTGATTGCTGGTGTCACATGCAGCTTTCATGACTAAAAACACTGTCACATACAACAAAAAAAAAAAACATCACGCCGTTTCTCCGCAGGGGTAGGCAGAGAGAATGGACCACCACACTACTCTATCCTGGCAAACCTCTCTAGTTTCCTCCACATTCATACAAGGAGTCATACACGCACGTCGATTCCTCCGACTTCTAACATGACCAACCTTTAAAATTTGATTAATTTGGTCATGCTATGTTTTCCTTGGTCTGTCTCGACTTCGTACCCCATTTACATCATTAACGTATACTTTCTTATCCATTCTTTCTCCACCCATGCGTTCCATATGTCCGAACCAACGCAGCGATCCTTTCATATTTTTGTTCATAATACCTTCTTCCGCTTTACATTCCTTTCTTATATCAGCATTTGAGATTCTTTCGTATATCGTTCTAACACACATACGTCTTAGGGACCTCATCTCTACCGCATTTATTTTGCTCTCATCCTTCTTCTGCCAGTTCCATGCTTCGCTTCCATACATTAGGGTTGGGACCAGAACTCCATTGTGAACGGCCGTTTTCGCTTTCATTGATGAATTATTGTTTCCAATAAATATTTTTAAAGCTCCATTCACTTTGTTACCCGGACTAACCCTTCTTTCGACGTCACTATCCGTGGCGCTATACAAATTAGCCTAATTATTATTATTATTATTAAGAGCTAAACCTCAGAAGATTCATCTCAATCCCGAGGAAACATAATGCCACAATTTCTGTTGGGTTTTAATTCGGATATTTTTTATTATTTTACATATGAGGGTTTTAGTTGCAAACCTGGCAAACTCCACCATTAGATGTTTTGAGTAAATCTCAAAAAACTGATACGCTAATAAAATGCGCTTTTTTACGATATTTATTTTTTTCATCTCAACCAGTTAGTATTTTAAAAGTAATCAGCCGTGAAATAATCATCATTATGTTGATAATTAAAGTAAAATAATGAATTTCATTTTGGAGTTTGCCAGCTTTGCAACACTCAAGTGGAGGTTGCCATGTTTGCAACAAGCCCTATATTTTAATAGCAAATTTCTTCAGAATGAAGCCGAATTTGAAACTGAAAATCAATAAAAATTGTGTGCAAATGTATTATGAATAAGACCCAATTCATATCTCACTTTTGATTGTTGGTGGAGTTTACCGGGTTTGCAAATAATACCCTCATATGTATGTGCATTAGTATAATAATATTGTATATAACGCGTAAGCCTTATCTCGCCAGAATATCGTTTAAACTGCATCCCGCTGTGTATAATTTGACCGCTTTCTTAATTAACATTTTTATGGGCGATTTGCGTCCAAGTCCAGCCAAACGGCCTATAAAATGGCGGAGCTCCCAGGACCACTACGGCACCCAAAACTACGTCCATCAAACGCCCTATCATCGCATTCCCGGCCATAAACACCCATATTAAAGTCGGAGATTGTTGTCAATTGTTTTAGTTGTGTATATACACACCTCCTGTGAGGAATTCTAATTAATTTTATGTATAGGTAATTCATGTTATATTTTGGCGGCCATGTTCGATGCCGGAAAAACCGACGAACGTGCATCACAATGTGTGAACGTAGAAGATGCGCGAAAGTTATTTCAGGATAGGATAGTGTGGCAGTCCATCCTTTCTGCTTACTCCACCGGAGAAACGGCGTGATCTAATCGAATCAAATCAAACAATGATGTAAAACTCCATATTAAATAATTAATACGAATGAAAACGTCAGTTTTCTAGAAGTATCAAAATTTGCTATTGCCTTAGAAGGGCGAAACATGTCATTCCCATAAAATATAATAAAACTTCTAGAAAACTGACGTTTTCATTCGTATTATTTTTCTAAAAAGATATTACAAACAACAATTAAAGTTTAAAGTATCTATTAAGAACTGTTAAAAAATAGAATACGAGTATAATACAAGGAAAACATGAGCGATGTTTCGACTTTAGGACTACAATGTACTCTCTAATGTCAAGTATATTCGATCTTTGAAGCGATCATGTTCAGCAGTTTGATTTCTCTCCCTACCGGCATCACCAAAGGCAGGTAGGTTCTGGATGTTGGGAGAACAGTCTGTACTGATGCTGTCGAAGATAACCGTCCTGGACATAAAGATGGCTACCCTCCAAGAAGACGGAATTCTCAAAGAATCCCCTGATAAGTGATGGTTAATTGTTTAGTTTTATTGGTAACGTGTTCACAACGAAACAACGCTGGGTGTTAAGCTGGCACAGTTAAGCGAAATAACCGTCAATTTGAAATATTTCAAGCTGTTTGTCATGTCGTGTTTTTTTATATTTTGTGGATTAAAACAAAGTTATTTTCAATTTCCAAAGTGTATAACCGTGAAAATCTGCGCAAATTGAGGACAAAACAGTTTTTAATCTGTATAAAATAAAATAAAACTGAAGCATGGAACTGGCAAAAGAAGGATGAAAGTAGAAGAAATGCAGAAGAAATGAGATCTCTTAGAGGAATGTATGGATACTCTGTGTATGAAAGAGTGTCGAATGAAAGTATAAGAAATGAATGCGGTGCGAATGATGGTTTTATGAACAAAATAATGAAAGGATCATTAAGATGGTTTGGACATATGGAAAGAATGAATGAAGAAAGAATGGTAAAAACATTATATGTTAATGATGTAGAAATAGAGGAAGACCGAGGAAAACGTGGCACGATCAAATAAATCAAATATTGGAGTCAGAGAAATCGACGCGCGTGCATGGCACGATGTATGAATGTTGAGAAAGCGAGAGAAATGTGTCAGGAAAGAAAAGTGTGACAGTCCATTATTTCTATCTACCCCTTTGGAGTTAGTTAGTTTGTTAGTTATTATAAAATAAAAAATCTGTGTATTTATTAATGACATGTTTCGCCCTTCTAAGGCATTATCAAATCACATTTGATAATGCCAAATGTGATTTAATAATACCTTAGAAGGGCAAAACTTGTCATTCCCATAAAATATAATAAAACTTCTAGAAATCTGACGTTTTCATTTGTATTAATTAAAAAATCTATGGATTTTTTCCATCATTACGTAATATATCATATTTTTTATATCAATAATCATAAAGTATTGTTCTTTGTGTAAATTTGCTAAGGTTAAAGTAACGGTTAAAATAAATTTATTTGTGCGCATGTCCATAATTACACCGTTTTTATTCGCGCGTCAATGTACGACTATCGCACGGCCTTTAAACCTAATGAAAAAATGTCCGCATAAATGTCTTAATTATCAGGGCCCAACAGCGAAGCAAGCGTATAAAAAGGAGTCTTCCCTATACAGTTTTTATTAATAAAAAAAACCCTCGCGTTGCATTTTGCGAGGATCGGACCGAGGCCGGATGCCCCAGTCAATTAGGACCGAGTGAATGAGAAAGGAATGCCGTATTTTGTTTTGGCTGCCGCGGGTACGTTTTTTCCTTGTTTTGTGTTTTTTCTTCTTCTTTAGTGGTGGAGCGAAACGTCTGTTTAAAGTAGAATACGCTTTGTTTTTGGCGGGAACCAGTTTTATGCCGCTGTGTCGTTAGGCATAAATATTAAATATGTGCATACCACTTGCGGCGGGTGATTTTTTATGCTTTACCAAGCGCCGGCTTAAATGCTTAAACCAAACATTTTAAATTGATTGGGGTAATGCTCTAGGTGACAGAGCGCTTGACAAGCGCGGAACCAATACAGTAGTTGCGTACGCGGATGACGCGCTCCTCCTGGTGTGTGGAAGAAGCCGGAGAGAACTTGAAGCGGTCTCAAACGAGTGTCTGAAGATGATTGCAGCATGGGGAGAACGTAATAAGCTTTCCTTCTCCTCGTCCAAGACGTCCGCCATGCTTCTCCGTGGGAATCTTAGCCGTACAAGAAACCCGTCCATACGGATGAGTGGATCTGGCATCAGGTTTGAGAGTTCGCTTCGATACCTCGGTGTCCAGGTCGACATGTCGTGCTCCTTCCTGGGGCATGTCAAGGCTGTGTCGGAGAGGTCCGCGAATCTGTTTATGCAGGTTAGGCGCCTTAGCACTGCGGCGTGGGTCCTCCGATCGCCTGTGATCCGACTACTTTACAAGGCTGTGTACGTGACGAGAGTCACATACGCGGCCGGGGTGTGGTCGGGTCGCCTTGCGGTTCGGACGGTGTCCTCCGCACTGCTGAGGGGCCAACGCGTCCCTCTTCTGGCGCTGACGGGTGCTTATAGGACTGCGGCCTCTGTGGCGCTTCCAGTCATCGGAGGGGTTCTCCCTGCCGACCTCGAGGTGCTGGAGGCCGTTGCCAGGAGACGCCTTAGACGGGGCGAGAGGGTGTCCCACCTGGGCCTCTCTCTCAACCCGGATGAGGACGGATTCACCGTCTTGTGCGGGAGAGTAAGGGAGGCCTTCATAAGAGTTAGGCAGGATAGGTGGGACGACTCGCCTCAAGGGAGGTAGACCTACTCCTTCTTCCCGTCCCTGAAGTGGAGGATGAGTTGTGGGTGGATCGTCTTGGATCACCACGTCGTCCAGATTTTCGGGCCAGGCTCTTTGATTTTAGACTGGTGTCGGACCCGGAGTGTGTGGCTCGCTCTATGGCTCGGCCATAATATTAAAGAGCGCTTGTTCCATCCCGTGTTCTAAATATAAGATTTGCCTTCCAAACCTCCCCTGCCCGCATTTGCCTCCTCTGATCCTCACCTGACCTCCTGCTGTTATGTACCCATGTGATAGTTACCAGTAGATCTGTTTTGTTTAATTTTTTTTGTATTGTGTTTATTGAATACATTTATATTTTGGCGGGACATAGAGAAAATGGATAGTTTAAATGTGGCCTGGGTCCCTCTTGTTTTTCTTTAATCACAAAACCCCAGTAACGTAAGTCCCGCATGGACGAGAAACGGGCCTAGGGATTGATAGAGCGAAGCTGACGAAAGGTGACGTCCGCCTATAACAGCTTCGGGAGAGCCGAGGGGTGGGACTCCTCTAAGTCCCTATGACTTTAAAAAAAAGAGCTTTTGGCTCCTGATCCAGGGAACTTGGATTCAAGCCAGGACACGACCAGATACCTTCTTCATAATAATTATCTATTCTGTACTCAAATTAAAGATTGTAAAATAAATTCTTATACAACAGATTAAAATCCTTGGCTTTAAAAAGAATTCGCCCGCTTTAGATTCCTACAACGAACAACCAACTAGCTTCTCGAAGGGTTAGCCAGAAATATTTATTTAATTTATTTGAATAAAAATCACAAACATTACATAGGTACATATAATTCCAGATCTTTTGCAAATTTCATTAATAATAATAAAAAAACAATAAGATTAAGAATCAGAAAGAATCATAACCTTGATATTGCATCCCTGAGGCAACTCACACTAACACAAAATATGTCGACCTCCGAGGCGACCCGATTAAGCAATAATATTGCCCTACCCAGAGGGATAACCATTGGCAGGTTGGTTCTGCAGCGCGGCAAATAAAACAATCTGTGCGCCAAATAAAACAAATAATGGTTCGCCACAGCTCTTTCCTGATCTACTTCTCTCAAATCCTCAACATTCATACATCGTATCATGCAAGTTGGCATCATGAACCAGCTGGAGGCGTTTGCAATGTACACTATATTGCAAAATGATGCGCAGTCCTTGGACCAATATGGTCAGTAACATAATGTTCTCCAGAAAGTCAGAGTTGATAAAGTATTGTTGGCCACCATTAAAGTCCGTAAAACGTCATATTTAGGTCATGTACTCAGAAGAGAAATATATAAATTGCTGTACCTGTTCATTGAGGACAAAGCAGAGGGTCGACAAGGTGTTGGCAGGAGGCGAATCTACTGGCTTCGCAAAATAAGTGACTGGACTGGCTTATAAAGCGTTTCGAACTACCATGGACAGATACGCCTATCCTCAAGTGATAGTCAACGTCGGAGGGACATGGCATGACACTGAAACAAGAATAATAGTTTGTTTATATGTATTAAAAGTAATTAATGGCGCCAGGTCAGGGGACTACGACGGGTGCGGAAGGATGTCCCAATAAGGTGTCTTTGGCTCTATGGTATTCTTGCCGAAGCGATTTGGTGAAACCATGTCTCACATATTCTAATCGATGAAGCGTGTTCACCATATGTTCCTACCAGCAAACGATGACTTTCCACAGCCAGTTTCTTTTGATTTAATAAGAAAAGCAATGCGTGCCGCAAATGTTATTTTTCAAGCACCAAAGTCGACATGATCTCTGAACGATACAACACAGACGCAATTGTTTGGTTGACTCAACTTGTGTGTGACGTAGTGTCACATTTATAAGCTGCGTACTTTTAGTGAAACCGGATAAGACCGCCATCTTTTAGTGAATGCATACACCTGGTATTTTCAACATTTTTCTTGTTCTTCTTCAATAAGATCAGGTGATCTGTTGTCTTGGGATTTGACTCCTCTTGCGATGCTGAAGTTCAGGTATTTCTCCATCTTTTCGGTGGCCTCTAGGTAGACGTTGGCCTACGGGTATCCCATTTGCAGCAATGTATGCGATTCTATGAGTGTTCATACTGTTTACTTGATCTCGCCAAAATTGTATCCTGGTTCTGCTCCATCTCACGATGTCCTCAGTTTTCCTTATTTCTATATTTCACACTCTGTGTGCAAGAGTTTTTCCTGCAATGGCGCGAATAATTTTCATCTTCATTTCAGGTTCTGAGAAGATTTATAGTTCGTGTTGTATCTGGGCTTGTCTCCACACCTTTAGTCAAACAACAATTTTCAACCACAAATTTAAAAATAAAACTTTCAGGTTATATTTTTTGGATAACTTAAAATATAACGTTTTTCACTTACCACCGCTGGTGGCCCCACTAGTAATCACGGGACGTTTTCTTTGAAAAGATGAGTTTTGATATTCATTGTAAATTTCTGTTGAATATTGAATGGTATTTTAAATGATACCTGTTCTCAGAAATTGGCGTGAGATGATAACTTTTTATTTGCCGCGTTAAGGAAATAACAAATATCTTTATTTATTTAGTATTTAACAATCATAGATAGCAAACAAGTGTTAATAAATTAATATTAATATCTTCGGTATTCTATCATACTCGTACATCGTTTTACCATTATTTTTAGTGATCTCCTGCATTTTTCCTACTTTAATCCTTCTTTTGCCAGCTTCAAGCTTCACTTCCATAAAGAAGAAAGAATAAAGGTCTCACTAAGATGTTTGTAATATGGTATATGTTACAAATGGATGTGAGAAGAATTGTCAAAAAATTTGAACAAGCAGTGTCGAAATGAATCAATTATAATACTTAAAGGCGGCCATATTCGAAGTCGGAAAAAACGACGAGAGTGCATGTTAAGATGTATGAATGTAGATGAAGCTCGAGATGTATGCTAGAACAGAGCAGTCCGGCGGTCTATCCTCTCTGCCTACGTGATGGTTATTTAGTATTAATAACTTTTTGAAATGATTTTTTTATATTTGATATATACGAAGCATTTTTAAAATCGAATTATATTAAAGGGATGTTCTTGTAATCACTCTGTTCCATATAAAATATGTTTCAAATTAACGAACACACTTAAAATCATCTTTTAGTGTTGCCATACATAAAAATTAATGCATCCATGTTACACTTTTAATTACACTAACGAGTACTTAATATTTATTAATGTTATAAATTTTAACACCTTCGCTGTATATTTTTATGGTAAGTACTTTTCAATAAAAATCTCCTTCGTATCCAGACGATTTGTAAAATATTATGTATAGAAGTTTATTGTGGGACAACGTTCTAGATAAACTTAAAACATAATTCTTCAATAAGAATTCAAAAACGCCATTAAAACAAATTACTAAAGCTATTCAATTAAATCGGAGCCTTTTTTCATAAATCATTTTGGTACTGCATTAAGACAGATTTATTCTCGTACCGAATTCGAGGTGCAAGTTTTTACCGAATTTGGTGCTAATGATTAAGTTAGACATGCCTTCATTTTTCTTCCGCCATAAAACCTTTACTTATTTTTAGTTTACATCTGATATCTTAAAACTAAAATTTGATAGTTTATTAACCCGGATATAATTAGATTATTTTATTTCCTTTTGTAGTCTTTAAGATGTCTATATCAGCTGCAATCAATATTACTTCATTCAATTTAACTTCTTCGAACTGTTAGGATTTTCAGAGACACCCGGGTCCTAAGAACTCTATACAACTCCTTAGTCAGAAGCAGGCTCGAGGGAGGTGCCGTGATATGGAGTCCTCATAAGTCTCAGTATTCTTTCACGTTGGAGAGCGTTCAAAAGAAATTCCTGAGAGCCCTCTACATGAGAGAGTACGGGATATATCCTTGGCTCTATCCAACGGTATTTCTCTCGGGTATGCTGGGGTATAACTCCCTCGAACATCAATTGTTCTTTGCTCCGTCACGCAGAACCAACCTGCCTTTGGTGATGCCAGTAGGAAGAGCAATTCGGACGTTGAATCTAATCGTCTCGGATTTGGACATTTTCAGTGTCAGTGAGGCAGTATTCATAAAAAATATATTACAAATTCTGGAAATTTTTTGGATTCCTTCTGATATGTATGATTTTTTGGTTTCATGTTGTTGTTTTATCTTTGTCTTACTTTGTAACACCGTTTTATCTCCAAATGAGTCGCCTAATTTTTTTTCGTTTGTTTTCCTGTCATTGTCATTGATCTAATTATTCTTCTTATTTTCCTTTTAATAGATCTGATGATCTGACACTGAAATCATGTTTCCTGTGATGATGAAGTCCAACTGTACCTATATGTGGTCTTCCAGGTTGACAGTGTCCAGGTGGGTTTCAGTTAGCAGCTGTATATCATTGTCTGTCACTTTCCATTCTGGCTACATGGTATATCCAGTATCTTTCTTTTGGATCCACTCCAACGAACAATGTCCTCCATATCACATTTTTTATTATTTCTACGTTACGGATACGATCTCAGAGAGTTTTTCCAGTAATCGATTTTTAGATCATTATCTCAAATGTTCTTAAAAATCCTTTGGCTCGTACAGTGTCGGCCTGCGTCTCTACAGCATACATCATGATAGGTCGCACGCATGTCTTATAAATTCTGATCTATCTGTCAATACGTATGTATTTTTTGTTCTACCAGAATAGATTTTTTAGATACCCTGATACTGCAGACGCTTTATTGACTTATACTCGTACTTCGATATGTAAGTTATTATGGCTGTAGATCTTTACTCCCATGTATCTGAAGCTCATTACTTGCTCCACGGGTATATCATCAACAGTCAGGTTATACCTCATAGGTTGCTTAGATATTGTTAGACTGAGGTTTTCCTGACTGATGTAGTCATATTTAGCCTTTGTGACTATGCAAAATTTGTACAACATTCTTTGCAAATAATCTTCATATTCAGGTATTATTGCCAAAGCTATCCGATACTTATATTAATGTTTTTTTATTATAATTTATTGCCGTTAAATATATTTTATATTTATTTTCAAATATATTTCAATATGTTAACATATACTTTGTGAGTTTGTTGGTTTGGACACTTGGAAAGAATGAATGAAGAAATAGTGGTAAAAAAGTATATATGTACAATACTCGTATATAGACGTTTTCATTCGTATTAATTATTTAATATGGAGTTTTAAATGATTGTTTAAGAAATAATAAATATTTTAATATAAAGTTTTACTTAAATGTTCATAAAACAATGAAAATCTTTATATAACTTTAACATTTCGTCTGGAATAATATTAAAGTACCTACCCCCATATAAATACCCGAAAGAAAAAAACATAATAATTTCTTAAAGATACGTTTTTATATTTTGTTTTTACATCACTTAATTTTTTTTAACGAACCAACCGGTTTCGCTCCAACAGAAATAAACTAATAACATATTAAAAAAAACTTTCTTATTGATAGTTAAAAATGTGTTCAAGTGGACATTGGCAGTTATCTAAAGAATATTTTTAAAATGTGTTAGAATAATCTAGAACTGGTTTTTAAAGCACATTTGAATTATTTAAATTACAGAATATTTATTATTATTTATTTTTATAATAGGTATTTGCATTTTAACTGTTAATTCGAGTTATGCTAATCGCAATCATTAAGTTTGCATTTTTTGTATGGATTATGGAAAATCATGCATAAAACGAATTTAGAATTGTGCACACGTAAATGACTCGAAGATTATAAATGGACACTCTGCGATGCAGAGAAAGTTGTTTCAAAAGGAGTTATACCATAAAATATTAATATTCTAAAAGTTTTTTGAGCGAAAATGAATAACTCCGAACAAGTGGATCACCTGTCCGAGATGTATTGCGAAAAAAATCCAAACGGTGAGAGCTGCGAAGATGATTTGATGGATTGCTTCATTTTGGCACGTATTTTGGCCGACTCCATTCCGGTACAGCTACATTACTTTAATGGACTGACTCCCATTCATAAACTCTAATAATATAATACACCATTCAAATTACTACATTTATAATAAAATTTCATAAAACATATGTTTAACTTGTAATTCGTTTGCATTTTGGTGGTTTCAACGTTTGAATTGAGTTTTGCTAGAGTTGAAAGAACATTCACTCGATCTCTTATTGATTGGTTTTTTCTTTGTTTTACAAAAAATGCCTCCACGACTTTTATATTCGAAATTTTGAAATAATAATTACGTTGTTACTTCATTCAGAGTTTATCCTTTAGTAGTACAATGCACAAATTAATTATTGTAACCAAAACTAACCAAACATCACGCCGTCTCTCCGAAACCCCGTGGACTGTCACACTTTAACCGATGCGGCACTCCATCCTTCTCTTTTCGCTCCGCGGGAGACGCGGTGTGATGGGTTGCGAACCTCATCGCCACCAATAGGCATCTCCCGCGCACACTTCGATCGTGTAACACCCACAAAAAAAATTTAAAACAAATAATATAAAATACAATGATATAAAATAAAATAACAAAATAAAAATAATTTAACACAAAATGTTCTTTTTAGATGGTGCACATATTGTCTATTTAATTTATGTTCCACGAATCGACCGTTTTTTTAAATTTAGCACATAATGTAATAACACATAATGTTTTTTTCGATGTTGCACATGTTGACATGGACGATCCGGACTTTTGTGTTTATTTAATTTATGTTTCACGTATCCACCGTTTTTTTAAATTAGCTGTAAGTAGGCACTTAACCAGCAAGAACTTTGAAATAATATTGAAGAAATTATTCAAATTGTCATTGGAACAAATGAAAAATTTATTTTTACACCTGTCAAAATTCTTTATAAAAACTTTAAAACTAATATAATTTTAACAGCAAAACAGCATAAACGTGTCACGTGTCACAATTAACTATTATAAAGTGCGGCAACAGTTAAATTGACCAAAACAATTCACTTATACGCGAAATATCTCCAAATTAACAGGAGCACCACATGAACCAAACCAAATTTTCAAAAACAAAAGAATAATAATAAAATAATAAAGAATAACAATAATAGTATTACAATGCACACATAAATTAATGTGTAACTTAATTAATAGGTATGTACTTATCAATTTAGATCTTTATTTTCTCAATACACATTACTAACAAAATTGATGTTAAAGGCATCTATTAATAACGGGTATATATTGGTTGTTTCAGAAAGTTCGGTCCGTTTTTTGTATAAAAATCGCATTTATTTCAAAGGTAAAATAAAAAAACACGTCAATCAAAATATTTTCCATCGTTAACCACTACTTTTCGCATATTTCTGGCAGATTTCATCGTCGTGAATAAATGGTGCACTCAATGTCATTACTGCAAATAATAATACAAAATCAACTGAAGCAAATATGGCAGTGCACAATGGAGCTCTAGTGCCGACCCTTATGTATGGAAGTGAAGCTTGGAGTTGGCAGAAGAATTTCTATAAATGCCGTAGAAATGAGGTCACTAAGAAAAACGTGAGAAAAAACAATGATAAAATATCTAGTGATGAAATAAGAAAGGAAAGTAAAGGCGGATTAATGTGTTCTGAATAAAATTAATGTGGGGTCACTAAGATAGTTCGGACATATGGTACAAAAGAATAAGGGAAGAATGGTTAAAAAGATGTGTATACGAGTATATATATCAAATCAGTTAATTTACTCAAAAGACATTACAGGTAATCAAGGCGTGGACCCAATTATTGACATCTGCAAATGAATGGATGTGCTGCTCTTCTAAGGTATGCGTCATGGATCTGAAAAAGTAGTAGTCCGATGGTGCCACGTCTGGTGAATAAGGCGGGTGCGGTATAATCTCGGAATAATTCTCTAATATATACGAGTATTAAAAAATACCAGGAACGCATGAGATGGTTCGACATTTAAAAGGCAAGATACTCTTTAAAGTCTTGACTTAAGACTGGTACAGATCTGTCTGTCGATGCCAGCGAGCCTGGCGAAACTGGTCGCTGTCGAAAAAAGACAAAAGTGGGAATAGTCATTATTATCATATTTATGCCGGTAAAATTATCAAATCTTATTGTATAAGTACAACGATTCAGTAGACTTATATGGTGATATTATATTACATTTAAAAAAATAGGAACAAGTCATATAGATAATGCCAGAAATAAAACTATGATTAAATTAAGAATGTTTAAAAAAAAGAACGGACTGATAAAGGTTTCTATTTGGTTATCCTATTGATATAAGCAAAACTATTATTGAAGATCATGATGAAACAATGAAAAAAAGTATATCGAAAGAAGGGTTGAAGCTGGAAACAAATAAATGGTGCACTCAAAGTCATTAATGCAAAAAAAAATCGACTGAAGCAAAGACGGCAGTGCACAATGGAGTTCTAGTACCGAAACTTATGTATGGAAGTGAAGCTTGCAGTTGGCAGAAGAAGGATGAAAGTAGTATAAATGCCGTAGAAATGAGGTCACTAAGAAGGATGTGCGGAAAAACAATGTATGATAGAATATCGAATATAGGCGGATTAATGCGTCCAAAATAAAATTAATGAAGGGTCACTAAGAATGGTTTGGACATATGGAACAAATGGATGAGAGAAGAATAGTTAAAATATATATACAAGTAGTGAATGGAAAAATAAGTTGAGGAAGACCAAAGAAGAAATGGCATGACCAAATTAATCAATGACTAAAAGGCGGTCATGTTTGAAGTAGGAAGAATCGACGAGCATGCATGTCACGGTGTGTGAATGTAGAAGAGTCCCGAGAGTTATGTCAGGAAAGAACAGTGTGGCGGTCCGTCGTCTATGCCTGCATCTCCGGAGAAACGGCGTGATAAATTTGTTAGTTAGTTAGAAAACATTTCAGCCGACCTAAAGTGGGGTAACGTCTCCATGCCTCTCTCCATACATGATCTAGACAGTAGGAAATCTCGTCGAAACTTTAGCACTTCACGGGCGTGAAATATAATAATGAAACTTTTACGACAAGATCAACAATAGGCCAACTTTATAACTCTAAAGGCGCCCGAGTTTATAGACGTTTAAATTCATGGTATGATTTTAAAGATTTTATACCTAATATATCAATCATCATCATCATCAGACTTTAGTCGTCCAGTGCTGAGAAATTCAAATTGACATAGGAAAAAATACCAATAAAGATTCGAAAAATCACGACAATTTGACATTTGATATATTATTGTAACACCTAATGATGTCAACATAGGTTGATGAAACAGAATGTTAAGGTATCATAGTGTTTTGGCCAAAACAATGGACTATCACATAATTTTTGTTTTGGAGTAGTTGATTTTCATACCCACAAAACTCGAGAGATCAGGGACATCGTTGAGTATCGATTACATCGAATGCATATTAACGAAACTAATTAATTAATTAATCACACCGTTTCCTAGGAGATTATTATATTTTTTTAGGTAATTATATCACGAAAACGGCGTTTTAAAAAATTATATATATTTATTATTATGGGTTATGTGACACCTATAGTTATAACATATTCAAAATCTATTGGCCCCAAACAGTGTCAAATGCCGCTCTCTGGACTATGGAAGGCGAAAGGCCAATTAGAGAACAGGTCGCTAGACGCAAATGGCAGTGGATCGGTCACACTCTGAGACGGAACCCAGCCTACATCGCTCAGGGTGCACTAGACTGGTCCCCTATGGGGGGAAAGAGAAAGCGTGGCAGACCTAGAGCCACCTGGAGAAGAACCCTGCAGGACGAGGTTAAGGCGGCAGGCCTCACTTGGGATGATGTTAGGCATCAGGCATGCGATAGAGTCGGGTGGAGAAGGTTCCTTGAGGCCCTATGCACCACGGAGGTGTGACAGGACAAAAAGAAGAAGAAGAAGATAGTTATATCAAATCTAGTAGATGAAAGGCCCGTTACTGCGCTGTCCTATTAACACGACAACTTCGATATTTTGTTTTATTCCTACTTAGATAATGATTCATGATATGTGCCACATGAAATCATAATATTTGCCTACACCACATCGATCTATCATTGATTTTAATTTGGCAATATTTTTTGTATACTGACAGAGCGAGCATGGGAACTAAAGGCGGCCGGCCGCACGAGAGACACAATCGCGAGTGTGAAGAGAAGATAGAAGATACACGTAGAGATATGTGAACAACGTTAAGTACTCACAAGGAATCACGACCGATTCAGAATTCGGGACTCACGTTACACAGTATACGGATGCTGGGTGTAGAAACACTTCAATCATCAGTAACCCTTTCGGAACTCAAATTTGTAATAATAATAATAATAACATTTTTGTTTTAAAATAAACACTGTTTTTCTACTTTTAAGTTTATTTTTCACGACATATTTCAAAAGCTTAAGCTTTATTCCTACTAAGTTTAAACTTTAAACTTTCATCATCGGGAGAACGGAACTAAAATTTTTAATAATAATAATAATAATAACGAATTTTTATAAATTAAAACACTGTTTTTTCCACTTTTGAGTTTATTTTTCTCGACATGTTTCGAAGGCTTATACTTTCATCATCGGGAGACTGATAGAGTTTTCGTTCTACACAACATGCAACACGCCTTCGAAACATGTCGAGAAAATATACTCAGAAGTGGAAAAAACAGTGTTTATTTAATTATTATTTAAAATGAACTTCCATCAAGAGATTTCAGTAAAATCATTTAGTCTTATTACGTTTTATGTGAATGACATGTTTCGCTTCTCTGAGGCATTATCAAATATGGCTACATTTGATAATACCTTATTCATAAAAATTCGTCATTCAATGTTGAGAAATCATGAGAAGTATGTCAGGAAAGAACAGTGCGGCGGTCCATTATTTTAGCCAACCCCTTCAGGGAGATGGCGTGATGATTAGTTAGTTAGTTACGAGTACTTTTTTATTGTTAATAGAATAGTAACATAACTTACTTATATAATTCATATGGCCATACAACTCTTGAGTTTTAGCCTCCTCGATGACTTTCCTCCAAGTTCCTTGATCCTGCGCCTTTTGCTCCCAGCAGTCCGATTCGCCCAGCCTAGCCACAGGTATAACACACTGCCAAAAAAAATTATAGGTAAAGGGAATTGTATGTTTATCCTTATTAGAGCATTATCTTATTAGGGGAAACGTGTCAATACTATGAAATATAATAATGCCTCTTGAAAACGTACGTTTTCATCAATATCGAATACTTCACAAGTTGTCTACTCTTGAATAAATATAGTTTCAGTTTGTATTACAACTCTTCATTATTTTTACTGAACTCAGACAAGTTTCGGTTACAAGTAACCTTTATCAATGAATTCAATTTTAACCTAAAATAATTGTATTCATTGATAAAGGTTAGTTGTAACCAAAACATGTCCGAGTTCAATAAAAATAAAAAGTGTTGTAATACAAAGTGTAACTATATTTATTCAAATATGAATCCACAACACAAAGTCAAAGCGAATATACCTACAATAGAAGAAATTATCTACTCTTTTTCACAACTAATAGATGAAAACCTATTTACTATCTACAACTTCATATATTGTATAAATAAGAAAGCTTTCTATTAATTATAGTTTTCTGCAAATTTTCGATATTTTAATGGAATAACGCATAATATAATATATTATAGTTAAACAATTAAAAATATCTCATATTTGGGTCATATGCTAAGGGGAGAAAAATACCACCTCCTTTGACTGATATTAATGAGTAAAGTGGAGGGACATCGGGGAATTGGTAGAAGGCAAATATCCTGACTGCGGAGCATAAAAGAGTAAGCAGGAATTACAAGAGTTTAGAACCTGTTACAAGTGGCGTCTTCCGCTATTACTTATTGATATTTTTGGTTTCATTTAAAATGATATAAAGCTCCTAATTCTTCTTCTTCTCCTTATAGGCCTTTGGTCTGTTCCTGAAATCAGGCTGGCCTCTCTTTTGGGAGGTTGACTCCCAACTATCTCTCCATCTCTTCGGCGGTCTTCCGGGGGGACGGCGTGATGGTTAGTTAGTTAAGGCCGTGCCATACTGTTTGAACAACAACACTTATTGTACAAAAATGTTAATCTTTACCAAACTGTTCTCGAATATTTTTTTTTTAAATTGTCTTCTGTTTTTCTTTTTTCCGACTTACTCTCATTTGTTTTCTTGTTATATGATTTGTAAATATGTTTTTTTAAATTGTTAATTTAATTTTTGTGATTATAAACGATTTGGATGTGTTATTCTGTAATGTTTATAATTTTTTGAATAAATTGAAATTGAAATTGAAATTGAAAATTGAAATTAAAACAAGCTCTCCACAGGGGTGACCTTGGTGGAGAGCTGTGGAGCCCACGGTTGGTGTAGCGTCCACATACTGTTGTAAACAAGCTCACCACAGGGGTCACCTTTGTGGAGCCCACGGTTGGTGTGGCATTCACAGTAGACACCATTTTCGTTCAATACATCCGCACTCCACCGATGATGCCAATATGCAACTGACCTTGACTGGTGGAATGTGGAGCGCCTACATTGTGGAATGCGTGTTTACAACGGCGGGATCCACACGCATACTATGCGCGTCCGTCCACAAAGGTTGTTGAAGGTAAAACGAATTTTGGTTTCAAACAAGTGGCTACACAGTTTTAAACCGCCGGTGGAGACCGATGTCGAGAGCTAGTTTAAAACAGTGTGGCACAGCTTTTAGTTAGTTAGAAAAACACTACTAAAGGGTTAAGAACGTACCTACATTTCACGCAGAGTTTGAGTATTGGCTAGTAAACGGTACCCGAGTTAAAGTCCTAGACTGATTTTTTCACATGCGAACGATAAAGACCATTATTAATCATGTTAAAGTCTTAATGAGTATATCCGGTGGTCGCCTCGTCAATGGGGCCGAATCTTGTTCGCAGCCAGCCCGCCCGGACCAGCGAACGTCTACCGCGGAGCTAATGCGCCGGACCCGCCACATCCATATTTCATCCGTCGGTTGTGATTGGCCGCTCGGCGTGTTGCTTTCTACAACTAATTTGGTGTTGCGAATTCGAAATCATGATCTAAACTTTTTAAATGCGAGGCATTGATCACTTTCGTTAGATAACCAACTGTTGCCGGTACAGTCACACAGTCTGCGATGATTTTCCATTAGTGCTGCCTTAAAGGTTATTGTAATAACCTATGACCTTACAAATTTTGAACGATGATGTGTAAAAGAAGAAGCAAGGTAACTTATATATAATATATAGATTGGATAATTTATAGAGCGCCATTTTTATGAATTACTCATCTCAAGGGCGCTGTAGAAAATGCTCCGTTTTATGAACTAGATAAAAAAAAATAATAATAAACATATTTAAAGAAGTAATTAACCAGGAAACAGTAGTGAGATTCTATAAGTCTCAACGCCTACCGTGGGCTGACCATGTGGAAAGAATGCCAGAGGGTAGAACACCACAAATTATATCCAGATGGGTGCCTCGCGAAGAGACCAAGAGGCAGATCGAGGAAAAGATGGACGGATTGCGTGAAACAAGATTGGGAGAAAATGGAAGGAGC
Organism: Lepidostoma basale; assembly: GCA_022606425.2. Classification (NCBI taxonomy): domain Eukaryota; kingdom Metazoa; phylum Arthropoda; class Insecta; order Trichoptera; family Lepidostomatidae; genus Lepidostoma; species Lepidostoma basale. The sequence continues at coordinate 2,607,838 of JAHDVF020000333.1, read as the reverse complement.
TGGGGAATGGAGAGAGATGGCCAGAGACAGAAGTCAGTGGAGGACCGTTGTGGAGGAGGCCATGTCCCACGACGGGATGTAGCACTGAGAAATGAATGAATGAATGAATGATAATAAACATATTTAGTATGAGGGCTGCACCTGACGTAGTCGATTGGCTCTTCCTATTAGGAAATAATAATTTGAAAAGGTGCGTTTTGAGTTTCGATCTAAATTCTGACTGATTATCTATGCTCTTAAAGTCTGCTGGAAAATTATTCCAGGCTGAAGGGCCGGCTATCGCGAAGGCTCGGTCGACAAAAATTTGTGCTTGGACAGCGTTTTGGCACAGTCAATCTACCGATCGCTGAAGACTTAGCTGATCGCAATGTGGACTGTCTGGGATCAGGTTCTCGTTGATGCAGAGTTCAGATATATAAGCTGGTGCCATTCCATGCAACGCCTTATAGACCGTCAAACAGAGCTTGTATTGTATTATTTCTGGACATTTCAGCCAGTGGAGCTCCTAAAGATGCTGTGTTATGTGACTTAGTAGCTATAAATTATCGGAGAGTCTCAAATAAACCCAATCATCTTTGTGTCCCGGCCACCAGTGGAAATCCTTGAGAATCCAGAATCGAATGAACACAAGATGGTAGATCCAAGGACAACATGACGAGTTGGGAAATCGTTCAATGCAGTTCGATGACGTAAATCTATATCATTGCGCAATTTAAAAAGGAATCCCTTATTGACTATGCTGGACGATACTCAAAGCATTACATGGAATGGCATCAGCCTATATTATTGATCTTTGTATTGCTGAAAACCATTATTCCATACCTCGGAAGACCTCCTAAAAGATAGAAAGACAGCTGAGAATTCACCTCACAGGAGAAACAACCCTCTGGAGGACCCTTCATTCAGTATTCTATCATTTTTTTTTTGCACATTCTTCTTAATTAAACAACAACAACAACAAAACATCACGCCGTTTCCCCCTAGGGGTAGGCAGCGAAAATGGACCGCCACAATACTCTTCTAGCTTCCTTCACATTCATACAGCGAGTCATACTCGCACGTTGATTCTTCCGACTTCTAACATTCTTCTTAATTAAACGGGGGTTATTTTACTTTCATCCTTCTTTTGCATATTCAAAGCTTCACTTGCATATAGTTGGCACTAGAACACCAAGCTATTTCAGCCGCGATAATAAATTTTCTCAAGAATATAAAAAGCGAATTAATTTCTGATTTACGAATCTGAAGTGAGCAATTTATTGGATTTCCTCGTGAGACCGTGCGACGCAGCCGGGACACGAGACTCGCAAGTCTGAGCCGTCTAGGACTGAGTAAGTCCCGGCGTGTCTTCAAATATCACCGAGTCCAGTCCATAAACCACTCGCCGCCCACCTGTCTGATCTAACTACGTGTCGGAAAAATGCGGATGTTAAAAAAAATTGGCAGAGCATTCAAGGTCAGAACTTTAGCGTTTTTTCGCGTTCAGTACTAGAGACATCTGCGAGCGAGACAGGGTTGCCACAGCACAGGAGTTGTGACGTATGTATGTGTGTGTATGTGTGTATGTGTGTATATGTGTGTGTGTGTGTGTTTGTGTGTATGGAAATAGTAAACGAAAATATAATGAATGCAGTAGAAATGAGATCTCTTAGACGAATGTGTAATTAATCTATATAAGATAGAGTGTCAAATGCAAATAAATATATGAAGTGAATGCAGTTCAAATGAATGTTTGAAAGTGTAAACAAAATAATGAAAGGTTCATTAACCGCATACCTTCAGGTAATTTGCCGAGAAACGTACAAAAAGCAGGTTTTTTATTTATGAAATTTAATTATATATTAATTTTATTTTTTTAAATTACGAAAAGTCAAATACTCGGCCGCACCCTTCGCCTGCCCCTTGTAAAACTATCATATTTATGAAGACTTGTACTCAAGTGTTGTTGGCGCACGCGCGTATCCCTAACAGTTTGTACATTTTAGGTACATTACTTTTTCTCAAGCGCATACGTGATACGGAATAGCGCAGAATGGTACAGTCAAAGTGAACGTATCACGTACGTTCAAATACGTAGGGTGGTTAAGATTGTTTGGACACATGGAGAGAATCAATGAAGAAATAATAGTTAGATATGTTAACGGTGTAAACTGAACAAGAAAGAGTGGTAGATCGAATATAACTTGACAAGATTTAATGAATCCTCATTTTTTTCTAGCTGCCCCTTTGGGGAGACGGTGTGAAGGTTAATCAGTTTTTTAGTTAATTTTACATATTTTTTTATCAAATGATTTTATAGAAAAAATATTTTGTGAAGTTTCATCTGAAGTAGATTATGTAAAAGCTTAATTGAGAGCTTTTAATTGGGACAACCCTGTTTATACCTCCCGCGCTTTGGTCCATATCGCATTCAAACCGGACGCGGGCAGGCGGCACGGCAATATAAACTCGACGAAAACTATACAGAATTGTATCGAAAAGATAATTAAGATATTTTTTGTGTTTTATTGAAAAGGAATGAAGCGAATGGCGGTATGCCGCGCCGCCGTTTAAGATGTTCATTTAACACCCACGAGACGACCTTCCCCCGATATATATTCACCAATTGCTGCAGTGATTTATATGGTGATGAGGCGGCCGCCACGTGTTCTCGGAGACCCATAAAGTCAGAATAGTTTTTTGTTGCCTCGTTAATGGCCGTTCATTCCTATTTATATAGGTTACTGGGTCCGTGCGTTGCTGGGCGGGCTACGATTCGCGAGATTAGGGGTTAATCATTCATACGTATCTCACGATTCCGCGGAGATAATACATTCTAATCGTGCGTATTCTCTTTTAGAAATGAACTTGTCTACGGCGATGCCAATAGGAAGAGTAATTAATTTATATATTAATTAGAAATATTCCCATTGACAGTTTTAAAACATTTATCAATTCCTTCGTCGTATCCCAACTAGATTACTGCAATAGTGTCTACGCCAACATCCCCAAACAGCAAACAAATAAACAGTCTGCATTCAATGCAGCAGCAAGACTCATAAGGGGTGTGCCAAAGAGTTGTCACATAACACAGCATCTTAAGGAGCTCCACTGGCTGAAATGTCCAGAAAGGGTACAATACAAGCTCTGCTGGACGGTCTATAAGGCGTTGCATGGAATGGTACCAGCTTATATATCTGAACTCTGCATCAACGAAAACCTGAATGCTAGACAGTCTACATTGCGATCAGCTAAGTCTTCTACGATCGGTAGATTGACTGTGCCAAAACGCTGTCCATGCACAAACTTTGGCGACCGAGCCTTCGCGGTAGCCGGCCCTTCAGCCTGGAACAGTCTTCCAGCAGACCTTAAGTGCATTGAGAATCAATCAGAGTTTAGATCGAGACTCAAAACGCACCTTTTCAAATTATCATTTCCTGACAGGAAGGGCTGATCGACTTCGTCAGGTGCAGCCCTCATACTAAATATGTTTATTATTTTTGTTATCATTATTAATATTATTATTATCTCGTTGATAAAACGGAGCATCTTCTACAGCGCCCTTGAGATGAGTAATTGAGTAATGAATTATCCAATTTATTATTATTTATTATTAAATAATAGTCCATTGTTTTGGCCGAAACACTATGATACCTTAACATTTTTAACTGTTAATGAATAAACTTTGTTTTTTGTATCACAATTGTATTTTATTTTATGCGACAGCTGTTTCATCAACCTCTGTTGACGTCATCGGGTGTTACAATAATATATCAAATGTCAAATTTTCGTGATAATTCGAATCTTTGTGGGTATTTGTTCCTATGTCAATTTGAATAAGTTCTTTGATATAATTTTGAAGTTCTTGCTGAAATTGAGTTAGGTACCTAAATATTTTAATTAAAAGAACGGTTAGTTACTACAGGAGAAAATATGAAAGGTGGAAAATATAATAATAAAATAAAAATAATAAAAAACGATAAACAATAACAGGGAGTACATAGATTACATTAATAGGAAAGGTGACAAAAGTTGAAGGTAGTATTATTATTATTTAGCTAGATTGTACAGGGGAAAAGTTTTTAATGTACTATATACTAATGGGGAATAAGAAGGAATTTGGTTATTTATAACAAGTAGTTTACACTTTTTGGCCTGTCAAATTTCAAATTTTTCAAATTTCTCTCATTTTTTAGGATTATTTGCTATATGTAAAATTTTTGTGTTTTTGGTCTCGAAATGATGATCCAAATTCACACAATGATTGGCCATTTCCAAAAAGATGTTTTTGTTTTTGTAAAATAAAATTATAAAAATTGTAAAATAAAATACAATTTTGATACAAAAAACAAAGTTTATTCATTAACAGTTTAATTTATATATGATAGGAACTTTAGCCTGTTATAGTGAGAGGCTTGCTGGATAACAGGGAAATGTGAAAGGCCATCACCATAAAGGCGGAAAAGGAGGCCGATGAAAGCCAAAATAAGAAGGAAGGAATTAACGGTGATGATATTAATGAGAAACATGGTTAATTCCTTATGCAAAGACAAGGCTGCAACGAAGGAATGCCGAAAGGTGGTTCCGTTGCAGAAATGAAGCACCAGACGGGGTGTTTTAGCAGGTAGGTTTGCCAACGGGCAGGAGTCCTGCATTTGTCTATGAGAATTTCCCCCTCGTCGATTTTCCCTTCCCATAAATTGCAGTGATTTCTATAAATAAGTTATTTTAATTATCAATGTGGTCCGTTTTGACAGATTTAAAAAAAAATATATGAATACAAGCGGATCCGAGAGACGTTGTCCTGTCCGAACGAAAAAAAATTTTTTCCTAGAACCAGGTCGCATCGCCACCTACCGAATCCAATTGTAAATCTGGACCCTCCAGGTTCACACTCACACACTAACTAACTAAGTAACTAACCATCACGCCATCTCCCAGAAATAATGAACTGCCCTCTCTGCCAACTCCATCCTTCTTTTTTCGCTTCCGCGGGAGACGCGGTGTGATGGGTTGCGACCTCATCGCCACAAATAGGCATCTCCCGAGCACATTTCGATCGTCTAACGTTCACAAAATAAATAATATAAAATATTATACAATGATACAAAATGAAATAATATAAGAAAATAAAAATAACGTAACAAATAATGTTTTTTTTTATGGTGCACATGGCAGCTGGATGGACGATCCGGACTTTTTTTATATCAAAAACACAGTATGCTGCACAGTTACTAAGTATTGTTTATAAATTTTGAAATATTATCATAAAAAAAAAATTACCTGATGCGCTTGTATAGCAAACAAAGATGGTCTCGACATCCCTCTCCTTATGGCGCTTAGAAGTTTTGTCGTACATATAATGTTTTCAAATTCTGAAAGAAATATAAACCGTATTTCACAATACTATTTTGCACATTTCACTAAGAAAAAAGTGTTGTGCAATACAATGTTTTCATAAAAATATTCTAATTTGAGTCCACAACACAAAATGACGGCGAGTATATAAGAAATTCATACGAATTACATTAATTTTAATATTTACTTTCGTATAATTCAAAACTAGTGAATCTCTAAGAATACAGATCACAATATTGGAACGCACTCACTTATTAGAACGATTTAATAAAACAGCCATTTAAAACAAAATTTATGTTAAATATTTTAAAATATATAAAACATATGTGCTACCTAAATGATTACACGATATTCAGAAACTTAAACTTACCATAAGATAGAATCCTTATGAAAAAACTTATAATATACTCGTACATCAAAACTGTCACTTTCTTTCGTTTCAAGTTTTAAGAAATTTAATAGACATGTATCATGAAGTTAGTAACGTGTTTGCCAGTTTCGAGAAGTTTTACATGTTTTATTAAAATATGGCAATAAATTTAAACGTAAAATGCATTATGGTACGATTTAGGCGGTTGTATGATAAACGCAACGTTACCTTATAATATAATGTTTATTGTTTCTTGAATAATGATGTAAAACTTCGTATTAAGTAATTTATAAAAATGAAGACGACTGTTTTCTAGAAGTTTTATATTATTTTGTGGTAATGACATACCTGTATTTCGCCATGCTAAGGCATTATTAAATATTGATTGTACAATTTACCTTATAAAAAACAAAAATTAATTCATTCGTATCACTCACTTCGTGGTTTAAGATTTTAAATCAATACATATATAAAATAAACAAAAACATTTTGTATTATTTTTACCACGGAATTGTTATTATATTTAAAGTACAAATATAATAAAAATATTGAAAACTTGAGACAGCCTAAACTAGTTTATTTCTATTTGTGAAATGTATACTTATATCTGTATACGAATCCTGGATTTTCACCTGTGGGTGGTTAATTTAGTGGTTCCTCTGAAATCTGTGTTGGTTTTGTGATCTGGGTTTAATTTTGAAGCTTCGTTTATAATCGTATTATTAGGTTATGTGTTTATTTAAATGATCATATAGTTTGCCATTGCTATAATAACCGAAGTAAACAACTATTTTATATAATATTTCAACATGGAAGAAGATTTACGGAACTATAAAATACAATTGCAGCAGGTGGATGCCGCTCTCACAGCAGATCCCAATAACGATGAGCTTTTAAAACTTAAAGCTGACTTGGAGGAAGTAATTGCATTGACACTAGATCTCATTAAAACTCAGCAGGAAGAACATGTTAAGTTTTCGGAAGATAGTCGAGGCTCCAATGGACACCATAACCTCGAAGATGACGTCACGGCATCCCTGTTAGCGGTTGAACGAGGAATTGGATCTCACGGCACAAACAAAAAGATAAAATGGAAAATTGGTGACAAGTGTCAAGCAAAGTGGAAAGTCGATGGGCAGTTCTATGAGGCACTGATCGAGGAGTTAACCGAAACAACAGCAAAGGTGACATTCCCTGAGTACAACCAAAAGGAGACTTGTGACCTGGAGGAATTGAGAGAGGTCACAGGAGGAGTTAAGAGACCGGCCGATGATTCTGGCGACGAAGCTTCCAAACTTGGAAAACCCCACAGCCGGGATTACCTAAAGAAGAAAAAGCAGAAAAAACAACAGAGGTATAAACAAATTGAGGAAGATCGCGAAATTTCAGCTAAACAATCATTCTTCATAGATGGCGTTAGTGGATGGATTGTATAGATTAATCTTAAAAAAATAATTAGTACAATCAAATCTACATAGATGGCTAACTGGAACTGCCACGTGAAGATATGTATGGATTTGGAGTATATATACAACTTCCAAAAATGTATCATACATGATCATAATAACAATGGTGGAATGGGGAATGTTGTAATTACATAAAGCGTGCGCTTAACCCAACCAATGACAGGTCATAAGTCCTGTAAACACCTTGATCATCCATATTCAGTTTCCAGTTTGTTTCTTCGTCTCTATTGAGATACAATTAAAAATTTAGTTTATTTCTCTTTTTCTTTTTTATATACTTTGTATATACAACATTTACATAATTTTTTTTTTAATAACATAGACATGTTTCTGACAACCAGTCCTTCTTCAGTGATACATATTATAAAGATACATTTTAAAAATATTATAAAATTGTATACATGACCTGACGGATGTTATAAAGATTTATTTTAAAATAAATCTTTATAAAATCTGTCAGATCATGTAAACAATTTTATAATATTTTTAATATGTATCTTTATAATATGTATCACTGAAGAAGGACTGGTTGTCCGAAACATGTCTATATAATTTTAATTTTTTTATGTAAGTATACAAAGTATATAAAAAAGAAAAAGAGAAATAAAGCATCTACAGCACAAATTATGGCGAATATAGAAGAAAATTAAACTAGTTTAGGTATTCCTCAAGTTTCATCAGGGTAATATGAAACTGAAAAAAAAAATTGGTTTTATATTGCCATGAAGAATATAGGGTACAAGCGAAACTAGATGGTATTAAGTAAAAAAAGTGGTTGCAATTCCGTGGTTCAAATATAAATGTGTTTATATATTTTTTTCCTTTTTCAATTGCGCAGGTAACCATTTATATTTTGAATAAGACAAGTTATAAATTTCTCGGAATTGTATAATATACCTACTATAAGAAGAATTGGTTCTACAAGGACATTTTTTATACATATTTTATATTTCGTGTGGGCCCATGCGAAGTTCAAATTCAAACAATATATCGCGATGAGCTTCCCACAGGAAATAAAAAATATATGATATTTAATAACAGTTAAATAACAAGCATTTAAATGCCAAATGAACGGTGTATTGTTTAATAGTAAATAAATGTATTATAGAAATCATCAGAAACTTATCTTTAGGCTGTTGCAATACTGGCATCTGTCAATCAGAATGATTGCAATATGCACACGGAATGGTTTATTATTTCATGGCCTCCGGTGTTGGTGGGGTATAAACCATTCCCATTAACTGAAAACACGAAAACTAGAGGCACTTCGTGAAATGCCGTGTTACACCGTGTGACCGCAACTCGACTACCAACACACCATTACACTATTTAGAAGTGATTTTTTCGTTCTTCTTTTCCCTAGCCTTGATCCCACTTTATTGGGGTCAGTTTTTCTTATATGGCGTCTCTGGACCTTTCTGTCTTGGGTGGTTTCTTGAAGTCCCGATAAATTTTGAGATTTCTGGTGTCAAGTCCCATTCACGTCAACTTGGGCCTACTACGTCCTGTAGGTCACTGGTCCGTCTCCATCACTCTCCGTGTTCCATGGTCGCCTGGGCACCGTATGACGTGGCTGCAGGACATATATCTCACTAGGGGAGGGTGCGATATAGGGAATTGACTTCAGGATGGGATTTTACAGGATTGAAGACCCCCTAAGAGTCGTTTATAGTCAAAATAAGTAAACACAGCAGCCAGCCAATTTCTAGAAAATTAGCCTACCTTGCTAAATGTTATCCGAATAGAGGGTTGTTATTCGAAAACGAATTATATAAGGTTGTTACAGAAACAATGAATTTCTTAAAAATGAATATTTGTATAATTAATAATTTTAGATAAATTTAAGGCGTTAACACTGTGGAATTCCATAAAGCCGATTTTTTTATGAATTAAAACACTGTTTTTTCCACTTTTAAGTATATTTTTCTCAACATGTTTCGAAGGCTTACACGTTCATCATCGGGAGAACGATATAAACTTCGAAAAATTGAAAACATGTCGAGAAAAATAAACTCAAAATTAGAAAAAACCGTGTTTTAATTCATAAAAAAATCTTCATTAGTAATTGTAAAAAAGGCATGACGCAGGATTGGCACCAAAGATCAGCCGGCCAAGAGAAGGCGAGCTAACCGCTCAGCCGCCTGGCTATTGATAACGATGGCCAAATTTCCAGTATATAAGCAAAGGAAGGCTTTTTTTCTAGAAACTGAAGTTTTCATTCGTATTAATATGACTATCACTAACATGTCTCCTTATAACGAGTTACTTTAAGCCAACAACACTGAAAAAAATATATTCTTGCTTATATTACCACTTCAGGGAAACATGGCCAGTTATGATGAAACGGGAAAACAACAAAATGAGTCCTTGCATCTGCTACACATCCACAAAACAAATATGAAAGGAAACATAATAAACTATACTGCACCACTGTAGGGATCCCCTTAAGTCGAATGATTTGACGATGCAGGAAATATTGTGAATGGCTAGATTGGATATTATCCAAGAAAACCTTGCCCCGGAATATGTCTTAGCATGAAAAACATGGACGATCCTAAATTGAATGTACACGTGCGTTGGTAGATCAGGGACAATATGACAAAATGAGATATCCTTCAGGGCTTTACGGCATTGAGCAATCTATGTAAGAACTCGTATTGACTATGCTGGACGATTTTCAAAACATTTCATGAAATGGCACCTGGCACATGTGGGATGCCAGGGAGTCGGGCTTACTGCAAGTCTTGCTGTCGTTATGCAAGGTTGCATTTTATAGGTACATACCTTCTAGCAGGGTTTGTTCTATTCTGGCACTTCCAGTGATTCGAATCCCACATATAGCGCCAAAATTGTACAAATATTTTCATAAATTTTTTAGGTTTGTAAATATTAAATTCATTGTCCGGGACGGATTTGAATACGAGCCTACCTATGTTGAGGTTGAGAAGCAAACATATTTAAAAAAATGGTCGCCACTGACACCATTTCTTGTGTGCTTATTCTATGTATATAGTTTTATGTATACACGCTTTTGAGGAGTACGTTAGATTCATGACTTTCAGCGTATTATGTCAAGTGTAATAATATTCAGAGAACTATTTATATTTAATCAGTTTGCCTCGGTGGATCGGCAAAGATCGTTAATAATAATTAAGAAAACAGTACTAATTCAACAGTTTGGCAGTTATTCTGGGAAACCTTTGCCCCCACAAGGTGATAACGGAATTTATTGTTCTTACTTGTAATTCGCTGTTTTACTTTGACAAACACAATCTTCCACTTTATTGACTATCTTTCCCGCCAATATTCGGTCACCAGATACTCAGCACTACACCTGTTAAGACCTTGCCACGTGCTTCACAACATTCACGTATTTCCACAAAATGTACTTACTTAGATAAAACACATCGAGTGACTGGTACTTGGATTCTTTGGAGGTTATCGAAAAAAAGTTAAAAACCATTTAAACCTGGCTTGTGTATTAGGACACTCATACAGGTAGAAAACAGATCATAAAATTGAACCAATATCCAACTAAGAGATACTTTTAGTAGATTAAGAAATAATAAATGGGTATTCATTGTTTCTTGAACAATGATGTAAAATCCTTATTAAATAATTAATATGAATGAAAAGGTCAGTTTTCTAGAAGTTTTATTATATTTTATGGGAATGACATGTTTCGTCCTTCTAAGGCATTATCGAAAAGCGAAACATGTCATTCCCATAAAATATAATAAAACTTCTAGAAAACTGACGTTATCATTAATTTTAATTAATAAATTGGTAAATTTTCACGGTTGATACACGTTCTTTGGGATGTTATATTCGTGTAGCTTGTCTTCCTCTTTCAGGTTTTGATTGAATTCATCTATCCATCTATCATTCAAAAGATTTTTATTTATGAAATTTCTTTATCCGTATATATATTTTATACAAAAAAACAACCATCGCGCCGTTTTCCCCGAAGAGTACAAGAGAAAATGAACCGCCATACTACTTCAAATTGACATACCTCTCTAGATTTCTACACATTCATTCATTCATCCGACCTCTAACATGACTGACCTTTTAATTTTGATTAATTTTAATTAATGAAATTATTTTATCAAATAATGAAAAAGTATGATTTTATTTTTTTAAACAGTGCTAATCCTTGATTGGTTTCGTGAGTATTTGTTAACCGCTAAACACTGAGCACTAGTAAATTCATATGTTTTAATAATATTATTATAAATAAGTATGACTAAACAAATATAATTTAAATGTTGATTTCCTCGGAGACCAGTATATAAAGTTAACTTAACTTAAGCAATTTGAAGTCTCACCGCACCCACCATGCGAGACAGGAAGCGAAATGAATGGATCAGAGAAAGGACAAAATAGCCTTGTTGAAGTGGATTTGGGCCGGTCATGTAGCGAGGATAACAGATGATCGGTGGACAAGACGCACCCTGGAGTGGCGACTGAGAACCGGCCATAGAAATCCTGGCACACCACAAGCCAGATGGTCTGATGACATCAAGAGAAAGGCAGGAGGTCAATGGCACAAAACGGCGAGAGATAGAGAGTTGTAGAAGTCGGGAAGGGAGGCCTATGTTCATCATCATCATCGGCTGTCCCTCGTGTCCGAGGAAGATGTCCTTCACGGTTGTAGGTCCGCTTGTGACTGAAGAGTCCGATCCTGGACCCACGTATTTTGGAGCATCTGGGGCAGGAGGAAGGCGCTTGTAATGGAGCCGTCACCCCAGTGGTTTCTTTTTTTCCTCCTCATCCTCTCTGCGACGTCGTCTCTGCGCTGTGCTTCAGACTCTTGTGTGCCTTTATGTAGTGCTGTTCTCCACCTAGGTCTGTCCTCTGCAGTCTTTTCCCAGCAATCACAGTCGATGCCAGTCTTTTGTAGGTTTCCTTTAAGGGTGTCCCTAAAGCGCTTCCTCTGGCCACCGTGTGAGCGTTTTCCTTGGGTAAGCTGAGAGTACATAATCTTCCTTGGGTGTCTTGCCTCAGGCATTCTAACGACGTGTCCAGCCCAGCTGATGATGATGATGATAAAATGTTAATCAAGCCGTTTGTTCTTAATTTTTTTTATTAATTTAATTGTTTTTATTCTTGTATTTATCTTATATTATTAAGATACACTACGCATCAAATTTGCAACCTTCTGTTATTATAATTAAATGCGGAGTATGAATTTCGCTACCACTTGCCCTAGTTGAGAGTTTATTCACCTACTGGTGAAAATAGATGCTGAATAATTAATCTGCCTAAATTACGTTCCTCCCACAAACGTGTGACAAAAATACCCTCGCCTAAATTCAGCAACAATGAACATTAGCATAATGTATTTTTAAACGTTCATCAATTTGAATCATTAGAGATTTTCCACTTCCTATGGAAACTTAGATATCTTCTTCTTCTTCAAGTGCCCTGTCGGGTCCCCCCAACGTTGGCGATCACCTTGGCGAACCTGTCCCTGTCCTGCGCCCACACTTCGGATGCCGGTCCACTCCCTAACGTTTCGCAGCCATGACATCTGTCTCCTACCGGGCCATCGGCATCCATCAATTTTCCCCTCTAATATGAGTTGGAGAAGGTCATACTTTTCCCCACCCAGTACATGACTCAGATGTGAAATCTTCCGAATCTTGATAGTTGATAACAGCTCCATGTCAACTCAAGCTCGCCTTATGACTTCGGTATTGGTAATCATGTCTGTCCGGGGAATTCTGAACATTCTGCGATAGAGCAACATTTCAAATGCTTCCAATCTGGAAGCATTTGAAATAAAGTTGACTTTTAAGGTCCACGTTTCACATCCATACAACAGACCCCATATAGCATTTGCTCATGCTCTGGCGGAGTTTCAAATTAATGTTATCATTGCAGAAGAGTGATTTCATTTTATTAAATGTAGTTATTACTGCCTCAATTTATTCATCTCTACATCTAGGTCAAGAGATTGCGTTAGTATGCTGCCGATGTATTTAATATTCTCCACCCTTTCGTTACGGCCGTTCAAATGCAATACTGACCCACTGTAACGCTTCTTTAATCAAATTATTAGCATATTTTTTTACAAAAAATGCCTATTTTCATCCCTTGACCGAGAAAAATTTAGGACTTTAGCTCCTTTTTCTTTTCGTTGTGTTAAGGGACGCAGTCAGATAAAGTTGGCTCAAAAGTCCACCAGCTAGACCACACTCCCGGACGCCCGAACTACACCCTCGTCCGAGCACCTAACGGAGCAGCAAGGGCACTCCGTTATATGCAGCATGGATTGCTCCATGTCACAGATAGAGAGTGTCGTACTGCCTTGAAGGACTTAACCATACACTCCCTCGCCCTCTTTGGGAGGAGCTCTCCGGGCCACATATCTAGTTCCAGAGTAAAACAGCTACCAAATCACACTTTTAACAGACGTTATAGGAATAGTCATTAGAGCTGAACCTCTGTAAGCTAGAAAATCCAGGTTCAAGTTCAATCCAATGTTTTATGTACCTACATATTTATCGATTTTCCCGACTCAAATGTGATAGACATTTAAACAATTATTTTCCGTGATATGTTTTCGACTGATCTCATTTCCACCGCATTTGTTCTACTTTAATCTGTTTCCCATATTTCCATGTTTCACTTTCATACATAAGGGCTGGTATAAAAATACCATTGTGTAATGTTATATTTTCTTTTTTGTCCAGGTTCTATTAAAGATATCTCATTTAATTTTTTTTTTTCAGTTACGTATTTTATTTGTATATATCATATATCAGTTTAATTAAAATGCCTTATGATCCGTTTAGCACTATTTCTCAAGGACGTCTATAATACCATGTGTCTCATAGAATAAATTCTGGTGGCTGTTGTGTTACGTTTAATGTATTCTTGGTAAGTCGTTTCTGTTACTATGCAGACAGAGAACACAAGGTAAGCATCGCCCGCGAAACGCCTGTCCTTGTGTCCGGAACATTTTATTATCGCGATTTTAATATATCAATACATAATTTGTCACGTACTACAGAACACAGTACGAGGGCCGTAGGTGCGTACCCAATATTTAATAAAAACCTTTGTAGGTAATTCGTTTAACCAAGTAAAGAGGTGCAAAACCATTGAAATTTCTAACTTTATGATAACTTTTCGGGTTAAGTATAATTAATTTGATTTAGTTATGATAACAAACAGCGATTATATAATCATCATCGGCTGTCCCTCGTGTCCGAGGAAGACTGTCCTTCACAGTTGTGGGTCCGCATGTGACTGAAGAGCCCAATTCTGGACCCACAAGTTCTGGGGCATCTGGGGCTGGGGAAGGCACTTGCAATGGAGCTGTCACCGTTTCCCAGTAGTCTCTCCTTTCTCCTCCTCCTTCTCTCTGCGACGTCGTCTCTGCGCTGTGCTTCAAAGTTTTGCATGCCTTTCTGTACTGTTGTTCTCCACCTAGGTCTGTCGTCTGTAGCCTTTTCCCAACAATCACAGCCGATGTAAGTCTTTTGTAAGTTTCCTTTAAGGAAGTCCTTAAAGCGTTTCCTCTGACCACCGTGTGAACCTTTCCCTTGGGTAAGCTGAGAGTACACAATCTTTCTTGGAAGTCTTGTCTCGGGCATTCTGATGACGTGACCAGCCGAGCGCAGTTGTCTCTGAATACTGGCAGCCTCAATACTTGTTATATTGACCTCAGCAAGTATGCTGTCATTTGTCGGTTTGTTTTGCCATTTAACATTTAGGATCCTACGTAGAAAACGTTGGTGGTATCGCTCTAGGGTTTTTATGTGTCTTATGTATGGGGTCCATGTTACCGAGGCATACAGGAGTGTTGGCAGGACAACGGACTTGTCGGACTCTACAGCGATTATACTACATTTATATAAAAACACAAATAAATAATAAAGACATACCAATTACATACTACCACCACTTGCACCGCATGGTGGATCTGGAGCTCCTCAAAACCGTGCTCTCTGACAATCCAGTAGGGCGATGAAGCCGAGACTGCGATGGTTGGATGGTGCTGTGGAAGACTAAATACCGGTCAAAAAAATATATTTGTTTTTTTTTACTAATAATTCAACATAGACTCAAAGTTTTTACAAAAATATGAGTTTAATTACGAACTCGAGAAAAATTATTTATCTTAGAAAAGGTTTCATATACCTTACAATTTGATACGTCCTTCATTCAATAATTTTTGCAATGACAAACCAAATCATAATTCCACAAAGCTCTGGCTTTCGTTTATGTGTGTTTGCTAAACATATCACGCCTTGGGTACCTACGTACGTACGATGGAAATTCTCGTACATTTTTACATAACAATATTTCCAACAAAAAAAGCAAAACCACGCATGTCACATATTAATAATAAACACTAGAATTTTTGTGTGCTATCACAATTAGCAAATAATTCATGTTACTACAAAAAATCATAAATGACTTGATAAATATTAATTTTATCTTCATCTTCTTCTTCAACTTGCTGTAGGCTTCTGTAGTCTGTTTTAAGAGTATTCTTTTCCTGTGATGCTGAACACCAGGTATCTCTCCATCGTTTTGGGGGTCTCCCTGGTGGACGCCGTCCATCTGGTATTCCATGCAGAGCCATGTATGGTATTTTTGTAGGATTCATTCTCTGGACGTTGGTACCAGTACCATCGACGTTGTCGCCTCTTATAAAACTTATAATGTATATCTTAAGTGTATCAGATGATCAAATTATTAAATGCTTTTGATATTATAAAAAAATATAATGAAATTGGCAGCCTTTGTGACAGAGTGACAACAGCTATGGACTACCACGCCGGGATCGATTCCCGCCTATGACTATGTTTTTTTTTTAAATCGCGCTGTCGGGTAGAATTCACGTGACAATAAAACGGCGATAGACCAGCTATCTGTCACATGTCATATACAGCAATTGTTTTCAAATAACCTGTCACCTTTCCAACAATGTTCCCAGCAGACGTAAGAGCAATAGCCACAAGAGCTGAATCGCTGTAAGCCAGAAGATCAAAGTGCAAGTCCAAGTCCAATACAAAAAATATGTCATGCAAAAAACACATTAAAAGGCTCAAGTCGCATCCCAAGAACCAGGATTGTTTTCCCTTGACTTCAGATCAATCACTAAAAAAATAAATATATAAATACAGGGTGCAGCAGCATAACTTCCTTTTTTCAAAACTTAATAAAACCCATTATATGAATCTGAAATTTTTTATTTGTTTTTTATAATGTAGGCACATACCTAAAGTTTTGTTATACTTAGTTTTTGAATATCAAATCAGTTAGGTGACGTCCCCCATTCTCCATATACTGAGTAACCCGATTTCTGGCGTTTGCCATGACTCTTGCCAGCATATCAGGCGTTATTTTAGCAATTTCTTCCTGGATGTTGGTCTTCAAATCTTTTAGGGTCCCTGGACGGTTCACATAAACACGGGATTTAAAAAAAAACATTGAAAAAAATCACAAGGGGACAAATCGAGAGAGCCACTCCAAATCGCCCCTAATTGAGATGATGCGCTCTGGGAAGAGTTCCCTCAAAACAGCCATCCTGTGACAGAAATCCCGTGTTTATGTGAACCGTCCAGGGACCCTAAAAGATTTGAAGACCAGCATCCAAAAATAAATTACCAAGATAACGCCTGAAATGCTGGAAAGAGTCATGTCAAACGTCACCACTTTAGGTAAGTGCCTACATTATAAAAAAACAACAACAAAAAATCAGATTCATACAATGGGTTTTATTAAGTTTTGAAAAAATGAAGTTATGCTGCCGCACCCTTGAAGATCCGTTCGAAAAGTAGGCCTCAACGGCAAACGCACGCTCCTCACTGTTCCAACGCATGATGCCGACCAAACTAACTGTGTCGGGACAAAACATCATAGTTCCGCATCTCGAACGAGATCACTAGCGCTCCGCTACAACATCAACTGACTGAAGTTATGCTGCCGCACCCTGTATAACAAATTAGTTGAATTGTAATATTTTTAAGTTGTGCTGTTTTGTCTTTTACCTCAAGTTTGGTATTTACAAGTCATTATTACATCTTGGATGTCTAAGTCTTTAAACCACTTTCGACTTCTATACGCCGGCGGAATGTCAGCGCGGCCAGGCCGGTACGAGTAGATATTCAAATCACACGAGGATTCTCCATTTTAATGTTTCCGCAATGTGACACTCGTTACGGGCGATTCTCAGAGAATAAAACCATTAAAACCCATGGTCAATGTTCCTCGCTGGACCATCTGCTTGAGATAATGCTAATCCAAGCACAACTGAGAGTCCTGAAGCTTTGAACTCTGCTATATTCGTATGCTCAATTGTTGTAAATTTATAATATTTTAATTCCGTTTAATATAATAATATACATTGTGTGCAGACGTTTATACCTGACCAGCAATCTTTAAAATACAGTAAAACCTCGATATCTTCTTCTTCTTCTTTCTGTGTCTTGTCTGGTCTCCCCAACGTTGACTATCACCCTTGAGTAGGCCTCATAGTGATGACCTGGGGAAAAATATCCAGACTGGTATCCCCTTACCTTCTCTGGAGGATTTTCTGTCGGGGTTATCTTCTCTTAGCTGGGTGTATCCAGTTTTATGGCGCCAGAAGCTCGCCATTCGTCCTCTCTCTATTTGCTATGTCACTAAGTAATATGTGCCACATTGCCCGGAGTTCGCGGGGTCTTTAAAAGACCCCTCGTGGACGCTAGAGAGTTGGACTTGATAGTAGTGTTGCTGTTGTAAATGCAACATGGCGCCTTACGACATTTTGTAGAGGCTTATTTTCCAGCAAAACATACTCCATTGTAGCCCTACTACCTTTTTGAACCCCTCAATATAACCTCGATATAACGGACTTCTATTTAACGAACTTCGGATATAATGGACAAAAAATCCGGTCAAGTGTAAAACAAATAAAAACGTCCTGTTAATATTATACATGCTTAAATTCAAGTGTCGCCGCATTTAAACAATTTTCAGCGGCCATTATAATCACGTCATACGTTTAGCACTAGGAGGATGGAAGTGAAGATAGCGAAGAAGAAGAAACAACACTGCCAAAAATGAAGTTTCAATTTCGCCAAAAATTTCGTAAATTTAGAGAGTTGATTATAAAAAACAGCAAACTTTCGAAGAGCAAACAAAACTTGATTCCTTTTTTAAAGCTGGATTACCTAAAGAGATCAAACAGCAACGTCACTTCACGACGAGTGTCCGAAGACATTGAATAGAATTTTGTTTGTGTTTTGTAATGTTTATTGTTATAGTGTAGGTACATATTTAAAAAAAAGTTTTTATTTATTTTAAACCTATTTTTATATAACGGACTTTCAGCTTTAACGGACACTCACTCCCCCCAAAAAGTCCGTTATCTGGAGGTTTTACTATACTGTAAATTTTATAATAAAAATATTATAATTTCTAGAAATCTGATTTCAAGGGTTTTCTAGTTTGGACATATGGAACGATTGGATGAGAGAAGAATGGTTAAACAATAGCAACAACAATAAACCATCACGCCGTTTCTCCGCAGGGGTAGGCAGAGAGAATGGACCGCCACACTTCTCTATCCTGACATACCTCTCTAGCTTCCTCCACATTCATACAGCGAGTCATACACACACGTCGATTCTTCCGGCTTCTGACATGACCAACATTTAAAATTTGATTAATTTGGTCATGACATGTTTTCTCGACTCCGTACTCCATTTACATCGTTAACGTACACTTTTTTAACCATTTTTTCTTCACCCATGCACTCTATATGTCCGAACCAACACAGCGATTCTTTCATAATTTTGTTCATAATACCTTCTTTCGCTCTACATTCCATTCTAATATCAGCATTTGAGATTCTGTCGTTCATCGTTCTACCACACATACGTCTCAGGGACCTCATCTCTACCGCATTTATTCTGCTCTTATCTTTCTTCTGCCAGTTCCGTGCTTCGCTTCCATACATAAGGGTTGGGACCAGAACTCCATGAATGGTTAAATATAAATATATATACAAATAGTCTTAATGGAAAATAAGTCGAGGAAGGCCAAGGATAACATGGCCTTTCAGTAATTAATCAATTACTGAAAGACGACCATGTTCGTTCAAGTAAGATGTGTGAATGAAGGAGATGCGCAAGAGAATAGAACTGTGTGGCGGTCCATCCTCTCTGCCTACCCCTCCGGAGAAACGGTGTGATGGATAGTTAGTTAGTTAATTAGTGTGATTGACCGGTTTAGTGTCATTTTGAAAAGTGTTTCTAAGCAGAGAACAATTAATATAGGCGATCTCATTTTCCACCATTAGTCATAATAACATTATTGTCGCTTGTTAAAACCTACATTCGTTACTCTGTGAAATTCCTTAAATGTAGGTCACCAAACGACGTTTGTTCAGTGGACATATAATTGTCAACCTATGCATTGAAAACAGCTGTAAAAAGACATACAACACTTAATAAAATAACGTTAAAGATGTAAGAAAAAATTCATGTCATAATGGCATTAAATGGGTTAATCAAATAATCATATTGAGAAATGCGTTCATTTTTAGTTAACCTCTTCTATACTGTGCTTTAAAAAAAGCACACGCATAACGGCGCTGTGTAATCTCTGCACATTTCATAACGTGCAATTTAAAATGGGAAACTTTCAAAAAATAAAAACAGTTGAGGTCAATAGTAATAGTAGCCAGTCTTCTTCTTCTTCTTCTTTGTGTCCTGTCACACCTCCGTGGTGCATAGGGCCTCAAGAAACCTTCTCCACCCGACTCTATCGCATGCCTGATGCCTAACATCATCCCAAGTGAGGCCTGCCGCCTTAACCTCGTCCTGCAGGGCTCTTCTCCAGGTGGCTCTAGATCTGCCTCGCTTCCTCTTTCCCCCCATACGGGACTAATCTAGTGCGCCCTGAGAGATTCAGGCAATAGTAATTGTACCAATATTTAATTTGTCGATGCGGTCATAATAATGTTCTAAAAATGTTTTTCATTTGTCTCTATCGCACTTGCGAATATAGTAGTACGAGAGTGTGTGTGAAACAGTATTGAATTCTCTACATTTTACAATTCAATACGCGACCATACGACACGCTGGTATATTGTCTAATAATATTGGTATTTTGTCTCCGATTTTCGATAAAATATTCATTGTGTCTAATTTATTATGTAATAATTGATTTTTTAATGCGTAACTATCCAACAGTTCGCTCTTATATTCAACATTTTGAATGTTTACAAATTCTTGTAGACAAATACTGGATTTTACCCATTGCGGATAATTTTTTTTTATAAGGATTAATTGTATCTCAATAGAGACGAAGATGTAAATTGTTTTTCTGGGAACAGAATGTGGTGGCCGAGGCGCTTACAGAACTTATGACCTGTCATTGGTTGGGTTGAGCGTTCGCTTTATGTTTAAAAACATTCTCCATTCCTCCCTTCTTATGACCACTACATCTCACAAATTTTTGGAACTTGTATATATGCTAGCATCCTGCGCTTATTTTTACATATTTTAGTTCACTCTACACTAGCGTCATCTATAAAGATTGGGATGCATAAAGGCCGTGCCACACTGTTTGAAACAAACTCTCCACAGGGGTGACCTTGGTGGAGAGCTGTGGAGCCCACGGTTGGTGTAGCGTCCACACACTGTTGTAAACAAGCTCTCCACACGTGGAATGCGTATTTAAACGCGCGTCCGTCCACAAAGTTTGTTGAAGGTCAAACGAATTTTAGTTTCAAACAAGTGTCTACACAGTTTTAAACCGCCGGTGGAGACCGATGTGGAGAGCTTGTTTAAAACAGTGTGGCCCGCCTTTTAAGCAGAAAAGCTTTATTAATGCACTGTGAAAGTCTCTGCAAATCATACAGTACTAGATTACGCCTGGAGATGCTCTTATATTGCTTATGAAACTAGTTAGTAGTAAACATATAAACCATATTCTTCCGTTTCAATCCTGGGAACGGGTTCAGCTCTGTATAGGAGGTAGAGTCCAAATCGTGACATATTTGCTCCATATACTCTCGGCGAAAACGCCTTCTGCCAATCGATACCTCAATCATTCATCAATATCAATAACCATTATAAGATTAAACACAATGAGAATGGCCTAACAAGGCGAAATAAATTTGTAATTAATATAAATATTTTTTATACAACTAACTAACCATCACGCCGTTTCTCCGAAGGGGCAGGCAGAGAGGATGAACCGCCATAATGTTCTGTCCTGACACACCTTTCTAGATTCCTCTATTTTCATACTTCGTAACATGCACGCTCGTCGATTTTCCGATTTGATTAATTTGATCATTCCATGCTTTCCTTGGTCTTCCACGGCCTCTCTTTTCACTCACACTGCTTGTATACAACATTTTAACCATTCTCCTCTTGTCCGTTCGTTCCATATGTCCAAACATTCGAATGAAAATATATGAAGTGAATGCGTTGCGAATGATGGTGTTATGAACAAAATAATGAAAGGATTAATAAGATGCTTTGGACATATAGAAAGAATGAATGAAGAAAGAATGGTAATAAAAATATAATGTTAATGGAACCAGAAATAGAGGAAGACCGAGAAAAACGTGGCACGATCAAATAAATCAAATATTGAATGTCAGCCATGTGAGGAATCGAGAGAAATATATCAGGAAAGAAAAGTGTGGCAGTCCATTCATTCTGCCTATCTTTTCGGGCAGACGGCGTGATGGTTAGTTAGTTACTTAGTTAGGATTTGCTTTAGTGGATATATAAAATCTTTGTAAAACCCTAATAATGAATCGCATTTTATGTTTTAAATTTCAATAAAATCGCGTTGAAGAATGCTAACAAAGATTTCATATGAACAAAAGATGTACGGCTGAAGACTAAATTTGAAAACATCTAATCATATTTGTAAAAAAACAGGTGTGATGTCATGTCACCGATCTTGGAAAACATAAAAAAGGGTACGGCGTTCGTCCAATGACCCGCCGGGTAGATTGAACACTCGTTAGACTCTTGCATACGTTATCATATTAACATTATTTATATTAACATTAAAACAGAAGTACTCGCCTCCTTTTTAGACTTTGTATTAGCCAATTACTTATGCATATCAATATTTTAATACCACTAACTTATAACTGTATTTTATTCATATTTTGATTTATGTCCCAAAGATTTATGTAGATGTGTAAACTTATAATAAACATGGAACTGGCCTATCCAAAAAAGCCAAGATGGCAGTGCACAATGGTGTTCTTGTGCCGACCCTTATGTACGGAAGTGAAGCATGTAACTGGCAAAATAAGGATGAAAGTAGAATAAATGCAGTAGAAATGAGATCTCTCAGACGAATGTGCAGCAAATCTGTATATGATAGAGTGACAAATGCAAGTATAAGAAGTGAATGTGGTGTGAATGAAAATGTAGAGGAAGCGAGAGATGTATGTCAGGTCAGAACAGTGTGGCGTTCCATTCATTCTGCCTACCCCTCCGGGGAGACGGCGTGATGGTTAGTTAGTTAGTTAGTTTTGGAACTGGCAAATGAAGGATGAAAGAAAAATATGAGCATTAGAAATGTGATGTCTTTGACAAATGTGTGGAAAATTTGTGTATAATCTGACGGAGCTGGCTTGAGTGTGGTTCGGTGATATGGAGTCCTCACGAGCCGGAACTCTAGCTCAATTTTTATTAAAATAAATGAAAATGAAAAAATTAAAATGAAATGTTAGAAAGGGTTCAGATAATATTTCTGAGATATCTCTACATGAGAGAATTGTGTAGCTATCCGTAGCTTTATCCCACCGCATTCCTCGTGGGGATGCTGGATACCAATAGTCTACAGATAAGGAGGGATGGGTTCACACTTACTCATTTTTTCAGACTCAGATCAGAGGATTCTTTGAGAATTTCGTCATATTGGAGGGTATTCATATGTATGTCCCGGTGGTTATCTACGACAGCGTCAGCACAGACTGTTTTATCTTCCAACATGCAGAGCCAACCTGCCTCTGGTGATGCCGGTGAGGAGAGCAATCAAACTGCTGAATACGATCGCTTCGAAGATCGACGTCTTTCATATTAGTGAAAGTACGTTTAGAAGATAAATACTTTAGGCTTTAGAGAGTATTTTTTATGCCTAAAGTCGAACCATCTGTCTCTCATTCCTGTTAATATACGAGTATAATATTGTTTTATTTGATTTATTGCTACATTTGTTTTGTTGGTGGTTAGTGCACTTGGAAAGAAATAATAATAAAGAAACAATAAAAATAGAGAAAGACCGAGGAAAACGTGGCACGATAAAACCAATCAAAAATTATATGTCGGCCACGTGAGGAGTCGGAGAAGTCTGGAAAAACTGTGTGGCCGTTCATTCTTTCTGGCTATTCTTCTTTATGCTTTAGATATGTTTCAAATAAATAAATGAAAATAAATGAAAATGAAACATTTGGTTATTTAATTTAGTTAGTTGTAATAAACAAAAGAGATATCTTTATTTAACAATAATATTCCCATGAGATTTCATTTAACTTTCTACTGGAGTGAATAATGCCATGCAAGATTTTGTCATTATGCCTAGATGCTTTCCTTGTCACGATCTAATTTGCAAGGCCGCCGAATACTTCGGTGCGGCGTTCCTGTCATGAAGAATCAATCCATCAACTTAGTAAATCACTTGTACACAATATTCGCTTTCTAACGATTCCGCCATTTATTCTCTCTGACACCAAAAGCGCTTAAAAAAAACACGCTAAGAAAATGTTCGTGGAACTCCTTTTCAATTTGTTAATGTACACAAATTTGGATCGTTTTTATGCATTTCACTTCCTATTACAGCAATGTTCATTTCTTTATTTGAATATGTTCTTCCAGCGTACCGCATGCAGCTCTTGCCCTGTGCATTTGTTAATAAAATTATGTTATATGATAAGTACTCACGTAACATTTGTGTGAAATTTTACCAAATTTGATGATAAATTTATTAATAATATAAAAAAATAAATAAAACTTATAGCATATAGATTGAATGGCGGTAGCCTTTCACATTGCGTTAAAAAGATCTTCTGCTTAATGCTTAAAAAAATACAATCTTCATCGATGGTGTTAGTGTGTAGCTTGCAAAAACTGCCATGTAAAGGATGGTCTTACAGATTAACATATATACAACTTCCAAAAATTTGTCAGACATGGTGGTCATAATAATTTAATATGGAGTTATTCATCATTGTTCAAGAAACAAGAAGCAGTGTTTTAATTGCAAAAAATCTTTTCATTTGGTTTGAGTAAATTTATCAATGTACAGAGCAATATTTGCTTCAAATTGCAATGCAGTAGCACTATGCGTATTTTAATTGAAGTGAGTAGAAGCATTTAAACGGTTATCCTCTGTAATTATGTACGTTTATATATTTTATATATCTTATCATGAAACAGCTAAACTAGGAGTTTGCGGCCAGAGACAAGACAGGGTGGAGGCGTTTCTTGGGGGAAGTTAAGTCCACCAATGGTTGTACGCTAGAGGTGAATATGATGACAATCTTATCATAGCTTATGCAATATTAAAGGTATTTTTTTGTAGTAATTAACAATGTTAAAATTACGAACGGTTTTCACAGTGACCAAGCATCGTTACAGCATCCCTGATGTAACCCGAGTTTTCATATATTATGATTTTTAAATAACATCGTATCGTAAAGTGATAACATCAAAAGACACATGGCATGCATTACAACAAAATTTATAAATCCTTTGTTGCCCAAATTGTCAATATACACATTCACTACTATATTTGTAGTCAATGTAAAATAAATGGACTTAGAACTACAGAAGACTGCATTTGGAGCTCATATGTGAATGGATCTTATAAACCCTTTCTTTATAATATGATAAACTGGGAATATATGTTTGAACTGCAAATGTAGCGGCAGATTTTTTACTGCAAATGAAGCCACCTGCACAACGGGGGTTAAATAATTGAAATTATTTTCTGAAAAATTGGATTGAATCTACATAAAATACTTCATACATTAAAATATTCCAAAACGGGAAAAGTTTACACAGCTTATTTTAAAGTTATAAGTTACGTGTTAGGTAAAAAAAAAATTACGCGGATATGTCCACAAGACCACTCCGATTGGCCATGATCTTTCCCTGCGAAAAGGTTAAATCTATGACTAAAATGCTACCAGTCTGTTGCTATGCATTTCTTCACATGTCGTTATGTACTCCCGTTTTGGCATTAATCCTGACTAATTTATAAGGTGTAATTGACATTTAATTAACGGATCATATCCTGGGATAATAAATCTGTATTGATTTGTGCTCAAACACTATAAAAAAACTTTTATTAACGCTCCAAATACACCTATATTTAAACTGAATTATGTTAACATTCCAATGTTCCAAATTCAAATTTAAAAAAAAAATCTTCATTTAAATATTATACAGAATACACAAGCATGTTCGACTTAAACGTCGCAGAATGCTTTGTACTATATTAAGTTAAACATTTTTATATAAATGCAAGAAATATCTCCAACAGTGTCAAATGCCGTTCTCTGGACCATGGCAGGCGAAATGCCAATTAGAGAACAAGTCGCTAGACGCAAATGGCAGTGGATCGATCACACTCTGAGACGGAACCCAGCCTGCATCAATCAGAGCGCACTAGACTGGTCCCCTATGGGAGGAAGCGAGGCAGACCTAGAGTCACCTGAAGAAGAGCCCTGTAGGACGATTTTAAGGCAGCAGGCCTCACTTGGGATGATGTTAGGCATCAGGCATGCGATAGAGTCGGTTGGAGATGGTTCCTTGAGGCCCTATGCACCACGGAGGTGTGACAGGACAAAATTAAGAAGAAGAAGAAGAAATATCTCCAGTAATAATATAATTATAATAATATGCTAACTTTTAAAGTGCCGTTTTCGTGGTGTATTCACATCAAGGGCGCATACTGGTTTCAACCCGGTGGAAACTCTCGGCGCGGCGGCGCCCCGGCACCGGGCCGCGGAACACCGGTTGGTTAACACTGCCCTAGACCAGCATGATTTAGGAACCCAATGTTGCATATCCACCAAGATGGCAGATATCTAGAAAATCACTTTAATAAGTACAAACATATTTTTGGTTCAATGTGAACACATCCCTTTATCTACATTATACATATATATATATAATAAAATATAAAATTTTAGTCCGAAAAAACCCTAAACCCCCTACGCTCTCTTTCAGAGGACCACTCCGGGCCACACATTTAGCCCCTGCATGAAACAACTACAAAATCACATTTCCAACAATGTTTCCTACAGATATAAGAGGAATATCCAATAGAGCTGTACCTCTATAAGTCAGAAGATCCAAGAATGCGGAAAATCACGTAGGTACTCACGTAAATATTAACGTATTGCTAATTTAAACTTTTGGCAAAAAATATTTTAGTACAGATTAGACGTCTTCGACCCTATAAAATAGCTTAAGATTATTGATCTTGAGTTTACCTTTTTATTCTATTTAGAACTTTGTTCCTATATAAAACGAATTTGTAAGATTAAAAAGATAATAAATAATATCTATATATTGCCTCATATAAATCACAACGACATTTTAATAAATAGAAATATCGATATTAATAAAAAAAAAAATACATTAGAATAAACCAATGAACGTACGAATTAAAACGTGCTCACAGGTGTATGTGTAAAAAATAGATATATATGTGTATATAATATATATGTGTAGTTCATAAATATTAAAGCAAAAAAAAACCTAGGTCTATACTTGCTTAATGAATATTTTTTGCTCCGTCTAACTGCAAATCTCACAGACAGTTGACACACGATAGTATCTAAGTATTTGAAATATTTCTTTTAGAAGGTCATTCACCATGAGAACAAAAAAAAAGAGTTGGAATATTTACATACGTGATTCAAGCTTGGGCCGCGCCGAACATTTATCTAATGCGTAGAGAAAGAACTTTTTACAAAATCGATCTACGTGGTCTAATAGTGTTCTCCAAAACAAAAACTTTTTTTTATAATTTTTTCTTTCTTTCTAACATAACATTATTTTTTTTCACGTGAATAAAATTAATTTCAATTTATTTTAAAAAAAAAATCGAAGCTAAGGCATTAACACTGTGGAATTCCATAGTAATACACTTTGGAAATTGAAAATAACGTTAGGAAGATATCTCCATCTTCAGGTGTAAATATATAACAAAACTAAACAAAGAAAGACTAATGAAAAACGCATTTAAAAATCGAAACAATTCAAAGGAACAATAAGTTTAAATTTAAAAAATGTAACTGGTCTAATTGCTATAGGTACTAATAATTATTTTTTATCAGTAAGAACTAATAAATAATATTAAACAATAATAATTCATAATAATAAAATGATAATATAAAATTGTACAATAATTTGGAAAAAACATACATTTGAAAAGACATCAAACTAAACTGAAATCTTTTCCTTTTTTATATAGGTACTTTGTATATACAACACTTATATTAAAAAAAAATTACATAGACATGTTTCGGATAACCAGCTCTTCTTCAGTGATACATATTATAAAGATACATATTTAAAACATTATAAAATCGTTTACATGATCTGACAGATGTTATAAAGATTTAAGATGAAGAAGGACTGGTTGTCCGAAACATGTCTGTAATTTTTTTTAAATATAACTTTGTATTTACAAATTACTCGTAAATAAAAAAGAAAAAGAGGAATAAAGCATCTACAACACAAAGTATGGCGAATATAGAAGAGATAAACTGAAACCGGTCAAAACTAACCACATTCATGAAAAAAATTGTTATATATTTATTTTGTATATTTTTAATTTAATTTATTTCATTTGTATGTAAAAAAAAATGGTGTTGTTTCAAAGAAATAAAAAATATATACATAATTATGAATCCGCAACACAAAGTAATGGTGAACATTGGAGAAAAACTTTTTTGTTTTGCATAAGATAATACTTAATTTTACATTGAAATATTCGGGTGGTTACAATAATATAATATTTGCTTATTTAATCAAAGGTCGGCCACTCGAAACGTATTTAAAACATCGATTAGTAAAATAAGTTGTATAATCTGGACATAAATATTGTATGAAGCAGCGTTTTATTACTAATATACTCATACAATCAATCAGTAAATTAATTATTCTCCCGAGGATTAATAGTGTTCTAGAATCAATGCGATTGGTTAATTTGAGTATACAGTAAAATCAGTTACTTAAGTGAAGATACTTTAGGCATATAAAATAATCTACAATTTTTAACAAGTGCTTTAAGGAGTTGTTGAGTTGTTGGAGAGGGCAACGTGAAACCATTCCAGTAATACATATTTCCCAGAAAATCACCGAGAAGCATTCGCCACAGTTATCGCCAACGACGCAACGGGGGGACATGACAAGCCACTGTTAAAAGAAGATGCTTAAGTCATTTAATAAATTATCTTCAAAAACTAGCTAACCATTACGCCGTCTCCCCGAAGAGGTAGGCAGACGTAATGAACTGCCACACTTTTCTTTCCTGACATATTATTATTATTATTATTATTTTGTTGAAAAAACTCCTTACATCATTACAGCACAAGCCAAATCGATGTAAAGGGTGAAAAAAAGAATATCAAAGGAAATATAAATAGAACCTTATGAATAGAAAAAGCTTGTATTTGCTTGCTGCCTTTATCATAAGGGTATTTAAGAATTCGCCATAATTGCATCCAAAGAGGTCTATCTCTTTTGCAACCTCATTTAAGATATTTCACTCACTTCCTCAACATTCATACATTGTGTCGACATTCACAACTTATTTTCCTCGGTCTTCCTCTATTTCAAGTGCCATTTACATCATTAACATATATTTTTTTTACCATTCTTTCTTTCCATGTGCCCAAACCATCTTAATGATCCTCTCATAATTTTGTTTATAACACCATCATTCGCACCGCAGCATCCATCGCACTGCACTTAATCATACACAGTGTATACACATATTCGTCTAAGAGATCTCATTTCTACTGAATTTATTCTACTTTCATCCATCTTTTGACAGTTCCATGTTTCACTTCCATACATAAGGGTCGGAACAAGAACATTGTTATTGTCATTCACATAAAATAAAATAAAACTTCTAGAAAACAGACGTTTTCATTCATATTAATTCTTCAAATTTATTTTGTAATTATTTATTGTAATCCAATTCGTAAGTATACAATTTGGAAATTCAATGGTTTGGACATAGTAAGTTTACAATCAATTTGGATGTCGTCAGTTTCCTAAAATGGAACGATTCAATGTATACCTAGTACTGGATTTTAACCATAAAGTGGCATTTAGAATGAAACCTGTTTGCGGGCTGACCTACTACGCGATAGAGCACGGACCCTCGGAAGCTAGGAGCCGGCAGCAGCACCTGCCCGATTGTTCAACTCTCCATCACCATTTCGGGAATATTCCATCAAACTGGACAACGAATATCCTGCGCTAAATTTGTTCATATCCTCCAGCGGTCCTCAAACTGTTTAATGAAAAAAAAAATTAATACGAATAAAAAGATTTTAACTTATTGAATGCTAAGGCATTACCACTGTGGAATTCCATAGTAGTATACTTAGGAAATTGAAAAACTTTTTTAATCTACTATTTATTAAAAACATATCAAAAAACACGACATGTTTCGGAGGATACCTATCTTCAGGTGTAAAAATATAATAAAAACTAAATGAAGAAAGATTAATAAAACGCATTTTAAATTCGATACAATACTTCTAATTTAAAAATAAACCTGGGCTATTTGTTATAAGTAGGTACTAACAATTATTTTTTAACAGTAAGTGTTTTAGATTTATTTTGTGGACGTTGAGAGATCAAAGTATGCGTGGGAGATGCCTATTGGTGGCGATGAGGTTCGCAACCCATCGGTTTAAGTGTGGCAGTCCATTCTTTCTGCCTACCCCTTCGGGGAGACGGGGTGATGGTTAGTTAGTTAGTTGGTTTGTTTGTTTCTTGGACAGTGATGTAAAACTCCATATCAATTAATTAAAACAAGTAAAAAAGTCTGTTTTCTAGAAGTTATCATAAAATTTATGTTAATGACATGTTACGTGTATTTTAGTCTTTTTCAAATGTTTTATAATTAGACAAGCGAAACATGGCATTCACATATTATAAATAATAACAAAATTTCTAGAAAATATACGTTTTTATTAGTGTGAATTATACATATTCTTTCGGGTGTCGTGTCTAGTCTCCCTAACGTTGGCGATCACTGCAGCGAAGGCATCTCTGTCCTGCGCCATTTGGAACAGGTTCGGAACTCTGCTCGTTCCTGTCCATTCTCTTATATTTCGCAGCCAGGACAACTGCCTTCTACCAACTACCCGACATAATTCTATTTTACCCACAAAATCAGCCGAAAGACTTGGAATTTTTCTCCCCTTAGCACATGACCCAAAAGTAAGACCTTTCTAACTTACACACTCGACTTCAGCTCTCTTTTGGCACTGGCTCCTCGTATTTTGTCTGCATTACTGACCGACCCTATCGATTTATTATACATAATTTTACTTATTTATTGTTACTTGAACATTGGTATAAAACTCAATGATAAATAATTCATTTGTTGAAAACGTCTATTTTCTAGAAGATTTTTTTACGTTTTTTGGTAATGACATGTAAGGCATCACCAAAAGGTAAGGCATCACCAAAGTAAAAAAAAAGCTTAATACTTGTATATTAAAACTATAGGAAAACACGCGTTTTCACTGTACTTTGTTTTTCACCACTATGCGGTTATTTTAATTGCCGACTAATTTCGCTTGTACCCAAGCCTCCTTAGGGCTTCTTAATAACGTAATAGCGAAACTAGTCGGCAATTAAAATAACCGCATAGTGGGGGAAAACAAAGTACAGTGTTTTTTTTACGTTAAAAATGTCTTACCACAAAGTGAATGCTTCATACGATTTTTTTATAAATATGGAATTTTACATCATTGTTTAAAAAACAATAAATAAGTTTCAGACTGATCAAACGATTTTTTTTTTTAATTTAAAAAATATAACGACAAGAGTTAAAAATTTTGATATAACTAAAAATTCGGAATCTTTTGGAATAGAAGGCGTATAAAGTCAGCCAATTTTTCCTTGCTCCGCAACAAATTCAGAGACATGGCGTGACGGGCGAGATGTGGCCATTGCGTCAACAGGATTGAGAGGCTGTGCGAAGAGAAAAAGAAGCCGAGGACCGGTTTGTATGGGACCGAGTCAAATACTTTAGATAGGTGACCTTGAACAAGCTAATAGATAGGACAACGGCCCTACGATATCAATGAGACCTCTAAGAGGTTGTTAGAAAATATTTCAACTAATTTATTCATACGACTCAACACACACATACGCGCACTCTTTGATTATTAAAACTCCTTTTGATAACGGAAAGTTCAAGGGAATCGATTAAAAATCAAATAGTTAATAAATTATTGTTGTGTTTGAATACTTAACTAGTTTACATATTGATTTAAGACCGTTATAAGCACGCATTTGCCATGACATTGCCGGCTGTGGAATGCGGATTGATTTTACAATGTGTTGGCAAATGCATATTCATAATTAGGCAAGCACTTTAGCAATATGGGACTCTGATAAATTAGTCTTGTCTAAATTTGGAGTAAAAAAATAATTAATATTTGGTTTGGCGCTGCCTATACAAGATAAATCATTCATATCTGCAATATATGAAGGTTGCATAATGTACAAAAAAGCGAAAAAAAAATCTAATAGATTATTTTCGATATCAAAATATCAGTGTAGAGTGAACTAAAAAATGTGAAGATAAGCGCAGTATTCTAGTATTTGTCAGACGTGGTAGTCGTAAGAAGGTCGGAATGGGGAATGTTGTTAAACATAAAGCCAACCAATGACAGGTCATAAGTCCTGTAAGTGCCTCGGCCAACATATTCTGTTCCCAGAAAACAATTTACATCTTCGTCTCCATTGAGATACAATTAATCCTTATAAAAAAATATCTTGATATTGTATTTTTTTTCAATATTAAATAATTTTCAGTTAAATACTATGTTTATAAGAAAGTTGTTTTTATTAAATATTGTTTTTCATATATTTAGCCAGTTCAAATTACATATCAGCGTTAAGAGTTAACTGAAAGTTACTTAATCTCTAGATTATTAATTATTATATAACATTTTCTTCGCAGTTTCAATCTTAAGGGTTGCAGCTAAGTCTTGGACCTCGTCCTCGTCTTCAGCAGCCCTCTTCAGCTCATGGTATGAGATGAAGTTCATGTGCTCTTCAAGCTCCTGTCGAGGCCCTTCCCTGTAATTTGTCTCCTCAACCATCCTCTCTATTATGTCATGCAGGAGACTGTAATGTCATCATGTAACTAATTCATTGCACTTTCTTCTCTGAAGTCTTGATAAGTTGCCCCCATCATAGAATTCTACGGAGAATCTCGTCATTCGTAAAGTGATCTCTTCAGGAAAATCTTAAAATTCAAACCACATCTCAAAGGTCTCCAACTGTTTTTTTTTTCTCTTTCGCTTAGTCACCATTTCTCATAGTCGTAAATTTAGGAGCTTCATTCATATGTTATATACAACTAACCAACTAACTAACCATCACGCCGTCTCTCCAAAGGGGTAGGCAGAAAGAATGGACTGCCACACTTTCTTTCCTGACATATTTCTCTAGCTTCCTCAACATTCATACATTGTGTTTTATGCACGCGCGTCGATTTCTCTGACTCCTCACATGGCCGACATTCAATATTTGATTTATTTGATCGTGCCACGTTTTCCTCGTTCTTTCTGTATTTCTAGTTCCATTTACTTCGTTAGCATATATAATAATTTTTTGGAATAAAGAAGAAATCATGACAGTCTGCAACATTAGCGTGAATAGTGAAAATTTGGAGCAAGTAGATGAGGTCGTGTTATTATATAATATATCGTATTTTAAAATGCATCCAATGTCATACTTCGCTATGTTCACCTCTTAACTTTTTTGCATACAAATCTTTTGTATATAACAAGTTTTACTGAAAAATCGTTTGAAATAGATCGATAGAGTTTATCATTAACATCAACATCCTGTATTCGCCACTCCTGGACGTAGACCTCCTACATCTGCTTCCATCTCTGTCCATCCTGGGCAACACGCATCCATGTCGTACCGGCAGTCTCTTTAATGTCGTTCCACCATCGAAGTTGAGGACTTCTAAGATTTCGGATCGCAGTTCTAGGACACCCCCAAAGTAAGCATTTTGTCCATCTATTGTCAGACCTGCGAGCGACTTGCCTACCCAGTCCCATTTTAGCGCTGCCAATCTTCCGATGATGTCCGATACTAAACAAATATCATGATAACACTTTGTATAATGATTGATTTTGTTTTACTAGTGTTAATTGGATTAATTATAATTAATTATTTAGTCTATATTAACTCTCAACGACTAATAAATTACGCATTATTCAAAAACCAACTAACATTTAGCGTAATTTACATAGATATTAAGAATATTGCGTAGTATTAAACATGTACCTACCATAAAGCATTTTAAGCAATAATGATTATTCAGGTGGCCTACGTAGGCAGGTACGTAAGAATAACGGCTATTATAAATTAGATTTGTCAAGGTTCCTACCTGGCGAAAATTCCGATGAAAGTACCTACATATTTTAATATAAATATTTCGAACTATCTCAAATGTCAGACATTTTAAACGGCTTTTTTATACATGTTTGTTTGCGTATTTAACACATGAACATTCTGTACATTTACGTACGTTATAATTAAATCATAGAAACCATTTATTATTTATATTTTATGATTTATTTTTCTCTGCAACTTTATTAAAATAAGGAAGCATTGAAAACAAATCTTATTCTATATCCACTGAATCACAAAAGTTAAAATTAATATATATCGTGGCAATCAATGAAATATTTAACATCGGCCCTACGTCGGAAAAATCAACGTGCAAAAATGACACGATGTACGAATGTTAAGGAAGCAAGGGAAATATGTGAGGAAAAAACAGTGTTTCGGTACATTTTACAATGTCATAGTTTCGTACTTTAATTTTTAACATTAATAATATTTTACATTATTCACATTTTGAATGCATCTATTTAATTTAATTAGATTAATCTTGTAACCTCGATTCTTACCAGAGAAAATTATTCTTTCATCTTGATTCTTACCCTTCAAATGTTTGACAATGCCTTATTATTTTATTTTATTTTATTATTTTGTTGAATCGCTCTTTACATCATGACAGCATGAGCCAAATCGATGTAAAGGGTATTATAGCTATCATAGTGATTCTCATGACATGTGATAAGTAGATTAATCTATCGCTATTTTATTATCACGTGAATTCTTCACCAGACCAAATACAGTGTGACAATCACACTGCCCTCCTCGGGAATCGAACCAAAACCTTCGGGGAGGCAGTCAGAAAGACGTTGCGGTGGTAAGTTAAACAGTTTAAAATAAAAGAAATTTTACTTTACCATTATATTCATTCATGTCATATTTTTCCTATTCTAATATCAATTAAAAAAATTATGTATTATTTTTTACAAACTGAAATCACTATTTCTATGAAACACGTGAGTTTATTTATCTAGATATATTTCGAATGTGTTACAGAAAGATAGTATAAACCGGTTTACGCGACTGAAAAAATAGCGGCAATAAAAAGTATTTGTTGTTAATTCAAATGGAGAAAAAAGTTCACATAACCAAACATTTTATTACATAATTTTTCATGTACGAGTATACGTTAAAAAGCCACCAAGCTAAAATATATTGTATTAACGTTAATATGACTACTCTACAATTAAAATTTGACTCTATCAAATTCGAACTAGAACTCAATCAAATTTGAACTAGTTCAGATCGAAAAAAATAAACTTAAAAATGGAAAAACATTCATATGTAAAAAAAATTTAATTATGGAATTTCGCTGTGTTAATGCCTGAAGTTTATCGCAAGTGAATATATTTCAATCCGGTTTTAGTTGCTTTTCCTAACAAAACCCATCTCAAATCATTGGAACAAATATGATACATCTCCTTCAATACTCTCTTAGAAAATGATGACGACCTTCGTGGCAGAGTGGTAAGAGCTCTGACTTCCATATCGAAGGTTCCGGGTTCGATTCCCGACGATGGCAGAGTGATTGTCACACTGTCTTTGGTCTGGTGTAGAATTCACGTGACAATAAAAAGGCGATAGATTGGCTACCTATCACATGTCACGAGAATCAACATAATAGTTAAAAAATAAAAAATAAAAATAAATTTTTAATTGTATCTCAATAGAGACGAAGAAACAAACTGGAAACTGAATATGGATGATCAAGGTGTTTACAGGACTTATGACCTGTCATTGGTTGGGTTAAGCGCACGCTTTATGTAATTACAACATTCCCCATTCCACCATTGTTATTATGATCATGTATGATACATTTTTGGAAGTTGTATATATACTCCAAATCCATACATATCTTCACGTGGCAGTTCCAGTTAGCCATCTATGTAGATTTGATTGTACTAATTAATTTTTTTAAGATTAATCTATACAATCCATCCACTAACGCCATCTATGAAGAATGATTGTTTTAGCATTTAGCAAACTACTTTATTAACACAATGCGAAGAGACTACCGCCTCCTAGCGCACTGTTAGAAGTCGCCTGGAGTATCCACTCCTATTTTATACGCCAAATAATTGACCAGAATATTTACAAATATTTGATAAAAATAAATTTTAAAATTGTGTACCTACAGTAAATTGGGTTCAAACAACCTGTTGTATACATTTTAAAAAAAAATCTGAGATTTTGTATTGTGGAATACGTACGTTCTCATCTACATTTAAAAACTTTATTATAAATGATTACATCATTTAATAATGAATACGAATAAAAACGTATATTTTCTTGAAGTTTCATTATATTTTATCGGAATGATATGTTTCGCTTTGCTAAGACATTATCAAATGTGTATTATCATTGTTTCTTCTTCTTGAGCCATATCCGGTTTTTCCCTTAAGAGTTTATTTTCTGTCTTGCACCGTCCGAAGCAAAACTAAAATTATATTTTTTTAATTTTAGATAAACATAAGGCCGTTCTCCCGATGATGAAGGTGTAAGCCTTCGAAACATGTCGAGAAAAATAAACTTAAAAGTGGAAAAAACAGTGTTTTAATTCATAAAACATCGTCACTAAAATCATCATTAATACCATAAACAAAATATGATAATTATAGAAATTTATTTGTAAATTACGAGTTTGAAAATAATATTACAGTTAAAAAACAATTTAACACCAGTACTTATCTAATGAGGAAATTTTTAAGTAAATGCGACGCGATTTTGATAATTTGTTCAGTTAGTCACCTAATAAATACGCAATTTCCTCGGCTAATACTTACTGAAGGCCTTCTCGGAAATTTTATGGACAGATTTGGGAAAAATTACGCTAAAATTGAGCTTTCATGGAAATTTTTCTTTCAAAACTGGCACTTAACACGAATGTTTGTTCGGTATTACATTAATTCCCTTAACTAAGGGAGATTAATTGATATAATGTCGTTACAAGCAAATACACAAACAATCGCCAAATATTATAAAGCCTTCAATTCATAATATTTATCAATGAAAATATCTTTATTCAAAAGCTAACCGGTTTCGATCGTAAGTAATGAGCTTCGTCAAGCCAATAAATGAACTTTTATAATATTTCCAAAATTCTTTGGCATAATAAAATAATATGTTTTTTGACTAACGGCTTACCATATATTTATCGCTTCGTACTTAAGTTACATTAATAATAATTAATTGTAAATTATACGACCGGAAACATGGGTTACATACTTATAAACCGGAAAATACCGACCAACCTGAAACGAAAAGTCTATGAAGCCTGTGTTCTGCCAGTTGGTACTTATGATCTTGAAACTGTAACATTGTCTAAACAAAGTGCCGAGAAACTACAAGTAACCCAGAGAAGAGCCATGTTCGGAATAAGCCTAAGAGACAGAGTCAGAAACGATACGGTGAGAGAAAAAACAAAGGTCACTGACATCATCCACCGGGTGGCGACTCTAAAATGGCAATGGGCATGTCACGTAGCCAGGAGCTCAGATGAAAAATGCACAAGAAGACTGCTGACTTGGAGACCGTGGACGGCAAAGAGAAGTGCAGGGTGACCGCAACTACGGTGGAAGGATGATCTGAACAGACACGTCGGAATAACCTAGATGCAGTCTGCACAAGATATCTGTTCCTTCATCTCTTGGGATGGCCTTCCAGGTGGATGGTGTCGATATACACGAGTCTGTCACTATCCATTCTGTTTACATGGTTCTTCGTGATATATGATATTAATCGTCATGATAAATAGCACAAGCGTCTTTTAAATTTTGACCTTGCTGTCAATACACATGTATTTGGCATACAAAATTATTTCGAATCGGATAATTTTTAAACCCCTCAAATTAATCGATGTACTACCAGCAAGATTCCCGACATTCCGCAGTCCGGGTGAGTACTCTCAATGGAATTCTTGTTCCGACACTTACAGTACCCGTTGGTAAGTAATGCATATCCGGTTAAAGAAAGAAACTGTCGACTATCTTTGCTTTTAGTAAACAATATACTCATTAACTACTACTTTATATGGCCATAAAACTCTTGAAGAGTTTTAACCTCCTTGATGATTTTTCGCCAAGTTCCTCGATCCTGCGCCAGATCAGCCAGAACATTGTCCATTAGGCGATGTCTAGACTTTCTTAGAGGTCTTACTCCACTTACTTAGAGGTCTAGACGCGTACAGGGTCTTGATTACTCTGGTCTCTTCGGCTCGGCATACGTGTCCAATCCATGCTAGGCGACCGGCTCTCACAGTGCTCGTTATAAGAGGCTGCTGGGTCATCGTACGGATCTCTTGGTTGGTCCTATACCTCCAAGTTCCCGCTGCAACACCGGGTCTGGGTGCCAGGATAATTCTAAGTATTAGAATATAGATAGCTAATCTATCGCCATTTTATTGTCATGAATTCTACACCCCAAAGAGAATGTGACAATCACACTGCCATCGCCGGGAATCGAACCGGGACCTTCGGTGTAACAGTCAAAGAATTTGCCAATCGGCCATAAAGGTCTTAGTAGGTGATTGTATATGTTTTTTCGTATTACTAATTTGTACATATACTCGTATTTAGATTTAATAAGAAAATATTTAGGATTGAAATTCATTGATAATCGAAATTCATAATGACATACGGAATCGAAGCAAGAGCAGACACTGTCAGAACCAATGAACTCTTAAGAGTAGCAGAAATGAGAACATTGCGACCTATTGTGGGGAGAACTCTTAGAGATAGGATACCCAATGAAGAAACTCGCAAATCCTGCAAAATTGAAGACATAGTGAGATGGAGTAGGCAAAGAAGACGATTCTGGAGGGACCACATCGAGAGAATGGATTCATCAAGAATTCCTAATATCATGATGCACGAGACTCCAGAGGGCCGTCGACCACCTGGACGACCACCAAAGAGATGGAGAGAAGGCTGTCGTCTTCATCACAGGAAGAAAGTTGATATCCTGCATAAACAGATCGCAAGATCTACAATCAGAAGAGGAAGGAGAAGAAATTCATTGCAGATCGCTACTGTTATATATTTATTTTTAATGGCTTGTTAACATAACAAATTTACACTCGCGGTGTACCAATTAAAACAGTTTTCCCAGAAAAACTTTCCGAAAGCTCTGATCTAATTTTACTCTATTTTCATTATCGTGTAACACTCTAAACGTGTAAAAATTTCCAAATGTACACAAAGGATATTGTGTACATTTGGAATTTTTTATCGCCAAAACAAGAGAGTTTAAGCTTCAGGGAAAATATAAAGTTCTGAACCAAGTACAAAAATAATGTTAACTCCGATATTAACATTTTTATTGATTAATAAAATAGTGGTGAAAACAAAAGTTACATTTTTCGATTAATTATAAAGCAGAAAAAATAAAAATCAACCGGGGTAGATACTGTATTAATATTTTTTTACGCAATTCATCTTCTTCTTCGTGTCAATGGCCAACTTGTTTTGTAGTATGACCTTGAAAATGTTTTTATCTCTCCTATTCTCTTGCATAGTGTAGGAAGGTTTGGCCGACTTTTTGTCTTTTGTGAGGAACATCGGGAGTTGTGGTTGTTTTAACACCACACGTGGAGGCACCTTCTTAAGCCTCATGTATAGGGGTTAATTATTTTGAAAAAAAATATTTTTATTTAATAATTTTTATAATTTATTTTTCCTTGAACAGTGATGTAAAACATCCTCATACGATAACTCTAAATCCTGCAAAATAAAGCTATTCGTTTATTGCTTGGTGCGCCTTCATGGACCAGGATCACACAACTGCACCTAGAATCGGGAATCCCGATGATAGATTAATTCATTATGAAACTTGCCGAACGTGTTTACTATGGACTCCCTTCATATTCTAACCCCACAATAAAAGACCTCTCAAATTACGACCCAAACACCTCTAGCCGCCACAAGCGCCCAAAATCGATCCTCCTTCAGAGGAATACTCGCATATACTAACAACCCACCGAATCACCTTCCAACAAGTTTCCCATCAGACGTAAGAGGAATAGCCACAAGAGCTGAACCTCTATTAGCCAGAAGATCCAAGTTAAAGTCCAAGACGTCATATTGTATATTTGATATTAAATGAAATCTCATTTTCCTAGAAGCTTTTTTATATTTTTGGGGGTCTTTTGCCTTGCTACGGTATTTAATAAAGCCCAAGCAGGGTGAAACTAGTCACTTCCATAATATTTAATAAAACTTCTTAAAAACGGACGATTTTATTAATATTAATGGTATTTTTAATTGCTTTTGACATTGTACAAGTATATTACAATTATCTCTTCGAAAATGACGATCGAAGTGTGCGTGAAAGATACCTATTGGTGGCGATGAGGTTTGCAACCCATCACGGGCTCTCCCGCGGGGCGAAAAGAGAAGGATAGAGTGCCGCATCGGTTAAAGTGTGACATTCCATTATTTCTGCCTACCCTTTCGGAGAGACGGCGTGATGGTTAGTTAGTTAGTTAGTTCGAAAATGACTAAAAATGACCCTTTGTATGAACTAGAATAACAGTTAGTAGATTTATTTGGTTTTGTAATATGTTTTATCAAAATCGTCCCTTTTTGTTTTCTCTAATAAAGCAAAGAAATGAAGAAATGTTATCAGTTATCATAATAATCACGTTTTTTTTATTTCCGTGTCCATTATAAATCATAAAACAACAATTTTTTAACACATTTATTAGTCAATCTTTTATTTTTTAATGAACACAAAATAACTAAATCTAAATCTAATCTTCATAGATGGCGCTGGTCTGTAAATTGAAACTAACATGTGAATGTTGGATATTAACATATATACAACTTCCAAAAATTTGTCAGACATGGTGGTCATAAGAAAAGTGGAATGGGGAATATTGTAATTACATAAAGCGTGCGCTTAACCCAACCAATGACAGGTCATAAGTCCTGTAAACACCTCGATCACCATATTCAGTTTCCGTTTGCATCTAGGTCTCTTTTGAGATAAAACTAATCCTTGAAAAAATAACTATTTGTTCACAAAATTCAAACTCCACATATTTTTAAATAAATTTTCATGGTTACCTTTCTTTACCTCTGGAGCACAGGGAACGTTTATTAGCTAACTAACGACTGTTTAGACATATTTGGATGCGTTCAAGTCCAGAAGTGAGTCAGACGTTAACCACTCGAGGCGGTGCCCTACTCACAAACTTATTCGCTTTTTCTAGTGAAATTAATAACTGTATTGAGGTAGGCTTAAAAAAATACATAAGCAATACGCAACATTCGATTTTTAAATTTGACTTGAAATTGACCAAGTCTGCATTACATTTTATAGAGGCATACTTACTGACAGAGCATACCCATCGTAGAGTCCGTTCATTTCGGGAAGAATGTTTGCACTAGTGTGAGTGACAGTGCGTTTACAAAAAAAAATATATACGCTTTTTTATGAAACGAAAAAGAAAAAATATTAAAATATTTAAAGGAAATATTTTTTTAAAATTTTAATAAATTAAAATGCGATCAGCTTCAATTGTAATAATTACAAAAATAAAGTCCGTTAAATTTTTAAAGTAGTAAATCGTTTTTTTTTTTATATACAATTAAGGATGTGACTAATATTCATAACAATACTATACAACATTAAATTTTTAAAAAAATCTTCGTTTCCATTTAATTATTTCAAATATCTGGTATCATGGCTAATATTATCTGGAAGTTACACTTTTTCTGGTAAATTTGTATTATTGGATTTATAAAATACCACGGTTAAAATTAATTCCTTTTCCTAAATTCGACATAATAGTAATTTTCTATCTCCCAGTATTTTAGGATCAAATGCCGTTCGCTCCGCCTACTTAGACCCAGGAACTAATCAGATAGCTTCTATAACCAATTGAAATCAAAACAAATCAAATCAGTTTATTTTCTCAAAATAAATTAAAAAAACAATTATAGTTTAAGGCATCTATTGAGAACAGGTAAAACATAAAATATATATAATACCAAGAACGCATGAGAGATGGTTCGACATTAGGAATACATAATACTCTCCAAAGTCAAGGGTATTTGTCTTCTGAACGTACTTTTACGAATATGAAAGACGTCGATCTCCGAAGCGATCATGTTCAGCAGTTTGATTGCTCTCTCCACCGGCATCACAAGAGGCAGGTTGGTTCTGGATGCTGGGAGATAAAAAAAATTAGGAGATATTGCTCACACTTTTGTAAATATTCTCTCTGAAATGAATAAACTGTACCCCTGCTACAAGAAACACGTACCGATTTGAATTAAATTTTAAACTTGCAATTTCTATGATTTTTCAAGCACTTCACGAAGGTATTTATGGCTCCTAGATTTCTAACTAATTTAAACAAGTCTGACAAACTCGGGACGGGGGTTTCTTATATCAACTCAAATTAGAAAAGTTTTAGCAACAGGCAACTTATAAATTTGGGGTTGATAAATTAGCCAGCACGTATTGTGATTTCTACTACAAGACTAATTAACGGGGAGCTATGGTAATAAAGCTTTATTCCAACGAACTGAATAGACATGATAATGTTTTATTCAGTCTGTGTGCTTCTATAAGCTTTGTGAGCACCCTTAGACTAAAACAAAAACGACATATTCCAGTTGATAATTGTATTTATGCAAAATATTCAAATCTATATTATTCAAAACGAGATCATGTGGAAAGAGCATGTTCTGAAAGAGTGATAAATATAGCCGCAAATAAAGTACCAACAGAAAATCGACCTGCAGGAAGACTACCTAAAAGATGGCGAGACAGTTGGACATCTGCATCCCAGGAACAGGCTCCGAGAAATAACAGGACACAGTCCTAAATAAAGCAGAAATAGAAGAAGAAGATATTATTTATATTTATAATCAATGTTAAAGAAATACGTAAAGATTGACAGGTTTTTGTTTTTATACGTCTATATTTTATACCTGGCAAAAGAAGGATGAAAGCAGGATAAACGCCGTAGAAATGAGATCACTAAGAAGAATGTGCGGGAAAACGTTGTATGATAGAATACCGAACGATGAAATAAGAAAGAAATGTAAGACAGATGACTGCATCATGAATAAAATTAAAAAAGGATCCCTGAGATGGTTCGGACATATGGAACGAATGGATGAGAGTAGAATGGTTAAAAAGTTGTACACAAGCAGTGTGAGTGGGAAAAGAAGCCGAGGACGACCGAGGAAAACATGGCATGACCAAATTAACCAATTACTAAAAGGCGGCCACATTCGAAGTCGGAATAATGGACGTGCGTGCATGGTGCGATGTATGAATGTGGAGGAAGCCCGAGAGGTGTGCCAGGACAGGCCAGTGTGGCAATCCATCCTCTCTGCCTACCCCTCCGGGGAAATGGCGTGATGGTTAGTTAGTTAGTTAGTTAGTTACGTCTATATTGCACTTGTATATTTATAAAGTAACACAAGTCAAAATCACGTTTTCGACTAGTAACATTTTCGTTATACTAGTAATATGATATTTATTTCAATCATTTTATTGTTTCGAGTAAGTAAAACATATGTTTTCTATATTATATAAATGTATTTTATATCAAATGTAATCGAAAAAATAAATTAATTAACAATACCGTATTAGAACTTCTAGAATTAAGACTTAATATTCAATATTGATGTAAAGTTATTTTTCTAACTGTATTTTTAAGGAACGTGTTTTTTCACAATGCTGTGGCATTATCACTTGTTATTTCTAGATTCTATAAAACAAACTTGACTTAAATGAGACTTATAGAAAAGCGATGTCTTAAATATTTTTCACAGCCTTAGAACAGCCAGTCTCGTCCACTGCTGGACATAGGCTTCCCGCATACTTCTCCACGTATTCCTATCTTGTGCCCTTCACATCCAATCACCAGTAAATTTTCGATTATCATAAAACCATCGTGTGGGAAGTTTCCATCTATTTCTTCTATCCTCACGAGGTCTCTACTCCACCACCGTTTTAGTCCATCTTTGGTCTCTGAGTCTGGCAACATTTCCAACAAATGACCATTTTTGTTCAACCACCCTTTCGACAATATACGTCACTCCCAAGCTTTTACGTATCTCAATAATTTATTTCATATTCGGTTTCAGAGTCATACATTTAACAATATCAATATTAGATGCAAATAATTTATTCTTATCTAATTAACTAACCATCACGCCGTTTGCTCGGAGGGGTAGGCGGAGAGGATGGATCGCCACATTGTTCTATCCTGACATAACTCTCGCGCCTCTTCTACATTCACATTGTTAAGCGTGCGTTTAACCAAACCAATGACAGGTCA
Source organism: Lepidostoma basale (assembly GCA_022606425.2). Lineage (NCBI taxonomy): Eukaryota > Metazoa > Arthropoda > Insecta > Trichoptera > Lepidostomatidae > Lepidostoma > Lepidostoma basale. The sequence continues at coordinate 2,563,693 of JAHDVF020000333.1, read as the reverse complement.
TAAGTCCTGTATACGCCTCCACCACCATATTCTGTTTCCAATTTGCATCTTCGTCTCTATTAAGATACAATTAATCCTTAAAATGATAACCCGCAATGGGTAAAATCCAGTATTCGTCTACAAGTATTTGTATACATTCAAAATGAAATAATTATTATATCTCTGTCATATTATCATTAGCGTATTGCGAATTGTGCTTTCATTACATAATACAATATATTATATGAATATTTGTAAGTCAATCTCCCGCCATTATGAGATTGATAAGCAAGTACCACTGCTCTAGTGACTTCTGACTCGGTTTTCCTACACGTCCAGAGGATAAGACTTACACTATGTCACTCAATCATTCATTAAACGATAGCGGACGCGTGATTAATCGTTATATAAGTGACCATTTCTATCAACAAAACTTGGCAACAAACATCGCATATTGAGCCGTTCGCCTCCATATATTTACACAATGGAAGCGTGTCAAAATATTTAACAACTTTTTCCAGAAAGATTAATAGCTACCTACCCTTCTGAAACTCTTTTGATGAAGTGGTCATTGTTGAGGGATAAAAGATTTGATCGATCGGGGTTGCGGTCACTGAGTTGAAATCTGTAAAATATTTATATTTTTAATATACGGTATTTTATGTGCCCAAAACAAGCTTTTGGAACCTAATTTAATTTATTAACTGTTTAATTTAAAACCTCTACTTCTTCTGATAGATCTGACGATCTTTGACACAGGATTCACGTCTTCTAAGATGATGAGGTCCAGTCCCACCATCTTTTAGGCAGTGGCGGTACTCCCATAGAAGCCAAGAAGCCCGGCGATATAAAGTTTATATCTTTCTCCCGATGATGAAAGTGTAAGCCTAAGAAGCATGCTTGATTTGGATCAGGTGGCGAGACTCGGACAAACAATAACCTTGAGGTTATTTTGAAAAAAAAAGGAATGAAATCGCTTATATTTATAAACAGTTCTAAAAACATAGGGGCGAAACAAATTGCATTTTTTACAAACAAATGCGATTTTCTTGTCCCATAAACATTAAAGTTTAAACACTAATAAAATTTCGTTTTTATTTCGTTTGTCTTTGCCATTCGATTGTTAAAAATATTTAATTTTTTTGTACCTAAATGAGATTCAAATTTGTGATTGATTTTAAAAAATATATATATTATAGAATTCCTCGGTTTGATCTATTCAACAAGTCTTCTACTTTGATCTAGTGGCTTGTTGAGCGAAACTTAGGGCGTCGTCTGATTAATTATTAAAGGCCGCCTCGACTTCCTCGGTCGTCCTCGATATATTTTTCCATTCTCACTGCTTGTATACAACTTTATAACAATTCGTCTCTCTTTCACACAGCAAAACCATCTAATTTATTAATATTATGATGATTTGTATTTTAAGTGCGCCGTTTTGTAAAATCAATTACTCCAAGGGCGCACTAGGAAATGACTGACCGAACAGTGCAGTCTTCAGAAGTTTCTTAAATTTAACGTACTATCCTCATACTTAATACTAACATGGAGGCTATTCCACGCCAACGGACCCGCAACGCTGAAAGCACGATCATAGAAACATGCTTTATTGGCTCTGACTGGAATTGCTATGTTGTTTGCACTTGTTTCTACTGATCGGAGTGAACGTTGCCTTTCCGTTGGCATGGGTGTCACGCAGAGGTCCGATATATACGCTGGCGCTCTCTGGTGTCGAGCCTTAAACAATGTCAAACACAATTTATATTTTACTCGCTCTCGGATTTTAAGCCAGTGAAGGTCCTTCAGGAGCGGCGTGATATGACAGTATTTTTGTTGCCCCATAATCAATCGGGCTGCAGCATTGAATACGCTTTGTATTCTGCTGTCTCAGTTGGAAGAAACCAGACTTAACAAGCCCTGATATGTGCGTATTGTAAGACAGTGGTCATTTCATTGAAGTGATCATTTCTTAAATTCACTCAGGATGCAATCATCTGCCTTACATTCTTTCCTAATTTCGACGTTCGGTTTTCTATTATTTATAGATAATCAAATGATTTTACTGAAATCTCTTGATGGAAGTTCATTTTAAATAATAATTAAATAAAACGATGTTTTTTAACTACTTCCACTTTTGTCTTTATTTAGACAGCGACCGGTTTCGCCAGGCTCGCTGGCATCGACAGACTGGTCTGTCGATGCCAGTCTGTCGACCAGTCTGTCGATGCCAGCGAGCCTGGCGAAACCGGTCGCTGTCTAAATAAAGACAAAAGTGGAAGTAGTTAAAAAACATCGTTTTATTTAATTATTATTATTTATAGGTTTCCATCACATTCTTCGCAATGCTCATTTCTACGGCATTTATTCTACCTCATTCTTTAAGCTTCAATCCATACATAAATTTTGATACTTCTTCTTCTTCTCAGTCGTATTTCTCATTAGGGTCGTGTCCATCATGTAAACCATTGACCATGGCACGCCATACGCTCCTGTCACCCGTCAGTTTCCAGGCTGCAGCTAATGAGAGACCAGTCAGATCCCTGATTTGATCGGACCAGCGGCTCGGTGGTCATCCCTGTGGTCGCCTTCCTTCCAATTTGCCCATGATGATGAGCTTTTCAAGGTTGTCCCGATCTCTCAGGGCTATGTGTCCAAAATATTTCAGCACTCTCTGAGAGCACATCCGCGAGAGTCTTGTCTTGATACCCAGCTTGTCAATGATTGACTGGTTTGTTCTTCTTGGCGTCCAAGGTATACACAGCATTCGTGTTGGTAGTAGAATTCCATTATTGACAACTACGTATGCTACAAATTAATGAACAAGCGATTGCTTTCATCCCGTCGATGATATATGAGTTAAATATAGACAGGCCCGAATTAGTACATAACTGATGAAACGGCTTTTGCTGGAGCCGGTTCTGCTCTCCGCTGATGTCACTCAGGGCGTCGAGGCTGCAGCGAGCCGATGTATTATTCACCCTGCTGCTAGCTGCTTCGCTGACGGGATCGGGAATGCACCACTAATGCACCCTTAAAATAGCCGCGGGTTCAACGACATTCATCCCTTATAGAACCATTTTGAATTGAAAAATGGTAGCAATAAAAAATATTTTATTTTGTGGGTTTAAAACAACGAAACATCTTATATTTATATTACAAAAATTGGTCTTAAATATATATTTTTTAATTGGTAATTGAAATTAAGTAATGACGTCATAAATATTATATCATAAATAGTATGTATTGTGAATTTGTTCGCCGCCTACAAAAAGACAAGGAGTTTTACTAGAAAACAATTAAAAATATACCTGAAACATAAAATAGTTACAAGTATGGTAAGATCTAAAAATATATCCTTCTTCTTCTTCTTATTCTTCGATGGGCCTACAGCCCATATCGAGCCTTAGCCTCCAGTATTCTTCGCCTCCAACTCCTCCTGTCCTCCGCTTCGACCCTCCAATCTGAGACTCGTAACAATTTCGCGCCATCTCTCCCAACTTCATCCTCCCATCGCAGCCTTGGTCGTCCAATTGGTATTCTACCACTTGGGTGCCACTCCAACAATCTTTTTGGGTTTCGCGATGACGGCATCCTCTGCACGTGACAGGCCCATTTCAGTCTATTCAGTCTGACCTGTGTGGAGAGACCGGGAGCTTTGTAAATATAGTACAGCTCGTCATTATACCGCACTCTCCAGCCTTCACCGTCATTCACAGGTCCCAGAATTCTGCGCAGCACCCTTCTCTCAAAAGTATCCAGTCGTTCTGCGAATTTCGCTGTCATAGTCCACGCCTTACATCCATAGGTCACTACTGTTTTGAAATGTATCCATATAACCCAATTGGGTTTTTTATAAATAAATTAAATGAAAAAATAAAAATGAAATGACGATAAAATTGACGATAAAGATGACACCAACCGGCAAAAAATCGGCAAGGGGTCTACGAGACAAAAAAGTTTGGAAACCTATGATCTAGAGTATAATCTTTCTTCCTGGAACTATCGACTCTGGACTATGGTAAACCTATATCCATTCAAATCACTAGACTTTGAACTGCAGACCATCAATAAGTCTCATACAACAACTCATTACAATAAAATAAACGTTTTTTACAAGATTACGGTCTTCAAGCTCGTTGTTTAGCGTTTTGTCAATGTTATGACTCATAATTTCACGTTGGCTACGTTCAAATAACACTCGGCCAGTTTGATATCGCCGCCATCGCTTCGGTGGGAAATACAAAGTGATTGTTATTTATCTTCGTACGAGTGTGTGAGCTATGCAGCGTCTGCCACACCGTGCTCCAACGTTTGAAGCTTACAGGACAAAATTATTTAAAGCCTTTAAAGTCACAATTGTCTTGCTAATTCAAAATTTCTAATATGTTTAATAACGATCTCTTATTGTAAGATTTTTACTGGTATCTTGAGGTTGAATTTAAAATTAAACTAACTATGTATGTTAAATAATTACCACGCCGTTTCCCAGAAAGGGCAGACAAAAGGGATGGTTAGCTCTTTTTCTTTTTTTCTTACATATTTCGGTAAATATTTTTTTACACCAAAAAATCTAATATTACAAATTTTTGAATCTTTCTCATTAACATATAATATATTTTAAATAATTCTTTAACCCTTTATATATATATTATTTCATTTTTATTTTTTAAAAAGACTAACACCAAAGATTTTAATCAATGATATTAGAATTTATTTTACAATCTTCAATGTGAGCCGAAAATAGCTCATTATTATGAAGAAGGAATCTGGTCGTGTCCAGGCTCGAACCCAAGTCCCCTTGATTAGAAGCCAAGCGTTCTATCCCCTAGACCACCACCCGATTTAAAAAAATATACTTCATATTATAAATTATTGATAAAGATAAGGGTTAGAATTATAGAAATCAGTTTATTCTTCTCATCATTCTTTCGAAGGTTCTATTTCTTCAATGTTTATCGTCCTTTCGATGATAAATGTACCAAAGTTTCAATACAAGTTGAGAAAAATTATCTCAAAAGTAAAATAAATAATTCTATAATTCGTATGAAAAAATTGAAAACCTTTTTTATGATACAACAACAACAACAAACCATCACGCCGCGACACTACTCTATCATGACATACCTCTCTAACTTCCTCCACATTTATACAGCGAACAACCTTTAAAATTTGATTAATTTGGTCATGCCAAGTTTTCCTCTGTCTACCTCGACTCCGTACTTTATTTACATCGTTTGCGTATACTTTTTTTAACCATTCTTTCTTCACCCATGCGCTCCATATGTACGAACCAACACAGCGATACTTTCATAATTTTATTCATAATACCTTCTTTCGCTCTACATTCATATCAGCATTTTCTGATGTGAAAATAATCAAGTTATCTCTTATTATTATTATTGTTATTCTTATAGGTCTGATGACCTGGTGTTGGTTGGATCTTCGTCATCTTGGGAAGTGGACTATCTGCTGCCAACTATCCCGCCAATTTTCAGTAGCCGGCCACGTGGTCGGGAGCCCTCCAGTAGACTGTCGCAAGCTATCTTTAGAATCCTATTTTCTTAATAAATAAAATTAGTCATGTGGTTATTAGATGTAACGATGTTACGATGTATGAACATAGAGAATGCTCGAGAGGTATATCAGGATAGAGCGGTGTGGCGGTCCATCCTCAATCGGCGTGATGGTTAGCTAATTATTTAGTTGGTAAGTATATTAATTTATGATTAATACGAATGAAAACGTCAGTTTTCTAGAAGTTTTATTATATTTTATGGGAAGGACATGTTTCGCCTTTCTAAGGCATTATCAAATGTTTCATAATGCCTTAGGAGGGCGAAACATGTCATTCCCATAAAATATAATAAAACTTCTAGAAAATTCACGCTTTCATTCGTATTAATTATTTAATATGGAGTTTTACATCATTGTTCAAGAAACAATAAATATATAATTTTTTTGTGTATGTATACTTATACTTGTATACTAATACTGGATTTCACCCACCGTGGGTTATCAATTCATGATTTAATTGTATCTCAATAGAGATGAAGATATATTAATTCAAACGATATTTTTTTTAAATATTTTGTCCAACTAGGGTGGAAAAACGTTTGCATGTGCGGCGGGAAGGCTATTCCATAAATGAAGATTGACATGTTAATACGTGAATAAAAAGTTAAACAAACTGCAGCAATTATCGTTAGAGCATCGATATTTATGTGTTGTATAGCGCTGCGTATTTATCGTTATTGGTATACGTTGGACCATTTCAAAACCGAAACTATGGGAGGCTGTCTCTTTTCTAATTTACACCGGTCCCGCTGCGTTGCCTACTGAGATCCTACGTCATCTCGAAGCAAAGCTGCATCTCGGGAGCGAGTAAATTGTATTAAATTATACCATATGTTTTAGTTATTATTGGAAGTCGAGCAACGAAAAAGTTATTACCCTATCAACAGCATCGATTTCAATCTTCTTATTCTGTTTTATTTAGGACTGTGTCCTGTTATTTTTCGGAGCCTGTTCCTGAGATGCAGATGTCCAATGTCCCTGTTGGTACTTTATTTGCGGATATATTTATCACTCTTTCAGAACATGCTCTTTACACAGGATCTCTCCAGTAACGTCTTCTCAGTCTTCCCCATTGCACGACATCTTCTACATTGCAGATCTTTCTTATTTCAGAATTTCTTAATCTGTCTCGGAGTGTCGTTCCCGCAACGGATCGGAGAGTCTTCATATCTGTGGTTCTTAGGAGACTTTTTGTTCTGATGGTGTCAGCTCTCGTTTCTATTCCATATGTCATTATAGGACTATGCATGTCTAGTAGATTCGAATTTTGCTCTCCTTTAGCATGTTATTATTTTTCCGAACAGATTCGATTTCAATCAGCAATCAGCGATCAAAAGCAAAATGAGAGAGAGAGTTGGCTACATAATAATTGCATCTAGGAGACAGAAAACTCGGTTAATCATCTAATAGACTTGGATTAAATTCTGGTAAAAGAAAATTTTGTATTTATAACAATAAGATATTATTTGTCTTCACAAAATCAAATGTTGTATGATAGAATACCAAACGATGAAATAAGAAATAAATGTAAGGCAGATGACTGCATCATGGATAAAATTAAAAAAGGATCCGTGATATGATTTGGACATATGGAACGAATAGATGAGAATAGAATGGTTAAAAAGTTGTACACAAGCAGCGTGAGTGGAAAAAGAAGCCGAAGACGACCGAGGAAAGCATGGCATGACCAAATTAATCAATTACTTAAAGCGGTCACATTCGAAGTCGGAATAATCGACGTGCGTTCATGGTACGATGTATGAATGTAGAGGAATCCCGAGAGGTATGCCAGGACAGAGCATTGTGGCGATTTATATTCTAAATATTGAATTAAACACTTTTTAATACTTTGTATAAAAACCACTTTCTTATTAGTAAGTAGCGTCAACCGGTTTCACTCTGTAGCGAGCTTTATCAGGGCTATACACAAACAGTTTGTGTATAGCCCTGAGGAAGCATAATAAAGTGGTTTTTATACTAAGTATTAAAAAAGGGTTTAATTCAATTTTTAAATATATCGAACCACCGAGTATTAGCTTCTTACCAAAGATTTATATTCTTTTAAAATAAATCTAAAGTATTTATGTAAAACTTCATATTAAATAATTAATTCTACTGAAAACGTCAGTTTTCTAGAAGTCTTATTATATTTTGCGTTGTTTTTTTTTTTGACAGGTGTTAAAATAGTTTTTTCATTTGTTCCAATAACAGTTTGAATAATTTCTTCAATAATATTTTAAAGTTCTTGTTTTAAGTGCCTAATTACGGTTAATTTTATAAAAAAGGTGGAAACGTGAAGTAATAAATTAAATAAACACAATCGTTCGTTCCGGATCGTTCAGCTGACAACATGTGCACCATTTAATAGAACATAATGTGTTATATTTTTTTTTTTTTGGTATTTTATTTTATATCATTTGTTATAGATTTAGTTTGTGGACGTTGGACGATCTAAGTGTGATCGATGGGATTTGCCTATTGGTGGCGATGAGGTTCGCAACCCATCACACCGCGTCTCCTGCGGGGGCGAAAAGAAAATGATGGAGTGCTGCATCGGTTAAAGTGTGGCAGTCTATTCTTTCTGCCTACGACTTTGGAGAGACGGCGTGATGGTTCGTTAGTTAGCATTTTTATCTATTCTGTGATTCTTCTGATGGTAACTATTATGTATCAATTTCTACATTAGCGAAGTCGTTACAGGTTTGGAAAAATATAAAAAGTTTTCAAATGGTGTAAAAAAATATGTAAAAAAGTGCAATTAGCATTAAATATTTACTCTCTTAATATGATGTATGTGGTTAGACACATTTCACTGGTCAATAAATCAAAGCGAATCTCTATCTCTGCATGTTATTAAATAATCGATTTATTGCACTCTTGCATAACCCGATTTGTAATGCACTTCGTATTTCTCACAGGATGACGATTTCGTATTACATATCAGAATAACTATTTCTCAACTTCATTAGACATTGCAAGATAATAGCCATGCATAAGGTTGATGTGAGCCCGCTAAAAGGTTTTAAGTAAGACATAATTGTTGTATGTTATACAACTAATCTAGATTGGACCGAAGGCGGACATAATATAATATTTACCAATACAATGGGGTCACGACACCTATGTATGAATGACGGATTGAAGCGTTCTGCATTTAAACTACAAAATAAAAACACGGATTTTCTGTACGCTTTATTGGGTTTGTATATCGCACGCTTAATAGAACACTGGCTTAACTCAAAAAAGCAAGTTTTGCTCAATCTGACATGAGTCGGTGTTTTAACAAATACAGTCGAAAAACACGTACGAATGAAAAATACCGATATAGTGTAATGGAGGTCAATTGGCGGAATTTTGACTTAATTTTAACGCGAAACGATGGATAGCGTTAACACAAGCCTCTGTCTAATGTTAACTCAATTATGACCAAAACCATAATCGGTCAGTTTACTATTAAGCGTGCGATATGTGACATACAATTATTTATCAAATAAAAAAATAATGTTCTTAGTATTAGAAGTTAGAAGAATCGACGTGCATGTATGACTCGGTGTATGAATGTGGAGGATCTAAAGAGGTGTGTCAGGATCGACTAGTGCGGCGGTCCTTTCTCTCTGCCCACTTCTTCGGGGAAACACCGTGATTGTTTGTTGTTGTAGGTTCCAAATAAAAAAAATCATTCTCTCGCTTCCTCAACATTAATAGATCGTGTCATGCATTCGCATTGATTTCGCGTTTTATTGTTTTCATCGTGCCATGTTTTCTTCGTTTGTTCTCTAATTTTTGTTCAGTTTACATCGCTAACATATACTTTCTTTATCATTGTTTCTTCATTGATTACATCCATGTATCCAAACAATAAAAAAAATATTTATCTATTTAAATTATTATTAATCGCCTTTTAAAAGCTCTTTTGTTATCATCTAATGTCTAAATATATGAAAATGGAATAAAACGATGATTTTTTTATAAATACTTACACTTTTGCCTTTATATTAAGAGCGACCGGTTTCGCCAGACTGGATGCCATCGACACACAGGGGCAGTCTATTGATTTCATTAAAAAAAATGTTTTGACGATCAAATTATTTTACTGTATTCTCTCGATGTAAATTCATTTTAAATAATAATTAAGCAAAGACCAGTCTGCCGATGCCAGCGAGCCTGGCGAAACCGGTCGCTGTGAAATAAAGACAAAAGTGGAAGTAGTTAAAAACATGGTTTTATTTAATTATTATTTAAAATGAACGTCCATCAAGAGATTTCAGTAAAATCATTTGATTATCCTAAGCAAAAAGTGTTTTTAAATAACTAATTCCTCTCTCGTCTTCGAAACCGACCGGTTTCGCTGTCTAAACAGAGACAAGAATTGTGTACTCTCAGCTGACCCAAGGGAAACGTTCACACGGTGGTCATAAAAAACGCTTCAAGGACTCCCTAAAAGCAAACCTCTAGGACTAACATTGATAGGGAAGCTGGAAAAATACTGCAGAAGACAGGCCTACGTGGAAAATAACAGTACATAAAGGTACACAGGAATTTGAAGCACAGTGCAACGATGCCGACAAGAGAAAGAGGAAAAAGGAGAGACCATTGGGAGACGGGAGTGGCTCTACTGCCAGCGCCTTCCCTTGCCCTAGATATCCCAGAGTGTGTGGGTCCAGGATTGGGCTCTTTAGTCACATGCGGACCCACAACCGCGAGGGACAGTCTTTCACAGACATGAGAGAAAGCCGATGATGATGGGAGACAAAATTGAAAGTCGAATTTTTATGAATTAAAACACTCTTTTTTCCACTATTGAGTTTATTTTTCTCGCCATGTTTCGAAGGATTACACCTTCATCATCGGGAGAACGATATAAACTGTTTATATCGTTTTATCGTTCTCCCGATGATGAAGGTGTAAGCCTTCGAAACATGTCGAGAAAAATAAACTTCAAGTGGAAAAAACAGGGTTTTAATTCATAAAAATTCGTCATTATGGAATTCCACAGTGTTTACACTTTAAGTGTGTCGCCTTAATTTTATCTAAAATTAAAAAAAAAAAAAAAAAGAGAATGTAGTTCATCAAAAACATTGTTTTATTTAATTCTTCTTCTTCCTCTTAGTTATGGTCGTATGACCTGTTTATGATGGTGTTTGATCCTAGCCATCTCTCCATTTCTTCGACTGTGTTCGTGGTAATCTCTTGCTGCTGGGGTTATCTTGTTTAACAATGTTTGCAATTCGTGTATTCTCCATGCGGTCCACATGATCTCTCCAAATGCTTCTTCCCCATCTCACTATGTCCTCAACAGACCATATTTAATTATTAAATTAAAACTTCTTATTAACGAGACGAATAAGTTTGTAACTTACACGTATAAATCTGAACTTTTAATTCTTAATGGCCTCTGTGTGACTATGAGCGTCCGCGGCGCCTAGATATTAAGCACGTCTCGCCTGTAAATAGCATTGTCTGCCCTGCCAGTGTTAAAAAAACTGCTTGATTAACGTCCCCAATTAGCGCTTTCCCTGGAATACGTTTCAAGCGATAGGGCAGGGATAGGTTCTCTGATAGACCAAGACCCGTCCATTAGACCCCCGCTCCCGTGTGACACTGAACCGAGTGGCGCCTAACAAACACAGCACACTAAAAGCTCACAGTGACAAAACACACTCAATAAATACTTTAAACTTTTTTACGTATTTGATCAAATTTGCTTGATATTTACAACGTTATTAGTCCTTACAAAACTTAAACGAACGTTTTACTCTAATTACGAAAATTGAAGTAAAGTTGTTAAGGCTTTTGTTTGTAAATGAATATATAAGCTATGTTACGAAGGTTTCTGTAGGGATTTAAATGTTTTTATTTTCTTCACATTCTAATTAAGCTTACATTTATCTAATTAGAATATGTCCTGTAATATTTATGTTCGTAAAATAAAGTAAAATCAATTATTCAGAATTAAAATAAACAATAATGTATCATATAATTTTGTTGGGAGCACTTTATTTATGGTGTGATATTGAAAAAAATAATTTTAAATTAGTGTAAAACTGTTTTATGGTAAAAAAATATTTATTGTTTTTTTATGTAAAACTTATTTAACAGACTAATTGCTCTTCCCACCTGTTTCACCAGAGGCAGATTGGTTCTGGTGCCCGATAGGTAAAACAATCTGTGTTGTCGCTGTCGGAGATCTATCAGGTACAAAAAGACCGACATCCTCCAGCACGACCGAGTTCTCTAAATATCCCCTAATTAATCTGAAGAATTAGGTTATGGGATGCCCATCTCTTCGAAGCAGTGGCGGTACTGCCATAGAAGCCCAGAAGCCCGGCTTGCGTAACAAATTTTTGAATTAAAACTTCTTCTGGCTTACAGAGGTTCAGCTATTGTGCCTATTCCTCTTACGTCTGATGGGAACATTGTTGTAAGGTGATTTGGTGGGTTGGTGGTTTGTCCGGGGGTACGATTACTTAGATTTGAGGGGTTTGATTCAAAATTTCATACGCAAGCCGGGCTTCTGGGCTTCTATGGTAGTACCGCCACTGCTTCGAAGCTGCAGAGAATTGGTCCCGAGCATTCCCAAAAGAAATGCCGTGGGATAGAGCCACCGATAACTACCATTAAGAACGAGTAGTTATGTTACAGGATTCTCTTTTTATGAAGCTGAACTACCGCTATGTCTCTGTCGTTTTGTGGGTATCTCTGGTATATTAAAAAAAATTAAAACATTATCCAGCAGTGGAGGAAGGAAGAGTGATATGACACGATAATTCAAACACATTAATTCGTTTGAGATATCTCATTACTGCAGAATTATTTCTGTTTCATTCATATTTTTTAGTTCCACCAATTGGTGTAAAAAAGTAAGGCAGTATCATGTTTAAATTATAATGGTTTATGTTACATTACATAATAAAAAAGGTATAGATTAATTTAATGACACCAGATAACTAACATCTACATGTTAATCGCCAATCAATACTTATACACGAAAAGACTTGTTAATTTTTGGAATACATTAACCGTATAATGACCTCTTGTAGAGAGAAAAAAACAATAAGCGTACTATTTATTAGTGTGGCGAGAGTTAATGGAGATAATCCTGGATGAGTCTTGTCATACTAATAAAAAATCTAATGCTATAAATAATACAACAAAAAGTAAAGTTATAAACTAAATAACCATCATGCCGTCTTCCCGGGGGGAAAGAATGGACCGCCACACTGTTCTGTCCTAACACACTTCTCTCTTTACCGCTACATTGATACATCGTGTCATGCACGAACGTCAATTTCTCTGACTAATCACGTGACCGACATTTAATATTTGATTGATTTGATCGTACCGCGTTTTCCTCGGCTTGTATTTGTAGCTCCGCTCACGTCGTTTACATATTACCTTCTTCACAATTCTGTCTTCATTGGCGAAACAGCTGTCGCGACACTCCCAGTGAATAAAGAGTGAAATTGTGATATTATAACTGTTTTTCATTTTAACAGTAATGATGTTGAAGTATCATCGTGTTTCGGTCAAAACAATAGACAATTTATAATATTATAACTTATAGTCTAACATAAAATTAAACGGTATAGGTTCGGCATAGTTCGTAAACAATTAATTAAAACATGTTACAAATTTTATAACGTAGATTCTTTGGCGCACTCGTCAGGAGTGTTATGATTGGCCGCGGACTGCATCTTCAGTCCGGGCACGCATGCGCGAGGGTGCAGTAAACTGCAATGTGGCGCAGTCGGCACCCGGACCAGCCGGCTGCTTTATGGGGGTTGAACCCGGTCCAAGTTCCAGGAGACGCCGAGGGAAGTGCAGACGCGGCCAACTCCCCGAGTAATCTGTGACAGCACCAATACACTTTCGCCGCGATAGTACCATTTCAACGAACTTTGCGAACTGAAAGGAATTTGAAATATGTTCACAGTATTTCTATTTTTGAAAATTTTCGAATACATTGTCATTGCTACATTGTAAGAAATCGTTGGTATAATAAAGTGTAAACTTTATTGCAACACCTTTCGTATACAAAATCAGAAAACAATCAAACTAACTAATTAACCATCACGCAGTCTCCCCGGAGAATGGACCGCCACACTGTTCTGTCCTGACATACTTCTCTCGATTCCTCTACATTCATACATCTTGTCATGCACGCACGTCGATTTCTCCGACTCCTCACGTGACCGACATTCAATATTTGATTGATTTTTTACCATTCTGTCTTCACTCATTCTTTCCATGTGTCCAAACCATCTTAATGACCCTTTCCTTATTTTGTTCATTCACTTCTTAAATAAATTAAACACCTGTGTAAACGATAGTTACAGGATATCATATCATTTATAATAATTTACATATTTTTATAAGTTGTTGTAATGTATACGAAAAAATAACATTTTAATATTAGGCATAACCCCACCCTCAATTTTAATACTGGGGAAAGTGAGATCAATTCTAATGTAAACACGAGAGTAGAAAGAAACGATTTTTTAACCACCCTACGTATTTGAACGTACGTGATACGTTCACTTTGACTATACCTTTCTGCGCTATCCCGTATCACGTACGCGCTTGAGAAAAAGTAATGTACCTAAAATGTACAAACTGTTATGGATACGCGCGTGTGCCAACAACACTCGAGTACAAGTCTTCATAAATATGATAGTTTTACAAGGGGCAGGCGAAGTGTGTGGCCGAGTATTTGACGTTTCGTAATTAAAAAAAACAAAATTAATCTTCTTCTTCTTCTTATTCTTCCTTATTGTAGACCTATGTGGTCTGTTCTCCAGAGAGTTGCTCCTCCTGTGAGGCATTGGACAAAATTAATATTAAATTAAATTTCATTAATAAAAAACCTGCTTTTTTTGCACGTTTCTCGGAAAAAAACCCAAAGGTAGGGAGGTTAAAATCATTTCTTCAATGTTTTTTTTTTTAATTTAACGAAACGCAATGAAAAGTCAGCCATAGAATTAGAAAAGAATAAAAATAAATTCTATAAAAAATGTTCATTTGAAAAACCTAATAACAAAATAAGCGATGACGTGCTGAAAATATTTAAATATTTTTTTTAGAAACATTGATAGATAGATTTGTATTTTATGGTTATAATTTATCGTATAGTTCATTGTTCAAATATTCTATACAATATTAAATATTACATTCCATACAAGCTAGGTGATACGCTTTAAACATAAAAATAAAACCATGAAAATTTGTTTACAATTTGACACTTGTTAATTTGTATAAACCACTTTATTCATTACAGCTATGTTCTAGGGTTAAAATTTCAATCTGATTTTATATTTAGTGTATTCTGTAACCTGACGCAGTTCCGGCGGAAGCGAAACCGGTTAGTATTTGTAAAGAATAAAATGGTTTAAATACAAATTAACTTATTTTAAATTATCAAATCAAATCAAATCAGTTTATTAACTCAATAGACATTACAAACAGGAAAATGTTTAAGGCATCTGTTAAGTACAGGTAAAATATTATAAAAATACAACAAAGTACCAGGAACGCATTAGAGATGGTTCGACATTAGGAAGACAAGATACTTTCTAAAGTCAATAGTATTATATTTGCCCCCTGAACGTACTTTCACTAACATGAAAAACGTTGATCTCCGAGGAGACCGCGTTCAGCAGACTAATTGCTCTTCCCACCGGTGTCACCAGAGGCAGATTATATTCAATAATGCCACACCACAAACGAAGCGTCATACGAAAGTATAAAAATATATACTTCAACATATCTAAACTGAAAAAAGCATTTATTTCCACACCACCATTTCCAGAGTATGAAAAATAAAATAATTTAAAGAATAAACAAAATAAAAAGTCTGTAACATTTAAACTAAACAAGTCTGCCGAGTTCGTACGGTGTTTTAATACAGACGCATTAAAAGGCGGGCAAGCACACAAAAGCAAATTACAGTAACAATTCCCAACCATAAGTTTTGAGCACAGCCTAAGCTATTTACCTGTATAAAACTATGGTTTCATTTTCCCGCGTTATTCCCCCTGTCTGGTTCGGTGCCAAAAAACAACCCCTCGTAGGGAGGCCGCCGCCCCCAAACCCGCCCCCGCCCCGGCGTCTATCGATCAATAATCCTCCCCGCTAAATCTGGCGGGAAAATGAGGCGCGCTTTTCCATTTTTGCACCACGTGACGGCGTGATGAGCGGTGTAGACCTCCGCTCGCGTATTGCGTCACTTGGATCGAGGATTACCAGTGATTGATCATACGCATATTAAAAAAACTCGAAAATTAATTCAATCAATCATATTCTTAAAAATTCTCAACTTTGGGATGAAACCTATGTATCTCAATGATTCGTGGGATAACGCTGAGATTGACAGATCAAAACAAAATTTCTGGAAATTTAGAAGATCGAACCAATCATTTATTCCATATGAAATCATAACCAATTAATTAAAACTTTTTTCACGGCCGGTTTGGGCAGCATTATTGCCACTGTATATGTTACATTGGACTAACAATTGCTTAATTAGTACTGAAACTGGTTGAGAAAAAAATTGCATTCTGTAGATTTTTGCTTATTGAAATATAAATACAATATTGATATATTTATTTTGACGCTAATAAAAACAATAATATCTTCTTATTATCAGCCGTCTATCATCAACTGATACGTTGGCCTCTTCTTAAGCACACCACTACCGCCTATCCATCGCTATTCTCATCCATACATGTCCAACTATCCTTATAATATCGTCAGTCCGGCGGGCAGGGGGATACGTACACGCTCCGGGTATTATATATTTATTATTATTTTTATTTCATTATTTTTTTTTAAAAAGACTAACATCAAGGATTTATATCAATGATATTAGAATTCATTTTACAATCTTCAATGTGAGCAGAAAATAGCTCATTATTATGAAGAAGGAATCTGGTCATGTCCAGGCTTGAACCCATGTCCCCTGGATCAGGAGCCAAGCGTTTTATCCCCTAGACCACCACCCGAATATAATTTAACTGACAGACATGGTCGTAAAAAATGTGGAATGGGTGGCAAGGGGCCAGCGTCCATGTCTCGGCTCAATAAGTCATCATAGGCTTACTGATTGAATACTGTGGGCTTGAGACATTGGGGTATTTCAGAAGCGAAGATATAAAGCAATTTCCCAAAGGCTACAAAAGCCAAATGATACACATACTCGTACCAAAATTAATTCGATTATTTAATTTTAACTTTTTCGTTATTATATATAAAAGTTTATAGAAAAAAAAATATTAATAATATTTCATGAAAGCTTTGAAGCTTTGAAGCTTTCTTGAGAAATAAATATTCAAAAAATATTGCTCACCGCCACATATAAATATTTTCAAATTATCTCAAAAATTACTGAGTGGCATCAACTCGTGATTCAATAGAATTTTATTTCAAATATCTATCTTCCGTACCAAGCACTCTAGTATGTTCAATAAATAATATACGAGTACGTTCTATTCACGTGGAATAATAAGATAAGTTAGTTAAAGCTTACAACCCATCTCACGTGTTACAAACGCATGTTAATAACAATGTGATTACAATAAAATATGATTCTTATGAGATAAGATCATGTCAGATAACTTCAGTCGGGTAGAAGGACTTAGCCACCACACTCTTCTAACATGAAAGCTTTCTCTAAACATTAACAGCGTTTATCACCCGCGTCGACATATCTGACCTATTGGTGAATTAAAGAATTTGATTAAATGTATTATTATCGACCCTGCGATGATTACCAAGATCATTAAAGGCATTCCAAAAAAGTCCAATATAATACAACATCTCAAAGAACTTCACTGGCTTAAGAGTCCAGAAAGAATCCAGAATAAACTCTGCTGGACAGTCTTCAAAGCGCTACATGGAATGGCTCCAAATTATACCTGTATATCCGAACTCTATACAACGGACAGCCTAAATACAAGGAAATCCACACTTCGCTCGGCGAACTCCTCGGCAAAAGGAAGATTAGTTGAGCCAAAGCGTTGCCCTAGTACAAATTTCGGGGATCGAGCGTTTGCGGTAGCCGGTCCATCAGCTTGGAACCATATTCCTTCACACCTCAGATGCATAAATGATCCGACAGACTTCAGATCTAAGCTGAAGACCCATATTTTTCATATTTCATACCCAATTTAAAACTTGCATATTTTGGTCTATTATACTTTCTAATCGATCGCGAATATCAATCAGATGCAGCGTTCATATTTAAAGCACGTCTTAATGAGCCCTTGAGGTGATTACATCACAAAAACGGCGCTTTGAAAGTTAGCATATTATTATTATTATTATTATTATCATGATGCACGACCGGAGGGCCCACGACCACCAAACAGACAAAGAAAAGGTTTGACTTCTTCTTCACAGGACCAAAACTGATTTCCTATCTTTACAGATTGCAAGATTGACAACTGAAGGAGAAGAATTATTATTACCACGGTTTTCTTCGGTTCCTCAATTTCGAACCCTATTTACATCATACAAGTACATTCTTATCATCATCTTTTAAAGGCGGGCCACACTGTTTGAAACAAACTCTCCACAGGGGTGACCTTGGTTGAGAGCTGTGGAGCCCGCGGTTGGTGTAGCGTCCACACTTGCTTTAAAACAAACTCTCCACAGTAGACACTATTTTCGTATACGTCCGCACTCCACCGATGCACGGTGTTTCAGGGTGCGATATTACGATCTACTTTTGGTAAAAGCCCAATGACATGGAAATGGCTAATTATAAGTGTTTATGGAAGAATATTAGTCATCCAGTTCACACAATAAATTTGAGGCCGATTTGTTGAAATTTCAACCCCTAAATTACCTACATAATTGCATGCAACAACAAAACCGGTTCAGTCGTACTGTTTCGCCGCTAACCGATTGATGAAGTGACCGACCTATGAATTTAATATTCAAAATTAAAAAAATACTTCTATTTCTATCTTTATACTCAAGGTCGAGCTGCAAAGGGCCTTTTACGGTCTCATATTAAAAAAAAACTTACGAAATACGCTATTCAAATACCTATTTTATGTAAAGACAGAGAGATAGACAGGTATATGTGTTTCTATCGTAGAAGTCAACAGACATATACATTTTATAAGAATAAAATTTTCAAAATAATAATTTTACAGAATAATGAAAAGTAGCTCGTAATATTAAAATTTGAAACACCGTGCGACGCCGCTACGCAACTGACCTTGACTGGTGGAATCAAACCGCTAAACATGTGGAATGCGTGTTTGTCGTGTTTACAACTGTGGATCCACACGCATTCAGTATACAAATTTTGGTTTCAAACCAGTGTCCACACAGATTTAAACCGCCGGTGGAGAGCTTGTTTAACACAAGTAATAAAAACACTTATCTATTGTGTTGTAGTTAATTTCAGACATTATCTTTGGTATTATAATATTACCTTTATATTTATACCAAAGGTTTAGTTATGAATTCTGTTTTGTAAAATTTTATTTAACAGATTTTTTGTGATTGTTAAATGTTTAATTATCCAGGGATCTGAACTCCATCGCATTTATAATTTAGACATGAAATTTCTAAATTCTCTTGTACATTGAAATACCGTTTACCACATATATTATATATTTTACATGTATATAAGCATTCTAAAGCATAATTAATAATGAACATTTAAAACATATTTGACTTTGCTTACGTGAATAAATATGTAGTGAAACTAAAAAGTCTGTAGCTTAATGAGTCTAAAATTATTTGATATGTATTCCCAATATTTACCACTTTTTTTAAATATATTTAATAGAACGACGCACCCTGGAGTGACGACAAAGATTTGCCCAAAGAAATCAGGGCAGACCATAAACAACATGGTCTGATGACATCAAAAGAGCGTCAGGAGATCAATTACATAAAGTGGCGAGGGAAAGAGAGTGCAATAGATATTGCATTAAAAATATTTCATTAGATTAGGCTTAATTAAACGGCTTGTATAATAATAATATAAATAATAATCAATCACAAAGATTTTTATACGAGTATACGAGTATTAATAACATAACAAATATAATTGCAAAACAACTCCCATGTGACATTAGACCCGCGTTTTATAAAAACAATAGTTTTGGTAAATTAATAAAAAATAATAATGGCAAGTAGATAAATTTTCTCAATCAGGGATTTATAAACTGAAATGTAATGATTACTCATCTTTTTATATTGGTAAAACAAGGCGTCATTTTAAATTAAGAATAAAAGAGCACAAAAGATGTCTCTCTAATAATAATTTTTCTGAATTTGCTAACCACCTCATAGAAAAAGATCATTCATTTAATAAAGATATTGTCGTTGAAATTTTACATGTTAATAATAGAAATATATCTTTGAGCAATCTCGAAATTTTAGAAATTAAACAAGCAATTAAAAATAAAGAGAATATTATTGTATAAATAATGAAATAAATTTAACGTCAAGTACAATCTTTGATTTATTTCCTTTGTTGTAAGTAATTACCTGAACCCCAATAAGAACTTTAAATTATTATTTTAAATTTTAAATTGAATCATAATATTTGTAATAACACAAGCATAAACGTTCCAAAATAAATCTTTATAACATCTGTCAGATCATGTAAACAATTTTATAATATTTTTAAAAATGTATCTTTACTGAAGAAGGACTGTTTGTCCGAAACATGTCTATGTAATTTTTTTTTTAATGTATGTGTTTTATATACAAAGTATATAAAAAAGAAAAAGAGAAATATATTATTATTCCTGGAAAACACATAGCCTAATAACGCCCTCATCATCAACTGCAGTATGCATTAGTGCAGGTATGGGCAAACTTTCCTAGGTTTGGAGCCAAATTATCATTCTGTCTCCCTGTCAAGGGCCGGACCAAATTATTAATCATAATAAGGTAATATTAAATTAAATAAAACACGTTGCTACTTCTTATATAATGTTTTATTTATATAATGAACGACATAATATTATAAACTGATAACAAAATTTAGTGCCTTGTACTTGAATTACGAGACTATCAATATTGGCGTTGGTATTGCTTAATGATAATCGCATAGAATTTTCGAGATTTTCATGTGTTAGCCTCGTTCGAATTTTTGATTTAGTGTGTTTCATCCTCAAACTGTTCACATGTATATGTGCTGCCAAAAATACAAATGATTTTTCTTGCAAATGTACGTAAATTTGTATATTTTTCTTTCACCAAATATAATTTATAAAAATCCGTCAAAGCAACTTTGTCAAATTGGGATTTTCCTTCGGTGCGTATACGAGTTTCGCCGAATCACTGCAAGCGCCTGTGTCATCTGCATTATTTAAACTATGATTTCATTTCTCTATTACTTCGCCGAGATGAATTAGGGCCATACAAAGTAGCTCCGCGGGCCGGCGGTTGCCCATCTATGCATTAGTGCATTGTCGTCCAATAACCCTACTCTCCGACCCAGCCTTCTGTGCCCCTTTTTATTTATAGCACCTTCGAATTTGTATATTCATGAATTATATTATTCATCCGAAACTATTGTATTGTATTTTATTTTTCATCAAACTTTTGAACATTACTACGTATTTATACGCTTATAAATTACTCACACGAGAATACTCGATACACGATACCTATCAAGTATAAGTTCTAACGATTCAACGTAGTCTGCCTCAACACGAAAGCTTCTGTCGTGGCGATGTAACATAACGTATAACGTAGTACGCCCTTGTGGCTTTTATCGCTACTGCGGAAAATTACCGCGATCCGTAGTCGCTAATACGTGACGTAAAGACATAATTATTTCGTGGTTACGCCATTTATCCTATCATACGTTATTGAGTACGACGAAATATTAATAGCGAACAGAATTATTGTCTTGTCACAGAACTCAATTCATTCCGACACAAAAAATGCGTAATTTACTTTTATGTATTGAGAAATTAATACCCTGCTATAAAAATTTATGTTCGAAATTCAATTATTTAAAAAACTGCTTTGACTAAGTGTGTAATTATATCTACTTGAATATTTTATACTTATGTAGGTACTTCGTTTATGAGGACATATTTTTTGGCACGATAAACCCAATACTATTTATCCTTCAATGGCGGTTCGCATATTTAAATTATTTTTAAAAATGAAAAACACGAATCGGTATTTTATTTTTCTTACTAACTTACTTACTTAGACAGCCGTTGTCGTCCACTGCTGGACATAGGCCTCCCCCATACCTCTCTACGTATCCCTATTTTGTGCCTTTTGTATCCAATCACCAGTAATGTCATCGGACCATCGTGTGGGGGGTCTCTTTTATTTTTCACGTATGTATATTTATACATTTCAAATGATGAAATTAAAAGGAACGGGAATCTGTGAGACTGTTTTCTTTATATTATATCGCCGAGTAAGATTTCTCAAATACATATTTTTTAAAGTTGTTTAATTGTATCATTTTTATTTTTTCTTGAACAATGACACAAAACTTCACATTCCGACATCAATTGTTCTTTACTCCGTCACGCAGAACCAACCTATCTTTGGTGATGCCAGTAGGAAGAGCAATTCGGACGCTGAATCTAATCATCTCGGAATTGGACATTTTCAGTGTCAGTGAGGCAGTATTCACAAAAAAATATTGCAAATTCTGGAAAGAGTACTGCCTCACTAACGTCGACATATTTGGATTCCTTCTGATATGTATGATTTTTTGGTCTCATGTTGTTTTATCTTATCTTTGTAATACCGTTTTGTGTCCAAATGAGTCGACTAAATGTTTTATCGTTTGTAATGTCTCATTTGTGTATCATTTATAAATAAATAAATATATAAATTCCATATTAATTATTAATGAAAATGTATATTTTCTTAATGTGTAATATATTTTATGGAAGTGAGAAGAAGTTCGAATTTGTCTTATTTGTTGTTGTATAATTTTGTAAAGCAATAGAATATTATATTTTAAAAAGCTATTCATATTATCCTAATTAAGAAGCTGAAAAAACATTTTGTACAAGCATTACACCCTTGTTCTCGGTGGTGGAGCGAGTGCAGAAAAAATTTCTGCGCTTTCTTTACCTCAGGGAGCGCGGTTATTACCCGTGGCTCTTTCCGACTGAATTCTTGCTAGGTATGCTAAGCTACCAATCATTGGAGAGAAGGAGGAACATTCACTTGGGAGTTCACTTCTTTCAGCTGATTGGCGGCCGTATACAGAACTCGGATGTCCTGAGTGATGTAGGTCTATTTGTCCCTGATAATTACCTTCGTCAAAGACAGCACAGATTGTTTTATTTGCCATGCTGCAGAACCAACCTGCCAATGGTAATGCCTGTGGGTAGGGCAATCTTATTGCTTAATCGGATCGCCTCGGAGGTCGACATATTTCGTGATAGTGTGAGTTGCCTCAGGGATGCAATATCAATGTTATAATTTTTTCTTACTCTTAAGCTTAATTTTTATTTTTTTAATGCTTCTCTGTTTATAATGTAATTGCAAACGATTTGGAATTGTATGTCTGTAATGTTTGTGATTATTAGCAAAAATAAATGAAATGAAATGAAATCATGGACCAATTATTTTTTCACCTAGACTGATTATAGCATAATAATTTTTCATCTAGACTACTTATATTATATTTTTCGCGTGTTTACAAAATATTACCCTCCACCTCTGCTTTGTTATACATAGACATTAAAATCGGAATAAAAAAAAACTTCTCAAATGTTAAAATTAAACGATTTCTATAGGTTAATGCATGATAGGAGCATTTATCATATTATTATATGCAAATACATTTTTAACAAAGTCAATTTGAAAGTTCCTCGATATTCTTGACCTAAATCTTGATACTTCATGTTTAATGAAGGAGTCATCGAACTCTTGGTGTCAACATTTTGCGAACATTTAAGTAGGCAATTAGAATGAGTTTTGCACTTTCTCATGATTCGGAGAATTTGGTATTTATTTTCGATGGAGCTGTTCCCCTGCCTCCACAGCATAAGGGACTGGACCGGCTTGAGGAGCTGCCAAGGACAGACACTCCTACTCTCGGGTGATAGTCAACATTGGGGAAACCATTTGACACGAGATTTCGTGAAAAAAAACTTCTCCGTGACAAGACTTGAATCCTCAATCCATACTATCACATAATACAATTTTTTAATGTGACCGAAAAAAGATGAAGAAGCAGCTGTCACAAGAGAGACATAAGTGCTTCGAATTTTATTTAGAACGTTCAACGATTCTAAAGTGAAATCTTCTTCCTCAACCTATTTCCGTCCACTCCTGGATAAAGGCCTACTCAATTCGC
The DNA here is from genome assembly GCA_022606425.2 of Lepidostoma basale. Taxonomy (NCBI): domain Eukaryota; kingdom Metazoa; phylum Arthropoda; class Insecta; order Trichoptera; family Lepidostomatidae; genus Lepidostoma; species Lepidostoma basale. The sequence continues at coordinate 2,539,827 of JAHDVF020000333.1, read as the reverse complement.
TTCCATGTCACTCTGTCTTGTGCAGACTGCATCCAGGATTTTTGAGAGTAAGTGAAATAAGTTGTTCTTATTTTAAATAAACTAAAAATAATAAAATATATTTTTTAATTAAATACAAACTTTATAATCGTACGATAAAACTCCACGGTTTGACTTTTTTGTTTTTTGGTAATGTTTTTGGTAAAAATGAGATTGAAGGTCCCGGGTTCGATTCCCGGCGATGGCAGTGTGATTGTCACAGTCTTTGGTCTAGTGTAGAATTCACGTGACAATAAAATGGCGATACATTAGCTACCTATCACATCTCACGAGAATCAATATGATTGCTATACCCTTCACTTTGTAATGTCTATTGATGAAATAAACTGCTTTGATTTGATTTGGCATCGATTTAGCTCGCGCTGTATTAATGTAAAGAAAGATTTAACAAAATAACAGGCGACCTTCGTGACAAAGTGGTAAGAGCTTTGACTGCATACCGAAGGTTCCGGGTTCGATTCCCGGCGATGGCAGTGTGATTGTCCCACTGTCTTTGGTCTGGTGTGGAATTCTCGTAGAAATGGCGATAGATTAGATACCTATCACATCTCAAAAAAATATATATAATTAAATAATTAAAAAAATAATAAATAAATAAATTAGATAATCTTCCATGGTGGGCAATATTAATTTTATTGGAAATAGTGCATTTCTGAACATAACTTAATATTGAAAAATTGTAATAAAAAGTATAAGAAGGTTTATTGAATCTTATGAAAACTCTTAAAAAATAAACATTATATGCATATAACAGCATTTTACAATAGTATATTCTTTCTAACAATTATAAAATTTCTCTACTGATTTTTTAAAGCATATTCTTCTTAGTGACCTCATTTCTACTGCATTTATCTTACTTTCATCTTTCTTATGCCAAATCCAAGCTTCACTTCCATACATAAGGGTCGGGACTAGAACTCCATTGTGCACTGCCATCTTTGCTTCAGTCGATATATTTCTACAACATTTTGAATGTATAAAATTTCTTGAAGACAAATACTGGATTTATAATACTGGATACAAATTCTTGTAGACAAATAATACCGATTGCGTATAATTTTTTTATAAGGATTAATTGGTGGCCGAGGCACTTACAGGACTTATGACCTGTCATTGGTTGGGTTGAGCGATCGCTTTATGTTTAACAACATTCCCCATTTCGCCCTTCTTATGACCACCACATCTGACAATTTTTTTGAAACTTGTATACAATATATGTTAGAATCCAATATATTTCGCCTTTGATTACTATTTTAACTTTGAGTGCACCATGTATTTTGTTTCCAGCTCCAACCCTTCTTCCGATATCTTTCTCCATTCTTCCATCTCTTGTAAACATGCTTCCCCGAAACTATTTTAAACTCGAATATAATTTCTTTTTAATATTAATACCTTGCAATAGACGTGAAAAAATCTTTGCCCTGTATTATTTTTCTCGGCGACTATAACGTAGTGTAAGTGTGAAGATGGATTTTTAATGTTTCAAACAGTATTTTGATTATTTAGTAAGTAATCAAATTTATACGAATGTGTGGATACTCTGAGTATGATAGAGTGTCGAATGAAAATATAAGAAGTGAATGCGGTGCGAATGATGGTGTCATGAACAAAATAATGAAAGGATCATTAAGATGGTTTGGACATATGGAAAGAATGAATGAAGAAAGAATGGTAAAAAAATTATATGTTAATGATGTAAATGGAACCAGAAACAGAGGAAGACCGAGGAAAACGTGGCACTGACAATTAAATCAAATATTGAATGTCGGCCATGTGAGGAGTCAGAGAAATCGACGCGCGTGCATGACACTATGTATGAATGTTGAGGAAGCGCGAGAAATATGTCAGGAAAGAAAAGTGTGGCAGTCCATTCTTTCTGCCTACCCCTTCGGGGTGGTGGTTAGTAAGTTAGTTAGTTTAATCAAATTTATTGATTACAACGATGAAAGACATTAGCGTTTTTGCATACAAGCTTTTGTATCATATTATTATGCGCTTCCGAGAATTCCTACCTGATATCAGTACAGCTGCTAAATTGTGTGGGCTATTTTGAGTACATACTGAGTCAGCGAATCGTGTAAATACTCACCCTTATGAATCATAAGCGTTTTGGAAAATTATTCATAGGTTTAAGTTTCCTGCGATTAAATAACGAATCGTGATAATGTGGGCTAATAAAGTTTGACCAAACAAAAAGTTCGAATATTTCAATTTAGAAAATAGTTCCACGCTTGCCGCTACAACCTTTTATTTTAATTTATAATAGTCAACACGATTGTTTAGTGGTTTTGCTTGGATTTAATTTATATAGAATATATAAAAAGAGACAACTTTTTTTATGTATACAACAGGTTGCTTGGACCCAATTACTGTATACAATTTATTTTTTTAGCTATTATATTGATTCTCGTGACATGTGATAGGTAGCCAATCTATCGCCATTTTATGGTCACGTGAATTCTACACCAGACCAAAGACAGTGTGACAATCACACTACCATCGCCGGGAATCGAACCCGGGTCCTTCGGTATGGAAGTCAGAGCTTACCACTCTACCACGGAGGTCGTCTTGTTTCGCCATTCTCAAACTGAACCTAATCGCCAAATATTGATTTTAGAAAACTTAAGGGTGGGAGGAAATTATATAATGCAAATATTTGAGTTGTTAAATAAAACATTTTTAAGGTTTTTCTTAGAACTAATGATGAGTGATAAGCAAATTTGCAACTGAATTTCTAGGAATTTCTTGATCAATACATAATAATAAACAATAACATTTAAATTTATACCTGAAATACAGAGAATTTCCATAAACTAAACTATCAATATATGAGTATATATTTATTATTCTTCCGCTCTACATTCCTTTCTTATATCAGCATTTGAGATTCTGTTGTATATCGTTCTACCACACATACGTCTTAGGGACCTCATCTCTACCGCATTTATTCTACTCTCATCCTTCTTCTGCCAGTTCCATGCTTCGCTTCCATATATTAAAGGTGGGCCACACTGTGATAAACAACCTGGTTTGAAACCAAAATTTGTATACTGAATGTTATTACTCAAACTTAAACCATATTCTAGACGTAGTAAAAACGTCGATTTTAGTAAACCATGAGTTAAACCGCGGATGTTTCTGCATACGGTTATCCTTCAAACTATTCAACAAACATGGTACGTTTATCTCTCTTCCTCGCATTATTTTACCCGGCGTAGAATGAGATAGAAGCCCTATACAAGACAAATTTTATGTTTGAAACCGATGTTTATCACAGTCTGGCCCGCCTTTTAGGGTTGGGACCGGAACTCCATTGTGAACGGCCGTTACGAACATTTATCAATGAAAGCGAAAGCATTTGTAGGTATTATGAACAAAATTATGAAAGGATCGCTGCGTTGGTTCGGACATATGGAACGCATGGATGGAGAAAGAATGGTTAAGAAAGTATACGTTAATGATGTAAATGGGGTACGAATTCGAGGCAGACCGAGGAAAACATAGCATGACCAAATTAATCAAATTTTAAAGGTTGGTCATGTAAGAAGTCGGAGGAATCGACGTGCGTGTATGACTCGTTGTATGAATGTGGGGGAAGCTAGAGAGGTTTGCCAGGATAGAGTAGTGTGGCGGTCCATTCTCTCTGCCTACCCCTGCGGAGAAACGGTGTGATGGTTTGTTTGTTATTTATTATTCTTATCTAATGTATACAAATGATTTTACTGAAATGTCTTGATGGATTAAATAATAATTAAATAAAACGATGTTTTTTAACAACTTCCACTTTTGTTTTTATTTCAACAGCGACCGATTTCGCCAGGCTCGCTTGCATCGACAGACTGGTGACACTACTTGGACTTTGGACGTTTGTAACCGGAAGTGTCAGGCCGGAGCCTGACACTTCACCTGGCGGAGACACTATTGCAAACTGGGTCCTTATATGCATACAGATCAGGGGTGGTGAAAATGATTGTATACAAAAAATAATTTTGGAAAATTTACTAATTTTGTAAAATTTACTAATTTTGTAAAATTTACTAATTTTGTAAAATTTACTAATTTTGTAAAATTTACTAATTTTGTAAAATTTACTAATTTTGTAAAATTTACTAATTTTGTAAAATTTACTAATTTTGTAAAATTTACTTAAAATTTAAACATTGGTATTACAGAAATTCAAGAGGATTCGTATTGTATGTAATGGATTAAAAAAATTATTATAGCTGACAAATTTATATAAAACGTTTAAAAAATTGGTACTTTTGTTTTTTTATCACTGAATTTAAATAATATTTAATAAGATATATAATAATATTTAATAAATAATAAGATATATAACATATTATATTATAATATGTTATATATCTTGGTCCATTAGGTTGGCGTCGCCTTTTTCGGTTTTCCCCATTGATTACAGCTGCAAAAGTCTGGAACTATAACAAAACAATTTTTCGGCAGTAATCGTTTCCAGGAATAATTTTTATTTGTTTATATTGGGTATAACAAAGATGAGTAAGCAAAAAGTAATTGGTCATTAAGGACTACTTGGTCAGGGGTGTTTTAAAATTTCAAATTTATCTAGTTTTTTTGCTTTTTGGGCATGTTTATATTAAAATGGATGTCTATGTTAAAATGCATGTTTGTGTTAAAATTTTAGGTACTAGTGTTTGCAATAATGTCACCAGTTTGTCGATGCCAGCGAGCCTGGCAAAATCAGTCGTAATTGATTAATTTGGTCATGCCATGTCTTCCTTGTCCTTCCTCGATTTCTTTTTCCATTCACATTACTTGTTTTATATATTTTTAACCTATTCATTCCAAATGTCCGAACCATTTATTAAATATTATATTTTTAATTACACTGATGAGGGGATTCTGTGTCCCGAAACATGTTTGCAATTTAATTATATTTTATAATATTTTTATATGTAAAAATAAAGTTTTGTTACAAAGAAAGAAAAAAAAAGTTACGATGAGTATAGAGATGAGTATATAAAAAATATTTATTAACTCTGTCGATTTATTTGAGCTGGTTGCAGTGTACTTGTGAATATAATAAATATAAAAAAACTAAGAATTATAAATAATGGGGTCTTAACCATACCAAAATAGGCAGTTTAGTACGCGGATATGCATTCAGGCATTTATTAAATAAGCATTAAGTGTTAATTTAATCACTTAACGACGTTGGTTGGAACATATACTCCAAAATTGGTATTTTCTTGTTTTAATGAACCTATTATGTCGATTTTTGGTGGTAAATTGAGCTGCTTTTTACGTTAATAATTCTGGCCATTATTTCACCCTCGGCAAAATTAATTAATTTTATTGTATGTGGCATATAACAGGCACGCGTGGACACATGTTATATATTTATATTCGATTCGAGTTAACCTAACTAAGTTTTTTCAAGACTTTAGCTTCAAAAATATTATATTAAAATAAAACCATGTAAAAAACAAATGAATCGTGTTTTTCAGAAGTAGCACACATCCAGTAACCTCAACTTTACAGGACGGAAAAAAAACTGTCTGGTACAAAATTTTCCTACAATATATATATATTTTTTTCAATACACATTTGTCTATTTTACTCCCTATGACACTACTTCTGTAAAACATGATTCACATACTTTATTAGAAGAATAAAAATATTAATTACATGATCCATTGTTTTAGCGGAAACACTATCATACATAGAGACATAGACATAAAAGGTCCCACCCGAGGCTGTTATAGGGTGCAGCGGCGCCCTTTCGTCAGCCTTGCTCGTACACTTCCTAAGCTTGTCCCTCGTCCTTCGGGACTTAATATACATGTAAGATTTCAAGCCCATCGGGATGCCATCACACCTCAAAATTATTAACTGTTTACTTTGAAAAACTTTATTTTTTCTTTTAGATTTAGTAATTTTAATTATATATTCATATTGTGATTACCAAAGTTAGCATAAGATTACTAACAACCGCCATTTTAATAACAAACCGCCATTTTACTAACAATGCTACTAACATCCTATTTTATGCATGTAGATGTCATGATACAGGCCATGCCTAGTGTGACAACTACAGTCCATACATTTTTTTTTGTCAAATTTTTGTTATAACATGTAAAATAAATAAATAAATAAAAATACCACAATTTATCAGCCAATTTTTTATGAAATTATCGGGATAGCTGTTTCGCCAGACGATGTTGGCATCATCATTTGATTGAAACACCTGATGATGCCAACATCGGCTGGCAAAACAGTTGTCCCGACAATTTCATAAAAAAAAAAAAATTAATAGAGCAACAAAAAACCATTAAGCGGTTTTCCCAGAAAGGTAGGCAGAGAGAATGGACCACCACAATATTCTACCCTGACATACCACTCTAGCTCCCAAAAGGCTTATTCCGTTCTATTGGCTTTGGAATATAGTGAGGTACACGTTTGATTCTCGACACATCTAACAATTCTCTAACATGGAAAAATATGTTACTCATAATAAAACTTATTTTATTTATTGTTTCTTCAACAATGATACAACATTCCATATTTAATAATTAATATTATACGAATGAAAACGTTTGTTTTCTAGAAGTTTTAATATAATTTATTAATTGTTTCTTGAACCAATGATATAAAAATCCACTTGAATAAATAATACGAATGAAAACGTCTGTTTTCTAGAAGATTTATTATTTTTTATTTGAATGTCATTATCAATTAGCTTTTAATAATAACTAAGACAGGCGAAACATGGCATTCACATATAATATAATAAAACTTCTAGAAAACAGACGTTTTCATTCGTATTAATTACATTTAAACTTGTAGAAAACAGACGTTTTCATTAGTATTAATTAACGGATGTTTTCATAGATTTTAAATAAAACTATGACCATTTGAACAAGCCACAATGCGGATATGGGAGGGATCATATCGGTAACTACATAATATCTAACTTACATCGAACAATATTTGAATTTCCCTAACAAAACGATACGATGCGGTGCCGAAATTTCCATAAAGGCTATTAATAGTAGGGGTTATTCCCGACCAAGGTACGAATCTGGCATCAGCAGTACACACAGGCTGTGCTGATTTATATCCCAATGTCGGTCGGAAGGCGCTGGCGACCCCGTAACCGTAGGGGTTGTTGCTCTTTACCCTTCGTCGTTCCTCCCGCCTCGCCCCCGGTCACCCTGCGCGCCCTGTAGCCCGTAGAGGGCAGACAGACGATGTGACGACTGGAAAAAATGCTTGTGATGCGAGTACTGGGATTTATTTGAAAAGTAGACCTTGGCCCTGTAGGGTGAGATTCTAAATACTCCAATATAATTACGAAATACATTAATTAAATTTCACCTTAAATATTTCACAACCAATCTATATTACGTTTAATTTTAGCTTACGTATTATGAAGTGTCCCTTCACGACCTTCGTGGCAGAATGGCAACAGATATGACTGCCACACCAAAAGTTCCGGGTTCGATTCCCGGTGATAAGGGTGTAATTCTCACACTGTCTTTGGTATAGTGTAGAATTATAGTGACAATGAAATGACGGTAGATTAGCTGATTATTGCAAGTCACGAGAAAGAAAAAGGAAAAAGCTATTATTTGACAAAATAAAAATGATTTAACTTAATTCGATGACGTAAAACTATCTATCTTTTTTTAATTCAATAGCAAACTAGTTTCGTAGGGATGCGCCCAAATAGGGTCTAATCACTTATATTCATTTTGTGGTGGAAGGTTTGACCGACTTTATGTCGTTTCTAGGGGCGCCGGGTGCTTTGGTAACACCACACGCGGATGCACCTTCTTTGCTCCTCAAAACTTTTGAACTTTATATTAAGAATTAAATATTGATATTTGACAGTGAAAATTTATCATCAGTTTATTTAGTTCTCCAGACAATGCTCTATATGTTTCAAACTAGAGAAAAATATACTCCAGAGTGAAAAAAAACATCGTTTTGTTCTTTATAAATCCTTATTTATTGAGTATTAACTTTCATTTGAGTCATATACTATGATTCGTTCGAGTATAAACACATGCACATTGCATATTGCAAATCTCTAGGGTGGTGAAACATGGCAGCCCCATGATATACATTGTAATAGAACTTCTAGAAAATGTACATTTCTGTGGATATTAAATATTTTATAAAAATATATATTTTTTATATACTTTATATACAAAGCTCACATTTTAAAGTAATTAAAATTTAATATCAAACATGTTTCGGACTTCCCAGCCCTTCATCAGTGATATTATATAGCTATTTAAAATTGCTTACAAATATGGTCAGTTTTGACATATTTATTTTGGAAAGTTTATGCTCTTGTTATAACAAATATTATGATTCAATTAAAAAATTTAAATAATAATTTAAAGCTACTTTTGGGGTTCAGGTATTAACTTACAACAAAGGAAATAAATCAAAATTAGACTTGACGTTAAATTTATTTGATTGTTTATAAAATTTTCTTTATTTTTAATTGCTTCCAAAATAAATCTTTATAACATCGGTCAAAACTGACCATATTTGTGAACAATTTTATAATATTTTAAATATCTATAATTATAATATCACTGAGGAAGGGCTGGGTAATCCGAAACATGTTTGATATTTAATTTAAATTTGTTTAAAAAGCGAGTGTTGTACGTTATAAAAAGTATGTAAAAAAATTTTAAAATATATAAAACATCTACAACACAAAGTACACAAAGTACAGCGAACATAGAAAAATATTAAATATTTGTTTAATAAAATTAAACATTATGTATTTTAATAAAAACAAATATTCAATAGGATTGTTATATAGAATGAAAGCAAAGAACTGACAAGTGATCGATATTCTGTTAGTCAATAGTATTTTACTTCTTTTAATAGAATATGACTCATAAACTACGTTTCACAATAATTATCCTATTTGTGCACGTAGTTTACCTATGCGTAATCGTACAACTGATGTATTGCTTTGAACCCTTATAAATTTTATATGTAGAAGGTTAGCACTATTATAGTAAGAACAATGAGTCATCTAACTCTAAGAATTCTAGTAAGATGAAGTGAGGCACGCACTTGTTTTCCAAAAAATATATCTGACTCAGCCATTAAAGCTTTTCGGTGACTCATTGTAGGGATGCTTTACGTTTTGAAAATAAGAAAGCAAGTATTATTGCGTAATGATTTACAGTAAACAATATTTATTTATATATAGGGTAACATACAGTGATTGTTAATACACATACAAATGAACAAATATACAGTTAAATAAAGACATAGACCGCCATGTTGTAAGCTGACTAACTTCTGTCGAATTATACCTCTTAATACAAACACGTTGATTTCTCCGACTCATCGCATTATTATTATTATTATGTTGAATCGCTCGTTACATCATGACAGCATGAGCCAAATCGATGTAAAGGGTATAGCTATCATAGTGATTCCGTGACATGTGATAGGTAGCTAATCTGTCGCCATTTTATTGTCACGTGAATTCTACACCAGACTGAAGAAAATGTGACAATCACACTTCCCTTGCCGGGAATTGAACCCGGGGCCTTCGGGGTGGCAGTTAATGCACTTACCACTCGGCCACGAAGGTCGTCAATATGGTTATCGTATACTTTAATAACGCTTTTATTAGCTCTGCATTCACTTCTCTCTGAATATGTTTTTACTATATTAAAATAACAGCTTTGTTACCAAACGAATATATTAAATACATACCATATTATTTTTTTAAATCTTACTACTTGTATTTTGTCATGTGGATGTAATTTAATAGAATTTTCTTTACGCATTCTGAATCAATAAATCTTCAGTAACCTATAAACATTTGGAGTCTTAGTGAAAAGAAACCATATAAAGAAATTGCTCCTAATTTTCTCAATAACCTTAATATATTATTTCGTTATACCTAAATAAGTGATGAAGTATGATTAGTGAATTTCAGTGGCGGTTCGTGATAGTCAAAAAATATTATATTTTAATGTAAAAAAAAAGCCGATCCAAAAAAACTTAGATGGCAGTGCATAATGGTGTTCTTGTGCCGACCCTTATGTATAGAAGTGAGGCATGGAACTGGCAAAAGAACAATGAAATTAGAATTAATGCAGTAGAAATGAGATCTCTTAGAGGAATGTGTGATAAATCAGTAAATGATAGAGTGTCAAATGCAAGTATAAAAGAAAGTATTATGAACAAAATAATGATAGGGTCGTTAAGATGGTTTGGACACATGGAAAGAATGAGTGAAGACAAAATGGTGTAGAAGTTATATGTAAACGACGTGAACGGACTAAGAAATAGAGGAAGGCCGAGGAAAACGTGGCACGATCAAATCAATCAAATATTAAATGTCGGTCACGTGAGGGGTCGGAGAATGCGTGCATGACAAGATGTATGAATGTAGAGGAATCGAGAGAAGTACATCAAACAGAACAGTGTGACGGTCTATTCTTTCTGCCTAGCTCTCCGGGGAAACGGCGTGTTGGTTAGTTAGTCAAAACAGTACGAGATAAAGGTAAAATAGTATGATATTAATGTTTTTTATGAAATAAAACACGTCGGCCATGTTGGAAGTTTCAACTTGCGTGTATGACTCGCTATATGAATGTAAAGGAAGCTAGATAGGTATGTTAGGATAGAGCAGTGCGGCGGTCCATTTTCTCTACCTACGCTTGTTGTTTGATTGTTAGAAAAATCGACGAGCTGAATGTCCTAGAAGTTGTATGAGTGAAGTTGACGAAAGGGCGCCGCTGCGTCCTGTAACAACTGTGATGGTATTGAACCATCGTAGAGAGAGATGCGTGAATTCAGACGTAATACGGAAATAAATTCAAATGACTAGGAAATATAACACCTAACCATGTGGGGGTAGGTCTAGGCGGGGAGCAGGGGAGACGCGGGGAGGGGAGAGAGGGGAGAGAGGGGAGCGGGGAAGGGTAGTGGGCCAGGGAGAGAGGTAGCTCGGGGCAGTTGACTTTTGACCTGATGGGAAGCGGTCGCAGGGCAGTGAATTTTCAGACCTAGCGTCGAGAGGTCGTTCCTAGTATTAAAATTCGGGTTGTGTTTTGGTTGTTGTTCTAATTATCAAGAACTTCATTTTATTTTGTATACAAGTATAGTGGTACGAGGGTGCGGCATTTGCAGATTTAAAAATTCTAGAGTAGAATCAGTTTCCAGAGCAGTCGAGAGCTAAGTCTATATTTAAGAATTATTACTTTCAGGAATTGAGACTGACTTGTCTTAGGACTATCATAATTATGTTTGTACTTATGCATACGTATTTATACATATGCAGAATCTAAATATACATGTATCCCTTATATTGATTTCCTCCCTTATTGCACGCAGAATACAATAAGTTTAACATACGGGCAACTTAAAGGACCCGATTTAATATACCACTTACTAAACAACCAACGATTATTGATCACTAATTAGGGAAATGTAGCTCACTAACAGATATAATTCGATCTTCGTCTATACGACAACTATATGACAGCTACAGGGTTGCGACAGAGATGATATGAAGGGAGCTTGGGAAGTCTACTCTCGTACTGCCTCGCCTATGGTAGAATATCTTCTAGAGTGTAGCTCGCTCTCTAAGACCCAGCAAGTGCAGACATTGTAGATAGACCATACTCATGAAGGATGCTGTGAAGTCTGGTGATAGATAGCTGAACTTGGCGCCGTCTACACTTGCTCTGATCGCTTCACGAGCTCCGTACACAAGGCGTTAGCTAATTTGGTTGGCTGACGACCACGGCAGACAGGTGGAGGTGGACCATCTTCGGAAACCCCCGATAGGGTGATGGCCAGGTTCATGGGTTTGAATCCCCAGGTCCACTGATTAAGGGTTGGGAGGTAGATCGGCTGGTCTCCAGACGATTCTGCTGTGGAGCAGTGGAGAAAAATCATCAGTCTGACGAAAAGACTGGTTCAACGCGATACTAACACTATTATATCCCAGTTATCCCCCACAACTCCTTATATACTTAATATATTATATTTTGACACTGAATTGCTATATAATTGTACCTTTCAGAAAGCTGTTCTTTATTGCATCGTTATTACATTACGCTCTGATTTAAATTACTGTACATTGTATTTGTTGTATATTGTTTGTGAATGTTTCTTCCAGGGCTGCCACATTTTCTAGAGATAATATTTTGAATTTATATTTTGTAAACTTAGAGATATTTTAGGTTGTTTGGTTTAGATGTTCCTAGGAAATATTGAGTGACATATAGTTTGATTACACGTGGGTTTGTCAGGATTGCTTAGAATATTCGGAAGGGTTAGGAACGATTAGCTTTAGAATGAAATTATCAGTATTCGCCAAATAAAAGGGCTTGGATTACATCGGTCATAACTAAGGGTCATACGGTATTATTTCTAGACGATCACGAAGGCCAACTCGCGTAAGGTAAAACACCTGTAAGCTCCGTACAGGTGGATGAGGGGGGAGTGACTGGAGGAGGCTCCACCATTCGCGGATGAAGGTTAGGGGCTCCTCGCGGAGAGGAGACCGTCATCACAGTTAGGTGTCCTCGAGGAAAGGGCAATCCATCACATTTGGTGCCGTGACCAGGATAGGACTGGAGGAAGGGTAGGAGAGGAATCCTTCCACCCTAGGTGTCCTCGTGGATTGGACAGGACGTTTCACCACATTTGGTGCCGTGACCAGGATGGGTCATCACAGTGATGATGATCAGGAAGGATGAAGGCTGGGTTACGAACGGGGACCAGCTCATTTCCACCACATTTGGTGCCGTGACCAGGATGGGTCATCACAGTTAGGGTCCTCGTGACCTAGATCGTATCACCACACAGCTAAGAGTAATCGGTGGGGTTTCTCTATGTTCATATCCATTTAAAAAAAAATAAGAATGTCACGATGTATGAATATAGGGGAATCTAAAAGTATGTCGTTATAGAACAGTGTGGCCGTTCATTCTCCCGTGAAGGTATGTTATTAAGTTTGTCACAATTTAGCGATGAATGAGTCATGAACTTGACCATTCGTATATTTTTTTTATGAGGAACATAGAAGTAATAATAAAATATGGCGTCGAAGCAAGAGAAGACACATTAAGGACCAAACAAATTTTGAGGACTTCCGAAATGAAGACACCGAGGACGATAGCAGGCAAGATACTGAGGGATCGCGTAAGGAACACCAGAATAAGAGAGATATGTGAGGATATTATAAGATGGAGCAGACAGCGAAAAAGGGACTGGTACGGTCATGTCCAAAGAATGGACACCTCCAGACTCCCCTATATTGTATTGCATAATCAACCTCATGGGACTCGTCCTCGTGGAAGACCTCCTAAAAGATGGAAAGACAGCTGAGGATCTCCTCACAGGAGGAGCAACACTCTGGAGAACAGACCACATAGGTCTACAATAAGGAAGAAGAAGAAGAAGAAGATAGAAGTTCCCACCACATACCCGAGGCTTTTATAGGGCGTAGCGGCGCCCTTTCGTAAGCCTTGCTAGTAACTCCCTTGACCAGTCCCTGATCCATTTGGGACTTACATTCAAATAAATCAGCAAGGGGGTGCCAGACCGCATTTAATCTACTATATTTTCCATCTTTGTCCCGCCGAACTATATTGAATAAATACAAATATACTTACATATTTCAATACATTATAAAACACCGCAGGTTCATACAGCGCATCGTTCGCATCTATGTAGAAAGCTGCGCAAATATTTTATTTTTGAAAATTTTCCTTATCGTTATATACCTACGATAAACAGTTCGCACTTTTCCAACCGTCGCTGGATAGTATTGAGTACATGTTTACGCCTTGGAGAATGCCGTGTACTCTCCAAGGACGCCGAAGCGTCGCTTTCTAGGTCACCCCGGGAGATTAATGTCAAGGTCACCTTAAATTTGTAATTCCATTTGAAACTTTTCAGTGCTTACTCAGTAAGTACTCGTGGCATTTTTTTAAGGGCGGGGGTGTTTGAAGGGAAGGTCTAATTTCAATATTGGGTCTTGTTTTATTTTCGGGTTGTAAAATTAATTACATAAATTTTAAATTAATTCATTTAAGCATTTAAAAGAATATTGAAATATTTTCACATGTATTTTTTGATTATTACCGTATTTTTCAGACCATAAGACGCATTTTTTACTCTGTAAATTCAACAGAAAATATGGGTGCATCCTATGCGTCTTATCGTCCAAAACATTTTTTTTCTTCTAAAAATTGGTAGATAATTTTTGGGGTGCATCTTATGGTCCGATGCGTTTTATACGGTATATATAATATACAATATAAAAACTGAATATTGAAACGAATATCGAAATCATTAATAATAATAATAATATGCTAACTTTTAATGCGCCGTTTTTGGGATGTAATAACCTCAAGGGCGCATTAAGACGTGTTTTAAATTTCCTTGAATTTAGTCTGTCCGTTATACAGAGTTCAGATATATAACTTGGTGCCATTCCATGTAGCGCTTTGAAGACTGTCCAGCAGAGTTTATACTGGATTCTTTCTGGACTTTTAAGCCAGTGAAGTTCTTTGAGATATTGTGTTATATGGGACATTGGCGACCTTTTCTTTTTATTAGCTCGATTATTTTAGCAATCGATTCGAAAAATCAATTAAAAAAGCAGGGGGTCTACACGAGATAGAAAAACTCAGTAAGGGGTCTACGGGGAAAAAAAGTTTGGGAACCTCTGGGTTAGATGGTTTAAAATTATGAAGAAATTATATTTTAACGATGTAATCGAAACTATAAATAGAGGAAGACCGAGGAAAACGTGGGAGGTTCAAATCAATCAAATATTAAATATTTTGGAAGAACTTATGGCGTTAACACTGTGGAATTCCATAATGACGAATTTTTTATGAATTAAAACACTGTTTTTTTTTTCTCTTTTGAGTTTATTTTTCTCGACATGTTTCGAAGGCATACACCTATCGGAAGAACGATATAAACGGTGTAAGCCTTCACAACATGTCGAGAAAATTAATCTCAAAAGTGGAAAAAAAATGTGTTTTCGTTCATTAAAAAATCGTCAAAAATATTAAATACGAATGTTACGGAAGCCAGAAAAGTATATTATGTCAGAACAGAACATGTGACAGTTCATTGTTTCTGCCTACCCCTCTTAGGAGACAACGTGGTGGTTAGTTGGTTAGTTTACTTGTATGTAGATGCAATCAGGAAATTTGTCAAAATTTTTAAATAAATTAAAACGTGACATGCCTATATCGGGTGATGCCTATTGGTGACGATAAGGTTCGCAACCCTTCACACCGCGTCTCCCACGGGGGTAAAATAAGAAGAATGAAGTATCGCACGGTTAAAGTGTGGCAGTCCAGTATTTCTGCCTACCCCTTCGTAGTGAGATAAGTTAGTTAGTTAATTATAAACGTTTATATATTTTGTATTACCTGTATCATCAACATTATCTGCCATTTGTCGCCCAGTGTTCGACATTAGCTTTACAACTCTCTATCAACACTGTTTGTTGCAATTGATAGTAAAAATGATACTTGATAGTGAACCCATAGAACAGGTCCAAAAATTCAAATACTTGGGCATATATCTCTCATGCCAAACGGATCTCTATCAGTGGCGGTACTACCATAGAAGTCCAGAAGCCCGGCTTGCGTAGGAAATTTTGAATGAAACCCCCCAAATCTAAGTAATTCTACACCGCATAAACCAACAACCCACCAAATCACTTTCCAACAATGTTCAAATATCAAACTTAAGAGGAATAGCTACAAGAACTGAACCTTTGTAAGCCAGAAGATGGATGCTTGAAAGATTTTGTATGAAAAAATATGCGAGCGGAAAGCAAAGTGCGAATATATAAGACATGTGTCAGACCCATAATGACTGGGCAAAACACTGAGGGACAGTAATACGTGAGACCTGCGATACCGAAGATATTGTCAGATGGGGCAGGAAAAGAAGACGCTTCTGGCGCGACCACGTAGAATGAATGAGCGACGATAGACTCCCCCAAGCAGCCGCAAACAACGTGCCAATGGAAACTCGCCGACCCGGAAGACCTGCGAAGAGATGGCGAGAGAGTTGGAGTTCTGTGTCCCAGGAGACCTCGACGCCATAAAAACAGATCCACAGATCTATTAAAAGAGGAGGAAGAAGAAGAAGATAGTAAAAATAAAGATTTCATTTGTTCAAGAATTAATTGTATCTCAATAGAGACGAAGATGCAAATTGGAAACAGAATATGGTTGGTCGAGGTGTTTACAGGACTAATGATCTGTCATTGGTTGGGTTAAGCGCACGCTTTATGTAATACAACATTCCCCATTCAACCTTTTTTTATGACCACCATGTCTGACAAGTTTTTGGAAGTTGTATACGAGTATATGTTAATCTTTATTTATGTTGTTGATAGAAATTTCTTGGTAGAAGTTCATTGTAAATAATGAAAATAAAAAAAAATGTATTAATAATTTGTCTATGTTTATTTTTAGTGTAAAATCTACTTATTGTAGTTCAATAAGTAGATTTTACACTAAAAATAAACATAGAAAAATTATTAATAATATTTTTTTTTTTCATTATTTATATGTTAATCTGCAACACCACCCTTTGCATGGTAGTTTTTTCAATCTACACACTAACACCATCTATGAAGATTGTATTTTAAGCATTAAGCAGAAGATCTTTTTAACGCAATGTGAAGATATGGTGGTCATAAGAAAAAAATGTGAAATGGGGAATGTTGTATTACATAAAGCGTGCGCTTAACCCAACCAATGATAGGTCATAAGTCCTGTAAACACCTCGACCAACCATATTCTGTTTCCAATTTGCATCTTCGTCTCTATTGAGATACAATTAATTCTTGAATTGATAACCCGCAATGGGTAAAATCCAGTATTCGTCTACAAGTATTTGTATACATTCAAAATGGTGTATTTCATTTGTAATTCAAGAGCGAATTTTAGTTTCACGCACCAGATACTTGTGTGTTATTCATCCCAGCTATTGAGTTATCCTATCCCCGGAGCGATCCTGGAGGACGCCCGCCCGTCCTGACCTTGACCCTTATCCTTGCGGCCATTCCCCCTCCGCCCTTGCGCCGTGACCCTGCCCGAGTCGGGATCATAAAAACTTTTCTAGTTCACGTCACCGAACTTTGTCAAATAAGCACTATTCGATAACGCTATCTCAGCTACAAAAATTCTTTATTCTTTGTGAACAATGATGTAAAACTCCATATTAAATCATTAATACGAATAAACAAATAGGAATATATTTTTTTTTATAGGAACATAGAAGTTCCCGCCACATACCCGAGGCTGTTATCGGGCGTAGCGGCGCCCTTTTGTCAGCCTCGCTCGTACACACCCTGGGCCTGTCCCCGGTCCATCCGGGACTTACATTTAAAGACGGCAACAACAAGGGGGTGCCAGACCATATTTAATCTACCCCCTCTTACTTCTATGCTCCGCTGTACTTTATTGAATAAATAAGCATAATATATAATACATCAACATTTTAGGAACATTATATAAAAGATAAAAGGAATGATACACCACAGGAATATACAGCGGGAAGAACAGGAGAGGCAGAGGAGACAAATGCATAGCGTCAAATAGGTATAGCAAAAATGGACGTTCACAGTGGAGTTCTGGTCCCAACCCTTATGTATGGAAGCGAATCATGGAACTGGCAGAAGAAAGATGAGAGCATAAATGTGGTAGAGATGAGGTCCCTAAGACGTATGTGTGGTAGAACGATGTGCGACAGTATCTCAAATGCTGATATTAGGAAGGAATGTAGAGCGAAAGAAGATACGAGTATTATGAACAAAATTATGAAAGGATCGCTGCTATGGTTCGGACATATGGAGCGCATGGGTGAAGAAAGAATGGTTAAAAAAGTATACGTTAACGATGTAAATGGAGTAAGGAGTCGAGGTAGACCGAGTAAAACATGGCATGACCAAATTAATCAAATATTAAAGGTTGGTCATTTCAGAAGCTGTAAGAATCGACGTGCGTGTATGACTCGATGTATGAATGTGGAGGAAGCTAGAGAGGTATGTCAGGATAGAGTAGTGTGGCGGTCCATTCTCTCTGCCTACCCCTGCGGGGATACGGCGTGATGATTTATTGGTGTTGTTGTTAACAAATAAGTATGTTTGGATGTTCCATTTCATAATGCCTAATTCCAATTTTGGAATTTTGAAATATATCAAATTTAAGTATTCATTTTGCCTATGAAATGTTATTTGATGGTGAAAAAATCTTTAAAAAAAATGCTTCTAGAACTTCATGCACTCTTTATTTTAACATAATTCAAAATATTCTAAAAAAATTGTTACAATTTTTGTTATATATCGTGGAATTGAATAATAATTAAATAAAACTATGTTTTTATATATTACGTACATACTTACACTTATTGTCTTTATTTCGACAGCGACCGGTTTCGCTAGGCTAGATCAACACACAAGATTCGGACCTTTTGAGTGTCAGTGAGGCAGTGTTAAAAAATATATTATCAATTCTGGAAGGAGTACTACCTCACTGACATCGAAATATATTTGGTTTCCTACTGAGATTTCTTAGCATATAAATGTGCTCTGTAAATTTGCATACTGTTGTTGTTATTTTTGCTAAACTATTTCGTGTTGATGGTTTGATATGTCTCATTTGTTTAAAATAAATATACCTATATAAATTAAAAATGTTTTTTAAAAGTTTAAGGGGATGACATGTTTCGTCATTCTAAGTCATTATCAAATGGCATTCGATAATGCCTTAGACGCGGCAAAGTGCATTAAACAGAAAAAATAAATAATTTTATTGTACCGACTTTTAGTAAATTACTATAAACTTGCATACATGACTCATTGGCATTGGCATAATCAAATAGTGTGTTATCAATATATACGGAAATACCTAATAACTGGAGTACTTTCCAATACTAATATTAGTTATCAGTTAACTCTTTGGTTTTCCTTAAACCACGGATAAATTTAAATGAGTTTCAGCATCCGAAATTTTAATTATTTATAACGAAATCCAACATTTTTTAATTCACTAATACTTACGTACCTATCTAAAGAGTATAATTTTTTATTTTTTCAAAAATGTGTTCTTGTGTATGGAGGACAAACATGATACTGGCAAAACGTAATGCGATAGAAATACATTTTAATGAAACAAAAACGATACAAGTAGAAAAAAAGAGGAATACATGAATATGCATGTTTTTTTACTTTATTAAATTGTGAACAAAATTATGAAAGCATCACTTGTTTACATGGTTTGGATACACAGGATATATGAATAATGAAATAATGATATAGAGACATAGATAAAAAAAGGGGTACCCACCGCTTACCCGAGGCTGTTATGGGGCGCAGCGACGCTCTTTCGTCAGCCTCGCTCATTCACTTCCTAGGCTCGTCCCCCGTCCGTCCAAGACTACGTTACTTGTTATTCCATTTACGAAAATCAAAGAAACACCAGGCCACATTTAAGCTACTCTGTTAAGAAAGTACACAATTTAAATGGAGTACGGAGTCGAGGAAGACCAAGGAAATCATTGTATGAACATCAAAATTTAAAGGTCGGCCATGTTAGAAGTCGAAAGAATCGTCTGTGGAGGAAGATAGAGAGGTGGTCAGGATAGAGTAGTGTGACGGTCCATTCTCTCTGCCTATTCTTTCGGGGAAACGACGTGATGATTTGTTATCTAACTAACTAACTAACCATCACGCCATTTCCCGGGAGGGGTAGGCAGAGAGGATAGATCGCCACAATGCTCTGTCCTGGCATACCTCTCGGGATTCCTCTACATTCATACATCTAACCATGCACGCACATGGATTATTCCGACTTCGAATGTGGCCGCCTTTTGGTAATTGATTAATTTAGT
Organism: Lepidostoma basale; assembly: GCA_022606425.2. Taxonomy (NCBI): domain Eukaryota; kingdom Metazoa; phylum Arthropoda; class Insecta; order Trichoptera; family Lepidostomatidae; genus Lepidostoma; species Lepidostoma basale. The sequence continues at coordinate 2,519,880 of JAHDVF020000333.1, read as the reverse complement.
CATGCCAAGTTTTCCTCGGTCGTCCTCGGCTTCTTTTTCCACTCACGCTGCTTGTGTACAACTTTTTAACCATTCTTCTCTCATCCATTCGTTCTATATGTCCAAGCCATCTCAAGGATCCTTTTTTAATTTTATCCATGATGCAGTCATCTGCCTTACATTTCTCTCTTATTTCATCGTTCGGTATTCTATCATACAACGTTTTCCTGCACATTTTTCTTATTGATCTCATTTCTACGGCGTTTATCCTGCTTTCATCATTATTTTGCCAGCTGCAAGCTTCACTTCCATACATGAGGTATTAAATATCATGAACGCCACTGACTGCTACAATATCAACTTTTTTTAAATATTCAACAATGTGTCTCGTTTTTATGAGACACATAAAGGAATCTATGCAGACATGGTAAATAATTTCTACCTGAAAAGTTAACGTGTACAATTGGAGTAAGTAAACATTATCCAGGTACAGGGATTATGTACACAAAGAATCTAACTTAGGTTTAACTCAATCCATATATTTTGAAATATAATTAAATTTGTATTTATGCTATAGCAGTTTCTATAGCTTTTTTTATATTTAAATATTACCACAACTATGTAGAGCTCAAAAGAGTGATAGAAAAGTATATGTGTAATCATATTATTGAAAAGATTAATAATATATACATTCTTAGACTGCTTGACCGCTTATTCCAATAGAAAGGTTTAGATTAGAGGTTCCCAAACTTTTTCGGGCCACCGCTCCCTGTTTTGTATACCATTTATCAAAATAAAATTATCATTGATAAAGATTAAGAGCTGTTTGAAACAAGCTCTCCACAGGGGTGACCTTGGTGGAGAGCTATGGAGCCCACGGTTGGTGTAGCGTCCACATACTGTTGTAAACAAACTCTCCATACGTGGAATGCGTGTTTAAACGGTGGATCCACACTCTACTATGCGCGTCCGTCCACAAAGTTTGTTAAAGGTCAAACGAATTTTGGTTTCAAACAAGTGTCTACACAGTTTTAAACCGCCGCGCCGGTGGAGACCGATGTGGAGAGCTTGTTTAAAACAGTGTGGCACGGCTTTGAGTGAAAATTTTTGTAAATTAATAAACATTATGAATTACTTGGACTTGATTTGTTGAATGATATACCATATGACAGAATCTCAAATGCTGATATAAGAAAGGAATGTAGAGCGGAAGAAGGTATTATGAACAAAATTATGAAGGGATCGCTGCGTTGGTTCGGACATATGGAACGCATGAATGGAGAAAGAATGGTTAAGAAGTAGACGTTAATGATGTAAATGGTGTACGAAGTCGAGGCAGACCGAGGAAAACATGGCAAACAATTAATCAAATTTTAAAGGTTGGTCATGTTAGAAGTCGGAGGAATCGACGTGCGTGTTTGACTCGTTGTATGAATGTGGAGGAACCTAGAGAAATTTGCCAGGATAGAGTAGTGTGGTGGTCCATTCGATAGAGAAAATTTACACGCTTCTCGTTAAAAGATTTTCATCTGCTTCAGATGGAACCCTTTTATTCCAAGATACACACCCAAAACCAACAAAACTTTGACTTCATTTTTCTCAGCTTTTTACTTTTGACAGTTGGAACCTTCTTACTCTCAGGTGACGACATGTTAATTGAATGTTTGTACATAATCTTATTATGTATACTATTTGCGAATTTTTACTTACATCATTTTATTCTTAGCTATGTTCACGATATGAGCAAAGTGATTCCTAAATAAACACAGGGGTTGACTATGTTTACTGCTGATCTTGATATTAGAGTTAATATAAGTGCTTAGCTGATCGCACTCGTTTTCACTAACGTCACTTTGCAGGCATTCTTATCCAGGATAGTTTTCGTACAATGCAAACATGGTATATACATTATTATATTTGTCTAATCGTAGGTAGGGTGCATCCCATCCAATCATGTTGATACTTGTTAATTTATTTATTTCTAATGATCACCCCCGGTTACAAGCTTATGTGGCTTTCCTGGAATTATTATAATCAAAATTTGTAATTAAATACAATAAAAATTTCATAATGAAAAAATATTACACAATTAAAACAGGGAATACGAGAAGTAATGAAAATAATCAATGGATATATGAGACAAAGATTTAAAACTCCCACACATTCAAAAAGATCAAAGGTTAAATAAAAATCATACTTATAATAAATTTTTCAAAGTGGATGGTTTGGAAATGTGGAACGAATGGAAAAGACAAGAGGTTGAAATATTGTGTATGGTGGAATATGATAGAAAAATAAGTCGTGGAAGTCCAAGGAAACCATGGCATACTAAAAGGCGGCCATATTCGAAGTCGGAAAAATCGACAAGCTTGCATGTTACTATGTATGAATGTAGAAGAAGTTAGAGAAGAATGGACAGGACGGAGCAGTGTGCCGGTCCATTCTTTCTGCCTACCCCTCCGGAAATACGGCTTGATGGTATGTTAGTTAAAATATTCCTGAAGGAACATTTCGCGTTTAACCAGTATAAGTTGATTAAAAATATATACGAGTATATGTTTTTATTTTATTTTAGATAAGCTTAAGGCGTTAATACTGTGGAATTCCGTAACGACGATTTTTTTATTAATTAAAACACTGTTTTTTCCACTTTTGAGTTTATTTTTCGCGACATTTTTCGAAGGCTTACACCTTCATCATCGGGAGAACGATATAAACTTTATATCGTTCTCCAGATTATGAAGGTGTAAGGTGTATCGTCCAAAATAAGAACATCATACTTTTTCTACTTCGTCTTCTTCTTCCTTGCTATAGACTTATGCGGTATGTTCTCTAATGTGTTGTTCCAGATGAATTCCCAGCTATTCCTCCATCTTTTGGGGGTCTCTTGAGGCTGATTAACACATGCAATATAAGGGAGTCTGGTAGTGTCCACTCTTTGGACATTACCTATATGGACATTACCTTCTTTGCTGCCGACTCCATCTTACGATATCCTCAGTCATATACATCTCTCTTATTATGATGTCTCTCATGCGATCTTTAAGAGTTAGGGCTGCTAAAATACCTGTTAAAATATTTCTATTCAAACACTCCATAAAAAGGACGTTTATATTTTACCTGTAAAAATATATATATAATACTTTAAAAGTACACAAGTAAAATATACATTAGTATAAGATGCATTTTTAGAAAACGCATTCAAATACTTACTTGTTTAGAAATTTCGTTCGTAAATAGACGATTCGTAATACTGTATAAGGTACAATTCAACATTTAGTCATGCCAATACTTTTAGGTGGATAAATACTGCAGGTACTCGGATAAAACCATTTCAGGTACACATTGTCATAAGCTCTGTATTCAGTTAGAGTAGGTAGGTGCATAATGTACTCTAATGTTTATATTAGTGCTTTACAGGTAACTACACCACAGCGGCGGCCCGCAATTATTTATCAGCAGACTCGATAACGCATCGCTATTGCTATATTCGAGTTTTTGTTTACACAATTCATGAATGAAACAAACACAATTGAAGTTAGATATCGATTCATTTATGCCATCCAACAAAGAGTTTCTCCAAATAAATGACGTTTAACAATGAAATCCATTAATGAAATATATTTTTAAATTATTGAACGCTAAGGCATTAACACTGTGGAATTCCATAGTAATATAATATATGTGGAATTCCATAGTAATATATTCCATATAATAATATACTTAGGAAATTGAAAATAAGTTTGCTTAATCCACTAATTATTAAAATATATATATAAATAACACGACATGTTCATGTCCATCTTTAGGTGTAAAAATATAATAAAAACTAAACAAAGAAACACTAAAAAAAATGTGAAGTGTGATATAACATAGTAGCATATATACAACTTCCAAAAATTTGTCAGACGTGGTGGTCGTAAGAAGGGAGGAATGGGGAATGTTGTTAACATAAAGCGATCGCTTAACCAAACCAATGACAGGTCATGAGTCCTGTAAGCGCCTCGACCACCATATTCTGTTTCCAAAAAAAAATAAAAACAATTTACATATTCGTCTCTATTGAGATACAATCAATCCTTAAAGAAAGACTGATATAAAAAACGCATTTAAAATTCGATACAATTATTCAAATTTAAAAATTAACCTGAGCTATTTGATTATAAGTACTAATATATATTTTTTAAACAGTAAGAACTGATAAATAATATTATATAATAATAAAACTTTTATAATAACTAGTGGATTAAACAAAATTATTTTCAATTTGCTATGTATTTCTATTTTTGCTTGAATACAGATGCAGGAATATTAACGGCGTGAATGGAGTACGGAGTCGAGGAAGCTTAAGGAAAATATGACATGACCAAATTAATCCGATTTTATTAGTCGTCTATTTCACAAATCGGAAGAATCGATGCGCGTATATGACTCGCTGTATAAATGTGTAAATAGGTGTCAGGATAGGGTAGTATGGCGGTCCATTCTCTCTTCCTACCCTTCTAGAGAAACGGCGTGATAGTTTATTCTTCTTCTTCTTCTTCCTCAGCCTATTCTCTTCCACTCCTGGACAAACGCCTCCTCCATTCGCTTCCATGTCACTCTGTCTTGTGTCGGCTGCATCCAGGCGACGGTTTTCTTGATTTGTTTTTTATATTTTTATTTATTCATTTCATTATTTTAATTTTATTATTATTAATCAATCACTAGCTGCCACTGTCGCGAAAATGTTTCTGGAATGCTATAGTTCGCATTATGATATATTAAAGAAAGGATAAAAATTTGAATAACTTATTTGTCTACCGCAAGATTGAATGTTTCGGTTCGAATTTCAAATGCACTTTGGGTGGTAGCTACTCTCATTCAAATCAAAAAGTTGAAAGTTTCACCTGGTTATTCTGACATATTTAGGCCGCCTATTGTTATTGAATTACATATATTGTTATGATTTATATTATATACTTAACGTGAATACCACTGTATTAAAATACTGACTAACTAAAATAAACTATTAAATGTTTGTGTCAGAAGTAGGATAAATGTCGTAGAAATGCAATCGCTAAGAAAAATGTACCATCAAACTTAATTTATGCATTTACTGTTCTTTAAACAAATATGTAGAACTCCATATTTAATAATTAAAATGAATGAAATCGACTGTTTTCCATAAGCTCTAAAACAATATATTTGAATGACAGGTTTCGCCTGTCTAAGGTATTATCAAATATAAACAATGTAAATATTTGATAATGCCTTAGACCGGCGAAACATGTCATTCCTTCTAGACATGTCAAAACTTCTAGAAAACAGACGTTTTCATTCGTATAAATAGTTTTAGATTATTTTTCAAGAAATAATACATAAGAAACATAATAATTTGATTTAATAAATCGTAAAACTTTTTTTTTTAAAGAAAAAAGACTAACTCCAAAGATTTAAATCAATGATATTAGAATATATTTTACAATCTTCAAGATGAGCTGAAAATAGTTCGTTATTATGATGAAGGAATCTGGTCGTGTCTAGGCTCGAACCTAAGTCCCCTGGATCAGGAGCCAAAAGTTCTATCCCCTAGACCACCACCCGATTTAAACTTGATTTAATAATAACTAACTAACTAACTAACTAACCATCACGCCGTCTTCCCGAAGGGGTAGGCAGAAAGAATGGACTGCCACACTTTTCTTTCCTGACATATTTCTCTTGCTTCCTCAACATTCATACATCGTGTCATGCACGCGCGTCGATTTCTCTGACTCCTCACATGGCCGACATTCAATATTTGATTTATTTGATCGTTCCACGTTTTCCTCGGTCTTCCTCTATTTCTGGTTCCATTTACATCGTTAACATATAATTTTTTTACCATTCTTTCTTCATTCATTCTTTCCATATGTCCAAACCATCATAATGATCCTTTCATTATTTTGTTCATAACACCATCATTCGCACCGCATTCACTTCCTATATTTTCATTCGACACTCTATCATATGTACACAGAGTATTTCACATTCGTCTAAGCGATCTCATTTCTACTGCATTTATTCTACTTTCATCCTTCTTTTGCCAGTTCCATGCTTCGCTTCCTATTCCTATTCTTGATTTAATAATATTCAGTAAAAATAGGTCTAATCAACTAGAAAACTCGATATCGTTAACGTAACAGTTAAAACTAATTAATTATCATATCTTTTAAAAAATATATGAAATAAAAAAAAACGATTACGCATGCGTCAATGTTTGCATGACAAGAGCAGAATAACATTAATCAATTAGTATTTAACGGGAACTAAACCCCTGACCCCGGCTATATAAATCGGACGTCCTTAGACAAAAACTATTTCCATTAACCGAAACACTACTTACATTATTAATTTCATGCCGCGAGAGTTGAACCCGTGACCCGGTGATCGGAAAGCGCACAGATACACCGACGTCCATTCGCACCTAAAAAAGTGAAAAATGTGTTTCAGTAATTTAAGATTAAAACATATAGACAGTGATGTATTAATTCCGTCTGAATTAATTATCTCTAAAACACAGTGTGTTCAAAAACAACGCTCTCCACTACATTGGTGACTATTTACATTTTAAAGACATCAAATAAATAGGGGGTAGGCAAAGAGAATGGATTGCCGCAATGCTCTAACCTGACAAACCTATTGCTGCAGTACTTCATTGTTCGTGAATGTTTCTGTACGTGATTTTTCTTCTCTTCATCATTTTCATTCTCTTCATCCTCTTCACCCTCTCTATCCTCTTCATCCTCATCTACTCTGCATCCTCTTCATCCTCTTCATCCTCTTCATTCTCTTCATCCTCTTCATTCTCTTCATCCTCTTTATTCTCTTCATCCTCTTCACACTCTCTATCATCTTTATCCTGTGCATCCTCTTCATCCTATTCATCATCTTCATCCTATTCATCCTCTTCATCCTCTTCATCATCTTCATCCTCTTCATTCTCTTCATCCTCTTCATCCTCTTCATCCTATTCATCCTCTTCATCCTATTCATTTCATTCATACTCTTCATCCTTTTCACACTCTCTATCATCTTTATCCTGTGCAACTCTTCATTCTATTCATCATCTTCATCCTATTCATCCTCTTCATCCTCTTCATCATCTTCATCCTCTTCATCATCTGCATCCTCTTCATCCTCTTCATCCTATTCAAATTCTTCTTATTTTCCTTCATCTTCTGTTTCGCCTTAGTGTGGGCCTTTTGACATGCTTAGAGCGATTGCCGCGATTGGCCTCAGTTTTTAGTGATGCACCCGTCGATCTATCTTTTAGTGGTCTGCCCGGGGATCGTCTACCTTAGGGTTAGCCGTGCAACACAATAAGAGGGAGTCAAGATAAACCCATTATTCTCACGTGTGCTTTCCCATATCTTCTCCTTTGCCTCCCCCCAACGACATCTTCGATCTCGCATATTTCCCTTATCCTTGAATTCCGTGATATTTATGTTCGTTATTTAAACGTGCCCTTAATTAAAAAATGTACATGTAATTTTTCTTTTTCATTTGACATAATTTTTTTTTTCTTCTTCTTCTTCTTCTTCACTTTTGGTAGACTCGGGTGTCTGTTATTTCAGGCGGGTCCTCTTGAGATGCTGAACTCCAGCTTTCTCTCCACCGTTTCGGGGGTCTTCCTGGTCGGCGTTGTCCGTTTGGCGTTCCATGGAGAGCTATGTGTGGTATCCTATTTGAGCTCATCCTCTCTACATGTTGATGCCAGTATCGCCGTCTTTGACGTCCCCATCTGACCACATTTTCGACCTCGCCAATTTTTCGGATTGCTGTATTCCTAACTCGATCACGTAGGGTCTTGCCAGCTATAGCGCGGGGTGTTTTCATCTCGGTTGTCCTTTATCCTTATTTATTTAATACTGTAAAAAAAAAGTTTTTTCAATTCCTTATATGCACATTGCACAGTCTCTCGTTTAATATCTGGTTCTTTATATAATAATAGGAAAAATGCTTATTACTGAATGCACACTTAATGAATTGATTAACCCATTAAACTGTCATGAGTATTATTGCAACACAAAACAGTATTTTGGAATTTGAAGGTCAATATTGTTCTATGCGGTTAGTAATAGTGTTTTTCTATCAAGGTAGAGAATTCTTATCACAATTTGAAGTCACATTAAATGTATGCAGCACTTCATTCTTCTTCTTTCTTCTATTTGTCCTGTCACACCTCCGTGGTGCATATGGCCTCAAGGAACCTTCTCCACCCGACTCTATCGCATGCCTGATGACTAACATCATCCCAAGTGAGGCCTGCTGCCTTAACCTCGTCCTGCAGGGCTCTTCTCGCTTCCTCTTTCCCCCCATAGGAGACCAGTCTAGTGCGCCCTGAGTGATGCAGGCTGGATTCCGTCTCAGAGTGTGACCGATCCACTGCCATTTGCTTCTAGCGACTTGTTTTATAATTGGCTTTTCGCCTGCCATGGTCCAGAGAAAAGCATTTGACACTGTTTGGGGCAAATAGATCTTGAATATTGAGCGGTGTCCCCCTTGTGACCACGGCCAGCTTTTGCTACCCCGGTAGTATGATAGCAGGCTCGGGAGGTAAGGAGGAATATCTGGTTGGGGCAGGCAACAAAGTGAATGGTGCACTCAAAGTTATCATTGCGAACAAAAAAATATCAAAAAAGCTAAAATGGAAGTGCACAATGGTGTTCTTGTTCCAACCCTTATGTAATGAATCTCATAATTAGCCGTTTTTTTTGTTATAGAAAGGATAACTATCCAAAATATCTTCTTATTCTTCTTTTAATAGATCTGACGATCTGTGACACAGAAATCATATCTCGTCGGATGATGAGATCCAGCTGTCCCTCCATCTCTTAGGCGGTCTTCCAGGTGAGTGGTGTCCGGAGGGGATTTCATAAGCGGCTGTATATGCAAGTCTGTCACCATCCATTCGGGATACATGATCCCTCCAGTATCTCCTTCTGGATCTACTCCACTGAACGATATCCTCTATTTCGCAAGTTTTTCTTATGTCTACGTTGCGGACACGATCTCGGAGGGATTTTCCAGTAATTGATCTTAGGACCTACATCTCCGATGTTCTTAGTAGTCCCTTGGTTCGTACAGTGTCAGCCCGCGTCTCTACAGCGTACGTCATGATAGGTATATCCAAAATATGTATATGCTAAAAAGCGCATTAAAGAATTGTGATGTTTTCAAATGTTTAGTCAAATTAAATATTTACATAAGATTTAGGATATAATGAGAAAATGAAACTCCCTCCTGCAGTGTTGTTCCTCTATTGTTGATTAAAATTATAACACAACCGGTAGTGCAACATAATTTGGAACAATGGTCTGCGGGAAATGTCACCTGGGAATTCTTTCTGTTGACCTTCACCCCACTAAATAGGACGTCTGTGAATTTTAAATGCCTTCATGCTTAGTAATATCTTCGCTTATGTAAAAATCGTTATTGCCAACTTTCTTGTTATTATTTGAAACATCATTGTAGAAGTTAATTCTAAATATATATTTTGTTTAATTATAGATAAACTTAATGCGTTAACACTGTGGAATTCCATAATGACGATTTTTTTATGAATTAAAACACTAAATAATAATTAAATAAAACGATACTATTTCCACTGTTGTCTTTATTTCGATAACCGGTTTCGCCAGGCGCGCTGGCATCGACAGACTGGTCTTCTTCTTCTTCCAGTTTGTCGATGCCAGTGAGCCTGGCGAATCCGGTCGCTGTCGAAATAAAGACAAAAAATGGAAGTAGTTAAAAAATATCGTTTTATTTAATTATTATTTAAAATCAACTTCCATCAAGAGATTTAAGTAAAATCATTTGATTAAATTATAACGCTGTTTTTCCCACTTTTGAGTTTATTTTTCTCGACATGTTTCCAAGGCTTACGTATTCATAATCGGGAGAACGGTATAAACTGGAAATTGTAAACTAATGGTGTTCTCGTATGTTCTCGTCTTATGTATGGAAACGAAGCATGGAACTGGCAAAGAAAAGAAAAACGAAAAAAGAAAAACTGGCGTGACCCGCGAGGAAACATGGGCTACATCCTTAAAAACCGGAAAATATGATGGGTTGCGAACCCCATCGCCACCAATAGGCATTTCCCGCGCTAACTTCGATCGTCCAACATCCACAAAATAAATCTAAAACAAATAATATAAAATACAATGATATAAAACAAAATAATAAAATTAAAATAATTGTAACACATAATGTTCTTTTAGTATGATAGAGTAGTATGATAGAGTGTCGAATGAAAATAAAAGATGTGAATGCGGTGCGAATGATAGTGTTATGAACAAAATAATGAAAGGATCATTAAGATGGTTTGGACACATGGAAAGAATGAATGAAGAAAGAATGGTAAAAATTTATATGTTAACGATGTAAATGGAACCAGAAATAGAGTCAGAGAAATCGACTCGCGTGCATGAGACACGATGTATGAACACCTGAATGTTGAGGAAGCGAGAGAAATATGTCAGGAAATAAAAGTGTGGCAGTCCATTCTTTCTCCCCTTCGAGGAGACGGTGTGATGGTTAGTTAGTAAGTTCATTATTATTCAGTACTTTAGAGGAAACTTTTTAAATCATTTGAATGTTTTAATTATCATGTTTACGATCATGAATATAATTTATACATTCTTGGCATGTATTCTATACAATACGAATGCACTAATTCATATTCTTTTTTATGCGTTCCCTTTTTAAAAATAATATTAAGCTTCGTAATACATTGATCTTATTGTTTTTTTATGCAAAGGGGTGGTTCTAGAGATGTTTCAAAATCATTAGTGAGAAAAGTGTCCAACCCAATTAAAATGTATTTTTGTATTTTGACAATAATAGGAAGTAACCCAAATCATACCTAATCCTCGATACACAAAGGGCAGCTTAGTACGAGGGACAATTACCTAGGGTCAGGTAAGGAACCCGACAATATGACCTATTTGTTTAGCGGTGTAAAGTCATGAACCTTCTTAAAAATGTTTTAAAAAAACGTTTGAATGATAAAGCAGTATAAGTCATATTTAACATATTTTTTATTTCTATAAAAGAGCAATAAAAAACTCTTACATTTCATGCATTGTTTTTATTTTATTTAATAAAATAAAAATAATGGAAATTAAAATATAAAAGGTTATGCAGATATACATTTTTTATATAAGATTGAAACCCCATGTGATGGGTTTAAGTCCTAACATATTAAATAAATAAAATGTATATGATATTTGAAAATTTACGTTTTTAGAAAATGTGTAACAAAGTTTATTAATTCAATTATTTGAACATTAACCACCCTAGGTATTTTAACGTACGTGATACTTTCACTGTGACTGTACCATTATGTGCTATCCCGTATCACGTACGCGATTGAGATATCCGAACTGTTAGGCATACGCGTGGATGCCAAGAACACTTTACTACAAGTCTTCATAAATATGATAGTTTTACAAGGGACAGGCGAAGTGTGCGGCCGAGTATTTGACGTTTCGTAATTTAAAAAAATAAAATTAATATATAATTAAATTTCATTAATAAATAACCTGCCTTTTTGCACGTTTCTCGGAAAATTACCCAAAGGTAGGGCGGTTTAACAAGATTTTACATATGGAAAATTCTTCAAAATCTTTAACGTTGTACATTTTGCATTGGTACTTAAAAAATACAGAATAAGAATCAATTGTAATATCAATATTATTAATTGATTTTTTTTGTCTGATTACTGATTTTTTTTAAAATAAATTACATGTTTTGTCCACATATTCTAAAACAAGCAGAATAAAACTAAATAAATATATATTTTTAAAAATTTCAATCATCATCAATGAATGAATTAAAAAATTCAAGTAAATAGTCAATTGGATTTTAAAAGACACCTTAAACCAATAGAACTATGTAATAATTACATTTTATTTTATTTTAAATTAATTTTTAAATAGTTTCAATAATGTCACATGGACAGTTTTACCTTTGCAGTTGGTAGATAAACACTCCATAAAGATTAGTATGCACCGCAATTAACTTACCTGAATATTCTTAGAATTTGAATATTCTAATTCAATTCCCTGACATCCTAGGAGTCCTGCACGCTCTAAAAAGGGATCGGGTTTTATGGGTTTTTAAGTTTAGAGTTTTAATGACGTTCTCTTTCCGTTGGGCTAATCGGAGAAACCGAAGAATACTTAAGTGCGGAAATACTACGGTTATAAAACAGATGCTATTTTGAGTTTAGACAAATGAAGGGTGCCTCTTTTTTTCCCCTAAAGTGCTTTATTGAAGTACATTCATCCTCAAATCAAAATCACAATACAAAATATTAGAAAATGATTGTTGTTATTTTAAATTTCATGGTAGAAGTTGTTTCGTGGAAAGAAATTAAAAAAAATAGACAAGTTGTGTATGGCATTAAAGTATATATTATTATCAAGGCATATACTCGTATATGGTTGTCTTAGCAACGTGAAACATGTCATTCGCATAAAATATAACAAAAATTCAAGAAAACAGACGTTTTCATTCTTTCTGAATATTTACTAGAAAATTTCGTTAGGCAGTCCATTCTTTCTGCCTACCCCTTCGGGGAGACGGCGTGATGGTTAGTAAGTTAGTTTTTTTTTGTTCAAGAAACAATGAAAAAATGTATGTAATATTTACATCAATAAAAAAAACTTTGTGAGCAAAAAAGGTGCTAAGGTTATATAATTTTTTTTTTAAATTTTGATATGGAGGAAGGAATAACCAATGTTTTACAATTTTGTATCTATACGGAAAAATGCGTTAATATGAATATATGAGAAAGATGCATTAAAGTTGAGAAAAATATAAAGTGATTTTACAAAGTTAACATTAACGTCGAATATTGAATGTCGGCCACGCGAGGATTCGAAGAAATCGACGTGCGTGTATGACACAATGTATGAATGATGAGGAAGTGAGAGAAGTATGTCAAGAAAGAACAGTGTGGCGGTCTATTCTTTCCTACTACCCCTTCAGGAGACGGCTTAATTAGTTATCTTTAACCTAACTCTTCATTGAATTGTTTATTTTCTTTTTTTATATTTACATAACATGATTGAAATGAGAAAATGCCTTTCTCTAATACATGCTAAAACATTTAGGGGAGACTATTTATTGAGAAAAAAATAGTCTCCTTTTTATTCACTAACCGCAAAAAATTGTTACGTATAAAACTATTTTATTTAGAGCATATAATTTTATTGAACCTTATTTTAAAACACTTAAAGGGTGTGTGTACGCGTGCCCCGTGTCATCTGGCTAGAATGGGTGTAACTTTACGCCTCCTTAATTCTGCAATTCTCACCAGGTAATAAAAAACAGGCTATAAATACACACTCCTACTTTAAGGTGATTTCCGCATACCCAGTATTTTATTATGGTACTTAGATCGATCAACAGGCTTACATATTTCTCAAAACAGAATAGCTTTAATACCCCTAAGTCACACCTTGCGAGGAGCGTCACAAGATTTAAAAAAAAAAAAAAAATTTAATTTACAAAAACATTTGATAATTGCTTAGGAAGACGAAACATATAATTTCCATAAAATATAAGACAGACGTCTAAACACAAATGAAATATGAAATTATTTTAAATAATGAAAACAAAAAAATGTTGATACAAAATTTCTTTATTATTATATATTTAGTGTGCTTTCACTTGTGTTTATCGTCGACCCGTTTCGGCAACTTGCTGCCATCTTCTGGTGGAAGCTGCCATCTTATTTTGCCAGAAGATGGTAGCAAGCTGCCGAAATGTCTTATATTTTATGGAAATTATATGTTTCGTCTTCCTAAGCAATTATCAAATGTTTTTGTTTATGATGATGATGATTTATATAGCGCCATTTTTGTTAGAGACTCACTTCAAGGGCGCTCTTCGTCCGGAAAGCTTATTTTAAAAAGAAAAGTTTTAAGGGAGCTTCTGAACATTCTTTCGTCGTCTTGATTGCGGATATTGTAGGGCAGCCTGTTCCACTCCGTCGGTCCCGCGATGCCAAAAGCGCGATCCGCGAAGTTTGAAGCTCCTTGGCGCCGCGGGACAAGAAGTTTGTGTGTTGCTTCTTCCTTCGAGGATCGTAGAGCCTTAGTAAAGCGAAGCATGTCATTCCCATAAAATTTAATAAAACATCCAGTAAATATATCTACGTTTTCATTTGAATTAATTATTTTACTGTCTGATTCATTTTACATTTAAAATTAATTGCATTGTTAGTTTATCGAAAAAATATTAACATACATACAGAAGTCCCTATTATCGGTGACGTCATAATTTGGACATTTCTCAGAAAATTGAAACATTCTGAACTTTTTTTTAAAATTCCTTGTAATAAACCCAAGTTGACTTGGATCGAAGAGTGAAAAAAAATTCCAGGCGCATATGAATATACTCGTATCCATAGAAGTTTACGGAATTTTTTGTAGCATTACATTCATCTGATTTAAAACGATTTATATCGCCACACTTTTCTTTCCTCTCGAGACTTACTTCTCTCACTTCCTTATTATTCATACATCGTGTCATATTATTTAAAACAAAATTAATTCATGAAACCATTTAAAGCAAATGCAGTACTGCTTGCGTCGATAGTTACGGGTTGAGTTATTACCAAATGAATGTTTTGTTATTCGAGAATGAACAAAATACTCGGGTAATAAATGGAACACCCCCCAGTTCAGGCTCTGGCTGTTGAAGGGTCGTTTCCCTGGGGAGATGTGCCGGCGCATATTTCCATAAAATTAGCCTCGATACACAACGGTAAAAAAGGGTTTAAAGCAAATAAAAACATGATTGAATGAACCGACTTTGCCTTTTCCAACACAACGCCTCCGAGGAATTCAACGCGACCTCGGGGAGAATGTTGAAATATATTTACTTACCTGAAGAATCGCCCCGACTTCCGATTTTAAATTATTCCTTAAACCCTTCCTTTCTTCATTATCTTTTCCTTTAACAAAAACAATATTTTTAGTTATCTTTTCCAAAATAGAATATGGGAAAAACATGTTTTTTTTAAATAGATTTTGTTTATTTATATACCTATACCGTAAAAAAATTATATGTAACAAATGTACTAAAAAGCTAAATTTGATAATTTTTCATAACATATTTTATTATTATTATGCATACCATAAATGATAGGCCGTGATATAAACACTGGCAATGTTGCTATTTTAAATTTTTTTAATTTGATACTTTTTTAAACTCAAAATATCGCAAGCAGTAGAGCATTTGCTTTAGGTGGTTACATGAATTTATTTTGTTATAAATAATATGACACGATGTATGAATGTTAAGGAAGCGAAAGAAGTAATTGTTAAATTAAAACACTTTGTTTTATGTATTAAAATTGTATTTTATTTTACGCGACAGCTGTTTCGTCAACCTATGTTGACATCGTCATATTATTGTAACATCTGATGATGTCAACATAGGTTGACGAAACAGCTGTCGCGTAAAATAAGATACAATTGTGATACATAAAACAAAGTTTTTATTTTTACAATTTATAAAGTGTTTCGGCCAAAACAATGGATTATTCAAAATATAATATATCCCATTTTTTTGGCCGAAACACTATGATACTTTAACATTATAAACTGATAAATTATATTTTTATTTTTCGCGACAGCTGTTTCGTCAACCTATGTTGACGTCATCAGGTGTTACTATAATAAATATATGAACTATCAAATTTTCATGATTTTTCGAAGCTTAACGAACCGTATTTGCTCCTCTGTCAATTTGAATGATTTCTTTGATATAATATTGAAGTTTTTGCTGGAGTTGAGTTAGTTACCCAATTGTTTTAATTAAAAGAACGGTTAGTAACTATTGAAGGTGGAAAAAATAAATAAGAGTAATAATAATAAAAACAGTAATTAAAAAAATAATATTTAGTAATTAGAAGTATTTTTTGTTTTCAAAATCCAAATATTATATTATACGCAAATTTTAACGAACTTGCATTATCTGGGTTACGGAGGTTGTTTATTTTTTTTTTACTTGTGTTTACTTTATGAATTGATTTCTAATTCTTCGAGGTGATGTATGCTAAGTTTATAAAATAGTGCTTCTGTGTGCGATCATGTGGTTCCATGGGTTAACTAAAAACAAACAAACCGCAGGGGTAGGCAGAGAGAATGGACCGCCACACTACTCTATCCTGGCAAACCTATTTAGATTCCTCCAAAATTCATACAACGAGTCATACACGCACGTCGATTCCTCCGACTTCTAGCATGACCAACCTTTAAATTTTTATTAATTTGGTCATGCCATGTTTACCTTTAACTAAAAAACATCCCGAAATTCGTCTTTCAACTGAAAGAAACATAGAAAACCTCAGTCGGGACGCTGCTGAGGTTCAGCTCTTGTAGCTGGTTCTCTTACGTCTGATGGAAATATTGTTGGAAAGGTGATTTAGTGGGTTGTTGGTTTATTATTGATTTGGCCCGAGATTTTTTGGTTTGTAGAAAATTAGCTACATCATGAAATGAAGGGTTAACCCCGACGAAGTACTTCCGAAGGATGTTAGGAATAAATTTAAAAAGCCATAAAACTATTGATCCTTTCTTAATATATGTAAAGTAATCCTTTTTCGTATCCTGTGTAATAAAGTTTTGTTGATTTGGTAATTTAATTATTATTTGGTGTTGCCCCTAGAATTTTAATTGAATTCGTTTTAAAATAACTCATTGTCAAGATTGATATTAGAACACCTCGCAGTCGTTAACACCTGCATTCTTCTTCTTCTTTATATTCAATATTTTTTCTTGCGATCATTTTTATTAATAGTTTTTAAATTAATTGTATTTATGCATCAAAATATCATAACTGCGCTAAGCATCTGAAATCAAAAGGATTTAATAATAACAACAACAACAACAAACTTTCACGCCGTTTCCACGGAGGGGCAGGCAGAGATAATAGACCGCCACACTCTTCATCCTGACACTCCTCTTGATTTAACTCCACATTCATACAGCGAGTCACACTAGCACGTCAATTCTTAAGTCTTCTAACATGAACGACTATTAAAATTTGATTCATTTGGTATAGCCATGTTTTTTTACGGTCTTCCTCGACTCCGTACTCCATTCGCATCATTAACGTATACATTCTTGACAATTTTTTCTACATCCATGCGTTCCATCTGTCCAAAAGAATTATCGACGAGATGAATATAGAAAATGAAAGAATAAAAGTGTGTCCAGGATAGAACAGTGTGGCGGTATCCTCTGTGCTTACCACTCCGGAGAAATGGCGTGATGGTTAGGTAGTTAATTATCTCTTTCTCCGATGGCGCTCTCTCTTACGGGTCCACAGATTCGTCGCAATATTTTTCATTTAAATCTGTCCAGCACTTCAGCCATCTTCACCGCCTGTTAGCGCCTCACACCCAAATACCAATGCAGTTCTAAGAAACTAACTTATTAACTAACCATCACTCCGTCTCCCCGAAGGGGTAGGCAGAAAGAATGGACTGTCACGCTTTAACAGATGCGGCACTCCATTCTCCGCTTTTCGCCCCCGAAGGAGACGCGGTGTGATGGTTTACGAACCTCTTAGCCACCAATAGGCATCTTCTGCGCTAACTTCGATCGTCCAACATCCACAAAATAAATCTAAAACAAATAATATTAAAAAAAAATGTTATAAAATAAATAAATAAAATAAAAATAATTAAAAACACATAATGTATGATAGGGTGTCGAATGAAAATATAAGAAGTGAATGCGGTGCGAATGATGGTGTTATGAACAAAATAATGAAAGGATCATTAAGATGGTTTGGACATATGGAAAGAATGAATGAAGAAAGAATGATAAAAAAAATATATGTTAACGATGTAAATGGAACCAGAAATAGATGAAGACCGAGAAAAACGTCGCATGATCAAAAAAATTTAATATTGAATGTCGCCCATGTGAGGAGTCAGAGAAATCGACGCGCGTGCATGACACGATGTATGAATGTTGAGGAAGCGAGAGAAATATGTCAGGAAAGAAAAGTGTGGCAGTCCATTCTTTCTGCCTTTCGTAGAAGGATGTGGTTCCCCAAAATATGTTAATGAAATGTACGTAAAAAAATAGTCGAAAATAGAAGAAGCTTCTTCAGCCATCTTCCCTCGACTGCTGGATTGGGCCTCTGCCATTTTCCTCTACTCGTCCCTTCCACATTAGTTCCACACAGTTCCAAGTATAGTTTTGTATATGGTTATTTTTGTTTTCCCATGGATGCTATGTGATTTAAAGTTTTATACATTTTTGAATTTATTTTGCATTCTTCAATATGAGCAGAAAATAGCTCACTATTATGAAGAAGGAATCTGGTTGAATTATGAAGTCCCCTGGATCAGGAACCAAACGTTCTATCACCTAAACCACCACCCCGATTATTAGAAAGTTAGGTAATTAGCCAGAATGGTGAAAATTTGGAGCAAGTAGATGAGTTCGTGTATTTAGGTAGTATGTTTAAAAGAGATGGGCGAGTGGAGAGGGATATTGAAAGAAGGGTTGGGGCAGGCAACAAAGTGAATGGTGTACTTAAAATTATCATCGCAAACAAAAACCTATCCAAAAAATCTAGAATGGCAGTGCACAATGGTGTTCTTCTACCGACCCTTATGTATGGTAGCGAAGCATGGAACTGGCAAAAGAAGGATGAAAGTAGAATAAATGCAGAAATGAGATCTCTTAGACGAATGTGTTGATACTCTGTGTATGATAGAGTGTCGATGGTATCATGAACAAAATAATGAAAGGATCATTAAAATGGTTTGGACATATGGAAAGAATGAACGAAGAAAGAATGTAAAAAATGTATATGTTAACAATGTAAATGGAACCAGAAACCGACGACCTTCGTGGCAGAGTAGTAAGAGCTCTGGATTCCATTCCGAAGGTCCCGGGTTCGATTTCTGGCGATCTCAGTGTGATTGTCACACTGCCTTTGGTCTGGTGTAGAATTCACGTGACAATAAAATGGCGATAGATTGGCTACTTATCACATGTCACGAGAATCAATATAATAGCTAAAAAAATTAATTGTACACAGTAATTGGGTTCAAACGACCTGTTGTACACATAAAAAAAATAAAAAATAAAATAAATAAAAAAAAGAGGAAGACCGAGGAAAACGTGGCACGATCAAATAAATCATATATTGAATGTCGGCCATGTGAGGAGTCAGAGAAATCGACGCGCGTGCATGACACTATCTATGAATGTTGAGGAAGCGAGAGAAATATGTCAGGAAAGAAAAGTGTGGCAGTGCATTCTTTCTGCCTACACCTTCGGGGAGACGGCGTGATGGTTAGTTAGTTAGTTAGTTAGGTAATTAGTTATCTTTATAATATTTGTATTAAGGGTACATTGTACAGGTACCAGAACTAAATAAATGTTTAAATTCGGTAGGTACCTACCCATTTCTGTGCGAATTCTGACCGTCCCGATATAGCAGTTTCTTCTCAGAAGTGACCGATGGTTCGGCCTTACCGGATCGGAAACTTTTACCATAAGAGGAAAACAGAATGCTAATCCGTCGCCATCGGGTTTAAGGTTCTAGGTAGACACCTTGTAAATAGGTACCTATTTAATAACAATTTAGAATTCCCTTACCCGTGGTTTTATCTTCCACGATGCGCCATGGCCAATTGATCTTCTTAGAACCCCAGGAAATTATGAATCCTTTGAACCAAATACTTCCTTCTAAGCCATTAATTTTATTTATTATGTATAGTTCCTTTTGTTAGTACAATGAATACTGAAAACGATTTTATGATTATATTTAAATGTTAAAAATTAAAAATTACAATGTAAAGATTTTAAAATAATCCTATCCATAAGTAAAAATTAGCATAAACATTTTGCTAAAATAGTTTCGCAGAAACACTTTATTCATGGGGGTGCAATTTAAAAAAAAATACTTAATGTTTTGTTTTAACACCAGTTTATTACGTTTTATTTAAACTACCGACCGAAAAGAATGGTTAAAAAGTATACGTTAAGAATGTAAATGGAGTGCGGAGTCGAGGCAGCCCGAGTCGAGAGAGACTGAGGAAAAAATGGCATGACAAAATTAATCAAATTTTAACGGTTGGTCATGTTAAAAGCCGAAAGAATCGACGTGGGTGTATGACTCGCTGTATGAATGTGGAGGAAGTTAGAGAGGTATGTCAGGATAGAGTAGTGCGGTGGTCCATTTTCTCTGCCTACCCCTGCATTTTCATAATAATTTATATTTTATATAATATCTGATGTACGTCTTATGTCATCATTCTTGACAAGCTCAATGTATCCTTACGTAATACCTATATGCAATGTATTGAGTTTATGGCTATCAATAATATTACACTGTAATCAAATTTTGATAAGTCAAGCGCCGCTCTTAATTTGTCTAGAACGGGAAATTTCTTATCTTTACTTGCAAAAAAAGCTTATTTCGTTTATAAATGTACATTTTAATTATCTTGTAAACATTTATTAATACACGAGTTTTTAGATGTAAACAATAAAAAAAACACCAAATGAACATTATGAATTAATAAGGCATCATGTTTCGGGATGCTGATGTCCTTCATAGTGTAAGTAACAGTTACACATAGTGTACTAAATAAAAATATATGTTTTAATGTTTATTTTTTTATACACTTTGTATTTAACACTCACATTTATTAAAAAATCAAATATAATATCAAACATGTTTCGGACTAACCAGATTAATTTGGTCATGCCATGTTTTCCTCGGCTTCTTTTTCCACTCACGCTGCTTGTGTATAACTTTTTAACCATTGTTCTCTCATCCATTCGTTTCATATGTCCAAACCATCTCAAGGATCCTTTTTTAATTTTATCCATGATGCAGTCATCTGCCTTACATTTCTCTCTTATTTCATCGTTCGGTATTCTATCATACAACGTTTTCCCGCACATTCTTCTTAGTGATCTCATTTCTACGGCATTTATCCTGCTTTCATCCTTCTTTTGCCAGCTCCATGGTTCACTTCCATACATGAGGGTTGGCACTAGAACTTCATTTTGTACTGCCATTTTTGCTTCTGTGGATATATTTCTATTTGCAGTAATGACTTTGAGTGCGCCATTTATAGTTAGTTAGTTAGCTAATACATGTACGTTTATTAATTTAATCGGATATATTTATTTTGGAGTGTTATTAAATTATACCTTTACATATATGTATATACGAACCCTTTGCAGACGGGGAAGTTTCGCGTCTCCAGTTATGATATGTGGCTAGACGGTACGGACACGTGACATCTTCTGGAATCGAAACAGGAGACAGGCTGAAGGCGACACGAGGGAGTCGGCTAAGTTTCTTATTGTTGGTAACTAGATACAGCCTCCCCAAAGACACGAGTCTTCTCTATTTTCAGATACATTTTGAGTGAAAATTGCAAAAATAATATTTATAATTAACTAACTAACTAACCATCACGCCGTCTCCCCGAATGGGTAGGCAGGAATAATGGACTGCCACACTTTTCTTTCCTGACATATTTCTCTCGATTCCTCAACATTCATAGATCGTTTCTCTGACTCCTCACATGGCCGATATTCAATAGTTGATACATTTGATCGTGCCACGTTTTCCTCGGTCTTCCTCTATTTCTGGTTCCATTTACATCATTAACACATATTTTTTTTACCATTCTTTCTTCATTCATTCTTTCCATATGTCCAAACCATCTTAATGATCCTTTCATTATTTTGTTCATGACACCATCATTCGCACCTCTTATATTTTCATTCGACACTCTATCATACATTTATATCATAATCATAGATTAATCATAATATATTATAAATAGGTAAAAACTAGATGTCGCCAAGAAAGAGTACGAGAATATTTTAAATATAAGAGAGCGAGAGAGTAATACTTTGATTATTTCCGAAAGTAAATGAAAATGCACACGATGTGCAAGCTCAAGAACGATTATGGATTATTTTGATATAAGAGCAAATGAATTTTAGAGAAAATGGCAGTTTGTAATATATGTGTGAATGAAGAGAACTTGAAACAGGTGAGGGAATTTGTGTATTTAGGTAGCATGTTCACAGCGGATGGCCGAACGGACAGTGATGTTGAAAGAGAGGTTGGTGCGGGTAACGAAGTGAATGGAGCTTAAAAATAGTTATTGGAAACAAGAATTTATCAATGAAAGCGAAAATGGCCGTTCACGATGGAGTTCTGGTCAATAAGTTCAATAAGTTTATTATTATATTGTCTGCATTCAAATTTAAATAGCAATGATGCAGCCAAGTAGGAGTGGAACAATAATAATAAGAAAAAGTTAATTATGGTGTTTTTCTACCGACCCTTATGTATGGAAGCGAAACATAGAACTGGCAAAAGAAGGATGAAAGTAGAATAAATGCAGTAGAAATGAGATCTCTTAGACGAATGTGTGAGACTCTGTGTATGATAGAGTGTCGAATCAAAATATAAAAAGTTAATGCGGTGCGAATGATGGTGTCATGAACAAAATAATGAAAGGATCATTAAGATGGTTTGGACATATGGAAAGAATGAATGAAGAAAGGATGGTAAAAAAATTGTATGTTAATGATGTAAATGGAACCAGAAATAGAAGAAGACCGAGGAAAACGTGGCACGATCAAATAAATCAAATATTGAATGTCGGTATGTGAGGAGTCAGAGAAATCGACGCGCGTGCATGACACGATGTATGAATGTTGAGGAAGCGAGAGAAATATGTCCGGAAAGAAAAGTGTGGCAGTCCAGTCTTTCTGCCTACCCCTTCGGAGAGACGGCGTGATGGTTAGTTAATTAGTTAGTCAAGGTAATTATATTTCTTCTTAGAAGCGTAAGATACGCATTGGTCGTTGCGCATAGAATAGGTAGTAATATTATTATATAATTGAATGCGATATCGATAGCGAATTGTCCAAACAAATAGTGTGATATAATACTGACATTAAAGTATTATGTCAATGGATAAAATCCGCACGATCAATCAAAATACTGATTAAATTGCACAAATAGAGTGGCTACCTATGGTATACGCAAAATTTCCGATCGTGTCTACAGATCTGACATCTATGAGCATATGATGTCGCAACAGTCCATGCTATTCATATAATAATATCGAAGTGATAAGAAATATAGGTCGACTTTTTATAGCGTTGCTATGCGCACAATGTATGGTGCGTGCGGATGAACGAGGGCCAGTGGCGTAGAGAGATTTTTTTCTAAAAGACGACCTTCGTAGCAGAGTAGTAAAAGCTCTGAATTTAATATCGAAGGTCCCGGGTTCGATTCCCAGCGATGGCAGTGTGATTGTCACACTGTCTTTGGTCTGGTGTAGAATTCGCGCGACAATAAAATAGCGATAGATTGGCAACCTATCACATGTCATGAGAATCAATAAAATAGTTAAAAATATATTGTATACAGTAATTGGGTTCAAATGACCTGTTGTATACAAGGGGAAAAAATACATATTATCAATTATAAAGTGTAGAATTACCCTGGACATAGGAATGGTCAAAACATCCAAAACACCCACTAAATCACATTTCCAACAATGTTTCCAATAGACGATAGAGAAATAGTCATTAGGGACGGAAAATCCTTAAAAAGTAACACTATTTTTTTTATGAATTGAAGCGCGGTTTTTTATACTTAAGAACTTATTTTTCTCAATATGTTTCGAAGGCTTACACCTTCATCATTGGGAGAACGATATAAGCTTGGTTTGAGTAATATGTATTTTGGGATTTTGGGAAAATCCGTGTAGCTCGTCTTTCTGGACCAACGTTACGGAGTTCGTTGCAATCTCCATCTTCATGGTAAATTCATAAAAAAAATCGTCATTATGGAATTCCACAGTGAGAACACGTTAAGTTTATAGTACAGTTTTAATGATTTAAGTGGAGTCACTTTTAATTCATTTGAAAAAATATATATTAAAAAAATATACTCGTATATACATATAATATATAATATATATATACCACCACTGGCAAAAATATTTATTTAATATGGAGTTTTACATCACTGTTCACGAAACAATAAATTCTTATTTTACTATTTTGAATTTAAAATGTTTTAAAGCATATAAAAACAGTTTTTCATTTTTTACCGTTTGTTTCTACAGCAATATATGAAACGCTATCAATATTGTCACTAAAACCGTTTAAAATAATTTATTGTACAAATATTTTTAAATAAGATTCTTTATTTGAAATGAGTTGTTTAAGCAAAAAACAAATCAACCCCCGCCACTGACTCTTACATATGTATACACAACAATTATTATACAATGTACACGAGGTGTGGGTACGTGGAAATCACGGAAAAGCGATTACGTATACACAAATAAAACAGTCCTGAAAACTTTAGACAACATAAATTTAAATATATACGAACATTGAACGAAAACCGTTATGTACTAGTTAAAGTTAACAAATTAATTATTTACATAAAAAAGTATATAACTTACCATCACGCCGTTTCTCAGAAGTAGTAGACAGAGAGGGTGGACCTGTGGATTTTATTTTACTTACGATGCAATCATCTGCCTTACATTTCTTCCATATTTCATCGTTCGGTATTCTATAATCGAACCTTATAATATATGGAAGTGAAGCTTGGAATTGGCAGAAATATGTTGAAAGTAGGATAAATTCCGTAGAAATAAGGACTAAGAAGAATGTGCGGAAAACAATGTATGATAGAATATCTAATGATGAAGTAAGAAATGAATGTAAGGCGGATGAATGTGTGCTAAATAAAATTATGAAAGGGTCACTAATTTGGTTTGGACATATGGAACGAATGGATGAGAGAAGAATGGTTAAAAATACATAAACAAGTAGTGTGAATGGAAAAATAAGTCGAGGAAGGCCAAGGAAGACATTGCATGACCAAACATGAAGTAGGAATAATCGACGAGCGTGCACGTCAGGATGAGTGAATGTAGAAGGTGCGCGAGACTTATGTCAGGATAGAACAATGTGGCGACCCATCCTCTCTGCCTACCCCTCCGGAAAACGGCGTGATGGTTTGTTTGTTTGTATTATATTATGTATCATTTTATTCACATTTTTCTGAGTTATATCATTTCTACGGCATTTATTCTACTTTCGTCTTTCTTTTGCCAGATCTAAGCTTCACTTTCATATATAAGGGTTGGCACTAGAACTCCATTATGTACTGCCATATTTGCTTCAGTGGATATAATATATTAATTTTTGCAGTGATGACTTTGAGAACGCCATTTATTTTGCAGCCAACCCTTCTTTCGATATCTTTCTACATTTTTAGAATAGATTACATATTTAAGAATAAGATAATAAGAACCACACCCGATTAGTGTTTTACGATAAGATAACCTATAACTTATAAGAATCTCTAAACTGTTATTTATTATCAAATAGATAATCATTCTAATTTTAATCAATTGACTGCCGATCGTAATTGGGTTAAACGTATCTAAGATATCTTTTTCGTGTAACAAAGATACGGACACGTCCATCTTGTATCTTATAAGTACATTTCATTATGAGGAAATTGTTATAGTTACAGAGTTATTTTTATTTAATGATAAATGTATCTCACGTGATACCGATTGATTATTATGATATAAAAAAATTGTTTTAAAATACATAAAACAAACTAACTAACTAACCATCACACCGTCTCTCCGAAGGGGTAGGGAAAAAAGGATGGACTGCCACAAATTGAAAATATCTTTGCTTAATAAACTAATTATTAAAAAACACTTTCGGAGGATACCTTTATCTTCAGGTGTAAAAATATAATAAAAATTAAGCAAAGAAAGACTAATATAAAAACGCATTTAAAATTCAATACAATAATACAAATTTTAAAATGTGGTTCTGTGATATGGAGTCCTCACGAGGCGAGATATTCCGTTATGTTGGAGAGGGTTCAGAAAAAAATTCTGAGGTATCCTCTACATGAGGGAGTATGGTAGTTATCCGTGGCTCTATTCCACGGCATTTCTTTTGGGAATGCTCGGAATCAATTCTTCGAAGAGATGGACATCTAATAACCCATATCTTTAGATTAATTAAGGGATACTTCGAGAACTCGGCCGTACTGGAGGATGTTGGCCCTTTTTGTCCCCGATAGATATCTCCGACAGCGACAGCACAGATTGTTTTACCTACCGGCCGCCAGAACCAATCTGCCTCTGGTGACACCCGTGGGAAGAGCAATTAATCTGCTGAACGCGGTCTCCTCGGAGATCGACGTCTTTTATATTAGTGAAAGTACGTTCAGGGGACAAATACTTTTGAATTTAGAAAGTATCTTGTCTTCCTAATGTCGAACCATCACTAATGCATTCCTGGTATTTTGTTGTATGTGTATTATATTTTACCTGTACTCAATAGATGCCTTAAACATTTATACTGTTTGTAATGTCTTTTGAGTAAATAAACTGATTTGATTTTATTTGATTTGATTTGATTAAGGATCGTTGAAACAGGTGAGGGACATCTTGAGGTGTTTCATCGTCGCATGGACTTGGACTTGGACTTGGATCTTTTGGCTTACAGAGGTTCAGCTCATGTGGCTATTCCTTTTACATCTGATGGGAACATTGTTGGAAGGTGATTTGGTGGGTTGTTAGTTTATGCGGAGGCATGATTTGTGTGGCCCGGTGTGTTCCTCTCAAGAAGGAACGATTTTGGGCGCTTGTGGCGGCTGGAGGTGTTTGGGTCGTCGCATGGGTCACAACAGGCTGAAGAAGAAAAATAAAATGTTAGAATAGCTACAGACTTTTTTTGCCATTATCTTATTTGAAATCATATAAAAAAGATAAGATTAGGAAAAAAATTTGCTAATCCATAGTGTGGATTTAACCGAAACATATTATCAGTTTTCACCTTATCTTATGTATAGAAGCTACGATATTGTCTAATTTACAAGGAAGAGTATACAAACACACCTTTCTGATTTTAAGTTAGGTAAATAATTATCGACGAGAGACCTGCACTATCAAGTGTGATAACAAAATTATATGCATGTAAATAAAATCGTTATGTAATGTAGTTTTTATCGCTGATTTTGATTTAAATAAAGTTTTCGATATCACGATAGTACTCTCGTGGAGAATCGAGACCAAAGTACAAAAATAATTCTAAGAAATACCTGAATCGTAATATCTATATAAATAAAAGCCAATGTGTGTTATTGTGAAGACCATTTACTCGGTAAATAGCCAGCAGATTAAGTTGATTATTTCAGCATTGATTAAATGGAAACAGGCGGTGGTTAATGGCATACTTTTGTTACGAATCGAGCTGTAGTTTTAGTAGTACACGCGAATATAGACCTTAATAATCGAGCTCTGAGTCTATTACATAATATATTACAACCCTTGGTGGGTCTTACCCCCATCCAAGAACCGTCTCCATCCCGTCCTGTCTCTTGCCGCCACCTCCAAGTCTTGCTGCTCCAGGACCCGACAGTCGGTCACGGCACCATCCAACCATCGCAGTCTCGGCCTGCCGATGCTTCTTCATTCTAACTAACTAACTAACTAACCATCACGCCGTCTCCCCGGAGGGTTAGGCAGAAATAATTGACCACCACATCGTTCTGTCCTGACATATTTCTCTCGATTCCTCTGCATTCATACATCTTGTCATACGCACGTCGATTTCTCCGACTCCTCGCGTGACCGACATTCAATATTTGATTGATTTGATCATGCCACGTTTTCCTCGGCCTTCCTCTATTTAAAGTTCCGTTCACGTCGTTTACAAATACCTTCTTCACCATTATGTCTTCACTCATTCTTTCCATTTGTCCAAACCATCTTAACGACCCTTTCATTATTTTGTTCATAACACTTTCATTCGCACCGCATTCATTTCTTATACTTGCATTTGACACTCTATCATATACAGATTTACCACACATTCGTCTTACAGATCTCATTTCAATTGCCCTACAGGATTGATATTCAATGATATATTCAACTGGATTGATTTTCAATGATATTTTTATTCGTCACTATCATACACATATTTTCCACACATTTTAAAGTTTTAATATATGATATTTCTAATATATGATAGAGTGTCGAATGAAAATATAATAAATGAATGCGGTGCAAATGATAGTGTTATGAACAAAATAATGAAAGGATCATTAAGATGGTTTGGACACATTATGGAAAGTATTAATCAAGAAAAATTGTTTAAAAAGTAATTATTAACGACGAGGGAAATATGTCAGAAAAGAAAAGTGTGACAGTGGTCGAGGAGACGGCGTGATGGTTAGTTAGTTAGTTAGTTTTTATATTAAACTTAGATGGCTAAAGTTATGAACAAGACTTTCTATCGTTTCCTATGATGGTGGTCTTGGTGGTCGACGACATTCTGGAGACTGGTGCATCACCATCTTGGGGATCCTCGCTGGGTCCAACTTCTCAATCGTTTCACATCTGAATTGAGTTTATTATTGAAGTTATTTATATCGTGTGAATTAAAAAAATATTCCTATGCATTTAAACGTAGCGATTTTGAATCAAATAACTAAAAAAAACTCCATTGACAAACACCCCTTGAATCAGGCCCAAAACACATATTATTTATATGGAAAATTCCACGAAGACACCGGTCATCATAATCTGATGACTGGGTTCATAGGATATAATGTATTATATAGTTATTTACTAAACACAATAGCGTTATCTCGACCGGCACCAAGCGGTAGATTTATCGCGTTCCCCAAAGGGTTTTATATTGCAGGTTGATTAAGGCACATTCTCACAGAATGATCGCCACTTCAGGAGTATCGAATGGACTTCGACGACTTTCAATTTTTATTTTTGTATACAACAGGTCGTTTGAACCCAATTCTTCTTCTTATTCTTCTTCTTCTTTTAATAGATCTGACGATCTGTGACACAGAAATCATATCTCGTCGGATGATGAGATCCAGCTGTCCCTTCATCTCTTAGGCGGTCTTCCAGGTGGGCGGTGTCCGGAGAGGATTTCATAAATATGCAAGTCTGTCACCATCCATTCGGGCTACATGGCCCCTCCAGTATCTTCTTCTGAATCTACTCCACTGAACGATATCCTCTGTTTCGCAAGTTTTTCTAATCCCAATTACAATTTATTTTAGCTATTATATTGATTCTCATAACATATGATAGGTAGCTAATCTATCGCCATTTTATCGTCATGTGAATTCTTCACCAGACCAAAACTGTGTGACAATCACACTGCGATCGCCGGGAATCTAACGAGGGACCTTCGGTATGGAAGTCAGAGCTCTTATCACTCCGCGAAGGTCGTCAGTTCATTGTAAAAATAAATAAAAATAGGATTACCTTATTTGTAAAATTACAGCAAATTTAATTTATAAAAAGTATATATTTAATTTATTTAAGCATGGATACATCGAACCAGCGTTCCTATATCGCCCTTCCATCGAGGTTAAGGACGTCCTGGCTTTCGGGTCTCAGTCCTAGGATGCCAGCAAAGGAGGTGTTTTTTCATATCAAATCAAATCAAATCAAATCAGTTTATTTACTCAAAAGATACTACAAACAATTATTATAGTTTAAGACATCTATTGAGAACAGGTAAAATATAATAAATATATACCAGGAACACGTGAGAGATGGTTCGACACTAGGAATACAAGATACTCTCCAAAGTCAAGAGTATTTGTCTTCTGAACGTACTTTCACGAATATGAAAGACATCGATCTCCGAAGCGACCATGTTCAGCAGTTTGATTGCTCTCCCCACCGGCATCACCGTGTTTTGTTCCTCTATCGTCAGAGCTGCTGTTCGCTTTACTGATCCTCAATATTGCTCTTTCTATAGCACTTTGGTCAACTCTTAATTTATTGACGGTACTCTAAACAATGTTATGTGGCAATCATATGTAACTGCCATCAATTGTTACCAACACGCCGTGGCAGTCATATGTGATTGCCAACGGCTGAATTATTGGTAATGAAGGTCTTCAAACGCCGTCAGTCACGCGATAATATTATAGTATTATCTTATATGATTAAATTAAATTGTTTTTCTACGCCGGAATCCTGAAAAGTACCGTGGCTACCCAACGTGTCTAAACCCATAAGTTTACAGCGCCAAAACGCTGCAGTTAAATTGCTGCATTTTGCCGGTATAAAAAAGCTGGTACCCCAAAATAAAGAAAATATATTTAAAAAATCCTATGTAATATGTATCACAATTGTATTTTATTTTACGCGACAGCTGTTTCGTCAACCTATGTTGACATCATCGGGTGTTACAATGATGGTAAAATTATAATGATCAGGTGTTACAATCATTGTAACACCTGATGATATCAACGTAGGTTGACGAAACAGCTGTCGCGTAAAATAAAATACAATTGTGATACATAAAACAAAGTTTTATTTATTTATTTAACAGTTTATAATTTAAAAGTATCATTGTGTTTTGGCCAAAACAATGCACTCAATTCATATTAAGTTTAATTCCACTTAGTTCATCCATCTCGTGGCTCTCTTCTGAATAGCTCCCGAAAGCGGTCTAACCCATAAAACTATGTGGGATTAAACGAAACTTTATGGAATATATTTATTTATTATTAAAAGAGATTATTGAATTATGAAACATATCTCTTGATCGCTCGCAACAACAGCTTTGAAATTGAAGAATTATATATAGTATATGGTATAAATATCTTACAAAAGTGAACGATATTATTTATTGTTTCTTAAACAATGATGTAAAACTCCATATTTAATCATTAATATGAATGAAAACGTCAGATTTCTAGAAGTTTTATTATATTTTATGAGAATGACATGTTCCGCCCTTCTAAGGCATTATCAAATGTTGTATATACATTTGATAATGCCTTAGAAGGGCGAAACATGTCATTCCCATAAAATATAATAAAACTTCTAGGAATCTGACTTTTTCATTCGTATTAATTAGTCAACTATATTGTTTATTGTTTATTGAACAATGACGTAAAACAACATATTAGAAAATGAATACGAATGAAAACGTCAGTTTTCTAGAAGTATTATTATATTTTATGGGAATGACATGTTTCGCCCTTCTAAGGCATTGCCAAATGTGACATTTATTAAACATCTAGAAAACTGACGTTTTCATACGTATTAATTATGAACGATACTAAATCGGATGGGCAATAATAAAGTTATATTTTTCAAGTAGCAGTCAATGAGTAATCGAAAGTGTGATTCGGTCCAACGCCAGCCGTGCTGTGTCGGCGAATCGCGCTCTGTGGGAACCGGGCTTAACTGCAGACCGGCGATATTGCATTTCATTCATGGCCGATTGACGCGCAAAACCGCGGGCGCCGCTCTCGGCTCGGAAGATTTCGTGTGAAGATTTTTTTATCCCGCCATGCAAAACAAAAATAATCAACATGGCGGCGGAATCGCCGCTGTGGGTAGGTACCTACCTACTCCTCGTGTTTAACAATGCATGTTTATAATGCTGAATAAAGAAAAACGATCAAAAAACAACCTAAAAAAATACTTCACTTCGGATGACTAGCTCGATGTGAACCCGCGCTTTTTTTTGCTTTATGTAGTAAATTAAATTTTGTAATGTATATTATTTTTAAAGTAGACAGTAGTGTTTTTAGATTAAAGGTACATGCTGCAAGGAAAATTAAAACACATATACATCATTAAGATGGTTTGGACGTATGGAAAGAATGAATGAAGAAAGAATAGTAAAAAAATTATAACTAACTAACTAACCATCACGCCGTCTCCCCGAAGGGGTAGGCAGAAAGAATGGCTAGACGGTACGGACACGTGACATCTTCTGGGATCAAAACAGGAGACAGGCTGAAGGCGACACGAGGGAGTCGGCTAAGTTTCTTATTGTTGGTAACTAGATACAGCCTCCCCAAAGACACGAGTCTTCTCTATTTTCAGATACATTTTGAGTGAAAATTGCAAAAATAATATTAAAATTAACTAACTAACTAACTAACCATCACGCCGTCCCCCCGAAGGGGTAGGCAGAAAGAATGGACTGCCACACTTTTCTTTCCTGACATATTTCTCTCGCTTCCTCAACATTCATACATCGTGTCATGCACGCGCGTCGACTCTGACTCCTCACATGGCCGACATTCAACATTTGATTTATTTGATCGAGCCACGTTTTCCTCGGACTTCCTTTATTTCTGGTTCCATTTACATCATTAACATATAATTTAATTAAGTATGTTTACAAGAGATGGGCGAGTGGAGAGGGATATTGAAAGAAGGGTTGGAGCAGGCAACAAAGTGAATGGTGCACTTAAAGTTGTCATCGCAAACAAAAACCTATCCAAAAAAGCTAGAATGGCAGTGCACAATAGTGTTCTTCTACCGACCTTTATGTATGGAAGCGAAGCATGGAACTGGCAAAAGAAGGATGAAAGTAGAATAAATGCAGTAGAAATGAGATCACTTAGACGAATGTGTGGATACTCTGTGTATGATAGAGTGTCGAATGCAAATATAAGAAGTGAATGCGGTACGAATGATGGTGTCATGAACAAAATACTGAAAGGATCATTAAGATGGTTTGGACATATGGAAAGAATGAACGAAGAAATAATAGTAAAAAAATTATATGTTAACGATGTTCTTCTTTCAATATCCCTCTCAACTCGCCCATCTCCTGTAAACATACTACCTAAATACACGAACTCAACTACTTGCTCCAAATTTTCACCATTCACGCTAATGTTGCAGACTGTCATGGTTTCTTCCTTTTCAAAAATCATTACCTTGGACTTATGTACATTCATCATCAGATCATTTGGCATGCATACCTCATACATACAATTCACCAGGACTTGAAGTTCATGCTCGTTGTCTGCAAGTAGGACAGCGTCATCCGCATACAAGAGACAGCTTACTGACACTCCGCTCATTTTGGCACCTACGTCCAACCCTTTCAGCTCTTATTAAAAACTTACTATAAAGAATTGCTTCATTGTTCAAGAAACAATTAATATCGACATTTTCTCAAGCTTGAATATTGTTGGCACCTCATTCCTAATGTATGTAAGTCGGTCGATAATTCTATCCAATTATAAAGAATTTTTCGAATATTTGACGTACAGGTATGTAACTACTCACTGGATTATTACATTTTGACACCTAAAGGTGTGAAATTTCTATACAAGAATTACGTTTTCACACAATGAAATATATAGTGCGGACTCACAAATACTTATACGAGTTTATATATATACCATAATTTTATTTAATACTTTCTCCTCATTATAATAAAAAATAATATGAATTCACTGAAAATTTTATATCAAAATATAATATAAATTCTTTTGTATTATATAAATACAACAGTGGTGGCAGATAATTTTTTTTTTTTTAAATTTATATAAATGCGGTGGAAAGTACTCGTAGATATCTTAGAATAATCATTAAATTACGAACGAAAGCAGGGTTAGTAAAATTATAAATAGTTGATGTAAAATACTTATATGAGACACTGAGGGATCGCGTGAGGAACACCAGAATAAGAGGGATATGTGAGGTTGAGGATATTATAAGATGGAGCAGACAGCGAAAAAGGGACTGGTACGGTCATGTCCAAAGAATGGACACCACCAGACTCCCCTATATTGCATTGCATAATCAACCTCATGGGACTTGTCCTCGTGGAAGACCTCCTAAAAGATGGAAGGACAGCTGGGCAATCTACCTCACAGGAGGAGCAGCACTCCGGAGAACAGATCACATAGGTCTACAATAAGGAAGAAGAAGAAAAAAGAAGAAGATGTAAAATAAATGTGGGGTTCAAACTGTCAGTAGGGTCGCGGCGAGTCACATCTTGCTGGAAGGCGTGAACGCCCAATTCCAATCCACCGGCAATGCTACTGACTAGTCCAACTCGTTAACGTCCTTGTCGCGAACCCCGGGCAATGGGATCACACTCATTACCGTACGATCACACTATATAACGAGGGGATGAAAGGTGAGTTTCTGGCGCCTCCAAACCAGATCCAACCAGCTAAGGGAAGGTATACCCGACAGAAAAATCCACCTGAAAAGGCAACGGGAAACCACTTTAGTCATCTTTTCCCAGTAATCAATATGGCTAATACAACCATGCTTTTGCTGCAGTGGTACCTGACACGGTACCGGAAGAAGAAGAAGAAGGTGTAAAAAAGATAGATATAGATAGATTGATGATTATAAATATATATGTCAGGATAGAACAGTGCGTTGGTCTTCTCAGTAGT
Organism: Lepidostoma basale; assembly: GCA_022606425.2. Taxonomy (NCBI): domain Eukaryota; kingdom Metazoa; phylum Arthropoda; class Insecta; order Trichoptera; family Lepidostomatidae; genus Lepidostoma; species Lepidostoma basale. The sequence goes on along the minus strand of JAHDVF020000333.1, from coordinate 2,485,578 downwards.
GTCAGGATAGAACAGTGCGTCGGCCTCTTTACTTTGGTTAGTGATTAGTTAGTTTTTTTATTTATTTTATGATGATTTATTTTTAAGTGCGCCGTTTTATAAAATCAATAACTCCAAGGGCGCACTACGAAAAGACTTACCCCCAATGCAGTCTTTAGTTGTCTCTTATTCAACGTATCAATACTAACAGAAGGGCTATTTCCATGCCAACGGACCCGCAACGCTGAAAGCACGATCGTAAAAACTTGCTTTATTAGCACAGACTTGAATCGCATTGTTGTTCGCACTTGTTTCCACTGATCGGAGTGAACGTTGCCTTTCCGTTGGCGTGTGTATCCAGTACAGGTCCGTGGTTGAGTTATACGCTCTTAAGGTGATTAAATCACGAAAAGTGTTCTTTAATTTTTTTAATACAAATAACTAACTAACCTAACCTAACCATCACACTATTCCATGAAGGGGTAGGCAGAATTATTCTATATTCCCTCGTTTCCTGTACATTCACACTTTGTGTCATGCACGCACAGCGATTTCTCTGACTCCTCTTGATTATTATGTGGCTTATAAGCCATGGTATACCATGATAAAGCCATGGTATACCATGATAAAGCCATGGTATACCATGATAAAGCCATGGTATATCATGGCTTTATCCCACTGAATTCCTATTGAACATGCTGGGGACCAATAGTCTACAGGTAAGGAGGGATGGGTTCACACTTACCCATTTCTTCAGACTAATCACGGGATTCTTTGAGAATTCCGTCATCTTGGAGGCTATCCATCTTTATGATCCGGGTGGTTATCTTCTACAGGGTAACACTGACTGTTTTATCTCCCAGCATGCAGAACCAATCTGACTCTGGTGATGCCGGTGGGAAGAGCAATCAAACTCCTGAACATGATCGCTTCGGATATCGTCGTCTTTCACATTCGTAAAAGTACGTTCAGGAGACAAATACCCTTGACTTCATTCATCTCTCATAAGTTCCTGTTCTCAATAGATGCCTTGGACTTGAACTTGGAAGTCCCACCGATCCCATTCACCTCACCGAGAGAGGTAAAACAACAAATAAAATAGCCTTTAACTATAATTGTTGTTTGTAATATCTATTGAGATAATAAACTGATTTGATTTGATTTGGTTTGATTATTATTAAGGAAGGACGGCAAAGCGTAGAGTTGGGCGGTTGCGTTGGCGCGACGATATCCGGAGAAGTGCGGGAAGTGCCTGGATGCGGATCGCTCAGGATAGAAGAAAATGGAAAATGCGAGAGGAGGCCTACTTCCAGGAGTGGACGGTCAATACAGGCTGAAGAAGAAGAAGAAGAAGTAGAAGATTATTGATTATGTTATTAGAAATAAAGGTTCATTGACCGAATGCCTGATTTGAACGCCGCCTCTGCATCTAAAGACTGGTCTAAGGCAACTGACTTGAAAGCGACCCTGGATTAATTTGTATAGGAGGAGAAACACGATACACGATCAAAGCAAAAGGGAAAAGAATCCAAAAAATGTGTGATCGTTGAGTAACAAAAAAACTAATGGATCTTGTTAGTTAGCTCGCGCCATTAACACGCGAACTAGGTAAAAAGGCACCGCAAAAAATGCGACCGCAAAAATTGCAATCGCGCATCATTAAAAAAAGGTGTATACAAACTGGCCCAAAATAAGGTATTCTGAACTCCAGATAGGCGGCCTCTAATCCCTGATAATTGTATGTGGTCAGCCATTTTGTGTTTGTATATATTTTATCTGTGTTGTTCCCACTATACAAAGTAATCTAAAATTATTAAGACAACTTCAAAAGGGGGTGGATTTATATATTTTCTCTATTGAATGAAGGCTTCATAAATATATATTTTTGATACTCCATTGTTTTGGCCGAAACACTATGATACTTTAACATTTTATAACTGTTAATGCAAGAACTTTGGTTTATATCACAATTGTATTTATTTTACGACAGCTGTTTCATCAACTAATGTTGACATCATCAGGTGTTACAAAAGATATATATAAATATATATGTTTTTGTAATACCTGATGATGTCAACATTGGTTGATGAAACAGCTGTCATAAAATGAATACAATTGTGATATAAAACAAAGTTTTTGCATTAACAGTTATAATATATTTTTGAACCAATTTTTTCTTAAATTCATAAAAAATTAATCACTATTCCATATTGACATACGAGTATTTCATTTTTGTACGTCTGAAAGAAGGGTTGGGGCAGGCAACAGAGTAAATGGTGCACTTAAAGTTGTCACCCCAAACAAAAGCTTATCCAAAAAAGATAAGATTGCAATGCATAATGGTGTTCATGTGCCGACCCTTATGTATGGAAGTGAATCATGGAACTGGCAAAAGAAGGATGAAAGTAGAATAAATGCAGTAGAAATGAGATGTCTAAGACGAATGTGTACTAAATCTGTATATGATAGTGTCAAATGAAATGAAAGTGTTATGAACAAAATAATGAAAGGGTCGTTAAGATAGTTTGGACACATGGAAAGAATAAGTGAAGAGAGAATGGTGTAGAAGGTATATGTAAATAACATGAACGGAGCTAGAAATAGAGGAAGGCTAAGGAAAACGCTACTAGAAAAGAGAGTAAGAAAAAACCAAAACACATACATCGCATTCATAGACCTGGAGAAGGCTTTCGTCAGGGTGGAATGGAGGAAGCTCTTCGAGATCTTGAAAAAAATTGATATTAAATATAGAGATAGACAAATAATCCAGGCGCTATACAAGAATGAGGCCGCCATAATCAGATGTGACGAGGGCACAAAGGAAGCCAATATAAGACAAGGGGTAAGACAGGGATGCTCTCTGTCACCTGCTCTTTTTAACGTTTACATACAGAATGCGATTGACGACTTGAGAGAGAGAATGAGTCACAGAGAAGGTGTAAGGATACACGGGCAAAAGATAGACATGATAAGGTTTGCTGACGATATTGCTATGGTTGCTGAAAGTGAGGAGGAACTGCAGGAGGCCTTAGATACTTTGCAAGACATTCTTCAAGATAGCTACAACATGAAGATAAATAAGGACAAAACAAAGCTGCTGACTGTAGGCCGAACGCAACATCAGATGAGAGTAGTGATGTCAGGAGTTCCACTAAAGAACACCAAGGAGTTTGTCTACCTCGGGAGCAAAATAACATGGGACGGTCGGTCTAAGAGCGAGGTCGACAGCCGTATACATCAGGCTAGGCTAGCATTTAACAAAAGGTCGAAAATAATAGAGTCAAATATTATAGACCTAAAACTGAGAATACTCCTCATCAAGACCTATGTATGGAGTGTCTTGATGTACGGCTGCGAGACATGGTGCCTATCCGAAAGGGATAAGCGGAGACTAGAGGCTTTTGAGATGTGGTCCTATAGAAGACTCTTTGGAATTTCCTGGAGAGACCACATCACGAATGAGGAAGTTCTTCAAGGAATCGAAGGAGGAAGGCACCTGCTCAGGACCTTGTCCGAAAGGCGTGCAAGATGGATCGGCCATGTAATACGTCAAGAAGGTCTCTTGCATGCCATAATGGAGGGTATGATCGAGGGGACAAACTCTAGGGGACGCCCACGCCGAGAGTACCTGGAGGACCTGTTGGTGGACGTACGCTGCTCATCATATGCAGATTTCAAAAGAGCCGCACAAGACAGGGAAAAATGGAAGAGAATAATGGAGGAAATTGCTGCAAACCAATCCCAGGATTGAAACCAGAGAAGAGAAGGAAAACGTGGCACAATCAAATCAATCAAATATTGAATGTCGGTCACGTGAGGAGTCTGAGAAATCGACGTGCGTGCATGACAAGATGTATGAATGAAGAGGAATCAAGATAAGTATGTCAGGACAGAACAGGGTGACGGTCCATTCTTTCTGCCTACCGCTCCGGTGGGACGGCGTGATGGTTAGTTAGTTAGTTTTTAATAAAATAAAATAAATTATAATAAATAATCAGCTTGAACCAGAGGAGCGGGTTGCCGCAACTGGTCAAAGCTAAAAATCAAGTGGAATTAAACTTTACAATAAATACGAATTGTAAAGGAATTCTAAATTTATTTTTATTTTCATTTCATAACGAAATAATCAGGCAGATGCAAAAAAATGAACATATACACATAATGTATTATTCATTTTATAATTAAATAATGTATAAAAATCTCAATTAAGAGCCGACAATATTATTATAATATATTACTTAATTTATTGACTATATGCAACTCATAAATAAATAAATAAATATTCATATATGTCACCAGGTTATATTTTATGCACCCCATTATTTTACTACACTTTTTATAAACACGTTTCGGACTGTAGACCCCTTTCCTCAGTGTAACAAAATTAACAGAGTAATTAAAAATTATTAAAATTTACATACAGTTTATTTGGAAAACATTTTCTGTAAGAATTTTTAAACATCTCTCATAAAATTGGGCTAAGGTACATAACGTTTCACACAGACCAAGAACTATGTTTTAATATTACCGGTGGACGATTATAAAATAGGCATGCAAAAAGTGGTCAGATAAGACATTTTTTGCGGTATTTATTTAAAGCGATGATTTCATAAAATAAACAAATAATAGTATTACAAGTGATAAAGATGCGATCGTACAATGGTCTTAAACTTTGAACCTGAATCAAGAATTATAAATCAATTTAATTATTTCTTCATACATACATTTTCCTCATAGTGAATATGAAATACCATTGGCATTGAATATTCAAAGTATTTTTATATATTCTCTTAATCATCAGTGATTCGTAAAAATGATATCACAGACCACTCCAGTTTATTGGTTGATTGATCATTAACCAAGTACATGGTTTTAATACACTGCAACTAGGGTAACCCGTTCTAGGGAGGCATTTTCGCACTCTATATATTATAATCTCAACAGAAAAAATACAAAATTAGGGAACAAATGACAAATGGAGAACAAAACGTATCTTACACTTATTAAGTCTGAAGCAAGCCATTTTTTGTGGTTTGTCATACTTAAAAATAAAATTATAAACTCACTAAGTGAAAAGTGTTTACAAAATTTATTTCGTTATTTGAAATTTTATGGTAAAAGTTCATTCGAAAATAGAAAATAAACGTTTTCATCAAACGAAAACGTCTATTTTCTACAAGTTTTATTATATTTCATTTAAAGGACACGTTTTGTCTCTCTAAGGCCTAGGTTCTCTAAGCGGGCGATAACGCCCCCTTGTGGGCGTTTGAGACTTTCAGGGGGGCAGTAGAAGACCCAGAAAAAATAGAGAGCGTGGGCAGATAAAAAAATATAGTCTAAAAGGACAAAAAAAACACGCTAATTATTTCTTCCTTTTCTTCGTTCTGTATTCTACCATATGTCGTTTTCAGATATATGAAAGATTCAATAATATTTTAAAATTCAACTATGTGTTTCTAAATATTTTGAACAACTTTTATGGGAGGGGGGCGTTGAACGTTTATTTTTCTTGTAAAGGGGGCGGTGGCCCAGAAAAGATTGGAAACCTATGCTCTAAGGCATTATCAAATGTCCAAATACTATTTTAAAGCTATTTACTTATTTATAAAAATTCAACTATATTCAAAACGACATTTTCTATTGTCTCTGAAGTAACATGTTTTTGTATATGTCTATTGTCATTTCTTGTGGGTCGTTTAAATTTTTTTGCTCATTAAATTGTAAATTTTGGGTCCGAGATAGTTAACAAACATTATTTACAGCAATTTTTAATTAAGAAATTAAACTTTTTATTGATTTTTTTTTCATTTATTAATATGCCACTTGATACTTAATCTAGGGGACGGTAACTCATACGACGGTATATGCAAGGGTTTGTACTCGTAAATAAAAATTACACAAAATGCAAGCGTTTTCACCTGTTGAATCAGGTCTTTCAACAGAACTTCTAAAGGTATCAATTTGTTTCATGTAGGTATATAAGATTATATAGTACAACAACGGTTTCATAAGAACTTTCGTTTATCTTCTATGATATATTTGTGTTGTAGATGTTTTATTTGTCTTTTTCTTTTTTATATACTTTGTATATACAACACTAACTTTAATTTTTTTTAAATTAAATATCAGACATGTTTCTGGCAACCCGGTCCTTCCTCAGTGATATTATAAAGATATTTAAAATTTTATAAAATTGTTTACAAATATTGACAGATGTTATAAAGATTTATTTTGGAACGATTATGCTTTTATTATAACAAATATTATGAATCAATAAAAAATTTAATAAATAATGGCGTTGAAAATTTGCATGTTAATAATAGAAATATAACTTTGAGCATTCTCGAAATTTTATAAATTAAAAAGCAATTAAAAATAAAGAAAATATTATAAATAATCAAATAAATTTATCATCAAGTCCTATCTTTGATTTATTTCCTTTGTTGTAAGTAAATCAACGATAGGACTTGATGATAAATGTACCTGAACCCCAATAAATACTGTAAATTATTATTTTTAATTGATTCATAATATTTGTTATAACAAAATAATAAACGTTCCAAATTAAATCTTTATAACATCTGTCAAAACTGATCATCAAAACATCAAAATCATTTTATAATATTTTAAAATCTTTATAATATCATTGAGGAAAGACCGGGTTGTCCGAAACATGTCTGATATTTAATTTTAAAAAAATGAAGTTAGTGTTGTATATACAAAGTATCTAAAAAATAAAGAGACAAATAAAACTTTCATTTATTTTAATTATTTTATTTATTTTAATACAGTTGAAATATCAGGTAAAACTCTACTAAACGAAGTAAACTTGAGATGTGTGTTTGAATAGAATAGTATGGCGGACAGTTCTATCTGCCTACCCCTCCAGATAATCTGCGTGATGGACAGTTAGAATTTAAAGTCTTCCGAGGCTTTCGCTCGCTTGAATAGCATTTTGATTTGCATTTAGCCCGGGGTATAGCGGGTCCGAAGTGGATGCATTTTAAAGTGGGTAATTTAGAAATAACTAAACAGTGTTCCCACACAGTTCATCGGTCAACACTTCACGGACAAATGAGCTGATGCTGTGAGACTATTCCGGGATAATGAATCACGCTCCGTCACCAATCTCCGCAATCTCTCGAGTAAACGGAAACCTGAAGCAAAAAGGGTTATATAAGATTGTGCATTAAATAATTAAAACCCTTCATTGAAATAATTTATTTACGTATTTAAAATACCAAGAAAAAATCGTGGCACGATCAAATAAATTGATGACAAAGAGAGATGAAGTAAGCAGAGAAGACGATTCTGGAGGACCCACATCGAGAGGAAGGATTCAGCGAGTATTCCCAAGATACTCTCCAAAGTCAAGAGTATTTGTCTTCTGAACGTACTTTCACGAATATGAAAGACATCGATCTCCGAAGCGATCATGTTCAGCAGTTTGATTGCTCTCCCCACCGGCATCACCAGAGGCAGGTTGGTTCTGCATGCTGGGAGATAAAACAGTATGTGCTGACGCTGTCGAAGATAAACATCCGGAACATTGTTTATATTATATTTTATGTGTACTCAATAGATGCCTTAAACATTTATATTGTTTGTAATGTCTGTTGAGATACTAAACTGATTTGATTTGATTTATAAAGAAGGCTTTTTTTTTACTAGAAATATGAAAAGTGTTTATATAAAAGCCCAAATAAGAAACCTTTAAAGATGGTAAGTGTACTGTAGGAAACAACGAGAATCTATTTAATTTATATGTGGGATCAAAAGTAAATCTCACATTACTTCTGCCAAGAATATTAAAATAATTTACGATGGATTCGCTCATTCAGATTCCCAGAAAACTGTTGAGAATGCCAGCTATGTCTAAAAATATGTCTATTTGGAATGTGAGAAAAGTTGCATGTCTTATGTACAAAATTTCGTTTCCCATCATAAATATTTTTCTTGTAAAATTATACGCCATCCAATCATGCATTGTCAGCACAAAACACTGGAGCTGAGTCTAGTTATTACCACAAGCACAATAATATGAACTTCTCGCCTTTTATCTAAAAGGTTAAACCGAAAAGATAAACCCATAGTCCTCCCCGCATCTTTACAACTATAATAGAAATGTACGCACGTCGATCTAAGAAAACCCGTAACAGAGAACTTTTTTTTATTCTCAAATAATGATGTTAAACTCAATATATAAAGTAATCAAATCAGTTTATTTTCTCAAAAGATATTATCAAAATTAATGTAATTTTGATTTTTTTTAAAAAGACAACATGGTATATCATACTTTCGTATGAAGCACTTCATTTGTGGTGTTGCATTATTCAAAATAATTTTAAAACACTTTTCAACGTATTTATTGTTTCTTGAACAATGATGTAAAACTCCATATTAAATATTTAATAGTAATGAAAACGTCAGTTTTCTAGAAGTTTGATAATGCCTTAGAAGGGCGAAACATGTCATTCCCATAAAATATAATAAAACTTTTAGAAAACTGACGTTTTCATTCGTATTAATTACTTTTCAACTTAATTAATGTTTAATTGAAATTTCTTGGTAGAAGTTCATTTTAAATAATGAAAACAATAAAAAAATTATAGAAAATTTATTTATTATTATGTAATTAGTAAGCTTCCACTTGTGTTTTTGTTTACCGGTTACGGCAGCTTGCTGCGCCAGACCTTGCTGCTAGACCAGGCGATGGCAGCGAGCTGCCGAAACCGGTCGAACATAAACAAGTGGAATCACACTAAATACGTAATGATAAAGAAATTTTATATAATTTTTTTTTTGTTTTCATTACATTTCAACTTGTTTTTTGTGAAAAAAACATGTCGAAGCCATTTTTTTGATATTTTTTTTGTTAAGTTATATTGTATCGTAGGTTAAATATTAAATCCAGGTAACGCTAAATTTTATGGTTTTGAGTTTATGCACGTAGGAATAAGGAATCGAGGAAGACATGGCCAAAGTAATCCAATTTTAAAAGTCGGCCATGTTAGAAGTCGGAGGAATCGACGTGCGTGTATATTTCCCTGTATTAATGTGGATGAACTTGAGAGATGTGTTAGAATAGAGTAGTGTATAGAGTAACGGTCCAATATCTCTGTCTGCCCTTGCGTGCAAACGGCTTGATGGTTAGCTTTATGCCATTGATCCCTATTATGTAAACATACTTTCCAAGTCCTTCCTAGAAAAATAATGAATAATACCTAAATAAGAATTTTAATTTTGTTGTTTATTTAATCGGTATCTACCTGTGTAAATAAGGGTTGTAATTACTATTATAATATACCTGTTAACTAAATACTAATACTAAGAAGCAATTTCTACGGTGAAATTTAAAGGAATGGGTAAACAAATTATTATATTTACTAACTAACTAACCATAACGCCGTCTCCCCGAAGGGGTAGGCAGAAAGAATGGACTGCCACACCTTTCTTTCCTGCCATATTTCTCTCGCTTCCTCAACATTCATAGATCGTGTCATGCACGCGCATCGATTTCTCTGACTCCTCACATGGCCGACATTCAATATTTCGCACCGTGAGTGTAAAACCGAATTAAGTGCAAATATACATTTTGGAGCTATGGGAGTTTAAAGACTTCTATTGCTTGGAAAAACTGATTTTTTTAAAATAAACCAATGATTTTCGGTTTATAGGTAGGTATATTACTATAAACCGAAAATCTTTGGTTTATTAAAAAAAAAACAGTTTTTCCAAGCAATATGAAGTCTTTAAACTCCCATATCTTCAAAATGTATATTTGCACTTAATTCGGTTTTACACTCACGGTGCGATTTGATTTATTTGATCGTGCCACGTTTTCCTCGGTCTTCCTCTTTTTCTGGTACCATTTACATCATTAACATATAATTTTTTTTACCATTCTTTCTTCATTCATTCTTTTCATATGTCCAAACCATCTTAATGACCCTTTCATTATTTTGTTCATAACACCATCATTCGCACCGCATTCACTTCTTATATTTTCATTCGACACTCTATCATACACAGAATATCCACACATTCGTCTAAGAGATCTCATAAGAGATTCCATGCTTCGCTTCCATACATAAGGGTCGGTAGAAGAACACCATTGTGCACTGCCATTCTAGCTTTTTTGGATAGGTTTTTGTATGCGATGACAACATTTTAAATCATCTAAATTCCATAGAACTATCTATTGAAACCTAAATAAATACAAATTTAACTAATTGAACGCTAAGGCATTAACATTTTGGAATTCCATAATTATATATAATACTTAGGAAATTGAAAATAGCTTTGTTTAATCCACTAATTATTAAAAAAAAAATTAAAAACACGACGTGTTTCGGAGAATACCTCCATCTTATACCTCCAAACGGCGTGTATGAATGTAGAGGAAGTGAGAGAAGTATGTCAGGACAGGACAGTGTGGCGTTCCATTCTTTCTGCCTACCCCTCCGGGGAGACGGCGTGAAGGTTAGTTAGTCAGTTAGTTAGTTACAATTCTACAATCCGTATTCCACAAACAAAATATAGTCTTCTATTATTTTTAAATTTTTACTGTTATGTTCTGAAAACTTAAGCTTTTTAAATAATAATTAAATAAAACGATGTTTTTTTAACTACTTCCACTTTTGTCTTTATTTAGACAGTGACCGGTTTCGCCAGGCTCGCTGGCATCGACAGACTGGTCTGACAAACCGGTCGCTGTCTAAATAAAGACAAAAGTGGAAGTAGTTAAAAAACATCGTTTTATTTAATTATTCTTTAAAATGAACTTCCATCGAGAGATTTCAGTAAAATCAATTGTTTATATTGAGCTTTTTATCTTGAGAGTGTAAGAAATGTGATATATTTTAAAAACATATATTTCTGTATAGCGGAATGGAGAAATAGTGAAAATATATTGATAATTATATTGTTCCCTTAGGAAAACGCGTTTGGCTGTTCGCTGTGTCATGTCCGTGGAATTTATTACATAGTAACTTTTACTTAGGTATTTGATGAGCAAAAGTTGAAGAATTTTGAAGTGCATTAGTATTCTGAAGGCTTGCAATGGGCCGGTTTCGATTGCTGGAATACACAAATATGGACGCAATCGGACACGACAAACTATTTGGAACCACATTATAAATGCTTTTGAATCGTTTTGACACTGCCTTCCCTCTTCAAAAGTATTCCAATGCATGCTGGGGACCAATAGTTTACAGATAATAAGGGATGGGTGCACACTAACACATTTCTTCTGACTTATCAGGGGATTATTTGAGAATTCCGTCATCTTGGAGGCTATCCATCTTTATGTTCCGGATGGTTATCTTCGACAGCGTCAGTACATACTGTTTTATCTTCCAGCATGCAGAACCAACATGCCTCTGGTGATGCCGGTGGGGAGAGCAATCAAACTACTGAACACGATCGCTTCAGAGATCGATGTCTTTTATATTCGTGAAAGTACGTTCAGATGACAAATACTCTTGACTTTGGAGAGTATCTTGTATTCCTAATGTCGAACCATCTCTCATGCGTTCCTGGTATTATATATTTTTTATGTTTTACCTGTTCTCAATAGATACCTTAAACTATAATTGTTGTTTGTAATATATTTTGAGAAAATAAACTGATTTGATGTGATAACTAACTAACTAACCATCACGCCGTCTCCCCGAAGGGGTAGGCAGAAAGAATGGACCGCCACACTTTTCTTTCCTGACATATTTCTCTCGCTTCCTCAACATTCATACATCGCATCATGCACACGCGTCGATTTCTCTGACTCCTCACATGGCCGACATTCAATTTTTGATTTATTTCATCGTGCCACGTTTTCCTCGGTCATTTCTGGTTCCATTTACATCGTTAACATATAATTTTTTTACCATTCTTTCTTCATTCATTCTTTCCATATGTCCAAACCATCTTAATGATCTTTTCATTATTTTGTTCATAACGCCATTATTCGCACCGCATTCACTTCTTATATTTTTATTCGACACTCTATCATACACAGAGTATCCACACATTCGTCTAAGAGATCTCATTTCTACTGCATTTATTCTACGTTCATCCTTCTTTTGCCAATACATTTTGTGTTAAATAGCTGGAAAATGCTTTTATATAGTTGAGTATCATTTTTTTTAGATTGAAAGTGTAAGTATCTTAAGAGACCTCCCATTATTTACTACATATAGGGATCTGATAAATATTATTATATTTGGTGACGTAGTTATTATAAATAAGTGAAAGTTTTATTTTTATTACTTTGAACCAAAATTAAATTGAAGTTAACTAAATTACTAACTAACCATCACGCAGAGAGGATGGATCACCACATTGTTCTATCCTGACATATCTCTCGCGCCTCTTCTACATTCACACATCGTGACATGCACGCTCGTCGATTGTTCCAATTTCGAACATGGCCGCCTTTCAGTAAGTGATAAATTTGGTCATGTCATGTCTTCCTTGGCCTTCCTCGACTTATTTTTCTATTCACACTACTTGTTTATACATTTTTAACCATTCTTTCCTCATCCATTCGTTCCATATGTCCAAACCATTTTAGTGATCCTTTCTTGATTTTATTTATTCATCCGATTTAATTGATGTTAATATTATTAATATAATAATTATGTTAAAGGTCTAAAATAGTATAAAGAGACATTTTTTTAAATATAATTCAACGCTAAAATATATAATAAATTGAAATAAGATTTATTAAATAAATATTTCTCAATAATAATCAATGTATAAAAATGATTACATATTAGGATATGCATCCAATTTAATTATCTTTATTTCAAAGATAAAATTTAAATACCTACATATACAGAAGGAAGTCAAATATAAATTAAAAAAAGGAAAAAGAGTTTGAAGATATCTTAAATTATTATTTTTACGAATAATAATAATAATTTAAGTATTAATTGAATTTTAAATAAGTCAAAAAATAATATGTCGTCCGTTTTAAGCAATTTTAAACTAAACATAATTTTTCGTAATTTGTAAGAATTTGTTTAATACTTAAATGTTTTTTTTAAAATAAATTCACAGTGAGGCTTTCTGCTGTTAAATCATAATAAATAAATTCATAAGTAAACAAACAGTGGATTTATGAAATTCCAACTATTAACTAACTAACCATCACGCCTTGTCTCGTAGGGGTGGACAGAAAGAATAGAACCGCCACATTGTTATTTCCTATACATACTTACCTTGCTTCCTCAACTTTCACACATCGTGTCATGTTTCACTTAATGATGACTGTGAGTTGCCGAAACTAGCATATGAATAAGTAAGATAAAATTATGTATGTGAGTTTTTTTTTGTTACCAACTTCTTTAAAAAAAAAAATCAACGACCTACCAATTCATTACGATTATAAAAATTAAATCGAACTGATGAAAACCATTTAGTGAATTTAAAAATGAGAGCACTATCTATTTTTATAATATATAAAAAATAAATGCATAGTTTTCAAATGTCTGACAATTTACATATATTATACAAATGCAGTAACTTTAACAAATTCACTAAAACATAAAATTGGAATTAAATCCGTTAAAAATACTAAGGATTTTAAACAACCGGAATTTAGTTCAAATAAAATAATTAAAATCATTAAGTTCGTATTATTACTTACCAATTCCAATATATTTGAAACCTGAGTAAATAATGAATTATTTAAATAAATAAAATTGGCATATTTTCAGTATGCACAAAATATTTTACATTGTGTATTAAATGATTCATTTACGCACAAAAAGGTAAAAAACAAAAAAAATTATAAGTAGTAAAAATAAATTTAAAAATGTTTTTAGAAAGTTAAACTTAAATCCGTGATTTACTTTTTTTAATGTTGTGCTGAAAAAATGTGTGGTTTATGTTGATCAAAAAGCTAGTAAATGAATAAAATGATGTGTTAAATACGAATAGAGAATAATTACGAAAAAAGCGCTAGACGGGAGCTCGCGCGACACAAGCTCCCGCCACAAACTCCTTCTCAGAATAAACCTAGAAGTTAGACGCTGAAGCAAACCTCTCGTCGAAATGAACACACCAACACAAGCGAACTCTCATTCGCGCAATTCTTACTCCAGCAAGCCACGCGCGCCCAAAAAATTACTCCGCGACAAGTAGTCCCCTCGTGGACCCAATTTTAATAGTTAAAAACAATTGACACCCGTATAAAATGATCATTTTCTTATTGAAAAATTTCGCTCTTTCGATTTACGTAGGTGTCACATCTCAAAAAAGCGTAATTTAAGAGTATGCTAGGTATTTTTCGGCGAACCGCCGCCATGTCAGCTATTTGCTTCGCGGCCCCGCCGTAACCAAAAACAGTCGCATTCGAGCCGACGAGCTGTTAAGACGTCGAAGCTGCTGTATAGGACCGACCGGGTCTGAAGAATGATTAATCAGTGTTCGACAAAATATTTCGGTGGTTATAGTAGAGGTCGAATACACGATCGAGCATTTATAAACAGTATCATATCAGTGGGTGACGTTCAATTCGTGAGAAGAAAACTTTCCATACGAGTTTAAGTTGGTGTTTTTTGTGTATTCAAACCATTTGGATTACACATTTACAGCTTTAAAGGTGAGCCTTTGCACTAGTACGCTATTTATTGAATTATTTGTAGCATGTAACATTTGTCAGAATCAAAGTTAACTTTGAATCTGTCACTTATCCCGCCCTGCTTCAAACGCGAATAAAATTTTAGTTCTTTTCGAATTTTCAATTTTTTTTTCTAAGTCAAAAGAATAATACGTAATGCTTGCATTCTAGGAACATACGAAATCGAAAATGTTTAATATCATGTTAAGTTATTGTAAATTTGTGGGCGGGAATTTGCATACCGGCATCTGAGCCGCTATCGTTATGGATGCATTGTACAAGCCGGCCGGCGTTTTCTATAGCAGTGTCAATTTTCAAAAAACGATCGAATTCATATCAACAAATTTAAATGAAATTAGTTTACTATTATTATAGTATTATCAATATTACAATTGTTAAAATAATATTATTCATTGATAATTTACAAGTCTTAAATAAAGACTAAAATATTTTTACAATCAGTATCATTGTTTTCTTTTGTAATTTTTGAAAATCGAATGTAGTTATTAAATAAGCACTTTGTATAATAAAAACGATACTGTTTTGTCAATATTCTGTAGTTTACAATTACGATTTTATTGTCGTCTTTTTAATGTGCCAATAATATTTTTCCGTATCTTTAGTAATTCATTCATTTAACATTATTGATAACGTTAAGTTTTTAAAAAAAAATTCGACTAATACAAGTGCATTAATACATTTTACGCGAGTAATTTATCGAGTTTTTTACTCATTTGACAAAAGTTTGAAAAAAATGTGAACATTAAATGATTTTATTAAAAATTCATCCGATTTGCTTTATTTACTGCATTAAGATACCTTAGTTTGCATGATAGTACCTATAATTTTTATTAGTAATTATATTTTTACTTATTTTGCTTATCGATTACAAATTATGAATTAGTATTACTTGCATGCTAAAACATTTACTTATTATTATATTTTTATAAAATTTTCTTATTATTATATTTTATTTAGTAGTACAAGTCGCTTGCATGATTTAAAAAAAAACTAACATTTAAAGTGTCTCATTGTTAACTTCATTCGTAAAAAACCATTCGCTTTTAATACTGTCAGCTTTCTGAAATTACCACATCATTTCTACCTTCAACACTTCACTCACTACTAATTGCAAACAACCGATTGTATTTCGAATAGTAAATGGCGAGAATATACGCCGGCCGGCTTATTGCACAACCCGCTGCAATATTATAGCTCGCCGTGTCACTATAGAGCGGCGTGATACGGTGTTATTGTTTTGATAGTTTCGCGGGTGTTTTGACGCGTGGATTTCACAAAATTCACTTGCTTACGCATCCATAACATTTCATATATTTTTCAAATCATTTTACCGCGCTTTCTTGCTTTTCTATTTTTTTTTTTCTTTTAAATTGACCGTCAAATCTTAGAAAGTATTGTGGTCAATGTTGTCTTCACCAGCTTGTTTCTCCTTGGTTTCAGGAGACGCTGCGAGAGACCTGCCGGCTTTTCTCTGATAGCCGACCAATTGTGATATTAAGTTCTGACGACGAAGCGGAACAGTGAAGACACTTGTGATATATAATTTATAAGATAGGTAAATACTAAGGTAGAATAAAAGGAATGAAGATGTTCATAAATGATTTAGAAGAGGTTCCCGG
Organism: Lepidostoma basale; assembly: GCA_022606425.2. NCBI lineage: Eukaryota > Metazoa > Arthropoda > Insecta > Trichoptera > Lepidostomatidae > Lepidostoma > Lepidostoma basale. Next base: position 2,469,336 of record JAHDVF020000333.1, on the reverse strand, counting down.
AGAACTCGGTGTTATCGAATACGGCGCCGCGCTTTCAGACATGGACGACATCTGGACCAGCCTCGACAAGGGGCCCGACAAGTTCGAGCTGCTGGAGTTGCCCCTGGGCGAGTACGCCCTGGACGACGCGGTGCTGGACGACTTCCTGGACTGGAGCCTGGAGCGGAGCCTGGAGCCCGAACCGGAGCCGGAGCCAGAGCTGAAGAGCGGAAAGATCACGCACCACGACTGCATGTGGGCCGGCACGTGCAGCGACAAGTACCACCCGGAGGCGCTGTCCGCGCTCACGCCCGTGGCCCCCGCGCCGCCGGCGGCCGGCCGCAGCCTGCTGCTCAGCGCCGCCCGCGCGCCCCCGAGGTCGCCCCGCACGACCCGCAAGGCGCAGGCGAGCCCCATCCGCCCCGACACCCCCCAGAGCTTGGACGAGGACGAGCCCCCGCATTCAAAACACTCCATCGACCTGGCAATCTGCTCCACGCCGCGCCCTGCCGGCACGCCTGCGCGCACTCCGGCGAGGGTCACCATAGAGGACTACGAATTTGACGACGATGAACATACAGAGGACAGCGACGATAGCCGCTACCAGGAGTACACCCACGACAGCCACCACACCTACGATGCCCGAGACTCCAGAACCCACAGAGAGAACACCATCGCCTCCGACCACAGCTACACCCTCTGTAAGAGCTCCAAGCAGTCGCATCTCGACAACCTCGGCGTGCAGACCCCTTCCGATTCCGGTAAGTTCAACTTCTTCAACATTCTTTTTAAACTATAACATGATTTCTCGGGGGAAGTGCTGGCTTCGGCCTGCACAGCTATGGGTGCTCCAATTGTCCTAACGGACCCAAAACGAATAGTAGCCGTAATTTTATACATGTATATTTGCTATATTGCATTTACTCTACTCTCCGTAGACATGGCAACTCATTTGAAATTTACGAAGATGTTCGATGTCTAGCTTTAAATTAATAACTCGAATAACTTATGTTTTAAACGTCGTTAGAGATTTCGCAATGTTTAAGATTATTTCGCAATGTGTCGCAATCTCGAAAGTACAGGGTGGGCGGCAGGTTTTGGCGGGAGTGGCGGCTGTGGGCTGTGCGCCTGCGTCCGCCTATCGACCACCGCCCCCGCCCCGCTCAGCCGCCCTACGCGATCATTCATACCACTTCCCGCCGTAGTTCACACCGCCCGCATTTTTTCACCCCTCCGACCCTCTTCTGATGATTTTGTAACCCAGTGTTAGCGACCTAGGTCAAGCCTTCCTCCAGCTGAGCTCTCCGCCTGCGCGAACGTGGAAGCATAGGTTTTCACACCAAACGAGATTTCTCGGAGCCATTGCGATAGCAGTTTGTATCCAATTAGAGTAAATTGATTATCATAGACCGTTGAAGTTTTAATCGTAACGTTTTATGTAATTTAATTTTAAGTCATTCTTAAAAACTCCCAATAGACATTATTGAAATGATTTTGACGAATATTTCAAACCTGTTAGTACCAGACCCGGCCGCCGTAACTGGATGAACTTGTTCTTCCTCTTGAAGACGAAAGCGTACCTACTTATGTACTTCCAAATCTTTTCAATGGAATGTGTGCGTATAGGCATGTGTACATATAGTATATGTTCACTCTTTTTATACCGTTAATACATTTACTACGACTGTTGTAATGGAATATTTTTCGCGATATATACAGTTAATTAGTATTTAATTTTTTTATTATAAACCCTTATTTTTAATAGGTAAGAAACGTTTTGAATATAGTATACCCCATGAATAATAAACGTTCTTTTGAACATTTTCGCACGCTCATGAGTTCACAGGCGCTCCATGGCCCCACGATTTGCGTGTGTAGTTGAGGGTACAGACAGACACAACACCGTATAATACTCGTATATAATCTTTAAAAATATGCATATGTGCGTACTGAGAGTCTTGTTCTTTTTAATTCACCCTCCTGTCAGACTGCTCACCCTTGCAAGACACCTCAGTTTCTGAAGTTTCTTTTGTAAATAAATATGAAAATGCGCCTCTCCCGGACTTCCGATTGTACTGTTATTAAATATAACCGAATTTGAACATTCCGCCTGAATTCATACGGTGAATTTTCTAGTTGGAATCTAGCTGGAAATTTCTTCGATAGATTAAAATTTTGGCGAGACCATTGCAGCTGGCGAGATCCCGGTGTCTCGCAAGCGCCCCCTCCTACCCTCCAGCGTCTGCAACGAAGTCGAGCTGAATTTCTCCCCTCTATTTTTAAAGTCATTTTTTGCTTTCGAGTTCAGAGACGTTTTGACTATGCTTTTCATTACATATAAACCACGTTTGCATAAAGCAAAGTCAACCACACGTAGCAGAATAAATAAGCCATATACGAGTATGTTAGATACCCGCCCAAAGGCAAAGTTGCACGTTGACACGAGGGTGCAGAACTCCAAGAGTAGTACATCCCGGAAAGTTGCAAAGTTTGGAGGAAACATTCCACGTGGGGGTTACTCCGCCAGCTAGTCAGGCAGCCAAGCCCAGAACCGGTTGCGGCTGTCGGCTGAATTCTTGGAATGTTTTCAGTGCGGAATGCCTCCACTCTGTCCACAGGCTTCACCTCTGATTGGCGAACTGGTCGCCTATGTCGCAAAGGAGGCATTTCGTTATTACTCTTTGATAAATTATATACCCTAGCACTTTGACCCCTCGCGGTCAGCTATTATTGTTTTGTGCCACTCGTATGTCCACAATGCAATTATTTGCATAATTGGCAACACTCGACCCGCGCTTGTTTGTAAATAAACACCACACACTCGCGACGGAATGTGATTGATGCCACTTTTTCCTCACACACGAAAACAACTTTTTTTTACTAAACCTTTTCCCGATCATTTTAAATGTGAATGGAATTGCTATTTACGCATAGTCAGCATTTCCTGAGCCTCCTCCGAATAGCAGGTAATAACAATATAGAATATATCTTGGAACGTGAAACAAAAAGAGTTCACGGCGCGTGCTTCAGCTTCCCGGCTAGACGCAGAATTACAGGTTCTTCATTCATTGCGTCTGCATCAACTACATTATGTTATGAATGCACCGCGGCGTGAGCTCGCTTCGTATTTTGTAACCCTTATATTGATCATAATTCCAACCAGATCGGGATAGTTGAAACCGCGGAACGAGTACATTAATTTAATAAATCCTATCGCATTTGAATTACTGATTGCGAGTGGGCTGTTTGCGTTCACGGTTATCGGGACTTCGGAAGTTCAAGGCACCAACGGGTTTGCTGTTAACCTCAACGGTGTCGGCATTGAATGGGTGTGTAGTGCGTTCACAACATTACATAAGAGGACATCGACTTGGCATGCCTGTACGCACATGTATAATGTGAAGTGATGAGCCTACCAGAAAAATAGTCAATTATGTAATGGGGCATTTTGATCAGAAAACAAAGTGTTCTTACCGTCAATACTGTTGAGACTAATTGCGATGTCTCGCTTTCAGTTGTTCGCACGGAAGTTCGTCGAGTACCGCGGCGCTCGGCTGAGAGCATTTGTTGTGTCTTGGAATCAGTTGTCTGAGTAGGCCATCGACCCCGGTGGGATGCCCATCACTCACCTCAGCGTGCTGCTTTTTTGTTTACATTTTTTTTAAGCGAGGGGCCGTGTTGTGTTTCAAGGCGAAACACTTCCTCACAGATACTCCTGCCACGGTGGCCGTCTTCCATTATGCACAGTCGCGCTTCCGGGTTTAGATTTCCAAATGTCCTCAATTTTACATCTCCTTTTAAGCGGCAGCTTTGCAAAGTTTTATTTAAAAATTATAAAAATATGCCTAACAGTATTACGAGTAAATATTCGGATAGTTAATTTATCAGTAATTAATAACTCAACTAAGCTGATAGTAAGAGGTATACTTACACAAAAAGTAGCGTATTTTTTCCGTGCCCGAGTTTATAGCTAAGACGGTGTCGTGTACCTGTTCTATTTCGCGTATGATTCACATCACATCCACAACACGTTCGTGTCTCGTGAAATCCATTCTCTCAATTAGCCTCGCCGAGTGCGAATCAGCGATCAGCTGTGGCCGGCGGAATACCAGTTCATCTGCTGGATGGGCGGTGGGAGGCTGGTGGCTGGTGGCTAGCATTAGCCGGAGATGGGATGCATGGGCCGTGACGTCAGCGCTGGTTAGCAACGGCGGAGGGGGCTAGCCGTGACCCGCCGCGCGCACTCTCACAAGGACGGCCTAAGCGGGCCCCTCCATTTGCCAAACTGACTTATACCACTCAACTTGTCACTAACTTTTCGCGGTCGTTTTTTCCCCAATACACATTTTACGTTAGACGCTACATTTTGTTTCACAAATTTATATTAACTAACAATACCGTCGCCACACTACATTTTTTAGAAATTAAAAAAAGAAACGAGAAAAAAATTAATTAATTTTTTTTTTAAATTCTATTATAATATATATTTAGTTTAATTCCACTTGGGCAGTGGAATTAAATATTACCCAAGTGGAATTAAACTAAATATAACCCAAATGGAATTAAACTAAATAAGAAATTGGAACCAGAAATAGAGGAAGACCGAGGAAAACGTGGCACTATTAAATAAATCAAATATTGAATGTCGGCCATGTGAGGAGTCAGAGAAATCGACGCGCGTGCATGACACGATGTATGAATGTTGAGGAAGCGAGAGAAATATGTCAGGAAAGAAAAATGTGTCAGTCCATTATTTCTGCCTACCCCTTCAGGGAGACAGCGTGATGGTTACTTAGTTAGAATAAATTTTTTAATCTTTTTTTTTTCATTATTTACTTCTGGCAAGAAATTTCTATTAAAAACTTTGATATTTTAAAAATAGTTTGTTTTTATAAATATATTTGGACAATATTATTAGAGACGCGTTTAAGCATATCGGTGTCTTTGTTGTAAAGCTTAGTAGTTGGGTTAATTAGAAGTTGTCACCGGAGTTCATCCAGTTCTGGTCCGGTGGCCGGAGACGACGCCCGCCCGCCCCCGCCCCCGCCCCCGCCCTCGGCAAGCGCGGTAAAGCGCATTCGTTAACGTCTTCGTGAACAGCTTGTTTACATTTCACTTGCTAATCAGGTTACATGCCATTATCTCGGAGTCATTATTTATTCTTCGATTTTAATTAATTTCTTCCATTCCAATTGTTCGTGTGATACTTACGCCGGCATATTACCATCATTATTAAGTGTTTTATCCATCCACTTCGATAAAAAACCAATCATCCTGGCTCTGAAACATTGAGACCCTAAGACATACACCTCTTGTTCTAATCCGCCGACTGCCGGTCACCGGTAAGCCAGTGAAAGTTGCTACGATATATTTTGTCAGCGTTGACATAGAAAGTGAATCGACAGGCACTGTGAGACCAAAGACCAAGTCCCCTGCCGGCATCCGCGGCTAGTCAGTGCCCTGCTCGAACTTTAATTGCCTGTAATTAAATAGATGCTGTGGGCGGCGTGCGGAACTCCTCCGGTAGTCACGCGATCCTGCCGTTCCGGGCACTTGCCAACCGGCCGTATGCTCCGTGCCTCTGTGCTGTACCGCTCTTGCTGGATGCCGTATTCCGTATTCAGACTCGAGTTGACCTGGATAGTACACTTCTCGGAAAGCTCACGCCAGTTCCCTATGGTTTTACATGTTTAATTATTCAGATTTCTAGAGTTTGAACGGCGAGTGACGCTCTACAACGTCACTTATCGTTTTTTGCACCCGATGATTATTTTTATAAACTCTCAGCATGATAATGGTGTTTGCTTAGAAACATTTTCGCCGGCAGTCAGATTCCCAAATAGGTATGCAACGCGTTTCCGTTCTCGGAATAAAATTGTCGGACTGGGTTTTTGTATTGATAGTACGGCCATATTAAGATTTCTATCACGACTCGGCAGGTCAGAAGCGAAAGGCGGCGGCACCTCCCAGTTCTGCGAACAGACCGCGGCATGATGTCACGGGGCATGCATATGGAGTGAATGGAGTGACTCAGATCGCCCTCTATCCTCAGAGGACCCCGCGCTATCATCTCGAGTATGATGATACTAATTTAGCCCGTCTCGGCGGACAATCATCGTTCAAATATTTGAGTACACTCATTCGTAGCTCGTACACGCGAATCTACTTTTCTCGAGGGTTATTGTTGTATTTCTCGTTTTATTTGAAATATCTCGACGTGCACAATGCCGTACCGTTAGGCGCTATCAAGTGCCCTTGGTCCGGGACGGACCCGGCCTAGAACAGGAAGGAAATTAGCCGTCTCCCGCCTGTTGCTACCCGCCATCCCACGCTCGCGAATCCGGTTTGGGTGGTCGAATGAAATTGACGCAGAATATAGGGCAGATCGTGCGCTGTTTTATTTCTTTGCTCGATACAGTTAAGAGGATACGTGGCCTTTCAAAAGCTTCGTAGCATTTAATCATGCGCCTTCACTTAGCGCCGTCAAAGCTTGGAATATGAATATGGGAGGTGTTTACGCGTCTCGGCGATAGCAGAACCCTCGGCGCCGGAGGCTATAGACAGATTCTAGTATTCTCTAATGGGATTAGAATCGCAGCCCGGCGTAGCAACAGCGCTCGCAGACTGGCGATTTCTATTTGATTGTGTCCAATATCTAGTGTCGGCTATTGGGCGGGTTTAGCGACTAGCCCCAGCGTTCACCATGTTTGTTTTACTGGCCCTCCTTTTTAATAAAAAATAATATCATTCATTTTTTCTTTGTTATCTGTTAATTTATTAGCAAGGCCGCTTATATATATTTTTTAATACTTTTGGCGCGTTTAATAGAGGGAAAAATTGAGGGCTCTGCGCGCACCCTATTAGGAAAGTGCCATACACAAGTGAAGCAAGACACGAATGAAGTTAGTCATAAAAAGTATTAAACAGTACCAACGAACGATCTCATTTTTAAACGTTTTGCGCAATATTAATTGTATATTAAAAACTTAAAAATAGTAAGAAATAACATGTACCAAATCAATTAGTACAATCGTCCTTTCTACTAGCGTAGTGCGTTGGTACCCGGGATGAAATATTTCTGTTTTGCTACACCAAATAAGTATAACTTCTTACGTGTATACATAAGTACCAACACGTTTTTATATATTTATTTTTAATATATTATTGTTTTTTTTCTTCCTCCTTAATACACGTTTATAATTTATTCAAAAAATTATCGCCCGTTTCAGAGCATCCGAAGACTTATCTATTCCGTCTGTAATGATTGGCCATGTTCAACGATGGCTCGTGATCCTGCGGAGACCGTGTGCTCGGTGCTCGGTGCCCGGTGTACCGTTTTATGAGAACGAGTGTGAAGTCGTGAATTGCTCCGCGAGATGAAATAGTCTCATTGATCTTCGTTCCTACTTCTCTATCGCCCTCGCGCCGCATCCGGGTACCGGGTGCCCCGGACCGAGTCACGCCGCTATCAGGGTGATGGGCCTTTTAAATTAATGGCTATATCAATATATTATCACCGTCATCGTTATCTCTGGATGCTCATGTACAGAGAACGCTTGAACGAAAACCCACGGCGTCATATTACTCTAATATTGAAATCTATGCATGGCAAGTACTTTCTTTCTGCGATTGCAGTAGAAGAAGATATCTTACAGAATGAGTGTGTAAATCTGTATACGAATTAGGGGTGTCAAATGTATTTGAAAGTGGGATGATCAAAATAATGAAAGGGTCAGGAAGATGTTTTGGAATCAATGAATAAAGAATGATATATAAAGTGTATGTTAACGATATAAATGTAATAAGATATCGAGGAAGCCAGAGGAAAACGTTACACGATTAAATCAATCAAACAGTGAATGTCGGCCACGTGAAGAGACAGAGAAATCGCAATGCTTGCATGACACGATGTATAAATGTTGACTTGGATCTTCTGGCTTACGAAGGTTCAGCTCTTGTGGCTGTTCCTCTTACAGGCATATTGTCCGAAAGGTGATTTGGTGGGTTGCTGGTTTACGCGGGGCCCTTGATTTGCGTGATGAAGCATAATAAGCATATCAAAGTATAGCGGAGCATAGAAGTAAGATTGAGTAGATTAAATGTGGTCTGGCACACCCTTGTTGTTGCCGTATTTAAATGTAAGTCCCGGATGGACCGAGGACAGGCCCAGGGAGTGTACGAGCGAGGCTGATAAAAGGGCGCCGCTACGCCCTATAACAGCCTCGGGTATGTGGCGAGAACGTGTTCCTTTATAATAAAAAAATAAGCATATCAGGAATGAACAGTGGGACAGCCCATTATTTCTGCCTGCCCCTCTCGGAGAGACCGAGTAATGGTTAGTTGGTCGGTTAGTTTCACTATCTTTCTGTTGCTAGTGTGACGCGTTACCTGAGTTAGCACCACGTATATATTCGGGGCTTTGACTGTCACACACTCCCGGAAACTTGATACGCGCTAAAAAAATCTTTACGCTTGTTGGCTTCAATAAAGTGGGTCAATGTTTGCAAGTTTTCCATTCGCGCCATTATGTGCCCTTTGGTATATTTGGCGTTGACAATAATCCGTTGCTATTTCGAAGGCTTCTTTATATGGCGAGACACCGGCTTTGTTTTTACTCCATCCGAGTCACCCGGTCGGGATTCATTTTCAGCCTTTGGTGAGACCCTGTGAATATTTGAGAGCCTAGCTACTCAATAGCCAGGATTCTTGATGCACACAGGAAGATTAATTTGCAATGCAATGGTAAACGCTCCGTATTGGCTATAACTAAACATTGATAGTATAAGTCAACCCCGTACGTTTTCCACAATATTTTTTTAGTGTCTATTTGAATAAAAGGGTAATAGTCCTGTCAGCCTTGAACCCGCAACATCCCGCGCGCCGGCTGCCCGCCGTGCCCACTAGACCAGCGGCTGGCGGCGGCCAGTGGGACAATGAGAGTATTATGATTGTCTTGTTAGTTCTTGTATCCGGTTTCAAACGAGTCCCATGCTCCGTTATTGCTTTGTAGAAGCGCGGGAGAGTTTATCACCGCGAAAATTTACTGTCTCACAGTCGCTAGCGGTAAACCGTCGCGGCGGCATCCCGACAGATGATCCGTCGCTCTCTTGAAATACAGAAGACACCTATGACCTGCGTGTCAGGAACTACAATATGTATTCATTATGTTGTAGCACAATCAACATAAGTATCACATGTTTACAGATTGCTCCGATGTACACTATTGATGACACATTCGTACGCTAGGGAACGCGAGTCATCTTCGTATAAAGGCCGTGCCACACTGTTTGAAACAAGCTCTCCACAGGGGTGACTTTGGTGGAGAGCTATAGAGCCCGCGGTTGGTGTAGCGTCCACATACTGTTGTAAACAAGGTCTCCACAGGGGTCACTTTTGTGGAGCCCACGGTTGGTGTGGCATCCACATTAGACACCATTTTCGTTCAATACGTCCGCACTCCACCGATGATGTTGAAGGTAAAACAAATTTTTGTTTCAAACAAGTGTCTACACAGTTTTAAACCGCCGGTGGAGACCGATGTGAAGAGCTTGTTTAAAACAGTGTGGCACGGCTTTAATGTTCGTCATCTTAACTTAGGCAGCAGCGCTTGTTTCGCGGAGTATTTGTGGTCCGGCGAAATAGCGGGCATGCCGGCATGATTGAGCGGCACGGAGTTGGCCGAGCGGACGGTTACGCACCGCGCTGGACTGGTCCAGTATCCCTCCCATGTGATCTAGATCAAGCGCGGTTTCTTTGCACCCAAGAATGCGGTTCATTTCATAAGCAACACACACGGGCCGGTACAATGTAACCGGCGGGCGTGGCCGGCGACTTATCACAGCCACTTTTCTCTCGCTGATATCGGATCTGAGCAACGCCGTATGGCCGCACAGTTTTCACCATTGTCGGTGATTACGCGGCGCTGGACGACGGCGCGGACTGCCATGCCAGACAGATATTGCTTTCTACACTTTTTACTCCTTCCACTGATATGGTGTTGCCTCTTATCAAACTTTCACAATCATAATGCAGTTTGTAGTATATTTTATTCATACGCGTACTGGATACAAATATTCAATTTTGTTGATGTAACAATCGTTTTTTTTTTCATCTTAAAGACTTACACCAATGATTTTAGAACTTATTTTACAATCTTCAATATGAGCAGAAAATAGCTCATTATAATGAAGAAGGAATTGGATCGTGTCCAGTCTTGATCCCAAGTCCCCTGGATCAGAAGCCAACCGATATCTCCCCTAGACCACCACCCGAATTGACCTTCACGTTTATCGGTAATTCGTTTCGACTTTCATTTGGTTGTACAATAGGCATTTGAATTCCGCACCTCATTGCAAAATGTAACTTACGCCAGTACAGCATTGTAAAGTATGAGAGTTGAATATTCCTTACGTACTGCTGTACTCTAAAGCCCCATCACCCCAGGCGGGCCGCCCGTCCCTCTTGCGTAACGACGCAACATTTGCGGTAAATGTAACAAAATAGCGAAGTTTCCTCGCCTAGTGGGCAGTTGCGAGTCGATGGTATTGCCTTTTTCTTAAAATATCACTCCTGTCGTATCGGCATTCGGCCGGCCGGCGAGCGCACTGCGCATGCGGCTGGTTTTGGCGCGCAGTGACGTCAGAGCGTCTGGATTTGGTCTGGATCGATGGGTGCAGACGGCCGCCCCCCGCTCGCCGCCCCCCGCCAGCCGCGCCGCCCGCCGCTTCTTGTCCGAGGTCGTTATCCTGCCCACCCTCCGCCCCCCATTGCCACTGCAGATTTACGCCGCCATGGAATGCAGATACCTACCTATGCCCGTCAAATAGTTTTGCACTGATTTACAAATCCTACCTATTATTTCATTACATTATTAAATAATATTTTCGATACATTTGTCAGTTTTCGAGAAAAAATTATTGTTCGTAAATTAACTAAAACGATTAATATCTATGCTCTACAATATTATATTCTAATTTCATTTCCAATTGTATAATATTAAATAGAATTTGTAAATCTGTATATCTTGTTTATAAAGTTGGTATCGTTTTGTGAATCAGAAGCGCAGTAAACTTTAAACTTTGGAAACCAAATCACAATACTGACGATGACGTCATATTGGCGTCATTCATAATATTTTTTTTTTCTTCATATTCTTACATCCAATAATAATCAAACCACGCGATCTCATAATAAATATTTCGACTTAACACTTCGCTGGCATGCTTGCTTGCCTTTAGAACCTCCGCACATTTTCAAACGGCGAGGGTGCATCGATAAAAATATAATATATCCGTGGTTAACATGTATAATGAAATAGTTGTTATTGAATATGAAACAAATGTCACGGCTACGGAGGGCTCGTACGGTGTCCAAAGTCGCTCGCTTGAAATATCGCATGCAGACTGCGGGCAGCGCGCCACTTCTCCGCCCGTGCTCAGTGCTCGGTGCTCGGTGCTCCCCGTCCGCCGAGAGCCGCATTCCGCTCCCATAGACCTCTGGCCGGAGCCGAAAACTGGTCGCCAGCACCGGTATATGCATTTCTCTTTTTCATGTTTGGCGGTTTTCGTACGAGCTATTAAACCATTCGGTTTACTGCCAAATGCGAGCACCGCGGATATCTCGTAATATTGTTATGCCTGCGGAAAATATAAGTTCGATTTCTGTAAAATGATTATTGTTCTCTTGGTGTATTGTAATATAAGACTTAACTAAGAAACTGTTTCTTTTTTCCACAGAAGAAGAAGAGATCGATGTGGAATCGCTGGGAGAGAAGACAGCCCCCGGAGCCAGAGGGGTCGTGGCACTTCCTACAAATCCCTCCGCGTTGGACCGCCACCAATTGCAGAGAACCATGGCTTCCGCCATGGGCACACGAAACCAGCAGAGCCCCCGCCCCGCGCGGCCCTCTTGCACCTCGCGGCCCCGCAAGCGTCCGAGAGACCGCTCTCCGCCCGCGCAGCCCTCCCGCTACCGCAAGCGCAAGAAGATAGCGGCCGACCCCCGACGCTCGCCCACCGAGCGCCGCGCCTTTTCCTCCCCCAATTCCGACTCCGAAGCCGAGAACATCGAAAAGCGTTCCCTCCACAATGACATGGAGAGGCAGCGCCGCATCGGGCTCAAGAACCTATTCGACGAGCTGAAGAGGGAGGTTCCTTCCATCCGCGAGAAGGAGCGCGCGCCGAAGGTGGTGGTGCTGCGCGAGGCGGCGCTGCTGTGCCTGAAGCTGCAGCGAGAGGAGCGCGACCGCGAGCTGCTGCGCACGCGCCAGTCGCGGCTGCTGGCGCGCGTGCGCCACCTGCGCCTGGATCTGGCCGCCCGGCGTCCCAACGCCTAGAGGACTGGCCTCGTACGGGCTCAGCCCGTGAGGTCAATTCGGCGCGCGGCCTCAGGGTCACGCGCCTCGAAATTCGCTTCAGAACTCCGTAAGGAGCTTCGGCGTCATAACATTAAGACCTTGAGTTCGATGATTTGGACTGATCGCCGCCGGCGAATCGCTAGCTTCAATCGCGGTTCGACCCTCAGCAGAGGGTAGCTGTTGTCTAACGGAGCGCGAATAGATGGTGTAGGAAACGAGCGTGTTTCCGAAGTCCGATGCACGTCTGGCTTCCGCCGCCGAGATAGCCTTGATCATCTTTGAATAATCTAATGATAATTTGTCAGCAGTGACGCGGTCTACGACAGACCCAGACGAGGGTACCTCTCGCCTATCACGAACGGTGAAGCTGTATATCTCTAGTTGTAAGCTAGCTCCCTAAGGTAGTGGCGCAGCGCGCACCGGCTGCCTGCACGTTAGATGGTTTCGTTGTTTAGTTTTCTAGAGAGATTGCCCATAGAAGAAGAGGCCATCATATATGTTTTTCGGCCGTGGATAATAATTGTTTATTTTATGTGTTCGGTTTCATATTCAGGCTGTTATGTGTAAATAGAAAATGATGGTGATATTGATCGATATATATTAATGATATTTCAGTGCGCTAAATGTTAAGTTTAATTGATGCTTTTTACCTTTATAATGATATCTACAATATTATAGCTTTTACGCGATACGTATAATCTTAAATGAAATAATGTTGAAGTAGCGGGGACGCGCATGCACGCGCACGCGCACGCGCTCCTCGACGGGGGCGGCGCGGCAATGATTCTCTTCGTTCTACCCAAATGTCTCATGTTCCTACATTTTCAACGTTTCAAACGTATTTTATACTGGAAATAATAAATGTTTATTTTTACACTTTTTTACGATTGTTCGAGAACCAGAGACATTGCCGGCCGCCACGCCAGCGTCGGCTTGTAAATATTTGATGGATTTTTTTTTAAATAAATGTTTAATCCTATGACTTTAGGATAGCACTTTCACTTTAAATTGTGTAATTACTCTACATATTTACTTGGTTTACACAACTGCATTTTAACACTGGTTGCAAATTATTGTTTATATTTCGATCTTTTTTCAGTACATATTCAATGTATTGCATATTATCGGTTCGAAAAACGTACCAGATCTACTGGCGTAATATTCCCCACAGAGTCGGAATAAAATTATGGAATCACAATGTGTTTACTTTTTTTATATGTAGAATCATGTCACTCGATCCATTTTTATAGGATCTTTAGACTTTGTGTGTTATTTTCTCGTTTTATTCAAGAATAATTTTAAGATCTTGATCTTAGCGATTTCTGTACCGTATTGTCTTTATTAATCGGTACCGCCATAGATAGTTTGTGGATACTGCATCACAGATACATTTCGAACTAATTCAGTGCGATGGCAAACTGATCGTCTTTATATTAATGAAATTAATTTTAGCGCGGAGTGTGCTTTGTAATGCAGTATCTGTTAAAAAATATATATCTATTTTGATTCATGTATAATGACTCTATATAAAAAAAATATGTAATCCTGTACCAACACAAATGTTTGTGAGAAAAAGAAAGTGGCATCCCACGTGGGCCTATCTAACCTGTAAAGTGAGGCCGGTGGAAGGATCGGTTGCTATTTTTTTTCCCCTCCGACTGAATCCTTCGACCGGTCAGAGTTGAGCCTATGTATACAAAATTGGCTTAGAATATTATACTGTAGTATGTAGTCGAAATATTTGTTTGAGTTATGTAGCTTTTTATATGAAAATTTAGTTACTTTTAGAAATACTAGGGAGAATTTGTCTATTCTCGAATATTGTACCTGCATTTAATTTGACATTAATTTTGTTATACATCATGTGAGTTATTTAATTATAGGGAGGACAAGATACATCTTTCGATTTTCGTGAGCCTTTTCAATCATTTGGTTAGATTTAAGTGTGATACGCCACGGTCCCCGCGGCCGCTGCCGACCTGGGCGAAACCCTACCTCCGCCCGCGAGCGGCCGCGGTTTTAAAATGTTGATTTTGAATGGAATATTTTATTGTATGGTTTAGTATCAGGATTGTTATTCGGCTTTCTCATTCATTGCTAAGTAAGCATCAACCGCAGTCAGCCTGCATACACCTTGCAGGCTCCATGGCTCAATCAATGTTTTGTACTTACATGTTATGTTTATCTTTTATTGAATTGAGAGGTTTTCTTTGGTTTTGTTCCTTAATTATGTGTACGATGATTTAAGTTTACCAATTAAAAAGATTCATTAATAATAATGCATTTGCTTTTTATTCCTCTATTTAACCTTTTATTTCCAACAAGAACACCCAATTTTAATGGATGGCGCTAGTGTAGATTGAACTAAAAAAAATGTGAAGTGTTCTGCAACATTATAGCTTTTATACATCTTACAAAAAATTGTCAGACGTGGTGGTCGTAAGAAGGGTGGAATGGGGAATGCTGTTAAACATAAAGCGATCGCTTAACCCAATCAATGACAGGTCATAAGTCCTGTAAGCGCCTCGACCACCATATTCCGTTCCCAGAAAACAATTTACATCTTCGTCTCTATTGAGATACAATTAATCCTTATAAGAAAATACATATTTGCAAATGAAAACGTCAGTTTTCAAGTGTTATTATTATTTATGGAAATGGCATGTGTCTACTTTCTAAGGCATTATCAAATGTGTCTTAAGAAGGAAACACGTCATTTACATAAATTATAATTAAAAAAATGACGTGTTCATTCATATGAATTAATATGGAATTTTACATCATTGTTCAAGAAACAAATAAGAAAAAAAAATTAAGACAACAACGTAATTATAGCAGAACTATTTTGGAAAGGTAAGTACAGTATTGAAATTTAAGTATACAGGTATATAAAATATATACAATGCGTTATTTTGAAAATATGAAATAAATTGACATTTCCATAACTTCCCTTTTCACAAAGTAATTTTCAGGTAAAATAAAAACTCCGAAATCAAAATTCAAATCGCGTTAAAATGGGTAAATCATGGAAAAAATTCTTCACTTACGCGAAAAAAATATGAAAAACGGAGAAAAACTTATTTCAGTATTCGAAGTTGCTAATTATATTTCATCATAAAGAAAACGGAGGAGAGAAAGAAAAAGGAGCCAAGAGAGAGCTGTTGTCGAATGTCAAAGTGAAAAAGGTCTCATATTTGGGTCACGTGCTGCGTGGAGAAAAGTACCGCCTCCTCCGACTTATATTGGAGGGCAAGATAGAGGGAAGACGGGGAGTTGGCAGAAGACAGATGTCCTGGCTGCGCAACATTATAGAGTGGACCGGAATGAGGACGGTGGATGACCTGTTTCGGGCAGCGCAGGACAGGGAGGTTTTCGCCGGAGTGATCGCCAACGTCGGGGGGACCTGACACGGCACAAGAAGAAGAAGAAGATAAAGAAAACCTTGACTTCCAAAACCCGAGTTCATTATCCTTCACAAAATGAAAGATAACGATTAATCGCTATAATTGGACTCAAATATTCGCCTCTGAAATCCAAACATTAATTTAATTAAATAATTGAAATGTAAAAAGTATACTTACGAAAAAATAAATTTTATGTATATCGTATTTTATATGGATGAAGAAATAATGGTTACGTAAGTATACGTCAACGATGAGTCGAGGAAGACTGGGGAATACATGATATGACCCCAAATCAATTAAAATTTTAAGTTCGGCAATGTTGGAAGTCGGAAGATTCGACGTACGTGTATGACTCGTAATGTGGAGGAAGTCAGAGAGGTGTGTCGGGATAGAGTAGTGTGGCGATCCGTTCTCTCTCCCTACCTCTGGGGGAAATGGGGTGATGGTTTGTTGGTGTTGTATTTTTTTTCATTCGCAACTCATTATTTCATTTGGAGAAGCATTCAGGGCAATATATATCTAGCCCGGCATAAAACTACCACCAAATACATTTCCAGCAGACTTAATAGGAAATGGGCATTAGAGCTTAACCTCTGTGCCCGAAGTTCTATTTTCCTAGTAACGTCGTGGTTTTTTATTTATTAACATCAGGTGATTTCTGACAATTGTCGAGTTTTTTCAAAAGTCTATTCTTTAAATTATGACACATGAAATTAAGAACACCTCGATCTATCATTTATTGCCTTATTAATACTTTAACGTTTGATTGTATCAAAAGTAAACCTTCAAAGCGCTTATTTATTAAAACTCCATATC
The DNA here is from genome assembly GCA_022606425.2 of Lepidostoma basale. Classification (NCBI taxonomy): domain Eukaryota; kingdom Metazoa; phylum Arthropoda; class Insecta; order Trichoptera; family Lepidostomatidae; genus Lepidostoma; species Lepidostoma basale. The sequence goes on along the minus strand of JAHDVF020000333.1, from coordinate 2,452,782 downwards.
AAATAATTAATACGAATGAAAACGACAGTTTTCTAGAAGTTTTATTATATTTAATGGGAATGACATGTTTCGCTCTTCTAAGGTATTATCAAATTTGATAATGCCTTAGAAGGGCGAAACATGTCATTCCAATAAAATATAATAAAACTTCTAGAAAACTGTCGTTTTCATTTGTATTTTTTACTTCAAAGTGCTGCTACCTGATAGTTACTCTACAGATAATCACATTATACCGATAGCCAGATTAAGTGATATGTTCAGGTATCAGGTATGCCCGATCGGAATCTATTCAATTGACTTTCATGTAGGTAGAAAAATTCTACGTCTATAACACAAATTTGCAAGAATTGTTTTACTTCAGCGCTCTTCACCCATCCAAACCTTATCAGAAGCTGATGTTATTCTACAACAAAGTTTTTATTAGATATAACCCACGACGCCGTTTCCCGGAGAGAACAACAGAAAAAATGCATTGTTCTATCCTGGCACATTTATCTAATATTATTTCAACGCGCCATCAATGTAAATATTATGATTTAACGAATATCAATAATGGCCAAAATTAAATTACGTTTTTAAAATTTGACGCTGATGATGATAAAACAAATTTATTTTACTGTTTTATTGTAATGAAGTGTTTTTTTTGTTAATATGAGGTAGCACCAAGTTTTAAAAATTTAAATAAAAACGTAAGTGAAAAAAAAAGTTCTAATTAATAATTAATTAAACCTTATTTAGGCACATGTTTTAATTCATAAATATACGATATGAAGTAAGTACTATATTCATTAATAGTACGTACTTCATATCGTAGAAAACATTATGAATTGAAGCTTAACAAAATAATTATTATCACTAATTGTCAGATAACGAATTCAAACCATCACTCCGTAGGTAAATTTTTATTTTGGCGCCTTTATTGTACCTACCCGCTTATGCTTAGGAGATCGATTTACGTTGGCCAGCCTGCTGGATGGGAGTGAACATAGCAGCGTAAGTTGACGTTTATAGTACCACGGTCGGCATGGCGATGTCTCGAGTTTGTTCTTCCCGGGTTCCTTTAATAATAATTCTCGGTTCTACGGGCACCGGAAAAACCAAATTATCGATAGAATTGGCCCTCAAATACAAGACAGAGATAATAAGTGCGGATTCAATGCAAGTGAGTATGTTTTTCAATGATTTAAGGCCCATTGTTGTGGTCGCTAAATAAAAACATAACCTAATTCATGAGATTATGCCAGTCAAAACATTAGTTCCGCAGTAGGTCAGTAAGTATATAGCGCGTGTCAGTCAAATACATAATAATTTACGTCATTATACGCAGGTGAATTATTATTGTTTCATATTTATTCGGAATAAATGTTGCCATTTAGCATATTTTAATTTGAAAAATAATAAATTTGTGTATTTTCTGGGTGTTTTTATTTAGCTGAAACATTATAATCTAATACCAAATTTAATAATCTGAAACAATAATTTATAAATACTATTTAAGTTTTTTTTACATAGTTAGATTTTAATGAATCTTTTATTTTAGTTAATACGTTGTATATAAAATTATTGTTTTGTTTGACTAACTAACTAACCATCACGCCGTCTTCCCGGAGGGTTAGGCAGAAAGAATGGAACGCCACACTGTTCTGTCCTGACATACTTCTCTCGCTTCCTCTACATTCATACATCTTGTCATGCACGCACGTCGATTTCTCCGACTCCTCACGTGACCGACATTCAATATTTGATTGATTTGATCGTGCCACGTTTTCCTCGGCCTTCCTCTATTTCTAGCTCCGTTCACGCCGTTTACATATACCTTCTTTACCATTCTGTCTTCACTCATCCTTTCCATGTGTCCAAACCATCTTAATGACCCTTTCCTTATTTTGTTCATAACACTTTCATTCGCACCACATTCACTTCTTATACTTGCATTTGTCACTCTATCATATACAGATTTGCCACACATTCGTCTTAGAGATCTCATTTCTACTGCGATTATTCTACTTTCATCCTTCTTTCGCCAGTTCCATGCTTCACTTCCATACATAAGGGTCGGCACAAGAACACGATTGTGCACTGCCATCTTGGCTTTTTTTGGATTTTGTTTTTGTTTTGTTTGTTTTTTATTATTACTTAAAATATAGCAACACGTTTAATCTAACCTTTCACTACGCTAATATTTGAAGGGGGAAGCAGCTGTGATAAAAATAAAACGACATATCTCGCCTAAATTTTTTAAGAAAATCAAAATTGATGTGATGGTGCTGATGATGATGATAATGATAATCATGATTTTTATAGCGCCATTTTTGGGAGATATTCACTTCAAGGGCGCTTTTCGTCCGGATTGATTGCGAACCTCATTGCAACTTAATTATGGGAAATATATTATAATTGTTGTCATCGCAAACAAAAACCTATCCAAAAAGCTAGAATGGCAGTGCACAATGTTGTTCTTCTACCGACCCTTATGTATGGAAGCGAAGCATGGAACTGGAAAAAGAAGGATGAAATTAGAATAAATGCAGTAGAAATGAGATATCTTAGACGAATGTGTGGATATTCTGTGTATGATAGAGTGTCGAATGAAAATATAAGAAGTGAATACGGTGCGAATGATGGTGTCATGAACAAAATAATGAAAGGATCATTAAGATGGTTTGGACATATGGAAAGAATAAATGAAGAAGGAATGGTAAAAAAATTATATGCTAATGATGTAAATGGAACCAGAAATAGAGGAAGACCGAGGAAAACGTGGCACGATCGAATAAATCAAATATTGAATGTCGGCCATGTGAGGAGTCAGAGAAATCGACGCGCGTGCATGACACGATGTATGAATGTTGAGGAAGCGAGAGAAATATGTCAGGAAAGAAAAGTGTGGCAGTCCATTCTTTCTGCCTACCCCTTCGGGGAGACGGCGTGATGGTTAGTTAGTTAGTTATATTATAATAATACATACTAATATTTTATATTTCATTTAATCAAACAAACTATTTTGGACCGGTCATAATTGAGTTATCTCGTCGGTATCATGTCTAACCAGAACCAGAATCAATTAATGTTAGTTTCTAAGTTCAAATAATTTCCGTTTTTTTTTTCTCTCTTAATATTGCTAAAATATTCCCAGCCCGTAAAAAAATCCGACACTTTTAATATTAATGATAACTTTTAATGATAATGATGTGAGCTATGCTAAAAAAATATAACACTTTTTTACGACATTCACTATATTTTGAAATAAGACACAATTATTCTTTTGGAGAGGGACGCCTGTATTTATGGATTTTTCTGTACCAATTTTTTTTATCCGAAAATTAATTTAAATTTTTTTTTACGATGTACAATTAAATATTTATTGTTTATGAATGTTGACGTTAAACTGCATACGAGTTAATACGAATTGGACTTGGACTTGGATTTTCTGGCTTACAGAGGTTCAGCTCTAATGGTTATTCCTCTTACGTCTGTAAGAAACATTGTTGGAATGTGATTTCGTAGTTGTTTTATGATGGGGCTAAATGTATGGTCCGGAGTGTCCCTCCGTAAGAGGGCGAGGGGGGATTTAGGGTTTATGATAAAGTCTTACATTATTGTCAAGGAATAGAAAACCAGTTAGGGTTGGGATTGTATATATTTATAAAAAAGTCTGTTCCCGAGGGGAAGATAAGAGGCGCAGTGCCTGGATAAAGTTGTGGCAGGAGATAGCATCCTGCGTGAGACCATTTTGTTTGGCGGAGTACGTAGTGGGCTATCGGGGAGGATTTTAATGGAAACGTCTGTTTTCTAGAAATTTTATGGAAACGACATGTTTCGCCATGCTAAGATATATTATATAAGGACATTTGAGGAGGAAGCAAAAGAGATGTGCCAAGATGGAGTTGTGTGGCGGTCCATTCTCCCCATCCTTTCGGGGTAACGGCGTGTGTGCAATCTGCAAACAGGCTGCGAGTAGCCCAGACATTCATACTCAGAATAAGTCTTAGAGATCGTACTTACAATGTTGTGATCAGAGGACGAACCAAAGTTTGACATATAGAGACGATTGAGGACATTGGGTCGAAAGACCTCTTAAAAGCTAGATCTTGATATTTCACACGCTATTCAAATGCGAATCCACAACACAAGTGATGGCGTGAATATTAATAAAAAAAACTAATTTAATGTTTATGCATTGCAACTATCATTGTTAGCGTGGTGCATAAGACGTGATAAAAACTTCCTGATATAAAAAGCAGGTTCAATGAAATTTTTTTTTTGTTTCTTCTGTATTTATACTCGTATATATTTTTTGAACTGTGTGGTCTTTGGGTATCGTGTTGCGATTTTGTGCGGAGGCACAGAACACACGACAGCGGTGGCTCTAGAAGTTTCATGATACTTTTCTTCTTCTTCTTCTTCACACTATTCCCATCTTCTAGACAAATGCATTCTTCAATTGCTTCCACGCCACTTTGTATTGTGCAGACTGCATCCAGGTTATTCCGGCATGTCTATTCTTGTAATTCTTCTACCGTAGTTGCGGTCGCCCTGCACTTCTCTTTGCCGTCCACGGTCTCCAAGTCAGCAGTCTTCTTGTCCATTTTTCGTCCGAGTTTCGGGCTACGTGACCAGCCCATTGCCACTTTAGTGTCGCTTCTCGGTGGATGATGTCTTTGATCTTTGTTTTTTCTCTCACCGTATCGTTTCTGACTCTGTATCTTAGGCTTATTCCTAACATGCCTCTTTGGATCAATCGCTGTTTCTCGGCATTTTGTTTGGACAATGTTACAGTTTCGAGGCCATAAATAGCAACTGGCAGCACACACACTTTTAAAAAAAATACTGAATTGATTTTTACACCATTAGTAATGTGACGTTTTCTTATTGGAATCAATTATACATTGAAAAAAAAACTAACTAAGTAACCATCACGACGTCTACTCGAAGGAGTAGACAGAAATAATGGACCGCAACACTGTTCTTTCCTGACACACTCTCGATTCCTCAACATTCATACATCTTGTTATGCACGCTCGTCGATTTCTCCGACTCCTCACGTAGCTGATATTTAATATTTGATTGATTTGATCGAGCCACATTTACCTCGGATTCCTCTTCTTCTATTTCCTTTTTTTTATATTTGTGATAAATAATATTACAATGGGGATGTTTTTTATTTTTGTTTTTTTTAGGATCGACGCCACTGTCGTGTATAAACACAATACCTTAATAATATACATCAGTGTCATTCAATTTATTTGAAAAAAACTGCATCGACCAAAATAATAAAGTTAATAAAAAGTTAATCCATGCGGGTGTATAAGTTTAATCGAATCGGGTTCTGCTATTTTTTACTCGAAGATCTTTTATCGATTGCAATTGCTGTAATCCTTAAAGAAAATGAGTTAGACCGACTTAACATCACGCTATATCTCCGAGGGAATACACAGATCAAAATACAATATATTGCCGTAGCTTTTAATTTATTTGCTATAACAATGTTTTCTTCTGTCTTTCTCGATTATAAGTTCTATTCACATCATTCACATACACTAAATTAAACATTTTTATGATTTAATTGTATCTCAATAGAGACGAAGATGCAAACTGGAAACTGAATATGGTTGATCAAGGTGTTTACAGGACTTATGACCTGTCATTGGTTGGGTTAAGTGCACACTTTATGTAATTACAACATTCCCCATTCCACCTTTGTTATGACCATGTTTGACAAATTTTTGGAAGTTGTATATATGTTAAATTCCAACGCCTGAATTCACATGTCAGTTTCAATACGCCATCTATGAAGATTTTGATTATATATGTTAATCTCTAAGATTAATCTATATATAATCTACATCTTCATTCGTTGTTCGTTTCAAAACCATGTAGATTTTGTTGAGAAAAAACTGATTGAAATCAATGGTACTCATCATCATCAGCCTCACAAGCCCATATCCGTCCACTCCTGGACGTAGGCCTCCTCCATCTGCTTCCATGTCTGTCGATCCTGGACAACACGCATCCACGTCGTACCAGCGGTTTCTTTAATGTCGTCTCTCCATCGAAGTTGAGGACGTCCTGGGTTTCGGGTTGCAGTTCTAGGACACCAGCAAAGGAGGCGTTTTGTCCATCTACTGTCAGAGCTGCGAGCGACATAGCCTGCCCAGCGCCATTTTAGTGCTGCCACTCTTCTGATGATGTCTGACACTCCTGTTCTGGTTCTAATAGTGGTGTTTCTCACCCTGTTCTCTACACTGATGCCCAACATCGCTCTTTCCATAGCTCTTCGGGCAATTCTTAATTTATTTGCGCTTCTCTGAGACAATATTATGGTTTCAAACCTATAAGAAAACAAATAAATAATGCTATTAGAATTTTTTATACATATTCAATTTCCCATGTGAGCTGATGTAATACCTAACGAAGAAACCAGGTCACATCCAGGTTTGAATCCGGATCAGGAGTCAAGCGTTCTGTCCCCTAGATCAGGGTTTTTCTTGCATACATAAAAATCTGGTCCAACCATCCATTATTATATGTTTTACCATGTTTTATGTTTTACCATGTTTTACCAACCGGCCACCAGAACCAATCTGCCTCTGGTGACACCGGTGGGAAGAGCAATTAGTCTGCTGAACGCGGTGTCCTCGGAGATCGACGTCTTTTATATTAGTGAAGGTACGTTCAGGGGACAAATACTCTTGACTTTAGAAAGTATGTTGTCTTCCTAATGTCTAACCATCTCTAATGCGTTCCTGGTACTTTGTTGTATTTTTATAATATTTTACCTGTACTCAATAGATGCCTTAAACATTTTCCCGTTTTGTAATGTCTTTTGAGTTAATAAGCTGGTTTGATTTGATTATGACTTTTGGTATTTCTGAAGGTAACACTCTCATTCGTACTGCATTTTCGTCTGATATTTGCATTTGACACTATAATATACAAATTTACACACATTCGTCTAAGCCTACTTTAATCCTTCTTTTTCCATTTCACTGATTGTTAAAAGCTTAGCTTTTTTGCCTAATTTATTATGCACTAATGCACAGTGTTGGAAAACTAACTAACTAACTAACTAACCATCACGCCATTTCTCCGGAGGGGTAGGCAGAGAGGATGGATCGCCACACTGGCCTGTCCTGGCACACCTCTCGGGATTCCTCCACATTCATACATCGCACCATGCACGCACGTCGATTATTCCGACTTCGAATGTGGCCGCCTTTTAGTAATTGGTTAATTTGGTCATGCCATGTTTTTCTCGGTCGTCCTCGGCTTCTTTTCCCACTCACGCTGCTTGTGTACAACTTTTTAACCATTCTACTCTCATCCATTCGTTCCATATGTCCGAACCATCTCAGGGATCCTTTTTTAATTTTATTCATGATGCAGTCATCTGTCTTACATTTCTTTCTTATTTCATCGTTCAGTATTCTATCATACAACGTTTTCCCGCACATTCTTCTTAGTGATCTCATTTCTACGGCGTTTATCCTGCTTTCATCCTTCTTTTACCAGCTCCAAGCTTCACTTCCATACATGAGGGTTGGCACTAGAACTCCATTGTGTACTGCCATCTTTGCTTCTGTGGATATATTTCTATTTGCAGTAATGACTTTGAGTGCGCCATTTATTTTATTCCCATTATTTTTTTTTAAATTTGGAACATACCTTAGCATCATTCTTTTGTCGAAATTGTTGAGATTTCATTCATGTCTCCTAATTTCGCCGGTGACCGTTCAGGGGGCGCCTGCCCAGAATCGAACCACAAGACTATTTATGGTTGCACAAACGTGATTCTTAGTTTTTGGCGAAGAATCCAATCAGATTTTGGCGGTACAAAAAGTGTCCCCGGTCTCAGCGGGTGATATTGATTGGTTTGTTAAAAAAATTCGCATTCTTCCGCTTTTTATGCGACCAATAAATGGTTCTATTATGCGGCGTACGGTGACCTAATCTAGGTCCTTTTTACAATTTTCAATACATTTTGATATCAGAAAAATGAGATCACTAAGAAGAATGTGCGGGAAAACGTTGTATGATAGAATAACGAACGATGAAATAAGAAAGAAATGTAAGGCAGATGACTGCATCATGGATAAAATTAAAAAAGGATCCCTGAGATGGTTTGGACATATGGAACGATAAAGATGAGAGCAGAATGGTTAAAAATTTGTACACAAGCAGCGTGAGTGGAAAAACAAGAGCAGAAAGCAGCAAAGATCACTAAGAAGAATGTGCGGGAAAACGTTGTATGATAGAATAACGAACGATGAAATAAGAAAGAAATGTAAAGCAGATGACTGCATCATGGATAAAATTAAAAAAGGATCCCTGAGATGGTTTGGACATTTTGAACGAATGGATGAGAGTAGAATGGTTAAAAAGTTGTACACAAACAGCGTGAGTGGAAAAAGAAGCCGAGGACGACCGAGGAAAACAAGGCATGACCAAATTAATAAATTACTAAAAGGCGGTCACATTCGAAGTCGGAATAATCGACGTGCGTGCACGGTACGATGTATGTTTGTAGAGGAAGCCCGAGAGGTATGCCAGAACAGAGCATTGTGGCGATCCATCCTCTCTGCCTACCCCTCTGGGGAAATGGCGTGATGGTTAGTTAATTATTGAGTTAGTTTTTATATATCAGAAAATGATACCATATATTAGGTCCTTACATATGAAATTGGCGTTTTGCCGTACTGGCAACTTTGATCTCAAATATCTTCTCTTTGGTTAGGAATTCCAAATTCAAATTTATACAGCTATTTACTCAAGTATTTGTGTTTCGAAAATTAAAATTAATTTGTTTTTTCCTCAATTGTTTTTTTTCTTTGCGTCACTCAGTTTACAAAATATAAAACTTGAAATATCGCGTTATTTACGAGTACAAGTTCCACCGTTGCACCAGTGCTGCAGAAACAGCTCGAAGGATTAATGATGTGTATGGCGACGGTGCCGCAAAAGAAAACACAGTGCGTTTTTGGCTGCGGTGTTAGTGATAAAACTGTTTTAATCCACTTGAAGCAAATTGGGAAGGTGAAAAAGCTTGAAAGGTGGGTACCTCACGAATTGAGTGAAGCAAATCAACAAACGCGCGTTGACTGCTGCGTTGCATTACTCAACCGGCACAATAATGAAGGGATTTTGAATCGAATCATTACCTGTGATGAAAAGTGAATCCTGTATGATAATCGGTGATGAAAAGTGAATCCTGTATGATAATCGGAAGCGCTCATCGCAATGGCTGAACCCTGCCGAACCAGCCAAACCATGCCCCAAGCGAAAATTGACCCCAAAAAAGTACTTGTGAGCGTTTGGTGGACTAGTGCTGGTGTCGTTCACTACAGCTTTCTTAAATCTGGCCAGACGATTACGGCAGATGTCTATTGTCAGCAACTGCAAACCATGATGGAAAAGCTAGCTGCTAAACAACCGAGGCTGGTTAATAGCTCTAGGCCACTGCTGCTTCATGATAACGCTAGACCACACACTGCACAACAGACGGCTACCTAATTAGAAGAGCTTCAATTGGAATGTCTATAACATCCACCGTACTCTCCGGACCTTGCCCCAACAGATTACTATTTTTTTCGAAATTTGGATAACTTCTTGCAAGGGAAAAAATTCAACTCCGATGGGGCAGTCCAAACCGACTTCAAAGATTTTATTGATTCCCGTCCGAATGGTTTTTTTGGTAAAGGGATCGATGAACTACCTATGAGATGGCAAAAGTGCATAGATAGCAATGGTACATACTTTGATTAAATAAATATATTATATTTAAAAAAAATCAACTTTATGTTCCTCCCATACAAAACGCCAATTTCATAAGAAAGGACCTAATATTTAAGATTTTTGGACATGTTTATAACATTCTATGTTCATTATCGCATGTCGCTTACACCACATACAATTAATATTTATTTCGATTGATTGTAAATACACAAGCTTATTGGATTTTGAAAAACTAAGTAATTTTCACGCGGTTCTAGATTTTTTCCCTCTTAACGTACAATATAATATGTTTATTACAGCAAAACAACCTTATTTAAATTTTAGTTACCCCTGTAGTGTCATTAAAGTAATTCTTTTCGATATATAATTCTATTTTTTAAATAGACTTTTATTTTAAAAATATTTTGCAAAATAATTAATTTATTGAAAGTTAAGGCGTTAACACTGTGGAATTCCATTGTAAAAACTTTGGAATTGAAAAACAACACTGTATATTTTCCTCTTTAATTTATTAAATATATTTATACAATAAAACTATTTAAACACGACAACGTTTCGGAGGTGACCTCCATCCTCAGGTGTAAATTTTAAAATCTTTTTTTATGAATTAAAACACTGTTTTTTCCACTTTTGAGTTTATTTTTCTTGACATGTTTCGAAGGCTTACACCTTCATCATCGGGATAACGATATAAACTAAGGTGTAAGCCTTCGAAACATGTCGAGAAAAATAAACAAAGTGCAAAAAACAGTGTTTTAATTTATAAAAATTCGTCATTATGGAATTCCACAGTGTTGACGCCTTAAGTTTATATAAAATTAAAAAATAAATATATTTAAACCCGAGGATGGAGGTCACCTCCGAAACATTGTCGTGTTTTAATATTTTTATTGTCTAAAGATATTTATTAAATTAAAGTGAAAAATAAACAGTATTGTTTTTAAATTCCAAAGTTTTTTTTCAAAATAATTAATACGAGTGAAAACGTCTGTTTTATGGAAGTTTTATTTTATTTTATGTGAATGACATGTTTTGCTTTACCAAAGCATTATCAAATGTCACAAAATTAGATAATGCCTTATCAAAGAGAAACATGTCATTCCCATCAAATATAATAAATCTTCTAGAAAACATACATTTTCAATTGTATCATAGAAGGGTTGTGGCAGGCAACAAAGTGAATGGTGCACTTAAAGTTGTCATCGCAAACAAAAACCTATCCAAAAAAGCTAGAATGGCAGTGCACAATGGTGTTCTTCTACCGACCCTTATGTATGGAAGCGAAGCATGGAACTGGCAAAAGAAGGATGAAAGTAGAATAAATGCAGTAGAAATGAGATCTCTTAGACGAATGTGTGGATACTCTGTGTATGATAGAGTTTCGAATGAAAATATAAGAAGTAAATGCGGTTCGAATGGTGTTGTGAACCAAATAATGAAAGGATCATTAAGATGGTTTGGATATATAGAAAGAATAAATGAAGAAAGAATGGCTAAAAAATTATATGTTAACGATGTAAATGGAACCAGAAATAGAGGAAGACCGAGGAAAACGTGGCACGATCAAATAAATCAAATATTGAATGTCGGCCATGTGAGGAGTCAGAGAAATCGACGCGCGTGCATGATACGATGTATGAATGTTGAGGAAGCGAGAGAAATATGTCAGGAAAGTAAAGTGTGGCAGTCCATTCTTTCTGCCTATCCCTTCGGGGGGGACGGTGTGATGGTTAGTTAGTTAGTTTAATTATTTAATATGGAGTTTTACATCATTGTTCAAGAAACAATAAATAAAAATATTTTGCATTACAAAAACGTTTTAAGCTTAAAAAAAACATACATCATTACTCAAGCAGCTACGCAGCAGTAGTCCTTAATTAATGTACAAATTTGTTAAATAAAAAAAATCTAAAATACTTTTAATTAGTTCCAGATGATACCGTAAAAAGTACAAATTAAAATAAACTTCTTGGTTTGGGTTCCCAGAGTTTTACGGGGGTCCTGTTTTTTCTATTCTTGACCCATATAGTGATGGTAGTAAACGGATCCGTGGCAGCACCTGTCCCTCGGTGTTAATTCCCTCGTGGCTAATGAGGCGTAGTGTTCTTGTCGTAGTTTTTCCACGCCACACCGTCAAAAGCGCCACCGCCGGCAAAAAGCGTCTGGTGGTAATGGTTCCGAGTATAATCATCTCTTAATCGATTACATTGTTAAGGGCTCGAAGAGTTCGCTTTATTTCTCACGTTTCATTATCGCGATAGACGATGCTGTGTTAATCGCTGACAGTAGAGAAAATTTGAAAGTCTTAGTGTCAAGGAAATTAAATTAAATAAACACAAAAGTCTGGATCGTCCATGTCAACATGTGCAACATCGAAAAAAACATTATGTGCTAAATTTAAAAAAAAACGGTGGATACGTGGAACATAAATTTAATAGACAATATGTGCACCATCTAAAAAGAACATTTTGTGTTAAATTATTTTTATTTTGTTGTTTTATTTTATATTATTTGTTTTAGATTTATTTTGTGGGTGTTGGACGATCGAAGTGTGCGCGGAAGATGCCTATTGGTGGCGATGAGGTTCGCAACCCATCACACCGCGTCTCCCGCGGGGCGAAAAGAGAAAGATGGAGTGCCGCATCAGTAAAAGTGTGACAGTCCATTCTTTCTGCCTACCCTTTCGGGGAGACGGCGTAATGGTTAGTTAGTTAGTTAGTTAGTTAGTTAGTGTCAAGGATGTACGAGGCATGCAAAAAGAGTTACTTGGTGATGAATGTGTCTAAATCTAAAGTGATGGTTTTCGAGAATGAATAATGTATGACGATTTGTGATATAAGTGCGATGGGCGAGAAATTGGAGCAAGTTACCGAATTTACGTATCTGGGAAGCATGTTTACAAGAGGCGGAAAAATGGAGAAAGACATCGAAAGAAGGGTTGGTGCTGGGAATAAAATAAATGGCGCAATTAAAGTCATTACTGCAAATAGAAATATATCAAGTAAGTTCATTGTCAGTAATGAAAATAAAATATAAAATTTAAAATATATTTTTAAAATGTCTATTTAAATGTGTCTTCAACTGGTTTTTGCCATCTTCTGGTGGAGATACTTTGCACTTTAACTTCCCAGAAAATGGCAGCGAGCTGCCGAATCCGGTCCAAGACACAAACATCAGTGGATTTTAACTTACTATATATATTGTACATAAAAAAAAAACATAATTTTTTTATTCTTTTCATTATTAACTCTTCATTTATTCATTTTGTCGACATGTTTCCCTGTAACTCAAAGTTCTTCAATGTACAAAGCTTAATTCTTAGAAGTTTATATTTGTACATCGAAAAAAGTTGGGTTACAATGGAAACATGGCTGTAAAAAGGAAAATAATGTGTTGTGAAAATACAAAGTGTTATTCAGTGATTTCAAATGTGAAACCACAACACAAAATGAAGGCTTTAGTAATTGATGTACAGGTATAATAAATATGAACGATTGTTCTTTTTTAAGTTTTATTATATGCTATGGGAATAGCATGTTTTGCTTGCACTATCAAATGTCCTTAGCAAGGCGGTATATTTAAAAATAATAAAATTTTATTTTATTTTATTTAACTGTTTTTTACTTAATGCTTCAGAATTACTTATTCATTTATTTTTATTCAATGGTACCTCCCTTCTAAATGTTTAAAAAAAATTGTGTTGTTATGATGCTTTATTTCTCTTTTTCTTTTAATATGCACTTATATTAAAAAAATTAAATTACATAGACATGTTTCAGACAACCATTGTATCTTTATAATATGTATCACTGAAGAAGGACTGGTTGTCTTGTAATTTTTGACTGACGAAACATGTCTATGTAATTTTTTTTAAATATGAGTGTTGTATATACAAAGTATATAAAAAAGAAAAAGAGAAATAAAATATATATTTCTTTACTAAGTAGATAAGAATTGTTACGATTTCATTTTAAGGGCAGGTATGTTAAATTTATATGGGTATCAAGAGAAAGTTATTATGAGTGTGTGCATGTACGAGGTATATGTTATGTTATTATACGGTGCAATAAAACATTTACATACATATTTTTTCCATTTTTTTTTGTATTTCTTGGGCTGTTCAAGCGCCCCATTACACCGCGGGTAGATAGCGATCATTAGCTGGCTTGCTGAATTTTATTAAATTCCCATTATGCGATACATCCAAAACGCCGCTGCATGTAATCCAATTTAAGCAAAGACGTTTAGACTTTGCCCACGGGGAGTTAGCAATGTCTTTGTATATCGGCAAGTTGCAAGAGGGTTAATCGACTGACCCTATGCTCCGATTACCAATGGCTGCGGGCTGATTCGCATTTTGGTATCAAATCGATGGCGCATATGTAAAAGGATACAACTTCCAAAATTCAACTATTATATTTAATTCGATTAAAGGTTTTCTTTGTAATTATTACAGCTAGCGTTCAGCTATAATTGTGACGCCGTCTCCATACGAATGTTAGAGATGACTCCAGACGATTTAGTTGAATATTAGAATTCAGAAAATTGACGATTTTAAGAAGTTGGAAATCGTCAAGCCTTACCGTCTTCTAGTGTCAGTGACAAGGAGTCCGTAGACTAAACTCATGCGACTTATAATAATAATAATAATTCAGCTAATTTGTGTAGCGCCGTTTTCGTGAATAGCTCACCTCAAGGGCGCTTTGACAATGTTTTTAGCCACGAGAGCTGCATGTGACACCAGCAATCAGATAACCGCTGTTTACATTTTATGCAATATTTTGAAAAGGTGGGTTTTTAGGTGAGATTTAAAATCTGTCAGATTGTCAATGCATCTGAGGCGTGCAGGAAGCATGTTCCAGGCGGACGGACCTACCATTGAAAAAGCCCAATCTCCGTAATTTGCCCGGGGGTTGCGCTTTGGCTCAACTAATCTGCCTATTGCCGTATTATCTTCTCCATCTACGGTTTGGTACGATATCTCGAATCGGTCGCCACGCATTTTCAATCCTAATTATTTTATCATCCGTCATCCAGTTAATGATAATTTTTTTCTCAATTTTTATTTGTCAGGTTTGTTCTTAATTTAACGAATTAGAAGAATTCTCTCATGTTGTATTAAAAAAAAAAACGCTCATAAATTGAAATACCTACGTGAAGTAGATTCTCTAAAGTTTTTTTAATTACTTTGTTATTACCCCACACAGTACAATATATTCATATGTTGTTAATAGTATTTTTATGAGTGGTGTATTTTGATTAATTGATATTTCTTAAGTTGGTAGTGATTTAAGATTCCTTCCAATATGACGAATTTTTATGAATTAAAACACTCTTATCGATCGGGAGAACGATATAAACATCGTTTGGGTTTATATCGTTCGCCCGATGATGAAGGTGTAAGCCTTCGAAACTTGTTGAGAAAAATAAACTCCAAAGTGGAAATAACAGTGTTTTAATTCATAAAAATTCGTCATTTTGGAATTCCACAGTGTTTACGCCTTAAGTTTATCTAAAATCCTTCCAATATATTAAAATTATTAGAAATCAATGTATTTGGTTTGAAATATACATATTTTAAAAGTTAGAATGCATGATGATAAGGACAATGGTTCCAAAATAATCAACCAACAAGTTTTAACCACATAACTTACTGCAAATAGTCAAAATTAATAGATAATCGATACAATAATACTTGGATCTTCTGGCTTACAGAGGTTCAGCTCTAATGGCTATTCCTCTTACATATGTAGGAAACATTGTTGGAATGTGATTTGGTAGTTGTTTTATGATGATTCTTAATTAAATTGAAGAAAAGGTACAGCTGTTGAATTAAAGTGAAAATAGTATCTTTAACTTCTTCTCTTCTTCTCGGCGCTATATCCAGGTATGAGATTTGGCTTCCTGCATTGGAAGGACCCACGAGACCCTGGCCATCCTGGATCCAGGTCATTCCAGTTTCTACCATTCCACTTCCACACAGTTCGCCCGTATTTTTCTTGGTTCTTTTCACGCGGCGCCCATCTGGACATAATCTTCGGTACTCTCTATTATTGAATAATTAATACTAATGAAAAAGTATATTTTCTTGAAGATTTTTTATATTTTATGCGTATTAAATATTTCGCCTTGCTAAGGCATTACCAAATTATTAAAATTTTGTTAATGAGTTAGCAAGGCGAAACATTTCATTCCCATAAAGTAAAATGAAAATTCTAGAAAACAGACGTTTCGCATTCTTCTTCTTCTTCTCCTTATAGACCTTTGGTCTGTTCCTGAAATCAGGCTGGCCTCTATTGGGAGGTTGACTCCCAACAATCTCTCCATCTCTTCGGCGATCTTCCAGGCGGACGGCAGCCGGCAGGAATCTGATGCGCCACAGCGTGTGGGATTCTGGTGGGATCCATCCTCTGCACGTGCACATTCCAGTGTCTTCTGCGTTGTCTGCCCCATCTCACGACATCCTCCACCTTGCAGATTCATTCGCATTAATTATCATATTTAACATGGAGTTTTGTAGTTGAATTTCGTATTTTGTACATTTGATTTGTTTTTTTCATTGTTTATAAACATAAATATAATATTAATGTTTCTCGATTAATTTTTATACCATTTTTTTGTTTGTTTTTATTTAATCACTTGAAATTTTGTATTTTTGGTGTTTGACTCATTTTACCTTATAACTGCTGTTGTACTTATTTTGGCATTTTTCGGCTAACCCTGCTATTAGCAGTCTGCACGCACGATGGGGTTATCGACCCCTTGCATTTTAATTTGCTAAGGGTCTTCTAAAACAGTACAGCCAAATGAGAATGCCCGGGTAATTGTAGACCGGAGCCGGTATATGATTAATATACCTATAGAATTCTGCATTCGCAAATATTTCAAAAGCTTTTAGTAGGTAGTTGATCCGCATTTGTGAAATGAAAGCGCCATTTTAGACGTTAATTTTGCACTACATATGCAGTAGTATTTTTAACCGATTTTAAAGGTGATGCTAACTCATTATATTCGAATAACCCGTAGTCCAATAATTTTGTTATTTAAAAATTATTTTGAATAAAAGTCCAATCCTTATCACTACTATGTCGACCAGTAGTCGGGGTATAAAATATATTTTTTATCATCAAATCTGGTAGTGATTTTAAAGTAGGTACATCGCAAACAAAAACCTATCCAAAAAAGCTAAAATGGCAGTGTACAATGGTGTTCTTCTACCGACCCTTATGTATGGAAGCGAATAGAGGAAACGTGGCACGATCAAATAAATCAAATATTGAATGTCGGCCACGTGAGAAGTCAGAGAAATCGATGCATGACACGATGTATGAATGTTGAGGAAGCGAGAGAAATATGTCAGGAAAGAAAAGTGTGGCAGTCCATTTTTTCTGCCTACCCCTTCGGGGAGACGGCGTGATGGTTAGTTAGTTTGTGTTTATTAAATTTCTGGAGTTAACGCTTAAGAATTCCATGCTATCAAATATTTTCAATTTTACATTCAACATGATAGGATCATTACGATGGTTTGAACATATGGAAAGAATGAATGAAAAAAATAATGGTAAAAACAGTATATGTTTATGATGTAAACGGAACTAGAAATAAAGGAAGACCGAGGAAAATGTGGCACGATCAAATAATACATAAATATCACATATTGAATGTCGGCCACGTGAGAAGTCGGAGAAATCGACGGTGTGATAGTTAGTTAGATATTTTTATAAATTAAAACTATTTTGTTCTTTTTTGAGTGTATTTTTCTCGACACGTTTCCAAGGTTTTACTCCTTCATCATCAGGAGAACGATATAATCCTTCAAAATATGCCGAGAAAAATAAACGATAGGAGGAAAAACATTGTTTTAATTAATAAAAAAATCGTCAATACGGAATCCCACGGTGTTAACGCCAAGTTTATTAAAAATCAAATAATTTTAATAATTACCACGTTTTTCCAATCTAGTATCCTTCATTGTATATACATGAAAATATCAGCTTTCTTCTAAATGAAATCTTAAAAAAAATGAATATCAATTTGTAAATTTGTAGCAACTCTGTAGGTACCAAGAGTTCATTCAACGAAACGCCGTAAATTCTTAGAATTTCAGTCGACCAAGTCTAAACGAAAAAGGAAAATGCATCAAGCATAGAAATATGTAAATTAAAGTTATTATATTATATTGTAATTTGTCTGTCTTAATAATACATTTTATCGCAAGGAATACGTTTAAAAGTAATCAAAATGGTGGTTACGATGGTCTAGGAAACAAAACGCTTGGCTCCTGATCATGGGGACTTCGGTTCAAGGCTGGAGACGACCTGATTCCTTCATAATAATGAGCTATTTTTAAATCAAGTCAGTTTATTTCATCAATAGACATTACAAATTTAATTTTTAAGGCATCTATTGAGAACAGGTAAAATAATATTTTGTGTAAACTACCAGAAACGCATGAGAGATGGTTCGACATTAGAAAGACAAGATACTCTTCAGAATTAAGAGTATTTGCCTTCTGAACGTACTTTCACTAATATGAAAGACGTCGATCTCCGAGGAAACCGCGTTCAGCAGATTAATAGCTCTTCCCACCGGTGTCACCAGAGGTAGGTTGGTTCTGGCGGCCGGTAGGTAAAACGATGTATGCTGTCGCTGTTTTCTGCTCATATAGCAGATTTTAATATAAATTATAATGCTATTGATTCAAATCCTTGGTGTTAGTCTTTAAAAAAATCGAGGTAGGCTAGAGAAAACGTGGCACAATAAAATTCATTAGTGGTGGTCCATCCTTTCTGTCTTTCGTTTCGAGGAAATGATGGTTTAATATTTAATACAATATGAGTCTAATATTCGGTTATATAAGAATGAACTAACTAGCAACCATCACACCGTGTCACGCACGCTCATCGATTGTTTCGACCTCAAACAAGGCCCCCTTCTAGTAATTGATTCATTTGGTCATACCGTGTTTTTCTTGGCCTTCCTCGACTTCTTTTTCCATTCATACTATTTGTATATATCATTTAAACCATTCGTCTTTCATCCATTCGTTCTATATATCGGAACCATCTTAGTGACCCTTAACTTTATATAGGACGCATTCATCTGCCTTAAATTTCTTTCTTACTTCTTCGTTCAGTTTTTATCTCATTTCTATGGCATTTATCCTACTTTCATCCATCTTTTGCCATCTACAAGCTTCACTTCCATAGATAAGGGTTGGTTCTAGATTTTTTTTTTTTTTTTTTAACAATGACAAAACGTTTGTTTTTTAGAAGTTTTATTATATTTAATGGAAATGACACGTTTCGTCTTTGTAAAGCATTATGAAATGTCAAACAATGACGTGTTTCCCTTTCATAAGGCATTATAAAATGTCAAACAATGACACGTTTCGCCTTTCTAAGGCATTATCAAATGTCACAAAACTGGTTAACTGGATTGCTCTCTGTGTGACTCTCTTGCTAGTTGGCATGTTTTTGTGACTATCTGAATTATTGTTTTTATAACATTATGTACCTACAGACATTATATTAAATCAAATGATTTTACTGAAATCTCTTGATGGAAGTTCATTTTAAATAATAATGAAATAAAACGATATTTCTTTTACTACTTCCACTTTTGTCTTTATTTCGACAGAGACCAGTTTCGCCAGGCTCACTGGCATCGACACTATTGCAAACCGAGTCCTTTATATATGTACATACAGATCAGGGTGGTAAACATGAGTCTATACAAAAATAATCTTCAAATATAATATTTATATAAAATTTACTGAATTTAAATATAGGTATTACACGTATTCAAGAAGATTCTTATTCAATACAATGGATTTTAAATATTATTATAGCTTACATTCACATTCATTTCACATCTGGGCCATATACTGCGTGGGGAAAAGTATCACCTTCTCCAACTGATATTGGAGGGGAAAATTGAGGGACGCCGAAGGCCCGGTAGGAGACAAATGTCCTGGTTGCGAATCATAAGGTAGTGGACCGGCATCCGATGTGTGGAGGAGCTATTCCGAGGCAGAACAGGGACAGGTTCGCCGAGGTGATCGCCAACGTTGGGGGGACCCGACAGGGCACTTGAAGAAGAATAATTGTCTTCTCCGCCTACCCTATGGAGTAGGCGGAGAAGACGATTCTGGAGGGACCACATCGAGAGAATGGATCCAGCGAGAATTCCTATCGTGATGCACGAGACTCCAAAGGACTGTCGATCACCAAAGGGATGGAGAGAAGGCTGGTCGTCTTCATCACAGGAAAAAAAATGATATTCTGCATAAACAGATCACAAGATCTATAATCAGAAGAAGAAGAAGAATATTATGTTCACACAAGCTTGCCGTTTCATTGAATACCGCCATCACTGTTTAACATCATCGAGTGATCTTGATACGCGATGACGAATGAACGAGCGAATCTTTTAAAAATGTATTCCGAATGTTGGAACATAAAATTTGTATTTCGAATACACAAACAGATTGACACATTTGTAAGCAAACTCTTTCGGTTACACTCTCCTGACCTTGTCTCGCCGTGTCTGCCGACCGACCTGGATTAAGGTCATGGGCAAGTCCAAGGAAGTACATTAAACCAGCGCTGCAATTATTATTTTGCAGAATTCCATAAGAACTGGGCTATTATCTCGTTGCGAGTATTTTTAGCCATTGACACGTCATTTCCGAATCACAATTAAATTACGCTACATTCTGTATGCGCGCGTAATGTTGTGCAATAAATAATTGTATCAGAAAAAAACTTTTGTATATACAGCACGGTAGCATTTCATAACATTGCTTTGCAACATTTAATGTGTTATTCAACTGATGAGTCGCATATCGACAAAGATGAGCGCAAATACCGAAGGTCCCGGGTTCGATTCCCGACGATGGCAGTGTGATTATCACACTATCTTTAGTCTGGCGTAGTTCACGTGACAATAAAATGGATCTATTTTATATACCTAACACATGTCATGAGAATCAATATCTTCTTCTTTCCGTGTCCTGTCAGGTCTCCCCAACGTTGACTATCACCCTTGAGTAGGCCTCCCTGTCCTGGACAGCTCGAAACAGCTCCCCCGCGGTCCTCAGCCCCGTCAACTCTAGGATGTTCCTCAGCCAGGAAACCCGCCTTCTCCCAACACCTCGTCGACCCTCAATCTTACCCTCCAAGATCAGATGTAACAGTGCGTATTTTTCGCCTCTCAGAACATGGGCCAAGTAGGGCACCTTACGGACTTTGATGTTGGTCACCAACTCTCTGTCAACTCTGGCTCTATGGAGAACATTTGTGTTGCTGACCATGTCAGTCCAATAGATGCGTAACATCCTTCAGTGTATCCACATCTCAAAGGCCTCTAATCGGCTCATAATATTCCACCCCGTATAACAGCACTGACCAAACATAGCATCTGACCATTCTTTGTCGTAATTATAATAGCTAAAAACAAATTGTATGGAGTAATTAAGTTCAATTGTCGTATACAAAAGCGTATACCATCACGCCGTCACTCCGAAGGGGTAGGCAGAATGAATGGACCGCCAAACTGTTCTGTCCTGACATACATCTCTCGATTCCTCTACACTCGTACATCGTGTCATGCACGCACGTCGTTCCTTAGACCCCTCGCGTGACCGACATTTAATATTTGGTTGGTTTGATCGTGCCACGTTTTCCTCGGCCTTCCTCTATTTCTAGCTCCGTTCGCGCCGTTTACATATACCTTTTTTACCATTCTGTCTTCACTCATTCTTTCCACGTGTCCAAACCATCTTAATGATCCTTTCATTATTTTGTTCATAACACTTTCGTTCGCACCACATTCACTTCTTATACTTGCATTTGACACTCTATCATATACAGGTTTGGCACACATTCGTCTTAGAGATCTCATTTCTACTGCATTTATTCTACTTTCATACTTTTTTTGTCAGTTCCATGCTTCACTTCCATACAAGGGTCGGCACAAGAACACCATTATACACTGCCATCTTAACTTTTTTGGATAGGCTTTAGTTGGCTTTAGACGATTACAGAATATTTAGACGATTACAGAATAAAAAATTACAGAATATCGAATACATAACTGTGATATTTTGAATGACTTGACTTTGTCCCTGACAATTATCTGCGACAAAGGCAACATAGATTATTTCACCTGCCACTGTGTACCAATCTGTATTCCAAAAAAAAATACCAATCTACCTAAGGTAATGCCCGTGGGCAGGGCAATAATTCTATTAAACCGCATCTCTTCGGATGTGGACATTTTTCACGATAGTGAGGCTACCCTCAGAAAACATCTATCTCTTAAATAATGTGTTGTTCTTCTTATTGTTTCTAATTGCTTCATTTGTCTTAATTTTTTTTTAATTATCTCGTATTTTTTTTATATTTTTGTATATTGCTTATATTGTAATTTAAAAATTTCTCAATTGTATATTCAGTTTAAAATATTTTTTTTGTTGTTTTTGTACTCTACCTATATGGTCATAAGCGCTTTGTGTATATACTGTAAAGTTTATGAATTAAAAAAAAAATATTGAAAATTGAAAAATTGAAAAGAATATTGTCCTCATTTATTTTTCTATACACCCTTATTGACAACCCCATATAAATTATTTTCAGCAATACTTTCGTTTACTTATCTATACTTTTAATATATTATGTTTTATTATAATGTGCAATTACTGATATCGGGGTTACGTTCGTATGGTCCGCTGCGTTAATACTTAATTATCCCGGCGTGCTTGAAGTTCGAACTTTTCAAATTCGAATTTGTTGTTTTTTTTATTCTCTTTACGATTTGGTGGGAGAAATCCGTGGGCTTTATTTCTTGGAATCCCGTGGACCGGATCTACGCTGAATAATCAATGAAGCGATGAACATTTTCTATGTAGATCAATTAGTGCGCCC
This sequence comes from Lepidostoma basale, assembly GCA_022606425.2. Classification (NCBI taxonomy): domain Eukaryota; kingdom Metazoa; phylum Arthropoda; class Insecta; order Trichoptera; family Lepidostomatidae; genus Lepidostoma; species Lepidostoma basale. The sequence continues at coordinate 2,430,124 of JAHDVF020000333.1, read as the reverse complement.
AACTTTCACTCTAGCGGAAGTGTCGGAGTTGAATTCGAGCTGTGATCTATTTGAGCGGGAAAATTTGATAAGAGACATTTAGGAAAGTCACAAATGTGTCAATTTGAAGGATATTTTCGATACTATTTTTATTTTATTTGATTCTGTATGTCTATGTCTCTGGTTTCAATCCTGGGATTGGTTTGCAGCGATTTAATCTATTCTTCTCATTCATTCTTCCTGCATATGATGAGTGGTACTCTAAAATGGCAATGGTCGGGTCACGTAGCCAGAAGCTCAGATGAAAAATGGACAGGAAGACTGCTGACTTGGGGACCGTGGACGGCGAAGAGAAGTGCAGGGCGACCGCAACTACGGTGGAAGGATGATCTAAGCAGACACGTCGGAATAACCTGGATGCAATCTGCATAAGACAGGATGACATGGAAGCAAATGGAGGAGGCCTTTGTCCAGGAGTGGACGGGAATAGGCTGACGAGGAAGAAGAAGATATGATGAGCAGCGCACGTCCACCAACAGGTACTCCAAGTACTCTCGGCGTGGGCGTCCCCTAGAGTTTGTCCCCTCGGTCATACCCTCCATTATGGCATGTATGAGGCCTTCTTGTCGTATTACATGGCCGATCCATCTTGCACGCCTTTCTGACAAGGTCCTGAGCCGATGCCTTCTTCCTTCGACTCTTTGGAGAACCTCCTCATTTGTAATGTGGTCTCTCCAGGAAATTCCAAATAGTCTTCTATAGGACCACATCTCAAAAGCCTCTAGTCTCCGTTTATCTCTTTCGGATAGGCATCTCGCAGCCGTACATCAAGATACTCCAAACATAGGTCTTGATGGGGAGTATTCTCAGTTTTAGGTCTGTATTATTCGATTATATTATTTTCGACCTTTTATGAAATGCAAGCCTAGCTACATGTAATAGGGGTTTATTTGAAGAACCTTTTGTATCTTACCGATTTAATAACTGACCAGTTTATTTTAGTTTAAAGTGGTAGGCAGAAAGTATTGCTCTTAAAGATACATATTAGACAATTTTTTAAACTGTTAATTTAGTAAACTTTATTATGAAGTTAATGTTGTTTTAAAATTATAATCGTTTTCATCATTCATATTCACCCCATTCACGCATACTTTTCGTCATTTATAGTATCTTAAACTGTATAGTTCTGAAAAACTCCACCATACGTATTTCAATGTTCTAGCAGCTTATTATATTTTAAGAAAGGACATGGTTCACCTAGCTAGGGCGAATCAAATGTATATGCAAGGTTTATATCGTCGTCCAAATTATGAAGGTGTAAAAGCTTCGATACGTGTCGATAAAAATGAACACACAAGAGTGAAAAAAAAAATTAAAAAATGATTTAAATTTTGATATGTATAAATATGATTTATCAATAAAAAATTTTTATTATTCTTTATTATTTATAAAATCACCTGTGTGATCCTTCATTAATAATTATGAATGAAAACATCTGTCTTTTAGGAGTTTTATTATATTTAAGATGGAATGACATGTTTCGCCCTTGTAAAGGTCCATTTACACTGGACAGTCATCAGCCGATACCGACACGTCACGATAAAAATAACCTTGAATCTCACTGACTCATTATCTCAAATGCTATAGTAAAATCGCCGTCGGGGGTTGTCCAAGGAAGCACCTACGACGAGAGACGTTAAGATTCAACGTCCGAATCGCTCTTCCTACTGGCATCACCAAAGGCAGGGAATTGGACTCGGGACCTTTGGTGTGTCTCCTGCTATTCTGCCACGAATGTCGTCTTTACTACGTTTGTTAAATATACATATTATTCATGTTTCGTGTACTTGAAATGATATAAAAATACATGAATTTGAAATTCAATGCACTTTAAAATTACCCGCAATCGATCCTTCCTGAATTTTCATCTAGTCGAATGAGGACCACTTTTAGAATAATTACCCTCAATTAGTCACAGGTAATACTTTTCTATTTTGACAGATTTGCATATTCATAAATGCACGGGAATAATTTTATCATTTTTACAAGAGTCCGATCGTCTCAGAACACCTCTCATTATATTTTAATTGGTAACCATGTTTCCGCTTTAAAAATTGCACATTTTTCATAATTGTTATTAACCGCAAACATGAGTGGATAACTGAAGGTTTAATAAGTTGACGACCTTCGTGGCAGAGTGGTTACGAGCTCTGACTTCCATGCCGAAGGTCCTGGGTTCGATTCCCGGCGATGGCAGTGTGATTGTCACACTGTCTTTGATCTGGTGTAGAATTCACGTGACAATAAAATGGCGATAGATTGGCTACCTATCACATGTCACGAGAATCAATATAATAGCTAAAAAATAAAAATTGTATACAGTAATTGGGTCCAAACGACCTGTTGTGTACATAAAAAAAAAAAAAAAAAAAAAAAAAAAAAAAAGTGCAGAATATGATATGCCGCGAATAAAAATAATAATATCATAAATGGAAAAAATATATATATCGCATTTTAGAATTAACGAACTTAAAGCTTAAAATGTGGAACTGCATAAAACTGATGCTTTTTAATGAAACACAATGTGTTTGTTTCTTTCATATTTTTCGTTCAATAATCATTATTATTATTTACGCATTGTTTTACATTCATGACGCTTGTGTGGATACTCTGTGTATGATAGAGTGTCGAATGGAAATATAAGAAGTGAATGCGGTGCGAATGATGATGTTATGAACAAAATAATGAAAGGATCATTAAGATGGTTTGGACATATGGAAAGAATGAATTAAGAAAGAATGGTAATTTTTTTTATATGTTAACGATGTAAATGGAACCAGAAATAGAGGAAGACCGAGGAAAACGTAGCACGATCAAATAATTCAAATATTGAATGTCGGCCATGTAAGTAGTCAGAGAAATCGACGCGCGTGCATGACAGGAAGCGATAGAAATATATCAGGAAAGAAAAGTGTGGCAGTCCATTGTTTCTGCCTACCCCTTCGGGGAGACGGTGTGATGGTTAGTTAGTTAGTTAGTTTTTTGCATTCTTGTCTAACTTTTTTTATTATTTAAGTATGTACACTACCATATTTTTGTTATTATAGTTGGTTAATGACATTTTAATGTTTTTAATTTATCCAAAAGCTGTGGCATTATATTAATCGTTTATTTAAATTTATTGTGATTAGTTTACAGTAGGGATGATAGCAGGCAAAAATCTAAGAGATCGCACAAGAACCACCAGAATAAAAGAGATAAGTGAGGCTCAGGATATCGTAGGAGTAGACAGCGAAGGAGAGACTGGTACGGTCCTGTCCAATGAATGGACCCTGTCAGATTCCTCCATATTAGACTACATAACCATTCTCACGGGACCCATGCTCGTGGAAGACCTCCTAAAAGATGGAAGGACAGCTGGGAATCGACCTCACAGGAGGAGCAACCCTCTGGAGAATAGATCACATATATTATGTAGATCAATAGTCTATAGCAAGGAAGAATATGTGATATTGTTCTGCTTTTCCGTTCAGATAGCCCGTATTTTTTTTAAATTAAACTTTTTTAAACTTATTGAACGCTAAGGCATTAACACTGTGGAATTCCGTAGTAATATACTTAGGTAATTGAAAAACATTGTTTAATCCACTATTTAATAAATAAAAAATATTAAAAAACACGACATGTTTCGGAGGATACCTCCATCTTCAGGTGTAAAAATATAATAAAAACTAAACAAAGAAAGACTAATAAAAAACCCATTTAAAATTCGATACAATAATTCAAATTTAAAAATTAACATGTGCTATTTGTTATAAGTAGGTACTTACAATTATTTAATAATAATAATAATAATAATAATAATTGTTAGTACCTACTTATAAATAAATAGCACAGGTTAATTTTTAAATTTGAATAATTGCATCGAATTTTAAATGCGTTTTTTATTAGTCTTTCATTGTTTAGTTTTTATTTTTACACCTGAAGATGGGAGGTATCCTCCGAATCATGTCGTGTTTTTTAATATTTTTTATTAAATAGTGGATTCAAAGTTTTTCAATTTCCTAAGTATAATATAAACCTTTTTTTAAAAAGATTTATTTTTATTCTTCACACAAGAATTCATCTTTTATTGTATACTTTGGTATGGAGTACTTAATTTGTAGTGTGACATTTTTAAATCTTCTTCTTCTTTACGGGAGGTGGTTGGCATTACAACGCCACGCTTGCCAGACGGGTTGGCGAGGTGTCCTTCCACGTTAGCATATGCATCAATATTATCCACCGAGGTTATTCACACTCGATCTCTAACATTTCGCATAGTTCCCAGGGGAGACCAAAGTCGAGGAGGCGTGGATAGTTACTTGGGATCAGATCAATCCTCCAGCGTAGCATGGCCATCACTACGATGATGGCCGTGCACCGCTCGAAGATTCAATAGGATCCCCCTTACTCCCCTCCACATGTGACATTTTTAAATAAATGAAGTAATTCCATATGCTTTGTTTTACACCACTTCGTTTTCCGTTTCATGAAAACGTTTTCGTTCCTACCGAAGCATCGTCTCTTACCCTGAATTGTTCTATTATTTGTTTAGCGATACAGTTTCGTAGTTTGAAAAACAAAATATAAGCTGTTAAACTAAAAAACTTTGTTTTATGTATTGATGTATTTTTTTTCGCGACAGCTGTTTTGTCAACCTATGTTGACATCATCAGGTGTTACTATAATACAATGACAGCTGTTTCGTCAACCTATGTTGACGAAACAGATGTCGCCAAAAATAAAAATACGTTTATTATACATAAAACAAAGTTTTTTAATTTAACAGTTTATAATGTTAAAGTATCATAGTGTTTCGGCCAAAACAATGGACTATTTAAAAACAAAATATTTTCGGAATATACGAGTACTACGAGTATATTTGTGTTTTTATGTATTTATTATCAATTTTTTTTTAACTGACTCTGGAGTTTATTTATGTTTCTAAAATATTGTTTTATACAATTTAAATAAAATTTAAACCATTACTTTTTCCCACTTTTGATTAAATTTTTCTCGACATTTTTCGATGGTTTTATACCTTTTATATCATTGAGAGAATGTTATTAACTGTGACCGTCATAAGTTTATCAGAAACATTATTTTATTATAATTATCTTTTTTTATTAATTATGGTTTATTATTTTTATTAAACAATTGTTTTTTAAGAATATTTCACTGATTTACCATTTTGTCTACTATGCCACAAGTATTTGACTTAATTACTAATTATTATTCGAACCTAACTAACTAACTAACTAACCATCACGCCGTCTCCCCGAAAGGGTAGGCAGAAAGAATGGACTGTCACACTTTTACTGATGCGGCACTCCATCCTTCTCTTTTCGCCCCGCGGGAGACGCGGTGTGATGGGTTGCGAACCTCATCGCCACCAATAGGCATCTCCCGCGCACACTTCGATCTTCCAACATCCACAAAATAAATCTAAAACAGATAATAAAAAATACAATGATATAAAATAAAATAACAAAATAAAAATAATTTAATGCAAAATGTTATTTTTAGATGGTACACATTTGTCTATTTAATTTATGTTCCACGAATCCACCGTTTTTTAAATTTAGCACATAATGTAATAACACATAATGTTTTTCCGATGTTGCACATGTTGACATGGACGATCCGGACAATACTACGAGTATTTTAAATCCTAAGATCATCAATACGAAAATATTTTGTTTATAAATAGACCATTGTTTTGGCCGAAACACTATGATACTTTAACATTATAAACTGTTAAATTAAAAAACTTTATTATTCGAACCTTTTTCATTAATTTGGAATGTAAACATAGTATTTAATTTGTAAACCGTTAAGTTTGTTAAGTTTTCGGGTAGCTACCCTAGATGGAGAAACATTTTATTAGATGCCCTCTAGCTAGTAACTTATGTACCAGTTTATCTTGTGATTGCAATAGTTTTCTATTCAGTTAATTACTTCCAAAGCTTGTTACCCATTTAGTTGGTTAACAATATCTTATGGAATGCAATTGCTTTCAAGAAACCTTAAATACTGGAACAAATTCGTCCCCTATCTGCAACTGACACGAAGCTTCAGTGGCAACACAAATAATTTGGTCCCTCAGTAAGATGTCATATTTTTGTATTTTTTTTTCACTATGCGAATAGTTGTATATTCTACATCCGCACGAATGTGGCATAACCTAGGCTTATGCATATTCTTCTTCGTCAGCCTTTATCGGTCCACTGCTGGACATAGGCCTCTTCCCTTCCCTTCCACTCGTCTCTATCTCCTGCCAGCCGTAGCCACATTTCCGCTCCCCACGGCAGCAATGTCGTCGGCCCACCTTTTTTTGCGGCCTGCCGACGCTTCTCCTATTCTCCCATGGTCTCCACCTTATTATTTTCTGGGTCCATCTATCCTCACTCTGTCTCGCCACATGACCCGCCCATTGCCACTTCAGTCTCGCTAGTCGTTCCATGATGTCCGTTATTTTTGTTCGGTGTCTAATCTCCTCATTTCTGATTTTATCTCGGAGACTGACGCCGAGCATATGTCTTTCCATGGAACGCTGCGTGACTTTTAATCTCTCTACATTTCTCTTGGTGATGGTCATAGTGCATCACAATGATCTATTATCATATTCTCTCTTCTCGAATCAAGAAGAAAAGGTACATTGATGATCTTAGGATTTAAAATACTTCGTAAACGTATTGATAGCCCATACCTCTTGAAGTGTTATGGATTCAATGCACCAGACAGTTGTGCTCGGGCTAGAAGATACGATCTGCTATGTATACCGCATAGCAGAACAAATGTCATGGCGCAGCATGCCATGACTCGGGGTATGGTGCTCTTGATTGAGGTGTCAGTCAATGTGGTCATTTTTCTAATGACCTATGAGTATTTTAAGGAATGTATAGGTCCATTCCTTTCAATTTGGTGATTCATGTTATTAATGTGTATTATATGCATATGTGCATATGCTGTTTACAGTAATATAATAAGTGGAGTATAATAAGAAGGATGGTGTGCCACATCGGTTAAAGTGTGACAGTCCATTATTTCTGCCTATACTTTCGGGAAGATAGCGTGATGGTTAGTTAGTTCTTTATAAAAAGCGTTTTATATTTTAACAGTTAAAGTAGCAAAGTGTTTCGGCCAAAACAATGGACTATTTTTTATTTAAATTTAATTGTATCTCAATAGAGACGAAGACGCAAACTGAATATGGATGATCAAGGTGTTTACAGGACTTATGACCTGTCATTGGTTGGGTTAAGCGCACGCTTTATGTAATTACAACATTCCCCATTCCACCTTTGTTATGATCATGCATGACAAATTTTTGGAAGATGTATATATACTTCAAAATCCATACCTATCTTCACGTGTCAGTTTCAATTATCCATCTATGTAGATTTGGTTGCACTTGTGAATACATTCAAGAATGATTTTCAGCATTTAGCAAACTTTGTTAACACAATGCGAAGGCTGTAACGCATTGTTTAGTCAAAAGTGTCTTCCAAAAATTTGTCATGCATGATCATAACAAAAGGTGGAATGGGGAATGTTGTAATTACATAAAGCGTGCGCTTAACCCAACCAATGACAGGTCATAAGTCCTGTAAACACCTTGATCATCCATATTCAGTTTGCGTCTTCGTCTATATTGAGATACAATTAAATTTGAATTGACCACCCTTTGGTGAAAATCCAGAATTTCGTATACAAGTATAAGTATACATTCACAAAAATATTTTTATTTTTTATTTACCCTAACATACCTTTCAAATAATTCCAGGGTCCACTACATACTCTCACGTGAAAACGTAGAAGCAAATTTATTTAGAAAACCAAGATTACGAAAGAGAAGTCACGCCACTGCGTTGGCTGTTCGCAGCCTTAACCCGTTAATATTAATCGCTGGCCAGTAATTAAACTTCTGTCATGGTCTGAGCACCTCCGAGGCAGTGGGGCAGTAAAGGTTTATTCACATCGGGCGCGGGCCGGAGACGCGGCAATGCGAACTTAACCAGAACTCTTTGTTTTATTACTACACAAGATATCTCACAATCAAATAAGAAAAAAAGTCTCGTGCGTTTTACTCAAGTGCGAGTTGACGCCCCGCAGCTTAGCATTTAATCGGTTCGTAAGGTGGTTTTAGAAAGACGTTTCGACTTACTTCTAACGTGTCTGATAAACACTTGGCAATCTGCAACAAGTCATAAGAAAATTAATGAACATTGTCAAATTCAATTGTCTGTACTTGCTAATATCTTTTTGTCCGGAGGGTGAACGGTTTGACTTTTAAAACGTAAAGATGATTTTTTTTCCGGGATTGTAAATTCACACGGCTCTCACTTACGTTCATTTAAGATTATGATTTTTTTACTGCTTTATGGATACATTGGCGACCTTCGTGGGAGGGTTGCAAGAACTATGAATGTCACACAGAAAGTCCCGGGTTCGATTCCCGGAGATGGCAGAGTGATTGTCACTTGGACATGGACTTGGATCTTCTGGCTTACAGAGGTTCAGCTCTGATGGCTATTCCTCTTACGTCTGTAGGAAACATTGTTGGAATGTGATTTGGTAGTTGTTTTATGAAGGGGCTAAATGTGTGGCCCGGAGTGTCCCTCCGAAAGAGGGCGAGGGGGGATTTAGGGTTCATGATTAAGTATTACATTATTGTCAAGGAATGGAAGACCAGTTAGGGTTGGGATTGTATTTAAAAATAAGTCTGTTCCCGAGGGGAAGATAAGAGGAGCAGTGCCTGGATGGAGTTGTGGTAGGAGATAGCATCCTGCTTGAGACCATTTTGTTTGGCGGAGTAGGTACCTACGTAGTGGGCTATCGGGGAGGATTTTTTTAACGCATTGATTGCGGGAGTGGTAAAGGACTGAATGATGGTGGATAACTTAGTGGTCATTATTGATATGGAAGATGGTAATAATTTTGGTCGTTGGTCTGGTGTAGAATTCACGTGACAATAAAATGACGATAGATTAGCTACCTATCACATACCACGAGAATCAGTATAATAACTATACTATATACTCGTACATCGATTTGGCTTGCGATGTAATGATTATATTTTTATAAATTGTGTACTATAGTGAAAAATTGAATTGTAGCTAATATTTTTATCATAAAGTTCATAGTATTAAAACGTTAAGATTTGAGCATTCTATCTCTAACAAATTATTAATGTTTATGTTTGTTCTTGCGTCCATGATTTGTATTTCTCTGTTACTAGTTATATATGTTACATGTGGTCATTAAATTGATATATTTCTCAATTTCTTATGAATTTTGCCTTAAACAATAAATATTTTTTACACTTTAGTATAATTATGTATTATAAAACTGATTGAATTTAAATCTATGGTTTTCCATAATATATAATTATTATTTATCAAAACGTCGTTTTTACCACTAATATGAGTTTATTTATCTCGACATGAATAGTTATGGCAACATATACTATTTTATCTGTTAGCATATATGCCTCTCGTGATACTAGTGGGGATAACAAGGAAACTGCTTGGAATGATTGGTTTGGAAATGTATATTTTTATACTACTCCTACTACTTCTCGGCATTACATCCCGTTGTGGGATTTGGCCTCCTCCACAACAGTCCTCAACAAATTCTTACCTCAATACTCTTGACTTTAGAGATTATCTCGTATTCCTGAAGTCGAACCATCTCTCAAAGAGTAAGGTGACATTTTTAATTTAAAATACGCGGGCTCTTCGATTCTGGCAAATCATTTATTTAGGTTGGTAGTACTGTCACTGACATCTGTGTGAAATTTCACGACTATATCTGTGTTTGTCCAATTACACACGTGTTTGTGAACAACAAAAAGTAACTTTAGCGATTTTTACAATTTCTTATTTTGTTGAGCAAAGAAGTTGCTATTTTTTTTTTGCGGAATGAAATTTTTGCTGCAGAAACGTTGATAATGTTGCAAAAGGCCTCCGGTGACCAGGTTATGTCACAAAAAAGTGGTATAAACATTTCAAAGAAGGCAGAGAAGGCGTTGAAGACAAAAATTGCCTTGGACGACCATCAACTGATGAATAACACGTCAAAGATTTAGTGCTCATAAATCGTCGATTGACAATAAGATAACTGGCTGATACTGTTAACATTTCATTTTGGACCAGTTTAGACCATTTTGAATGATGTTCTGTGCCTGAAAATGGTGAAATCTCGTTTGGTGACAAAAAAACATTTTTTTTGGAAAAACAGCGTCGCGTTGAAGTCTATGTATCAATGCTCAAATGCCAACATTCAACTCATATCGTTCCACAACCACCGTATTTGCCTGATTTAGCACCGTGTGACTTTGGCTATTCGCTACCGCTCCGGGGAAACCGTTTTGACACGGACATTTGACATAAGTGTATTGTATCGGGAGGGAGGTACATTATAGGCGATGAAATATATTTAGAAGAAAAAATAAAGATTTTAAAAGTTATAAACAAGTTCACCTTACTTTTTGATCATAGTAGTATATTCGTATTATATTATATCTTACCTGTTCTCAATATATGCTAAAACTATAATTTTTGTTTGTAATATCTTTTGAGAAAAAAAGCTGATTTGATTTGATGATTTCCATTATATGACGTCTTGAGGTTGAGGTGCCTCGAGGTTATTATGAAAAAATTGAAATGCAATTACTACATTATCAGCTATTCGACGTCAACAACACATGTTCTACGAGTATAATAAAACTAACTGCAGATTTAAAAACTAACGCTCGGCGGTGCACCATTTTAGCTGAAGCAAAATGACGTCTGCAAAGTGCTTACTCACATTAGTTGGAGTTAAAACGGTTAAAACACTCGGAAAAGCTCCGGAGTTCTGATTCGTGCCGCAGTTTGCCCCGAGTTCCGAGTTTGAAGTGGCGAGGCCAAATGAACCGAACGAGGGCAGGACTGGGGTCTGGAGCTACAGCCACTTACCCCGGGGAAGCTGTTAACTAGGAACTTGTTACTGTTAATGGGGTGACTTGAATCCCCTTTCACGCCAAGGAGACCACCCCTTTATGCAGCTTTCACCCGCTAACTTCGATGTAAATCGTACTTCTGCATTTTATAAGAATTGTTTTGTTCGTAAATCTAAAAATATTTCGGAAAACTTAATTGATTAATATGAATGAAAACATCTATTTTCTAGAAGTATTATCATATTTTATGTGAATGACATATTTCGCCTATCTATGCCATTATCAAATCTTAAAAATAAAGGATCATTAAGATGGTTTGGACATATGGAAAGAATGAATGAAGAAAGAATGGTAAAAAAATTATATGTTAATGATGTAAACGGAACCAGAAATAGATGAAGACCGAGGAAAACGTGGCACGATCAAATAAATCAAATATTGAATGTCGGCCATGTGAGGAGTCAGAGAAATCGACGCGCGTGCATGACACGATGTATGAATGTTGAGGAAGCGAGAGAAAATATGTCAGGAAAGAAAAGTGTGGCAGTCCATTCTTTCTGCCTACCCCCTCGGGGAGACGGCGTGATGGTTAGTTAGTTAGTTAGTTTTTAAAAATCAGACAAAGACATTTGATAATGCCTTATACAGGCGAAACATGTAATTCACATGAAATATAAGAAAACTTGTAGATAACAGACGTTTCCATTCGTAATAATTATTTTATATGGAGTTTAACACACATCATTGTTCAAGAAACAAAATATATTTCGGAATACTTTAACAATAATTAAAACATTAAATTTTTATGTTTATGAAAACGATCGTTTTCAATCAAATATTAAATGTCGGACACACGAGTCGAAGAAATAGATGTGCGTGCATGACACGATATATGAATATTGAGTTATCGAGAGACACGATGGAATGCCAGGATAGAAACAGTCTTAACACTTCGGGGAGACGGCGTGATAGTTGAGTCTCATCTCCTTGTCTCATTATATGGCAGTAACATATATTGTTCATACAATTATTCTAAGAATTCGTACAATTTACGATAGTTATTTTTTGGGAATTATACGAATTATACTCGTATAACTAATTAACTTCATCGCTTTTAATATTATAAAGATTTCCATATTTTTTTTGTACACAAAATGTCGTTTGAACCCAATTACTGCATACATTTTTTTAGGTAATTAAATTCTACACCAGACCAAAGACAATGTAACAACACACTGCTACCACCGGGAATCGAACCCAGAACCTTTGGTATGGTAGTCAGTTCTCTAACCTCTCTGCCCTGAATTATTTTTATTTTTATTATTTTTTTTTCATTTTAAAAATTTACGTTTTTTATTTTAAAATGTGATTTTTTTCTTTTAATTAAAATATTTAATTTCTTCTATGTTCGCCATACTTTGTGTTGTAGATGTTTTATTTGTCTTTTTTTATATAATTTGTATATACAACACTATTAAAATTACATATCAGACATGTTTCGGACAACCAGTCCTTCTTCAGTCATACATGTTTAAAATATTATAAAATTGTTTAAAAATATGATAAATTTTGAGAGATATTATAAAGATTTATTTTGGAACCTTAATAAATCTTTATAACATCTGTCAAAATTGATCATATTTGTAAACAATTTTATAATATTTTAAATATGTATCTTACGATGTATGAATGTAGAGGAAACCAGAGAGGTATGCCAGGACAGAGCATTCTGGCTATCCATTCTCTCTGCCTACCCCTCCGGTGTAATGGCGTGATGGTTAGTTAGTTAGTTGTATCTTTATAATATGTATCACTAGGACTGGTTGTCCGAAACATGTCTGATATGTAATTTTAATAGTGTTGTATATACAAAGTATAACTTCTTCTTTCCGTGTCCTGTCAGGTCTACCCAACGTTGACCATCACCCCTGAGTAGGCCTCCCTGTCCTGGGCAGCTCGGAACAGCTCCCCCACGGTCCTCAGCCCTGTCCACTCTCGGATGTTCCTCAGCCAGGAAACCTGCCTTCTCCCAACACCTCGTCGACCCTCAATCTTACCCTCCAAGATCAGATGTAACAGTGCGTACTTTTCGCCTCTCAGAACATGGCCCAAGTAGGACACCTTACGGACTTTGATGTTGCTCAGCAACTCTCTGTCAACTCTGGCTCTATGGAGAACGTTTGTGTTGCTGACCATGTCAGTCCAGGAGATGCGTAACATCCTTCGGTGTATCCACATCTCAAAGGCCTCTAATCGGTTCATAACATTGAGGGTCCATGACTCCACCCCGTATAACAGCACTGACCAAACATAGCATCTGACCATTCTTTGTCGTAATTTCAAATTAATATTATATACAAAGTATATAAAAAAAGAAAAAGACAAATAAAACATTTAACTTTATTTTATGTACGAAAGTTAAATAATTAACGGAAAGTTAGTATGTCCAATTAAAAAATAATATTTATTCTTCTAATTTTGTAATACTACTAACATAATGACTAATTTCGGAAAACCACTATGAGCATAGCTGTTAAAATATGAGAGAAGTCGAGATTCCGATCTTATCGTTTATCTTAATGAGGAAGTAAAACACAGCGAACAGCCGGCAGCTAAAAATAGGAGCATATCTACGCGGTGGGTTCGTACGCCTCATTCTTCATTTGCCCCCAAATAATGGGGGCCTCAGAGGATCCTTTAAACTTGGCTTCTTCAACAACTTCATCAGGCGTCCCGAGCCTAATGAAGTTACTCTCTTGATCTTCGGAGTCGTGTATAAATATATTCCTAGGTTATATTGTATAGTAATACCACTTCCTTCTTCTCGTACCCTTTATATACTAACCTAACTAACTAACCATCACGTCGTCTCATGACACGATTTATGAATGTTGAGAAATCGAGAGAAATATGTTAGGAAAAAAAAGTGTGGCAGTCCATTATATCTGCCTCCCCCTTCGGCGAGACGGCGTGATGGTTAGTTAGTTAGTTAGTTATGTACAATATAAAATTTTTATTGAATCAAATATTAAATGTCGAATAATCATGACATGATATTTGAATGTTGAGGAATCGAGAGACGTTTGTTAGGAAGGAACAGTGTGGCGGTTTTTGGTTTCTGTCAGCCCCTTTGAGGAGACGGCGTGATGGTTGATTAGTCTCCCCATGTCTCATCTTTATGTCTAATCCTGATGACTCACATATGTCTCATCTCCTAATCTCATCTCTATCTCTTCTCTCTATTTCATCTGTATGTCTCATATCTATGTATCAACTCAATGTCTCATCTCTATAATCTCATCGTTACGTCTCGTCTTCACGTCTTGTCTCATTTCAATCATTAATCTTTCACTGTATTAACTCAATGTCTCATCTCTACGTCTCGTCTCTATTGTCTCATTTCAATTATTAATCTTTCACTGTATTAACTCAATGTCTCATCTCTATTATCTCATCTCTACGTCTCGTCTCTATTGTCTCATTTCAATTATTAATCTTTCACTGTGTTGACTCAATGTCTCATCTCTACGTCTCGTCTCTATTGTCTCACTTCAATTATAAATCTATCACTGTTTTAACTCAATGTCTCATCTCTACGTCTCGTCTCTATTGTCTCATTTCAATTATTAATCTTTCACTGTATTAACTCAATGTGTCATCTCTATTATCTCATCTCTACGTCTCGTCTCTATTGTCTCATTTCAATTATTGATCTTTCACTGTATTGACTTAATGTCTCATCTCTACGTCTCGTCTCTACTGCCTCATTTTAGTTATTAATCTTTCACTGTATTTTTTTTGTTCAAATTTGTTTTAATTTTTATTCTAGTGTTTGTAATACAACTGTGTAAAAAATGATGATCTTTTTTACTTTGTTACACTTTCCTACGGTCGTTCAGCGTGTTGTTAGTCTTAGTTACTTTATATATATGCACCTTCATAAACACCGAATAATTTACTTTGATTATTATCTTAATTAACTTTTTATGTACATTGATGTACCCGATTCATAACCGCTGGGGCGCATTTAAAGTGAACTTCGCTGCTTTTGAATTGAAATGACCACCTCTGCTTAAAATTTCAAGCATTGTTCAAACCTTATGAAGTCTAAAGATATAAACAATACTCATTATATGTGTACTTAAGTACATCTGAAGTTCATAGCGCCGGGAGAGATACAGAGTTTTCAAGAAATTGCTTAACTCTAATCGTTGTTAAACTCAATATTAAGTATTTCTTCTATGTTCGCCCTACTTTGTGTTGTAGATGTTACATATTTTTGTTTATTTTTTATATACTTTGTATACACAACACTAACTTTTTAAACAAATTAAAATTAAATTTCAAACATGTTTCGGACAACCCGGTCCTTCCTCAGTGATATTATAAAGATATTTAAACTGTTAATGAATAATCTTTGGTTTTTGTGTTAAAATTGTATTTTATTTTACGCGACAGCTGTTTCATCAACCTATGTTGACATCATCAGGTGTTACAATAATATATCAAATAAAGATTCGAAAAATCACGAAAATTTGACATTTGATGATGTCAACATAGGTTAATGTTTATTCATTAACAGTTTAAATTGTTAAGGTAACATAGTATTTCGCCCAAAACATTGGACTATTTAAAGATATTGAAAATATTATAAAATATCTGTCAAAACTGATCATATTTGTAAACAATTTTATGATATTTAAAATATTTTTATAATATAACTGAGGAAGGACCGGGTTGTCCGAAACATGTGTGATATTTAATTTTAATTTTTTTTAAAGTTTGTGTTGTGTATACAATGTACATAAAAAAGAAAAAGAAAAATATAATCCATATTAAGTATTTGATATTGATGAAAATGTATGTATTCTAGAAGAAACATGTTTCACCACACTAGGCTATCTGATTTGTCATTCCCATAAAATATAATGAAACCTAATGCGTTCTGTAATTGTAAGTAATTTATCTCGATATAACGATTTCGTATGTTTTTGGATATATAAATTTTGAATGGATTCATTTACTAATTAACTTCATAACATTGATGTTATCAAGATATTCTGTTTGCATATATAATATTTATTTTATAAAATTGTGGTTAGACATTTAAAAATATAAATAAAAATTTGTATTTAACCACGGTATGGTTATTATAATTGATGCCAACTAATTTCGCTTGGACCCAAGTTTCATCAGGGCAGTATACCAACATGTTGTTATACTGCCCTGATGAAGCTTGGGTCCAAGCGTAACTAGTTGACATAAATTATAATAACCATACTGTGATTAAATACAAAGTTTATTTATTTATTTTATATTTAAAATAAATAAATAAACTTTGTGGATATTCCTCTTACTTCTGATGGGAACATTGTTGAAAGATGATTTGGTGGGTTGTTGGTTTATCCGGGGGCACGATTTCTTAGATTTGGGGGTTTTGATTTAAAATTTCTTACGCAAGCCGGGCTTCTGGGCTTCTATGGGAGTACCGCCACAGCTCACAAGGTCCTATATATTTCACCATAGACGGCAGCCATGTAACGGAAATTGTAAAGGGTATATGTACAGACCGCTCTTAGTTAAATTAATAATGTTTTGGCCAATTATTATTATTATTTTGATGACTTATATTTTAAGTGCGCCGGTTTGTAAAATCAATTACTCCAAGGGCGCAATAGTAAAAGACTGACCGAACAGTGAAGACTTTAGAGGTTTCTTAAATGTAACGTCACTATCCTCACACTTAATACTAATATGGAGGCTATTCCACGCCAATACTTTTACTGTAGAAATCATATGGCACGGTAGCATCCAAGATTTTAAAGTGACCCCGGTACAATTTATAAATTTCTCGACAAAGTTCTTGTTTATTCTTCTGTAACGGAATCAGTACTTTTCGTCGGCGAAAACACCAGTAGCGCATTTTAGGGACTTTCTTTCTATATATACTGTAGGTAAGTCACTAGTATCATAGTCAGTAAGTCAGCCCTGTTTGTTTGATTAAAAATAATTATAAACGTCAAATAAAGTCATTGAATTTCCCAAGTTTAAACCATAGTCTGCGGTTAAGCTCGCGACCAACGAACGGGTCTCAGTTCATACTCCGTCTCGGTGGCTGGAGATGGAGACCTTGACTACTCGCAACCACAAAGCGTGATCCGCAACACCGGCATAGAAAACTTAACATAAAATCTTTCAATTATATTGTTATATAAAAATGTATTTTTTTTTATTGCGTGTATATCGGTTGTTTTGTTTGTGATCACATTGCCGCAGTGACGGATCGCATAATTACGAAACGGACTTTGAATTAATGCTTTGTCTTTAGTTTTTCGGGACATTAACTTCTAGAGAGCATTTTTATTACTCTCGTTTTTGATTTAACACCCAATTAATATTACTCTTGTGTAAGTACTCCCTAATTGGTGGGACCTGGTCGAATACGCTGTGTCCATATCAGGAGATATCCGAATAAGGTAATGCACGTCAGAGATGTGTAGGTTCAACGTTTTTGTAGAATCCTTTAGCGATTTTTTTTTTGAAAAAAAAAAAAACAGAGTAAAATGATTGGTCTTTCTGCAGTCAGATGATCATCAATACAGTTACTAGAATTTTAATACTGTTAAATTAAATGACGACCTTCGTGGCAGAGTGGTAAGAGCTCTGACTTCCATACCGAAGGTCCCGGGTTCGATTCCGATGGCAGTGTGAGTGTCACACTGTCTTTGGTCTGGTGTAGAATTCACGTGACAATAAAATGGCTATAGATTGGCTACCTATCACATGTCACGAGAACCAATATAATATAATAGCTAAAAAAATAAATTTTATAAAGTAATTGGGTTCAAACGACCTGTTGTAAACATTCAAAAATATATTGGCTACCTATCACATGTCACGAGAACCAATATAATATAATAGCTAAAAAAAAAAATTATAAAGTAATTGGGTTCAAACGACCTGTTGTAAACATTAAAAAAAAAGGTTTTTTATATCACAATTGTATTTTATTTTACGGGACAGCTGTTTCATCAACCTATGTTTACATCATCAGGTGTTACAATAATATATCAACAATGGACTATAGAATTTTTATATATTTTTTGCAAAGGCCTCTACAGTTATGTAGTTCCAATCCTGAACCGTAACTATATAAAGCAGATATTTTAAAGTCAAGACATCCATCTTCCTCCACTGCGCGTCTCTATTTTTTATTAAATTATTAATTAATATTAATGAATATATAAGTTCTGAGGACTTCCGAAATGAAGACACTGAGGACGTTAGCAAGACACTGAGAGATCGCGTGAGGAACACCAGAATAAGAGATATATGTGAGATTGAGGATATTATAAGATGAAGTAGATAGCGAAAAAGGGACTGGTACAGTCATGTTCAAAGAATGGACACCACCAGACTCCCCTATATTGCATTGCATTATCAGCCTCGTGGGACTCGTCCTCGTGGAAGACCTCCTAAAAGGTGGAAGGACAGCTGGGAGTCTACCTCACAGGAGGAGCAACACTCTGGAGAACATACCACATAGGTTTAGAGAACAGACCACATTTGATCATGATCTTGGACACGTGGCATGGAGCCGAATCTTGTTGAAAAACTCCTTGAGCGTTGCCATCAACTTTTCTTAGTTCAGCTTCTAATCTCTGTTCTAGCAAGTCTCTGTATTTTTGCGAGTTCATCGTCCCTTATATAATATTATTATTAAAAAAAAAATTAATAAGGATCGCTATACCGCACATTTTTTGTTTCTTCTTCATAAAATTCGGTACCTATTTGGCAAAAAAATATTTTCTAAAGCTTTTGGGAAAATAATATAATACATGTTATAAAATATCGAACTCAAACATGACAAATTGTAAATGATATGTCTAACTCTACCAAAACCCAATATGTCATTAAAATATTATTTTTAATTTGTGTTAAATTTTTTATTTTTTTTATTTAAAAAAATATATAACACGCCCTTATTTCCATACAAGGATTTGTGGAACTTCTTTAAACTAAGACTTGAACTTGGATTTTCTGGCTTACATAGGTTCATCTCTAATGGCTATTCCTCTTACGTCTGTAAGAAACATTGTTGGAATATGATTTGGTAGTTGTTTTATGATGGGGCTAAATGTATGGCCCGAAGTGTCCCTCCGAAAGAGGGCGAGGGGGGATTTAGGATTTATGATAAAGTCTTACATTATTGTCAAGGAATGGAATACCAGTTAGGGTAGGGATTGTATTTATAAAAAAGCCTGTTCCCGAGGGGAAGATAAGAGGAGCAGTGCCTGGATGGAGTTGTGGTAGGAGATAGCATCCTGCGTGAGACCATTTTGTTTTGCGGAGTACGGGCTATCGGGGAGGATTTTTTTTATCCGCATTGATTGCGGGAGGGGTAAAGTACTGAATGATGGTGGATAACTTGGTGGTATAGGGCTATTATTGATAAGGAAGAAGGTAATAATTTAGGTCGTGGTCTGGAAATGAAAGATATGAAGTTGGAGTAGTGCAAGACTGTCTTAGGTCTGGTGTAGAATACACGTGACAATAAAATGGCGATTGATTAGTTACCTATCACATATCATGAGAATCAGTATAATAACTATATTATAATATATACATCGATTTGCCTTGCGATGTAATGTGGATGTAATGTGTCGATGTAATGTGCGATGTGGAACTTCTTTAAACTTTTAAAAGACTCTCCTGTGAAATACGAAAAAAATATATGTGCTTTTTACCAAATAAGTACGGAATTGAAAGCGATTTACTTTCTACGTATGGCAATTTGTATTTTTTTTTAATGTATAATACAAACATTTTGTTGAAATTCTAGCCAAATGTAAATAAGGTAGTTCAATGCTCGTTTGATGAATTTCGTCAAATTTCATGCTAATTGGTGATTTATTGATTTTGGTGACGTCACTCCCAAACATGAAATTATTTCACCGGGAGTCGTGAAGGAGCAATCAATTTGGCCAAAATATTGTAATATTGGCTGCCGCGCCGCGGCCATTCGCCCGGCCGCTCCTGGACTGTACCGTAAATTCATAAATTAACACTGCTCGCCGTGAACTCGTGACATTGGGTTGCCTTGTTGGGTCAAGGAACAAGCGACCACACTGTTTTTAATTTCTAAATTGGGGCGCCTCGTAAAATATATTCAAACTAGCATTTTCTTATTGTCATTACTGTCTGATTTTTTTTTAGATATAATAATACATTGTTTTGGCGGAATAACTTTGACGCCCACGCCGAGAGTACCTGGAGGACCTGTTGGTGGACGTGCGCTGCTCATCATATACAGATTTCAAAAGAGCCGCACAAGACAGGGAATAATGGAAGAGTAGAATATAAGAAATTGCTGCAAACCAATCCCAGGATTGACACTTTCTAACTCTAACTCACCTGCTTCCGCTCTACATTCCTTTCTTATATCAGCATTTGAGATTCTGTCGTATTTCGTTCTACCACACATACGTCTTAAAATACATACATATACTTCATACACATACACCTTCGTGAATATTTCAGAGTTGTAACTAGTATAATTGATTCATGGATCACGTTCAATTGTTTCTGTAGTTACCCTAAGTGAAGTCAATTTTGAGTGCTACTAGGCGGATATTCCACGATCCGCCCCAGAATAGAATTCTTTAACCTTATTTCGGTGCGCCAGATTTTTATTGCTTACATAATAATACGTTCGGCTCATCTTGTTTACGATTTGTACCCACCCATCGCTACCTGACTGTAATAGTGGAGTGTGGCAGTTATCTTCCCATTATGTTGTATGAGCTACCGATACATTCTTCTCTCGTAATAGCCAATCCGGGACCATAACATCGTCAGCAAGTTTGATCAATTTTTACGTATCAAAGGGGAAAGGAAGAGGTTAATAACCCAATTCATCTAATTTTAGAGAAGAGATTTCCTGTATTTTTTTTCACTTTTTATTTTATCGAATATTTCATAAATACAATCAAAGCATTGATTTTCGATTTTGACCTTTCTTCATACTCATACAATTCACGTATTATAAAAAAAATATATGTATAATATATATGGATGGCACAGTGCACAATGGTGTTCTTGTACCGACCCTTATGTATGGAAATGAAGCATGGAATTGGCAAACGATGGCTGGCAAAAGAATAAATGAAGTAGAAATGAGACCAACTCTCTGCAGCTTCGAAGAGATGGGCATCTCATAACCCATTTCTTTAGATTACTCAGGGGATATTTCGAGAACTCGGCCGTGCTATATCTCCGACAGCGACAGCATATATTGTTTTACCTACCAGCCGCCAGAACCAACATGCCTCTGGTGACACCGGTGGGAAGAACAATTAATCTGCTGAACGCGGTCTCCTCGGAGATCGACGTCTTTCATCTGAGGCGTGCAAGAAGTATATACATATATTCCCGATCTCCGAAATTTGTCCGGGGGTTGCGCTTTAGATCTGTATTATATCTGCCTATTGCTGAGGAGTTGATGGGAGCGTAGATTGCCGCAAGTTAGGGCTATTAGCAATACAAAGTTCAGATATATAGGCTGGTACCATTCCGTGAAGCGCTTTAAAAACCGTCCAGCATAGTTTATTCTGGATTCTTTCAGGACATTAGAGCCAGTGTAGATCTTTTAGATTTAGATTTAGTGCATCAGTTTCTACTGGATTTTTTCTACTTTTATCATTCTTTTGCCAATTCCATGCTTCGCTTCCATACATAAGGGTCCGTACAAGAACTGTCATTTTAGCCTTTTTTGTTAGATTTTTGTTTGCGATGAGAACTTTAAGTGCACCATTCACTTTGTTGCCTGCCCATACCCTTCCTTTAATATTCCTTGCAAAACCATACCGTGGTCAATTACAAAGTTTTATTTAAAAAAAAAATTCAAAGTGAGTTCTTCATCTGAAAATTTAAACTAATTACTTATGATTTGTATAAATACATATTCGAAGGTAAACACTTCTCTTAAATGAGGTTGCAAAAGAGATAGACCTCTTTGGATGCAATTATGGCGAATTCGTAAATACCCTTATGATAAAGGCAGCAAGCAAATAACTAGCTTTTTCTATTCATAAGGTTCTATTTATATTTCCTTTGATATTCTTTTTTTTCACCCTTTACATCGATTTGGCTTGCGCTGTAATGATGTAAGGAGTTTTTTCAACATAATAATAATAATAATTATAATATTTAAATGAAGATAAAATAATCGTTGCGTGTAATGATAAAGTTAGATTAGGCTGCATTCACAATAGGCGCGATAGAATTTCCTCCGAACCTCCATAGGACTTATCATCTCGGGATGTTATTCCGCCTAAATGTTTGTAGTTTATGGTAATCCCGTTGCTTATGGGCAAGTTAACAAATGAACACTCCTCGGGTCCATTGTCCACCGCCGGCGGAGTATTCCGTGATTGATTATTATCACCCTAAGTAGTTGTAGATTCATTTGTTACTCGAGCAATGACCGAGTGCGCTATTATTATGTAAATCACACAACTTGATAACTATGAGGCAGAGGTAAAGTACGATTATACCTTATTTTATATATTGTTTTATTTTCTTCTATATTCGCTATTATTGTGTTGCAGATTCATTGAAATATGTTTCTTTTTTTAACTTTGAACACAACGCCTTCATCGTCATCATCATCTTCCTTTTTGAGGACTGTGGTCTGTTCTCCAGAGTGTTGCTCCTCCTGTGAGGTAGACTCCCAGCTGTCTTTCCATCTTTTAGGAGATCTTCCACGGACGTGCTCATTCGTATTAATTATTTACTATGGAGTTTTATACCATTGTTCAAGAAACGATAGATTGTTCATAACTCATTAAATAATTGAACGCTAAGGCATTATTGGTAACACTAACACATTATGTGGAATTCCATAGTAATATACTTAGGAAATTGAAAATAACTTTGTTGAATCCACTAATAATTAAAAAAATATTTAAAAACACGACATGTTTCGGAGGATACCTCCATCTTCAGGTGTAAAAATATAATAAAAACTAAAAATGAAAGACTAATATAAAAACGCATTTAAAATTCGATACAATAATTTTTAAATTTGAATAATTGTATCGAATTTTAAATGCGTTTTTTATATTAGTCTTTCATTGTTTAGTTTTTATTATATTTTTAAACCTGAAGTTGGAGGTATCCTCCGAAACATGTCGTGTTTTTTAATATTTGTTTAATAATTAGTGGATTTTCAATTTCTTAAGTATATTACTATGGAATTCCACAGTACTAATACCTTAGCGTTCAATAAATTAAATAATAATTTGTTCGTTCTTTGGCGATAGACCGAGAGGGATAGTGTGAGGGTGGAGAGGCTTACGTTCAACAGTGGATGGAGACTAGCTGACGAAGAACTCATTAATATAATAATCTAGGCGCACAACTAAACAATATAACGCGTTTAAAAATATATAATTATAGTATATTATAAAACTAAAAATGAAAATGTGAGATGATAACATGTGACCACCTCTTCTTCATCTGCCTCCTTGTTTTAGACCTATGGGGTATGTTCTCCAGAGTGTTGCTCCTCCTGTGAGGTAGATTCCCAGCTGTCCTTCCATCTTTTAGGAGGTCTTCCACGAGGACGAGTCCCATGAGGCTGATTATGCAATGCAATATAGGGGAGTCTGGTGGTGTACATTCTTTGAACATGCCCGTACCAGTCCCTTTTTTGCTGTCTGCTCCATCTTATAATATCCTCTACCTCATCTTATAATATCTCTTTTATTCTGGTGTTCCTCACGCGATCTCTCAGCGTCTTGCCTGCTATCGTCCTCAGTGTCTTCATCTCGGAAGTCCAAAAACGAGTACCTTTTTTCTCTTATTATTTTCGAGTATATATTATATTATATTTAGTTTTATTCCACGTGTTCTTTAGTTTCGACCGGTTTCGGCAGGTCTCTGCCATCTTCTGATACCTAAATCAAAGTTTCTTAGATTTCTATACGGAATGCAAATGGTGGGGGATGAAAATTAATGATCCATTAGTGTTAAGTGATTCTAACCCGATTCTAACAAACTGCTAACATTTTCTGGCCCAGAAATGGTGGCTAGATGACGAAACTGGTCGAAACCAAAATTTAAGTGGAATAAAACTGAATGCAAATAAGACTTTTTTTTTTATTTTCAATATTTTTAGTTTATCTTTTTGGAAATTTACATTATTGGTCAAATAACACTAACTTGTTTTTTTTAATATCACATTTCTTATTGATGTGTTTTGTTTTTCTTTTAATCATTGAAAATGTTTTCCCAGTATTTTGTTTCCATTTTCAAACTAAAGGCCGTGCCACACTGTTTGAAACAAACTCTCCACAGGGGTGACCTTGGTGGAGAGCTGTGGAGCCCACGGTTGGTGTAGCGTCCACACTTTGTTGTAAACAAGCTCTCCACACGTGGAATGCGTGTTTAAACGCGCGTCCGTCCATAAAGTTTGTTGAAGGTCAAACGAATTTTGGTTTCAAACAAGTGTCTACACAGTTTTAAACCGCCGGTGGAGACCGATGTGGAGAGCTTGTTTAAAACAGTGTGGCGCCTTTTATTAATGAACTCACCATCACGCCGTCTTTTCGATGGGATAGGCAGAAAGAATGAAGACCTTTTTTATTATAGGCAAAATGCATGTTTTATGTATTTCTTCATATGAAATATATATTATATCTTTTTCTTAGTATGCATGTGCAGGAATCTAGAGAGGTTTGTCAGGATAGAGTAGTGTGGCGGTACATTTTTTTGCCTAGCCTTCCGGGGAAATGGCGTGGTGGATTATTTGTTTGTTCGTTCCTTAATAATATTCCTAACATATTAGAAATAAAACATTGCATCATTTGTTTTGTAAACATTTAAAAAAATCACTTGAGTATTTTAGAAGGCTTGTTATTATATTATTACGATACTACGTGTCTTAAACTATTATAATATATCGTATACTTTACGTTTTTCTGTAAATAGTTTTATTAACGCCGTTTACCTCCGAGGTTTCTTCCTAATAGCATCAAAATGTGAATAGTTTACCGTTAATAAGTTGAGTTATCATCGTTAGACGCGTCAAAAAAACGTAAACAACAACACGTAACACCTTGTTTTCTTTTATTTTTTAGATTTTTAATACGTAGTGTTGAGAAAAAGTAATCTTAAGAATAAGATTATTATCAAATTTGTTCGATTGTTTAGTTACTTTTAAGTAACTTTATGTATAATTTTTCACAAACTTCAAATAAGTATATTTAATGATATGAGGGGAGTTAAATTTTTATTATTTTATTATTTTTTATTTTAAAATTATTTTCAATATTCATGGGAACATGGTTTAAATGGGACTATGGGAAAGATTGTTTGATTATTAGTTAAGGGTAGATTATTGTTAAGAAAAAAAAAATATTTAGTCTTCTTACTGTATTATATGAAGTATTTGCAGTAAACCTAATATCTGTTGATCATTTCAGGAACAAAATGCGAGACCGTGATTTTGATCAACGTAAAATATTGGATAACCAAAATGATAGTCTACATCTGTACTTATACTTATGTTTGAAATTGGAGCATAAAACTAACGAAAGACTGATAAAATATATGAAAGATTAAATAGGGTAGAAATGAGTCTTCTTCTTCTTTCTTCTTCTCCCTTATTGTAGACCTATGGTGTATGTTCTCCAGAGTGTTGCTCCTCCTGTGAGGTAGATTCCCAGCTGTCCTTCCATCTTTTAGGAGGTCTTCCACGAGGACGAGTCCCATGAGGCTGATTATGCAATGCAATATAGGGGAGTCTGGTGGTGTACATTCTTTGAACATGCCCGTACCAGTCCCTTTTTTGCTGTCTGCTCCATCTTATAATATCCTCAACCTCACATATCTTTCTTATTCTGGTGTTCCTCGCGCGATCTCTCAGTATCTTGCCTGCTATCGTCCTCAGTGTCTTCATTTCGGAAGTCCTCAAAACTTATTTGGTCCATAATGTGTCTGCCCTTGCTTCGACGCCATATGTTATTATTGGTCTTACGCATGTTTTATAGATTCTCATCTTACTCTTAATGGCCATGTCTTTGTTTTTTCCATATTGTGGATTTTAGAGTCATAGAAATGAGTGCATGTTAAATATTCGCATAATGTAGTATCGAACGCAAATAAAAGATGGGATTGCAGGGTGGGTGAAAGCATTGTATTAAAAATAATTAAGTGATGAAAAAAATATGCTACGATTTATATTAACAGTGTGAATGGAGAGTAAAATTTGAGCAGGACCCGGTTAGACGTAACAAAATCAGGTCAATAAAATTTAAAAAATTGACTCAATCGATCATGCTTCACTTCCATACATAAGAGTCGGTACAAAAGCACTATTCACGTTTTTCGGTTACACCTCGTTCTTCTTCCTCATCGTGGCAATGGCAAGCTAGTTCTTATATTATATATTGCGGTAATTATCCTATAAAGGGCATTTTCTCTCCTCTTTCTCTTACCATTGTGGTGTTTGGCTAACTATGGGTTTTTTCCAGGGACGCTGGAATTTTTCGGGGAGAATATTTGCAATAGTGCCAGTGACAGAGCGTCAACAATAATAAAAACTAAATAAAATACGAAAAGTGTACTATTATTTTATTTGATAATGTCACACCACAAATTAAGTGCTTCATTCGAAAGTTAAAAAAATATTAGTCGCTGCATTTATTTAGTTTAATAAAAAAGCAAAAATACGCAAAAAGCAATAAACATGTTATTATTATTTTTATGCTATTAGCATCAATTTTAATAATCACAAAAACAAAGTACATTAAAATTTCAATCATTTTTATTGATTTTTCTTGGAAAGGCAATTAAGGGTGTAACTAATATTCATAATGATACTATGGAATGTTAAAATTCAAATGAATCCAATGTTTTTATTAAATGAATTTAAATATCTAGTATTCCAGCAAATGGTGTTTGGAGGTTACCATTTTTCTGGTAAATTTGTGTTGTTACTGGAATTCTGAAATAAAATCATAAACACCGTCCTTCCACCATTAACATTAATTCCGTCTACGAGTACTTTGACTCGGAAACCGATCAGATGAATTTCTTCGACCAATTTAAGGGGCGTTACTCACACTATTGCAAATTTTCTCCTCAAGTGAATAAACTATACACGTGGAGACACCTTCCTCGCCCCCGTTGTTGGTAAATTGTCTGTAATATACACGGTGTCCCAGAAGTCGACATCAAGACGGAAACGGATGATATGGCAAGTCATGCTAGTTATTTCAATTTCAATTTTTTTTTTTTTTTAAATCATAAACATTACAGTATATAACTAAAGCGCTTATGACTGTACAATACAAAAAATATATATATTTTTAACACAATATACAATTATGAAATTTAAAATATACAATGTAAGCAATAGACATAAACACAAAAAAACACAAGATAATTAAAAAATTAAGAACAATAAAAGCAAATATCATGTTTATACATTATATAAGAGATAGATGTTTTCTGAGGTTAGCCTCACTATCACGGAAGATGTCCACATCCGAAGAGATGCGGTTTAGAAGGATTATTGCCCTGCCCACGGGCATAACCTTAGATAAATTGGTTCTACACAGTGGCAGGTGAAATAATCTATGTTGCCTTTGTCGCAGATAATTGTCAGGGACAAACAAAGTCAAGTCATTCAAAATATCAGAGTTATGTATTCGACCACGAATCAGTTGAAAAAAATGAACACCCAAATGGATAGTTCGTCTAATTTCCAATGATTGGTAGCCTAGCATACCCAGCAAAAATGTTATAAAAATGTAAGTTTTGTATTTTTTTAAATTATAGGCATTTTAAAAAAATTCATAAAATCAACACCCTGTTTTTTTTACACTTTTCTCATAACTAGCGTGACTTTGCCCTTTCATCGGTTTCCGGTTTTGACGTAGACTTCTGGGACACCCTGTATAATATGTAGGATAATAAAATAAAAATATATAATATATTTTATGAATCGTCGGCTTC
Organism: Lepidostoma basale; assembly: GCA_022606425.2. Lineage (NCBI taxonomy): Eukaryota > Metazoa > Arthropoda > Insecta > Trichoptera > Lepidostomatidae > Lepidostoma > Lepidostoma basale. Next base: position 2,402,136 of record JAHDVF020000333.1, on the reverse strand, counting down.
TGACATAAGTGAACACTCCTCTTTATGACTTCAATTATAAAAAGCTCTCATGGAAGACACAATTTGTGTATCATTATTTTTATAAAGGCAATCGTGATATCGTATAGTCACAAGTTTTATGTCACCTCAGTTAAAATGGACACCTTCTGTACAGGGAGAAACCGTAATTACTTAGATTTTATTACTGAATTACTCAAAATAATACTCCGCAAGGGCTTTTACGAAAAATGACATGTTAAGTAACAAAAATTAAAATTTGCACACATAAACAGACAACTAACATATAAAGGCAAAACACAAAATAGAGAATAAGGATAACATAAGGGAAATAAGAAATTACGAACATGAGATAGAAAAGAACAAAAAATAATAGAAATTACAACTTACGTACATGAGATAGAAAAGAACATAACATAATAGAACTTAGAAATTACGTACATGAGATAGAGAGAAAAAGAAAACAACCGAAAAGAAACAAAGTGATGGCAATTTACCAGTCCAACATTTGCCGTATGATGTTCACGTGGGGCGAGCGAATCGGATCCAGATATCCACTGTAGCAAAGATAGAAATTCATAATGGAGTTCTAGTGCCAACCCTTATGTATGGAAGTGAAACTTGGAGCTGGCAAAAGAAGAATGAAAGTAGGATAAATGCCATAGAATACCGAACGACGAAATAAGGAAGAAATGTAAAGCAGACGATTGCATCATAAGTAAAATTAAAAAAGGATTCCTGAGATGGTTTTGACATTAGGAACGAATTGATGGGAGAAAAATAGTTAGAATGATGTAATCAAGAATTGTGAGTGGAAATAAAAGCCGTGGATACCAAGGGAAGCATGGCATGCCCAAATTAATCAAATATTTAAGGGCGACCACATTCGAAGTCGGAAAAATCGACGAGCGTGCATGTTACAATGTATGAATGTAGAGGAGGCTCGAGAGGTATGTTAAGACAGAGCTGTGTGGCGGTCCATCCTCTCTGTCTACCCTTGTATTCAAACCGTCTGTATGACCCTTTTATTATTTAGAAACACTTGCATTATCACCGCACGATGTTTTTAACTACTTCCACTTTTGTCTTTATTTCGACAGTGAACGGTTTCGCCAGGCTCGCTGGCATCGACAGACTCTTTTGTCGATGCCAGTGGGCCTGGCGAAACCGGTCGCTGTCGAAATAAAGACAAAAGTGGAAATATTAAAAAAAACATCGTTTTATAAAATTATTATTTCAAATGAACTTCCATCAAGGATTTCAGTTAAATCATTTGATTATCTTAAAAAAAATCATTTAAAACCGTACTGTATAGTCGGTTCTATAGTATTATTCGATGAATGAAATTGTTAAAGATTCAGGTTACAACGAAAAACGTCTCAGTCATCCACTTATCACGTTTTTTTTTTTGTATATATTTTAAATACGCTTACATTCCTAAATAGGAGTGCCTACCTGACTCCCTACTACCTATAAAGTTCACGTGAAAAATAACCGGTTTCTTTAACTGTGACATTAACACACATTATTACGCGTTACCCATAAAATGGTTCGCAACAGGCACAACTCTTGTATACAATTCATTAAATATTAAGTTGTACATCACGTTGATATCAGTGGCGTGACTAGGGCCAACCAGTAAGGCAAGCCCGCCGACTCCGTTTTTTTTGTTATATGTCACGATAATGTGTTTTTCTGGATAAATAGATTTTTATCTTTCTAAATTAATTTCGTGAATTAATTGATTTTTAACCCATTTTAGGCGAATTTAAAATTTATACAAAAAATATTTTTCTGCGTCATCAAACTCATGTTCTTGTATAATATAATAATGTATTTACAAATACAAGAAGAAATAAAAATTAGAAATAACCTGTAAATAGACAATAATAATAAATTTATTAACACCGAAACACGAATTACAAATAAATTATTTTCATAACATTTCTGCACATAACGTAAATGACAGATAACATCCTGACAATAGAAATAAAGTTCGTGACACATCGAATAGTAACATACATCAGAGTGATAAAGCCCGGCTTCAAATCCATACAAAAAATGTTCATATCTTCATATATATGCACCTAGCTATATGATTACAAGGACCCTTTTACATTTTGCAAGCCCAATATGAAGCCCATCGAAAACATGAAACATGTAGCGAATTTCGCGGGCATCTCATCTACGGTACGTATGAGTGAAATAAAATACAGCGCGTATGAGTGGAACAAATATACAAATAGGTCATGTCAGCGAAGTCATTTGCAATTAAATCGCTATAACTCGCGCGAAAATTCAAAATATTATTTTATTCAGACAAAAAAAAAATTATAGATTTTTTAAGGCAAGCCCGGCTTTTCGGCTTGTATGGAAGTACCGCCACTGGCTGGTATGTTGCTTTTGCCTTTTCTTGAGATCCTTATCGGTCCGCGGTGTTAGAATTTTGCCAATATTTCAAATTACACCCGCTTATTTATTATCAAGGAAATGTGATTCGTTTGTGTAAAAAATGGCCGCCGTTGGCTGTTGCCTCCATCCACGTCACGTCAAGGCTCTCAGACAACCTTCGGGTAATAATAAGATTCATGGACCAGTCCGCGTGTCCTTGATTAATTCGATTCACGACTCGCTACTTCTCGATGATTTATTCTCGTTATTTAACTCCACGAGGCAAATGTCTTAGATTCTGGCTCTAGTGATACAAGTTAATAATCTTATTTTTTTTTATCCCACTCTGTTAACAGTCGGCACCCACTTCCGCGTTCGTTTTATTATCCTGTCTTCACTTAATCATTTGATTCTGCAATCCCAATATGAGTGATAGATATGAGGACCGTTCTCACAAAGCGAAATATCTACAAAATGAAAATTTTTCAGGAGAAGGTTTTTTTCATGTTAAAAATAATACGTTTTGTATGAAATCGCGATATTTGAACCGCTACAACTTCGCACATATACCGTTTTGTTAAAATTTTATTTCCCCAATCGATAGAGCTCACATGGAAGAAACCATTTCCATAAAAAAAACTTTTTTTTTTGTTTTAGAAATTTCACTTTGTGAAAACGGTCCTCAATTATGGATAAATATTTCTGGAAATATTTTTTTTTTTTATCCTTTTTCTGCATGCTTTTATGAAACACAATCTTCTTCTTCTTCAAGTGCCCTGTCGGGTCCCCCCAACGTTGGCAATCACCTCGGCGAACCTGTCCCTGTCCTGTGCCGCTTGGAACAACCCCACACTTCGGATGCCGGTCCACTCCCTCACAGTTTCGCAGCCAGGATATTTGTCTCCTACCGGGCCCTCAATTTTCTTCTCTAATATCAGTTGGAGAAGGTGGTACTTTTCCCCACGCAGAATATGACCCAGATGTGAAATCTTCCGAATCTCGATAGTTGATAACAGTTCCCTGTCAACTCTAGCTCGCCTCAGGATTTCGGTATTGGTAACCATGTCTGTCCAGGGAATTTTGGGCATTCGGCGATGGAGCCACATGAAATACAATAACACTTGGGAATATGTTAGGCATCAGGCATGCGATAGAGTCGGGTGGAGAAGGTTCCTTGAGGCCCTATGCACCACGGAGGTGTGACAGGACAAAAATAAGAAAGAAAAAAAATATTATTCTTGTCATAATGCAGTCAAATGAAGTTGAAGTGTATATCCGAAACATGTCGTATTGTTAATTTATTTATATGAAAATAAAAATATGTAAGAAGTGGTTATACACAATGTTAAATCTTCTTTCCAAATTTTAACATACGCAATATATCTAAAGAATCGTAGAATGTTATTTTTTTCGTATGATTCATGATAGTATTTCAAAGTGTTATATTTATGAAAAGTGTTAAAAGTAAGTCTGTAAATCAAATACAATGTATTATTTTAAGGTTTCATGCCAGATGTATAATGTAGGTACGTAAGTAAAGTCAGGCAAGTTCATTGAATAACGTTTCAAGATCAAACCAAAGTTACGCAGCCCGCCGCGGTATGCACATCGCGTAGAGAATACGCTAATGTGCATTCTGTTCGGTGTGGTCCACAGGGGGGAGATGAGTGCGCAGTGAGATAGCGGCTGATTTTCCTGTATCGTATAAGTAATGTGTAATTTTGCTATTGAAGTAGCGTCCTGTCATTGTTTATAGCTGATATAAAACTTCTTCTTCCTCTTAGTTTAGATCGTATGACCTGTTTGTGACGGTGGGCTGTCCTGGGATGATGACTTCAAGCCATCTCTCCATCTCTTCGGCGGCCTTCCTGGCAATCTCTTGCTGCTAGGGTTTTCACCTTTAACAATTTTTGCAATTCTTGTATTCTACATGCGATCCACGTTGTCTCTCCAAAAGCGCCTTGTTCGAAAAAGTTCGTTGGTACTATTTTACACTTTTTATAAGTAACTTCATTCATGTCTCGTTTGTCATATTGTCGTAATTCGTAAGTTGGCACCCGTGAAATGTCCGGCCTACATTTATCATTAATGGCTAACTTCATCATGTCGCACTTCCGTAACAGGGTGCGCGCGTTGGTCTAAATTTTACTTCTTCTAAACGCCCCAAAAGAAGTATAACTCCAATAAGAACAAGGCGCGCACGCAACAGTCACTGGTCACCTGGTATTTTTATACGGCGACTGTTAAGATGAATGTATGCATCAGTGGTCAATGCATACATTCTTCAACAAAAATCTTTATTACGAGCAAAATTTTATTACAATGATTTACATAAACCAATTGACTGGTTGAGACAAAATTTTCCCGAGCCCACCCGGGATCGCCTGTCCACCCCCTGTCCGGTGCAACGATCCCAGGACAGCTCAAGTAGATAAGTACTTAACCAGTGATCACCGCTAATTTAAGAAACCGAAACGGAATACAGTGACATCACACACTGCAGCAGTGAGGCGACCTACCAACCATTTCCAAAATAGGCAATACAAATGTTCGTATTACGATGTTTAATGGGGTACTTGTAATGCAGCTTCCGTGACCTATAGAAGCCGTGTGGGTTGAGATGGTATTAAACTCATTTTACGAGTGAATTGAGGCGCTTTATTATTATTATTTTAATCACCATTTGATGTTTATAATTCCTATATAATTATTTTTCTTCTTCTTCTTTTAATAGATCTACCGATATATGCCACAGAAATCATGTCTCCTGGGATGATGAGGACCAGCTGTCCCTCCATAACTCAGGTGGTCTTCTAAGTGGGCAAATAGAAATATATCGACTGAAGCAAATATGGCAGTGCACAATGGAGTTTTAGTCCCGACCCTGATGTATGTAAGTGAAGCTTGGAGTTGGCAGAAGAAGGATGATAGTAGGATAAATGACGTAGAATGAGGTCACTAAAAAGAATGTGCGGAAAAACATTGTTTGATAGAATATCTAATGATGAAGTAAGAAAGGAATGTAAGGCGGATAATGTAATATGTGATGAATAAAATTAAGAAAGGGTCACTAAGATGGTTTGTACATATGGAACGAATGGATGAGGGAAGCATGGTTAAAAATATATATCCAATTAGTGTGAATGGAAAATAAGTCAAGTAAGGCCAACGAAGACATGGCATGACCAAATTAATCAATTACTGAAAGGCGACCAAGTTCGATGTAGGAACAATCGACGAGCGTGCATGTCACGATGTGTGAATGTAGAAAAGGCGCGAGAGTTATTTCAGGATAGAACAATGTGGCGATCCATCCTTTCGTTTATGAAAGTAGGCTGACTTTCCATGCTCACATCGAGAGAATATGTGGAGTTGCACTGAAAATGTTGGGATTTATTCTCCGAACTGGTAGAGTTTTCAAGAATCCCTGTGTTTTGCGAATTTTGTACAACTCATTGGTCCGGAGCCGGCTCGAGTGTGGCTCGGTGATATGGAGTCCCCACGAGGCGAGATACTCGCTCATGTTAGAGAGGGTTCAGAAAAGATTTCTGAGATATCTCTACATGAGGGAGTTTGGTAGCTATCCGTGGCTTTATCCCACTGCATTCCTCTTGGGCATGCTGGGGACCAATAGTTTACAGATAAGAAGGGATGGGTGCACACTTACCCATTTCTTCAGACTTATCAGGAGATTCTTTGAGAACTCCGTCATCTTGGAGGCTATCCATCTTTATGTTCCGGATGGCTATCTTCGACAGCGTCAGCACAGACTGTTTTATCACCCAGCATGCAGAACCAACCTGCCTCTGGTGATGCCGGTGGGGAGAGCAATCAAACTGCTGAACATGATCGCTTCGGAGATCGATGTCTTTCATATTCGTGAAAGTACATTCAGAAGACAAATACTCTTGACTTTGGAGAGTATTTTGTATTCCTAATGTCGAACCATCTCTCATGCGTTCCTGGTATTATATATTCCTTATGTTTTACCTGTTCTCAATAGATGCCTTAAACTATAAAAAATGTTTGTAATGTCTTTTGAGAAAATAAACTGATTTGATTTGATTTGATTTGATTCTCCCTACCCTTCTGGGGAAACAGCGTCGTGGTTAGTTAGTTATTTAGTTAACATTTTATGATTCTACATCGGTTTTGACACAACATTTTTCAGTTGTGACACAACATTTTTCAGTTGTGACAACATTTTTCAGATGTGACACAACATTTTTCGAATATACTTTCGAATATAATAATTAAAAAATGCGCTTTATATTTTCATAACATTTTACTTTTCTATAATATTTCGGTTGTGACGTAACACTTTTCGATATACACGTTTTAACAATAACATTTAACAAGGTCGTCACAAAAAGGGTTGGGGTTATGTCTAAGGGTGAGAGTAAATTTGATCTTATTGGGATTAAGCGGGAGGGGATAACGGTAACATTTCGAGAATGGGAATTGAAATTTAATTTGATTCAATGTATTTACATTATTTTTAACACATTAACTGCGGAGCACTGACCGGGACAGTGATAAGGGACCCAAACGGCGGACCCATTTCCAGATCAGCCCCTATACCATTCGGTTTTAAATAAGTAGAAGGGGGTTTAGCCATCGGGGAAAGATTCATCAGTTTCTACTTACTTAAAACCTGAGGGTGTAGGGCCTGTCTTGGACAGGGATCCACCGTTTCGGTTCTTCCCTTACCACTATCCCGGTCAGTGTTCCGCAGTCAATATGTTAATGTTTTATTTTATTTCTAACATTTCAATTTCATTCATAGGCGGCATTTGCTCCTTAAATATTCGGTGATTAGAAAATTAATACTATGTTGAAATTAGGAAAAGGAATCAATTTTAACCGTAGAAGGATATGTTTGTGTTTGTGATTTTGTTTTTAAGAATTCCTGTAACAACACAAATTTACCCGGAAAATGGGAACTTCTAGACACCATTAGCTGGGACACTGGATATTCGAAATTATTAAAACAAAACTATGTATTCCTTTAAATTTTAACGTATAGTACCTATAGTTTCGTTATGAATATTATAAACTGTTAAATTAAAAAGCTTTGTTTTGTTTGTATTTTTATTTTACGCGACAGCTGTTTCGTCAACCTATGTTGACATCATCAGGTGTCGGATTTAAAAATCACGAAATTTGACATTTGATATATTATTGTAACTCCTGATGATGTCAACATAGGTTGACGAAACAGCTGTCGCGTTAAACAAAAATACAATTGTGATACATAAAACAAAGTTAGTTAGTTAAATTTAACAGTTTAAAATGTTAAAGTATCATAGTGTTTCGGCCAAAACAATGGACTATTATGAATATAAGTTACAACTTTAATTGCTCTTCCAAGTAAAATCAGTAAATTGATATCTTTTGAAGGTGATATCGTTCTTATCAAAAAAAGTTTTTTTTGTTTATTTCAAAGTTACTAAAATATAATTAAATAAAATAATAATACACTTTTAGTAATTTGTATTAACAACACTTTATTAAATAAAGTGGTGTTAATACAAATTACTAAAAGTGTATTATTATTTTATTTAATAATGTCACACCACAAATTAAGTGCTTCATACGAAGGTTTCAAATATAATTGATATATTTTTTAGCTTTTTCTATTCATAAAAAATAAAATTAAAAACAGCGTCTAGTTTTTTTGTAAACGCACTGTCACTCACACAATTGCAAAGATTCTCCCCGAAATTAACGGATTCCGCAATGTCAGTGTCCCAAATTATCCGATGGTTAACAAATAAACATGGTTTTGTCGAGTGCAGGAACTGTCAATTAATGCGCTCTCTCACAAGTCTCACATACTATAGCCGGACTGCATTGTCCAGTGCGCGTCAACTGCACTTTCAAATCAGAATTTCCGAGAACAAAATGTCTGCCCGCGCCGGGACGATGCACGCTGCCCATTCAACGGAGTCTGTATAGATATTTCCTCTGTCAGAACCGCGCGCATCTTCGAATATTGATTCCTTATCGGTTTGCTCATTTTCCTGCAGCGTACCCCAAAAGAATAATTTCGGCGGTGATAATAATGTTCGACACGCAGCAATGTAAAAACCGTGACCAAAATGCAAATATGTATTTGGCTTTATATTGCCAACGTTTCTTGGTTGCTCTGTTGTCTGTTATTTTGCTCAGTGACTGTCCAATGGCTTCACTGTCGGCAATCACCGGATATTATTTAAATAAGTAGTACGTGTATCATGATGATTTCATATCATTGTGATCATCAGAAATATTATAATATTTATTTTATTTTAACGAGATCATTCAAATTCAGTATTTGATCATATCCACTTGGAAGCAAAAATTTCGTTAATTATTGCCGTTCCTTCATCATCAGCCGTCTGTCATCCACTGCTGAACGTAGGCCTCTCCCAAAGTACGCCACCGCCCCCTATCTATTGCCGCTCCCATCCATCCATGTCCAGCAATCCTCTTCAGATCGTCGGTCCAGTGGGCTGGGGGACGTCCAACTCTGCGGAATCCTGTACGCGGTCTCCACTCCAGAACCCGTCTCCCCCATCGGCCATCGGTTCTCCGACAGATATGGCCAGCCCATCGCCACTTCAGCCCGCCCATCCTCAGAGCCACCTCAGTCACCTTGGTTTGTTGTCGAATAAATTCGTTTCTAAATCTGTCCCTCAAGGTTATTCCAAGCATGGCTCTTTCCATGGCGCGTTGGGCTATCTTGAATCTGTAGACTAGACATTTTGTCAGTGTCCACGTCTCGGCTCCGTACGTCATGACTGGCAAGACGCACTGGTTGAAGATTTTAGTTTTGAGGCATTGAGGTATTTTAGAGGTGATAACATGACGTAATTTTCCAAATGCCGCCCAACCCAACTGTTCCTTACCTCTCACTAAAACCATTTGTAAGTAATCACTAGGGCTCGGAATTGACATAAAAAGGATTTTTTATCTTGAGTTTAGCTATCAAAAAGATGACGAGTTTTTGGTGTTTTGAGATCTATAGACCCCTTTTAGTCCTAGTTATTAGAGAAAATAAAAACATATTTCAGGGTTAAGCGAATATTTAAGAATATTTCAAGGTTTTCGGGATGAGATCAATTAAGTGGCATATTTTTACTTTGCTCATATTGTATTTAGTATCCCTTTCAAAATTAAATGAGGATAGAATTGACAAGCAAAAGTAAACAATTAACGCCATGAATATAGTTGTGTGTGACCGAGTGTTATATGTGCGTCGAGTCGGCTGTGTGTATAGGTGCGTCACGTTTTGGCTTTGGTTTTGGAAATTCTTTAGCAACTATAAAAAAAACAATTGTTGACGTGCCAGGAAAAATAAAGAAAAAAAAATCTGAAAGCTGTGTTGCGCCGAAATCCCGAATGAGATGAAATTAAAAAAAATCATACATCCTACAGGTAGAACATGTGGACGACGACACCATTGATTACAGAATCTACAAGATCTTGCTTATTGTTTAGACTGACGTCGAGAGGTCGTTCTACCCCCGAAAACATTGTAAAAAATGTAATTGTAAAATACAATTAATAGTTTGTCGTATATAAGATCTTGTTTTTTCTAGTAAATAGTAAATATGAGGTTAGAGAATATAAAATAATATTTTGGACATACAAAGAGAATATTTTTGACTTTTTTAGCGCATGTAAATCCGAGCCCTATAATAATAGTGAGTAATCACGCTAAAGAAAATCTGTATGCGATGTTCTATTATAATAAGACGAATATAAAAAATAAATACATTGAAATATATATGATACAATTTTAGATAAACTTAAGGCGTTAACACTGTGTAATTTCGTAATAACGATGTTGTTTAAGAATTAGAACACTATTAATTTGTATGAAAAACAATAGTTTTTCAAGGAGTTTTATTATAATATTTATGTATTACGTGTTTCGCCCTTCTATGGCATTTTCAAAATGTCAATGTCAAACATTTTGAAAATGCCCTAGAAGGGCGAAACATGTCATACATAAATATTATAATAAAACTCCTTGAAAACTATTGTTTTTCTTACATATTAATAATTTAATATGGAGTTTCACATCATTGTTCAAGAAACAATAAATAGTTAGAACACTGTTTTTTTTTCACTTTTGAGTTTATTTTTTTCAACATTCTCACTCGGTTTATATTGTTTTTCCAATGATGAAAGTGTTAAAGTCTTCGAAACATGTCGAGAAAAAAACTCAAAAGTGAAAAAAAAAACATGTTTTAATTTTAAAAAAATCGTAATATATGAAACAAAAGAATTTTTGTTTATTTATTATTTTGAATTTCGTACTTTTTATGTGACTTAAATTACGAGTACAATGTAATGACCAAAATTCCATGTTTCTACAAAACTACTTAAAAATTCCTCTCGTTCAAATCGTTTTTCATACAATATATCATCATACTTATGTCGGGGTTAAATGCATAACCCAGATAAACATATTTCATGAAGAAATATATGACACGAATAAACACAAAAACGCTGACCCAAGACCTAATTATCAAATTTGATGATTCGTGGGCCCCGAATTCTTCAGGTTGGTCACTAGGTCAGGTCATCGGATCAGGTCATCAGATGACGAAACCAAAGCATATAAAAGCAGTACTCCCGAGCACCCAAAAAGGAGTCCACTCTAAACGTCAGTCTACTCTAAACGTCAGCCAGTATCGCGATCTCGAAGAGACACGAGTCCCCACTACCCAGTCTACGTACGAGAAACCTCCGAGGACTCCTCGCTCCAGCCACTCGACGATACCGCCCAGCGAGCCCTCATCCTCTACGATTCACCACCCGGACTCCGCCCCGCTGCTATCGACATCCAGCCACGCTCCATCACGAGTATATCATACAGTTACGTGTACTTGTGATCCGCAATAAACGCTGAAACCTCCGCCGTCTTTCAACTCTCACCACCAAACCCCCACACTTATATGAGTCTCTCTTTTCTTTTGATACTTAAGTTTGTAATTTTAATAATTTCTTTTGTGTGATAATTGAAAATAATTACTGTTAACGGCAGCGCGGTCCAGTTACCAGAAAGAATCCCACCCTCAGTCAGTATTGCGTTTTTCATCTCTCGTTCCATTATGCGGCCAAGCTCCTGATGTTCGAGCTCGGGCCATTATTCCGTTATCTAAATGTCGGCTTATATCTTTTGCTGTAATCGTTTTCTCATCCTGATTCTGCCATGCGAAAAGAAATATGTGTTCGTTGCCTTTCCAGATCACCTACAACTGTTTTTGCTTTTATCTTTTCCAGTCTATTGTGATACCCAGATTCCCCGATTGCCTTTTTTTCATTCGTATAACACTTTTTATCTAACTGATGTAATCAACGCTTTAAGCATAATTTTATACTAACTAACTAACTAACCATCACGCCATCTCCCTGAAAGGGTAGGTAGAAAGAATGGACTGTCACACTTTTACTGATGCGGCACTCCATCCTTCTCTTTTCGCTCCGCGGGAGACGCGGTGTGATGGGTTGCGAACCTCATCGCCACCAATAGGCATCTCCCGCGCACACTTTGATCGTGCAACACCCACAAAATAAATCTAAAATAAATAATATAAAATACAATGATATAAAATAAAATAACAAAATAAAAATAATTTAACACAAAATGTTCTTTTTAGATGGTGCACATATTGTCTATTTAATTTATGTTCCACGAATCCGTCGTTTTTTTAATTTAGCACATAATGTTTTTTTTCGATGTTGCACATGTTGACATGGACGATCCGGACTTTTGTGTTTATTTAATTTATGTTATAATTTTATTCCTGTATAAAATGACCGAATTTGCTAATTCGAGTGTTTTCGAAACTTAAAAGCGCAGTCTAAGAAAATAACCTTTCGGTTAAAGGTGAATTACATTCTTTTTCTTCTTTTAATAGATCTGACGATCTGTGACACCGAAATCATGTCTCATCGGATGATGAGGTCCAGCTGTCCTTCCATCTCTTAGGCGGTCTTCCAAAAAACTTACGTTCTAAGTTTAAGGAAATTACAAAACTTTGTTTTATGTATCACAATTGTATTTTATTTTACGCGACAGCTGTTTCGTCAACCTATGTTGACATCATCAGGTATTACAATAATATATCAAATGTAACATTTTCGTGATTTTTCGAACCTTTATGTGTATTTGTTCCTATGTAAATTTGAATAATTTCTTTAATATAATTTTGAAGTTCTTGCTGAAGTTGATTTCGGAACCTAATTATTTTGATTAAAAGAACTGTTGGTAACTATTATTATAGGAGAAAATATTAAAGGTGAAAAATATAATAATAATAATCATAATAATAATAAAAACAGAAATTAGAAGGAACAATTACCCATAATATAGAGTCAAAAACGATTAAACATTATAAATTAAAGACGATAAACAATAAAAGGAAGTAGAATAAATTAATAAGAAAGGTGAGAAAACTTGATGGTAGTATTGTTTTTTTTTTTTGCTAGATTGTATAAGGGTTATAGACATACAATTTACACAGGAAATTATGTTCAAATCAAATCAAATCAGTTTATTTTCTCAAAAGATATTACAAACAACAATTATAGTTTTAGGCATCTATTGAGAACAGGTAAAACATAAAAAATATATAATACCAGGAACGCATGAGAGATTGTTCGACATTGGGAATATAAGATACTTTCCAAAGTCAAGAGTATTTGTCTTCTGAAAGTACTTTCACGAATATGAAAGGTCATGTTCGGCAGTTTGATTGCTCTCCCCACCGGCATCACCAGAGGCAGTTAGGTTCTGCATGCTGGGAGATAAAGCAATCTGTGCTGACGCTGTCGAAGATAAGCATCTGGAACATAAAGATGGATAGCCTCTAAGATAACGGAGTTCTCAAAGAACCCCCTGATAAGTCTGAAGAAATGGGTAAGTGTGCACCCATCTCTTCCCAGGGTTCCCAGCATGCATGAATGCAGTGGGACAAAGCCACGGATAGCTACCAAACTCCCTCATGTAGAGATTTCTCAGAAATCCTTTCTGAACCTTCTCTAACATGAGCGAGTATCTTGCCTCGTGGGGACTCCATATCATCGAACCACACTCGAGCCGGCTCCGGACCAATGAGTTATACAAAATTTGCAAAACTCTACCAGTTCGGACGATAAATCCCAACATTTTCAGTGCAACTCCACATATTCTCTCGATGTGAGCATGGAAAGTCAGCCTACTTTCATAAACAATACCAAGATCCTTTATCGTTGTTGTATGTCTACATACACAAAATAGCTGACATTTGACAGTTTGAGGTTCTCAATACTTTCTTTTGGATATTTCTCTATATACTAATATTATTTTAACACTTTCACCATGTTACAAAACTTAAAGTCAAAATTTTAATTACGGCTCATTAAAAACCACACTTAAGCAGCATTACTTTGAAATCAGGTTTTTACATCCCATCAAAATATTTTACGGTGTCGAGCAGTAATTGCTTTATAAACTGATCGTTACAGTGCCTAATAACATTACTGAGATTCCATTGTAAAAGATAAGTTGAACTTATCGATTGCCTTTAGAAACCATTACCGGTAAATGATTCATTACAAATAAACCATATGGTTTATTCGGCTCTTAGGAGATCGTTCAAGTGTGCCTAATACGTAATCATCATTATCGACCTGAACCATTTTGAAAGCTACTCTTCATCTTTGTTTATTCCCCAATTCGATACACCCCACGCTCATCTCTACTGTGTCTAACTTTGTGATGTAAATACCTCTTCACTGCTATGGACCTATGTGGTGTATTCTATTCTGATTCTTCTGAGGTCTTTCACGAGGATGTGTCCAGTGGGGCTGATCACATAGTGCAATATTGATAAGATACACGTAAGATTCTTAGATGATGGTGAAATGATGAAATACCGGTTTGTCTCGAAAGAAAGGTCTACGGTATGTGTATACTGCCCATGATGACATACGGACTAGAGACGACAACTCTTACAGCAAAAAGTGTCCACAGGCTCAAGTGTACACAGAGGTCCATGGAAAGACAGATACTTGGTGTGAGCTTGCGTGACCGCATAAGAATTGCCAGACGCCGTACCAGGGTTGCTGACGTCATGGACCGAGTGGCAAAATTGAAATGGCAATGGGCTGGACACTTGGCTAGATAGGATGGCAACAGATGGGCACCCAGGATACTCAGTTGGAAAATAGGCGAAGTGTCGGAAGGCCACCGATGAGATGGACCGATGATATTGTCAAAAAGGTTGGAAAATCTTGGATACAAAGGGGGTAGGATAGAGACGAGTGGAAGAAATCGGAAGAGGCCTATATCCAGCAGTGTAGGGAAGAAGGCTAGCAAAGAAGAAGAAGAAGACTCTTAGACCGGATAAGAAATACTGAAATACGTAGAAGGTCGGGAGTAACAGATGTCGTCGCAAGGGTAGCGAAGCTTAAATGGTCATTTGCGGGACGTGTTGTCAGATTGTTAGACGATAGATGGACCAGAAGGGTGGTATAGTGGAGACCCCGCGAATACAAACGAATTAGAGGGAGACCCCTCACACGATAGTCCGATGACATTAGAAGAATTGCTGGCGATTGGATGCAAAAGGCACAAGCTAGGGATACGTGGAGAAGTATGGGGGAGGCCTATGTCTAGCAGTGGACGACAACGGCTGTCTAAGTTAGTAAGATTGATAAGTCTGATGGTGTACATTATTTGGACATGACTGTATAGTACGTTCACTACAGGGAGATCGTTTGCAATAATATGAGTGACAGTACGTTTACAAAAAATCTAGACGGTATTTATGATTGAAAAATAAATGTTTCAATCATATACGAGAAACATTGAAATAAATAAACATGTTATTAACCAGGAAACAGAAGTGAGATTCTGTCTCACTTCTCAAGTCTCAACGCCTACGGTGGGCTGGCCATGTGAAAAGAATGCCAGAGGGTAGAACACCACAAATTATATCCAGTTGGGTGCCCCTCGAAAAAAGACCAATAGGCAGACCGAGGAAAAGATGGGCGGATTGCGTGGAAGAAGATTGGGGGAAAATGGAAGGAGCTGGGGAACGGAGAGAGATGGCCAGAGACAGCAGTCAATGGAGGAGACCAAGTTCCACACCGGGATGTAGCGCCTAGAAATGATGAATGAATGAATAAATGATGATGATTTTTATTATTATCATCAAATGCTATCGGGTTTGATTGTAATTATTATAAAAATTATGTTCAATAAAATTATAATTTGTTTGTTGATTTTTATTGATATTATGTATTTAAAGTGACCGGAAAGTGGCTTTCCTTTTCCTAATTTCGACATGGTAAATTTGCGATATTTGAAAAACACTCCTGCAAAACGAGTATTTTTCGAATCACCGAGTATATGAGCAGCCAAATGCGTGCGCTCCGCATCGTGTCTCGGAACACACTGGCCTCTTGGCGCATTTGACCCGGCAACCAATCGGATTCCAAGAAAGACCACCATACTAACACATAAACAATAGCTCTTTGGTTTCTGAATCAACTTTACCAGTCCCTCCTTCGCTGTTTACTCCATCTTATAATATCCCCAGACTCAGACATCTATCTTATCTGGCGTTCTTCACGCGATCTCTTAGTGCCTGCCTGCTATCATCCTTAGTGTTTTCATTTTGGAAGTCCTCAATTGATTGGTCCTGACAGTGTTTGCCCTTGCTTCAACGCCATATGTTATTATTGGTCTTACCGCGCTTTATATATTCTCATCTTAATCTCAATGGCAATGTCTTCATTTTACTCTACTGTGGATTTTAGAGCACCATACATTGCAGCTGCCTTGTTGACTTGGGCTTGTATTTCTTCACACAAATCAGCTCCTCCAACCATCTCATATTAAACATAGTAAAAATAATTACTCAAGAGTTAGAATAACCTTCGCCTTTTCATTTCATTGGATAACTTTTTCAAGTTTACATAGCACATGAAAATTTTTAAATTTGCTATTCCACTATCGAAAATTCTTATTTTTTCAAGCAGAAAACAGACGTTTTCAAAATTATGAATTATTTCATCGTCTTTAATAAACGTGTCCTCCATTGTTGTTCACGTCATTCTATCAAGAGATCTGCATACAGTTTCTATAAGCGATGCAAGACGTCATCTCGTTTATCTCGCTAATGGTCATTTCTGTTCCCAACCTCTATTGTGTCATACTTTAGCATTATTTGATACCACGTGATTCACCCATTGCAACATTATATTTCAACTCTAATCTCTAATAGGAACTATTATCCCACATCTGGCGATGTGGACTACCAGATGTCTTTTCATCTCTTTCAAATCAATCAGTTTATTTTCTCAAAAGATTTTACAAACAACAATTATAGTTTAAGGCATCTACTGAGTACAAGTAAAACATAAAAAAAATATAATACCAGGAACGCATGAGGGATGGTTCGACATTAGGAATACAAGATACTCTCCAAAGTCAAGAGTATTTGTCTTCTGAACGTACTTTCACGAATTTGAAAGACGTCGATCTCCGAAGCGATCATGTTCAGCAGTTTGATTGCTCTCCCCACCGGCATCACCAGAGGCAGGGGGTCTTATCTCATTCGGTCACATAGAAAAATAACAGGCAGGTCTACTTAACAGAAACCACTAAATCAAATTATAATATTAAAAAATATATCCACTGTTATTAGAAATTTCACGGTAGAAGTTCATTGGAAATAATGAACATAATACAATTTTGAAATCTTTTTAAAATGTATATTTAGTTTAAATCCACTGATGTTTGTGTCTTCGACCGGTTTCGGCAGCTGGCTACCATCTTCTGGACCAGACTTCATTTCTACGGCATTTATCCTACTTTAGTCAACTGCAAGCTTCACTTATATTTAAATTATATAAATTTTCCCTGTTTATGAAAAAATAAAAACAGTTTTGTAATTAATTGGTAACTTAACGTTGTATGATGTATTGTTTCTGCAAAGTCGGACAGTTTGACTTAACGGTTAATATCAGTTTTTAAAGAATGACATAAAAAAGTCCTACCTTTTTTTTAAAATCACAGATAAGGAAAACCGTACTCTGTATTTTTCTGTTAGGTGGCCTGAGATTGTGCGACGCGAAAAAGCACATAGGTACGTATATGCCATATACAGGGTGAATAAAAATTCAAAAAAAAATTTTCAGCCTGTACATGTGTATTATAAATTTATATAAATGATTATTCCGCGTTCATAATTTTATTTTAACATTTTTTTCTGAAACTTCAAATTATTATTATTATTATATTTTTTTCTCTTAAAAGACTAATACCAAAGAGTTAAATCAATGATATTAGAATTTATTTTACAATCTTCAATATGAGCAGAAAATAGTTCATTATTATGAAGAAGGAATCGGGTCGGGTCCAGGCTTGAACCCATGGCCTCTGGATCAGGAGCCAAGCGTTTTATTCCTAGACCACCACCCTCTTTATTTAATTTTTATTTGATGTTTTGTGGATGTTATCGGAAGAGCTATCCCTTTACTTTATAATATATTTTTTAAATTAAGTATTATACGTGAGAGATGGACGAAGGTTTTAAGAGATGTTTCACCTCCGCCATGCAAATTGAAACATATGTCCTCTGTACAATAGAAGTTGCGAAAATTATACAGAGGAGACCATAAGCTAGACGACAAGATGAAATCTGTCGACCCCTAATAGAAACATGTGGAGTCTGCACGAGATGGAACTACGCGAAAAATGAATGGAAACAATGTTATTCTCAAACTGTCTTTGGTCTGGTGTAGAATTCACGTGACAATAATATAGCGATAGATTAGCTACCTATAACTTATAAACTGTTAAAAAAAAACGTTGTTTTATGTATCAAAATTGTATTTTTATTTTATGCGACAGCTGTTTATACCGGATGATGTCAGCATAGGTTGACGAAACAGCTAATAATTTTTGTTATCGTGGGCACTATAAGTTCAGATATGGATTTGACTATCGCTACCTTTATACCGGCTTTTCCTGGAGCTGTGTTATTTTTCATCTGGTTTATTATTTGTCTGATTTCTTCTTCTGTCGTAGGTCTCAGGAAAAACTCCCCATCCACTTCGTGTGGTCTGAACCGTGCTGGTTCGGAGATTACAATTTCGTTAGCCAGTTTTCCTCCGATTCTTGTATAGTAATGATTTATAATTTCGGCTATTTCAGCTGCGTCCGTTGTCTCGGAAAGACAACGGACGCAGCGAATACAAAGTATATAAAAAGAGAACTCTTAGACGAATGTGTGGATACTCTGTGTATGATAGAGTGTCGAATGAAAATATAAGAAGTGTAAGAAAATATAAGAAACTAATGCGGTGCGAATGTTGGTATCATGAACAAAATAATGAAAGGATCATTAAGATGGTTTGGATATATGGAAAGAATGAATGAAGAAAGAATGGTAAAAAAAATATATGTTAATGATGTAAATGGAACCAGAAATAGAGGAAGACTGGGGAAAACGTGGCACGATCAAATAAATCAAACATTGAATGTCGGCCATGTGAGGAGTCAAAGAAATCGCCGCGCGTGCATGACACGATGTATGAATATTAAGGAAGCGAGAGAAATATGTCAGGAAAGAAAAGTGTAGCAGTCCATTTTTTCTGCCTACCCCTTCGGGGAGACGGCGTGATGGTAAGTTAGTTATAAAAAGAAACCGACAACTTTTACGTTATTGTTCAACAAACAACTTAAATATATATTTTTTTGCATATGTTTGTTTTCAAGTATTGGTCGCCCTGTAGAGTCGAGTACGAAGAAGAAAGTGGATAATGAGATTACAGTATCTACAATGGTATTGTCCGTGGGCCGCCGCGGGTCGGGTTACGGATGCCCCCCAGACGGCGGCGGATGTGAAGGCGGCCGCATTCACCCTAAGTACTCCGCTTACAAAACTACTTCACTCCTCATTACTTAATACGTAATATACGAGTTTATCATCACTGGCGTGGGTTTTAGCAGTTCTTATTTTGCGCGTGATGTATTGACTACAGAACTTCTCTACCATTACTACCTTCTAAAGATTCGAATAAAGGTGAACCTCCCAGGTGGGGCGTACATTTGTATAAGATTCTTTTTTCTCATATATATTATATGTTTTGTCAACTAGTGTTTCTCTTATTAATTTTCATGTGCTCCCTTTCCCTCCCCTTTACCCTCACCCAATGACCCCCTTTACCTCGCTTCAATCCAGCCACCCGCTTTTTCGCTTTCTCTCTTTCCCTTCTCTGACCGTTCTGCCTTTGTTCCTCATACTCAACTAAAAAACGGCTTTGTCTTCACTTCTCCTTCTTCTTCTTCACTTTTGGTAGACTCAGGAGTCTGTTATTTCAGGCGGGTCCTCTTGAGACGCTGAACTCCAGCTTTCTCTCCACCGTTTCGGGGGTCTTCCTGGTCGGCGTCGTCCGTTTGGCGTTCCATGGAGAGCTATGTATGGTATTCTATTTGAGCTCATTCTTTCTACATGTTGATGCCAGTATCGCCGTCTTTGACGTCCCTATCTGACCACATCTTCGACCTCGCAGATTTCTCGGATTTGTCTTCACTATGATACCTAAATTAAGCTCACTAAATATTAGCTATAAGAATATCTGTAAGCTTACATGTGTAAGTGCGGGACATAAAAGGTGAAAAAATATTAGATTAAATGCGGCCTGGCATCCCCTTGCGATTGATATACAATATTAAATTAAGTCCCAGATGACGGGGAACAGGCCTAGAAAGTGCATGAGCGAGGCTGACGAAAGTGCGTCGCTGTGCCCTATAACAGCCTCGGGTATCTGGTGGGAACCCCTTCTATTTTGAACCTCCCTTAACGAGAATAATTCGTTCCAGAATCTTGTTATGTGAAACTCTCGTTAAGCGAAACAATTTTACCCATATAAATCAATATTTAATACGGTAATACGTTTATTTAAATAAAATTACCTTCTTGAATTGTTAAGGACCGTAACAACCGATAATGCGATTTCGATCAGCAAAAAACAACAAAAAATCTTAATAACTATATAGTTTATTATTTAAAAATTTCTTCTTCAACCTATTCCCGTTCACTCCTGGACAAAGGCCTCCTCCATTCGCTTCCACGTCATTCTGTCTTGTGCAGACTGCATCCAGGTTATTCCGACAGGTCTGTTCAGGTCACCCTTTCACCGTATTTGTGGTCGCCCTGCACTTCTCTTTGCCGTCCACGGTCTCCAAGTCAGTAGTCTTCTTGTCCATTTTTCATCCGAGCTTCTTTTTTCCTTTATAGTTTCTATGATATTACCCTTGCTGCTGTTCATCTCAAGGATATTATTAATTAGTATAAACTTGTATTTCTACATGACGACCTTCGTGGTCGAATGGTAAGTGCATTGACTGCCACCCAGAAGGTTTCGGGTTCGATTCCCGACAGGGCAGTGTGATTGTCACACTGTCTTTGGTCTGGTGTAGGATTCACGTGACAATAAAATGGCGATAAATTAGCTACCTGTGTAATGTAATGTCACGAGATATATTAGCTACCTATGTAAATAAATTAGCTACCTATGTAATGTAATGTCATCACTAATGTAATGTCATGTCACGAGAATCACTATGATAGCCATAATATCCTTTACATCGATTTGGCTCATGCTGTCATGATGTAAAGAGCGATTCAACAAAATAATAATATTAATAATAATAATTATTATTATAATTATATTACGGTCCATTCCAATTTTATGACACGATGTATGAATGTTGAGGAATCAAGGGAAGTATGTCAGAAAAGAACTGTGTGGCGGTCAATTCTTTCTGTCTACCCTTTCGTGGAGACGGCATGATGGTTTGTTAGTT
Organism: Lepidostoma basale; assembly: GCA_022606425.2. Classification (NCBI taxonomy): domain Eukaryota; kingdom Metazoa; phylum Arthropoda; class Insecta; order Trichoptera; family Lepidostomatidae; genus Lepidostoma; species Lepidostoma basale. Next base: position 2,380,889 of record JAHDVF020000333.1, on the reverse strand, counting down.
AGTTTTTTTTAATCCGGTTAAGATTTATTCAACTATAATTATTTGCGAAATAGTTATGGAACATTTTTATTGCAGAAGCACGAATGAAACCGATACCTGTCGAGACTAGAGTCCCTAAAAAAACTGGATTTGAATTTCGAACCAAAAATGTCAAAACGATATCCGCCGCTCCATCACCCGGGCTATAATTCGGTCAAATATTATGATAATGTAATGTCATGTCAACTAACGGGTTTCGTAATGACAGGGAATGTGGTCCGGCTTTCGTCACATTTCTCCGCGGCGGGATTACTGGCCGCATGTATTATTAAGCTCTTTTAGTGTAGTGTTGTACCTACCAAGAGGTAATTGTTAATTACGTACGCGTATTTCCCGCACTTCCCTAGCAAACTGAGTTAGGCAGCGGCGGTTCTCCGAAGTCCCAAGGCGGCTGCTAATATAGTAGAACTTTTTCTCGGCGTTAGTGTTCGCAATACTGATGGGTTCTTTTGTGAAAGTGTTGCCTCTGAAAGTGATATTTTTTCACGGCTTAATGTAACCACATTTTCTTATTTTATTAACTTAAATACAAAAAACATATTTTTTCTTCTTCTTCTTGATTTAGGTCGAATGACCTGTTTCTTCTTCATAATGCATAATAGACCGGGAGCTGGAGGGAGTTGAGTATGCAAAATATGAGGACCGCACTTTGTTCATAGTTTTGAACGCAGAAAAGCTTGCAGATTATGAATCTGAATGTTGCCAGGAGGTTTGTTGGTACTTTTTTTTTGCACTATAAGGCAGATGACTGCATCATGAATAAAATTAAAAAAGGATCCCAGGGATGTTTTGGACATATGGAACGAATGGATGAGAGTAGAATGGTTAAAAAGTTGTACACAAGCAGCGTGAGTGGGAAAAGAAGCCGAGGACGACCGAGGAAAACATGGCGTGACCAAATTAATCAATTACTAAAAGGCGGCCACATTCGAAGTCGGAATAATCGACGTGCGTGCATGGTACGATGTATGAATGTAGAGGAAGCCAGAGAGGTATGCCAGGACAGGCCACTGTGGCGATCCATCCTCTCTGCCTACCCCTTGTGGGAAATGGCGTGATGGTTAGTTAGTTAGTTAGTTTCTTCATCTTTTATTATATATTTTAATATGGTTATTCTGACTTGTGTGAGTTTTTTTTTATTTTTATTTAGACCAGGGTAACTGAAATCCAGTTTCATACTGTCATTTGGATCAGAGAACTAGTTGCTATAAATCGGTCACACCCTAAGACAACCCAGCCTGCATCGCTCAAGATGCACTAGACTGGTCCTCTGTAGGTAGAAAGAGGGAGCGATGCAGGCTTAAAGCCACCTGGAGAAGAACCCTGCTGGAAAAGGTTGCAGGACTCACTTGGTATGTGTTAGGAATGTGTGATAGAGTCGGATGGAGGAGAATCTTTGAGTCCCTATGCACCACAGAGGTATGACAGGACAAGGAGAATATCTACAGGAACAGAAATCTAGTATGTTGTGTCTAATCATATCAAATCAGTTTATTAACTCAAAAGACATTACAAACAGCAAAATTTTTAAGGCATCTATTGAGTATAGGTAAAATATTATAAAAATACAATATAGTACCAGGAACGCATTAGAGATGGTTCGATATTAGGAAGACAAGATACTTTCTAAAGTCAAGAGTATTTGTCTCCTGAACGTACCTTCACTAATGCGAAAGACGTCGATCTCCGAGGATACCGCGTTCAGCAGACTAATTTCTCTTCCCACCGGTGTCACCAGAGGCAGATTGGTTCTGGTGGTCGGTGGGTAAAACAATCTGTGCTGTCGCTGTCGGAGAAATCTAATCGGAGGTTCAACGTCGACATGGCACCGTCTGTGTACAATTATTGCTTAAATAATATAATATGGGAAATATGAACAAGTCGGCAAACGTCTAATCTAACCATTTTTGTACTAATTTTATACGAGTTAAGCTTGGACATGGACTTGGATCTTTTCGTATACAGGAGTTCAACCCTTCTGACTATTCCTCTTACGTCTGATGACAATACTCTTAAACATCTTCTTATTGATTTTGTTGGACGTTTCTTCCGAGGATTGTGTGCAAAATCTCTTATTAATACTTTAACTTAAGTTATTTAACGCCATTTTTGTTTCTTGTTCTGTTGTCTGTCCGTGAAATGCTATTTATTGTTCATTTCACGTATACTATTTATTGATCATATACCAAGTACATGGTTTTCACGCCTCAAAACGGTGTTTATCCGTTTTGAGGAGTCATTTATGTAGCATTACGTATCTTCTTCTTCCTGCGACATATCGGGTTTCCCTAACGTTGGCCATCATTTCTGTCAAAACCTATCTGCTTTTTCCCGCCCGAAATAGCTATCAACATTTACGACTGCAAGCGTGAAATATTGGAAAACTAAAAAACAGAATTCATTTTATTATTTTTAGAACTATTTCCTACTTCGGAGTTTATTTTCTTAAACCTCTTCGTCGCAAGTACGAAATAAACAAACCAAAATAAAATTACATGGATTAAAAGGGACAGAAAAAAATTAGTGATAATGAAAAAAATAATTTTCTTCTATAACGCCATACTTTGTGTTGTCATGATGGTTTATTTCCCTTTTTTAAATACATTGTATACACAACACTTATATTAAAAAAAAAAAATTACATAGACTTGTTTCGGACAAACAGTCTTTCTTCAGTAAAGATACATTTTTAAAAATATTATAAAATTGTTTACATGATCTGACAGATATTAAATTATTATTTCAAATTTTAAATTGAATCATAATATTTGTCATAAAAAAAGCATAAACGTTCCAAAATAAATATTTATAACGTCTGTCAGATCATGTAAACAATTTTATAATATTTTTTAAAATGTATCTTTACTGAAGAAGGACTGTTTGTCCGAAACACGTTTAAGTAATTTTATTTTTTTAATCTAAGTGTTGTATATACAAAGTATATAAAAAGAGAAAAAATATATACTTATATTAATAATTCGTTAAAATGAATTGTCTTATATGTTAATAAAAAAATTCACTATTTCTAGTTCATTATCACACTTTTCTATCGACACATTAATAAAATATTTAATTTCTTTTATATTCAACATCACTTTTTTTGTGGATTGAGATATGAATAAATTTTTAAAAATAAACAAATTTTTTAGAAACTTTTTGCATTTTTTGCAAGTATGCTTCGGATCTTTCTCGCCCTTCCTCAGTGTAAAAATATTGATTAAAAAATGACATAAACTCGTTTCTTATATACTATTTATTTATTATAAATATATATAAAAAAAAACGTCAAAGGTGATGGCTTTTGAAAGGGAAGAGCAAATGACAGTTTTTAACATAATTGTGAACGAAGAGAACTTGGGGCAGGTGATTGAATTTGTGTATTTAGGTAGCATGTTCACAGCGGATGGCCGAACAGGGATAGTGACGTCGAAAGAAGGGTTGGTGCATGTAACAAAGTGAATGGAGCTTTAAAAATAGTTATTAGAAACAAGAATTTATCAATGAAAGCGAAAACGGCCGTTCACAATGGAGTTCTGGTCCCAATCCTAATGTATGGAAGCGAAGCATGGAACTGGCAGAAGAAGGATGAGAGCAGAATAAATGCGGTAGAGATGAGGTCACTAAGACGTATGTGTGGTAGAACGATATACGACAGAATCTCAAATGCTGATTAAGAAAGGAATGTAGAGCGGCAGAAGGTATTATGAACAAAAATTATGAAAGGATCGCTGCGTCGGCGTCGGTTCGGACTTATGGAGCGCATGGATGGAGAAAGAATGGTTAAGAAATTATACAATACGTTAATGATGTAAATGAAGTACGGAGTCGAGGCAGACCGAGGAAAACATGGCATGACCAAATTAATCAAATTTTAATGATTGGTCAAATTAGAAGTCGGAAGAATCGACGTGCGTGTATGACTCGCTGTATGAATGTGGAGGAAGCTAGAGAGTGTGCCAGGATAGAGTAGTGTGGCGGTCCATTCTCTCTGCCTACCCCTACGGGGAAACGGCGTGATGGTTTGTTGTTGTTGTATAAAAAATACACTTAAGAAGGACGCGAAAGGTCCGAAACATGTTTTTGAAAACGTGTTTCAAGTTATTCAAATAAAACATTTAACTTTTAAATTAGGGTATAGACCAAATACTATTTGTTTTTTGAATGTATACAAATACTTGTAGACAAATACTGGATTTTACCCATAGCGGGTTAATCATTTTCAAGGATATATTTAAGGATACATATATTCTTAATAGATGGCGCTAGTATAGAATGACCTAAAAATGTGAAGTGGGTCTCAACATAGTAGCATATATACATCTTTCAAAAACTTGTCAGACGTGGTGGTCGTAAGAAGGGCGAAATGGGGATGTTGTTAACATAAAGTGATCGCTTAACCCAACCAATGACAGGTCATAAGTCCTGTAAACACCTCGACCACCATATTCTGTTTCCTAAATCAATTTACATCTTCGTCTCTATTGTGATACAATTAATCCTTAAAGACCAAATATTGTTTAAGAAAGCTTTCAAATGCTTATAATTTTTATTGTTATTCACGTGCCGCCATTGAATGCCTCTTACGTCACTCCAAGCGCCTCCAGTTCTTTATTATGACAGAAATTAAATCATACATCCAATTAGAAAGTATCACAGGTGTTCATACCCCCCACTCCTTTGCAAAACTTATCTACTGTGATTTGCGAAACTAGATCTTTCTTCAAATCATGTGTCAAGTTGCTACTCCGTGTTTCATCGGCCAATGGCTACTCCAAACATTTTGCGCATTTTTTCTGATTGCTTACTCAGCGATTTTTAATTGTTAGATATAGAATAATACTTCTCTGAGGCAAATAAACAAATCACACCGCTGAAATGCGTAGGTTCATCCCTGGATGTTGGAATATAAATGATCTGTATAAATATACGGAGTGGAGGAAGATCGAGGAAAACATAGTATGATCAAAATCGTGTATGACTTGCGGTATGATGCGGATGAAGGTAGAGAGGTTTTAAGATGCAGAAGCGCTGGTTCGTGATTATTTGTTTCACGTATACGAGTATATGTCGCACCTCCAGTCGTAAACTGTCTCAATCCAAAATTCTCGTTTTTTGGAAACAAAGTTTTTGGTAAATCACACTATAACTTTATGAAATGAAAATCTAAGCTTTTCTAGCCTTATTGGGGCAGTTTTTGATTTACTGGTTGATAGAGCGCGCTTTTTTTAGTCATTCTGTATACTTAACTCAATTCACCAAAATTTTGGAATGAGCCGGTTTACGACTGGAGCTGCGATGTGTATGGAGTCTTCGTGACAGCGTGACAATAACAATGACTGCTTCACAGAAGGTCCCGAGTTCGATTCTTGACGACGACAGAGCGAAAAAAAATCTCACGCTGTTTTTAGTCTGGTATAATTCAAGCTACAATTAAAATGGCGATGGACTAGCTACCTATCACATTTCATGAGAATCAAAATCTAAAAAAATGTATACAGTTATTGGGTTCAAATAACCTGTTGTATACAAATAATGAAAAACAATGGGAAACTACCACATTTAAAGCACATAAAAATTTCTTCTATATTCACCGTACTTTGTGTTGTAATTGCTTTATTTCTCTTTTTCTTTTTTGATACACTTTGTTAAAAAAATTAAAATTTACATACCTTAAAAAAAAAATTACATAGACATGTTTCGGACAACCAGTCCTTCTTCAGTGATACATATTATAAAGATACATGCAGATTTAAAATATCGTAAAATTGTTTATATGATCTGACAGATGTTATAACATCTGATAAACAAAGTGTATAGAAAAAGAAAAATAGTAATAAAAATATTAAAACACGACAATGTTTCGGAGGTGACCTCCATCTTCAGGTGTATGTATATAACATTCAATAAATTGAGAAACTTTTTTACCTTGGAAAATGATATTTGAGAATTATTTTAATACATTAAAATGTGTATTAATATAAACGAATTGAAAAGGGCAGATTCTTGTGATATATTAATGTTAAGTAAATGACAGGGCTAAAGAGACGAAAAATAAATAAATAATCGTAATGTTGTTAGTCCCCATTACGAAACTTCTTGGATCCACTCACTCCAGACATAAAAAAGTAATTGCTCCCGTCTACTAACACGAATTATCTCCATCCCCTTTCCTCAGATCATGTTCCGCCCGCCCCCTTATAATCTTACAATTTTATCTGCTACTAAGTGTAAAGCTGAGTTCACATGGAGAAATACCACTAAAAAATCTTAACTTTAATCAACTTATGTACACATCATCGTGATGTATTATAGTAAAATCGGAATGAACTGAGTCTTGGGGCCATAAATCATTTCCCTATGTCTATCTCGCTTGCACTTACGGGCCTTATGGAGCGGTTTAGGGTTGGGCGTAACAATAAAATAAAAATATCGATAAGTAACGTTTATTATCGTATCTTGTTCATAAACTTTAACGAGTTAACAAAGTTTTGATATTAAACTTTATTTATGGGTTTTACGTGGGTTTAAATTAGTATGAAATTAGTGACTACCAGATACTAAATTAAATACCAGTAAAAACAGAAAAATTGTTTAATTTTAAAATTTGTATACCGTATGTCTATAAACCCAGAAAGAAAGTTAAGTATAAAAAACAAAGTAGATCATATTGTGGCCCTGAAAAGAGACGTTTATATTCCAAAAAAATGTATCAATCCTCATCGGAGTCTTCTTCATCAGTGTCTTCTGCCAAATTTATTATAAGCGGCGCCTGATCTCTAATAAGAGCTTTCTGTAGGTCACTGTTTTGAAGTTCCTCGGCATGTCTCACACATTAGGCCCAGTATTCTTGTGTGACATTATCGATGGCTCGGTGGAGGTGATTTTCAACATCTGCTATCTTGAATGCATCATTATTATTTGCAACTTCTCCCTTTACTTGTGCCCAAATTAATTCTATTGGGTTATATTGACAGTCTAGACCTTTTGTCAATGTCCACGTCTCGGCTCCGTATGTTATGACTGGCAAAACGCACTGGTTGAAGACTTTAGTCTTGAGGCATTGTGGTATTTTGGAAGTGAAAACATGACGTAATTTCCCAAAGGCTGCCCAACCCAACTGAATTCTTCGGTTGGCTTCTTTCTCGAAATTGTTTCGTCCTAATTGTATGATTTGGCCAAGATATGGGTATTCTTGTACCACTTCGAGAGCCGACCCATCGACGGTTACTGATCCCGGGATAATATGTTCATTATACATGACTTTCGTCTTGTCCAAATTCATCCCGAGACCCACTCGTCTGGATGCAGTGTTCAGTTCATCTAGCATGCCTTCTAGATGCCCAGCAGATTCCGCCAGAATAACAATGTCATCCGCAAAACGAAGGTGAGACATGTATTCGCCATTTATGTTGAGGCCACGTTCAGACCAGTCCAAAGTTTTAAATATATCTTCCAAAGCACAAGTGAACAGCTTCGGAGATATCACATCCCCTTGTCTGACTCCCCGTTGCAGCTCAATCGGTTTGGTCTTCTGGTTTTGGATTTGAACGGACATTGTGGCGTTATTATAGAGGCATTTCAACACCTGTACGTAATTCCAATCAATCTGGTTTCGCTGCAGAGACTCCAGAACAGCCCAGGTCTCGACAGAGTCGAAGGCCTTCTCATAGTCCACAAAGGCAAGGCATAGGGGTCGATTATATTCTTCTGTTTTCTGGATAATCTGCCTAACTGTATGGATGTGGTCTATGGTGCTGAAGTTTGCTCTGAACCCAGCCTGCTCCGGAGGCTGAAAATCGTCAAATCTGCGGGAAAGACGGTTTGTTATGACCCTTGAGAACAACTTATAAACGTCTTGTCTCCTTTTTTGAAAAAGAGTACCACGATACTTTCGCTCCACGCTTTCGGTGTGCATTCCTTACGCAGTACGGAATTAAACATTTTTTGTAGTGCGCATAGAATTGGGAGTCCTCCGGCTTTTAGAAGTTCTGTGGTGATTCCATCTTCTCCTGGTGCCTTGTTGTTTTTTCAGCTGTCTCAGGGCCATCTCAATTTCATCTATGTTTATCTCTGGGAGATCGTCAGTATGGTGGCGGGTTATTTTAGCTCTGGGATCACCATCTTCGTCATGTAGTACGGGCCTTGTAGCGTGTTTAGAGTAGAGACGTCCATAGTATTTTTCGACTTCCGCGAGTAACTCTGGTTTGGAGGTAACGATATTGCCGTCTTCATTTTTCAGTTTAGTCAGTTGGCTTCTGCCCAGTTTTTGTGTAAACACTTTGGACCCCCTATTCTGTTCAATTGCGTCCTTGATCATTTGTGTGTTTGCGTTTCGAAGATCCCTTCGAATCGCCGAATTGATCTGTTTACTCAAGTTTCGGGAAGTAATTGAAGCCATATCTGACCCAGCTATTTCTCGTCTCCTTTTCATGAGTTCCAGTGTCTCGCTGGAAAGTTTGGACTTCTTTCCATCACGCTTCGTTGGAAAGTGTTTACGTCCGGTTTCGTATAGGATTTTTGTTATACATGTGTTCTCCTCGTCAACATTTTCGGTATCTTCTAACGCGTCAAATTGGTTTTTAAGTTCTAGTTGGAAATTATCGGAGCTCACATTGGCTTCCAGCAGATTTGGGCGGATAGTTGATCTCATCAGTCGAGTTCTCTCGATTTTATAGTTGATATTTATGCAGGCTCTTACTAGACGGTGATCACTTCCGGTTTTAAATCTGTTGATAACCGTGACGTCTTCAACTATGTGTCTCTTGTCCGCAATGATGAAGTCGATCTCATTTTTGGTAACTTTGTCAGCACTATGCCAGGTCCATCTCCTTTGGGGCTTCTTCTTGAAGAAAGAGTTCATCAGAGATAATTTCCGTAGCTCCAAGAAATTTGCTAGCATTTGTCCCCTCGAATTTCTGTTACCAATACCGTATGGTCCGATCCACGATTCATCAAACTTCTGTATTCCCATTTTGGCGTTGAAATCTCCCATAACAACACTGAAGTGGGTTTTGGTGGTGTTATCTAGGGCCCGTGTAACGTCTTCATAGAAGGCCTCTACATCCTCATCCGGATATTTACTTTGAGGTGCATATACTTGTATGATCTTTAGAGAGTATCTATCCGTTAATTTGAGGATCATGTATGCCACGCGGCCCGACACACTGCTCACCTCCACTACATTATTGATCAGGGCTTTGTTGATCAGGAAGCCAACGCCGCCTTGGGAGAGTTGTTCGCCTCCCTCTCGATAGTAGAGTAGATGGCCAGAGTCGAGGGTTATCGTATCTTCTCCTTCTCTACGGACTTCTGATAGTCCCAGAACGTGCCACTTTATCTTACTCAGTTCCACCTCGAGTGCCTCAATATGTTCATTCAATCTCAGCGTACGTCCGTTGAAAGTTGCCGGATGTAGTCGTCGTTGTTGGTAGCCGGCCGTAACCCGGGGATTCTTCGCACCCCCTACCCTACCGTTACCGTGGTCGCTACCTTGACCAGGAATAGAAGGGCTACCGGGAACTAGGGGCCATTTTGTTGGTGTGTTCATCATTTTTGGTTTGGGAGGTTTTGCCCTAATCACCACGCTGGGCAGGCGGGTTGGTGATCGCAGAGTTTGCCTACTTGTTCCAGTGGCGCTGCTGCCCGTCACCGGTGTTCATTTGTACAAGTAGTTGTCTAGATGGTTATCCCGCCATCTCTTCGGTCGCCAGGGCCTCGTTTGTTAATTAGCAGGGTGCACCACGGGCAGGTGAGGTTGACATTTGGGCAGGTATACTGATATTTCCCCTTACACCCATTGAGACGTGGACATTGACAAAAGGTCTAGTCTACAGATTCAAGGTTGCCCAGCGCGCCATGGAAAGAGCCATGCTTGGAATAACCTTGAGGGATAGATTTAGAAACGAATTTATTCGACAACAAACCAAGGTGACTGAGGTGGCTCTACGGATAGGCGGGCTGAAGTGGCGGTGGGCTGGCCATATCTGTCGGAGAACCGACAGCCGATGGGGAAGACGGGTTCTGGAGTGGAGACCGCGTACAGGATTCCGTAGAGTTGGACGTCCCCCTGCCCGCTGGACCGACGATCTGAAGAGGATTGCTGGACATGGATGGATGTGAGCGGCAATGGATAGGGGGCGGTGGAGGGCTTTGGGAGAGGCCTACATTCAGCAGTGGATGACAGACGGCTGATGATGATATTGACAGTGATATGGAGGCAGCCGTATTACTTCGTGGCCTCGTTCATTTGCCAGATTGTCTAAAGCGTAGACCTTCTGCGGGTTACTGGCTTTTACTTTTCTTATTAACTCTTCTATAATTTCTAGGCTGATTCTTGAAACATCCTTCATCGTTGCTTCCAAGCTACATACGCTTTCTTGAATGGTTTTGATTAATCCATGTTTCATCCAGATAGAAACGCGGCCGCTGATCGTTAGTTCTTCTAAGTAAATCCAATTTCCTTAAAAAGTCCATTCTGGCACAAACAATATCTGTTCTTTCCATTAAATATTTACGTCCTTCGGCATTTTTCTTATACTTGAACCCAATCTCCTTCATGAGTGTTCTCATCGAAGTTTTTCCGCATTTAAAATCAGGTAATTGTTCTCGGTATTTTTCTAATATTTTCGCCACGGACGGATACTCTCCACTATCATAAAATTAACCTACAGTCCGCTTCAATACACTTTTATCAAAATCGTCAATATTGGTGACAGTTTCTTATTTCTTAAAATTTGCTCTTGGTGTACAGGGGCTGCTTGATTGCAATAATTCAGTCTTTATTCGGTCCACTGTCACTCTACTCACACCACAAATAAACGCGGCCATTTCACGTGGTTTGTTGAAATTAAGAGAAGCTATTTTATTCGGATCACTTTTCAATTCATTGACAAACAAGAATACGTTGTGAATCACTGTTCGAGTTTGAGGGCTAATATCGCCATGTAATTTCTTCAAATCAATGTTGGAAAATAAAGTATCCATAGTGCGTAACGAGTGGTGACACACGAATGAATTCATTTAATTGCAGTAAACACATTTATAACAAAAATGCACTGCATTCGGTAAAAACCAATCATTAGTGACTCATCGTACATATCATAACGTACATATCATTACAAAATCATTATAGTGACTCATCGACACCACGAGAGCAGGTAGCCGTATACCGATAACGGTCCTGGGGCTTCCCATCCCTATTTCTATTGACATTTATGGCCCCACGACTCCGTTTTAAACGGCTGTAGTATAGTTTAAAGTATATGCGGTGATTAAATAGTTATAAAAAAAAACTACAGAAAAATCATACCTGGGAAGGAATTCCTGTTTTCAATATAAATATAATATTTCAATCTGCATTCACTTTATATAAAAATGTTTTAATGTTATGTAATAAAAATTAAATTTCCTCGCAAAGGTTCTTTATTAATAATAATAAAAATAACAAAATAATTAGACTTACTATATTCCACATGTTCTTTAAGTTTCGACTGGTTTTGGCAGCTCAAAAAATGTTCGTAATATTTTTTTTTTAAATCAACGTACGTGCATGACAAGATGTACGAATGTTGAGAAAGCGAGAGAAGTTTGTCAAGTAAGACAGTATGGCGGTCCATTATTTCTGCCTACTCCTTCGCGTAGGCGACGTTATGGTTCGTTAGCGTTAGAAAGTTTATGTTTTTGTAATTGAATTTGACCTGAAATGGTTATCACGCGAGGAGTCGGAGAAATCGACACGATGTATGAGTGTTGAGGAATCGAGAGAGGTGTGTCAAGAGAGAAAATTATGTCAGTCCACTCTTTCAGCCTACCCCTTTGGGAAGACGGCGTGATGGTAAGTTAGTTTTTTTAGTTATCTTTTTTTTTTCTTTGGCTCTACAACCCTTGGTGGGTCTCAGCCTCCTCCAAGAATCGAATTTCTAGAAGTGTTTGTAACGTTGGTTGTTTTACGAGATTAGGTTGTTGGCCTAATGCCCAACCCCCGTACTAGGAGGACCAGGGTTTTTCTCTAGGGGTGTTCCTTCCCTTAGCTGGGGGTGACCGGTTTTGTGGCACCGAAAATCATAATTCGCCCTCTCCCTGTTGGCTGTGGCACATCAACATACGAGTACGTCCAATATGCCACTCCCAGGGTTCGCGGGATCATAAAGATCACACGTGGACGCCAGAGAGTCGGACTAGATGGTGGTGTTGCTGATATTATACAACTATGGTGTTTCATGGCATTTACTGGTACACATACCTTCCAGCACGGTATGTCCCCCCACGGCCCTAACCATTCATTCAAACCGCAATTTTAATTAGATTACTAAAGGGATATTTCGAGAACTCGGCCGTGATGGAGGATGTTCAGCTTTTTGTCCCTGATAGATATCTCCGACAGCGACAGCATAGATTGTTTTACCTACCGGCCGCCGAACCAAACTGCCTCTGGTGACACCAGTAGGAAGAGCAATTAATCTGCTGAACGCGGTCTCCTCGGATATCCACGTCTTTCATATTAGTGAAAGTACGTTCAGAAGGCAAATACTATTAATTCTGGAAAGTATCTTGTCTTCCTAATGTCGAACCATCTCTCATGCGTTTTTTTGGTAGTAAACCATACTATACACAATATATTATTTTACCTGTTCTCAAAAGATGCCTTAAAAATTAATTTGTAATGTCTATTGATGAAATAAACTGATTTGATTTAATTATCATTACGTGACCTTAATTGACTTTACAAATCAGATTATAAAATGTTTCATGTAAACTCACCATTAAATTTTTAAACATTTTTTCCCCTAAAGTCTTCTTATCGTTCTTTTTGACACTCCTAAATTCATGCAAATACTCTTATTATACTTGTATATCCTTTTACGTTTTTTTTTCAGTTCCGTTATATTGTGCCTACCCCGGACTTGTTCTTTTGAGAATGACAAAGCTCTAAAAGCGCTGTCTCAACAAGTGTAGGTACTACAGATTCGTTTTTTTTTATTCCGACAAAAAGTATTCAACACCCCGGATTCTCTCAATACAAGACGAACACAAGGCGTAACTTAGTATTAAATTGCATTAGAAAATTGTAAAGCCGAGAGGAAGGAGATTTCATTACAACTAACACTGATATGGATCAACTTGCAAAATATAAAAAAGCTATCCCGTTCATACTGTTTTTTTTATTTATTTATTGTTTACTTACACGTGTTACAATACGTTTTTTTGTATTTAAATTAAAACTACCGTGCTTCAAATAAATGATCCTTACATTCATTTCTTAGGTGTGATATCATCAAGGTTTTTCAAGTATCGGATGCGTTGAAATTTGGGGTTTACATTACATATATTAGAATACATAAGAAGAAGAATCTTTTTTTTTATATAATTGTTATTTTTTTAGATTATTATCGGAGGGTAGTAGTCTAAGGGACAGTTTTTGTCTCCTGATCCAGGGGACTCGGGTTAAATTCTGGATTTATTAAAAAAATACGAAATTAATTGATTGATGAGGATACGGATGGTGTCGAAACCGGTCGGCAAAAAAAATATCAGTAGCTTAAACAAAATCATTATATTATAAATTATAGTTTTTCACGTGTTAACATCTTACAAACTTTTCTTGCTCCCAAGGTATTTAACGTTGATTTTCAATCCCAGATCCTCTCCTGCTATATCAATTTTTTTTTAGGAGTTCTTGAAGATCGGGTATACTATCAGCTAAAATAACTGTGTCATCAGCATACCTGATGTTATTAACAATAACCCCATTAACCTTCACTCACAGGCTGGAGTTTTCAATGCATTGGAAGACTTGAATGGAATACAAGTTAAACAATAGAGGTGACAAAATGCAACCTTGTCGAACTCCTCTGCGTATAGCTATTTCGTCTGCACTCTCATTTCCATGTCTAATCTCCGCAGTTTGATACCAGTAGAGATTCTTACTAATGTGTTGGTCCTTAGAATCAATATTGCATAATTTATAATAAATGTATAATTCATAAATTATAATAAAATAAAATTTTCATATGAAGCTCTCTTTATGGTAAGACATTTTAAACTAATAGATACGAGTATGTAAAAAAATAAAACACTTTGTATTTAACCACGATGGTTATAACAATTGATGCCAACTAGTTTCGCTTATACGCAAGCTTCACCAGGGCAGTATAATAAATGTTATAGTTATTTTATTGCCCTGATGAAGCTTGGGTACAATAGAAACTAGTTGGCATCAATTTTAATAATCCGGTACTTATTTGGCAAAAGGTCCCAGATGTGTTTTTGTGTGAAATTGAGCTAATTATACCATCAGTATTATTTTTGCACACTTTATGTTTTGACAAAACGTTAGAAATGTACTTTTTATTATTAAATTTTTTATATATTTTTTTTTATATGTACAATTGCATTCAACCCCTATTTTTTTTTAAATATGTATATATTTAAAAAAAATATTTTTGTAGATAACGTTATGCTGGGTAAGTTGACATTTGAAATAAACAATTTGGAACAAAAATAACATTTTTATAAATAATCAAAATAATGTAAAACTTTTATTTTTGCTCTCCTGCAAAATACCGAATCATACCGTGGTAAAATACAAAGTGTTTTTATTTATTTTTATCTTCTTCTTCTTCTTCTTCTCCTTATAGACCTTTGGTCTATTCCTGAAATCAGGTTGGCCTCTCTTGGGAGGTTGACTCACAGCTATCTCTCCATCTCTTCGGCTTCTTCCGGGGGGACGGCAGCCGGCAGGAATCTGATGCGCCACAGCGTGTGGGATTCTGGTGGGATCCATCCTCTGCACGTGCGCATTCCAGTATCTTCTGCGTTGTCTGCCCCATCTCACGACATCCTCCACCTTGCAGATCTCGCGGATGGCCGTATTCCTCACCCTATCGCGAATAGTCTTTCCTGCTATCATCCTCAACGTCCTCATCTCTGCCACCCTTCGTTCTTGTGGTATCCGCTCTGGTCTCAATGCTATATGTCAGTATAGGCCTTACGCAGGTTTTATATATTCTGACCTTATTATTTTTATCTATAAGTTTAATTATAATTTCTTTTTCTTCTAGAAAACAGACGTTTTCATTCGTATTTATTATTTAATATGGAGTTTAACATCATTGTTCATGAAACAATAAATGATTCAGTTAGTTATGAATAACTTGACCGCAAAGTGCATTTCAACAATATTTTATTGTCTTTGCATCGTCACTCTTATTTTCACCTCGGGCGACGAATGAAAGTGATATTTTATACACGTCTCTTATATCTTATTTCCAAGCGTGTCATTAGACCCAATAATACGACTTTGTATTCAATTATACTGCAGACTGGGCTACAATTCGAAATCCCGTCCGGTAATATATGCCAAATCGCACCCCGACATCCGACCGAAGACTTATTATTATAATATGTACATATTATAATATTGTCCCTTGTTCTTGCGCAGGATATGAACCGAGGCGACGCTTGAATTCTAAATTCGATTGATATTGGAGGTGCTCGATGGGTCACGCCGCGGAAGAACAATACAAAGGGAGCGAGCTTTGGAATCTTTGAAGTTAAAATTTTTTAAAAATTCCGCATTACACAAGCATTTCATTATTTTTGTTTAGATAAAATGTTTACACAAATAGATTTTGGTACTACGGAAGTAATTTCAAAAGCACACTCAAAACAAAATTATTGATTGGCTAATAACAGTATTTTTTCTTAAAATTTATTCTTTCTTCTCAGTCGTATTCCTCATGATTGAGGGTCGTGTCCATCTTGTAAACATCTGAGGTATCTCTACATGAGGGAGTATGGTAGCTATCCGCGGCTCTATCCCACGGCATTTCTTTTAGGAATACTTGGGGCCAACTCTCTGCAGCCTCGAAGAGATGGGCATCTCATAAAGAGAAGAAAAAATGGTTAAAATGTATACGTTAACGATGTAAATGGAGTACGGATTCGAGGTAGACCAAGGAAAAGATGACACGACCAAATTAATCAAATTTTAAAGGTTGGTCATGTCAGAAGCCGGAAGAATCGACGTGCGTGTATGACTCGCTGTATGAATGTGGAGGAAGCTAGATAGATATGTCAGGATAGAGTAGTGTGGCGGTCCATTCTCTCTTCCTACCCCCGCGGTAAAACGGCGTGATGGTTTGTTGTTGCTGTTGTTATATTTTACCCTAAATAGGATGCTAGAGTGGCACCCAGGTGGTAGAAGACCAATTGGTCGACCATGGCTGCAATAAGAGAATGAGGAGAGATGGGGAACAATTGTGTCAGATTAGAGTGTTGACAACGAAGGACATGAGGAGTTGAAGGCGAAGTATACTGGAGGCTAAGGCTCGATTAGCGCTGTCAGGCCATCAAAGAAGAAGTAGAAGAAGAATATATTAAAAAGGATTTTATTTATTTTTTATTATTATATTATTTTTATTATTAATTTCTACGCAATTTCACGTAAATTTAATATTTTTCTGGCTTCATTTTTTTGCGTAATTTTCTACGTGTGTTTTAAAAGCTCTTCAGGTCACACACATTCGGGTGGGCATGCATTGAAAGTTGTTTCCTGCCGCGAAATCCTTTCGCCGAACTGCGTTTCAGAATGCACCGCAGTTACTGGCAGTTTGGCAATTAATCACGCGACTGAATGGGCAGAGCGAAGTGCGGGTTGCGTGTGATTTATGTCTCCTTATGCCTGCAGCGCGCTCTTATTGTGGTTCAAGGGGATGTGAGATGAAATCTTAATGCATTCACTTACTGCAATATTATTAAATGCCATGTTTTTGTAGTGTATATGGCAGTTCATAATGGAGTTTTAGTGACAACCCTTATGTATAGACTAACTAACTAACTTACCATCACGCCGTCTCCCCGGAGGGGTAGGCAGAAAGAATGGAACGCCACACTGTTCTGTCCTGACATACTTCGCTCGCTTCCTCTACATTCATACATCTTGTTATGCACGCACGTCGATTTCTCCGACTCCTCACGTGACCGACATTCAATATTTGATTGATTTGATCGTGCCACGTTTTCCTCGGCCTTCCACTATTTCTAGCTCCGTTCACGCCGTTAACATATACCATCTTTACCATTCTGTCTTCACTCATTTTTTCCATGTGTCCAAACCATCTTAATGAACCTTTCCTTATTTTGTTCATAACACTTTCATTCGCACCACATTCACTTCTTATACTTGCATTTGTCACTCTATCATATACAGATTTGCCACACATTCGTCTTAGAGATCTCATTTCTATTAGAGATTCATTTATTCTACTTTCATCCTTCTTTTGCCAGTTCCATGCTTCACTTCCATACATAAGGGTCGGCACAAGAACACCGTTGTGCACTGCCATCTTAGCTTATGTATAGAAGTTAAGCTTAATGAGTTGGCAAAATAAGGATGAAAATAAAATAATTGCGATATAAATCAGATCACTGAGAAGAATGTGAGGGAAAAATGTATCTTTATAACATCTGTCAAAACTGATCATAATTGTTAACAATTTTATAAAATTAAAAAAATTAATATTACATAGACATGTTTCGGACAACCAGTCCTTCTTCAGTGATACATATTATAAAGACACATATTTAAAATATTATAATTTTTTTTACATGATCTGACAGATGTTATAAAGATTTATAACATCTGTCAGATCATGTAAACAATTTTATAATATCGTCTATATACGCCATACTTAGTGTTGTTATGATGGTTTATTTCTCTTTTTCTTTTTTATATACTTTGAATATACAACACTTATATTTAAAAAATAAAATAAAATTACATAGACATGTTTCGGAAAAAACATGATTTTTTTATATATACATACGATAGTATGTTACTCGTATAAGACAATTCATTTCAACGAATTATTAATATAAGTATAATATATATTTTTTCTCTTTGTATTTTTTTATAAACTTTGTATATACAACACTTAGATTAAAAAAATAAAATTACATAGACATGTTTCGGACAAACAGTCCTTCAGTAAAGATAATTTTTTTTAAATATTATAAAATTGTTTACATGATCTGGCAGATGTTACAAAGATTTATTTTGGAACGTTTATGGTTTTGTTATAACAAATATTATGATTCAATTAAAAAAAAAATTAAATAAAAAAACGCGGGAAAACGGCGTGATGGTTAGTTAGTTTATGTTTTTGCATAATATTTTACATAAATTCCATCATAATTTCCCTGAATCACTCATACGACCTTACCCGTGTATTTTACCGTGAAAGAGTTCATTATAAGGTATACTTGACTCTTTTCAAAAGAACTCTATAGAGTGGCATTTGCTTGTATTATATGTATAGCAATCTATCATACATATAAAAGCTCTCATCTTCTGCTATGGGCAGATCATCCGTACCGACCCGCATTCCTTGCAAATCGGACAATCTTTCTACACATCTCAGGTGAATATAAAACCCGTTAGAATATATTGGAATACGTTGCACGATCAAATCAATCAAATTAAAAAAAATCGATCATCTGAGTGTGAGAAATTGACGTGCGCGTATGTCGCAATATGTGAATGTTGCGGATGTATGTCAGGAAATAACGATGTGACATTTCGTCCTTTCTGCCTAACCCCTTCGGGAAACGGTATAATGATTAGTTAGTTAGTTCTTCTTTCGGTGCCGTGTCAGGTCTTCCCAACGTTGACGATCACTACAGCAAAGGCATCTCTATCCTGCGCCATTTGGAATAGGTTCTGAACTCATGTTATTCCTGTCCTATTATTTATTTGATGTTCTGCAGCCAGAACAGCTGCCTTCTACCAACTCCCCGACGTCCCTTCACTTCACCCATTAATATCAGTCGAAGGAGGTGGTATTTTTCTCCCCTTAGCATATGACCCAAATATGAGACCTTTCTTATTTTCACACTTCACAACAGCTCTCTATTAGTAAGAATACACTTTTCAAATAATACATACAACATATTGTACCTATATGTTGTATGTAATTGTCTTTCTGCTTCGCTCATGCGATCTCTAGGCCCGTCCCTCGTCCATGCGGGACTTTCCAATAAAAAAGCGAATAGCAAAGGGGTCTTCAGGTCTCATTTAATCTATAATAGTTTAATTTATTTTTACTTCTATACCTACAACGCAAATGTTGAATAATAATATCTTCTTCTACTTCTTATTATTCTTATAGTTCTGATGATCCAGATGACTGCCAATTATCTTTCCATCTTTTCGGTTGTTGGCCACGTGGTAGAGAACTCTTCGGTAGACTTTCTAGCTATCTTTAGGATCCTATTTTTTTGGGATACGGAAGACACGCTCCTCCCAGTATCTTCTCCTTTAGCACCCCCATTTGACAACGTTTTCAACCTCGCAAATTCTTCAGTATGAATGAAAGTGTTATGAACAAAATAATGAAATGATAATTAAGATGATTTGATTTTTAAGAAGAAATAATGTTAAAAAAGTACATGTCAACGATGTAAAAGGAACTAAAAATAGTAATAGAGTAAGTCCGCGGAAAACGTGGCACAATAAAATAAATCAAATTTTGAATGTCGGCCACGTGAGGAGTCGGAGAAAACGACTTGGGTGCTTGCCACGATGTATGATTGTTGAGGAAGCGACAGAAGTATGTCAGGACAGAACAGTGTGGCGGTCCATTCATTCTGCCTACCCCTGAGGAGACGGTGTAATGGTTGGCTTGTTAATTCATATATTATATCGTGATTTATTCAAAGTGCATGTATTTAGTATAAACATACTTCTCTTCCTCTTGATTTAAGCGCCTGTTTACATACTCCATTTGAATTACAAATGCAAGAATGCACGGCGCTTCTTACATAATATTATAATTTATTTTGTTCCATCCTCCGTCTAGCGTCTGCCCTAACTGCGAATTCTAATTCCCCGGCCAGAGTTCGACGAAACTATTCATCACGGACTACTCTATCGCTGGTCGGTCCAGTGGAAGTCTGCACGGGCCCAGTTTTTTCAAAGCTTATCAGAATTATTATTATTATTATTTTGTTGAATCGCTCTTTACATCATGACAGCATGAGCCAAATCGATGTAAAGGGTAGTATAGCTGTCACAATGATTCTCGTGACACGTGATAGGTAGCTAATCTATCGCCATTATTTAATTGTCACGTGAATTCTACACCAGACCAATGACAGTGTGAAAATAACGCTGCCCACGCCGGGAATCGAACCCGGAACCTTCGGGGTGGCAGTCGATGCGCTTACCACTCGACCACGAAGGTCGTTCAAATATGACCTTCGTGGCCATATTTGATCGATCTCGCCAATAAAACACGGCACGCTTTGATTCCAAATTTGATTTCTTTGTATTCTCATATTAAATATTCAGATATAATACAAATAATATATTCAGCAGTAGCGTTAAAAGCGTACTGCTGTACGGATATGAGACTTGAAAATCTACCGCGGACATTATTGGAAAACTCCAGGTGTTTATAAATAGGTGCCTTCGCTCAATATTCAAGATCTATTGGCCCCAAATAATGTCAAATGCCGTTATCTGGACCATGGCAGGCGCAAAGCCCAACAAGTCGCTAGACGCAAATGGCAGTGGATCGGTCATACTCTGAGACGGAACCCAGCATTCATCGCTCAAGGCGCACTAGACTGGTCCCCTGGGGGGGGAAACAGGAAGCGACGCAGACCTAGAGCCAACTGGAGAAGAGCCCTGCAGGACGAGGTTAAAGCAGCAGACCTCACTTGGGATGATGTTAGGCATCAGGCATGCGATAGAGTCGGGTGGATAAGGTTCCTTGAGGCCCTTTGTACCACGGAGGTGTGACAGGACAAAAAGACGAAGAAGAAGAATATTTTTTATAAATAATATTTAAAATATATATTTGATGTTGTTATAGTTGCTTTGGACATATGGAACGAATGGATGATGGAAGAATGATTAAAACGATATATACATGTAGTGTAAATGGAAAAAGAAGTCGAGGAAGGCCAAGGAAGACATGGCATGACCAAATTAATCACTTACTGAAAGGCGGCCATGTTAGAAGTAAGAAAAACCTACGAGCGTGCATGACACGATGTGTGAATGTAGAAGAGGCGCGAAAGTTATATATCAGGATAGCACATTGTGGCGGTCCATCCTCTCTGCGTACCCCTTATAAGAAACGGCGTGATGGTTAGTTGATTAGTTAGTTATATTGTTGGGTTTTTGTAGTTGTTCTTTTAATTAAATATTTAGGTACCTAACTCAACTCCAGCAAGAACTTCAAAATATCAAAGAAATTATTCAAATCGACATAAGAACAAATACACATAAAGGTTCGAAAAATCCCGAAAATTTGACATTTGAAATAAATTATTGTAACACCTGATGACGTGAGCATAGGTTGACGAAACAGCCGTCGCGTAAAATAAAATAAATTGTGATACATAAAACAAAGTTATTTAATTTAACAGTTTAAAATAAAAAGTGGATAATACAGTGTTGAAAATTATTCTATAATAAATTAACAATGGAATTCCACTGTGTTAACGCCTTATCCTACAATGAAATGTGTTAAATTTAACTAATTATATAGTATCAACCCAACTATAAAGCGAAATTTTTATTTAATAAAAGGACACATAAATAAGGGGATAGCTATATTCGAATCATAAATAAAATGAAAAATAAGTAACAATAAATTTACTATTTGCGATTAGCATGGTAACACTGACGCGTGCATTCATTACGTGGCGTGGTTACAGATATGCCACGCGTAGCAATTTTTGACAGTTTTAAAGTGTTTTTAGTACCGTGCTACGCTTTGTATATCTTAGCTTAAAATATTATAATAAACACATTTGAAGGCATGGAATGAAGAAACAAATAAGTGAATTAAAGAAAACGTAGAAGTGCTGACCCCAATTTTAAAATTATAACAGTGCATGGTGCAATACACCCAACAACTGCAAAATAATTTTGGTTTTACGGAAAATAATGTTGGATCTTGTCGTTTGAACGAATGCAGTCTCTCAAGAAAAGCTTTCCATAGACCCATGAAAAGATGATTAAGACTCGATTGATTTGAAGATATTTAATAACCACGATTTCATAATGGTGAGTAAATTTTTTTTTCTGTAGTCGCCCAATTCATAATTATTTTTATCGTTTTAATCTAAGACGTGTGTGTGGTAGAACGATATACGACAGAATCTTAAATGCTGATATAAGAAAGGAATGTATAGCGCAATAAGGTATTATGAACAAAATTATGACAGGATCGCTGCGATGGTTCGGACATATGGAACGCACGGATGGAGAAAGAATGGTTAAGAAAGTAAACGTTAATGATGTAAATGGAGTACGGAGTAGAAGCAAACATGACATGACCAAATTAATCAAATTTTAAAGGTTGGTCATGTTTGAAGTCAGAAGAATCGACGTGCGTGTATGACTCGCTGTATGAATGTGGAGGAAGCTTGAGAGGTTTGTCAGGATAGAGTAGTGTGGCGGTCCGTTCTCTCTGCCTACCCCTACGATTAGTATACAAGCCTCGAAAGACTTATCTATATTATCTTAAGCGAATAGTAATCAGCGGTAAAACAATTAACTAATTTATAATCTAGTTATGATTTTTTTAAATGAACTGTTTTACAGTAATTGAGAATATTTTTACGATGTTATTAAAGAAATATATTTCAAAAATCGTTCAGCTTTTTTTTTATTATTTAACATCGTTGCAACATGCAATATTTGCAATAATAAATATTATAAAATAACACTCTGAATAAAAATGTATCCACTGAAGCAAAGATGGCAGTGCACAAAACTAACTAACTAACTAACCATCACGCCATTTCCCCGGAGGGGTAGGCAGAGAGGATGGATCGCCACAATGGCCTGTCTTGGCATACCTCTCGGGCTTCCTCTACATTCATACATCGTACCATGCACGCATGTCGATTATTCCGACTTCGAATGTGGCCGCCTTTTAGTCATTTATTAATTTGGTCATGCCATGTTTTCCTCGGTCGTCCTCGGCTTCTTTTCCCACTCACGCTGCTTGTGTACAACTTTTTAACCATTCTACTCTCATCCATTCGTTCCATATGTCCAAACCATCTCAGGGATCCTTTTTTAATTTTATTCATGATGCAGTCATCTGCCTTACATTTCTTTCTTATTTCATCGTTCGGTATTCTATCATACAACGTTTTCCCGCAAATTCTTCTTAGTGATCTCATTTCTACGGCGTTTATCCTGCTTTCATCCTTCTTTTGCCAGCTCCAAGCTTCACTTCCATACATGAGGGTTGGCACTAGAACTAATACCGACGCTTATGTATGAAGTGGAGCTTGGAGCTTGTAGAAGAAGGGCTGCCTACACTTCCGTGGAAACGGCGTGATGGTTAGTTCGTAAATAACGTTTTCTGTTAAAATGAATGAATTTTAAAATTATAAAAAAGTTTAATTAAAAAAAAAACATGTTTCATGTATCACAATTGTTTTTTTTATTTTTCGCGACAGCTATTTCGTCAATCTATGTTGACATCATTAGGTGTTACAATCCGGATTGTAACACTTGATGATATCAACATAGGTTGACGAAACAGCTGTCACGAAAAATAAAAATACAATTGTGATACATGAAACATGTTTTTTTAATTTAACAGTTTATAATAAATGTTAAAGTATCATTGTGTTTCGGCCGAAACAATGGACTATTTAATATAAAAATTAATGAAATATTTTTTTAATCTTAACTTAAGCATTCGAGTTCTATCGGAGTAATACGATCCACGAGTAGATAAAAAATTAACAACATTTCAGATTTGATTTACTGATACATATCTCTACCGGAATGACATAAAGTCCTAAGTGATTTTTTGTCCCAAATAGGTTACTTACAGATTCTGTTATCATTGACATAGTTTCCAGTATGAAGTATAGTTTATTCAGCACACACTATATAGAAAAGTAAGAAGTAATCGTTAAGAAGGACAATTGGCCTGGATGCACATAAGACATTATGAAAATCTGACATGACCATCGTATCTCATTCGCTGAAGTCATTATGACTCTTAGGGACAGATATATTTTCAGCGGTCACTTCAAAAGAGGTTTAGATACAAATATTTAAGTTCTATTTTATATTACAAATATTTGATTATTATTTTAGTTTTATTATAGTTTATGTGAATGACATGTTTCGCGTTTCCGAGGCATTACCAAATGTTTGATATAAATTTGATAATGCTTTAGAAAAGCGAAACATGTCATTCTAATAAATTAAAATAAAGCTTCTAGAAAACAGACGTTTTCATTCGTATTCATTATTTAATTAGATTTTCATATGAAGCACTCAATTTTCATAGAAAATAAAATAAAACACCTCTGTAAGCCAGAAGATCCAAGTCCAAGACTTTGTATTTAACCACGGTATGGTTATTATATTTGATGCCAACTAGTTTCCTTTGGACCCAAGTATCATCAGGGCAGAATAACAACAAAACAATAATACAAACTTTACATGTACCTCCATATTATATAACAAACGGTGGTGAAATCAGAGGAGGGGGTGCGAGAGGGAAAGGGTTAATCGAAAAAATATTTACATTTTAACAGCTTATCGATTTTCTTAGAAATTGAAACTAATGTAAATAGGTATAAATAAACACAAATAAAGCAAAGTCAGGGTGGTGGGGGTTAGAGAAAGAAAGGAAGGGATAAGCAAATAAAAATGTTTGATACAGCAAATGTCTAGGAAATGTAAATTAATTAGGTGCATTAGGTACAACTGAATACTAATGCACACGTCACATCAAATAGCCAATAGAAATACCACCTAATGAAGCATTATCTAACTTCGCTGGAAATAAATTAAATATAGGACTGAAGGATAGGTTAATTTGGTTATTGATAACATTTTGGTTACAGAGAGAGATTTATTTTCGAACGTGTATGCTTTTATTATAACAAATATTATTCAATTTAAAATTTTAAAATAATAATTTAAAGTTCTTATTGGGGTTCAGGTAATTACTTATAACAAAGGAAATAAATCAAAGATTGGACTTAAAATTTATTTCATTATTTATAATATTTTTTATAATATTTTCTTTACTTTAATTGCCTTTTTTATTTTCTAAAATTTCGAGATTGCTCAAAGTTATATTTCTATCATTAACATGCAAAATTTTAACATCCATCATTCATTTAATAAAGATATAGGCCTAAAAAAGAAAAAGTGAAATAAAGCATCATCACAACACAAAGTATGGCGTATATAGAAGAAATATATAATTATACTTTAAAAAAGATGCTTTCGTTAATATTAATAAAGTAGAAAATTATTTTTTCTCCTTGTATTTTTTATCTATTATACAATATTTAGTTATATGCTGAATCCGGTCCTTGTAACAGATCCGTCCCTCTATAGGGCGCTAGGCACAGTATAACCTAGACCGTAGTGATTACAGTCCCGCCCGCCCTACTGACATGCCGGTAGGTGCCTAGCAGGGTACTTCCTGCAGGTGAGGTTTCCCGCCAAAACACCTAAATCTCCCAAATTGGAGGCCAGGTAGATGCAGCATCGCCTAACGACCGATAATGTATTGGTTATTGTTTTTTGTGGTCAGTGCACTCGTATATTTATAGACGGTGAGAATTTTTCAACGTTTTGTATTTTAGTGATCATTTTACGTGTACAATATTTTCGAAAGTCGTGCTATTTCCATAAAATGACGATAGAATGAAATTTGTTATTTCCGCGTATCGAAATTGGATCAATATTAAAGTGGCATAACCTATTTCTCAAAGACGTATGTATGTAGGTACCCGGTTTATACTGTAGGTCTCATTACAGCAACGAGGTCCATCTTTAGTAACGAAAATAAATATTTTTTAACTACTTCCACTTTTGTCTTTATGTCGACAGCGATCCTGACGAGACCGGTCGCTGTCGAAAAAAGACAAAAGCGGAATTAGTTTAAAAAACATCGTTTTATTTAATTATTATTTAAAATGAACTTCCATCAAGAGATTTCAGTATAATCATTTGATTATCAGAAAGTAAATATATTTACAAATTTATACTTTTTTCTTCTTCTCCCGAAGTGTGTCTACTCTGAGAGAATGTGTGAGAAGCGTTCGAGAATGCGCTTGCAAGGCGAAACAAATTTGGCACTATAATAATTAAAATATTAATTTAGTTTTTTGGATAGGCTTTTGTTTGGGATGACAACATTAAGAGCACCATTCCTGTTGCCTGCCCCAACAAAGCTAAAATGGCAGTGCACAATGGTGTTATTCTACTGGATCTTATGTATGAAAGCAAAACATGGAACTGGCGAAATAAGGATGTAAGAAGAATAAATACTGTAGAAATGAGATCTCTTAGACGAATGTGCGGAAAAAATGTGTATGATAGAGGGACTAATGAAAATATAAAAAGTGAATGCGGTGCGAATGAAAGTGCTATGAACAAAATAATTAAAGGATAAATAAGATGCTATGGACACATTTAAAGAATTAATGAAGAATGAAATGGAAAAAAAAGTATATGTTCACGATGTAAATGTACCAAGAAATAGAGGAAGTCTGAGGAAAATTTGGCACCATCAAATAAATCAAATATTGAGTATTGGCCACTTGGAGTCGGAGAAATCGACCTACATGATATATAAATGTTGAGGAAGACACGACACGATATATAAATGTTGAGGAAGCAAGAGAAGTATGTCAGGAAAGAAAAGTGTGGCAGTCCATTATTTCTGTATTTTCCTTCGGGGAGGCGGAGTGATGGTTAGCTTGTTAGTTTTTTTTTTAAATTAACATTTTTATATAAATAAAACTTTGTAAAACCAATGAAAGATTTTTTCTTGTTATATTACAACAACAACAAACCGTTTCACGCCGATTCCCCGCAGGGGTAGGCAGAGAGAATGGACCGCCACACTACTCTATCCTGACATACCTCTCTAGCTTCATACACGCACGCTTCATACAGCGAGTCATACACGCACGTCGATTCTTCCGGCTTCTGACATGACCAACCTTTAAAAATTGATTAATTTGGTCATGCCATGTTTTCCTCGGTCTACCTCGACTCCGTACTCCATTTACATCAACGTATACTTTTTTTAACCATTCTTTATTCACCTATGCGCTCCATATGTCCGAAACAACGCAGCGATCCTTTCATAATTTTGTTCATAAAACCTTCTTTCGCTCTACATTCCTCTCTTATATCAGCATTTGAGATTCTGTCGTATATCGTTCTACTACACATACGTCTTAGGGATCTCATATCTACCGCATTTATTCTGCTCTCATCTTTATTCTGCCAGTTCCATGATTCGCTTCCATACATAAGGGTTGGGACCAGAACTCTATTGTGAACGGCCATTTTTGCTTTCATTGATAAATTCTTGTTTCCAATAAACTAACTAACTAACCATCACGCCGTTTCCCCGAAGGGGTAGACAGAAAGAATGGACTGCCACACTTTTCTTTCCTGACATATTTCCCTCGTTTCCTCAACATTCATACATCGTGTCATGCACGCGCGTCGATTTCTCTGACTCCTCACTAGCCCGACATTCAATATTTGATTTATTTATCGTGCCACGTTTTCATCGATCTTCCTCTATTTCTGGTTCCATTTACATCGTTAACATATACTTTTTTTACCATTCTTTCTTGATTCATTCTTTCCGTGTGTCCAAACCATCTTAATGATCCTTTCATTATTTTGTTAATAACACCATCATTCGCACCGCATTCACTTCTTATATTTTCATCCGACACTCTATTATTTATTTATTTATTTATTAAGGGTAACATACAGCGATATCAATAACATATATATAAAAGAAACGTTTAGAATAATTAAAATAAGGCCAATTACATGCTACCACAAATTAAAAATAATAGTTAACAATCAACAAATGATAGTGTGAAACAAGATTGAAGTTAAACTAAGACAAAATAAGGTATACATAATATTTAAGAGTTAAAATACTTATAGTACTGGAAATAAAAAATAAAATTATGATAAAATAAAATAAAAAGTAATATACGAGTATTATAATATCACGTTATATCGTGGTCACATCCGCGCCGAAATGTTGCTCCGATCACTTTTTTAAAATTTCGCTCGCTCAAATGAAAGACGTCAATGTCTCCAAAATGCTTGTTGTAGATATCACAGATTCGATACAGTGCCGCGCTCAGAGCGTAGTTTGTGCGATAAACAGGAAGGTGGAAAACTTGGCTCGCGGTGTGTCTCGTGCGAAACATGGGGGTATTGAGTGACAATTTGCTGAGAAGTTAAGAATTGTCAATTTTAAAGTGAATTATTTTATGAAGTAACATCATATCATGAAGAGTACGTCTATTTTCAAGAGAGTCCAAGGAGTGAAAAATTAGGGCAGATTTGTAATCAGAGAACGACTTGCACATTTTAAAATTAATATGTTTACACAGAGTATCCACACATTCGTCTAAGAGATCTCATTTCTACTGCATTTATTCTTCTGTTATGATATTTTCACATTATACGAGTATATATTAGCTAATTGTTTTGGTTATAAAATGAATGTTTTATTTTTTTTATTCCACTTTTATTCCACACAACAGGTCTTTATTTCACGTGTTTTGTTTATAATGATCGATAGTTTATTTCGAGGCATCCATTGGTTCGACAAAAGAATTAATAGTGTAATACAAATCGTTATTTTCATAAAAAAAATGTAACGACCATACTTTGGGCGCTAAAGAGGATCGATTCGAAAACAATGAAAAACACCCAGTTGTAGTTGGTCGCTGTTATTTTTCAAGACGTTTGTTAGATTGTGGATTAAAACCGGTTTCTCGTTGCAGTTGACATTACAAAAATGTAAAAATAAAACTGGAAAACTTCCCAATATTACCCATAATGGCTTCAACCCTCTCCATTAATGTTTCCAAACATGATAGATAATAACACACCCGACTTAATATAATGTATTGAAATTACAGGAGGTAAAGATCGATTATCTGCCTTGTGGTCTCGTGGTCGATCCTCGAACACATCCGATGACTAATGAAAATTGGAGGAACTGCCACTAAAATTAATAACATTTTAATGTAGCAATCTTAACCTTTAACCTAACCTTTCTTCGGATCGTAAACATCATTGGAAAATCCTAGTATTTTAATAAATTAAGATAGTTATTAAAGGTGATGAAATGGTATTTTATACATATGGAAAGAGTAGTAGAATCGTTCGATTTTAAAAATTTGGTTTGGTTCATGTGGTGCGGTGCTCACGTAAATTTGGAGAAATTTCGTGTATAAGTGAATTGTTTTGGTCAATTTGATTGTTGCCGCACTTTATAATAGTTAATTGTGACACGTAATACGTTTGTACTGTTTTGATGTCAAAATTATACAAGTTTTTTCGTTTATATAAAGAATTGACAGGTGCAAAAATAAATTTTTCATTTGTTCCAATGACAATTTGAATAATTTTTTCAATATTCTTTTCAAGTTCTTGCTGGTGTTGGTTGGTTTTAAGTGCCTAATTACTGCTAATTTAAAAAAAAAGGTGGATACGTGGAACATTAATTAAATCATATAATAAACAATATGTGCACCATCTAAAAATAACATTTTGTGTTAAATTAATTTTATTTTGTTATTTGGTTATTTTATTTCGCAACCCATCACACCGCGTCTCCCGCGGGGCGAAAATAGTAGGATGGAGTGGCGCATCGGATAAAGTGTGACAGTCCATTCTTTCTGCCTACCCTTTCGGGGAGACGGCGTGATGGTTAGTTAGTTAGTTAGTTTAGTTTTATGTAGCAATCTTTTATATAGTATGCATTGTTTCTTGAACAATGATTTTACATACTTCTCTTCTTATTAGTGTAGGCTTTGTGGCATGTATCTTAAATAAAATTAGCCTCCTGCGAAATCGACTCCCAGCTGTCGACCCATCTCTTTTGTGGTATGCCCGGAGGTCGTGTACTATACATTCTTTCGAGGGAAAAATAAATATATTCTATCAAAGGAAGTTTAAAAATATATATTTTTGCATGTAGCGCTTTGAAAACCGCCCAATTGAGTTTATACTGTATTATTTCTTAATTAGTCCATTGTTTTGGCCGAAACACTATGATACTTTAACATTATAAACTGTTCAATTAAAAAACTTGGTTTTATGTATCACAATTGTATTTTTATTTTACGCGACAGCTGTTTCGTCAACCTATGTCATCAGGTGTTACAATTATGATGTCAATGATGTCAACATAGGTTGACGAAACAGCTGTCGCGTAAAATACATTTACAATTGTGATACATAAAACAAAGCATTTTTTAATTTAACAGTTTATATGTATTATTTCTGTACATTTGAACTCTTGCCTGGAGTATAAAATGTAGGTTGGAATTAATAGGCTTGTTGCATTGGGAGTTCAAATAGAAATTACCATAACTAACTAACTAACTAACCATCACGCCGTCTCCCCGAAGGGGTAGGCAGAAAGAATGGACTGCCACACTTTTCTTTCCTGACATATTTCTATCGCTTCCTCAACATTCATACATGGTGTCGCACGCGCGTCCATTTCTCTGACTCCTCACATGGTCGACATTCAATATTTGATTTATTTGATCGTGCCGCGTTTTCCTTGGTCTTCGTCATCATTCGCACCGCATTAACTTCTTATATATTCATTCGACACTCTATCATACAGAGTATCCACAAATTCGTCTAAGAGATCTCATTTCTACTGCATTTATTCTACGTACTTTCATCCTTCTTTTGCCAGTTCCATGCTTCGCTAAATTCAATAATCAACAAATATTTTAATATCACGTTGAGAATATGGTAGTGAAAAGCAAAAAAAAAGGTTTTATTTTATATCATTTGCGCTCCATTATTTCTTCCGGGATGGTTGTTATTGTTGAGTCTTGACACGAGATGCAATTCCATCCTAATTTCTTCTGCATATCAAGAAGACGTTTTACATACTTCGCGACTTGCGTAACGTTCTTGGTACCAATATTTATGTACATAGGTAATTTTGAGTATAGTTGAGTAACATGTATTTGAAATACCATATTTTACGGACTACATGACGCACTTTTTTCTTCAATTTCCTCCAAAATTCTGGTGGTTCTTATACTCGAAATTAATATAAAAATGTACAGTGTTTCATTTCAAATTCCCGCCAATCTTAAAAATGGCCATATATTCGATTCCGCGTGAAACCTATCTATATCTTGCAACATTGAATTCAACTGACAGCGATTTTCAGGGATTTTAAAGGTCATATCGGTTTTAAAATATATATATTTTTTAGTCTGGCTTTGCAATCTAATAATAAAAATGTTAAAAATTGGTAAAAAAATTAAGCATCTTATATAGTCCGTAAAATACCGTATGTATTTTATAACGACTACAAATTTGATGTATTGAATTTTCAACAAAAAAAAAAATGCAATATTTATATCTTTGTAAAGAACACTTTATTAAATATTAGTATGAAATTAACACAAACATGTTTCGGACGCTGAAGCCCTTCATCAGTTTAGTTAATTATAAGTATACACAAAATAAATATTTTAACCAATTTTTCATGAATATGGTCAGTTTTGACAGGTATCATATCAAAATTGGCCACATTCACGAAAAATTTGTATAAATATTTATTTTGTATGTACTATAATTAACTACACTGATGAAGGGCTCCCGTGTCCGTAACATGTTTGTGTTTTTATTTTATTTTAAATAAAGTGTTGTTAAAAAAGAAATAAACATTGTTCAATTGGTCAAACACATTAGTAATGGTGAATACAAAAGAAACAAAAAAAAGTCTTTATCGTATATACGATAATATTACGTTAAGTTTCATTTAGGTTAGGTTAGGTGATATTATATTGTATAACCTAAGTGGAATTTAACTAAATATATACTATAAATAAATTTTAATAATTAATATAATTATTAAAGAATAACTTCTGCCGTGAAATTTCAAATAGCGACATTAATATTTTGACTAAAAATCTATTGATGTTTTTTATAAATCAATACCACCATTAAAACAACTGAATAATTATTATTTTTATATAACTAACTTTTTAATAACAATTTTAATTTGATATTTATAAAGTTCATATTTCCACTTTTTTATTTTGTTGATGTGTTATGAGATTATCAACTGAGTTGATATCATAGGAGATAGAACGTTTGCCTCCTGATCCGTGGGACATGGGTTCAAGCCTGTACACGACCAGATTCCTTCTTCATAATCATATCACTGCCCTTAAAGTACTATATATTTTACAACCATGGTTCGCTCACGCCTTAAATATCTATCTCCCGTTTGTTCTCCTTATTATAGAGCACATATCCAACGCATTGAAAGAGTCCAAGAAATGTTCGTTAAACAACTTAATTTCAAAATAAGCAGGTCATTTTCGGATTATAAAACTGCCCTAACTTTTGTTCCTTGGTCTCTTTTGAAAATATACGAACTTGTTTGCAAATTGACACTCAATACCCATATGTATCGCACAAGATACACCGCGAGTCAAGTTTTCCATCTTCCTACTTATCGCACCAATTACGCTCAGAGCGAAGCAATGTACCGAATTTGCGAGCTATAATAAGTATTTTGGAGATATCGGTGTTTTCCACCTGAACGAGTAAAATTTAAAAAAAATGTTCCGAGCAACCTTTCGGGGTGATTCTTTTATGATTATTATTTTTTAACTGTTTTAATGTTTTATTTATCTTCAATTTGTCTTCTATTCAAATATATAACATGATAGAAGTGCATTGCAAACCTGCACCATTTGTTGTATTATATCTGTTTTAATATTGACCTCGATACATTGTGAAGAATATTATTATTATATTTACTTAATCCAAATTAGAAGCGCAGAGCGATACTGCGCAGACACTATGCTCGTATTGCGTTTATTCCTGTTTCTAATGAAAACACTATCTTGTCTAACCGAAGGTCAGGGATAATCCAAACCAAACACGTTACATGAAATACTATATGCGGATAAATGCAAATTCTCGCAATAACTCCTGCAATTTGAATAAACATTGCACATAATGATGGGAAGGATTTGAATAATCGAGTAATTTCAATAATCGCGCAATTCATAAATCGAAATATTACTTTTTATTGATTGTTTATATTCGAAATATTTCATCATCAGCCGTCTGTCATCCACTGATGAACGTAGGCCTCTCCCAAAGCACGCCACCGCCCCTTATCCATTGCCGCTCCCATCCATCCATGTCCAGCAATCCTCTTCAGATCGTCGGTCCAGCGGGCAGGGGGACCTCCAACTCTGCGGAATCTCCAACCTCTTTTCAGCGTAATTTTTTTAAAATTACGTTAAGAAAATGATTGGGTCACAATTGAAACATATCTGTAAAAAGTGTTAAAAAAATACGAAGTGTACTTATATTTATTCAAATATGAATCCACAACCAAAGTGAAGGCGATTATTGAATAGAAGCTAACTAGTTTCGCTTGTAACTAAGCTTCATCAGGGTTAAACATATGTATGAGAACCAAAGATTAACTTTACGGAATAACTCAACTAATGTACTTACCAGTAGAACTCGAACCACGACCTTCACTTACTAGGTGAGTGCTCTAATCAAATTATATATCATACAAATTTCTAACGATTTAAAAAATATCACCAATGGATTATTTGACGTCATTCGTTATTTAAATATATTATTTTAAACATTGAAGAAAGAATGGCTAAGAAAGTATACGTTAATGATGTAAATGGGGTACGGAGTCCAGGCAGACCGAGGAAAACATGGCATGACCAAATTAATCAAAATTTAATGATTAGTCATGTTAGAAGTCGGAGAAATCGACGTGCGGTAGACTCTCCTATGAGGTAGACTCCCAGCTGTCCTTTCATATTTTAGGAGGTCTTCCACGAGTACATTAAATAATGA
Source organism: Lepidostoma basale (assembly GCA_022606425.2). Lineage (NCBI taxonomy): Eukaryota > Metazoa > Arthropoda > Insecta > Trichoptera > Lepidostomatidae > Lepidostoma > Lepidostoma basale. The sequence goes on along the minus strand of JAHDVF020000333.1, from coordinate 2,346,907 downwards.
TTTTTTTAATTATCTGCATTTGCGGGATAATGTTTTCTTACAAAATTATTCATAGTAGGCTGACTTTTCGTGCACATATCGAGAGGATTTGTGACATTGCACTGAGGATGTTGGGCTTCATCATTCGGACCGGAAGAGTTTTCAGAAATCCCAATGTGCTCAGAGTCCGATACAACGCGTTGGTTCGGAGCAGACTCGAAAGTGGTTCTGTGATATGGAGTCCTCACGAGGCGAGATATTCTGTTATGCTGCAGAAAAAAATTCTGAGGTATCTCTACACGAGGGAGTATGGTAGTTATCCGTGGCTCTATCCCACGGCATTTCTTTTAGGAATGCTCGGAACCAATTCTTTACAGCATCTCATAACCTATTTCTTTAAATTAATCAGGGGATATTTCGAGAACTCGGCCATGCTAGAGGGCGTTGGTCTTTTTGTCCCTGATAGATTTCTCCGACAGCGACAGCACAGATTGTTTTACCAACCGGCCACCAGAACCAATCTGCCTCTGGTGACACCGGTGGGAAGAGCAATTAGTCTGCTGAACGCGGTCTCCTCGGAGATCGACGTCTTTTATTAGTGAAGGTACGTCCAGGGGACAAATACTCTTGACTTTAGAAAGTATCTTGTCTTCCTAATGTCGAACCATCTCTAATGCGTTCCTGATACTTTGTTATATTTTTATAATATATTACTTGTACTCAATAGATGCCTTAAACATTTTCCTGTTTGTAATGTATTTTGACTTAATAAACTGATTTGATTTGATAATTTGTAAAGAAATTTTATTCGATTAATCATTACGATTTTTTTTTCTACAAGGTTCGTATCGTAAGAAAATCGATTTTTGTGCGATTGAAAATCTCACATCACTAAATGCATGTATCATTCCGGGTATTTATTGATTTTAACAGACCTGATAACTCAAATGTCCTAGACTGGTTATTCTCTGTACACGATATGTTTGTTCGAAGTTGATGCATTCATTGCATATACATATTTGAATTCTATTGTATAATAATATTACGAGTACGAGTATGTAAAAACCGACTAATACAAAATAATAATGTGAACATGACATAAATTATCTGTATCTTAATACATCGAAAAAGTTCTTACCTAATCGGATATATCGTGGGTATTCTGCGAAAAAGCACCAAGTCAAAATTACAACTTCTGAGATAATTTATTAAAGTTCAAAGTTTGTAAGGATATAACATTTTTTTTATACTAAACATTACTAAGCCAATTTGAAAAAAAGGGTTTATTGATTTATTAACTATATTTTATTTAATGGTTTAATAAATAATGATTGAACTATCAGCACATTTTTTTCAAAATAATAGTGGATTCACATGACTTAGTGCATTTTCGCTACACAGTAACGTATTCAAATTGAAGTCAAATTGTACCTACTATAGTCACATTGTGAAAAATGTTTTTTTCTTTAATTAAAAAAGTAATATTATGAAATGCTTCCTAAACCTCGTTCTTTGTCCTACATGCCAAAAACTGTACTCCACATTTTTTTCCCATCCCACATTTGTCTCCTCTGCCTCTCCTGTTCTTCCCGCTGTATATTACTGTGGTGTATCATTCTTTTTATCTTTTATATAATGTTCCTAAAATGTTCATGTATTATATATTATGCTTATTTATTCAATAAAGTACAGCGGAGCATAGAAGTAAGATGGTTAGATTAAATGTGGTCTGGCACCCCCTTGTTGTTGCCGTCTTTAAATGTAAGTCCCGGATGGACCGGGGACAGGCCCAGGGAGTGTACGAGCGAGGCTGACGCTACGCCCTATAACAGCCTCGGGTATGTGGCGGGAACTTCTATGTTCCTTTAAAAAAAAAAGTTTAGAAAGTTATGGAATAGTTTTATCTTATTTTCAGTACCTATTACATTAGGTAAATTAATAATTAATTAGTAAAAAGAGAAAAGAAAGGAAATAATAATTGCCACGTTTGCCCCTGAGTAAAGCATGTAGACATCACTTCACACTCTTACATGTCGCCGATCAACAATCTCACATTTTCTCAAGTCAATACTGCTCCATAGCTCCGCTGAATACATCCGAAATATTGTTATTGATAATTTATTATCAAAACTTTATCCAGGGAATTTACATTAAGTCCCTTGGTGCTTTTTCCCTGAACGGATTTATGTTATATTGACTTATTACAGAAAATATCTCGACTTGTAGTGTAGATAGGACTAGTTCGTGTTTGCAGATTGTAGAGTATTTTTTCAACAGTATAACTTCACCATTAAGTCAAAACAGCAAAATTTAGACTTAGTGCTTTTTCGCAGAATACCCACGATATATCAACTTCTAACTGATTTATAACTATTTGATTTTTACATAATAAATAACGATATTCGCTCAATTCCTATGAATTATGTTAACTTAACGATATTGTATATTGATTAAATAAGCATAGAATGCATGTTCTTTTATCACGTTTTCGGAAGCATCATATCTGATCTTGTATACTAAGAAATTAGATAAAAAAATATACATATATATTTATTTGCTCGTGCTTATCTACAGGTTTTTCAGTATTTGCAGTTAAACAGATCAAATATTCAAATCAAATAATAAGTTAAATATTTTTATTCTCAAGTATGAATCATTCATTCATATTTACGAATACATATGTATTATTATGTTATATATAATTTTTTGTGATTGTTTTTGACACGTATGGTCCTTTTTTTTGTTAAGAGACTAACACCAAAGATTTCCAGAAACAATCTGCCTCTGGTGACACCGGTGGGAAGAGCAATTAGTCTGCTGAACGCGGTCTCCTCGGAGATCGACGTCTTTCATATAAGTGAAAGTACGTTAACAAATATCTACATTCATATGTGAACATTTGATCACACACACACACACACACACCCACGTACATTTTATCAAATGTGTACATTTAATATTGCCTAAGTAAGGCGAAACATGTAATTCCGATAAAATAATAATAAAACTTCTAGAAAAGAACCAGAAGAGAAGACGACCGACCTCTGTGATGTTGACTGAACGACTGAACAGATGTTTGGATTCGTTTTAATTATATTCAAATTGGTGGATTTTTAAAAATATTTTCAACCGTCTGTTTAATACAACAAACCAACATACCAGGTTCTATAACTGGCGATATCTGCCAATTACAGAGATATTTAATATCTTCACATCTATTTTGGTGCTATTATTTTATTTTGAAAATCTTTCTTTCCAGATCTACAAGGGGTTGGACATCGTGAGCGCTAAAGCCACCCCAGAAGAAAGGGCCACAGTTCCTCATCACGCCATTGATATCCTCCAACCTCACCAGACTTTTACAGTATTGGACTTCCGCAATAAAGCTTTGCCTGTCGTATCCTTTGAATAAGATTTCCACTTTTATATTTTTTGTATTTTAATTTATTTTTTATATCTTTATGTATGTTAAATCTTTAGATTTGTTTTAATAATAGTAATAAGTCTATTTTGTAAAGCACCGTTTTCGTGTGTAAATCATCTCAAGGGTGCTTTATATGGTGGTTAGTTAGTTAGTTGATATAGTGATTGGAAACAACGTCGATTTCCCAAAATACGTTCAGACAGTTTACCAATGTTGGTAGTTTGATTAATACGTCCAACTTACTCTTCGTCTATTAGTCGTGCTGGTGGACAACTCTCTGGAGTCTCGTGGATTATGATCTTGGGAATTCTCGCTGGGTTCATTTTCTCAGCCTATTCTCTCCATAGTCGTCTTCTTTGCTTACTCCTTTTCAGGGGTACGCTTATATTGCATAAATAGGCTCTGCATACATTTCCGACGTGTTCCAGGTACAAGAAGTAGAGGTACATCTCCTACGGGTTGGTGTGACCAGATTAAGGAGCCTTCGGGAGTCCTTTTCTCGGCGTTGCGATCTGCGGAGAACAGAAATGATTAGAGGAGTTTTGTCTTAGCCGCAGGCAGCTCCGTGGATCACGATCCTTGGCACCGAGGAAACGAAAGAAGAAGAAGAACATTTTCCAGAACGGAAAGAAGGAATAATGTAATATCACATTATTATATCGTTACACGAACGAATCGAACTAGGGATGAATCACCGTATCATATACAATTTTAATATAAATTTTTCCTTTTTATTGCATGCGTTTAATTAAAAAAAAGATTATTCTCTGCTGCAAATTGTTGCAATTACCCGTTTAATTTAGATAATTTATAAGAAAAATTTTAGGAGTCTTAATTTGAATAATGCAAATGATTTTTATGTAATTGTCTTTTTTCTAGAAATTTTATTATATTTTACGATTGACTTAATACGCGTTTTATCCCTCAGCAAGTTGTAACATGTTATTCCCGTAAAATATAATAAAACTTCAAAAATATAAAACTTTTTATTATTTTAGTTTCACTATTATTGTTAAAACCCCCACTGTGCGGCTGGCTTCATTTGCAGTAAAAAAAAAAATGTTTCGAACTGCGCTGACTACATTGGCAGTAAAGACAGATAGTCCCATTTCATCACAATATAACGTACAATTTAGTAATAAGGAACTGAAGTAAAAAGGTTTATAAGATATATTTAATATGACCTGCAAATGTAGTATGCCGTAATTCGAAACTATATTTTTATTAACTTTCATTGGAAGCCGTTAATTGGTAGTTTAAAATATTTTAAAAATAAAAAAAAACACTTTTTACATAGTATAAACCACTTTATTGATTAAATAATCCATTGTTTTGGCCAAAACACTATGATACTTCAACATTTAACTGTTAAAATTTAAAACACTTATATAATGTCACAATTTCTTTTTATTTACTGAGAGTGCCGCGACATCTGTTTCGCTAACCGATGCTGGCATCATCAGGTGTTACAATAAACTAATTATTGTAACAACTGATGATGCCAACATCGGTTGGTGAGACGCTGTCGCTACACTCTCAGTGAATAAAATTATAAGTGTCATAAATTTTAACAGTAATAATGTTGAAGTATCATAGTGATTCGGTCAAAACAATGGACTATTAAACTAAAACTAAATACAGAGTCACACATTTTTTTAAAACTGTAAATGTATCCAGCCTTACTAAAGAGGTTAATTAATTGAAAAATATGTATATGATATGGAATATTAATTTTTCTTTAACATTTATGTCAGATTGATGAAATGATGGCCAATGATAAAATACCCTTAATAGTGGGTGGTACCACCTACTACATAGAGGCCATCTTGTGGAAAATCCTCATAGAAGACATGTCCTCTAGCGACAAGAACCTGCTCACCCACGAGCGGGACGAGGCGAGGAACAAGCACAAGAGACACAAAATTGAGACGCCGGGCACGTCAGACAAAATGGCCGATTTACAAGATGGCGATAAACCGGTAGAATCGGGAGCGCGCGACGATCATGGAGATACAAAGGAGACATGCCCCGACGATTGTGTTGACGACGAGGACGATTTCAGTGATAACAGTAAATTGAGCTCCGAGTACCTGATTCAGAAGCTCAAGGAAGTGGATCCGGAGATGGCGGCGAGATTACATCCTAACAACCGGAGGAAAATTCTCAGGTAAGTACCCCTCTAATTTGAATGTTTTATCTTATTTGGATTGTTCTTTACTTGTTATGTGTGTATACGATTGTGAATCATGTTAGTATTGTGTTTTTTTTTACTTAATTGATCTCGAAAGAAGATTTCGATTAAATATATTAATAATAATACTTTTTAAAATTATTATTTAATATTTAAAATTAAAATTAAAGTTATTAAAATTTGTAAAAACGGATAGTTACAAAATGGCCTTACACGATACCAAAAATATAAATGTTTAGAAGAATTAACAGTGGAGATTAATAAATTGATATATTTTAAATTATTGAAATTAATAACAATGGAATAAAAAGTTTTATTATTGTTACATTTACGCCGAAAAGTTGCTCCGATAATTTTTTTTCTCGCGTTCTAATAGAAAACATCGATATTACTAAAATAAATATTCTAGCTTTCGAAAATAATCCGGTACAATGCCGCGCTTTGGGCGTAGTTAGTGCGAAAAAAAGTAAGTTTTACGATGTCAGAGTTTTTTTAAGGATTTTCAACTACCGTATATTATACTCGTATTATACAATCGTAAGAAATAATAGCCAACGGTTTACTCGGAAAAATATAATTTTTAAGAATTTAATAAACATGAAGGTTGATAATAAAAAACTGCGAGGCATTTTTTTTCAGCCCAGTTTTAAAGATATTTTTACTTTACTAATTATATAATTGTCTTATTTTACGTTCTTATAAAATTGGGTGCTTCACTTGTCTCCGCATGTTTCTTTCGTACGATTGTTGAATTGATATGAAGGAAAATATAACAACATTTATTTTGTACTAGCTGACCCGGCAACGCTTCGCTATTGCTAAATTCGAGTACATAAATAAACCCAATATATATTCAACAAATACAATTAAAGTTCAATAACAATTCGTTTATTTATTGGATTAAATGCCATGTGTATGGATGCAAAAATGTGTGTCTATATCTTTAAAACAAAGTTTCAATCCAAGCAAACTCGCTGTGAATTATAAACTTGAATACATATTACTAATGTAATTGAAAAACTATTTTTTGAATATTTTATATGAAATTTAATAATCAAATAAACAATATTATATCACATTTGCAGAAAACATTCATTATATTAAAGAAACAAAACTCTTGATTTTGTTGTCCATGAAATTCACATCAGAGCCAATAAAGTAAGTTTCTACGATCGTGATTTCGGCACTGCGAGTCCGCTGGCGTGGAATAGTAATATAGATGATAATACTACAAAAGCCTCCCTTCCCGACTTCCACAACTGTATCCCTCGCCGCTCTGCGCCATTGACCTCCTGCCACTCGTTTAATGTCATCAGACCATCTTGCTTGTGATCTGCCAGAATTTGTGTAGCTGTTTCTCTTTCGCCACTCCAGGCCAGAAGATCTTATCACCCGTTGTCCTTGCTTTATGACCGATCCCATTCCATTTAAACATTAGTTATTTTACACGCTGCATCGGCAACTTTGGTCCGATCCTTGATTCATCAATTTTGGGCCCTGGAATTAAAAAAAAAAAAATTTGAATTGCCATAAGGCGGACACCGAAGAGGCGCATAAGGCAAAATTTAAATTTCCATACAATGAATGAATTACAACTGTTTTTCACTTGTTTGCTGAAGATATTCTTCATATAAAAGGCAGTTCATGCTATATGCATAATAATAATAATAATAATTAGGCTAATTTGTCAAATTAACTAACTAACTAACTAACCATCACGCCGTCTCCCCGAAAGTGTAAGCAGAGAGAATGGACTGTCACACTTTTACTGATGCGGCACTCCATCCTTCTCTTTTCGCCCCGCGGGAGGCGCGGTGTGATGGGTTGCGAACCTCATCGCCACCAATAGGCATCTCCCGCGCACACTTCGATCGTCCAACACCCACAAAATAAATCTAAAACAAATAATATAAAATACAATGATATAAAATAAAATAACAAAATAAAAATAATTTTACACAAAATGTTCTTTTTAGACGGTGCACATATTGTCTATTTAATTTATAATATGTTCCACGTATCCACTGTTTTTTAATTTAGCACATAATGTAATAACACATAATGTTTTTTTCGATGTTGCACATGTTGACTTGGACGATCCGGACATTTGTGTTTATTTAATTTATGTTACACGTATCCACCATTTTTTAAATTATCTGTAGTAAGGCACTTAACCAGCAAGAACTTAAAAATAATATTGAAGAAATGATTCAAATTGTCATTGGAACAAATGAAAAATTTATTTCTACACCTGTCAAAATTCTTTACAAAAACGATAAAACTAATAAAACCTTTTAATCTGATTAATTTCATTGATTTGTCAAATTAATTAAACTAATCAGATTTTAAAGGTTGGTCATGTTAGAAGTCGGAGGAATCGACATGCGTGTATGACTCGTTGTATGAATGTGGAGGAAGCTAGAGAGGTTTGCCAGGATAGAGTAGTGTTATGGTCCATTCTCTCTGCCTACCCCTGTGGGGAAACGGCGTGATGGTTTGTTTGTTTGTTTAATTTGTATAATCGCCGTTTTCGTGAATAGCTCACCTCAAGGGCGCTTTGACATTGTTTTTAGTCATGAAAGGTGCATGTGACAACAGCGAAATCACGATCGTAGAAACTTACTTTATTGGCTCTGATGTGAATTTCATGGACAACAAAATCAAGAGTTTTGTTTCTCTAAACATATTAATGTTTTGTGCAAATGTGATATAATATTGTTTATTGATATACAGACAACCGTTGTTAACATTTTATGCGATAATTTGAAAAGGTGGGTTTTTAGGTGATATTTAAAGTCTGTCGGATTGTCAATGCATCTGAGGCGTGCAGGAAGCATATTTCAGGCGGACGAACCTACTACTGTGAAAGCTCGAGCAACACAAAATTCAGATATATAGGTGGCACGTTTGGGAATGTGCTTAATTATTGTCTATAAACTGTAAATTTAAAAACCTTACCTGAAATTAATAATGGAATTTTCATATATGAATGAAAACTACTAAAAGTAGCTTATGTGTAATGTAAAAATGTAAAAATGTAATGTAATAATTACTTTTAAGTTGATCAGATTGAAGTTTTTGGTTCGACATCATTATTAAATCATTAGGGAGTTTATTAAATTCTGTAGAGGCTATAAATTGTAAGGATTTTACACCGAATCTAGTTGAACGCAATGCTTCTTATTCTGTGAGCGCGTATCATGTTGGTGTACGTCCGTATTGAATATTGGTCGAGTATTAGAGCGCGTTGATGACTTTATTATTTGTATTATAGTTTTAGTGATCTCTAATTTTGGATGGATTTGAAATGGAATTATTTTCGTCTGAGAATATAGGGCCCTTACATGAGTGTACCACGGTAGACGGAAAATATTTCTAACAGCCCGATTTTGGATCACCTGAATCTCATTAGCTTTCTTCTTTGTAATAAAGCCCCAAATACAGGAAAGGTAAGACAGATGAGAATGTATCATGGAGTAGTAAACATAAATTGTCTATATTCTTATGTAACGAATTAAACCAATTAATCCAATTTAAACCTGTACATACCATTCCAAATTAGTTCATAAAGATAACAACATTGTCTTGTGATACGCATATATCGAAGTGTGGGATCCATCCTCTGGACATGCGAATTCCAGTATCTTCTGCGTTGTTTTCCCCATCCTCTGCACATGCGCAATCCATTATCTTCTGCGTTGTCTTCCCCATCCTCAAGCAAATGAAATAACCTGAAAGCAATTTAATTATCTTTGAATATTTTAAATCTCAGCATAATGTAGAATTTAATGGTCAAAAATGGAATATTACTGGACTCTTCTAACTGAGGCAGCTAATGCTGCATATAAGGATATGTTTACCTATCACAGCATTTGTTTTCAGAGAAAAACTAAAACAGCTGAAGTAACTCATAGTGTATTTGGGTATGTGTGCTGCTGGAATTACTCAGTGGAATGGAAAATAAAGAAGAATTGCAACATGCAGATGCACCAATATGGCTCATTATCAAAATAATTTCAATCCCAATACAAAAATATCCCCATTAGACCAGTGGTCTCTCACAACCAGGCAATTATTTTATCAAAACTTAATATCTAATCCCAAAGATATAGATTTTCGCCCTGCCAGAACAATTTTACATTAAAATAACATTATTAAAATAGATTATACCAATTAACTAATTATTACACAACGAAACGTCATAACCTAAAATGACACGTAAGTAAAACGAATAAATTGATATTGTATATCATTAGAACTTTCTTATCGTTGCTGTGGTAATTTTAATATTTCCCTGACCAAAGTACGCGTATAAAGAACACCTTTATGTTTGAATTCATCAAATGTCATATTAATTGTATTTTAAATAACTAATTAAAATCATAATAATTAAATAACATTAATAAAATAGCGCAATACCATTCAAAATTCTGCCAGTTGTTTCTCGCCCGCTACTCCAGGGTGCATCTTATCATCCGTTGTCCCTGCTATATGACCGATTCCATTCCGATCTCTGATTAATTAATATTGTTTCCTAGAAATAAAAAAAAATAATATTGGAATTGGCATAAGGCGGACATCGAAGAGGCGCATATGGCAAATTTTCAACTTCCATACAATTAATGAATTCCAAGTGTTCACTAAGCAGTATATTAAAAAGAAATACTCGAGGCTCTTGATCGAGCATTGCAAGAGTTGCGTGGAAATGTGTTAATATTATATGTAGGAGATTTTAGAAACTTTACCTGAACGGCAAAAATAACTACCAAAAACTATGCTAATCAATGCAGTTATGATTGTGCTAAATAAATAACAAAAATTTTACAAAAGCATTCATTACAACCAGACTCCATATGAATGTTTTGTGCAAATGTGATATAATATTGTTTATTGATATACAGACAACCGTTGTTAACATTTTATGCGATATTTTGAAAAGGTGGGTTTTCAGGTGAGATTTAAAGTCTGTCGGATTGTCAATGCATCTGAGGCGTGCAGGAAGTATATTTCAGGCGGACGACCTGCTACTGTGAAAGCCCGAGCAACACAAATTTCAGATATATTGGTGGCACGTTTGGGAGTGTGCTTAATTATTGTCTATAAACTGTAAATTTAAAAACCTTACCTGAAATTAATAATGTAATTTTCATATATGAATGAAAACTACTAAAAATAGCTTATGTGTAACGTGAAAATGAGCCGGTTCTCATTCGCCACTCCAGGGTACATCTAATTCACTGATCATCCGTTGTTTGACTGATCTAATTCCATTTTAACGAAGTTATTTTGCACGCTGCATTGGTAATTTTCGTCCCATCTCTGATCTGTTACTTTATTTTCCTAGAAATAAACGGAAAAAGTCATAAGAATTGTGTCATTCATTCATTCATATTGTAATTCATATTGTATATCATTAGAACTTTCTTACCGTTGCTGTGGTAATGTAACAATTTCCCTGACGAAAGTATGCGTATAAAGAAAACGGCAAAATATAATAAACTGAAAATATATTTATGAATTAGAAATATAAATATTATATTATACTTACGGAAGCAAGTTTCTTCACATTCTTTTAGAGAGCCTCGACGTCCAATATTTTATATTTTCGATATCATCCTTTGAAATAACCTGAAAGCAATTTAATTATCATTGAATATTTTAAATCCCATAAACTTCATAACCTAAAAGTATATGTATGATATGACACGAACGATATATAATTTCTTCTCTATTCGATATAATTTAAAACTATAACTTTGAAATATGTAATGCGGAAATATAATATGTATTCATTTCAACGGCAAAATAGAATAACTTGAAGATATATATGAATTAGAAATATGACTCACAAATTACGACGCACAAATTACGTTTTGACAGTCAGAGACCACGTGACCAATCGAACGGCTAGAATTCTAGAAAACAAATTAAAATATGTTCACAAACGTTCAAGCGAGTAATATTTAATATCATGTGAAAATGGAAATTATAATAATATATAACTCACAGCTCAATTGATTTATCATATTAATATTGGAAGATTATCATTAAGTAATCACCGTCGAACGTAAGAGAAACGAATAAGTTTCAGCCACACGAAAAAACAAAATTTCGTTCATAACCTCAAAATGAACGCGTAAAAATTATACTCGCCAAAATTAAGAAGCATAATTACCTGTCTGCATTAATGTACATTAAAATAACACCAATAAAATAAACTGTACCAATTAAACAACCAATTATTTTAGTACGTAATAAGTAAAACGCATTAAGTATTATACATCCCAAAGTAAAACGCAATATATTGGACTGTCAGAAAGAAAAACACATTGTTGCCAGCGTATATTTTTCAGTTCAAAAGAGCGACTAATTTCATATCTGACCACGCAAAGAGTCAAATAAGCCACTAATTTGCATCTTATCACGCCAAGCGAATATAGACTCTAAAGATCGATACTCAGGTGATACGAACATGAAGGTCTATACTCGCTCGCACTACGAAAATTTATAAATTTACAAAGTTAATTAGAGCTCGATTAATAACAAAAATATGCCTATGCCCACCTATGTCTATCTATTAAGGAAGTGTATCAATATGAAAACGATCTGCCCAGGAATAACCCCGGAATCAGTCCACACACACCCGGAAGATTGCCTTTTATTTATATAGAAGATTTGGCATGATATCTGATTAATATACTTTGTATTTTGAGAGAACGGGAATACCATAGTAATACAGAACTGAGTAGTGTTATACGGGACATTCCCGTATATATGGAACGTATGGCAACCCTTGTTATAGGGTGTCAAGAAACGCCTCGATATGGCGTTATAAGGGAGTTATTTATATAATATCACAAAACTTCTGGGAAACGTAAGTTTTCCACAGTTAAAATGTTGTGTCTCTCGTCCTTAATGTCTCATGATTAATAAAGATTTAAGTACTTTATAAATTTAAAAAATATAGGAAACAGTTTGTGTTTTAACCACTGAATAGTCATTATATTTGAAGCTTCATCAAGGAAATAAACTCGTAAAAACTGAGAAGAACTTTTGTATTGTCCTGATGAAACTAAGGTTCAAGTGAACTGGTTAGTTTAAAATTTTAAAAATAGTTTTAAAACACTTTTGCTTGTTTTAGCATCATTTTATTTGTTTCGACTAATAACCTCCTTTCACTCCCGCCGCATCTTCCTAAGGGTCACGAAATAAACTTCAAAAAGTGGACTTGGACCTTCTGGCTTACAGAGGTTCAGTTCTAATGGCTATTCCTCTTACGTCTGTAGAAAACATTGTCGGAATGTGATTGGGTAGTTGTTTTATGATGGGGCTAAATGTATGGCCCGGAGTGTCCCTCCGTAAGAGGGCGAGGGGGGATTTAGGGTTTATGATAAAGTCTTACATTATTGTCAAGGAATGGAAGACCAGTTAGGATTAAGATTGTATTTATAAATTATATATTAGCAGTGCCTGGATGGAGTTGTGGAAGGAGATAGCATCCTGCGTAAGACCAATTTGTTTGGCGGAGTACGTACTGGGCTATCGGGGAGGATTGTTTTTTTTTATCCGCATTGATTGCGGGAGGGGTAAAGAACTGAATGATGGTGGATAACTTGGTGGTATAATTCAATTTATTCCAGTGATTTTTTTAGTTTATTTGTAATCCTGGCGAAGCCCCGGCGAGAGCGAAACCGGTTGGCTTAGCGAAAAACAAGAAAATGCGTTTTAAAATTATTTTTGAAAATGCCACACTACAAATTAAGTTCTTCATAAGAAAAGGTTTCTAATATAATTACAATTCCGTGGTTAAAATACAAAGTGTTTCCTTTATTTTATATCTTTATAAATTTAAAGAATTTTTTTATCAGCTTTATACTTTGATACTTGATGAGTTTGTGAAAATGAACTCGGATTGGCTTGCCAATGATCTACGATAAACTAAGAAATCCAATACCTATAATGCGTTATCATGAATCGAAAGAGCTGGTTGACTTATAAATTTACCCTAATTAGATTTTTAAGATATAAAAATATCTCGTATAATTTTTATCTTTCAATTTGACATACTTCCATACATAATTTGCAATCAATCCACATGAATTATATCATTCAGTGCCGGATTAGTAATTTAGTAGGAATAATGAGTGCTACGGGCCCCGCGTTTCTGAAGGCCCCGCGCCTATCGACTCTCATGTATGGAAGTGAAGCATGAAACTGGCTAAATAATGGTGAAAGTAGAATTAATGCAGTAGATATGAATTCTCTTAGATGAATGTGTGGTAAATCTATATATGATAAAGTGTCAAATGCAAATGTAAGAAGTGAATGCAGAGCAAATGAAAGTGTTTTAAACAAAATAATGAAAGGGTTTTGAGATGGTTTAGATACATGGTAAGAATAAATTAATAAATAATGGTTAAGAAAGTATATGTTAACGATATCAACGACACAACATATAGAGGATGACCCAGGAAAGTTTGGCAGATCAAATCAATATAATATGTAGGAGTCAGGGAAATCGATGTCTGCCCATGACACGATGTTTGAATGTTAAGTAAGCGAGATAAGTATATCAAGAAATAACAGTGTGGCGCTCTAATATTTCTGCCTACTCCTTCGGGGACACGGCGCGATGGTTAGTTATTATTATTTTTATTGAAAATTAAAGATAATAATAATAACATGTGGCTTTGAAGCATGGACACCATTAGGACCAAACAAAATTTCAGGATTTCTGGGATGAAGATGGGCTTTGTGATCAAGTAGAAAAAACTAACTAACTAACTAACCATCACGACGTCTCTCCGATGGGATAGGCAGAAAGAATGAACTGCCACAATTTTCTTTCCCGACATATTTCTCTTGCTTCCTCAACATTTATACATCGTGTCATGCACACGCGTCGATTTCTCTGACTCCTCACATGGCCGACATTCAATATTTGATTTATTTTATCGTGCCACGTTTTCCTCGGTCTTACTCTATTTCTGGTTCCATTTACATCGTTAACATATACTTTTTTTTACCATTCTTTCTTCATTCATTCTTTGCATATGTCCAAACCATCTTAATGATCCTTTCAATATTTCGATCATAACACCATCATTCGCACCGCATTCACTTCTTATATTTTCATTCGACACTCTATCATACACAGAGTATCCACACATTCATCTAAGAGATCTCATTTCTACTGCATTTATTCTACTTTCACCCTTATTTTGCCAGTTCCATGTTTCGCTTCCATACATATTCGATTCGCTCAGATAACCTTAACCAGTGAAGTCTATGTGGCCCGGAGTGTTTCTGAAGGAGGATCAATTTCGGGCATCATACAAAATACAGGGCCTCTTGGTTAGTACAGGCGCCGCGCCGCCCTGGCCTAATTATTTATTTATTTATACATGATACACAAATGAGACATTGCAAAAGAAAAACATTTAGGCGACTCATTTGGACACAAAATGGTGTAACAAAGATAAGATAAAACAACACGAGACCAAAAAATCATACATATCAGAAGGAATTCAAATATTTCGACGTCAGTGAGGCAGTACTCTTCCCAGGATTTGTAATTTTTTTTTTTTATGAATACTGCCTCACTGATACTGAAAATGTCCAAATCATCTAGATTCAGCGTTCGAGTTGCTCTTCCTACTGGCATCACCAAAGGCAGGTTGGTTCTGCGTGACGGAGCAAATAA
Organism: Lepidostoma basale; assembly: GCA_022606425.2. Lineage (NCBI taxonomy): Eukaryota > Metazoa > Arthropoda > Insecta > Trichoptera > Lepidostomatidae > Lepidostoma > Lepidostoma basale. Next base: position 2,331,610 of record JAHDVF020000333.1, on the reverse strand, counting down.
CAATTGATGTCGGCGCTGTCGCAGGTAGTTATCAGGAACAAAAATACCTATTTGCTCCAGAACATAGGGGTTCTCAATAGCTAATCTGGCACTGGTATCATTGTATTAATAATCTGATCATAATAATTAGGGCATATTATTACAATCGCGTGCTCTCGTGTGACTAAATTAACACACAACTGATAAATGGCGATACGGCACAACTCTGCGGTTGTATAATATTTTGGCGCCAATTTCGTCCGATAAGTCTCCCGCCATTTCCAACTGTCGTGCCTACTTATTATCTCGTTGCTATGCAAACTCCAACGTTCGAACATTCTTGCGATGTGTACATTAAATACACATACTGTACACACATATGTCAGTACACGCCGCACAGCATATTACATTATATACTGCCATTTACACGTATGCAAATAATAAATGTATTTTATAATATCTTAAATTTTGTGTTTATAGCATATTCAAATCAGTAAAAAAAAATTAACATGTCGATTCAGATGGAACTGTTTTTTGTTGAGTGTAATATTCAATTTATAAAATTCTTATTTTATCGTTTAAATCACTTTAAAGAGATTTTTAACTCTGTTATTCACTCTACTTATTAAATATTTTTACAAAATAAAAATATTATTCACTTCATCTTCCTTATCAATTTACCACCAAGATATCCACCATCATTCAGTCCTTTACCCCTCCCGCAATCAATGCGGATAAAAAAATATCCTCCCCGATAGCCCACTACGTACCTACTCCGCCAAACAAAATGGTCTCACGCAGGATGCTATCTCCTACCACAACTCCATCCAGGCAATGCTCCTCTTGTCTTACCCTCGGGAACAGATTTTTTTTATAAATACAATCCCAACCCTAACTGGTCTTCCATTCCTCGACAATAATGTAAGACTTTATCATAAACCCTAAATCCCCCATCGCCCTCTTTCGGAGGGACACTCCGGGCCATACATTTTGCCGCATCATAAAACAACTAACAAATCACATTCCAACAATGTTTCCTACAGACATAAGAGGAATAGCCATTATAGCTGAACCTCTGTAAGCCTGAAGATCCAAGTCCAAGTCCAAGTTATTAAATATTTTTACAAAATAAATATATTAAACACTTCATGTTTCGGAGATGACCTCCTCAAATACAACGAATATTTCTAATATAATTAATATCGATAAAAACTTCAATTTTCTAGAATTTTTCTTGTATTTTATGGGAGCGCTATGTTTCGCCTTGCTAGTACAATATCAAAGCTATTAAAAAAATAATGGCAATATCTTCTTCTTCTTATTCTTAGTGTAGGCCTAGTGGCATGTTTCTTAAGAGCAATTGGCATTCTGCGAAGTCGACTCCCAGCTGTCGATCCATCTCTTTGGTGGTCTGCCATTGGGCTGGCCGTGTAACACAATGAAGGGGTTTCTATCTGGATGGATCCATTCTCACGTGTGGCATACCAGTATCTTATCCTTTGCCTTCCCCACCTAACGACATCCTCGACCTCGCATATCTCCCTTATCCGTGTATTCCTTATCCTCAATTGTAATAAGTAATAAGTAACTTCTTCTTCTTCTTCTTCACTTTTGGTAGACTCAGGAGTCTGTTATTTCAGGCGGGTCCTCTTGAGACGCCGAACTCCAGCTTTCTCTCCACCGTTTCGGGGGTCTTCCAGGTCGGCGTTGTCCGATTGGCGTTCCATGGAGAGCTATGTATGGTATTCCATGTATGGTATATGGTATGCCAGTATCGCCGTTTTTGACGTCCCCATCTGACCACATCTTCGACCTCGCATATTTCTCGGATTGCTGTATTCCTAACTCGATAACGTAGGATTTTGCCAGCTATAGCGCGGAGTGTTTTCATCTCAGTTGTCCTGAGCATGCTCTTTGTCTTGACAGTCTCTGTCCTCGAATCAATGCCATATGTGAGGATTGGTCGCACACAGGTCTTATAAATGCGTACCTTGCTGTCAGTCCTAATGTCCTTGTTTCTCCATATGACATCTTTCAGGCAGCCTGCAACCGCTGCAGCCTTATCTACCTTTGACCTTTCTTCTCTGGGGAGGTCATTAGAGCTGGTTACTTCGTAATAAGTAACTAATGGCAATATATAATAAAACATTTTTTTAATGACGAGTTTAAGTTATTACCTAATGTTAGAATCGTGATATTTAACTCCTGGTGGATTAAATCAGAAAGTGAAGGATGTAATGGATATCATCAGAAATGTCTCTTACTGCCAGGTCTTATCTCGAAGCTTATGATGATGATAACTATTCCAATAAGTGAAAAATTCAAAGTGAACTTTATTGAAATTTGAAATTACGTTATTATGCATATTGACGCAAAGTTTATTTATCCTTGGACTTGGACTTGGATCTTCAAGCGTATGGAGGTTTAGCTCTTCTGGCTATTTTGACCAAACTCTCATAAAAAGTAATTTCCCCATATTTTTTTATCGATAATTTTACGATTTTACAAATGTGTTTTTCTTTTAATATTTCAACGATATTATTTTTAAAAATGTTTCAAAAAATTTCGTATTTTACATATTTATTACTTTTTCTTCATCCTGAAAAGTAATAGTAATGTTTTTTTACGTGAGACATTTTTTCCTAAAATTTATACAAAAGTATATTCGAAAATTCCTTTTTTTCTGATTGTCTCTTTTCATTTATATTTTCGAAGACAGACTATTCCACTTCGATTCTGCCCAGTTTCCGTTCAGATTGTCGTTTTTTTTTACTTTTATCCATTTTTATTACCATACAATAAGGTGATAACACTAGTTTTTCACAAAGAACTGAAATCAAATTAAATTAACATACAATTTTACAATTGTTAAAATTGTATACAACTTTTTTTTTTCATTTTTGAATTTTTTTTTCTCGACACGTTTCGAAGGTTTTATACTTTCATAATTGGGACAACGATTTAAACTATAATATAACTTGGAAATATGGAATGAATGGACGAGAGAATAATGGTTGAAATGTGTGAGTGGGAAGTCGTGGAAGACCAAGGATGGCATGGCATGACCAAATTAATCAAATACTGAAAGGAAGTCGGAAGAATCGACGATCATGCATGTTACGATGTATGAATGTGGAGGAATCTAGAGAGGTATGTCAGGACAGAACGGTATGGTGGTTCATTCTCTCTGCCTTAGTTAGTTAGTTAACTTGGAACTTCTGGCTTACTGAGATTCAGCTCTTGTGGCTATTCCTCTTAAATCTGATGAGAAATTGTTGTAAATGTGATTTGATCGGTTGTTAGTTTATTCGGAGGCCTAATTTGTACGGCGCGAAATATTCATCTGAAGGCAGATCAATGATCGCTTGTGTTGGCTAGGGGTGTTTGAGTCGTAATTTGAAGGTATTTTATTGTGGTGTTAGATAGTCAGTCCCGGATGGATGGGCCTAGGCAACGAATGAGCGAGGCGCCCTTCCGTCAGCCTCGCTCATTCGTTTATTCGTATATCATTCGCTGCGCCCTATAACAGCCTCGAGTAAGCGGTGGGTACTCCTTCTATGTCTGTGTATATGTGGGGTTAGGATGTGAAAGGTGTCCTTTGTAAAAACGTTCAGCGATTTTTTATTATATCATCGAAAGGTGTCAAGAAAAATAAACTCGTAACAAGAAAATAAAAAACAGTGTTTTATAATTCATGATAAAATTGCCATTCTGGAATTCCACAGTCTTCAAGCCTTAAGTTTATCATATTTATATATACTTACTTACTTAGACAGCCGTTGTCATCCACTGCTGGACATAGGCCTACCCCATACTTCTCCACGTATCCCTATCTTGTGCATTTTGCATCCGATCGCCAGCAATTCTTCTAATGTCATCGGACCATCGTATGGGGGGTCTCCCTCTGTTTCGTTTGTCTTCGCGGGGTCGAGGTCTCCACTCTACCACCCTTCTGGTCCATCTATCGTCTGCCAATCTGGCAACATGTCCCGCAAATGACTATTTAAGCTTCGCTACCCTTGCGACGAAATCTATTACTCCCGACCTTCTACGTATTTCAATATTTCTTATCCGGTCTGAGAGTCTTACGTGTAGCATGGCTCTTTCGTGTTTACTCTGTGCTACACGGATTTTATATATATTTATATAATGACTTTGCAAGACATTCTTCAAGAAAGCTACAACATGAAGATAAATAAGGACAAAACAAAGCTGCTGACTGTAGGCCGAACGCAACATCAGATGAGAGTAGTGATGTCAGGAGTTCCACTAAAGAACACCAAGGAGTTTGTCTACCTCGGGAGCAAAATAACATGGGACGGTCGGTCTAAGAGCGAGGTCGACAGCCGTATACATCAGGCTAGGCTTGCATTTAATAAAAGGTCGAAAATAATAGAGTCAAATAATATAGACCTAAAACTGAGAATAATCCTCATCAAGACCTATGTATGGAGTGTCTTGATGTACGGCTGCGAGACATGGTGCCTATCCGAAAGGGATAAGCGGAGACTAGAGGCTTTTGAGATGTGGTCCTATAGAAGACTCTTTGGAATTTCCTGGAGAGACCACATCACGAATGAGGAAGTTCTTCAAGGAATCGAAGGAGGAAGGCACCTGCTCAGGACCTTGTCCGAAAGGCGTGCAAGATGGATCGGCCATGTAATACGTCAAGAAGGTCTCTTGCATGCCATAATGGAGGGTATGATCGAGGGGACAAACTCTAGGGGACGCCCACGCCGAGAGTACCTGGAGGACCTGTTGGTGGACGTACGCTGCTCATCATATGCAGATCTCAAAAGAGCCGCACAAGACAGGGAAAAATGGAAGAGAATAATGGAGGAAATTGCTGCAAACCAATCCCAGGATTGAAACCAGAGAAGAAGATATATATTATATACAAAAATAAACTTATTCACTTACAATGGATATTATTGGGTTATCGGTGTTACAAATATTGATCCTATTTTTAAGTTACCAACAATCGATATGCGATTATGAGATATAAGTAATTATAATGCATCGTCCATCACGTGCTTATCTTGCGTCTCGCTTTCTTATTATAAAAATGCGTAGAATCCAGATTTTATCCGAGCGAAATACATCCAGATCCAATGATAAGGAACGAGACGACATTATTTCGCTCTGACTCACTGAATTGGGAATAATTTATTCGGCTAGCAACAGATACGAACTGCGTGTGCTGGCAATATATAATACTAAAATGCGTACTTATATGCTAAACGGGTTTTATTTTCTATGATTTAAATTTGTTATCTTTATTGCAGTCGTCCTTGGAATTCGACCATTTATCGAATTTTTGTCAGAGTTTATGTGCCGTATTGATACGTTTTTTAATCTCAAGTACGTTTTCACGTGTTTAACCCTTAATTAGGCGCGTCTAATAAGTAACGTAAGTTGTCACCTGGGGTGCGCAACACCCCAGATTTGTTTATAGAAAGAAAATACAAAATACATGCAAAATCAGACTTATTTTCATCAAATCATTTAACTTTACATATAAACTGGAACTGTGGGTGGAAAGAGGAAGCGAGGCAGACCAAGAGCCACCTGGAGAAAAACAGTTGGCCCTTCAGCCTGGAAAAGTCTTCCAGCAGACCTTAAGTCAGTCAGTCAGAGATAATCAGTCAGAGTTTAGATCGAGACTCAAAACGCACCTTTTCAAATTATCATTTCCTAATAGGAAGGGCTGATCGACTGCGTCAGGTGCAGCCCTCATACTAAACATGCTTATTATTATTTTTTTTTTTTGTTTTTTTTTTTTTTTTTTTTATCTAGTTCCTAAAACGGGGCATTTTCTACAGCGCCCTTGAGATGAGTAATTCATAAAAATGGCGCTCTATAAATTATCCAATTTATTTATTTATATTTATATATCAGGAGTGCGATATAGGCGAATGGATAAGGTTAGTTGAGGATCTATGCACCACGGAGGTGTGACAGGACAAGAAGAAGAAGACGATTTAGTAATAAAAAACTTAAACAAATAAGACTTTTCTTCTCCGCGTATTGGCAGAGGCCAATTATGAGGTCATTGCACAATGTTCGTAGGATTTGGAACAAAACCTTTGAATTTCTATCTTTGGTTCTCGTACATACATACATGACGCTATTTATACAAAGTCGATCGGCCGTGGATATTCGTGAATTACGTAAACAGCCGCGTGGGGTCTTGTGCACACCAAACGTGCCCTCCAAACAACCGCGGGATGTGTGAAACCCCATGTGACCAATTAAGGGTTAATGAAATCAAAATCGCGGAAAATTCAGATTTGGCAACATGAACTTGGATCTTCTGGCGTTTCAGTGGTTCAGCTCTACTGGCCTTTCCTCTTACGTCTTTTTTATATGATGTTTGAGTCTTAGGGTCGAGAATGTGTGAGATATGCAAGTCGAACGATTGAATGATCAATGTCGGAAAGTCAAAGGTGTTAGTTTTTGAAAGGGAAGAGCAAATGACAGTTGTAATATAAGTGTGAATGAAGAGAACTTGGAACAGGTAAGGGAATTTGTGAGTACGGAGTCGAGGTAGACCTAGGAATACATGGCATGACCAAATTAATCAAATTTTAAAGGTTGGTCATTTCAGAAGCCGGAAGAATCAACGTGCGTGTATGATTTGCTGTATGAATGTGGAGGAATCTAGAGAGGTATGTCGTGACGGATGAAGAGGAAACGGCGTGACGGTTTGTTGTTGTCTGTTTGAAACATTGTTGGAAATGTGATTTCTTGGTTATTTTATGCTGCGGCTGTTTCATAGGCGGCCCGTACTTCTCCGAAAGAAGGCATGGGAAAAATTATGGTCTATGCTAAAGTTCTTATTTTCTAATTCTCTGACGTATGTGTAATTCGGGAATAATTAGACGTTATTTTTAAATTGTTCTTAAACTAACAACTTACCATCACGCTGTTTATCTGAAGCGGTAGACAGATACAATGGATCGCTACACTGTTTAATCCTGGCATAGCTCACGTGCCTCTTCTACATTCATTCTTCGTGACACGATTTTTCCGACTTCGATTATGACCGCGTTCTAGTAATTAATTAATTCGGTCATGCCACGTTTTCCTTGGTCTTTCTCGACTTTGTTTTCATTTGCTCTACTTGTATATACATATTGTAACCATTCTTCCCTGATCCATTCGTTCCACATATCCAAACCATCTTATTGACCATTTTTTTAAAAAATTTATTAACTTCGTATTCATCAGTCTTACATTCGTTTCTTAGTTTTTCGTTCGGTATTCTATCCTTTTTTTAAATTTTTTTAAAAGACACCAAGCATTTAAATCAATGATATTAGAATTTATTCTACATTCATCCTTCTTTTCCCGACTTAGCCCTTTACTTCCGTATATAGGGGTTGATCAGATTGCCGCATGTTAGGACTATCAGCAATACAAAAAACATATGTATAGGCTGGTGCCATTCTGTGAAGTGCTTTGAAAACCTTGGACTTGGATCTTCTGGCTTACAGAGCTTCAGCTCTAATGGCTATTCCTCTTACGTCTGTAGGAAACATGGTTCGAATATGATTTGGTAGTTGTTTTATGATGGGGCTTAATGTATGCCCCGGAGTGTCCCTCCGAAAGAGGGCGAGGGGGGATTTAGGGTTTATGATAAAGTCTTACATTCTTGTCAAGGAATGGAAGACCAGTTAGGATTGGGATTGTATTTAAAAAAAAATCTGTTCCCGAGGGGGAGATAAGAGGAGCAGTGTATGGATAAAGTTGTGGTAGGAGATAGCTTTGAAAACCTTGGATTTTGGACTTGCATCTTCTGGCTTACCGAGGTTCAGCTCTAAAGACTATTCCTCTTACGTCTGTAGGAAACATTGTTGGAATGTGATTTGGTAGTTGTTTTATGATGGGGCTAAATGTATGGCCCGGAGTGTCCCTCCGAAGGAGGGCGAGGGGAGATTTAGGGTTTATGATAAAGTCTTAAATTATTGTCAAGGAATGAAAGACCAGTTAGGGTTGGGATTGTATTTATAAAAAAGTCTGTTCAAGAGGATCCAGCATAGTTTATACTGGACTCTTTCGGGACACTTGAACCAGTCAAGACGATGTAAAGAGCGATTCAATAAAATGATAATAATAATAATAATATACACGCATCAAACATTTTTTCTTTTCAGATATATGGGAACCTTATTTTCAAAAACGTGTTTCATTTTCTCAAAAACACCCCAGACCAGTCTAACTCCCATATTACATTGTAATATAGTGGCACTAATTACATTTATGTTTGATGTAGTGCATAAGTGCTTCAACTGGTGTATTATATTATATGTTCCTTTATTAACTTAATTACATTGCGGTTTTTAATGTTTTTAATTGGTTCTTTAAAATAATGATATGTCTGAACGTTCCTATTATCGCGAGGTGTCTAGTCGTCTATAAATCATAACAGTCTGACACCAGAAACACATGATACACAAATAATAACTTTGCGAAATATCTTAGAATAAGCCGACCATTCGTTGCTTTAATTAGTTTAATTAACCAAACCTGCATGCACGGGACTGGTCAAACCAGATTATAAGATAAACTTATAACGACCATTATGAAAACCTAACCTAACGCAACACATTATAATATAACCTAACGATACATTGCCTAATCAATCATAATTTAATACGGAGGAAAACATCTGTTTTCTAGAAGCTTTATTCATCACAGCTTCGAAGAGATGGACATCTAATAACCCATTTCTTCAGATTAATTAGGGGATACTTCGAGAACTCGGCCGTACTGGAGGATGTTGGTCTTTTTGTCCCCGATAGATATCTCCGACAGCGACAGCACAGATTGTTTTACCTACCGGCCGCCAGAACCAATCTGCCTCAGGTGACACCGGTGGGAAGAGCAATTAGTCTGCTGAACGCGGTCTCCTCGGAGATCGACGTCTTTCATGTTAGTGAAAGTAGGTTCAGGGGACAAATACTCTTGACTTTGGAAAGTATATTGTCTTCCTAATGTCCAACCATCACTAATGCGTTCCTGGTATTATGTTGTACTAATATCTTACCTGTACTCAATAGATGCCTTAAAAATTTGTGCTGTTTGTAATGTCTTTTGAGTAAATAAACTGATTTGATTTGATTTGATCATCATCATCGGCTGTCCCTCGTATCCGAGGAAGACTGTCCATCACGGTTGTGAGTCCGCATGTGACTGAAGAGCCCGATCCTGGACCCACATATTTTGGGGCATCTGGGGCAGTGGAAGGCGCTTGTAATGGAGCCGTCACCGTCTCCCAGTGGACTCTCCTTATTATATTTTCAAATTATTAAATATGTTTTTTTCTTTTGGTGCCGTACGCCCAACGTAAGCGATAACTGCAGCGAAAGCATCTCTGTCCTATGCCACTTGGAACAGGTTCTTAACATTGCTCATTCCTGTCTCCCCGACGTCCCTCTATTTTGCCCATGATTATCAGCTGAAGGAGGTGGTATTTTTCCTCTTTTTGAACATGACCCATTATATACTTCTTCTTCTTCTTCTTCCCTTTTTGTAGACTCAGGAGTCTGTTATTTCAGGCGGGTCCTCTTGAGATGCTGAACTCCAGCTTTCTCTCCACCGTTTCGGGGGTCTTCCTGGTCGGCGTTGTCCGTTTGGCGTTCCATGGAGAGCTATGTGTGGTATTCTATTTGAGCTCATCCTTTCTACGTGTTCATGCCAGTATCGCCGTCTTTGACGTCCCCATCTGACCACATCTTCGACCTCGCAGATTTCTCGGATTGCTGTATTCCTAACTCGATCACGTAGGGTCTTGCCAGCTATAGCGCGGAGCGTTTTCATCTCGGTTGTCCTGAGCATGCTCTTTGTCTTGACAGTATCTGCCCTCGATTCAATGCCATATGTGAGGATTGGTCGCACACAGGTCTTGTAGATGCGTACCTTGCTGTCAGTCCTCATGTCCCTGTTTCTCCATATGACATCTTTCAGGCAGCCTGCAACTGCTGCAGCCCTATCTACCTGTGACCTTACTTCTCTGGGGAGGTCATTAGAGCTGGTTACTTCGCTTCCGAGATATCTGAATAGGTCCACCTGTTCAATTTCCTCCTGGCGTACGGAGACTTCGCATCTCAGTTGATTTCTTGCGAATGTCATACACTTCGTTTTTGGGGTGGATATGATCATGTTATGTTTTGAACAGGATTCATCAAACTTTGAGAGCATTGCTTGCAAGTCGCTTTGATTTTCGGCCACGATTGTGGCGTCGCAGCATTATATACTTAATATTTTAAAATATTTTTGATTGTCTGTTCTCTCTTTTATGGTATTGTAAACATAAATTGAGTTCATAAAAATCGACGTGTGGGTAATTTAAAAAAGCTGCGTGGGACAGTATCTGACTCGCGGTTGGCGAAGGTTGCCCGTCACTGACAGAGGTTTCTCAACGCTTACCCAAAGCTGTTATAGGCGAACGGCGCTTTTCATCAGCTTCGCTCATTCAATCTATGGGCCGCTTCTCGTCCATGCAGGACTTGTTTTCAAGCGTGAGACACGTTTTCCTCGGTCTTCCTCTATTTTTTGTTCCATTTACACTGTTAACATATCCTTTTTTACCATTCTTTCTTCGTTTATTCTTTCCATGTTTCCAAACCATCTTCATGATCCTTGCATTATTTTGTTCATATATTTTATTATTTATTTGTGAGTGCTCCAATCGTTTTGTTTTATGTCATTCTACGTATTAAATCAGACTCTTGCAATTTAGGTAAAATCTCGAAAAAAAATCGAAGGAAAAAACGATAAAAGGAAAGAAGTTAAATGAATTACGCAAAGGAGAAATGGAAAATTATTGAAGTCGGAAAATGATCCTTCATTTTAATTGCCATCGAATCCTTTTCTTTAATTGGTTAAATTAATGAATAAACGAAGTTAAAAAAATACTCCGAATCAAATTTTTATGGAGTTAAAGTTAATGAGGGCAAATTAATAAAAATCAAAACATAAAAACCTTTCAATTTACAGTATCACTTTGGCGATATATCAAATCAAATCAGTTTATTGATTTAAAATATACACCAGTACATATCGCCAAAGTGAATCCATATCGCCGCTTGAACGGTCTTTTTTGGTTTAATTGGATATTTAATACCCATCAGAAGTAAGAGGAATACCCACAAGAGCTGAACCGTCGAATGCCAAAGATCCTAGTCCAAGTATTGTAATATTAAGATGATTTCGTATTTTCTAATTATTAGGTATTATGAAGTTTGAAGGAAACGGTTTTACAAAAATATTGAATGGTATCATGAATTAACACTCTTTGCATGAGGAACTTGAACAAAACTCATTATTTTTAACGAAATATATAAAAAACGTATCTGTAAATCACGTAAACGGAACTAGTTACAAAGGACGAATGAGGAAAACGTGGCACGATCAAATAAATCAAATAAAAAAAATCGGCCACATGAGGAGTCAGAGAAATCGACTTGCGACACAATGTAAGAATGTTAAAGAAACAAGAGAAGTGTGTCAGGAAAGAATAGTGTGATGATCAATTATTTCTAGCTACCGCTTCGAAAAGACGGCGGATGGTTAGTTAGTGTTTCTAAATATATTTTACAATACTGTGGAAATATTCTATACTTACACGATTTTTTCAAAAACATGTTTTTTTCACTGGTCGATGGAATGGATAGCGTTTTGATTGATCTAAATAAAACAACAATCCTATAATAATGTTACTTGTTTACTTTATTAACACAACAAATTATTTGTTTTTTATTATATCTTAAACAATGATGTAAAACGCAATATTTAATAGTCTTCTTCTCCTGTCTCAATCTAATGATTGGTCTGCAGCAAGGCGACGCATCTCCTCTTCCACTCCGCTCGGTCCTCGGCAACTCTCTTCAACTCCGCATAAGAGGTGCAGCCCATATCTCGGCAAATCTGGTCTAGGTTCTCTTGGCGAGGTCGTCCTCTGCCAATCGATCCCTCGACCATTCCCTCCATTACATCATGCAGGAAACATTCGTGTCGCAACACATGACCAATCCATCTTGCGCGCCTCTCCGCTATGGTGTTCTCAGGCTCTCGTATTTAATAGTAATGAAACCTAATCAATTTATATGAAAATGTCTGCTTTCTAGAATTTTTATTGTAATATTTGAACGTGATATGTTTCTCCTTTCCAAGGTATTATAAAATGTGATAATGCCTTAGAGAGGCGTAACATATCATTCCCATAAATTGTTATAAAATTTCTAGAAAACAGAAGTTTTCATTCGTATTAATTTTTTGAGGAGTTTTACATTATTGTCCAAGAAACAATAAATTAATGAAAACGTTCGTTTTCTAGATGTTGTATGGGAGTGACACGTTTCGCCTTAATATGACATTATAAAATGTGTCGCTTCCATAAAATATAAAACTTCTAGAAAACGAAAGTTTTCATCATATTTAAATGATAAATGAAGTACTTGATGCGAAAGTATAAGTTCAAAACATTATCTTTGCGGTTAAGGTGTTACATTTTATAACTCTTCAAAACAACTCGAGTTTATGAAACAATATATGCAACATGGAAATAAAGAGATATTCTTGAATTTTTCACTGTTGTTGATCAACTTCTTCTTTCCGTGTCTTGTCAGGTCTCCCCAACGTTGACTCTCACTCTTGAGTAGGCCTCTCTGTCCTGGGCAGCTCGGAACAGCTCCCCCACGGTCCTCAACCCCGTCCACTCTCGGATGTTCCTCAGCCAGAAAACCCGCCTTCTCCCAACACCTCGTCGACCCTCAATCTTACCCTCCAAGATCAGATGTAACAGGGCGTACTTTTCGCCCTCAGAACATGGCCCAAGTAGGACACCTTACGGACTTTGATGTTGCTCAGCAACTCTCTGTCAACTCTGGCTCTATGGAGAACGTTTGTGTTGCTAACCATGTCAGTCCAGGAGATGCGTAACATCCTTCGGTGTATCCACATCTCAGAGGCCTCTAATCGGTTCATAATATTGACTTTAAGTGTCCATGACTCCACCCCGTATAACAGCACTGACCAAACATAGCATCTGACCATTCTTTGTCGTAATTTTAAATTAATATAATATGTTGATCAACACTTAAGTCTAAATGTTATTTTGATAATATTGCCAATTTATGTAGACGCGAGATTCCCCCCAAAAAACGATAATGTTTTTTTTATCAACCAGACGTTGTCATTCAATATATGTTTTATTATTATTTGTTTATTATTATTTCATTCAACTTCATTAGATTAAATAATTTGTTTACTATTTGCCTTACTAAATAGTCTATCAAAGCAAGAAATTATCTTGTGTTTATAATTAGATATCTTGTATTACTTCTGGTATTATGATAAGACACTATATATAAAGCAGAATATCCGATGTCAACACCTTTGGCATATAGATCTGATGACCTGCTTAGAAAGGTCTTGCTCTCGTTGTGTAGAAAATATGTTATTATGTATAATAAAATACGTACTTCTTCATTATTACATTTCAAATCGAACATTGTGATTGATTTTCAAGCATAATGAATTACTACTTAGAATCCACTATTTTTATTACTACCATCAAAATAATATTCTAATGTCAAATAACTGTGTGGTGGTCCATCTTGGGAGAGCGTTATTCCTGAAACACAGAATCACATTGTGGTTTTGGGACTGAGAGCCATGAATGACATGATTTTCTCTCTTAGATACATATATTCAAGATAAAAGTCTAGAACAAAAGTCTTTTTCTTCTTCTTCTTATTCTTAGTGTAGGCCTAGTGGCCTGTTTCTTAAGAGAAATTGGCCTCCTGCGAAGTCGACTCCCAGCTGTCGATCCATCTCTTTGGTGGTCTGCCCGGGGGTCGTCTACTTTGGAGCTGGCCGTGCAACACAATAAAGGGGAGTCTGGATGGATCCATTCTCTTCACGTGTGCATACCAGTATCTTCTCCTTTGCCTTCCCCATTTAACGACATCCTTGTCCTTGCATATATCTCTTATCCGTGTAATCCTTATGCTCTCTTGCGGTGTCTTCACAGATATATATCAGAGCGTCTTCATTTCTGACACTCTGAGCGCTTGTGGTGCGCTTTTGTGATTGTGGTGTCCGCCCTGCACTCGATCCCCATGTCATGATAGGTCGCACCAAAGTCTTATAGATTCTCACTTTGCTGTTGATCTTCATGTCAGAGTTTTTCCAAATTGAATTCTTCGAGCATCCTGAAATGACCGCAGCCTTGTTTATTTCCCCCATCACTTCACACATTAGATCCGTTTTCCCACACAAGTCTACACCCAGATATCTAAATTTTTCCACCTTTTCTACTGAAACACCCCCCACAGACACGCTACATCCCACCTGAGTTCGAGAAAATACCATACTCTTGGTCTTTGCTACTGATATGATCATATTGTACTTTTGACTAGCAAGATGGAATGCGTTTAAAAGTATTTGCAGGTTATTCTCTGTGTCGGCAAATATGACAACGTCGTCCGCATAACAGACAATGTCTACGTTCTTCTCTCCCAGTCGGTATCCTTTATCCAGTATCTTAATTAGAACTGGTGTAGAATTTACGTAATAATAAAATGGCGATAGATTGGCTACCTATCACATGTTATGAGAATAAATATTAGAGCTATACACTATACATCGATTTAGCTCACGCTGTAATGATGTAAAAAGCGATTAAACAAAATTAATAAATTATAGTAGAGATTTATAACTCGAATGTGAAGTTGTATTAAAATATGATTCGAAGAACCTTTGTTCATTGTTCATCCGATCAGCTAAAAATGATCTCAGTTGTGAAACATATTCTCTTCATTCGTCTCTGACTAAGCTTCTTTACTGTTTATAACTCTATGATTACTGTATATTTATAAAAATATGAACTTTGTAACTCTGGAGTACGTACTATTCGCTAACTATAGCCCGACCATGGCACCATTATTGACAGTGCGTTGCTACAAAAGTATGTAAACACACGTATATGCAATATTATTACCTTTGTTATTGCCCAAGTGATAAGATAATCATCACTATTGTATTGTATTATCCCTCTAAAATAGCCTATTTTATTTTCACAACATTTTGAATGTATACAAATGTTTCTAGACGAATACTGGATTTTACCCATTGAGGGTTATCAATTCAAGGATTAATTGTATCTCAATAGAGCCGAAGATGCAAATTGGAAACAGAATATGATGATCGAGGTGTTTACAGGACTTGTGACCTGTCATTGGTTTGGTTAAGCGCACGCTTTATGTAATACAACACTCCCCATTTCACCTTTTCATATGACCACCATGTCTGACAATTTTTTGGAAGTTGGATATATGTTAATCTGTAACACCACACTTCACATGGTAGTTTCAATCTACACACTAGCGCCATCTATGAAGATTGGATTTTAATTTATTTTTAATTTTATTTTCTTCCATATTCGCCTTCACTGTGTATTGTGCATTAATCTTTCCGTTACGGTGCTCAAAAAAAGTCTACGCCTAACGGTGCTGTGAAATCAATGCTCACTTAAAAATAATAAAATTAATTCGGACAATTTTTTTCATGGAAAATTGCTTTAATTAGCAACAGAAGACGTTAATAACGGTCTGAGACCGACTGATGAAACATTGGCGCAGGGTATAACATAAATAAATTATCTCTATCGTATTCGCAAATATAAAAGTAGCGAGAGTGAAACGTAAATTGTCTTAAGTGAAATAATCCTTAATAATCCTTAGTGCATGACACGATGTATGAATGTTGAGGAAGCGAGAGAAATATGTCAGGAAAGAAAGGTGTAGCAGTCCATTCTTTCTGCCTACCCCTTCGGGGAGACGGCGTGATGGTTAGTTAGTTAAATAATCCTTTATTCTTTACGTTTTACACGCCAATAGGTGACATCCCTGGTATATTTTTTGATAGTATTGGTAATGTGTATCCAATCATTAATATGCATGAAAAAACGATAGTTTTCAAGGAGTTTTATTATAATATTTATGTTGACGTGTTTCGCCCTTCTAAGGCATTATCAAATGACATTAGAAGGGCGAAACATGTCATACATAAATATTATAATAAAACTCCTTGAAAACTATCGTTTTTCCATACATATTAATAATTTAATATGGAGTTTTACATCATTGTTCAAAAAACAATTAATAATGTGTATCCAATTTTCGATTAAACCATTTGTTGTGCCCAATAATTGAATGAACAATCCTAGTATATTTATTGATTTTTGGACAAAAATATTAATTATTCTATATAATTAGTCCAAATTATATATTTTTTTAATTATTATCCTCTATATACTTAGGAAATCGAAAAACTTTGTTTTACCACTATTTAATAAAAAAAACACGACATGTTTTTGAGGATACCTCCATCTTCAGGTGTAAAAATATAATAAAAACTAAACAAATAGATTTTATTATATCTTTGTTTAGTTTTTATTATATTTTTACACTTGAAGATGAAGGTATCCTCCGAAACATGTCGTGTTTTTTTAATATTTTTTTATAAATAGTGATTAAACAAAGATTTTCATATTCCTAAGTATTTAACTATGGAATTCCACAGTGTTAATGCCTTAGCGTACAATAAGTTCATTATCCTCTACATATTGTTTTGGATCACCCGGAAATTGCATCTCACAAAATAATAGTATAACTTTAGCGAATTTTTCTTTGCCTACATTTGAATATTACAATTTCAAGATAGCATAAAGTAAAAGTATAAACGTATGCATTCGCGAATTTCTGTTGTTTGTACAAGATGTGTGATAATATGGATATTGCATAATGTAAACGAATCTAGGAAAACAATATGTATCAAGTTAGAATCATAAATTTAAATTAGTTTCCGCATAATAAAATGAAACAGCTTATGAAAACCAATTTCGCAAGTACCTACCCTTGCCCGTAGCATATTCCGCACATGCACATATGCATACGAATGTAGATGTGTTTCTGACGACTATTCCTGCAATGAGGAATTTTTTTATGAATTAAAACACTGTTTTTTCCACTTTTGAGTTTATTTTTCTCGACATGTTTCGAAAGCTACACCTTCATCATCGGGAGAACGATATAAACTGTTTTTATCATTATATCTAACTAATTAACTAACTTACCATCACGCCGTCTCCCCGGAGGGGTAGGCAGAAAGAATGGAACGCCACACTGTTCTGTCCTGACATATGTCTCTCGCTTCCTCTACATTCATACATCTTGTCATGCACGCACGTCGATTTTTCCGACTCCTCACGTGACCGACATTCAATTGATTGATTTGATCGTGCCACGTTTTCCTCGGCCTTCCTCTATTTCTAGCTCCGTTCACGCCGTTTACATATACCTTCTTTACCATTCTGTCTTCACTCATTCTTTCCATGTGTCCAAACCATCTTAATGACCCTTTCCTTATTTTGTTCATAACACTTTCATTCGCACCACATTCACTTCTTATACTTGCATTTGTCACTCTATCATAAACAGATTTGCTACACATTCGTCTTAGAGATCTCATTTCTACTGCATTTATTCTACTTTCATCCTTCTTTTGCCAGTTCCATGCTTCACTTCCATACATAAGGGTCGGCACAAGAACACCATTGTGCACTGCCATCTTAGCTTTTTTGGATAGGCTTTTGTTTGCGATGACAACTTTAAGTGCACCATTTATTCTGTTGCCTGCCCCAACCCTTCTTTCAATATCCTTCTCCACCCTCCCATCCTTTGTAAACATACTTCCTAAATAAACAAATTCATCCACTTGTTCCAGATTTTCACCGTTTACACTAATGTTGCAGACTGTCATGCTTCCTACTTTTTCGAAAATTATTACCTTAGACTTATTCAAATTCATCATCAAATCGTATCGCTTGCATACCTCATACATACTAGACACCAGGGCTTGCAGTTCGTGCTCGTTGTCTGCAAGTAGCACAGCGTCGTCCGCATACAACAAACAGCTTACTGACAGACCTTCCATTTTTACACCTGCTTCCAATCCTTTCAGCTCTTTCATACACTTGTCCATATATAGATTAAACAACCATGGAGATTATTACACACCCCTGTTTGACACCTTTATTGATATCAAACCAGGCTGTAAGATCCCCATTTACTCTGACACTAGCAGTGTTTTCTGTGTACAGCGATGTAATTGCCGTGATCAGTTTTGTGTTTATTCCATCATCATTATATCAATATTTGTTTATATCGTTCTCCCGATGATGAAGGTGTGGGCCTTCGAAACATGTCGACAAAAATTAACTCAAAAGTGGAAAATAAACAGTGTTTTAATTCATAAAAAAATCGGCATTATGGAATTCCACAGAGTTAACGCCATAATTATATCTAAAATATTTTTGTAATTTTAAAAATATTTACTATAATCTATACCTACCTAAATCAGAATAGTAAAGAAAGCAATACATTTATAATAAAAAAGGGTACATTTCTTTTGAAGTTGAAATCATTTTGTTTTGAATTATATTTTGTTCCCTCATCACTTTTTACTGCACATCTGTTTCGATATTATCCGTATCTTTAAATTAATAAAATAAAACTTTGTTATTTTCACAACACTACATTTTGCTTTTTGCAGACATGTTTCGATTGTGACACAATCTTTTTCACCGTACGTTAAAATTTGTGCAGCTAATAAATGTTGTGAACTAAAAAAATATTTTTATAACAAATGCATAAACGTTCATAAAATTCATTTTAATATCTGTCAAATGTCTGACCACATTCATGAAATTTTTCTTTTAATATTTATATTGTATTTACAAAAACTACCAAAACAGTAACAGCAACATGAGCGTGAATGGTGAAAATTTGGAGTAAGTAGACGAGTTCGTGTATTTAGGTAGTATGTTAACAAGAGATGGGCGAGTGGAGAGGGATATTGAAAGAAGGGTTGGGGCAGACAACAAAGTGAATGGTGCACTTAAAGTTATCATCGCAAACAAAAAACCTATCCAAAAAATCTAGAATGGCAGAGCACAATGGTGTTCTTCTACCGACCCTTATGTATGGAAGCGAAGCATGGAACTGGCAAAAGAAGGATGAAAGTAGAATAAATGCAGCAGAAATGAGATCTCTTAAATGAATGTGTGAATACTCTGTGTATGATAGAGATAAGAAGTGAATGCGGTGCGAATTATGGTGTTATGAACAAAATAATGAAAGGATCATTAAGATGGTTTGGACATATGGAAAGAATGAATGAAGAAAGAATGGTAAAAAAATTTTATGTTAATGATGTAAATGGAACTATAAAAATAGAGGAAGACCGAGGAAAACGTGGCACGATCAAATAAATCAAATATTGAATGTCGGCCATGAGAGGAGTCAGAAATCAACGCGCGTGCTGTATGATGTATGAATGTTAATGAAGTGAGAGAAATATGTCAGAAAAGAAAAGTGTGGCAGTCTATTCTTTCTGCCTACCCCTTCGAGGAGACGGCGTGATTGTTAGTTAGTTAGCACCAAAACAGTGATGAAGGCCTTTGGTGTACAAAACATGTTTATATTTTAATTTAATTTTTTAATAAAGTTACTGTTGTTTACAAAATAATATTTTTTAAATGAATCCGAACACAAAGTTATGGCGAATATATAATAGAAGAAAGTGTATATGTGTTTTTAATTGAAACACGGTCCACCGCTGATGGGTGATACAATACGTGTTTATGACTATTTCAATGTTATCTTCTCTGCAGAGAAAGCTTAGCATAAACATAGTTAGCTGCTCATAATAGTCTTGCACTAGTGCATTTTATGTATTTTTTATGTGGCTAGACACCTTCGAAGGAGTTTTATTGTTTAGGCACTTCTCTGTGCCATTTCTATTCACGTTTCTTTGACAAATATACATAAACGTATAGATATACATTACTCGGTATCCGTATTTTCCCTTTTCATAATTAACAAAGAAATACATATTTTACCTTTTAAATGCCGGGACCTATTCATATGGCCGGACCCCGAGGCCGGCAATTTTTTTGAAAAATTGAAACCTATTAAATACATCTTTTCCATAAAATATGTTAAATTTACATAATAAAGACTTACTAAGTTTATGCATTCATTTATCGAACAAAATAAAACTTAAATTTTCACAAGACGACAGGGTTGGAACTAAACTTATCGTTATAAATGAAATCACTAACTATATTTATTTCATTTTACTAAGAAAATTAAAAATAACTTTGTTTAATCCACATAATATTAAAAAAAAATTTAAAAACACGAAAATCTTTCGGAGAATACCTCCATTTTCAGGTGTAAAAATATAATAAAAACTAAAAAAAGATTAAATAATTTTTAAATTTAAATTATTGTGTCGATTTAAAATGCGTTTTTTTTATATTAATCTTTCTTTGTTTAGTTTTTTTTTTATATATATTTACACTTGAAAATGGAGATATACTCCGAAACATGTCGTGTTTTCTAATATTTTGTGGATTAAACAAAGTTTGTTTCTATTTCCTAAATATAAACAATAAATTAATATTTCAATTCATTAAAATAAACGTATTTTTTGTTTGTTCATAGATAAGTATTACTTTGGTTCTCGAAATGTTGTTCGACTTCTAGTTAAGCAACCTAAATGTGAAGCGGAATTGTGATTTTATTATTTAGTCGAATCGAAACCTAGCGATGCATCGATTCAAGGTTACGAATCTTGGAGAAGTTTACCCTCGACCGCTGCTGAGTGTTAACCAAACACTCCAATGCTATCTAACCTATGGCTCCGTCTTCCGGTGATATGATAAGGGACGCTGGGGTGGCAACGAAAGGAAAAATCAAGTAGTACACTTAAAAAAATAATATTATTTGAAATTTATTAATTCACTTTAAATAATAAAATGAAAATAAAATTTGTATAGCATCTTCGACTCTATTGAGATAAAAATTGATTCTTGAATTGATAGCCCGCAATGGGTGAAATCTAGTTGTTCGTCTACAAGTATTTGTATACATTCAAAATGTTGTAAAAAAACAAAAACTGGTCAAAATTAAAGCATATAGATTGGAGTGACATCTCCAGGCAGTTTCTAGCAATGCGCTAAATGGCGGTAGCCTTTCGCATTGCGTTAAAAAGATAAACTAACTAACTAACTACCCATCACGCCGTCTCCCCGAAAGGGTAGGCAGAATGAATGGACTGTCACACTTTTACCGATGCGGCACTCCATCCTTCTCTTTTCGCCCCGCGGGAGACGCGGTGTGATGGGTTGCGAACCTCATCGCCAAAAAAAAGATCTCCTGCTTAAATCTTAAAATACAATCTTCATAGATGGCGTTAGTGTGTAGATTGAATAAACTACCATGCAAAGGGTGGTGTTGCAGATTAACATATATACAACTTCCAAAAAATTGTCAGACATGGTGGTCATAAGAAAAAAAGGTGGAATGGGGAATGTTGTATTACATAAAGCGTGCGCTTAACCTAACCAATGACAGGTCATAAGTTCTGTAAACACCTTGATCAATCATATTCTGTTTCCAATATGCATCTTCGTCTCCATTGAGATACAATTGATTCTTGAAAATAAATTTGTAAAAAATCTTTTTTAAATCAAATCAAATCAGTTTATTTACTCAAAAGACATTACAAAATGTTTAAGACATCTATTGAGTACAGGTAAAATATTATACAAGTACAACATAAATTGAAATTTATTGGTAGAAGTTCATTTTAAATAATGAAAACAAAGAAATTTTTGATACAAAATTTCTTTATTATTATGTATTTAGTGTGCTTCCACTTGTGTTTATGTTCGACCGGTTTCGACAGCTTGCTACCATCGTTCGGTCAACCAGACTAGTCTGGTCAACCAGATGGACTACCAGACGATGGCAGCAAGCTGCCGAAACCGGTCGACCATAAACACAAGTGGAAGCACACTAAATACATAATAATAAAGAAATTTTGTATCAAAAATGAAGTTGGTTTTCAGAAAAAAAAAAGTGATGTAAAAACTAGTAAAAGTGTGCTAATATTATTATTTTTTAAATTATTGTATATGCACATAAGGAGTACAAACCTACATTCGAGCTTATGTACATTCACCCATGCTATGGTTATAGTGAAGAGTTTTATTGTTTTCGCTTTGAAATCCATCATTTATTACCTCGCTCCTGCGGTCGCACATAAAGGTGTGTACCTGCATACGTGTGTGTGTGTGTGTGTGTGTGTGTGTGTGTGTGTGTGCACATTTCGCAAAACACGCACACACTCTCGTCCCAGCATCACAATATCGTTAACATTCAACGTACTGCAAGTTTATTGAACTGAGATTATCCCACGATAAGGTATCATAGTTTTTATATAAAGCATATAATTCGTCATACAAGAGAATGTAACCTGTGCATTTTTTGCAAAACGCGATTAATTCATATTTGATATCTTAGTAACATCACGATGGTCTGGAAAATAATTTTCAGTGATTTTCAACTTGGAAGTATGTTAAAATGACAACAAAAATCAAAAATGCGTACCATAAATTTTTAAGGAAATATTCGAAAATGTGATTTCTTTATTTTGAATGTAAGGAATGTTTCTACAAACGTAATACTGATTATAAGCGTGGATACATCCATTTTTATTTGGTTTATATATTTATAACAAAAATAGTGAATAGTGTTATTTAGTGTGATGTGTCTCTCCACTAAATCTTTAGTAAAATTGTGATACGTACTTATACACCAGTCGGTGTTTTGTTCTTTTACAGTACATTTACTTCCACAGAACTTAGAGTTTTTAAAAATATAACTATCAAAATAAATTCGTAACATTCAATTATTTTTTTTATATTAATATTTATTTTTACGGATCAGCAACGACAGGTTTCAGGAAACAATTGTTCTCAATAAAAGAATATTCATTACCGTGAAATTTTAATACACAACTTGTGAACAAAATATAGGACATTTTAAGTAATCGAATACAAATGTTTTAACCCTTTGCCATTTAATTGTGAGGTGTTAATGTTCTGTTTTTATCTCATATATTGTTTTAATTTTATTTTGAACGATCGAAGTGTGCGCGGGAGATGCCTTTTGGTGGCGATGAGGTTCGCAACCCATCACACCGCGTCTCTCGCGATGGCGAAAAGAGAAGGATGGAGTGCCGCATCGATTAAAGTGTGGCAATCCATTCTTTCTGCCTACCCTTTCGGGGAGACGGCGTGATGGTTAGTTAGTTAGTTAGTTAACAAAAATATAAAAATGGTTAAATGACTTCTGAATTCAAAAATTTTTTTTAGTAGAATTGAAGACTGTAGAATTCCATACTGATGAATTTTTAAGAATAACACTTTTTATTTCCCACTTTTGAGTTTATTTTTCTCGACAACGATATAAACGAAGTTTACCTTAATTTTACCTTAATTTTGGAATGTCTATTGATGAATTTTTATCTTAATTTTGGAATGTCTATTGACAAAATAAATTGGTTTAATTTAATTTGATTTGAAACTTAATTTTTTGTTTCTTGAACAATCATGTGAATCTCCATCTAAACATATTAATTCGAATGAAAACGTCTGATTTCTAGTATTATTATAGTATTCGTGAATAGGGCAGCATTCATTTAACGGTGTTATAAAATTTTGAAAAAGGGAACAAAATACTTTACGGATAAATACCAAAGTACGTAAGAACTTTTACCGCGCGTGATTACAGACAACGCTTCATTTGTGGCTGTTGGTGGTTGATAGTACCTAATTATTCCTACCCAAATATGGTACGTGTCCATCACTTTGGGAGTGGATTCATTTGACCCCTCGTAAAGCAATTTTAATGCTTGAGGTCGGGACTGTACCTACATCCCATAAGCCCGGAAAATTGAACCACTTCAAAGTGGCACATGTACGTAGTATAGGAAACAAAAGTTTAAGTTATTCAAGTGTAATTTAAGAACAAATGCGCTTTATATGTTTAATTTTATTCACTAATAATAATTATTTTATGCTGGCTTCTGATTCAAGTGACGTGAGTCGATTCCAGTTATTTCATAAACCTAACGATATGCTTGATTTTAAAATATATATCTTAACTTTATTTTTCATATCTCTAATTCGCTATAATCTATAGATATTATTCTTGTTTTTTTTTTTAAATATCATTATAATTCGATATTAGAATAAATTTATTAGATTTCATAATAAAATATTGGCTTACTTAAAAAATAATAATAAACCTTTATTTAAATAATTAAAATATGTATTATAATGATTAAATAGTGTTTTAATTAATGGAATTAAAACATAAACGGAATTCCACATGTTACAGATGAATATTTTTTACTTTTAAATATTTGTACGTTCGATTTTTTTATGAATCAAATGAAGGAGAACTTTGTAAACAGTTTATATCGTTCTCCCGATGATGAAGATGTTAAGTCTTCGAAACATGTGTAGAAAAATGAACTAAAAAGAGGAAAATTTAGTGTTTTTATTTATAAAAAAATGACATTATTGAAAGCCGTGCCACACTGTTTTAAACAAGCTCTCCACATCGGTCTCCACCGGCCTTCAACAAACTTTGTGGACGGACGCGCATAGTATGCGTGTGGATCCACCGTTTTAACACGCATTCCACGTGTGGAGAGCTGGTTTACAACAGTGTGTGGACGCTACACCAACCGTGGGCTCCACAGCTCTCCAACAAGGTCACCCCTGTGGAGAGCTTGTTTCAAACAGTGTGGCACGGCCTTGAATCCCACAATGGTAACGCCTTATAATAATTATATATCCAATTTATTAAAAAAATTATCTAATAAATTAAATAGTTAGTCACGTCAGGAGTCGGAGAAATCGATGTGCGTGCATGACACGATATATGAATGTTGATGAAAAAAGAGAAGTATTTCAGGAAAGAACAATGTGCCTGGCTATTCTTTCACTCTATCCCTTCGAAAAGACTAAATATATTGATAAAAAGTTAAATATATTGATCTTTGATTAGATTAGTTACACGGTAAAATTTTCCATTAGGCTCGGCCACTCGGTGCTCCGGCGAGTAAGGGTCTTTTATGAAATATTGGAATTTATTACCCACGGCTAAATGAAAATGGTCGAGCCTGCAGATAAGCTTTGCAGTTCCGAGCCTGCATCGGGGTTTTTATCGCTCCTCCAATATTTGCATACAACCTCATATTGTGCGGCCTCTTGTTATTGGAACATATCAATCCTTTATTCATTTAATAAACGTAACCGTAAATCAGTTTCATTTTATGCTTATAATGCCATATTTCTTGTACTCGAATGCCCGTGGAGTAAAAAAGCTGTAACTTGTTTTTTCAAGTGTGTGCATTTTAATAATGTGCAGTCAAAGAATACAAGTATCTCGGCTTCAGAGAAGAATCGGTCTTGGGTGGGCGGCATATGGCAATCTGAAGAAGTTCTTTTATAGTAAGATTCCCCAGTGTCTGAAACGCAAAATGTATGATCAATGCGTACTTCCAGTACTGACATATGGAGCAGTGTCGTTAATCTAACCCTCACCAAGTCGACCATAAGGAGACTTCGTGTAGCGCAGATGAAACACGAAAGAGCCATGCTACACGTAAAACTCTCAGACCTGATAAGACATACTGAAATACGTAGAAGGTCGGGAGTAACAGATGTCGTCGCAAGGGTAGCGAAGCTTAAATGGTCATTTGCGGGACATGTTGCCAGATTGGTAGACGACAGATGGACCAGAAGGGCGGTAGAGTGGAGACCCCGACCCCGCGAAGACAAACGAAACAGAGGGAGACCCCCACACGACGCTACGTTGACATTGGAAGAATTGCTGGCGATTGGATGCAAAAAGCACAAGATAGGGATACGTGGAGAAGTATGGGGGAGGTCTATGTCCAGCAGTGGAATAATTAATGCGAATGAACAAACAAAACAAACAAACCATCACGCCGTTTCTCCGCAGGGTTAGTCAGAGAGAATGGACACCTCTCTACCTCCTTCATATTCATACAATGAGTCATATACGCACGTCGATTCTTCCGACTTCGGACATGACCAACCTTTAAAATTTGATTTATTTGGTCATGCCATGTTTTCCTCGGTCTACCTCGATTCCGTACTCCATTTACATCTTTAACGTATACTTTCTTTACCATTCTCTCTCCATCAATGCGCTCCGTATGTCCGAACCAACGCAGCGATCCTTTCATAATTATTATTCATAATACCTTCTTCCGCTCTACACTCCTTTCTTATATTAGCATTTGAAATTCTGTTGAGCATCGTTCCACTACACATACGTCGTTCACTATGAAATAAATATTGTACATATCTAAATAAAATATTTATAATTAATTAATTTAGGATGTCACCTTTTTACTTATAACATACGAATGCCCCTTTTTACTATAAAAATGCGTGAATTCGAACGGAAGGCAATGTTTTTGTTGTTGTTATTTTTATGTGTATCATAAAAGTTAGGTATGTATGATGTAATATATAGTATATGTTTTAACGCATACATAAATATACGAAAGTAACACAGAAATATTTATTTATTATATTTATTTTGAAATCTGAAAGGAACACTGTTCTTTTCGTTTCTTCTTCTTCTTCAAGTACCCGGTCGGGTCCCACCAACGTGGGCGAACCTGTCCCTGTCCTGCGCCGCTCGGAACAGCTCCTCCACACTTCGGATGCCGGTCCACTCCCTCACGGTTCGCAACCAGGGCATTTGTCTCCTACCGGGCCCTCGGAGTCCCTCAATTTTCCCCTCCAATATCAGTTGGAGCAGGTGGTATTTTTCCCCACGCAGTATATGACCCAAATGTGAAATCTTCCGAACCTTGATGGTTAACAACTGTCAATTCTAGTTCGCCTCAGGACTTCGGTATTGGTAACCATGTCGGTCCCGAGACTTCTGAGCATTCGGCGATAGAGACACATTTCAAATGCTTCCAGTGTATTCATTGAGTTGACTTTTTAGGTCCACGTTTCACATCCATACAATAAAACAGACCACACATAGCATTTGATCATTCTCGGCGGAGTTTCAAGTTTATGTCATCATTACAGAAGAGTGATTTTATTCTATTAAACGTAGCTCTTGCTGCCTCAATTCTGCATTTTATCTCTACATCTCTACTACATTCTGCATTTTATCTCGCATCTTTTCGTTTAAATTTGATTTCTTTTAATTCTTCGTAAAATTGTACTTTCAAATGTATAAAAAATCTCCACGCAATTTTTTATCAATTTAATAAAACTGCTTAATTTACACGACAGCTCAAGGCTTTTCAGTAGAAGATAAAATCAGACCTTGATTTTTTATGTTATCGAAAAAATTTGATAAACATATAAAGATTGTATCTAGTGAGTGGATGATGTTTAAATTTCGATGGGTTCTTCCTAATTCCAGTTATTCTTGTTACAGTATTTGCTTACTATTTGGAATATTTCATCACGTGTAACTCATGGGTGTCTTTCTGGAGCTCTGGAAGATTTCCAAAAATCTCTCCGGTGTTTAAGAAGGGTACCAAATCGTGTGTTGAGAATTATAGACCAGTGGCGATCTTATCTTCCCCCGCTAAGTTATTTGAGGCAGTAATCCATAATTGTATAAATCCTCTTATTGAACCCTTCATCATAAATGAATAGCATGGATTTAGATCCTGCATCAATATTATCTCACACACTCGATCTTTTTTTTTTATTTTTTTATTAATTTTTTTTTTTATTAAAGGAACATAGAAGTTCCCGCCACATACCCGAGGCTGTTATAGGGCGTAGCGGCGCTTTTTTATCAGCCTCGCTCGTACACTCCCTGGGCCTGTCCCCGGTCCATCCGGGACTTACATTTAAATACGGCAACAACAAGGGGGTCTCTCACACTCGATCTCTAACATTTCGCATAGTTTCCAGGGGAGTCGAGGAGGTGTGGATAGGTACTTGGGATCAGATCGATCCTCCTGCGTAGCATGACCATCACCACGATGATATAGAGTCAATATGATCCCCCTTACTCCCCCTTACATTATACCTATTCCCTCATTATATCTACTCCCACATTATACCTATTCCCTCATTATACCTTCTTCTTCTTTCGGTGCCGTGTCAGGTCCCCCCAACGTTGGCGATCACTACAGCAGAGGCATCTCTATCCTGCACCATTTGGAACAGGTTCTGAACTCTTGTTATTCCTGTCCACTCTTGGATGTTCTGCAGCCAGGACAGCTGCCTTCTACCAACTCCCCGACGTCCCTCCACTT
The DNA here is from genome assembly GCA_022606425.2 of Lepidostoma basale. Lineage (NCBI taxonomy): Eukaryota > Metazoa > Arthropoda > Insecta > Trichoptera > Lepidostomatidae > Lepidostoma > Lepidostoma basale. The sequence goes on along the minus strand of JAHDVF020000333.1, from coordinate 2,303,371 downwards.
TACCCATTAATATCAGTCGAAGGAGGTGGTATTTTTCTCCCCTTAGCACATTTGGCTTCGCTCTTTACATCGTGGAACAATTTACTTTTCTAGTGTGCCAATAAATATATACTTTGACTATGCCTATGCAAGGGTTAAGCATGTCACTTCTGAATAATGTAATTAAACTTTGATACCGACGATTTTATCTGTATTAGATAGATTGTTTCACATCTGTATGAAGAGTGCTGAAACTGTTAGAATACTTTGAGTGGTAATAAAAAAATTTGCCTACTTTTTTTATAAATACAATCCTTGACAATAATGTAAGACTTTATCATAAACCCTAAATCCCCCCTCGCCCTCTTTCGGAGGGACATACATTTAGCCCCATCATAAAACAACTACCAAATCGCATTCCAACAATGTTTCCTACAGACGTAAGAGGAATAGCCATTGGAGCTGAACCTCTGTAAGCCAGAAGATCCAAGTCTAAGTCCAAGGTTTGGAAACACAGAAATAATGAATGAGTAAGAATAGTAAAGAAAGTATACGTTAACCATGTGAATCGAGCAAGAGTAAATGAAAACGATTAAAATGGGACAAGATCAATTAAATTAAATACCTACTCTCACATTATACCTACTCCCACATTACACCTATTTCCTCATTAAACCTACTCCCACTTTATACCTACTCTCACATTGAACATTGTTGCGTTTCAAGTAATAAAATGAATTACGCAACAAATATATATTGTAGCCTTATCTCGATCTCCAGCACTCAGTTGGTGGGTACCCCTTATCTCGCTGATAGCCACGAAGGCCAGCGCAGTTGACACTTCTTCCTATATTTGAGCAATTCGAGGTTGGTGCCGCTTATTGGTAGCTCCGATCGATTAAGCATCTCTTATCTTATCTTAATCTTCTTGTATATTATAGGCTTACCCTAATTATCGCCGATCGTATCGTATTAAAAAAATGTAGTACATCTCATCTTTCTTAATTATAATTATCAATATATAATTATGTACGTATAACGAAACATAATTATATATTGATAGGCCAAAATCGTAATCTTTTCTGTGAGTTTGTCCACTTGCAAATAGCTTATGATCGCGTACATAAATATCTATCTTCTTCCTCAGCCTATTCCCGTCCACTCCTGGACAAAGGCCTCCTCCATTCGCTTCCATGTCACTCTGTCACCCTGTGCAGACTGCAACCAAGTTATTCCGACGTGTCTGTTCAGGTCATTGTTCCACCGTAGTTGCGGTCGCCCTGCACTTCTCTTTGCCGTCCACGGTCTCTAAGTCAGCAGTTTTCTTGTCCACTTTTCATCAGAGCTTCTGGCTACGTGACCCGTCCATTGCCATTTCAGAGTCGCCACCCGGTGGATGATGTCAGTGACCCTTGTTCTGTCCCTCATCGTATCGTTTCTGACTCTGTCCCTTAGGCTTATTCCTAACATGGCTCTTTCCATGGCTCTTTGGGTCACTCGCAGTTTCTCGGCACTCTGATTGGACATTGTAACAGTTTCAAGACCATAAGTACCAACTGGCAGAACGCAGGCTTCATAGACTTGTCGTTTCAGGTTAATCGGTATTTTCCGGTTTTTAAGGATTTAACTCATGATTCCGAAAGCTGCCCAGCTTAGTCCAATTCTTTTTTAGCTCTGCGGTTTGGTTATGTCGGCCCAATCGAAATTTGGTTTGGGTCAAGATAAATATCTATATAGTGTGCCAAATACACGACCTTCGTGGCCGAGTGTTAAGTGCTTTGATTGCCACCCCGAAAGTGCCGGATTCGATTCCCGGTGATGGCAGTGTAATTGTCACACTGTGTTTGGTCTGGTGCAGAATTCACGTAAAAATAAAATGGCGATAAATAATCTATTACGTGTCATTATCTTCGACAAAAGGGCCATATATTGTTTTATCTCCTACGATGTAGATGCCGGCGGGTAGAGCAATATCTTTGCTAAATCGTATTACCTCGGAGTTTGACAAATTTTGTGATGGTTTGGCTCACCTGAGGGAAGTACAATCTTGTCATGCATCTTATGTTTCTCCCTCTTTTTTATGCATTACTTATTATTGTATATCTCTAACTTGTATCTTGAGTGTATTCGAAAATAATTATGTAATGCTTTGGATATATTTAAATAAATAAATGAAATTATTATAAATTCAATGAGAATCAATATGATACATATACCCATTACATCGATTTAGCTCGCGCTTTATTGATGTAAAGAACGATTCAACAAAATAACAAATTTTAAATATAAGTTAATACAGTGCGAATAAAATAATAATGAACAAAATTATTAGAGATGGTTTGAACACACGAAAATAATATATGAGTACGAATAGTAAATAAAGTATGCGTTAACGATTTTAATCGAGCAAGAGAAAATCAAGAACGAGAAATATTGACAAAATCAATTAAATCAAATTGTATGTCGATCACGTGATGAACCGAAATAATTGACGTGCGTGCGTAACGCCACGTAAGAATATTCAGGGGTAAGAGATCACAGTGTGTTGATCTGTATTTTCTTGGTGCTTACTTACTTCCTATGGCCATACAACTCTTGAAAATGTTTAGCCTCCTTTGTCACTTTCTTTCAAGGTCCTCGATCCTGCGTCTTTTGCTCCCAGCAGTCCGATTCGCTCAACCTAGCCAGATCAGCCAGAACATTATCCATTCGGCCTTTCTGGAGATCTTACTCCGGTCATTCTTGACGCATATTATGATCCTTATTGCTATGGTCTCTCTGGTTCGTAATACGTGTCCATACTAGGTTCTCACTAGGCTCGTTATAATGGGCTGCTGGGACATCGTACGGATCTCTTATGTATACCCTTACAAAAATCGGCGTAATGGTTAGTTAGTTATAAATGGCGCAGCTAAAGTATTTGGTGTTTCGGAAAGTTCATTCCGTTTTTTTAATATGAAAATCGCATGTATTTGAAAGGTAAAATAAACACATCAATCAAAATATTGTCCATCGTTAGCCACTACTTTTCCCATCTTTCTGGCAATAGATGAATCCATCGTCTAAAAAACGCCAATTTTTTTAAATTTAAAAAAAATGGTAATCCAGTCATCGCCCCAATTCTTGACATCTGCATATGAATGGAAGTGCTGCTCTTCTAAGGCATGCGTCAAGAATCTGAACAAGTGGTAGTCCGATGGTGCCACGTCTGGTGAATAAGGCGGGTGCTTATAATCTCCCAACCCACATTCTGTATGTAGTTTTTGACCGCGATTGCGATGTAAGGTCGAGCGTTGTCGTGTTGAAGAATCAGCTTGCGGTGCCTGTTGCCCCATTTCGATCGTTTTTTATCCAGTGCCTACATTAATCGCATTTGTTGTTATCGGTAGACTTCCCCGAGACCATTTCACCCGGTTTGAGGAGTTCATTTTTCGGTCAAACTTTTTCGATCTTCCAGGGAGATCTTTGCCGTCAACTTTAAAATCATCAATTTTGATGCGTCTATACCGTTATCTGCATAATTTGTCCGATCGCCATAAACTTCCACAAGCATTATATGCAGCTCAGCTGTACTCTTTTTCCAATTCAAACAGAACAGTAGAACTTTCGGCACATGCTTCTTATTTACCACGAAGGAGTGATAAAACAAATGTTGTTGTGAGAATGACAAACATTCGCGAACTGAACTTAATTTACAGATGCTCAGGCTTACTAAAGAAAACAGTGGCCGCCAGATTTGAAGACTTGAAGCAGCCAGAGTCCACTGTTGTAAAACGAACCGAACTTTTCGAAACACCTAATACATTTTTATTATTATTATTTTTTTTTTCAAAATAAACTTATTCATGGAAATCTGCATTTGTGATTCAATGATGTTTGACATCAACCACAATCACTATAATCATCCACAATTACCCATTATTACGTGCAAACGATATTATTTAATGTATTCCGATGTTAAACCGTTACTTAAATTATTATAATGCTAGAAATATTATTGCATGTAAAAAAAACTTCCGATAAAAAGTTTATATTTGATCCGGAAAATAATCGTTTCTATCATCAAAAGTTTTTTAACCTTTGTTTATTCATATTATGATGCAAAAAACGAAGTAACATCACGCCATTTTCTGGAGGGGTTCGCAGAGAGAATGGGAAACCACATTGTTCTACACGTATCTACCTGACATACTTTTCTAAATTCTATGTACATTCATACACAGTGCTCGTCGATTTATATTTTTATTAATCATTTTATATGGAGTTTAACATAAATTATGTTGTTTTGGAACAATAAATAAACTGCACCACCTATCAAATATTTCGTATCGTAAATATTTTTTTGCTACATATTATAAACTACCTGTGTATATAGTGATAATTACTGTGTGTAATTATTATATCACTTTTTTTTATCTTTTACCCAGTTATAAAGATTACACGCATTCTGTTCTGTAGTATCATTTCTAGGTTACACGCCGAGCCATTTATTGATAACGCTTGCATAGAGATACGTAATTTTTATTTTATTTTAATTGTATTTATGTTTTCTTAGTCATGCTGGAATATACTCGGCAAAAAATAAGATTTGTTAGAACTACGGTCATATGGGTAGGAGCTTCGCTCGGTGCTTAGAGAGATGGCCACACTGTACCCTTCGCGCCACACTACGTGACTCTATAGTAGATATGCGTAGTACCTACCTAGCATAGCACTCAGCGAAGACTTTCGATGTGATCTTAGCTTAAATGGATTTAGAATTTTTTTTTATATTGCTTCAATCACTGACCAATGTCGCATATCCTATTTATTTCCGCTAACCCAGTGTGTCTTAACCATATGGGAAGATTTGCCTCCTTTACCACAGTAAAATTTTCCAGCGATCCCCCCTCCCTCCTCCAACAAAAAACGAAATTTAAAATAAAATAAAAATAACTATAGTTATATATTTTATGCAAAGGACTTCCTACTACAAAAAAAGCCTCGGACGGATATTTAGAAATTTTATATTAAGATATTAAGATATTGAGTATTATGCCCAAGTTTAAAAAATTGCGCATGAAAGTGTCGTTTATTTTTCTTCTTTTTGTGTCCTGTCAGGTCTCCCCAACGTTGACAATCACCCTTTCATAGTGATGACCTAGGGAAAAAATATCCAGAGTGGTATCCCCTTGCCTTCTCTGGAGGATTTTCTGTCGGGGTTACCTTCCCTTAGCTGGGTGTATCCAGTTTTATGGCGCTGGAAGCTCGTCATTCGTTCTCTCTCTATCTGCTATGGCACTAAGTAATGTGTGCCACATTGCCCGGGGTTCGCGGGGTCTTCAAAAAGACCTCTCGTGGACGCTAGAGAGTTGGACTTGAGTAGTGTTGCTGTTGTAAATGCAACATGGCGCCTTACGACATTTTGTAGAAGTATACTTTCCAGCAAAACATACCCCATCGTAGCCTTACTATCTTTTTGAACCCCTATTATTTAGTTGTTTATTTAACAGAACAAAATCAAGGCTCCTAAAGAAGGTATAAAAGTGTATCAGTGTGCATAGCTCGTGAATTATCTTATTGCTTATTTTTCTATATTGACACAATGCCTACTCGAGCTTCTGCAGAGCCCTCCCTACATGCTAAAAAATTAATAACGCCCTGCCAGACCTTCAAAACCCCCACAAAGGGGCGCTAGCGCCCCGGTTAAGAATCACTGCGGCTAACCCACCGTTATATATTATTTAATGTTTGTTAACAAATATTCTCTCGCTTCCTCAATCTGTATATGATGTGTACCATTTTATGTCACTTGAATTCTGCACCAGACTAAAGACAGTGTGACAATCACACAGCCATCATCGCCTTAAATCGAACCCGGGACCTTCGATGTGGCAGTCATAGCACTTACCAATCGGCCACGAAGGTGGAATTTTAGAGTTAAAGGCGGGCCACACTGTTTGAAACAAACTCCACAGTGGAGCCCGCAGTTGGTGTAGCGTCCACACTTGGTTTAAAACAAGCTCTAAACACGTGGAATGCGTATTTAAACCCGCGTCCGTCCACCATGTTTTTTGAAGGTCAAACGAATTTTGGTTTCAAACAAGTGTCTATACAGTTTTGAACCGTTGGTGGAGACCGTTGTGGAGAGCTTGTTTATAACAGTGTGGCCCGCCTTTTAATGCCTTGAGTTTATCAATATTGTATATGTTTTTATCTTACTTAGATTATAGTAATTTATAGGCGCCAACAATATTTTACGATACTCAAATAAGGAAAAATCACGATAGTCAATGTGATGTACCTACTATACATACCCTCAATATATTCGTAGATTTATATAGCTGGGACTTTGTTCCATTTATACCATATATTATATGTGATATAATATTCAAATGGTTTAAATCTCGGTACCTACCAGATTTATTTGGAAGAGTCTGAGACATTTAATAAATTTGCATATCTAAAAAAGTAAACTAACTAACCATCACGCCTTCTCCCCGAAGGGCTTGGCAGAAACAATGGACCGTCACATTGTTCTTTTCTGACATAATTATCCAGATTCCTCGACATTCACTATTTGGTTCATAGCACTTAAGACTTTTGAATATGGTAGTTTTTCGTTGCTTGAGTTGGAAAAATCGACATGCGTGCATGACATGATGTACGAATATAGAGGAAGCAAGAGAAATATATCAGGATAGAACAATGTGCGGTCCAATATTTTTTGTGTACCTCTACGGGGCGTGATGGTTAGTTAGTTACTTAATTAGAAATTTTAAATAATAATTAAATAAAACGATGTTTTTTATAACTACTTCCACATTTGTCTATATTTCGACAGCAAACGGTTTCCTCGGGTTCGCTGGCATCGATAGACTGGTGAGACTGCCATTCACTCTCTTCCTTATATACACATATATCAGGGGTAGCAAACAAGAATCTGTACAAGAATAATATTAAAATTCTTATGTAAAATTTACTGAATTTAAATATTGATGTTCACGTCATTTGAATAGATCTATTTTACATAACAGTGGAATTTAATTTGATTACAGCTGACATATCTATAAATAATGTTAAAAAAAATAATATGTGTATTTTGAATCCTACTGAATTTAAGTATAATATAATATGATATATATCTTGGTCATCTGGTTGGGCTCTCCATTGGTTTTTCCATCCATTAGTCCAGGGCTGCTTCTGTAACATTGTTTTATTTAATTATTATTTCAAATGAACTTTCATTAAGAGGCTTTCATTTAAATCACTTGAGTTTTTATTTTAGTTTCAAGAATTGTAGATGCACATAAATTATGGTATATTGTCTATTTTATCTGTATGAATTAACCTTCCATACGTGAACATCATAAAGCTTTATGTCAAAAACAATTTTTTAAGGTGATTTTCAACGTGATTTTATTAAAATTTTCTAAAAGCTCTACTCAGCTAATCCCCCTTGACCCTTAACGTACCGTGTTCAAAACAAAACGCTCGCTCCCATGTGGTAAGTTCAGTTTACCGCTAACTTTATCTAAATATCAAGCATATGACTAGATGAATCAAAATTTAATTTATGTCATCTTGTAGGGAATTTCATTAGGAATAGATCGATATCTATAACATACATGGATTATTTGAAAAACATATCATTATTAATTTTTTTCTGGAACCATGCGATTTCTGATATGTAATGCGTCACAGCATACGGGCGACTGGACATCGGGTATATACTTGTCTGCGCGCCTCGGCCGGCGGGGCGAGGATAAAGGCACCTAGGCAAAATGTATAGTACGTTCAAGACAACGAGTACGTATTAATATTTGTCCCTTTTGGTAAAGTGTTAATATTTTCACAGTTCTGATATTATTAAGTTGCGTCCTGCGTTTCCGTCCACAGTGGTATTATTACGTACATATTGAAAAGGTCAAAGATATAATTTATAATACGTTCAAAACAGCGAGTAAGTATTTGTCACTTTTGATAAAGTTGTAAATATTAGCAAAACAAATTCTACCTTAACACGAATGAAGGTGAGGGCAGTCTTAGAAAATATTTTTTTTTGGGATGAAGGAAGTAATTTTTTGCTTTTTTTTTTATTACGAAATATTGAAAACACTTCAATGGAGGATTACAATTTTTTTTATAATATTAGGGTCCATAGGTTTTAAGAAAATCAACTTTAAATTGGCAGTGGAAACTCAATTTACCACATGGCAACGCGACGGTTAAGCATTTTAAATCTTGATATGATGTCTAAAAAATATATAAATATAACGATAAGAAATATACATTCAGCTACTTATGATTCCTCGTTTATTGTATACAAAAGATTAAAAAGTGATTTTAATTGCCCAAAAGTTGCGCGGTAGCCCGTAAAATATTTACTCGGCTGGCTTCATTATCTTTGGTTTAATTTATTACATGTAACGTGATAATATTTATCTGTCTTAACCCACTGACCGGAAGTAGCCTCCTTGTTATTGAATACATTTTTGTTATCTTATAAGACAATTTGGTTCCCGGACCGCGGGCTGGGCTCGCGGTTTACTCGAACCTACTCGCCTAGTCCAGAGGTTCCCAAACTTATTTTAATCAAAGCGCCCTTTAAAAAATATATTGAGAAAAGCCTTTGAAAATTTTAAACTTTTTATTTTTTTAACGTATACAAATACTAACTAACTAACTAACCATCACGCCGTCTCCCCGAAGGGGTAGGCAGAAAGAATGGACTGCCACACTTTTCTTTCCTGACATATTTCTCTCGATTCCTCAACATTCATACATCGTGTCATGCACGCGCGTCGATTTCTCTGACTCCTCACATGGCCGACATTCAATATTTGATTTATTTGATCGTGCCACGTTTTCCTCGGTCTTCCTCTATTTCTGGTTCCATTTACATCATTAACATATAATTTTTTTACCATTCTTTCTTCATTCATTCTTTCCATATGTCCAAACCATCTTAATGATCCTTTCATTATTTTGTTCATGACACCATCATTCGCACCGCATTCACTTCTTATATTGTCATTCGACACTCTATCATATACAGAGTTTCACACTTTCGTCTAAGAGATCTCATTTCTACTGCATTTATTCTACTTTCATCCTTCTTTTGCCAGTTCCATGCTTCGCTTCCATACAAATACTTGTAGACAAATACTGGATTTTTACCCATTTAATGCTTTCAAATAATCTTAATAGATCGCGCTAGTGTAGATTGACCTAAAAAATGTGAAGTCATTTAAAATTGTAGCATATATACAAGTTCCAAAAAAATTGTCAGACGTGGTGGTCGTAAGAAACGAGGAATGGGGAACGTTCTTAACATAAAGTGATCGCTTAACCCAACCAATGACAGGTCATAAGTCCTGTAAACGCCTCGACTACCATATTCTGTTTCCAAAAAAATTTACATCTTCGTCTCTATTGATATACAATTAATCCTTTTATACTTTTATATATTTAATTATGTTTCCAACAGACGTAAGAGGAAAAACTATTAGAGAAGAACCTCTGTTAGCCAAAAGATCTAAGTCCAAGTCCCAAGTGCAAATAACGGATATACGGAGTAAACCGAAATATGATTTACCTATTAACATGTTTGTAATTAGTCAGATGATGTGAATTTTTTTTAATCATTTTTATCAACATGATCAGCATTTATTTATTGTTTGAACACATTATTTATTGTTTCTTTAAACAATGAATACTCAGCTGCACTATTCTTCCATATAAAACAAGTTTTATAAGACTTACAAAAATATTTTATAAGACTAACTTTATCACTTATCAATAATGTCCTAGCAAGCCATAACGCGTCGCTACCATTAAACAAAATAAATATTACAGACGTAATGTAAGTCACTATATTAAATATTTTGTTTTTCTTCTTCTTCTTCCTCTCTTAGTTTAGGTCGTATGACCTGTTTATGACGGTGTTTGTGGCGGGACATCATCATCCCAGTACAGCTCACCGTCACAAATAGATAATTTTATTTTTGTTTTCTTTAATATGATGTATTCATGAATTGTTTCATTTTGTTAAGAGATATTCAACTCTATTTGATATAATCACATTCCTAATGCATCTATATATTAAAATTACAAGAGTGTTTGCTTGTTTGTTAATTTAAATTCTTCTACAAAATACAGAATACATACCAAGAAGGGAAAAAGTTATGATGTACGAAGCGTATGTTAAAAGCCGACTGACATATATGATTCCCTTCTGGGGGACAGGAAACCAAAAGGACATCTCCATCTCCATCATCAATGACAACAAAATAAAATAATAAAATTAGCATATAACATTAACTACCTTACCCCAACCATACAAGTTTACAGACAAACAAAACAAATGGACATAGCAGACCTGACCAAATATGAGACCTTAGAAATTGTACACAGAGTGACCATAGAAAAGACAACAGACAGCAGCTACCAACTAACTAAAAATTCAGACATTCACAGACACTGGACCAGGAACTGTGACAGATACCACTTAACGAATGCACGGACTAAGACAGGACAATCAAGGATATTAAACAATGGACTGAAACTTTATAATGAACTACCAAAAGACACAAGGAGTCTCACTACAACTCAATATAATATATATCTGAAACAATACATAATTAATAGTAAGATCTAAAAATGTATCCATGTAACCCAATTGTTTTTTTTTAAATAAATCAAATAAAAAAATAATTATCGACTTTCAAACTGCGTTACACAACAAATGAGTCATGTACAAACCGATTTTGTATCGTTTTAAATCACTCTATTATTTTTGCTACCGCTGCCTCCTATTTTATTGCTCGTAGTTTCCGGGATATCCAGCGTTTCCAGGGGGTAGATAATTTCATCCACTTTGGGAACCACTCACCTAGTCCATTCAGAATTGTTTATCTAGTCCACGTATTGCGCCCTTGGCCCGCGATCGGCAAATGTACGGAGAGATCTAACTTTATTATGTATACCATACATATGATATTATAATTTTTTTATTTAATAAACAAAGCGATAAGAAAATCCTTTCCGCTTACCCGTCTAAATTGCGGTTTTGTGGAAATAAAGGTCTCAATCTTGAAGATAGTTGTGCTATGAAACCAACGCACATATTTCCTTTTGGTTAAAATGTTAACTTGATGACTGCGGTTTCTATGATAAAATTATACTCGTTTTAAAATAAGTACTTTATCTATCAACTTGCAAAACCAACCTTTATAAACAAGAGTATACATTTAATAATAATAAACTTGTCAATTTTCTAGTTATTTTATGAATGTATCAAGTTTCACATTTTTAAGGTATTGTCAAACATTTGATAATGCCCTTATAAGATGAAACATTACATGTCAATTACAAATATGTTATTAACATTTTTAAAACGTGCGTTTTTAACTAACTAACCAACCATCACGCCGTCTCCCCGAAGGGGAATGCAGAAAGAATGGACTGCCACACTTTTCTTTCCTGACATATTTCTCTCGCTTTCTCAACATTCATACATCGTGTCATGCACGCGCGTCGATTTCTGTGGCTCCTCACGTGTCCGACATTCAATATTTGATTTATTTGATCGTGCCACGTTTTCCTCGGTCTTCCTCTATTTCTAGTTCCATTTACATTGTTAACATATTTTTTTTTACCTCCTGATTCAGGGGACATGCGTTTAAGTCTGGACATGACCAGATTATTTCTTTATGATAATTGGCTATTTTCTATTCATATTGTAGATTGTATAATAAATTCTAACATTACTGATTTAAATCTTTGGTGTTAGTCTTCTTCTTCTTAAAAAAAACCAACATTATTTCGCAAAGTCCTGTTTTTTCTCTCTTAAAAACATTTATTTGCATACTTATATTGTTTATTGTTTCTTGGTCAGAGATAAGAAAGCGCATTTTAAATATTTTCTAAATTGATGAGTGTCGAATGAAAATATAAGAAGTGAATGCGGTGCGAATGATGGTGTTATGAACAAAATAATGAAAGGATCAATTAAGATGGTTTGGACACAGGAAAGAATGGTTAAAACAGTATACGTTAACGATGTAAATGGAATGAGATGTAGAGGAAACGTGGCACGATAGATCAAATATTGAATGTCGGCCACGTGAGGATTCAGAGAAATCGACGCCCGTGCATGGCACGATGTATGAATGTTAAGGAAGCGAGAGAAATTTGTCAGGAAAGAAAAGTGTGGCAGTCCATTCCTTTTGCCTACGCCTTCGGGGAGACGGCGTGATGGTTAGTTAGTTAGTTAGTAAGTTAGTACCTAATTCTCTAAGTTCCGTTTGGAAGTAAGCTGTTTCCGATGGGGAGGAGCAGTGCCTTGATGGATTTGTGGTGGGAATAACGTAGTATTATTTTATTTGTTTCGTAAATTATCGCACCTCAGAAAGATAAATTGAGTTATACGTTTTTGAAAACTTTATTATTTCGTGTAGCAAGCTCTCACACGCGAAAGTGGCACACGCTCGTAACATCCAATCGGTTCTATGGTTAATTTTCCCCGCATGACCGAATACGTACTCCAATCACCAATATTCCCATAGCGTAGACCGAAGGCAGTAAAGTTCTACCTTGCAACCCGAGCGTTGTTTACGATAACACGCGCGGTTATACGATTTACCCAATAAGCTTGGTCACGCGGTTGGGCGCTGCATTCCCGAAGTTTCACCTGGAACTTCAGTTTAACCCGTATATTCCTAGGCACCTAACCGGCGATAAAGGTTTACGAATCTCACGTATTGTTATTACTTATATGAGTATATTGAACGATAATTTTATTACTATTGCTACCATAACCAATACATGTACACATGCGTTGAAAGGCCTATATGTTTCCGGTCTAAGGGTCTGGGAAGACATAAGAGAATACAGCAAAATAGATCGAGCAAGGTACACGAGTTCAAATCTTGACACGATCAGATTACTTCTTCACAATAATGAGCTATTTTCTATTCATATTAAAGATTTAAAATAAACTCAAATACCATTGATATTAATTTTTAAATAATAAAAATCGGACGCATATAATCATCGTTGATGTATTTGTAAATTCTTCTTCTTCTCTTATTATTCTTAGTGTAGGCCCAGTGGCCCGTTTCTTAAGAGGAATATGCCTCCTGCGAAGTCGACTCCCAGCTGTCGATCCATCTCTTTTGTGGTCTGCCCGGGAGTCGTCTACCATGAGGCTGGCCGTGCAACACAATGAAGGGGAGACTGGAAGGATCCATTCTCCTCACGTGTGCATACCAGTATCTTCTCACACCCTCGTCCTCGCTAACTCCCTTATCCGTGTATTCCTTATCTTCTCTTGCAGTGTCTTGCCAGATATATATCTGAGCGTCTTCATTTTTGACACTCTGAGCGCGTTTTTTGTGATTGCGGTGTCCGCCCTGCACTCGATCTCATATGTCATGATAGGTCGCACACAAGTCTTATAAATTCTCACTTTGCAGCTGATCTTCATGTCAGGGTTTTTCCAAATTGAATTCTTCAAGCATCCTGAAATAAAATGATATTTGTAAATTGAATAGTTAATTTTTCTGTGCTCCAAAAATCTTTTTATTTATTCAAATGGTTTGATTAATCTGAAATTAATCTGACATCATCATTTATAATTTTTCATTCACGCATGTCCGACTTTTAAGGTAAAACCGTATTACTGATCATCGCAGCGTGCACTGGTGCATTGTGGCAAAATGAATTTACAATTTTTTTGTAGCTGATTAACTATAATACTAACTAAGTCCATCCTTTCTGTCTCCCCGAAGGGGTAGGCAGAAAGGATGGACTGCCACACTTTAACCGATTAGGCACTCCATCCTTCTCTTTTCGCCCCCGCGAGAGACGCGGTGTGATGGGTTGCGAACCTCATCGCCACCAAAGTCATCTCACGCGCTTCGATTGTCCAACGTCCAAAAAATTATTGTAAAACAAATTATATAAAATACAATGATATAAAATAAATAAAAAACAAAATAAAAATAATATAACAAATTATGTTTCTATAGATGGCGCAAATGTTGTAAACTGGACGATCCGGACTTTTGTGTTTATTTCATTTATATACCACGTATCCTGCCAAAATTCTTTATATCAACGAAAATACTATTATACGATATATATTATGCCGTATTTCGTTCTTTGAAATAAACTTTGAAGAAAAATTTCTCGATAATTGCAATTAGTGATGCCCGGCAACTTTTGGACTTTTCTACACATGAACGAGTTTTTATTATTATGGTATGCCTGTACCCGCATTATTTGCCTGCTTGCTAACTCATAACAGATCCTTCTTGTAGAATATTTTCTATTTTCCATATCCTGACCGAACTCTCCTAAGCGCATAAGTAATACTCGTAAAACATTTTTGATTTACATAGTGCATTTTTCGCGAATAAATGGCTTTAAGGGCACTATGGCGGTGTGTTTATTGAAAAAAGTGGCAAAAGGTTAATGTCATAGAGTGGCAAGGGACAGAGATTTGTGGATGACGGGAAGGGAGGCCTATGCCTGTATTCTTAATTTGATTCCAGCGAAGTTAGGTAATTCTTCATAAACCGGTATTTTCTTTTTATTTGTTGTAATTGTTTGCATTAGTATTTACTTGTAATTAACATACCTAATTTCATTTATTTGCATTTCTTAGAAATTTGCTATTTCAAGGGTAAACATTTTTCGATTTTACCTTTCCTTTTCACACCCCTCCCTCCCCTGAATTCACAACCATTTATTATTGTAATTTATAAACTTTAGGACTTTCGACCGTCCGCTTCTCTACAGCATACGTACGTCATGATAGCTCGCACGCATATCTTATAATTTTTAACCTAGCTATCAATACGCATGTGCTTGTTCTTCCAGATCAGATTCTTTAAACACCATGACATGGCAAAGCCTTTATTGGCTTGTTCTCGTACTTCTGTATAAATGCCATAATGGCTGCAGATCTCTACTCCCAAATATCTGAAGCTCATTACTTGCTACACATGTATATCATCAACAGTCAGCTTACACCTCTTAGGTTGTCTGCATATTATGAGACTTTTTGTTTTGCTAACTGATATAGCCACATTTAGGCTTTGTGATACTAAGTGGACTAAGAAATCAGATTTATAATAAATTATGTGGACGTGGACATGGATCTTCTGGCTTACAGAGGTTCAGCTCATGTGGCTATTCCTCTTACGTCTAATGGGAACATTTTTGGAAGGTTATTTGGTGGGTTGTTCGTTTATGCGGGGGCATGATTTGTGTGGCCCGGAGTGTTCCTCTGAAGAAAGATCGATTTTGGGCGCTTGTGGCGGCTGGAGGTGTTTGGGTCGTAATTTGAGAGGTCTTTTATTGTGGGGTTAGGATGTGAAGGGAGTCCTTTGTAAAAACTTTAGGCAAGTTTCAGAATGAATTCATCTATCATCGGGATTCCCGATTCTAGGTGCAGTTGTGTGATCCTTGTCCATGAAGGCGCACCAAGCGATAAACGGATAGCCTTATTTTGCAGGATTTGGAGTTTTCGTATGTGAATCGAAGCTGCATGGCCCTAGATTGGGGCTGCATGAGTGAAGATCGACCTTATGACCATTTTGTATATCAGGAGTTTCTTGTCGGTGCTTAGTTTACTGTTTCTAGCTAACATTGGGTAGAGGGCTGGGATTGCTCTTGATGCGGCTTTGACAATAAATTATGTATTTCTTAGCGTTTGTTTGAAATTTTTAGTGCTGCGAAATTTATGTTAAATAATTCTAGCACTCGTATGTGAGCTCGGAAATGTACAACGCATATCTGCGTTATTATTGTAGGAACTCTTCGCATTATTGTTCGATGTAAGAATTGTGTAAAACTGTCGCAGTGCGGTCATTTTTTTTGTCATCACTGTAATATGTACACACAATGCGGACGGGAAGATGTCGGTCACGTCCTTGTATAGGAATTGTCCTGTCATTTCGCAAATTGGTTTTACAGTTTTCTCGTTAAATGCCCCCCGCAATGAGAAGCTACCAAGTCGCGCCGAATAATGAAAGCTTTTTATTCATCGCATAGTTCAAACGTATATTCATATACATTACTAAACTGCTGGTCTAGATGATAATGCGGTATATTTTTGTATCTAAACTGGAAAACAGGGAAACTCTTAAAGTGGTGTGGAAACGTTTATCTTAATTTTAAATACTGCTTTGGATACGAAGTAATAAAAATAAAACAAATAATATCTTTGATTTTTTTCTATATTCGCCATAACTTTGTGTTGCGGATTTTTAATGTTTCTTTTTTATATACTTTGTATACCACACACATGCACAAAAAACAAAACATGTTTCGGACCCACAAGCTCTTTATTAGTGATATATGATAAATATTATATAAATATTACAAATATTAAAAAAAAAATCACGAATGTGGTCAGTTTTGAAAGATATTAAAAAATATATATTTGTAATATTTATGTAATAATTATCATATATCACTGATGAAGGGCTGGTGTGTCCGAAACATGTTTGTATTTTAATTTAAATTTTTTTTAATGTTGTATGTAGTGTATAGAAAAGAAACATTAAATATCTTTAATGTTTAATACAAATAAAAACGTTTGTTTTCTATAAGTTTTATTTGGAAATGACATGTTTTTTTATAAAGGCATTATCAAACATTATATATGAACATGTCATTCCCATAAAATAAAAAAGAATTTCTAGGAAACAGACGTTTGAAAGGTTTGCCCGACTTCGTGTCGTTTCCTGGGAATTTCAAAGCACCTTAAGTCTGCAGGAAGATTGTACCAAGGCTGAGCGTAGGGTACCACTTGCACCAAAGCTTGGTCACCAAAATTTGTGCGAGGACAGCGTGACGTGGAAGCATATGGAGGAGGCCTTTATCCAGAAGTGGACGAAGAGAGGCTGAAGAAGTAGAATAGTTGTGATAGGTTGTCCGACTTTGTGTCTTTTTATGGGAATTTCAATGGACCTAAGGTCTGTGGGAATTTTTTCGCAAAGCTAAGGGTCGGGTACCACGAAATCTTAGTCACCAAAATTTGTACGAGAACAACATTTCAGCTCAGACAATCTATCCATTACAGAAATCCCAATTTGGACTGTAAACTTTCAGTGATATTGAGTTCGCGCATCTTCTTATATGGTGACTATTCTCAACTGCTTACCATATTGCTCCTGATGATAGTTTTGCATTATCAGTAGTTAGTGTTAGTTTGACGCGTTTCCCCCTAACACAACTATGATAGCGATATCATAATATTTTAAGTGTCTTTGAGTGCTTTATCTGCGTTGGAATTCAAGTGGTTCTCTTCTATGTATTATATTTATTCAATATTTGTATTTGATTTAAGATTGTCGATATGACATTTACACGTATGTCACTTCGTTCGCCCTTAAACCAACGCCGTCCTTTTCGTGGGAAATTATTAGCTATTAAACTGTTCTTAATATTTATATAGACATTATGTTATTTATTTAGGGAAAATAACAGTGATTTATATACAAATATAAATACACAAAGAAATAATTCAGCAGGGCTTATTATGTGGTAACACATATTACAAAAACCTTAATAAAGTAATAATAAGCAATCAATACGAATGAAAACGTCAGTTTTCTAAAAGTTTTATTATATTTTATGGGAATGACATGTTTCGCCCTTCTAAGGCATTATCAAATGTCAATTCTTCAAACATATGATAATGCCATACAAGGGCGAAACATGTCATTCTCATAAAATATAATAAAACTTCTAGAAAACTTACGTTTTCATTTGTATTAATATTAATGTGAAGTTTTACATTATTGTTCAAGCAACAATAAATAATAATAAGTATTATTATTCAACGTTAAATACGAATGTAAACTCTACAAACGTTAAATATGAGTGTACTCGTACAAACATTTGTGACACAAAACAATAATAAAAAAATAAAAACATGTTTTTTTATTAACCGGGTCGTGGTCTAGAGGATAGAACGCTTGGCTCCTGACCAAAGGGACTTGGATTCAAGCCTGGACATGACCAGATTCCTTCCTCATAATAATGAGCTATTATCTGCTCATTTTGAAGATTGTAAAATTAATTCTAATCATAGTTTTAAAAATAAAATAAAAAAAACTACTTTCGCTTATTGTCTTTTTTACGACCGCGACCGGTTTCGCCAGGCCAGCTGGCATTGACAGGCTGGTCCAGTCTGCCGATGACAGTTGGCTTGGCGAAACGTCGTTTAATTTAATTATTATTTTAAAAGAACTTCCATCAACACTTTTTAAAAAAATAATTAGATTAATAAAGTGTTGTAAACATTACTATTTAAATTTCGATTTTTAACCATTTTTTAAAACTAATGATAAATTTCTTTTCAATTATCTTAAAAACTATAAATAAACATTAATTTTTATAACGAATTTCCTGTGATATCTGGGTAATTATATTGTATGAAATAAAAATATGGTGTAGTCTGTACTGTGAAAAAATGTGAAATACAAACAGTGAATTCGTTGTGTTAGTTTGAATAGATGAAGCGGTGTTTCATAACACTCGAGAAACCTTTCATTGTGCTCCATCAGAAGGATTCCGAGTAGGATTCAAGCTGATCAAATAACGCGGCAACACACACACCCAGACCCATTCAACTGAGGAGGATACCGGAGGCACCGCAATCGGGCGTTTACCGTATGAATGAAATTTCCTTCAATGGAATCGCTGTTGGAAAAATACTCGCCTACCTGCACGAATATTGCGCAATAATACATTTACCAACACGGGTAGCATTATGTGTAATTTATAGGCCGGTACAAATGGTCTAGAGCAGCGGTTCTCAAAGTGTGTTCCGCGGAGCCCTGGGGCTCAGCAAGGCCTCCGACTCACGACGAAGACTCCGCCACTAGCAGCACAACTAATCTACAATATTGTTTGGTTCATGTGGTGCTCCCGTAAATTTGGAGATTTTTCGTGTATATAAGAATTGTTTTGGTCAATTTGATGGTTGCCGCACTTTATAATAGTTAATTGTGATACGTAATAATTTTGTAATCTAAAAAGAAAATTATGTTTTTACAAAAAAAAAAAAAAAAATTCAATCTTCATAGATGGCGTTAGTGTATAGATTGCAAAAAACTACCATGTAAAGGGTGGTCTTACAGATAAACATATATACAAATTCCAAAAATTTATATGACATGGTGGTCAAAAGAAAAAAAAAGGGGGAATGGGGAATGTTGTATTATTATACATAAAGCGTGCGCTTAACCCAACCAATGACAGGTCATCAGTCCTCTAAACACCTCGATCAACCATATTCTGTTTCCAATTTGCATCTTCGTCTCTATTGAGATACAATTGATTCTGGAGAAATTTTGTGTTAAATTATTTTTATTTTGTTATCATATTTTATATAATTTTTTTAAGATTTATTTTGTGAATGATGGACGATCGAAGTGTGCGCGGGAGATGCCTATTGGTGGCGATGAGGTTCGCAACCCATCACACAGAGTCTCCCGCGGGGTGAAAAGAGAAGGATGGAGTGCCGCATCGGTTAAAGTGTGACAGTCCATTATTTCTGCCAACCCTTTCGGGGAGATGGTTAGTTAGATAGTTAGTTATTATATTTATTGTTTGACAACCAACGGGTTGTTGTGTACAAGCGTAAAAGGGTGTCAGTGACATTTTTATAAAAACTATTATTCCTTTTTTATTTCGTTATAAAAGGGATTATTAAGGTGTGATCACAAAAAGCGCCGAATAAAGCCAACAATTCGCATTCGATTTTAATCATTTATTTATATTTTTTAATGTGGTGACCAAAGCAAAGTTTTATTATGTAATTAAATGTATTCTATAGTAAGATTTCAAAATAAAGGATAAATTTAATTATTTATTGATCCTTGAAGAATGATGTAAAACTTCATATTAAAAATTTAATACGAATGAAAACGTCTGTTTTTTATTAGATTTATTATATTTTATTTTAATGACATGTTTCTCCTATCGAAGACATTATAATATATACGACATTTGATAATGCCTTTGACAGGGGAAACATGTCATTCGCATAAAACATAATAAATCGTTTATAAAACAGACCTTTTCATTCGTATTAATGAAATCTATAATAATTAACGACCTTCGTGGCAGAGTGGCAATACCTATGACTGCCACACCGAATGTCCCGGCGATGGTAGTGTGATTGTCACACTGTCTTTGGTCTGGTGTAGAATTCGCGAGACAATAAAATGACCTTAGATTAGCCACTTATCACATGTCACGATCATCAATATAATAATAAATAATAAAAAAATTGTATGCGAAATAATTGGGTTCAAACGAGCTGTTGTATACAAAATAAATAAATAATGCTACAATCAAAAACTGCAAATATAATAATTATTATTTTATTGTGTATTGTTTTGTATACCGTTGTAGAAGTCAGTAGTGTATCATGTACCGATCATTTATGATTTTCATAAAATGACGATTATTAACATGAAATCAGGTTTTTTTAGAACTCCTTTAAATATTTAGTGTTTCAAAGTGGTTCCACTCACAAAAAACTTTGAGAACCGCTGGTCTAGAGTATACTTACTAATATCAGTGAACTGAAGCGAATATGACAGTACATAATGGAGTTAGAGCTAGTGCCTACCGTGACAAAAATCTCGTAGTATTTAAAAATAAATAAATAAAAATAAGCAAAATGAGGGGGGAATTAACCCTTTCCGTCTTATTTAATTTGTTGAATCTTTAAAAATTTCAGTGGTTTTTTTTCATACTTTTTAAATAATGTATAAAGCATATTAATGAAATCATTTACTATTTATAAATGAGTATTTAATTTATTTATATATTTTAAATAATAGAACGAAAAAAATCTGACTAATTTAAACCAAGATTTGTGAGTAGAACAAAATCAGTTTTTATGTAACTTTTTAATTAATTTTCATTTGGTAGGTATATAATAAAAATAAAAATATTACAAATTTGGAAACACCATGTAGATCAACCAAATATTTGATAATTAAATTATTTGAATGAAAAATATGTAGGTACCACGCGACCATAAAAATTGCTCTCTCGGGATAAATAAAAAAAGGTTAACGCCCATCTCTATTAATCTTATATTACCTTTTAATACACTTTATTAAAATGGATTTTTGGGTATTTTACGAATAATATTATTATAAACGGATAGTGCATATTTTTTTGTTTTTAACAATCTTAAGCATTTCTCTTTATGTGAGAAAAAATGTCATTTATAACATACACGTTATATGAATAATCTTTTCATACGTCATCACCATTGCTGACATTTCAAATTCATCAGCACATCCATACTCAATACTTTTCTTATAAACTTCTTATTTTCTTGAGTTTATGATTCTTAATCCATGCATATCTTTAGAATACATTGATATGTCTGGATTATGTTGGATATGTCTAGATGAGGGTGTATGGTAGCTATCCTTGGCTATATCCCACTGCATTTCTTTTGGGAATGTTAGGGACCAACTCTCTGCAACTTCGAAAGGGTGGGCATCTCATTTCTTCAGATTAATCAGGGGGTATTTCGAAAACTCAGCCCTGCTGAAAGTTAGTATTTTTGTTCCTGATTTTTATCTCCGACAGCGACAACATAGATTATTTTACCGACTGGCCACCAGAACCAACCTACCTCTGGTGCAATCAGTCTGGTGAACATGATCTCCTGGGAGATCGACGTCTTTCATATTAGTAAAAGTACGTTCAGAAGACAAATACTTTTGACTTTAGGGCGTATCTTGTCTTCCCAAAGTTGAATCATCACTCATGCGGTCCTAGCATTATTTATCATTTTACCCTTTTCAAAAGATGCTTTAAACATTAATTTTGTTTGTAATATCTTTTGAAAAAAAAGCTGATTTGATTGATTATTTTTGTATTTATCTTATTGTTTAAAATACAAATACATTTTCGACATCTTCTAGAAATGATTACTGCCTGCTACCAGCAGAATATAAGCTTGCAACCCTAATATTACCATTTCAACTAACAAACGAATCTCTTTTTGCACTGCAGACATGCTTACCAACATAGGGATAATTGAAAATCGAAAATCGAATCGAAAAATCGAAAAAATCGAATGATTCAAATTCAAAATTAGTTTATTTCTCTATAAAAACACTAAAAACATGTTGACAGTTTAAGGCATACATATATTATATTTGACAACAGGTAAAATACCAGGAACGCATGAGAGATGGTTCAACATTGGGAATACAAGATACTCTTTAAAGTCAAGAGTATTTGTCTTCTGAACGTACTTTCACTAATATTAAATACGTCGACCTGCGAAGCGATCATGTTCAGCAGCTTGATTGCTCTTCCCACTGGCATCACCAGAATGTAGAGGAAGCTCGAGCGGTATGTCAGGAGTTTGGTGGTACATCCACTCTACCTGCTCCTCCGGGGAAGAGGCGTGATGTTTAGTTGCTGCTTTCTTCCTATGGCCATACAACTTTTGAAGAGTTTAAGCCTCCTTGATGATTTTCCTTCAAGCTCTTCGATCCTGCGCCTTTTGCTCCCAGCAGTCCGATTTGCCCAACCTAGCCAGTTCAGCCAAAACATTATCCATTAGGCGCTGTCGAGGCCTTCGGAGAGGTCTTACTCCGATACTTAGCTAGTTTTAAAATAAATTATCTGCATTGATGGTTATGGTTTTATTTTGTAAAACTCCATTATTAATTATAATTAAAACGCGACTGTTTTATCGGTTCTACAGATTTTTTAAATTTATGTATAAATACGAGTATAATACTTGTAACAAATTTATTTCGCCTTGCGAGGACATTCTTAAACTAAAAATTGAAATTTTGTGTATCACGCTATTAATAATCTCGTTGGTTGCAATACTATTGTGTTATGAAATCTTGGGAAATAATTGAATAAATATCTCATTGAATAAAAAAACACCCTGAATATGGAGACTGCAACGATCTCCGAAACATCGGTACAGGAAGACGAGCTACACGGATTTTTCTAAGATCCCATAATACATAATAACGTTAAGATCATGGTCACATTGTTATTCGACTGCACTTTTGCATATTTTATTATCATCAAGTAATAACAAAATTATAGATTCATCTTGTTTACTTATCATCACTAACATCTCACAATAAAAAAAAAACTTAATTTCTATGAATAATTTATATAAAGAAAAAATATATATATGACTTTTTAATTATGATATGTATTTGTTAACTCTGACCTTATCAATTAATAGTGTACTTTTATCTGTTATTATTTATAATTGAAAAGTTTTCAATGATAAAAAACGTATAAATCTCATTGAAAAAATATAAACTAACTTAATGACCCGTGATATTTAGAAGGATGGAGACACGACAATGACAGAACTGTCAGATAAACAATTATTATTAATTTTAAATATTCATAATTCTAATTCTTGTTCTACGTTAATATATCAGGATTATTTATGAAATAAAAATGCATAAGAAGAATATGCGGAAAAACTATGTATGGTAGATACCTAATGATGAAGTAAGAAAGTAATGGATGAATGCGTCCTAAATAAAATTAAGAAAGGGTCACTAAGATAGTTTGGATATATGGAACGCCTGGATGAGGGAAGAATGGTTTAAAATATAATATATACAAAGATAATATATATACAAGTAGTGTGAACGGAAAATGATTTCGAGGAAAACCATGGCAGACATGGCTTGACCAAATTAACCAATTACTGAGAGGCGACCATGTTCGAAGGAGGAACATTCAACGAGCGTGCATGTCATGATGTGTAGACGTGGCACAAGAGTTATATCATGATTACACAGTGTATCGGTTCATCCTCTCTGCCTATGCGCGATGGTTAGTTAGTTAAGTCTTCACTTTTGGAAAGTGTTACATACATTTTTTTTGTATATTCAAATACAATATGCCGTATGTATTCGATATGTTACGTGGTATTCGCAAAACCATTATTTTAGCTTATTTTGACATTTACTTTTGGAATTACCCTGACAGGCTAATCATATCTCTAAAAGAAAATTATTGTGCTAAATATAAACCGCTTTCAACTCTTTCAACCACACAGTATTAGTTTATTGTTTCTTGAACGATGATGTAAGACTGCATATTAAATAATTAATAAGAATGAAAACGTCCGTTTTCTGGAAGTTTTATTATAATTTATTGGAATGACGTGTTCCGCCTGTCTAAGGCATTATCAAATATTTAGTAGACATTGGATAATGCCTTAGACCAGAGGTTCCCAAACTTTTTGTCCCGTGGAACCCTTGCCGATTTCTTCTATTTTGTGTAGACCCCCTGCTTTCCTAAAATTGTTTTGTTTTCAAATTCATCTATTCCTTGGACATGATTGACCAGTCCCTCCTTCGCTGTCTACTCTTTTTGTAATATACTCAACCTCACATATCTATCTTATTCTGGTGTTCCTCTTGCGATCTCTTAGTGTCTTTCTTGCTATCATCCTCAGTATCTTCATCCTGTTTCAACGCCATACGTTATTCTCATCTTACGCTTAGTGGCCATGTCTTTATTTTTCCATTTGGTGGATTTTAGAGCAGAAGAGATTGCGGGAATTGAAAGACATGTTTTTATTCTTTAATTATTTATTAAGACGAATGTGTGGTAAATCTCAATAAGTGTCAAAGCAAATATAAGAAGTGAATGAAGTGCAGTGTTGTGAACAAAATTATGAAAGGTTTATAATGGAAAGAAAAGGCGATGAATGAATGACGACCTTCTTGGCAGAGTGGTAAGAGCTCTGACTTCCATACCGAAGGTCCCGGGTTCGATTCCCGGCGATGGCAGTGATTGTCACACTGTCTTTGGTCTGGTGAAGAATTCACGTGACAATAAAATGGCGATAGATTGAATACCTATCACATGTCACGAGAATCAATATAATAGCAAAAAAAATCAATTGTATACAGTAATTGCGTTCAAAAGACCTGTTGTATACATAAAAATAAAAATAAAAATAAATAAAGTAAACGTAAAACCGAACTAGAAATAGAGAAAGACCGACCAAAACGTGGCACCGGAAGACGGCGTGATGGTTGGTTAGTGCGATAGTTAGTAAAAACGAATACAGTTTTTTTTTAATTTTTGAAATTTGGTTACAAATTTAAATATTATACTCGTATTCTTATCTATAGCATTATAATAGGCAAGTATTTATTTAAGTTTTTAATGCGCTTATTGCACCTAAAATAAGATTTTTATCGCATGCCATTATTATCTGAATACATAGTAAAATATTTGTGATATTATGCATTCAACTGAATAGGCCTGCAACCGTAAACATTACTTTGTGACTGATACCTCTAAATCCGTCTGCGTTAAAGGCGATTTCACATTTCATATATCAGACGCTTAATGGCTTAAACCAAAACATGTTTTTTATTTTATTTTATGATTTTCTGTTCATTTTCCTCCAACACCACGAAACAAGGAAACAATGCGCAACGCGTCCTCTCAGCGAAAGAGCTACGTAAGCACCGAGGACTGTCGCCTGGCGCGCGAATATAATGCGTGCAGTCGGGTAAAGGAAAGGGGCATTGCCCCGGTAGGTCGGATGACTCGGAAGGTCGAATAACCGAAGGTCGGATAACCGAGACTCTACTGTAAATTATTTTCGATAATTAAACGCGTATTATGTATTTTTATTTATTTACTTATTTCTTTTGATTTCAAAATATCACTCAAATGGTTTGGATATACGAAAATAATAAATAAAGTGATAAAAGTTTACAATGAATGATAAGAATAAATATCACAATTGATTGTATTTCTCGCGACAGCTGTTTCGCTAGCCGTGGTTAGCATCGTCAGGTCTTACAATCAAATGAATTAACTGAACAGATTTTACAAATCAGTTGATTGTAAGACCTGACGATGCTAACATCGGTTAGCGAAACAGCTGTCCCGAAAAAAAATAATCAATTGTGATATTTATAACAAAGTTTTTATTTTATTAATATGTATGAAAAAACGATAGTTTTCAAAGAGTTTTATTATAATGTTTGTATGACATGTTTCGCCCTTCTATGGCATTATCAAATGATACATTCGTCTCGTTCGTCGTAGAGTCCCAATTATCCGACCTAAACCGGCCGCAGCAAGGTCGGATAACACGGAAAATGATAAAAACGACATTGAAAATGTGTTAATTTTATTTGCACATTGAAAACTTTTCAAATATGTACATTGTACACGTAACATAACTGAATGTAACGAATTAAAACATCAAAATGCACTTACGGCAAAGTAATAAAACATGTTTTACAGTAGGTACATACTCACTTACAATGCAGTGAACTACGAAACTAAACTTAAGCTTGGGTAAAAAAGTCCGTGATTGTCTTTTGTTTACCCGTAAGCACTGAGGACTGTCGCCTGGCGCGCGAATATAATGCGTGCAGTCGGTTAAAGGAAAGGGGCACTGCCCCGGTAGGTCGGATAACTCGGAAGGCCGGATAACCGAAGATCGGATAACCGAGACTACTGTAATAAGAATGAAAATGTCTGTTTTCTAGAAGTTTTATTATATTTTATGGGAATGAGTTGTTTTGCTTTACTTAGCCATTATCAAATATCTATGTCTTAGTAACGCGAAACATGCCATTTTCATACGATATGTTTCGTGTTTCTCTTTGCCAGAACATGCGTCATTTGTTACTGTATCCGACACGCGGCATCTGTGTGAGACTGTCCTTACACGTGAAAAAGCGTGTAGACGCGGAATGTGGCGTAACAAAGCTTGTGTAAACCTACTGAACCAACTCAGCCTTGAAGCGTAAGATCAACCCAGATGGCATGCTGTTTGTTTAGCTTCCAGAGCACTCATACACTTGGTCCGATCATCGTCTCCGATGAATTTTCCCCGACGAATTATATAACCATTTCAAATGTATCACTAATGAATAATATAACTTTCTAACCTAGTTATGTTACAATTTTGTAGATTGTATCTTTTCTAGCATTGAACAATATAATATCATATCGAATTTTTTATTCATCTGCGAGGCCGTTACAAATATAAAAAAAAACAACTAACTTACTAACCATCACGCCGTTTCCCCGAAGGGGTAGGCAGAAAGAATGGACTGCCACACTTTTCTTCCTTGACAAATTTCTCTCGCTTCCACAACATTCATACATCGTTTCATGCACGCGCGTCGATTTCTCTGACTCCTCACATGGCCGACATTCAATATTTGATTTATTTGATCGTGCCACGTTTTCCTCGGTCTTCCTCAATTTCTGGTTCCATTTACATCGTTAACATATTATTTTTTTACCATTATTTTGGCATTCATTCTTTCTATATGTCCAAACCATCTTAATGATCCTTTCATTATTTTGTTCATAACACCATCATTCGCACCGCATTCACTTCTTATATTATTTTCATTCGACGCTCTATCATACACAGAGTACCTATGCACGCATTTGTCTAAGAGATCTCATTCCCACGGCATTTATTCTACTTTCATCCTTCTTTTCCCAGTTCCATGCTTCGTTTCCATACATAAGGGTCGGTATAAGAACACCATTGTGCACTGCCATTTTAGCTTTTTTGGATATGTTTTTGTTTGCGATGACAAATTTAAGTGCACCATTCAATTTGTTGCCAGCCCCAACCATTCTTTCAATATCCCTCTCCACTCGCCCATCTTTTGTAAACATACTACCCAAATACACTAGCTGATCTACTTGCTCCAAATTTTCACCATTCACGCTAATGTTGCAGACTGTCAAGATTTCTTCTTTTTCAAAAATTATTACCTTGGACTTATTCACATTCATCATCAGATCATTTTGCATGCATACCTCATACATACTATTCACCAGGACTTGTAGTTAAACTATCTAACTAACCATCACGCCATTTCCCCGGAGGGGTAGGCAGAGATGGATCTCCACAATGGCCTGTCCTGGCATACCTTTCGGGCTTCCTCTACATTCATACATCGTACCATGCACTCACGTCGATTATTCCGACTTCGAATGTGGCCGCCTTTTAGTAATTGATTAATTTGGTCATGCCATGTTTTCCTCGGTCATCCTCGGCTTCTTTTCCCACTCACGCTGCTTGTGTTCAACTTTTTAACCATTCTACTCTCATCCATTCGTTCCATATGTCCAAACCATCTCAGGGATCCTTTTTTAATTTTATTCATGATGCAGTCATCTGCCTTACATTTCTTTCTTATTTCATCGTTCGGTATTCTATCATACAATGTTTTCCCACACATTATTCTTAGTGATCTCATTTCTACGGCGTTTATCCTGCTTTCATCCTTCTTTTGCCAGCTCCAAGCTTCACTTCCATACACGAGGGTTGGCACTAGAACTCCATTGTGTACTGCCATCTTTGCTTCTGTTGGTATATTTCTATTTGCAGTAATGACTTTGAGTGCGCCATTTATTTTATTCCCAGCACCAACCCTTCTTTCGATGTCTTTCTCCATTATTCCGTCTCTTGTAAACATGCTTTCCAGATACGTTAATTCAAGATTTCTAATATTTAATATGCCCTGTTTTCAGTAGGTTTTCCTGTGAAATTCAATATTTCCACGCCAATTCGTTCATCCACAAATTTTAACAGTGGTCGTTAAAATTCATGCGTTTCAAATTGAGCACGATATCGAAATTGAATTGATAAAGGCACGACTAATTCCATATTTCCAAAGCAGGATTATATTATATAAATCATTATGAAGTAAAAATCGGGCCTGTAATTTTTATTTCAGAGATTTGGTGAGCCGTTTCTTTGATTGTTAATATCTGTAATTTTTATATGATTTTTGTACAATATGATTCCCGCACATTCATCATTTTTGTGTATGATCAAAATTCTTTGATAAACTTGTAGCTAATTTATTGCTCTAACTAACTAACTAACTAACCATCACGCCGTCTCCACGAAGGGGTAGGCAGAAAGAATGGACAGCCACACTTTTCTTTCCTGACATATTTCTCTCGCTCCTCAACATTCATACATCGTGTCATGCACGCACGTCGATTTCTCCGACTCCTCACATGGCCGACATTCAATATTTGATTTATTTTATCGTGCCACGTTTTCCTCGGTCTTCCTATATTTCTGGTTCCATTTACATCATTAACATATAATTTTTTTATCATTCTTTCTTCATTCATTCTTTCCATATGTCCAAACCATCTTAATGATCCTTTCATTATTTTGTTCATGACACCATCATTCGCACCGCATTCACTTCTTATATTTTCATTCGACACTCTATCATACATAGAGTATCCACACATTCGTCTAAGAGATCTCATTTCTACTGCATTTATTCTACTTTCATCCTTCTTTTGCCAGTTCCATGCTTCGCTTTCATACATAAGGGTCGGTAGAAGAACACCATTGTGCACTGCCATTCTAGCATTTTTTGACAGGTTTTTGTTTGCGATGAACAATATATTAACTTATAGCTTATTTATTGTTCCTTGAACAATGGTATCAATGAAAGCGAAAACGGCCGTTCACTATGGAGTTCTGGTCCCATCACTAATGTATGGAAGCGAAGCATGGAACTGGCAGAAGAATGATGAAAGCAGAAAAATGCGGTAGAGATGAGGTCCCTAAGACGTATGTGTGGTAGAACGATATACGACAGAATCTCAAATGCTGATATAAGAAAGGAATGTAGAGCGGAAGAAGGTATTATGAACAAAAATATGAAAGGATCGCTGCGTTGGTCCGGACATATGGAACGCACGGATGGAGAAAGAATGGTTAAGAAAGTATACGTTTATGATGTAAATGAGGTACGGAGTCGAGGCAAACCGAGGAAAACATGGCATGACCAAATTAATTAAATTTTAAAGGTTGGTCATGTTAGAAGTCGGAGGAATCGACGTGCGTGTATAACTCGTTGTATGAATGTGGAGGAAATTAGAGAGGTTTGCCAGGATAGAGTAGTGTGGCGGTCCATTCTCTCTGCCTACCCCTGCGGAGAAACGGCGTGATGGTTTGTTTGAACAATGGTATAAAACTTCATGTTTAGGAATGAATACCTTGAAAACGACTGTTTTATTATATTTTAAGGCATTGTCAAAAGACTTGATTATGCCATAGCAAAGCGAAGCAAAAATGAATCATTCGCATAAAATGTAATTAAACTTATATTAAACAAACATTTTATTAAAATGTTTTGATTCTGCCTTAGCGAGGCGAATATATCATTCCATAAAATATAATAAAACTTCTAGTCTAGAAGATGGCAGCAAGCTGCCGAAACCGGTCG
This sequence comes from Lepidostoma basale, assembly GCA_022606425.2. Classification (NCBI taxonomy): domain Eukaryota; kingdom Metazoa; phylum Arthropoda; class Insecta; order Trichoptera; family Lepidostomatidae; genus Lepidostoma; species Lepidostoma basale. The sequence goes on along the minus strand of JAHDVF020000333.1, from coordinate 2,273,096 downwards.
ACGATAAAACTTCTAGTAAAAAGACTTTTCATTCGTATTAATTATTTAAACTCAACGCGTTATTAGAGTGAACTTCCATAATTATGGATAAAATAAAACACTGTTTTTTGTACGCGTTGTCACTGTTAATGAAAACACATTTGTACTATGTTTGAAATATTTTTTAGTAAGTTTAGTCGTTATTCTTTAGATGTTGAATGTGTGAAACCTTCAAAACATAAACTGATAAGTGAAAAAATAAAGGTATTGCGATTATTTTAAATAATTTGTTTTAACTTAACTAAAAAAAAACTAACTAACCATCACGCCGTCTCTCCGAATGGGTAGGCAGAAAGAATGGACTGCCACACTTTTCTTTCCTGTCATATTTCTCTCGCTTCCTCGACATTCAATATTTGATTTATTTGATCGTGCCACGTTTTCCTCGGTCTTCTTCTTTCTCTGGTTCCATTTACATCGTTAACATATAATTTTTTTACCATTCTTTCTTCATTCATTCTTTCCATATGTCCAAACCATCTTAATGATCCTCACATTATTTTGTTCATAACACCATCATTCGCACCGCATTCACTTCTTATATTTTATGTGTTAACTTATACCAAGAAATTTCAATTACAAATGTTCTCATATATTATTTGTCATTTATATCAGATATGAGATTGCATCTTTTAAAAAATGACGCAATCGATCATCAAGTTCACGTGTAAAAAGAGAGTTACTATTTTCAACGTCACAAACTATGTTTATTGTCAGAACTTGACCTTTTGGTTCCCATTCTTGGCGTGATTCCGGAGCATTAGTCGAGTGCGACCTTGTGCGAGTTTCCGCAAATGATTGACACAGAAACTCTTGCTGGATGTGATTTAATTACCCCGCTTTGTAGGCCGGCAGATAAGGGCGCGCGTGCGCTCGGCACGACCTTGGCTCGCCTTGCATCTCCCGCCCGCGTCCCGCCCATCGACCCTCGCGGCGCCCTTCGCACCCGCCCAAGGCCACCGGGTCAACGATCCATCTACAGTCACTTGCGTAAATTAATCGAACATATCTGCAAAATAATTTCAATTGCTTGCCATATGAATAACTTCTTCTTCTTCTGCTTTATTTAGGACTGTGTCCTGTTATTTTTCGGAGCCTGTTCCTGGAATGCAAATGTCCAACTGTCTCGCCATCTTTTAGGTGGTCTTCCTGCAGGTCGATTTCCCGTTGGTACTTTATTTGCGGCTATATTTATCACTCTTTCAGAAAATGCTCTTTCCACATTCTCTCTCTAGTAGCGTCTTCTCAGTATTCCCCATCGCACGACATCTTCTACATTGCAGATCTTTGAATCTTTGAATCATATGAATAACATTAAATCTTTAAGACTTTAGCTTATTATTATTATTATTTATGACGAAATTGGTCGACCAAGGCTGCGATGGGAGGAGAGGTTGGGAGAGATGGGGCGAAATTGTTGTGAGTGTCAGATTGGAGGGTCGTAGAGAGGAGTTGAAGCAAAAAATAATGGAGAATAAGGCTCGATATGGGCTGTAGAGGGCTATCGAAGAAGAAGATTATTTATATTGATTTATTTTTTATAAGTGCGCCGTTTTGTAAAATCAGTTACACCATGGGCGCAATTGAAAAATTACGACCGAACAGTGTATTCTGTTAGTCTCTTCAATTCAACGTTAAATTAACTAACTAACTATCACGCTATTTCTTTCTACTCTCTCACAATCAGAAAGATTTGACATATTTAACTTAATGGAAAAATTAACAATAACAGTAGGCAGAGATAATGGACCGCCACACTATTCGTAAATTCATACAGCGAGTCATACATTCACGTCTTTACAAATCTTACATGACCGACCTTTAAAATTGTATTAATTTTATCTTCCAACATTTTTCTCGGTCTTCCTTTACTTCATTTCCCGCGCACACTTCGATCGTCCAACATTCACAAAAAAAATCTAAAAAATGATATAACATATAATAACGAAATAAAAATAATTTAACACAAAATATTCTCCAGAATCAATTGTATCTCAATAGAGACGAAGATGCAAATTGGAAACAGAATATGGTTGATCGAGGTGTTTACAGGACTTGTGACCTGTCATTGGTTGGGTTGAGCGCACGCTTTATGTGTGTAAAAAAGGTGGAATGGGGAATGTTGTATTACATAAAGCGTGCGCTTAACCCAACCAATGACAGGTCACAAGTCCTGTAAACACCTCGATCAACCATATTCTGTTTCCAATTTGCATCTACGTCTCTATTGAGATACAATTGATTCTTGAATTGATGGCCCGCAATGGGTGAAATCCAGTTGTTCGTCTACAAGCATTTGTATACATTCAAAATGTTGTAAATCTTCTTTTTTTCGATCTTTGGTCTGTTCCTGTAATCAGGAATAAACTTACAAAATAAATAAATTTTATACAAAACCTTCGATACTAAGCCATTACTTGGTGGTTTGACATATAATATTTAAAATAAAACTGTTTGCGTATAGTCCTGAGGAAGCTCACTAGAAAGTGAGACCTGTTAGTGCTACTTACTCAAATAAAGTGGTTAATACTTAGTTAAAAAGTGTTTAATTTTATGAATTTTTTTGTACATTTTATAGACTATACACGTTTAAATCTTTGATGCCAACTGTTCTCCGAACGACCCCTTTAAAAGGGTATCATCCCGGAACCCTGAAACAAAGCAGATTTTTTACCGTAATTTCGGTCCGCTCTCAAAATTAGAGAAAAAACAGATTTGCGATTCATTCCCCTTTTGTATTAGCGTAATGACGAAAGCGCCTGAATGTTCCAACAGCTTTTTATAAAATTTCACTCTTTTTCTGAACTAGAAGGATTCTGTATAGCCCTTAGACAAGATGATGAACAAATAATCTCACGACCGGGAAAATGTAGCTTGAATTATCTTTTCTCTTTGCCTAGAACTAAGGAAAACGGCATGCTTGACACTATACTACAAAAACTGTTCTCCATACTTTTCTATCTGCCTCGTTCTGCCTCGTTCTGCCTCTTTCTACCCTTTCAGAGTATAATGCTGTTTGCGTCATCAGAGTTAAACAAAATACGGTTTGTTGTTCTGTATATATTTTACCTATCGCGATTTTGATAAATAAAAATAAAATATTATATAACATATTTTTAAAGCATTTTTACTTGTTTTAAAACCACATTATTATTATTATTGTTTAAGAATGTCGGCCGTGTGAGGAGTCAGAGAAATCGACGCGCGTGCATGACGCGATATATGAATGTTGAGGAAGCGAGAGAAATATGTCAGGAAAGAAAAGTGTAGCAATCCATTCTTTCTGCCTACTCCTTCGGGGAGACGGCGTGATGGTTAGTTAGTTAGTTATAAGATAAATGGTTGCGTCGTCGGAAAAAATAAAAAGATCTCTGAAATGATTTGGACATATGGAACGAATGGATGAGAGAAGAATGGATAAAATGTTATATTTAAGCAGTGTGAGTGGAAATAAGTCGAGGAAAACATGGCCAAATGACCAAATTAATAGATTTAAAAAAAAGGCCACATTCGAAGTCAGGAAAATCGACCAGCGTGACGTGTCACGGTGTATAAATGCAGAAGAGACGCAAGAGATGTGATGTCGGGATAGACCAGTATGACTGTACATCCTCTCTGCCTACCCCTACAGAAAAATGCGTGATTGTTAATTACTTAGTTTTTTTTAATTCACAGCTTTAAATTTTCCTTTTCATTACAAGCGCTATTCATGTACTACAAATTGTAACAAGAGAAAATTCTTGCTTATGAAGTCTCGGGGCGGATACATTTCTAGTACCTTGTACAATTTCATTCAGGGGGTATGTCTGAGAAAAAGTAATTTTCATCTTTAATAAGGGTATTCGCCGGCCTTACTGTAAAAGGGAGCGTAAAAAAGTAAGGGCTTATCTTTCCAGAACAGATACATAAACCATGCTCGTTACTGTTAATATTTGAACCGGCAATTTCATTTCTTAATATTATATTTTACACATTTTGATTTTTGCATAGAAGTCGGGATATTTCTCTTCATTTCGACTGATTTTCTTTATGCCTTATTAAAATGAGTATTTCTTAAATACGTGTGTAGATTCTTTTTACACAAATACAATCTAAAAATATGCATATTTCTTACTAAAGCATCAACTAAAAATATGAAATGAATCCTAATGAAAACATCTGTTTTCTATGTTTTGTATGATTTTGGGTAACATCGTGTGATTTCTCCTTCTCGACCGACGTTTCGGAGAAAGTTGCAGTCTCCATCTTCAGGGTAATGTGGTGGCCCGGGGAGCGAAACCGGTTGATGTTACCAAATAAAATGGTTAAGATACAAATATTAAAAATGTATTATTCTTCTTCCTCAGCCTATTTCCGTCCACTCCTGGACAAAGGCCTCCTCCATTCGCTTCCAAGTCACTGTGTCTTGTGCAGACTGCATCCAGGTTATTCCGACGTATCTGTTCAGATCATCCTTCCACCGTAGTTGCGGTCGCCCTGCACTTCTCTTTGCCGTCCACGGTCTCCAAATCCGCAGTCTTCTTGCCCATTTTTCATCTGAGTTTCTGGCTACGTGACCTGCACACTGCCATTTTAGAGTCGCCACCCTGTGGATGATGTCAGTGGCCTTTGTTTTTACTCTCACCGTATCGATTCTGACTCTGTCCCTTAGGCTTATTCCGAACATGGCTCTTTCCATGGCTCTTTGGGTCACTCGTAGTTTCTTTGTGTATTATTATTTTATTATATAACTATCAACTAACTAACTAACTAACTAACCATCACGCCATTTCCCCGGAGGGGTAGGCAGAGAGGATGGATCGCCACACTGGCCTGTCCTGGCACACCTCTCGGGCTTCCTCCACATTCATACATCGCACCATGCACGCACGTCGATTATTCCGACTTCGAATTTGGCCGCCTTTTAGTAATTGGTTAATTTGGTCATGCCATGTTTTCCTCGGTCGTCCTCGGCTTCTTTTCCCACTCACACTGCTTGTGTACAACTTTTTAACCATTCTACTCTCATCCATTCGTTCCATATGTCCGAACCATCTCAGGGATCCTTTCTTAATTTTATTCATGATGCAGTCATCTGTCTTACATTTCTTTCTTATTTCATCGTTCGGTATTCTATCATACAATGTTTTCCCGCACATTCTTCTTAGTGATCTCATTTCTACGGCGTTTATCCTGCTTTCATCCTTCTTTTGCCAGCTCCAAGCTTCACTTCCATACATGAGAGTTGGCACTAGAACTCCATTGTGTACTGCCATCTTTGCTTCTGTGGATATATTTCTATTTGCAGTAATAACTTTGAGTGCGCCATTTATTTTATTCCCAGCACCAACCCTCCTTTCGATGTCTTTCTCCATTTTTCCGCCTCTTGTAAACATGCTTCCCAGATACGTAAATTCAGTAACTCATAAACTCTATAGTTATGTATTGTAATATATGCGTGGAACTATGTTTGTACGGTGGACAGTTCTAAGATGACCTTGCGATATAATTTATTGGGATTATTTCTGTTAAAGTAGAAGTCTTTTCGCGATTTCCTGTTTTCACTTGAAAATAATGATTATCTTACCGATTGCGGTGTCTGGCGGCTGGCGGGCGATAATTCAGGCTCCCAAGGCGAACCAATAAATTTTAATGATCTTCTATAAATTGATTAGGAATTTACTTTTACCTTGTTGCTCTTGTCACTATACCCAATTATTTTATCTAATATTATCGTTCAATATACATACGGTGACCCACATGAAAATAAATAAAATGCTAACTCGTTTTCTTATAGATTACTGTAGTAATATTTAAGGTTATTTTAATAAAATAAAAATACTAACTAGATAATATTAAAATATCACGTACACACGCACATATTATTGTTCAACCCAATTGCTGCGGGTGACACACCAGTGAGTCCTATGTTTTCCGCTTAAGCCCACGACTCGCCTGTGAGTCGCCAAGTTTTTTCCGACATAACGCAAGATGGTCTATTTGAATATGTTTTAATGGTCGTCTTATTTTTATCGATCGTATTCACATATTTTAAGCATACATCAAAATTCCATAAATTTGTCCTGGGTAGTGTGAACATTGCTTTATAATTGGCGCCCATATGTTAGGTTAAGATAAATTTAATATAATGAAAGTTAAGGCGTTTACACTGTTGAATTGTATTGTGAATTGGAATTTGAAAAACTGTTACATTCCTTTATTATATCAGCATTTGAGATTCTGTCGTATATCGTTCTACCACACATACGTCTTAGGGACCTCATCTCTACCGCATTTATTCTACTCTTATCCTTCTTCTGTCAGTTCCATGCTTCGCTTCCATACATTAGGGTTGGGACCAGAACTCCATTGTGAACGGTCGTTTTCGCTTTCATTGATAAATTCTTGTTTCCAATAACTATTTTTAAAGCTCCATTCACTTTGTTACCCGCATCAACCCTTCTTTCGACGTCACTATCCGTTCGGCCATCTGCTGTGAACATGCTTCCTAAATACACAAATTCCCTCACCTGTTCCAAGTTCTCTTCGTTCACACTTATATTACAAACTGTCATTTGCTCTTCCCTTTCGAAAATCATCACCTTTGACTTTCCGACATTCATCTTTAAATCATATGACTTGCATACCTCATACATTCTCGACACCAAGACTTGTAATTCGTTCGCACTATCCGCAACGAGAACGGCATCGTCCGCGTAAAGTAGACAATTTACAGACAGATCACTCATCTTAGCACCAGCATTTATACCTTTAAGTTCTTTCATACACTTGTGCATATACAGATTGAACAACCATGGAGACATCACGCAGCCCTGCTTAACACCCTTCGTGATATCAAACCAAGGCGTCTTGATGTCTCCATTTACCCTAACACTGGCAGTGCTCCCTTCGTAGAGAGAAGCAACCGCCCGTATTAATTTTGTGCTCACTCCGTATTCGGGCAAGATTGACCACAGTTTATCTCCGTTCACTCGATCATAGGCTTTTTGCAAATCGACAAACGCACAGAAAAGCTTACGGTTTTTGGCCATAAACTTCTCCGCAAGCGTTCGAAGTGCAAAAATCTGATCCATAAACCTCTACCGGTCATAAAAGCGCCTTGAACATCCCATACTCTTTCAGTCGTCGTCTTTATTACACTTTCTATTAAAATTCGGCCGTAGAGTTTACCAACGGCGCTTAACAGACTTATTGCCCGGTGATTTCCGCAGTCCATACGAGACCCCTTTCTCTTATATAGAGGCATGATAACAGCCCTCGTCCAGTCGAGCGGCGTATATCCTTCCTCTAAACACTGGTTAAAGAGTCTGTATAACCACGCTGCAACAACCGGCCCACCGTTTTTAATAAACTCCAAAGCGACACAATCATAACCAACAGCTTTTCCACCTTTCATACAGTTTACAGATTTTACTATTTCGTTCAAACTTATTTCTGTCATATCTCTTTCGCTTCCCTCACAACTCAAAATTGCTTTCTCACAACCACTTTCAGGAGGATTCCGGGCTTTTTTTTAACAATCTAAATACATTGTTTTAAATAAATTTAGAGTTTAAACAATTGTTGCGTTTTTTTCTTGCGTTTAAAATACTCTTAAATTGTACAATTTCAGAAAAAGGGAACCAACATTCTAAACGAACGTTATGACAATTTAACACAAATACCAACGCGATAATTGAGTTCACGTAATTGTATAAGAAACATTAAACTAATTGCTAAAGTTAATTAAATTAAATATTCTAAAGTCATATTTAAAAAAAATGAATATAAACATTCGTTTTGAGTTTATTTTCTCGACGTGTTTTGAAGGCATAAAAACTTCAACACCGCTCTCCCGACAATAATATTTCTTTATGTTCACGAAAAAATAAACTCAAAAGGGGAAAAAGTGCAGTTATTACAAAGGTGCAAAGTGGTTTAAACATAAATCAAAGAAAACGAGTAAAAACGTTGTCATGTCATGTAACACGGGTGACACCTTTAGGGTGAAATTAGACCTACACTACATTATTCAATAATTTTGCACCTTTTCACAGTTATCGACCTAAATGTTTAACATCAATTGAGATCATGATAATGATCAACCCTTAATTATGGAATTCCACGATGTAAACGATTTGAGTTTATAAAATAATGTTAATGTAAACAACAAAAATATTCACTAATTAACTAATCATCACGCCGTCTTCTCGAAGTGGTAGGCAGAAAAATGGACTGTAAAACTTTTTTTCCTGACATATTTCTCTCGCTTCCTCAACATTCATACATCGTGTCAAGCAAGCGCGTCGATTTCTCTGACTCCTCACATGGCCGACATTCTTATACAATAATAATAATTTCCATACGTAAGGAATAGATAATAAATAATAATAATAGGCCAAAATTAAAACACGGTTTTTATATTGTTTTAAAATGAATCAGTTATATAAAAGCCAAGCCACCAAGCTACCAGCAAGATTCGAATTCGCAATTCAAATTCTGGGATAACTTTTTTGTCTTTCTTTTATAGTGATTTAAGAATGGTATTCTTTTCAGAACAGCGTGTTGTCTGTATGAAATGTTTCAAATGAACAATAATGTGAAAGCACCCCTTCACTGAGAATCAGACACTTAAACACGTGTTAACATTAATTTAATTGGTAACACATTTGGTACCTTTGTAAAATACGGGTACCTTTGTAAAACTGTACAGGGACACGAGTACCACGTTTTAGTGAATACTTAAAATTCAACAACAAATAATGAAGGCTTCTCTATCTTGCGGAACCCGGAACAGCTCCCCCACATGTCCCATATATTGCACAGGTCCAGTCTCTTATGTTGCACAGCCAAAACATTTGCCTTCTACCAGGACCACGCTGCCCCTCAATTTTTCCCATCAGTATCAGTTGGAGCAAACTGTATATATCTCCCCGCAGAATGTGACCCAGATATGAAATCTTACGGACCTTAACGTCCTTAAGCAGTTGTCTACTACAATTGGCTCTCCTCAAAATCTCCAATTTGCTGACGAAATCTGTCCACGGTATGCGAAGCATTCTTCTGTGCAACCACATCTCGAACGCTTCCAACCGGTTCATAGTATGCACTTTCAGGGTCCAAGTCTCCGAGCCACAGAGAAATACATACCAGACATAGCACTTCAACATTCTCTGTCTTAGTTTCAAGTTCAAGTTGTCATTGTAGATTATTGATCTCGTTTTGTTGAATGAACTACGGGCTGCTTCGATCCTGCACTTCGCTTCCAATCTGGGTCCATAGATGATGTAATCATACTGCCCAGCCCTCTCCAATGGTTCACCACCGAGTCGTAATATTAGAGTTGTGATATCTTATATATATATGTATACATATTAACAACATTTTTTATTATTTTCTTTTTTAGTTTCTATCCTAGGGATTAGTTTGCAGCAAAGCGTAACATTTTTGCTAATTCTTATGATACCGTTTAGCCCGTTTTAATGTGGTAGTTTCCCGTTGCTTTCCACATATTTTGTATACAACAGGTTATTTAAACCCGATTACTGTATACATTTTTTTAGCTATTGGTTCTCATGTATTATTATAGGTAGCTTGTATATCGCCATTTTTATTGTCACGTGAATTCTGATTTGACAGCGCGATTTTTTTCACATTGTCATCACCGGGTAAGGAACCCGGGATCTTCAGTATGGCAGTCTTAGCTATTGCCATTTTTTATTCTGTAGGATTATTAAACCTTTTTCTTTGCATTAATAAATATTACTTGGCTTCCTACAACAATATTGTAATTAAAACAAATGAAAACGTTTGTTTTCAGAAATTTTGATTATATTTTATGGGAATGGGATATTTCGTTTTGTTTTCGTTGAGATAAAACCTCTAAAATTGGAAAGTATTTCTTAGAACTTATTGAAGACTCATAACTGCTTATACATCCGATGCTTACATAGTTAAAGAATTCTAAATGACGTTTTATAAATCCGAAATGTGCTTAAGATTATTGATGGTTGAGGTATTAGTTTTGTAAAACTCCATTTTGAATTCATAATAGTAAACGCGATTGTTTAGTGGTTTTAGTTGGATTTAATTTATATAAATTATATAAATTGTGACAAATTTGTTTCTCCTTGCGAAGCGCATTCTCAAACTGAACCTAATCGCCAAACATTATCATCCTTATATTGAATTTAGAAATCTTAAGGGTGGGGGAGAAAATATATAATGCATTTTTTTTAGTTCTTACAACTAATGATGAGAGATAGGTAAATTTACAACTGAATTTCTAGGAATTTTTGACAGTAATAAACCGAGGTTCAATACATAATACTCCCCCACCCTTAAGAATTATAAATTCAATATAAGGACTTCCTGTTTGGCGATTAGGTTCAGTTTAAGAATGCCCTCGCAAGGCTTAACAAATTTGACACAATTTATATAAATTCAATCCAAGTAAAACCGCTAAACAATCGTGATTACTATTATAAATTAATGTGCTTAAGGTATATCAAAATATAGTATTTTTTTAGAAAAATACTTTTCTACATTAATGATTTGAAGTATATCATATTTTTCTTCTTCGTTCAATCTTCCTCAGCCTGTCACCATCCACTGCTGGACTCTCCTCTCTCTCTCTCTCTCTCTGCCTCTCCACCCCCACATCTTCCCTTTCGGTCTCTCGCCACTGATCTCCAGGGCCTTATCGCCGTCCGCACTAAATCATCACTCCACCTGGATGGCTGTCTCCTGACACTTCCTCTGCGATACGTTAACTCAATAGATCTAGGTATTCTCTTCGTCTGCTTGTGTAATGTGAAAAAATATAATGGAGAATCAAGAGTTCAGAATTTAATTCGATTTCATACATTAACGAGCGGGACTGTATGTGTCTTTAACCTAATCATATACCCAAAGTGTCTATATCGAGCTTCTGGGGTCGATTCCGACCTGCGAGGGGGGACGGTCTGCCTAAATGGGGTCCACTCTCGTGGACCCCATTTAGGCAGATCGTCACCAAGTTGTTGGTTTCCCGCAAATATAATAATGCACCTCACAGATACGTTTCTAAGCAAGTACTTATGTAATACATTATTATAATAGACATAAATTCCCTAATCATTATATTGTATAAGTATTGTTAAAAAACTAAAACTAACTAACTTATCATCACGCCGTCTCCCCGAAGGGATAGGCAGAAAGAATGGACTGCCGCACTTTTCTTTCCTGACATATTTCTCTCCCTTCCTCAACATTCATACATCGTGTCATGTACGTGCGTCGATTTCTCTAACTCCTCACTTGGCCGACATTCAATATTTGATTTATTTGATCGTTCCCCGTTTTCTTTTAGTCTTCCTCTATTTCTAGTTCCATTTACATCGCTAACATATACTTTTTTTACCAATTTTTACTTCATTCATTCTTTCCATGTGTCCATACCATCTTAATGTGTATTGTATGTATGAGTATTGTATATTTCATAAAATTATCCCTCCCATTAAAACGTTAATTTTGTAATGTATTTATTTTTAGTATAAAAGTTGCGTTTGAAATTTACTTCGTTTTAATTGATAAATGTATAATTATAAAACATAACATATATTTTATTTTTAAGATATCTCTTTTTCTGTAAAACCCATCAAAATGAGTAGCTCTTTGTCAGCTTCAACAGCAAATTTATAGTTTTACACAAAACAGAAAAAAACGGTAAAAGGTCTACAGGACAAAAAAGTTTGGGAACCTATACTTCAAACATAAAAAATGAACATGTTTAAGGATTTGAAAGGCTGAAAAGTTAATGAATAATTATATAAAGGTTTTTACACATAAAGGCTCGTTGATTGTTCTGCCTTCAAATATTGTTTAAACGTATTTTTTTGCGACACGATCACGTATTCGCATTGTTCATGTGTAGGTTTTAAACGATTCATTCATTTTCAATACATCAAAGAAATCCTACGTTTCGCTTTCACTTGTCAAATAAATGTAAATTCATTCATTTGTCTGAATCCTGGTGGTAATTATTCACATTCTACGTTATCCATGCTAAGCAGCTGTAAGATAAACGAACATGCACTTGCAAGAAATTTTAGGATACATTCATGTCAACTTAACAAATATTTCCTTAAGATCAATCACTCTTCTCTATCGACCGCCATTCGTAACGCACGTGAACACTCGTTGCGTCATAAATGCGTTTTTCTTGTACCACTAAAACTGTTATTTATTTCTTTATTGTGGTGTTCTTGTGTCGACCCTTATGTATGGAAGTGAAGCATGGAACTGGCAAAAGAAGGATGAAAGTAGAATAACTGCAGTACAATTGAGATCTCTAAGACGAATGTGTGGCAAATCTGTTTATGATAGATTGTCAAATGTGAATGCGGTGCGAATGATAGTGTTATGAACAAAATAATGAAAGGATTATTAAGATGGTTTGGACACATGGAAAGAATGAATGAAATAATAATGTTTAAAAAAGTTTATGTTAACGATGTAAATGGAACTAGAAATATAGGAAAACCGAGGATAACGTGGCACGATCAAATAAATCAAATATTGAATATCGGCCACGTGAAAAGTCAGAGAAATCGACGCGCGTGCATGATACGATGTATGAATGTTGAGGAAGCGAGAGAAATATGTCAGGAAAGAAAAGTGTAGCTGCCCATTCTTTCTGACTACCCCTTCGGGGAGAAGGCGTGATGGTTAGTTAGTTATTTAGTAATAAATAATTTATAATTATTATATAATTTATAATCATAGACGAAGTGTCGAAAGGCCACCGATGAGATGGACCGATGATATTATCAAAGGGGTTGGAAAATTTTGGATGCAAAAGGGGCAGGATAGAGACGAGTGGAAGAAATTGGAAGAGGCCTATATCCAGCAGTGGAGGGAAGAAGGCTAGCAAAGAAGAGAAGAAGAATTTATAATTAGTTTTTCATGTTGCGTATTATCTTATATAACACTCTTCACAGTTTTTGATAGAAACAAAAAATATTTGTAAAAAAATTAACTAACAAACACGCCGTCATTCCTCTATTTCTTTTTCCGTTTACATCGTCAACATATAAAACATACTTTAGTTTTACTGGTGCTTACTTGTTCTAAATTCTGCTGCCAAAAATGTTGTTGTTGGAATAAACGGGAATAGACAACCTGTGGCAGAGTGACAACAGTTTTGATTACCGCACCGAAGGTCCCGGGTTCGATTCCTGGCGATTACAGCGTGGAATAAAAAATCTCACGTTGTATTTGGTCTGGTAGAAACTCACGTGACAATAAAAATGGCGATAACTTACTATCTATTTATACTTTGTTCTACTATACTTTCTAACCTATCGCGAAAATCAGATGCAGCGTTCACATTTAGATTTTTAGATTTAAAACACATCTTACACGTCCTTAAGGTGATTACGTCACAAAAACGGCGCTTTAAAAGTTAGCATATTATTATTATTATTATTATCACATGTCATGAAAATCAATAGTATCAAAAAAATTTACACACTAATTCGGTTCAAATAATATGCTGTATAATATATAAAAATGTTGAAAGAAACAGGAAACTACCAGATTAAAAAGCCCGAGTGGCATCCCAAGAACCAGTGAAGTTTGTAGACTTTGATGTAAACCAATTCCTTGGACTGAAACTTAACAAAAACATTTGTATTGGAATTTTTTTTTCTACTGTTAAAATATAAACCGCTGTTTATGGTATCACAATTTTTGTTATTATTTTTTAATTTTAGCGACAGCTGTTTCGTCAACCTATGTTGACATCATCAGATGTTACAATGAAACGCTGTTTATGGTATCACGATTTTTTTTATTGTAACACCTGATGATATCAACATAGGTTTACGAAACAGCTGTTGCGAAAAATTAAAAATAAAACGCTGTTTATATTATCACAATTTTTATTATTTTTTATTGTAACACCGGATGATGTCGTCACAGGTTTACGAAACAGCTGTCGCGAAAAATAAAAAAATAAAAATAAATATGGACTATTTAATATTTTTTTCTTGTTTTTATACCGTCTACTTTTGATAAGAAATTTCAAAAACACGAATTAATACCACGGTATTTGTTCAACTTTACATTTAAAATCAACGCCTTTAATGTATTGGATTTTGAAGTACAAACATTTATCAAAGCTATGGGAATAATACGTTCGCTATTAAATGGAAACGTAGCGTATAAGTGGCGAGTACCACGGAGCGTGCCGCCGACGGCCTTGAGAATTTCCCGCCCGTTGGTCGTAGTATTTCCGGGTGTAGGACCTCGAGTGCGGGGGGCGCGGGCCCTTTCTTTCCCTGCCAACCTCTTCCCCCTCACCAGTCAGGGAAAGCCTGTCACGTGGCGTACCGTCATCAAGGGACTGTAGGACAGATACTATTTTGCGTCACGGTAACATTATGGATTTATTTTTAGTACTCATCATTTCAAGTTCCGTGTTAGGCTTATTCATAATATTCTGCGAAACTTTGTTTGTAATTATATTTTATTTACTCAATCCGTTTTATACTATTATATTATATTTATATATTTTTTCTTCTTTCATATTTGCATTGCACTGGGTCACAGAGAAAAAATCTAACGTAGCTTTATTCAGTACAAAATTGTTAAAAAATAAAATAATTTTTCGTTTTCGAGCTTCGTCGAAGCTCCGGCGGGACCGAAATCGGTTGGTTTATTCAAATACAAACTGGTAAAGGGTAAAGGTATTATGAACAAAAGAATTATGAAAGGATCGCTGCTTTGTTTCGGACATATGGAGCGCATGGGTGAAGAAAGAATGGTTAAAAAAGTATACGTTAACGATGTAAATGTAGTACGGAGTAGAGGTAGACCGAGGAAAACATATTATGACCAAATTAAACAAATTTTAAACGTTGGTCATGTCAGAAGCCGGAAGAATCGACGTGCGTGTATGACTCGCTGTATGAATGTGGTGGAAGCTAGAAAGGTATGTCAGAATAGAGGATTGTTGCGATCCATTCTTTCTGCCCACCGTTGTCTACTGTTGTCTTTGTAAAATGGTAAAAAAAACTCGTGAAAGTGTTATAAATTTATTTTTAATGATACCACACCACAAACTAAGTTCTTCATACGAAATTATTCATTTAATTACTTTGTCATTTTTATAAATAACGTGCGCTTTATATATATTGCCGATTTTCTCGAATAACTTTTGAACGAAAAATAATTACATAATTTATATTTTATTGATTGATTACATGTATTTTTTTATCAAGGCATTCCATACCTAAAGGAACGAAGTTGAAAGAAGTTTTTTTTTAATCCGCCGTATTCATCTTTATGTTCAGAATAGTTTTCGTCGACAGCGTCAGCACATCTGTTTTATCTCTCAACATGCAGAATTAACCTGCATCTGGTGATGCCGGTGGAGAGAGGGCTTCGAATATCGACGTCTTTCATATTAGTGAAAGTTCGTTCAGAAGACTCTAGAGAGTATCTTGTCTTCCTAAAGTCGAACTATCTCTCACGCGTTCTTGGTATTTTACCTGTTTTCAAACAGATGCCTTCAATATTTCAGAGTAATGTGATGGTGGTAATAAGTCTAAGATGGATACTGCAACGATCTCCGAAACGTCGGTCGAGAAGGAGAATTCACACGTTGTTACCGAAAATCACACAAAACATATTAACTCATTTTGGTAAATTTTCACCCCCTTCGGAGCACGTGGTATTATAAAATAAAAAATACAAAAAAAATACCAGTTATTTACTAGCTCTAAATGAAAAAAATGGGGGTGGAGCCGTTTTAAATTAGAATCAAAATAAATAAAATAGTTTTTGCGAAAATTGAAGAATTTTAAAAAAATTCTTAAATTTTCATCCCCTTTGGGGCACGTGTTATTATTAAATAAAAATTTCAAAAACTACCTGTTACTTATTAGCCCAAAAGGAATAGAATTGGTGGGTGAGACTTATAAAAAATATAACTAACTAACTAACTAACCATCACGCCGTCTCCCCGGAGGGGTAGGCAGAAAGAATGGACCACCACGCTTTTCTTTCCTGACATATTTCTCTCGATTCCTCAACATTCATACATCGTGTCATGCACGCGCGTCGATTTCTCTGACATCTCACATGGCCGACATTCAATATTTGATTTATTCGATCGTGCCACGTTTTTCTCGGTTTCTATTTCTGGTTCCATTTACATCGTTAACATATAATTTTTTTACCATTCTTTCTTCATTCATTCTTTCCATATGTCCAAACCATCTTTATGATCCTTTCATTATTTTGTTCATGACACCATCATTCGCACCGCATTCACTTCTTATATTTTCATTCGACACTCTATCATACACAGATTTCTACTGCATTTATTCTACTTTTATCCTTCTTTAGCCAGTTCCGTACTTCGCTTCCATACATAAGGGTTTCGTTTTTCCCATACATCTAAGGGCCACCAATGTAACATGTAGTCAATAGCGCTATATATTTGGCTAGATTACCCGTATTTTGAGAAGAGTAAAGTTGCCAGCCGTAGGAATATTCAAACAAGACCCGAGGGGTTTCCGAAAGTGAAAAGTTTCCCGCGGTGATTGTATTACGACTTCTGAGCATATTCGATCAAACTACGAAACCAGGTAGCCCGAATCAAGCAGTCTACTAGAAAATAAATCTCTGAATAAACTTTATAACACTATTACATGTTTATTCGTGACAATTGTCACAACAGTTGTTTCAATTTAAGTTTATGTTTACAAACGAAAAAAAAGGTATTTCCATACACTAAACATCTTCTTTTTTATTTGGCCTCCTCCACAACAGTCTTCCACTGACGTTTCGACATTCCTCTCTTTTCTCCAATTCATCCTAGTTTCCTTCATTCCTCGTTGACACAGTCTGTCCATATTTTTCTTCAGCCTTTTGGTTTATTTTCGCGCAGCTTCAATCCGGACAATAATCTTTAAGTGTTATCGCAAACAAAAGCACAAAGAAGTTAAAATAGCAGTGCACGATGGTTTTTATGTACCCATTCATATATATATAAAATCGAAACATAGAACTGGCAAAAGAAGGATGAAAATGGAATAAATGTAGTAGAAATGAAATATCTTAGACGAATGTGTGGAAACTCTGTGCATGATAAAGCGTCGAATAAAAAAAAAAGGAGCAAATGCAACAACGTGTGATAACTCCTTCTCGACCGACGTTTCGGAGATCGTTGCAGTCTCCATCTTCAGGGTAATAAACACATCAAAAATATTGCTGCCAACCGTGAAAATCTACGCAATTACTGGAAGTAAATGCAGTATGAAAATAAGATATTTTAGAAATTTTAAAACAAACAGATGAGGAAAGCAAGATTAAAATTTAACTAGTTGCAACCCGTGACATATTCACAGAAGTAAATATTTTCTACCATTTGACTGTAAAATCGTAATCAGTAATAATTTTTAACTTTTAATTTAATTAATTTTTTTTCCACTAACTTTAACAATTTCACAATTAACAATACGTTCTTACTATAATCAGAATATTTTTTATATAATTCAGAACATTTTCGGGCACTCGCATCGAGCGCATTTCGAATTACTTTCGGAGAGAATCGAACTATTCTTTTTTCCCTCTCTTGTATTCAAAATATTATCGTACTCTTTCTTGATGACATTCGAGCTTTTGCCTATTTATATTACATATGATTCAGTTTTCCACCACAGTTACTTATCTTCTTAATTTTTTTGATAAACTAGATGTAGGAGGACCTACAATTAATAAGAGGAAAATTATATGTAATTTCGTTTCCTTAATTAATCTGTCAAAAAACCCCAAAAAAGGAAGCGGTCAGAAATAATAATTATTAATTGTTATCGGAATGCTGTTTCCGCATAGCTCATGGTAATAAGAGTATTATTTTTATGTAATATGTAAAATATGTATTTTTTTATTAATTATTTTTTGAAGCTCCTCGGTAGCTACCACACGGAGATAGCTATTTTTGTGGTTGCCAACGCTGTAAACAATAGATAAATAATTGTCATATTAACCTCAATGTCTTGTTGAGACCTAATTCCTGTTGTTACGGAAACGAAATCGACATCTTATCGCGGTTAAAGTATAAAAAATAAGCCAAAAATTAAATTTCGATTAGTGTTCCTATTTCGTATGTTATACGAGTATATTATGTTATATAATGATTTATCAATGAAAGCTAAAATTGGCGTTCCAACCCTTTTGCACGGAAGAAAAGCATGGATCTGGCAAAACGGGGATAAGAGCAGAATAAATGCGGTAGAAATGAGATGTTTGTGTGTTAAACCATAAACGATAGAATTATAAATGCTGATAACAGGAAAGAATGTAAGGCGGAAGAAAGTGTTATGAAAAAATTGTTAAAGGATCACTGCGTTAGTTTTTGATATATGAAACGCATGGATGAAGAAAGTAAGGTTAAGAAAGTTTACGTTAACAATGTGAAAGGATTACGAAGTAAAGGAAGCTTCTTCTCTTTTTTCTTTTTGTCCTGTCACACCTCCGTGATCCATAGGGCCTCAAGGAACCTTCTCCACCCGACTCTATCGCAGGCCTGATGCTTAACATCAGCCCAAGTGAGGCCTACTGTTTTAACCTCGCCCTGCAGGTTTCTTCTCCAGGTGACTCTATTTCTGCCTCGCTTCTATTTCTCCCCATAGGGGACCAGTCCAGTGCGCCCTGAGCGATGCAGGCTGGATTCCGTCTCAGAGTGTGATCGATCCACTGCCATTTGCGTCTAGCGACTTGTTCTCTAATTGGCTTTTCGCCTGCCATGGTCCAGAGAACGGCATTTGACACTGTAGGAAGCTTACTGAAGAGAAAAACATGGCATGACCAAATTAGAGTATTTATCCCGTTCGTTGTTTTTCAGGTCCAAGCTTTACTTCCATACATAATGATGAAATTAAAATAAATAGTATTGTATTATAGGCGTCTAAGCTGTCAGAAATTTCCAAACTTTGTTTTATATGTGCCAAAGGCGTGTATTGATTCCGGTTAAAAACAGTGCAAAAGCTCATCTCGCAAAAAAGCCCCAAAATTGATGAAAGCTATATTTCATTACGGTGAAGGGCGATGAATAATAATTTTTCGTGTATTCGCGGTGAGCAAAAAATATTGGAGGAACAGAAACAATTTATGTGTATTATTTAGTCATCAAATGGTACACAATTATTATAATATTAAATAAGAGTACCAGAGACTCTAGTCTGTAAAGTTATCCGCCCCCCTGAACGCTGGACCAATGATGTTGTAAGGATTGCTGGATCTAGATGGATTAAGTGGCGATGGATAGGGGCAGTGGCGTGATTTGGAAGAGGTCTACGTTCACCAGTGGACGACAGAGAGCTGATAACGAATAATTGAAGAGTATTCATAGACAAATTTTGATTTCATTTTTCATTCATTTAAACATATCAAAAGCAGCACATTACTACATTCCAAGACATCTTCTTCTTCCTCAGCCTATTCCCGTCTACTCCCTGACAAAGGCCTCCTCCATTTGCTTCCATGTCATTCTGTCCTATGCAGACTGCATCCAGGTTATTCCGACGTGTCTGTTTAGATCATCTTTCCACCGTAGTTGCGGTCGCCCCGCCCTTCTCTTCGCCGTCCACGGTCTCTAAGTCAGCAGTCTTCTTGTCCATTTTTCATCTGAGCTTCTGGCTACGTCCAAGACATCAGATACATAATATTATTAATAAAAAGTTCGAGACACACAATAGTAAATAATGCGCAGTGAAATATTATAATATGATGAACTCACAATTATAACGAAGTCATAGAGACAGCGCCTCCCTCAAATAAACTACACCATCACAAAATACGTCGACCTCTGAGGTGACACGATTTAGCAAAGATATTGCACTACTTACCGGCATTACCATTGGCAGATTTGTTCTGCATCGTGCGAGATAAAACAGTATGAGGCCTACATCACACAAGGCTTCTGAGTTGTATATCGGAAGAAGTAAAAACCCAAATGAATGTCTTGTCGTCTCCCAAGTGACTGGTAGTCTAGCATCCCTGGCTAGAAATCTGTCGGAAAGATCCAGGGTAATATCTATAATCCCTAAGATAAAGGTATCGCAGAAATTTCTTCTGCACCCTCTCCATCATCAGGGAATATCAAGCCTGATGCGGCGCCCGAAGAGAAAAAGAAATCGACGCGAGTGCATGACACGTAGGAATTGAGAGAAGTATGTTAGGAAAAAATATTGTGAGGGTCCATCACTCTACCTACCACTTCGGAGAGATGGTGTGATGGATAGTTAGTTTATTTATTTAAAATGCTTGGTTTTAAAATTTCAATTCAATCTCTCCTTGGCGCTTTCACATATCTCCCAATTACAATAATAATAGTGAATGTTTATCGATCATCTCTTATTTCAAATTAAACGGAAGACTGCTTTTGCGATTTTCCTCTGTTTCATTTATCATTCTATTTTTGATTTCAAACATATCGAGGGTTCTTCGTATCTCCTTGGGCCCACGCGCTAAAGATTTATTGCCAAATTTTCTTGTACAAAAACCTTTATAATTGACAACGTCCACAGATGATGCGCAGTGAGAAATTATTCAAATTGTAAGATGTTCCATTTTGAATCAGATACGAAACGGTCAAAATGAAACGGTCGATTGATGGAACATGGAAAACATATTATTATATACATACGTATACGAGTATGTACTTTTTTATTTATTTATTTTTATTTATTTAATTTATTTTTTTAAAAACCCAATTGGGTTATATGGATATATTTTTAGATCTTACTATTAATTATGCAATGTTTCAGATATATTTTATATTGAGTTGTAGTGAGACTCCTTGTGTCTTTTGGTAGTTCATTGTTAAGTTTCAGTCCATTGTTCAATATCCTTGATTGTCCTGTCTTAACTTCGTGTTGTTTTTTATGCGTGTTGTACCGTTATACAGTGTGCCAACATGGAAACATGGAACTGGTAGAAAGTGGTAAAACGATGTACGACAGAATTTAAACTCTTGATTTCAGGAAGTAATGTATAGCAGAAGAAAATATTTAGAACAAACTTGTGTAAGGATCATTGCGTTAGTTTGGACACATAGAACGCATGGATGAAGAAAGGAGGGCTAAGAAAGTATACGTTGACGATGAGAATGGAGTACGGTGTCAAGGAAGACCGAGGAAAACATGGCATTACCAAAAATAATCGGGTTATGGTCTAGGGGATAGAACGCTTGGCTCCTGGATTATGGTTCAAGCCTGGACACGACCAGATACCTTCTTTATAATAATGAGCCATTTTCTGCTCACATTGAAGATTGTAAAAATAAATTCTAATATCATTGATTTAAATCCTTGGTATTAGTCTTTTTTTTCCTTTTTTTTTAATTAATACAATTTTAAAGGTCGGCCATGTTAAAATCGACGTGCGTGTATGACTCGCTGTATGAATGTGGAGAAATCTAGAGAAGTTTGTCACTCGAATTCCACACCAGACCAAATACAAGGATTCCGATTCCCGGCGATGGCAGTGTGATTATCACCGAATCAAACCCGGGATCTTCGAAATCTAACTTCAGAGCTCTAACCACTCTGACACGACGCTCGTCAATATCGATGTTTATAAAACATATACTCAGATGCATAAATGATCCGACAGATTTCAGATCTAAACTGAAAACCCATCTTTTTCATATTTCATACCCAATTTAACCATTTATATTTTGTTCTACTATACTTTCTAAGCGATCGCGAAAATCAGATGCAGCGTTCACATTAATTTAGATTTTTAGATTTAAAACACGTCTTAATGCGCGATTGAGGTAATTACACCACAAAAACGGCGCTTTAAAAGTTAGCATATTATTATTATTATTATTTTCAAATCAAATCAAATCAAATCAGTTTATTAACTCAAATGTTAAAGTCATCTATTAAGTACAGGTAAAATATTATAAAAATACAACAAAGTACCAGGAACGCATTAGAGATGGTTCGACATTAGGAAGACAAGATACTTTCTAAAGTCAAGAGTATTTGTCCCCTGAACGTACTTTCACTAACATGAAAGACGTCGATCTCCGAGGAGACCGCGTTCAGCAGACTAATTGCTCTTCCCACCGGTGTCACCATAGGCAGATTGGTTCTGGCGGCCGGTAGGTAAAACAATCTGTGCTGTCGCTGTCGGAGATATCTATCGGGGACAAAAATACCAACATCCTCCAGTACGGCCGAGTTCTCGAAGTATCCCCTAATTAATCTGAAGAAATGGGTTATTAGATGTCCATCTCTTCGAAGCTGTAGAGAATTGGTTCTGAGCATTCCCAAAAGAAATGCCGTGGGATAAAGGGATATTAAAGATTAAAACAGAATAGAGAAGATTGGTGATGATAAAACACAAAATTTTCCATCACCTGATTTAAGATCTGTCTTATAAATAGGCTAGTACTTGAAGTATACCTACGTGATTTTTATGACACGAATCTGCAAAAGATAGCAGACTTCAATAAAACCACTCAAGTTAAAATGTTATATTTTGGTTACATAAATTTCGTTACGGTTTAAATTTTCGAGTTTTCAGCAGAACCGGTGTGATCCGTCCCGAGTTTAGGGGCCGCGTAGGTAGCCCCGACCGGTGTCGTGACCTTATTCCGCAACGCGGAAATAGCCCAACACTAACAATGATGTCTGTTTAATTCACGAACGGCTATTCCGTCCATTTAACTCCACCGGCATATCGGCCGCTCGTAATTAGGCGTCAAATTTCAGGGGGTCTACCGTAGAAATGACGAGTTACCAGACAATAAAGTTTTCTTCACTGCCAGAAAAACTTTTCAGTATTTTCCGCTGTGACTAATAACAATCATAGATATTTTTTCGTTTTCTACTACAATTAGATCGGGTGATATGTTGTCGATTGGGCCGAGGTAACCAAACCGCAGAGCTAAAAAGAAGAATTGGATTAAGCTGGCAGCTTTCGGAAACATGGGTTACATCTTTAAAAAGCGGAAAATACCGATCAACCTGAAACGAAAAGTCTATGAAGCCTGCGTTCTGCCAGTTGATACTTATGGTCTTGAAACTGTAACATTGTCCAAACAAAGTGCCGAGAAACTACGAGTGACCAAAAGAGCCATGGAAAGAGCCATGTAGGAATAAGCCTAAGAGACAGTCAGAAACGATACGGTGAGAGAAAAAACAAAGGTCACTGACATCATCCACCGGGTGGCGAATCTAATCGCCATAGGAAGTATGTAAGATCCGTTGTCCCGGAATTTGCCTCCTCTTGCGATAGGGAAGACCAGTTATCTCGTCATCTTTTGGGTGGGCTGCCAGATGACCGTTGGCCTACAAGTATCCCATTTGCAACAGTGTATGCGATTGTCCATACATGGCTTACACGGTCTCGCCAGAATCGTCCACTCGTTTTGCTCCATCTCACGATGGCTTCAGTACTACAGATTTTCCCTATTTTTGTGTAACTCACTATGTCTCAGAGAGTTTTTCCCGTCATAGCGCAAAGAGTTTTCATTTCGTATTCTTCAAATATTTTATTCTTCTTCTTCTTCCTCAGCCTATTCCCATCCTCTCCTGGACAAATGCCTCCTCCATTCGCTTCCATGTCACTCGGTTCTGTGCAGACTGCATCCAGGTTTTACCGACGTGTCTCTTTAGATCATCCTTACACCGTAGTTGCGGTCGCCCTGCACTTCGCTACGTGACTTGCCTATTGCCATTTTAGAGTCGCCACCCGGTGGATGATGTTCGTTGATTTTTGTTTTTTCTCTCACCGTATCTTTTCTGACTCTGTCTCTTAGGCTTATTCCTAACATGGCTCTTTAAGTCACTCGTAGTTTCTCGGCACTTTGTTTAGACAATGTAACAGTTTCAAGACCATAAGTACCAACTGGCAGAACGCAGGCTTCATAGACTTTTCGTTTCAGGTTGATCGGTATTTTCTGTTTTTTAAGGACTCATGTTTCCGAAAGCTGCCCAGTTTAGTCCAATTCTTTTTTTTGGCTCTGCGGTTTGGTTATCTCGGCCCAATCGAATATTGTGTCCCAGGTTTGTATAATTCTTGGACGATTAATTATTGAAAATGATATCCAAATTGCGTCCAACCTGGTCATTTTGTGACAATTCTTTAAAATTAGCATTTAAAGTGAAAATCATGTGTTTTTTTTAAACTTTGAATGCTTTATTCGAGATACTTTTTCTTTCATTTCCATTAAAGATTCAATCGGTTTCGCCGAAAGAATTAAATTGCGTCTTATTCCAGTTATTACAGATTGTAATTTTTTAACGAAAAACAACGCGTTTACAGTATTTTGTCAACCTTGCCCTTTTGTTTTTTTCTTACGCGACGAGTTCTATATTTGTCGTTTCGCGGGGAGAAAAAAAATCTGAATCATTTTTATTTCGCCAAAATTACGGAGATGGCAAAAGCGAAATGAAATTACGTCACACCTTTCGAATGGTGTATCCAAAAATAAAATTCCATGAATAGAAATAAGCTTCTTTCTCTTCTTGTTTGATTGATTCGCACGATGAAAGTAATAAATAATCATCTCGGGTAAGTAGGTACTTCCGATGATTATTCACGTGTGATGGGTGATGAGAAAATTGATCTCACTGCAAAAATGATTTCTCTGCAGTCATATATTATCTTCGACTACACTCTTTCTTTTTAACGTTTACATTAAAATAAATAAATTAGAGAAAAAAACGTCTGTATTTTTATTACTGTGCAATAAATTATATTATAGTATAGTACAAATTAAAAAGTCTGCAACTAACTAACCCAGTGGTGGATGAGGCCGAGTATAGGCCCCAAAAATTATATAATAAGTTTCGGGAACCTGATAGTAAAAAAAAAGAAAGCTGCTTCATCGTGACATCACCAGGTTCAGGTCAACCTATGTTGAACTCATCACTTGATGATATCAACATAGGTTAACGAAACAGCTTTCGCGAAAAATCAAAAAATAAAATTTATGATATCATAAACAGCGTTTCCTAATTTAACAGTTAATAATGTTGAAGTTGCATAGTGTTTCGGCCAAAACAATGGACTATTTAAAAATAAATGTTTTTAAAAAAATTCTTCATCATAATAATTTATCATATATCTTCTTCATATTCTTTAAATTTATTCATTTAAAAAAAAACTTGATTTATTCTTTAATTTCCGTTTTTTTTTATTGGTTGAAAATTCGCTAATTATTTCGCCTGTCTAAGGCATTATCAAATGTTAGATAATGCCTTAGACATGCCAACCATGTCATGCACAGAAAATATAATTAAACGTATAAATTAAAAATAGGCTTATTATTTACGAGTTTCACCAAAAAAATTTTTTAAATGAATTTTTCTTTTATCAATATAATGAGAGACTCATTTACACGCCATGTACACTTGTGGATCCACTTCAATTTTTTAATGTTTGTACGCTGACCTAGACAGTATGGAATTGGGACTTTTTCACTTATTCGATCAAGTACGCAAGTGAATCGGCTAATCCGCGCCAAGGTTTTACCGCTCTTGAGAAAAGTTTCAAGGCGAGTGCAGTGCAGTAAATTAAATTAACAATAGAAATTCGGTCCACTTGATATCGGCCTGCATAGCCTGCTGACATTATAGACGAATCACGCGAAGCTACAGTACACTTGCCAGAAACCATCAATCATACGCAGTATTAATTAATTTATTATTATTTTTTACAATAGATTCACTATGAATTTCGTTAAAGCTTACTCTTTAACTCAATCATGTTTGCATGGTAACAATGATTGCATTCTTGATTTTCTTAAAGTGTAATTTGAATTAGAAACACATTCACAAAATGTTTATTTCACTTAACATGATAAAAAAAGTAGTAATCTGTATACCGTTTTTTACTTCGATATGATTTGAGAATCGTTACCATGTGAAGTCATTTGTTGCCATGGTAACATTTTGCACATCGCAGAAGAAATAGCTCCCCGATATTCTTAAAATTTCAAATAACTCATTTGCGTTACATTCTAATCGTTATTACAAGTATTGTTTTGTATGGTATGGTGCTTGCGATTGTGATTTTTACAGAGTGACTATTTGGGATAGGGGCCCCTGCCCGCGATTTGGTGCTTCGGTTCGGCTAAAAGTCTTTTAAAAGTGAAAGTTCCCGGTATGTATTATGTATAGTATGTAGTATATTCGCTTTGTTCGTAATGCGAATTTAAAAGGTCCACATTCCGAATTTAAAAAATGTTTCTACCAATCAAATTTATGACTTGCAAATTCAGAATTTTTTTGTAACCTTTGTGCACGGGTTTCGCTTCCTTTATAGGAAATATGGTTATTTCAACTAACATGATTAATAGATCTGTGTATTTAATCTCTATAACAACTTAATTAAACCCCGTTGGTGGTTTACTTTCATATTCAAATACATTCTGTACACGGTGGTCCCAAAACAGTAATACTTTCACACGTACGTATGATATATGTATTTTTTTATTTTTAAAACTCATTGATTTGATTGAATAAAATTACTTCTTCTACTTCTTCTTCCTTATTGTAGACCTATGTGGTCTGTTCTCCAGAGAGTTGCTCCTCCTGTGACTGTAGTGGCGGTACTCCCGTAGAAGCCCAGAAGTCCGGCTTGCGTAAGAAATCTTGAATCAAAACCCCCAAATCTAAGTAATCATGTTCCCACATAAACCAACAACCCACCAAATCACCTTCCAACAATGTTACCATCAGACGTAAGAGGAATAGCCACAAGAGCTGAACCTCTGTAAGCCAGAAGAGATTTTGATTCAAAATTACTTACGCAAGCCGGGCTTCTGGGCTTCTATTGGAGTACCGCCACTGCCTGTGAGGTAGATTCCCAGCTCTCCTTCCATCTTTTAGGAGATCTTCCACGAGGACGAGTCCCATGAGGTTGATTATGCAATGCAATATAGGGGTGTCTGGTGGAGTCCATTCTTTGAACATGACCGTACCAGTCCCTTTTTCACTGTCTGCTTCATCTTATAATATCCTCAACCTCACATATCTCTCTTATTTTGGTGTTCCTCACGTGATCCCTTAGTGTCTTGCCTGCTATTGTCCTCAGTGTCTTCATTTCGGAAGTCCTCAAAAACTTGTTTGGTTTAAGTTACTTACTAACTAAAAATCAAGTCGTCTCCCCTAAGGGGAAGGCAGAAAGAATGACCAATGTATCCACCAGATGTCGTTGCAGTCGTGACAATACAATAAAACACAATAGTAATTGAATAAACGAATTTAGCAAGCGTATGCTCGCTCGCAATTTGACGTGCTTTCTTTCTTCGTTAGCTTGTCTCTATTCACAGCTTGATGTAAGTCTTACCTCCACGCCATCTCTCTTGGTCTCTCGCCAGTGTTCTCCAGGCCCTTCCCACCGTCCGCACAATATCTTCGCTCCACCTGGTTGGGGCTCAACTTTGGCCTTCATTCAGTAACCCTCTGGCTCCATCTTCTATCATCCCGTCAACACACGTGATCAGCCCTCTGCCACTTCATCCTCGCAATATGTATCCCTACTAGGTGAGCCTGGTGCGTCTTCTAATCTCCACGTTGGGTATATGTTTTTTTTACGTTCTTTAAGTCTAAACAAATCTAAATATATTGTATAAACTGTGTTTTAGGTAATATTTTTTTTAACGCATCCCTTGTGTTTATTGTAAAATTTATTTTACAAATGAAAGCTTAAAAAACACGACGGATAATATTTTATCTGTATAAGTTTTTCATATGTTTGTTGTTTTAGTGTTACATCAACTCAAAACAACGCGTAAACTAAATTCTCGCTTTCGCTTGTGTATAAAATATGAAAATAATTTTAGAGCTTTTCCGGGAAACTGTTTTTCACATTCTCCATTTTCACATTTCGCCTTTGGTATTTTGTTTTGAAATAATTAATTTTTCGTGTTAACACGGAGCTTTGGAGCATTTACCAAATATTAACTTGTTTTTTTTCAGCATACTATTATACGGACAGTTTAATGATCCTAACTTTACCATCAAAATTGATAATATTTCCAAATCTCATCTCTCACATTAGACAGAAATTGGGATTAAAAACATTTATACTTATATAAATAAACAGCGTTTGTATATAAAAATATTATTCTTTTAAAACTAACTGGAGGCCACTAGGTCCTGTCCGACTCCCAGCTGTCTTTCCATCTCTTGGATGGTTTTCCAGGCCTTCTTCCCTCGGGTTTTCTATGTAAGGAAAGGTGTGGTTATCTTTGGGTGTCAATTCTTTTCACGTGGTCCCTCCAATATCTTCTTTTTTGTCTTCCCAAATCTGACAACATCCTGGATATATAGAAAGAAAATTATATTTACATAAATTCAATTACATTCGAATACATTATTATATATTTAATATAATATTTTTCCTTTGTATTTTTTTGAGTTATGAAAACTTGTTTTCAATTTTTTTTGTAGTGCGCAAATTTGTTGGGTCGTTTGGGATGTTTCTTTGCAAGATAAAAAAGTTTTCCTTTTTTTCTAACGGATAAAAGGTCCACGAGAAATATATTGCTCATGTTTCCTATGTTTGGATATTTTTTTAAGGAAAGATAAGATAACAATAATAACCCAAAGATTTCGAATTAAATTTCAAAATTAAATTAAACATTTACGTCATTTGCTAAATAGTTGCAAATATTGTAATTTAAAGTTTTTATTATTATTAAATAAGTGTAATTGATATTTTCCCTGTAGCGTTATATGATATTATATTGTTACAGAAAAAATAACTCTAATGTGTACTGCGTTCAGATGTTTTACAGTATTGTAAAAATACTGTTTAAAATAACACTTAACATTTTTTCTAAAACACGGGCTTTCTTTTGTAATATTTCATTTCGTATAATTTTAGGAACCTAAAAAAACGTACGTTTATTGTTGGTTGAACAATGATTTAACATTTCGTATTTAACAGTATCTATATCTAGACATCAATGTTTTAATATTCTATAGGGGTGATTTGTTTTTCCTTGCTGGGGTTTTTTCAAATGTCGCAATTGTAATGACATTCAGTAATGATATTCTTTTAAAAGTAATCAGTTGTTTTAATTTTATGCAAATAATACTTTGTTTATAATTTTATACAAATAATACTTTCCTTAAAATTTGTGATATCATAACAGTGTAATAAATTTTAACAGTTAATAATGTTGAAGTGAGCAGTTAATGGTGTTTCGGCTAATAGAATGGACTATTCAATAGTTTCTGAATATCTTCTTCTCGTTTTAGACCCTTGGTATGTTCCTATTATTAGGCTGGCCTATCTTGGGAAGTCGACTCCCAGCCATCACTCCATCTTTTTGGTAGTCTTCCGGAGGGACGGAAGCCATCAGGAATCTGATACAACACGTATGGGATGGGATTCTGGAGGGATCCATCCTCTGCACGTGCGCATGCCACTGTCTTCTGCGTCGTCTGTCCCATCCGACAATATCTCCCACTTGTAGATTTCACCGGCCTGGATATATGTTAATATTGCTTAAAGAACTGAAGCCCAATAAATATTTAAGGTGTTACTCTTTGAATGGAATCTCATAATAAAAATAGTTTATAATAAATATTCGAAGTATTGAACTTTAATAGTAAAATGCTGCCATTTCGTAAGATTTTTTCAAGCGATGACGGTATATACAAGCGGTTATGGAAATCTCTCCGCAAACTTGTTTTAATGTCAGTTTAATTGCAATCGTAATAGTAAAAAGGAGTCCTCCGAAGTGTTGTCTTTTTCTTTTTATTTTCCATTAGAATTCACCAGATGCATTAGGCGGACAATTAATGTCAAGGAAGTGAAATAATTCACTCTCCCGATAGCCGAGGACCCGCCGATTCGTCCTTGAGCAAAAATTTGACTAAATTATTTGAAATATGTAAAAAAAATGTAATCCCAACCGGTGCCATTTTAAACAACGCATTACATTTAATTTCCACATATTTATGGTGACATGTTTAATTTTCGCTATTATAAATTAATTGGAATTAGCTAAACGTACGTTATTACTAGAGGTGGGTTTCCTTTATTATTCAATACTTTCGATATAAAAAATAATAAAAACGTTTTTAATTTAATCTATGGTAAGGCCAGCCTTTTGCCCAGGTACCAAGTCTCGCAGCCGTATAGCAAAACACTTCCACATCAATGTTTTTATTAGTTGTTTTCGGAGGTTTAGGTCTATGTTATTGGACTCGAATATTTTAGCTTTCTTGTTGAAGGCAAGTTTAGGCTGGTGGATACGACTATCAACGTCTTTCTTTGATCGACCATCCCATGTATAACTGTTATCCTTTTATGTACCCCTCACTGTTTCTCTCAGGAGTGTTGGGTTTCAACACTCTTGAAGCTCGTCGAATGATCTTTCTGGGAAAGCATTTTTTTAAACTGTTATCCGGAGGTGTTTTCAATCCAGGAGTGCTGAGAGAGCTAAATCTGTACGTTCCCCATAGTTATAGCAGAGCAAGGGGGCATATATTATTTTATGCCCCAAATTGCCGCACAGAGGCCCTTCGAAGTTCTCCTGTATTGAAGGCGATTCGTCTCTTAAATGAGGTTGCAGAAGAGATAGACCTCTTTGGATGCAATTATGGCGAATTCGTAAATGCCATTATGATAAAGGCAGCAAGCAGATAACTTGCTTTTCCTATTCATAAGGTTCTATGTATATTTCCTTTGATATTCTTTTTTTTCACCCTTTACATCGATGTGGCTTGCGCTGTAATGATGTAAGGAGATTTTTCAACAAAATAATAATAATAATAATGTAATGCTGCAACCTAGGGGATTATATGATATATATTTTTTGAGTTTTACCATACATAATAATAATAAAATATTAGTGGTCTACGAGACGAAACGCCTTGATTGTGATCCTGGAGACTTGGGTTTAATCCTGTACAGTGTACACAACCTGATATATTCTTATAATAGTGTGCTATTTCTGCTCATACTAGAGATTGTGTAGTAAATTCTTATACAATTTATTTATACTCTTGTTGTTAGTGTTTTATGAAAGAACCTAAACATAAAAATGTCTAAGATGTTTATGACGAGAAAATAACTACAATAAAAATTAAAAATAAATGCGTTTGTACATTCCATACATATTATTAAATAACAAAAATAAAGTATTCTTGGAAATATACAAAATTTAAAATTCAGCAATGTCAAACCAGATCAACAACCTACTTAGCATATTAGTGAGATTATTTAAGTGATTCCGATGATAATTTGAATTAGTCACATCCGAAACATATTTGTGAAGAGTGTATTATGAAAATACAATATTTTTCAAAACAGATTTCAAACCGATTTTATTTTTTATATAAATATATTTTTTTTTATTCTTTAGAAATGTTCAATCGATCGAAGCAATTGAATCAAATCGATTATTTTATTCGGTATCTTCCATCACTAGTATGTACCCGAGTACATACAAAAGTATTTTATTACAACAACCTATGCTCCCCGCAGAGTTTTCGTTTACTTTGATGTGAATGTATCCGGATTCAAAGCTGTGGATGTTTTATGCTTGTTGGTCATTAGATTAACGTTAACAGATCATTGTGTCAAAAATCACATTCCGACTTATACAGGCTGACTCCAAACGACGTGTATAATGAAAGTAAATCTTCGACAAAGGGGCTATTGATTGTCTTATATCCCACGATGCAGAACCAACCTGCCAATGGTTATGCCGGTAGTATACATGTGATAGGTAGCTTTGTGATAGGTCTTTCTCTACAAGAAGTCTACACTGCCCCTTGGTGGGTGTGTTCTGATCTACTTTTCTGTTTATTATGTGTCTTTTATAAATACTGTTTTTTTTTTATTCATTTCTGCTCTTTCTAAAACCTGTCCTCCATCCATCCCATCCCAATTTATTCATTCTTACTTAACAACTTCCCGCCTCCCTCATACACCATCTTCTTCCTGTTTTAAAATTTAGTTTGTTATATATTTGTCCTATTGTGTATTGTGAATTAATGCGTGTTTTATATAATTTTAATGTGTTTTTTTTTTTTTACTAATTTAAGGTGTGCTTTATATAATATTTACTTCGATTTTATTTCATAATAAAGAGATGTGAGGCCGCGCGGGAGATATATAAGGTTAAAAGAATAGATTAAATATGGTCTGTCACCCTTTTGATTGATGACAAGAAAAGGCTTAATTAAATTAACGTAAGTCCCGGATGGACAAGGAACAGGCCTAGATAGTGCAGCGAGACTGACGAAAGGGCGTCGCTGCGTCCTATAACAGTCTCGGGTGGTGGTGGGAACCTTATATATAGGTCTTTCTCTAACATCACACCAGACCAAAGACAGTGTGACAATCACACTGCTCTCGCCGGTAATCGAACCCGGAACCTTCGGGGTGGCAGTCAATGCACTTACCACTCGGCCACGTCAGTAATAAATGTCGGCCACGTAAGGAGTCGGAAAAATTAACGTGCGTGCATGACACGATGTATTTAGATATGTAGAGGAAGCGATAGAAGTATGACAGGACAGAACAATGTGGCTGTCTATTATTTCTGTCTACCCCTTCCCTCTATTCCTACCTCCCCCCAGGGGAGACTGCGTGTTGGTTAGTTAGTAGTCGATACTACTTAAACCGTGCGTTATTTATTTTTTATTCTTACTCTAATTTATGTTATTTATGTATTAATTTTGTATATTCTTTTGCTGTTGTATTGCTATGTGTGTACGGCGGGACATCGAGGGAGGATCGCGTATCTTAAATGTGGCCTGGGTACCCCTTGGTTGCAAATATTCACTTTTTTTTTTAACGTAAGTCCCGCATGGACGGGGGACGGGCCTAGTACTCAAACCGTGTCCACTGTCGTTATTCAAATATTTACTTTTTTAATTCCGAACGTGCGCATTAACACTTTATTGCGAGTTTCAGAGAGGAAATCATAGTAGATGCGTACCAAGTACCTGCGATCATTATATAACAAACAGGTTACATTCATACCTACAAAAACGTAAACAAACTATAATGTTTTATATCATTATTCCGTTATATGTATGCAAATATATAATAGGTTCGTACATAATATTTATTCGTTTAGGATGACTCAAATATTTTACTAAGTAGGCAGTACAATTTGCATAATGTATGTATCTTGTGGTACTTATAATCTGTAACTTATGATATTTTACACATCTGTGATTTAATTAAAATGTATTTATCACGTTTTTTGTGTTACAATGAGTCTACCATGTTCAATGATTGAGAGTTTAATTATGTATAAATTAACCCTAAGATGTCCACAAGATTGTGGAAAAAAGCATGTCTTTCTTGCCTACACTACGCAAAAATAATAATCAATATAATCTTGAAGTACTGAACTGTTATATTCTTGATGATTGAAATCAATAGTAACTTTTGTTAAGTAATTAGGGCACAATAGATAATATGTTTCTTATTAGATTTCTTATCTAGATTATCTGTCCCTAAAATCCCAAATTAATAACACGGTCAGCGCTAGTTTCTTCCACCTAAGACGATTAAAATCCGTCAAAAGTATTCCCCATGACACTTTCAAAACTCTTGTAAATTTCTTCGTTGTGTCGCGACTTGACTATTGTAATGGAATTTATGCAAACATTCCAAAACAACAATTAAACAAACTTCAATTGGCGTTCAATGCAGCAGCAAGACTCATTAAAGGCATTCCAAAAAAGTCCCATATAACACACCATCTCAAAGAACTTCACTGGCTTAAAAGTCCAGAAAGAATCCAGTATAAACTCTGCTGAACAGTCTTCAAAGCCCTACATGGAATGGCTCCAAATTATACATCCGAACTCTGTATAACGGACAGCCTCAATAAAAGGAAATCCACACTTCGCTCGGCAAACTCATCGGCAATAGGAAGATTAGTTGAGCCAAAGCGTTGCCCTAGTTCAAATTTCGGGGATCGAGCGTTTGCGGTAGCCGGTCCCATCAGCTTGGAACAATCTTCCTTCACACCTCAGATGCACAAATGATCCGATAGACTTCAGGTCTAAGCCGAAAACCCATCTATTTCATATTTATTATCCAATTTAAAACATGCATATTTTGTTCTATTATACTCGTACTTTCTAATCGATCGCGGATATCAATCAGATGCAGCGTTCACATTTAGATTTAAAACACGTCTTAATGCGCCCTTGAGGTATTTACATCACAAAAACGGCGCTTTAAAAGTTAGCATATTATTATTATTATTATTTATCAACATTAGTTAATTGTTGATGCAAAGATTTTTAATAATATATTTTATTGGTTTTTAGGAAAGCTTGTTTTCTCTATGCTAAAAATAGTATTTTCACGCAATGAACTAACTAACTAACTAACTAACCATCAAGCCGTCTCCCCGAAGGGGTAGGCAGAAACAATGGAATGCCACACTTTTCTTTCCTGACATATTTCTCTCGCTTCCTCAACATTCATACATCGTGTCATGCACGCGCGTCGATTTCTCTGACTCCTCACATGGCCGACATTCAATATTTGATTTATTTGATCGTGCCACGTTTTCCTCGGTCTTCCTGCTTTCATTATTTTGTTCATGACACCATCATTCGCACCGCATTCACTTCTTAAATTTTCATTCGACACTCTATCAAACACAGAGTATGCACACATTCGTCTAAGAGATCTCATTTCTACTGCATTTATTCTACTTTCATCCTTCTTTTGCCAGTTCCATGCTTCGCTATATTATATTATTATGTTTCACGCAATGATACATAATAATATAACACCACGAATCCAAATTATATTAGCATAAACGTACATATCAAAATATAACCTTACCTAACTAATAATTAAAATCATTTGGCATTGAAGATACTAGTAAAAAAATCTACGTTGGCTGTTAATTTTTATCTAGCAATCATTACAAATCAAAAATTTACTTGATAAATATAAGTGGCAACAATTATACATAGTATAATAAAACACCCGAGGTAATGAAATATATCTGAGAATTAATGGTTTTAGAAAACAAATTACAGTTATATTTTTTTGCTCCAGTTGAATAGGTCATAAAAATTATTGAAATTAACAGATTGGCTAGGGCAGTTGCACCTCATGAGGGATCTGGAGCTTCCAAAGACAGTATTATTTAACAACTCAGTAGGACGAATCGCAATGGCTTGATGAAATCGTGGGAAACTATCAGGCCCTAGAGCAGCAAAACTAGAAAGTGGCAACCAAGGACATAGCAGGATGTAGACCTTCTTGGAGGAAGCTAAAAGACAGCCATGATTGTAACGATACTTATACAGCTGATGTCGTCTACTGCTGGACATAGGCCTCCTCCATGCCTCTTATCTTGTGCCTTCTGCATCCAATCACCAGCATTTTTTCTTATGTCATCAGACCAACGTGTGGGGGTCTCCCTCTCCTTTTCTTGTCTTCAGAAATTCTCCTTGATAGAGACGCTATGGATGATGAAATCAATAAAAATCACAGCGCACGGATTGGGATGGTCTCGAGTTTTAGTTTTGAGGTGGATAAATTTAAATATCAAACTAATTCTAACAAATATTTCTTCTATATTCGCCATAACTTGTGTTGCAGATTTATTGAACAATGTTTATTTCTTTGTAGATAACACTAACTTTATGAAAATACAAACATGTTTCGGACACAGAAGCCCTTCATGAGTGATTTATTAGTTTTTGCATATACAAAATAAATATTAACTATTTTTTTCATGAATATGGTCAGTTTTGACAGACACATCTGTCAAAACTGACCACGTTCATGATTATTTTTGTGTTAATATATATTTTGTATTATATAATCAAAAAACTAACAACACTGATAAAAGGCTTCTGTGTTAGAAACATGTTAAAATAATGAAAAAAAATATGTATACAATATAATTTTTTATTATTATTATTTATATTTAAAATAAAATAGAAATAAAAACACTGCACTTTGTTTTTCACCACTATGCGGTTATTTTAATTGACGACTAGTTTCGCTTGTACCCAAGCTTCCTCAGGGCTTCGTAATAACAGGTGAAAAACAAAGTGCGGTGTTTTTATTTCCATTTTATTTTAAATATAAATAATAATAAAAAAATTAAATGTCTTACCACAAAGTGAATGCTTCATACGAAAATTTAAAAATACAAAATTTCTTTATTATTACATATTTAGTGGGCTTCCACTTGTGTTTAAATTCGACCGGTTTCGGCAGCATGCTGCCATCTTCTAGTCATCATCTTGCTGCCATGTATTTAACCCTTCAGATTAATAATTGAAAATTCAAGACCACGCAGGGTTAATTTGTTTAGGTACTCATAAGTTTATATCAGCGAAATGTAGTTATAATTTATTGTACATAAATGAGTTGTCGTACTGATGGGTAATAACTTTTCATTCGTTGGAATGGATTTTCCTGTCATCGTTTATCTCATGCAGGTACTGCGGCACCTCGTGATAGCTGGCCATGAGTTTTATTTGAGTGTCTGTCCACCAAATTCCGAGGTACCTGCGGGACTGTCATACTGAGTAATCGCGCTTGTTCATGACATGTTAATTAGATAACTCCCAGAAGAAGCTTCGCCATCTTATTTCGTCACAGAATAAAAATAATCGATTAGATTAACATGGCCTTTATTACATTGTATAAAATACAGGTTAGCACATACGTGTTATGTTTTATAAATAATTTATTTATTTATTTAAATTAAATTATTCTTCTTCTTCTGCGTTACAACCCTTGGTGGGTCAGGCTTCCTCCAAGAAACATCTCCATCCCGTCCTGTCGCTGGCAGCCTCCTCCCAGTCTTGCTGCTCCAGGACCTGACAGTCTATGTTCCTTAAAAAAAGTACTATTCAACCATCGCAGTCTCGGCCTGCTGACAGTAGTTATTAATCGGTAGCATTTTTATTAATCGGTAGCATTATTTAAAAACCTTTTATATTTACTTTAATAAAAAAATATCTACACTGTACGAACAAAGGGTCTGCTAAGAACATCTAAGATGAAGGTCCTAAGATCCATTACGGGAAAACGATAAGAAAAACATGAGAAAAAGAGGATATCGATCGGTGGAGTAGATCCGGAAGAAGATACTGGAAGGACCATGTAGCCAGAATGGATAGTGACAGACTCGCATATACAACCGCTTACGAAATCCCTTCCGGACACCACCCTCTCGGAAGAACAGGAGAAAAAACTAAGAGAAGGAGGGACAGCTGGTCCTCGTCTTCCAAAGGAACATTATTTCTGTGTCACAGATCATCAGATTTATTAAAAGAAGAAGAAGAAATATATCGTTCTTCTTATGCTTATTTCGCTAGAATAATACTAAATCTTAAATCGGACGTTAGAATATTTACACACCATTCATTTCATTGTTTTCCCAGCGAGATGTCATTCGAAATAGACCTCTTTATAACTTATTCGTGAATACTTATATGACAAGGTTCCACGTGGGAGACACGTGTACAAG
The DNA here is from genome assembly GCA_022606425.2 of Lepidostoma basale. Taxonomy (NCBI): domain Eukaryota; kingdom Metazoa; phylum Arthropoda; class Insecta; order Trichoptera; family Lepidostomatidae; genus Lepidostoma; species Lepidostoma basale. The sequence continues at coordinate 2,235,568 of JAHDVF020000333.1, read as the reverse complement.
TTGAATTACAAGTTTGACTATTTCGGCGACTTTTACAACAATTGCGGTTTTAGCCTTGGAAATATTTGTGGACACGTGTAATTATGATAAAGAAAATATACAGGTTAGCGTCCTATTTTCATTCGCATGGTTATATAACCATGTGACATCCTTATTTTGCAAGTTCCATGCTTCGCTTCCACACATAAGGGTCGGTACTAGAACACCATTGCACTGATATTTTTTTTTTTTTACTTGATGCCTTCTTCTTCTTCTTCTTCTTCTTCCTCAGCCTATTCTCGTTCACTCCTGGACAAAGGCCTTCTCCATTCGCTTCCATGTCACTCTGTCCTGTGCAGACTGCATCCAGGTTATTCCGACGTGTCTGTTCAGATCATCCTTTCACCGTAGTTGCGGTCGCCCTGCACTTCTCTTTGCCGTCCACGGTCTCCAAGTCAGCAGTCTTCTTGTCCATTTTTCATCTGAGCTTCTGGCTGCGTGACCTGTCCATTGCCATTTTAGAGTCGCCACCCGGTGGGTGATGTCAGTGACCTTTGTTTTTTCTCTCACCGTATCGTTTCTGACTCTGTCTCTTAGGCTTGTTCCTAACATGGTTGTTTCCATGTCACTTTGGGTCACTCGTAGTTTCTCGGCACTTTGTTTGGACAATTTAACAGTTTCAAGACCATAAGTACCAACTGGCAGAACGCAGGCTTCATAGACACTTCGTTTCAGGTTGATCGGTATTTTCCGGTTTTTAAGGATGTAACTCATTTTTCCGAAAGCTGTCCAGCTTAGTCCAATTATTCTTTACTTTATGCCTATTTTACTTCAACCACTCACATTTTGTCGTCTACTTATTACTTAAGTGAAGGTATAAATATGCTCATAAAAATTAAACAAACGACATTCTAATTAATTGAAATTCTGTGTTTTAGACGATTAAATTTTGAAACAAATTAGATTAGTTTAGCTTGCTTTTAGAATCTTCTTTGTCTTGTTTCAATGTCCTTTAGGTTTCTGCACGAACAACTTGTGTCCTTATTGAATTATCCAGTCTAGCCAACAATTATCCTGGCTCTCATTCGCTGCGGTAAATGGCGGTTAAAAAATAAATAAACACGTCGCAATATGACGTAGGAATACATTTAAATTAAGAATTTTCTTTTACACGTTGGTACACTTGTACCTTGTTTACAAACAATTTCGCGGTCGCGCCAATCACGAGTTAAGCACACTATTAATGTATGAATAACCGTAAAAAAACAATAAATACGAGTAGTTGTGATTCAAAATCGAACGTAATATGTCTAACGGTATAAGTAAGTTGTTTACGTATTATTTTTTCATTTTTTTTCCTCTTATTTAACCACTTTAATAATATACTAAATTAAAAAAAAGCAACTCTGACCATGATCTTGGCCCCAAGACAAGATTTGTGAAGTGTTATATCTGGTCCGCTTTACTTTAACTTTAAAAGTGCATATTGATAGCTTTTAAAAAGTGGACGTATAGGAGAATGCTCAAGATACCACGAACAACGAGAGTGACGCACGAGGAAGTGCTGAGAATCAGCCCCTTACTTCAGTATACAACACCAACAACAAACCATCCCGCCGTTTCCCCGTAGGGGTATTCAAAGAGAATAGCCCGCCACACTACTCAATCCTGACCCATTCCCCCCCACCACATTCATACAGCGAGTCATACACGCACGTCGATTCTCCCGACTTCCAACATGACCAACCTTTAAAATTTTGATTAATTTGGTCATGCCATGTTTTCCTCGGTCTGCCTCGACTCTGTAGTCTATTTACATCATTAACGTATATTTTCTTAACCATTCTTTCTCCATCCATGCGCTCTATATGTCCGAACCAACGCAGCGATCCTTTCATTATTTTGTTCATAAAACCTTCTTCCGCTCTACATTCCTTTCTTATATCAGCATATGAGATTCTATGAGATTCGACTCATATTTTATCTACAATATACATAGCTGTAAAGCTCTTTATAAACCTCATAGTTTTATTATGTTCCTTTGAATTTTCCAGTGTGTCATAAGAATCACGTGCCCACGAAATTATCCTTTTCGTAGGAAAAAAATATATCTGTATTCGGAATCAAATTTCCATTACTTCGGAAGTATTGTATGTATGAATGCTGGAATAAATTATACAGTATATTTGTTTCGTTTTTCGTTTGTTTTTCACGAATACGATTTAGGACATGTTATGTTTTTCATGAGATTTTCTTTCGAGTACACACATGTTTACAGTAACTTATTGTTGAATACAAAGGTAATTTTTTTTTTACTTATGTTTCTTCGCTTTACATAGTTAAGAGTATGAGTCCCAAATACCCTTACACATTATCTTAGTGTTTAATTTTCAGAGTCTTGCTTGCAAGGGGTGCTCTTTGATGTGAAATCCCAAAATAGTTAAAATAATTACATATATTATAAAATATCCGTTAAAATCCAGTCCTGGTTTAGGGATGTTAATTTAACTTATTATCATAGATTAGTAGGTTAAGTAACGTCATTTTTTAAATAAATATTTATTTATTCTGCGTGTAAAACAGTTCATCATTATTTTGTTTTTCGGATTCATATTAAATTATGAAAGAGCTGAAGGTTGGATGTAGGTGCCAAAATGAGCGGAGTGTCAGTAAGCTGTCTCTTGTATGCGGATGACGCTGTATTACTTGCAAACAACGAGTATGAACTACAAGTCCCGGTGAATAGTATATACGAGTATGAGGTATGCATGCGAAATGATCTGATGATGAATGTGAATAAGTCCAAGGTAATGATTTTTGAAAACGAATAAATCATGACAGTCTGCAACGTTAGCGTGAATGGTGAAAATTTGGAGCAAGTAGATGAGTTTGTGTATTTATGTAGTATGTTTACAAAAGATGGGCGAATGGAGAGGGATATTAAAAGAAGGGTTGGGGCAGGCAACAAAGTGAATGGTGCACTAAAAGTTGTCAACGCAAACAAAAACCTATCCACAAAAACTAAATTTGCAGTGCACAATGGTGTTCTTGTACCGACCCTTATGTATGGAAACGAAGCATGGAACTGGCAAAAGAAGGATGAAAGTAGAATAAATGCGGTAGAAATTAGATCTCTTAGACGAATGTGGGGATACTCTATGTATGATAGAATGTCAAATGAAAATATAAGACGTGAATGCGGTGAGAATGATGGTGTTAGGAACAAAATAATGATTGGATCATTAAGATGGTTTGGACATATGAAAAGAAAGAATGGTAAAAAAATAAATATGTTAACGATGTAAATGGAACCAAAAATAGAGGAAGAACAAGGAAAACGTGGCACGATCAAATAAATCAAATATTGAATGTCGGCCACGTGAGGAGTCAGAGAAATCGACGCGCGTGCATGGCACGATTCATGAATGTTGAGGAAGCGAGAGAAATATGTCAGGAAAAAAAGTGTGGCAGTCCATTATTTCTGCCTCTCGGGGAGACGGCGTGATGGTTAGTTAGTTATTAAACAATATTTATTACTTTGCAAAACAAGTAGTATCGTCTGAAGTATGCAGAAAGGTGTTTTTAATTCCGTCACTCTCCGAGGCGCTTTACAGAAGACACGGCGTCTCTACGATTTTTTCCTCGGATGAACTGTTAGTGACATCTCAAAACCGGTCCATCAGTCCATTCATTTTTTGGAATTGCTCCGAGGACTCTGCACTTTGCAGTGGCGAGCAAATTGGCGGTGGGGTGATCACCGCGGACGGGCGGCACGGACCACTACAGTCCGGACAGAGGAATGTGTCGATTTCTCGTTTTGGTCGAACGCTACCAATTAGCAACGGCGTTGTTTAAAAAATGCATTATTTAAGATTTTTTTAACTCCGAAATATATTATATTTTCACATTATAAAATAAATAAAACAATTCTACTAACTAACTAACCACCCGTTTTCCCGGAGGGGTGGGGTAGACAGAGAGGATGGACCGCCAAACCGTTCTGTCCTGACGTACCTCTACATTCGTTCTTTTCGTTTAATTTATTTATAGTAAAATAATGAAATAAAAAAGGAATACATTAATACATCGAAACCTGCAAGCTCGTCGATTTTTCCGACTTCGAATATGGCCGTAACTATCTAACCAGCCATCACGCCGTAGGCAGAAACAATGGACTGCCACACTTTTCTTTTCTGACATATTTCTCTCGCTTATTCAACATTCATGCATCGTGTCATGCACGCGCGTCGATTATTCTGACTCCTCACGTGGCCGAAATTCAATACTTGATTTATTTGATCGTGCCAAGTTTTCCTCGGTCTTTCACTATTTCTAGTTCAATTTACATGGTTAACATATAATTTTTTTACCATTCTTTCTTCATTCAATCTTTCCATACGTCCAAACCATCTTAATGATCCTTTCATTATTTTGTCCATAACACCATCATTCGCACCGCTTTCACTTATGATATGACCGTCTTTTAACAATTTATTAATTTGGTCGTGCCATTCTTTCCTTGGTCGTCCCTGGCTTCTTTTTCTACTCACACTGTTTGTATAGAACTTCATAACTATTTTTCTCTCATCCATTCGTCTCGTATGTCCAAACCACCTCAGGAATCATTTTATAATTTTATTATAATATTATGCAATCATCGACTTTATCTTTCTTCATTATTTAGTAGTTCCGTATTTTATGTATGTGATATCATTTTTACGGCAATTTTCCTACTTGTATCCTTCTTTTGCAAGCTCCAAGCTTCACATACATAATATTTAAGTTTCTTCTGTATTCGCGGGGTTTCCACTCTACCAACCTTCTGGTACACATATCGTCTACCAATCTGGCAACATGTCCCATGTATGACCACTGTAGCTTATCCACACTTCCGACGCCAGCCGTTACTTCCGACCATCTACGTATCTCAGTATTTCTTATCTTAAGGACTAAAATTTTAATGAAAATTATAGAAAAATATGCGGTGATAGTAAGGTTTGATATTTTATTATCATATAATACGGTAGAACGATATACGACAGAATCTCAAATGCTGATATAAGAAAGGAATGCAGAGCGGAAGAAGGTATTATGAACAAAATTATGAAAGGATCGCTGCGTTGATTCGGACATATGGAACGCATGGATGGAGAAAGAATGGTTAAGAAAGTATACGTTAATTATGTAAATGGGGTACGAAGTCGAGGCAGACCGAGGAAAACATGGCATGACCAAATTAATCAAATTTTAAAGGTTGGTCATGTTAGAAGTCGTAGGAATCGACGTGCGTGTATGACTCGTTGTATGAATGTGGAGGAAGCTAGAGAGGTTTGCCAGGATAGAGTAGTATGGCGGTCCATTCTCTCTGCCTACCCCTGCGGGGAAACGGCGTGATGGTTTGTTGTTGTTGTTGTATAATATAATTAGTGACGTTAGTTTAGAGTGAACTAAAAAATGTAAAGATAAGCGTGGGATTCAAGCATACTCGTATATACAAGTTCCAAAAAATTGTCAGATGTAGTGGTCATAAGAAGGGCGCAATGGGTAATGTTGTTAAACATAAAGCGATCGCTCAACCCAACCAATGACAGATCATAAGTCCTGTAAGCGCCTCAGCCACCACATTCTGTTCCCAGAAAAACAATTTACATCTTCGTCTCTATTGAGATACAATTAATCCTTATAAATAACATTATATCCCAACGAATAAACCATTTAGTGTTTATATTTCATGCATTGCGTTTGATACTATGTATAAACGAGATTGCATTAAACTTGGTTTTGTTCGACCATAAAATTTAATGCCAATGCATATATCGGAGTGTTTTATTGTTAAATCTTAGGAAAAATTAATAAATGCGTGACCACACGTACAGGAAAATTGAAATATTATATATCTTTCGTATGAAGCACTTGCTTTGTTGTGTAGCATTAATACTGATGAAAATGTCTGTTTTCTAGAAGCTTTATTACATGTTATATAATATTAATGGCATGTTTCGCTTCTCTAAGGCATTATCAAATGTTTGCTGCAATCAATATTTGCAGGTGAAAAATAAAATAAATCTTCTAGAAAACGAACGTTTTCATTCGTATTAATTATTATGGAGTTTTACATCGTTTTACATCGAAGGATGAAAGTAGAATTAATGCAGTTGAAATGAGATCTCTTAGAAGAATGTTTGGATACTCTGTGTATGATAGAGTGTCGAATGAAAATATAAGAAGTGAATGCGGTGCGAATGATGGTGTCATGAACAAAATAATGAAAGGATCATTAAGATGGTTTGGACATATGGAAAGAATGAATGAAGAAAGAATGGTAAAAAAATTATATGTTAACCATGTAAATGGAACCAGAAATAGAAGAAGACCGAGGAAAACGTGGCACGATCAAATTAATCAAATATTGAATGTCGGCCATGTGAGGAGTCAGAGAAATCGACGCGCGTGCATGACACGATGTATGAATGTTGAGGAATCCAGAGAAATATGTCAGGAAAGAAAAGTGTGGCAGTCCATTCTTTCTGCCTACCCCTTCGAGGAGACGGCGTGATGGTTAGTTTGTTAGTTAGTTACATCGTTGTTTCACCAAACAATAAATATGTTGTAGCATCATTGTAAAATAATTATTGTATTGAAATTAATTAATGTTAAATAATTTCAAAACACTTTTATATATTGTTTTTACACCACTTTATTGGTTTTAACGAACCAATCGGTTTTGCTCTCTGAAAATAAAAAAAAATTGTAATAAATACTATTTAAATAGTCCATTTTTTTAGCCGAAACTTTTTTTAGTCCATTTTAATTTAATTAAATAGTTTAAATAATGTTTAATTTCGTTAAAACTCAACTAATGTTTGTGACTTCGACCGGTTAAACTCCAGAAGATGTCAGCGAGCTGCCGAAACCGGTTGAAGATACAAACATTACTGGTTTTAAACATATTTTTTTGTGTATTTTTTATTTTCATTATTTACAATGAACTTCTACCATAAAATTTCAATTAACGAAATTAATATTTTAAATAAGGTTGTGTATAAAAAAATATAAATGCGTTATTAATTTTTTTAAGTCTTCAATTTTTTCTACAACACTTTAGTACACAATAACATGAGTACATTGTACGTTGTTTAATAGCGTATTTTTGTATGATTGTAAAACGAATATTAACATATTTCGCGTTGATTTAATACGACACAGAAGGTCACTGGCGCGATAAAAGGGCCCATAAAACAACGTGCGCTGGTCCTAGTGCCACTAGGAATGTTCAACACTCTTGCCTATTCAAATATTATATAATATGTAATGATAATGGTGATGATATTTCGTTCTGATTTAATAAACACACTTTAGTGGGTGTGTATTGAAGCTTAAGAATAATAAATAATAAATTCATTTACATACTTAGGCTCAACAGTTATCAGTGATAATAACACCCGAGAAGAAATTGACAGAAGGATAATTTCATTTTCATTTTCATTTTCATTTGATGATAATGGCAGCAAACCGATGTTACTACGCTCTCCAAAAACAGTTAAGATCCAAATTACTGCGAAGAACCACAAAAACACTATTGTACAAGACCCTGATCAAACCAGTCCTCACATATGCCTCTGAAACCTGGGTGATGACAAAACACACTGAAAGGTCCATCGCAGCATTTGAAAGAAGGGTTCTTAGGACAATATATGGCCCAGTGAGAGACCACAATGGTTGGCGTCGTCGATATAACCGAGAGCTATTTGATATCTATAAAGAGCCCGATGTGATCAGATCCATCAAAGTAGGGCGCTTGAGATGGGCTGGTCACATAATCAGAATGGACGACGACAACCCTACAAAACGCCTCACGCTCTCAGTACCACAGGGACGTAGAAGACCAGGAAGGCCCGAAATGCGATGGATGGACAGTGTCAACACGGATGCATCGGTGTTGCAAGTGAGAAATTGGAGAATAAGGGCATCAAACAGACAAGAATGGAGGAAGCTCCTGGATTCAGCCAAGGCCCACCCAGGGCTGTCGAGCTTAGGATGATGATAATTGAAGCTTAAGCTCTCATTTTCAATATCTACAACAATTCTTTCGATAGAATTATTTCGATTTGTGTATGTAAACTGAATAGAGATGAAATTACACATGTTAATAATAGAATTATAAATTTTAGATAAAATTAAGGCGTCAACACTGAAATTCCATACAGGTGATTTTTTTAATCAATTAAAACACTTTAAAAATAACTAACTAACTAACCATCACGCCATTTCCCCGGAGGGGTAGGCAGAGATGATGGATCGCCACAATGTTCTGTCCTGACATACTTCTCTCACTTCTTCTACATTCACGCATCGTGTTATGCACCCAAATCGATTTTTCAGCCTGCTCAAGTGGCATATAGTGGCTCGGTCTTCCTGTATTTCATGTTCCATTCACAAAGCATTCTTCCAAACCATCTTAATAAATCTTTCATTATTTTACCCATTCGCACTGCATTCACTTCTTCAATTTGCATTTGACACTATTGAATACAGATTTATCACCAATTCGGTCTCCTTACGTTGCCGTCATTTAATAATTGATTGATTTGATCGTGCCGCGTTTTCCTCCGTCAGGATATTACTTTCAGAACTATCAGCTGTCCTACCATATTTTAGGAGGACGAGTCCCGTGAGGCTGATTATGCAATGCAATATAGGGGAGTCTGGTGGTGTCTATTCTTTAAACATGACCGTACCAGTCCCTTTTACGCTGTCTGCTCCATCTTATAATATCCTCAACTTCACATATCTCTCTTATTCTGGTGTTCCTCACGCGTTCTCTCAGTGTCTTGGAAATCTGAATTCTCTTAAATCCGAAATGATGATTTACGATATATTTTATATCACGTTTAATTTTAAATATTTTAATCGTTGTTAATTGATTATTAACTGCTAACTTTAGCCGATCGCTCTAGGCGTAACAGTTACGAAGTTAAGTCTCACATGATTTGGCTAACAAAAACCCCGGCAAGAAAGTCCCATATTACTTATACTTTTTAACCCACGAATCGTTCTGCCCCATTAACCTTTTCTCTGTCCCCAATTTCTTCATCCGTTCGTGTCTGCTATTCATATCGACACGTATCAAAATATTTATTTTTACCAACAACCGTCGAAATATCAGCAAGCTTTTATTCGAAACCTTTCTGCTCATTATCCCCTGTTACGTGTCTTTTGGTCGTAATGTTTTCGCGCACCGAACAATACGGAACATTCGGTATAGCATTTTTGTTCCCAGCCGTAGAGCATCTCGTGAGAAGATTTTTTTTTGTCTAAAGTACCTGTCCGTAGAAAGAAAGGCGAATGGTTAGTAATACGAAGTGATGTAGCAAGAAACGGAGACGTAATGGCGAATCCTTCCGAGTTCTTTTGCCAAAATCATTTAGTCATTTGCCAGGCAGATTTCAAGCGTCATTCCGCTCCGTATTGGTAACCATGGACCACACTTATGTAAGCGTTCATCTTTACATTTTCAATTACAGTTGTTCCTAGCATCCATCGTGGCAATAAACTTTGCTGAATGGTTACATAGAAACTGTTCAGACACTACAATCTATTATTTAAATTGTGTGCTCAGGTACAGCGGGTACAGGGTAGACGGTAAAAAGTTAGGCGGTGTGATCTAACCGCATTTTATTATATCGCAATTCACTATCACTAAGCATTTGTTTTCAATTCGATTAGCGTTAACTAACGCGATTCGCTTTTATAGCCAAAATTTTGTTTATTGCTTCTTTTTCTCTGATGCCGTTTAGTATCATTTAATTCTGTATTGCTGCACTGTTCTTATATATAATTATTATTCATGTCCTTCGTGCTGTTAGAAGATATTCTCTACCCTTTCACGTATTTGTTTTCCTTGTACACATCAGGTCGTTTGAACTCAATTACTGTATACAATATATTTTAGCTATTATATTGATTTTCATGACATGTGATAGGTAGCCAATCTATCGCAATTTTATTGTCTCGTGAATTCTACACCAGACCAAAGACAGTGTGACAATCATCGCCGGGAATCGAACCAGGAACCTTCGGTATGGAAGTCAGAGGTCTTAACACTCTGCCACGAAGGTATTATAAATGTTTAAAAAAATCGATAACTACAATATAAATAAGTATCAAATCGAAATCAAGCAAAAACATTTTTCATTATAATGTGTTTTTTTTACATTACTTTACTTAAAAATAAATATTTCAGGCTGATTAAAGACATCGATACGATTAGCAAAAAATGCGATCGAAACAAATCGTTCACGTTTGAGACGCTCATCCTGTATATGTACTCATATCACAGCGCTACCTAGGTATGCTTAATTTATATGACAGTTCAGAACAGACATTAATCCGTTAATTATAAGATGTGGATGAATGTGAAAGTATCAAATTGAAATGCGCAGCACTAACAAATCCACGTAGGATGATTAAGTATTGATAGCTGAAGCACGTAGATATTTTATATTGATGCAGGCCATTGGGCCAATATGCATTCAATTAGACACGTTTTTTGTATATTTATAATTAAAATTTAATAAATGTTATATTTTCTATTAACTATATTTACCGTGCTTTAGTAAAACGTGGAAGATCAAATCAATCAAATATTAAATGTCGGCCACGCGAAGAGTCGGAGAAATCGACATGCATGCATGACAAGATGTGGAGGAATCAATATGTCAGGAAGGAACAGTGTGGCGGTCTATTATTGCTGCCTACCCCGTCGGAGAGGCAGCGTGATACTTAGTTAGTTAGTATGTTTACTTTCTTCTCTTCTTATTCTTCCTTGTTGTAGACCTTTGTGGTCTGTTCTCCAGAGTTTTGCTCCTCCTGTGAGGTAGAATCCCAGCTGTCCTTCCATCTTCTAGGAGGTCTTCCACGAGGACGAGTCCCATGAGGGCGATTATATAGTGCAATATAGGGGAGTCTGGTGGTGTTCATTCTTTGAACATGTACCAGTATTTTTCGCTGTCTCCTCCATCTTATAAAATCTTCAACCTCATATATGTCTCTTACACATTATCGTCCTCAGTGTCTTCATTTCGGAAGTCCTCAAAACTTGTTTGGTCCTTACTGTGTCTGCCCTTGCTTCGACGCCATATGTTATTATTGGACTTACGCATGCTTTATAGATTCTCATCTTACTCTTAATGGCTATGTTTTTGTATTTCCATATTGTGGACTTTAGAGTACCAGAGATTGCAGCTGCCTTCTTTACTTGGGATTGTATTTCTTCCCGCAGATCAGCTCCCCTCACTAGGTCTATGCCTAGATACTTGAAGGTCCTGACCTGTTCTATGGGTTGATTTTCTATAACCAGGTTACATGTTTTGGGTGTTTTGGAAAAGGTCATTCATTTTGTCTTTTTTTTCATAGAGATCGTCATGTTGTATTTTTTATAGGCGTGATGTAGTCTGTCTAGCATTTTTTGTAAGTCGTTTTTGTTTTCAGCTATGATTATAGCATCTTCTGCATAACAGACCACATTGACAATTCGCTCTCCCATCCTATATTCCAATTGAAGCGTTTGGGTCTCCTCTATGAGTTCGTCCATTATTAAATTGAACAGAAATGGGCTTAGACTGTCGTCTCATTGTCGTATACCTGTCAGTACTGGGATTATTTTACTAAGTTGGTTTTACTACTATGGTAGACTTATTTTTTCTAAAACCCTGGTGTTTAAATGTTTAACACGGATAAGGGAGATATGCGAGGTCGAGGATGTCGTTAGGTGGAGAAGGCAAAGGAGAAGATACTGGTATGTACACGTGAGGAGAATGGATCCATCCAGAGATGGATCGACAGCTGCTGGGAGTCGACATCGCAGGAGGCCCATTCCTCTTAAATAACAGGCCACTTGGCCTACACTATGAATAAGAAGAGAAGAAGAATATTTATTATGATTTTTTTTAACCAATGGTTATTTTTACGCCGTTACCACCAAGAACAAGAACAATGCAAGAGTTATGATTGTGAACAATATATACATTAAAAAAATTTATCAAATCAAATCAGTTTATTAACTCAATGGACATTACAAACAGGAAAATGTTTAAGGCATCTATTAAGTACAGGTAAAATATCATAAAAATACAACAAAGTACCAGGAACGCATTAGAGATGGTTCGACATTAGGAAGACAAGATACTTTCTAAAGTCAATAGTATTTGCCCCCTGAACGTACTTTCACTAACACGAAAGACGTCGATCTCCGAGGAGACCGCGTTCAGCAGACTAATTGCTCTTCCCACCGGTGTCACCAGAGGCAGATTGGTTCTGGCGGCCGGTAGGTAAAACAAGAGGAAGAAGGGCTATTTTTTATATTGAAATCACGATAGCTATGTCTTACCATGTTTTTATTTTAAGTGTTGTAGAATCATTCATTCACAGTTATCAAGTTCGTTCCGAATCGTCCCGAACAACTATCACTTTACATAATAATATTATGTATGTATGCATTTGAATGCGCAGATTCTGAGAATCCGATTACCTGTGTAACATAGATGACATCAGACGCCGTTCTCAGATAAAGTCGGCGACACGTTTTATAAACATTAACATCCATGCAATTAGGTATAGTTCCGTGGGAATTAAGAGAATAGCAACGGAAATATGATTAGCCTCTTACTCTTCTGGGGATACCTTATCTTTACTTTGTTTGTATCTCGCGTTCTCAAATGTCAAACCTTGAATATTTTTTCTAAAATAAGATCAAGGTAACATCTCTAGTAAAAGTTCTTAGAAACTACACTGTTTATTTAGTACCTACGCTTCCATCGTCAACTTATGTACATGTATTTGCATTTTCTACACAATATTATTTTCAACGGACAGAATCTCAAATGCTGATATAAGAAAGGAATGTAGGGCGGAAGAAGGTATAATGAACAAAATTATAAAATGATCGCTGCGTTGGTTCGGACATATGGAGCGCATGGATGGAGAAATAATGGTTAAGAAAGTGTACGTTAATGATGTAAATGGAGTACGGAGTAGAGGCAGACCGAGGAAAACATGACACGACCAAATAAATCAAATTTTGAAGTTTGGTCATGTTAGAAGTCGGAAGATTCGACGTGCTTGTATGACTCGCTGTATGAATGTGGTGAAAGGTAGAGAGGTGTGCCAGGATAGAGTGGTGGGGTAGGCCCTGCGGGGAAACGGCGTGCTGGTTTGTGTTATTTCCAACTGACGGAACTCATATGCTGATATAAGAAAGGAATGTAGAGCGGAAGAAGGTACTACGAACAAAATTATGAAAGGATCGCTGCGTTGGTTCGGACATATGTAGCGCATGGATGGAGTAATAATGGTTAAAAAAATATACGTTAATGATGTAAATGTAGTACGGAGTCGAGGCAGTTCGAGGAAAACATGGCATGACAAAATTAAAATAACTGAAAATAACTATTAGATAACTGAAAATAACTCATTATTATAAAGAAGACATCTGGTCGTGTCCGTGCCTTAACCCAAGTCTCCGGGTTCAGAAGTCAAGGGTTCTGTCCCCTAGACCACCACTCGAATATAAAATAACAACTATTACACAACAGAAAGGTTTACCCTTTTTCTAAGGGTGCAAAGAAAATGACTCCCGTATGGTGTTGCTTCTTTTTATTCAATCTGTAGACGTCCGCGCCTCTTCCGTTTGTATCCATGTCGCTTTTTCCTGGGATACCTGAATCATGAACTTTGGAACGCACCACTTCGCCTGTAATTAATACGAATAAAAACGTTTATTTTCTAGAAGTTTTGTTATATTTCATGTGAATGACATGTTCCGCCTGTCTATGGCATTATTAAAATATGTTCCAAATATACAAAGATTCATACTTCGTTTGTGTTACTAAAATAAGATTCCTCGTCTCAAAAAACTCCCAAGTAATTAAATCGGATGAAAATGTCTGTTTTCTAGAAATTTTATTATTTTTTATGTAAATGACATGTTTCGCCTGTCTGAGGCTTCAAATGTAGTCCAAATATACAAAGATTCATACTTCGTTTTCTACTTAAACTAGATTCCTCGGCGTCTCAAGAAACTATTATATTTTTTGTGAATGACATGTTTCGCGTGTCTAAGGCATTATCAAATAATTAATATATATTTGATAATGCCTTAGACAGGTAAACACAAAACAGACGTTTTCTTTGTTATTGATTATATAATATATTATTTAGCGTTACATCATTATTCAAAAAACCCTAAATAAATTATACATTGTTCAACAAACCTTCCACGCAGTAATAAGATAATAATATGAATAAAAAATTAAGCTTAAGAATTAGAAAGAATCATAACATTGATATTGCATCCCTGAGGCAACTCACACTATCACGAAATATGTCGACCTCCGAGGCGACCCGATTAAGCAATAAGATTGCCCTATTCACAGGCATAACCATTGGCAGGTTGGTTCTGCAGCGCGGCAAATAAAACAATCTGTGATGCCTTTGACGAAGGTAATTATCAGGGACAAATAGACCTACATCACTCAGGACATCCGAGTTCTGTATACGGCCGCCAATCAGCTGAAAGAAGTGAACTCCCAAGTGAATATTCCTCCTTCTCTCCAATGATTGGTAGCTTAGCACAGTGTTCCGCAAACTTTTTGTGCTCAAGGTATAATACACCTATCAAATCAAGAAATATTAGAGGTACACCAAAGAAAAGAGCAATGTTTATTTAATATTTATTTATTACTAAACGAGTAAATGCAAGCACTTACTCGATACGCAGACGTGCTGTGTTTGGCGATAGCTTGTGAGCGAGGCGCGCCACGCGGGTGAGGCTGTCCCGCCCCTCGCGTAATAAAGCGCCTCGCTCTTAAAGCTCTCAGCTATTTTTAGGCGTATTATCTTCACAAAACATTGACTTTTTTCCGCGGCACACCAACTGATGACCACGGTACACCAGTGTGCCGCGGCACATGCTTTGCGGAACAATGGCTTAGCATACTTAGCAAGAATTCAGTCGGAAAGAGCCAGTGTTTAAAATTTTAACAGTAACAAAATGTAGTCTTACATAAGGTTAACCTTAAATTCATATGAAATAATGTCTTTGAACAAACGTGTTTTCTTAACTAATTTTCTCCATAAAATTATAATACACACGCTTAACAGATAAATTGATCAGTATAACTAGTTATATTGACGATATCCTTGAAATGTTCGCATTCCATTGAACTAATATTTATTTTGCATTATTCATCTAATTTTCATCTTCTCTCATACATAATGTATACAAAAAATCTGTATGTACTACATACTCGGTATACTCGTATGTATACATATATTTTGACACCTTTGTATTATACATATATGCACACTGTATTCATACATTATAACGTAACTAACTATCACGCCGTTCTAAAGGGGTAAGCAGAGAAGATAGACAGTCATTTGTTCCCACCTGATATACGTGACTTCTGATTTTTTCGATTTAATTAGTAATCTGTTAATGCCATGTTTTCCTCCGCTATCCTCGTCTTCATTATCCAATGGAGTTGTGGATCCAACCTTTCTGTATATAAGCGAAACATGGAACTGGCAGAAGAATGATGAGAGCAGATTAAATGCGGTACTGAAGAGATCCCATAGACCTGCGTCTCATATATTGAGTTGAAGATTGCTACAAAAGACCGAGCGTAGTGGAGGACGAGTGAAGATGACTTGACTGTAGTTCATATTAATAATTAATGTTTTTGATTGAAATTTCTTGGTAGAAGTTCATTTTAAATAATGAAAACAAAAAAAATATATAATGCAAAATTTCTTTATTGTTACGTATTTAGTGTGCTTCCACTTGTATTTATGTTCGACCGGTTTCGGCAGCTTCCTGCCATCTTCTAGTTTAACATTCTGGTTGGTCTAACTTCATATTAAATAATAATATTAACTAACGGTCTGGTCTTCATATTAACTAACGGTCTGGTCTAACTACATATTAAATAATATTTAAATGAAACGATATTTTTTAAGGACTGATTCCACTTTTGTCTTTATTTCGACAGCGACTGGTCCCGCTAGGCTCGCAATCGAAATGAAGAAAACATTGGAAGCAGTTATTTCAAAAACATCGTTTTATTTAAATCCTATTTAAAATCAGTGGTTTTGAAAATTCACAATTAGTTATCAAAAAATATCGTCGGTTTTTCGTAAACGATTACGTGTGGTTTATTTATGAATGGCGCAATATTTGATTTTATTACGGAAGCTGGGCGCACGTTATCTCTGACGTCACCGCCATAGGAGCCATTGATAGCGATGCCCAATCACGCGGCCAGCTGTTTCATTGGTTCGTTAGATTTAATTCACACATACGGATCACTAATATCGTAATGCCCAATGTATCGCTGGTTCTGTCCAATAGCGTGGATTCTGAAATTATTTTAAAAAAAAACTATCACGCCATCTCCAATGACATACTTCCCTTAACTCCTCGATATTCATACATCCTGTCTTGCATGAACGTCTTTTTCTCCGACTCTTCACGTGACCGATATTAAATTTAATATTTGATTGATTTGACCGTGTCACGTTTTCCTCGGTCTTCTCTTATTTCTAAATCGGTTTACGTAATTTACATAAAATTTCTTTCATTCTTTCCATGTGTCCAAACAATCTTAATGATCCTTTCATTATTTTCATTCATTCGCATCGCATTCACTTCTTACATTTTCAATCGACACTCTTTCATACACCGTATTTCCATACATTCGTTTAAAGGATCTCTCATTTCTTCTCCATTTATTCTTCTTTCCATTCTTTTGCCAGATCTATGTTTCGCTTCCATACATAAGGGTCGATACAAGAACGCCATTTTGCACTGTCATTTTAGCTTTTTTGGACAGGCTTTTGTTTGCCATTTTGCACTGTCATTTTAGCTTTTTTGGACAGGCTTTTGTTTGCGATGACAATTTTAAGTGCACCATTCAGTTGCCTGTCCCTTCTTTCAATATCCCTCTTCACTCGCCCTTTCTTTAACATACTACCAATATTATACAAACTTCTCTACTTGTTCCAGATTTTCACCATTCAAGCCAATGTTTCAGACTGTCATGAAATATTTTCGAAAATTACCTTATAATGATTATTTTGACAGTAGATAGTAACAGAAGCTAATGAAAATGTTTTTATTTTACATAGAACGTATATACATGTTGATTTTATAATAATAATAAAACGGATACTGCTTTATTCGACCTGACCAGTACTGTTACGATAACGATAACTTAATCAAACTAAACTTACACGTGTTGCTAAATTATCAAATATACCAGAAACGCTTTTTCGATGTTTAATTAATGTTTTTAATAAATTATATAGTTTTAATTGGTACTTGATTAAAGTATTCTGTTCTGGAAATGAGCGGAAATAAAATCTATAACAAGGTACCGACTGAGTGACTGCCACACCGAAGGTCCCGGGTTTTATTCCCGGCGAAACAATGTGATTGTCACACTGTTTTTTAGTCTGTTGTAGAATTTACGTGACAATAAAATGGCGATAGATTCGCTCCCGCTGGAGAGTAAACTAAATATAAAATCAGAGAACAACATATGAAGAAAGAAATACATAATAAAATAGAGGTGAGAAAGAGGGGTAGGAGAAAGTGTGAGCGAGGACGAATAGATTGTTAGAACGGTGAGTCATGCTCATTAGAAACCGATTGGTGTTACCATATAAAGTAGTGTAGATACAAATAACTAAAAGTGACTTATTATTTTAATTAAAAATGTCACACCACTAATTAAGTGCTTCATACGTAAGTTTAGATTAGATACCTGTCACATGTCGTGAGAAATAAACGCTGAATAGTTGTCTACAGTAATTGGATTCAAATAAACTGCTGTATATAAATGTGGAATGCAACGAGAAATTACCACATTAAAAGCCCAAGAACCAGCAAAAAATGTAACACTTTGCTGCAAACCAATCTCTTGGATTGAAATTAGCGAAGAAGACAAAGAAATAAACAGCTAACTATCTAAACATAACAAGCTCAAGTGATGGTAAAGAGAATAGTTAACCATACTCTTATTTCGGCTGATTGGCAGCCATGTACAAAACTCGGATGTCCTGAGTGATGTAGGTCTATTTTTTTGTCCCTGATAGTACAGATACCCTTCGTCAAAGATAGCACAGATTGTTTCATTTGCCGCGCTGCAGAACCAACCTGCCAATGGTTTTGCCTGTGGGTAGGGCAATCTTATTTCTTAATCGGGTCGCCTCGGAGGTCGACATATTTCGTGATAGTGAGAGTTGCCTCAGGGATGCAATATCAATGTTATGATTCTTTCTAATTCTTAATCTTAATGTTTTTTTTATGCTTCTCTTATAAATTCTTATAATGTAATTGCAAACGATATGGAATTATATGTCTGTAATGTTTGTGATTTTTATTCAACTAAATTAAATTAATTATCCTGAGTAACTTTTTTCGTCAACTATTAAGTTTATTTTTTTCTATATTTGCCTTTACTTTGTGTTCTAGAATTCATATTTGAATATATTTTAAACGAAAAATATTGTTTTTTCACAACAATCACTTTTGTTAAACTGATGAAGGATATTTGCGGTTCGAAACATGTATATGGACAGTGTAAAAAAATATATGGTGTTGTGTCAAATTCAAGAGCTCTTGTTATAGACAAACAGTATTGCATTCGTGACACACATTTTTATCATTGAGACTCACAGGTAAATGTGTATTTTCTTCTTACGTACAAATATGATTCGTATGAAAGTGGAATCCTTTTCATCATCAATATGATTTATTTATTCATATTATACCATAAATATGTAAGGGTGTGGGGTATAAATCAGAGATCGCCAAACTTTTATTGTAAAGATCCAGTCCGAAGAAAATGGGTTTAACGGGCTAAGTAGCTACACGTTGTTGTTTTTTATATTTTTATTTATGTGTTGTATTAATATATTGTTTCTCTTCATTTTGCTGACATGCAAAAATTATGTTTTTGTAAAATCTTCTTCTTTCCCCTCGCCTCTTCCGGCTCGGGGTCGGCTTTTCTTTTCATTTGGCACCAGGTATTTCTTTCGTAGGCAGCTTCTTCCTTAAGTCCTTGGGCCTTTATATTCCTCGGCACATTCGTCAGCCAGGTAGTTTGAGGTCTTCCTCTCCTACTAGACGCAGAAAGACTTTCTCACTACATGGTCGTGAGGTCATGCAGAACCATCCTGCCTCTGGTTGTGGCGGTGGGGAGAGCAATCAAACTGCTGAACATGATCGCTTCGTCGATCGACGTCTTTCATATTCGTGAAAGTACGTCCAGAAGACAAACACTCTTGACTTTGGAGAGTTTTATGTATTCCTAATGTCGTACCATCTCTTATGCATTCCTGGTATTATATATTTTTTTATGTTTTACCTGTTCTCAATAGATGCCTTAAACTATAGTTGTTGTTTGTAATATTTTTTGAGAAAATAAACTGATTTGATTTGAACATTCATAAATCATGTCATGCACGCCGTCGATTTCTCCAACTCTTCATGTGATCGATATTATTTATTATTCTCTTAACGTTTGAATATGTACGATGAATTTACATGCTTAGATTCAGTGAATATGTAGAGTTGCACTGAAAATGTTGGGATATTTTAAACGAACTTGTAGAGTTTTGGAGATCTCTATGTTTTGCGCACATTATACAACCCAATGGTTCGGAGCCGGCTCAAACGTGGTTAGGGATTATGGAGTCCCAACGAGGAGAGGTTCTCGCTCATGTTGGAGAGTGATTAGAAGAGATTTCTGAGGTTTTTCTCTATAAAGGAGTTCGGTACCTATCCGTGGATTCATCCCACTGCATTATTTGCTGTGAACCAATAGTCTGCAGATAAGAAAATATGATTTCACAATTACCCATTTCTTCAAATTCTTAGGGGATTCTTTGAGAACTAAGTCATATTAGAGAGTTTCCATCTTTATGTTCCGGGCGGTATCGTCGTCAGCGTTAGCACAATGTTTAATATTCTTCGTCAGCTTGTCTCCATCCACTGCCCAACGTAAGCCTCTCCACCCTCACGCCATCTCTCTCGGTCTCTCGCCAATGTTCTCCGGGTCCTTCCCGTCGTCCGCACAATGTCATCGCTCCACCTGGTTTGCCGTCTCTCGACACTTCTCCGGTCCAACCTTGGCCTCCATTCAGTAACCCTCTGGCTCCATCTTCTCTATCATCTGGCTCTATCATCCCGTCGACACACATGACCAGCCCACTGCCACTTCATCCTCGCAATGCGTATCCCTACAACGTTTAATATCTCAACATTCAAATCCAACCTGCCTTTTAGAATGCCCGAGGGAAAAACAATCACACTGCTGAACATGATCGCTTCGAAGATCGACATTATTCATGCTGAAGAAGTAATGTTTAGGATGAAAAAAAAAACTAACTAACTAACCATCACACCGTCTCCCCGAAGGGGTAGGCAGAAAGAATGGACTACCACACTTTCCTTTCCTGACATATTTCTCTCGCTTCCTCAACATTCATACATCGTGTCATGCACGCGCGTCGATTTCTCTGACTCCTCACATGGCCGACATTCAATATTTGATTTATTTGATCGTGCCACGTTTTCCTCAATCTTCTTCTATTTCTGGTTCCATTTACATCATTAACATATAATTTTTTTACCATTCTTTCTTCATTAATTCTTTCCATATGTCCAAACCATCTTAATGATCCTTTCATTATTTTGTTCATGACACCATCATTCGCACCGCATTCACTTCTTATATTTTCATTCGACACTCTATCATACAAAGAGTATATACACATTCGTCTAAGAGATCTCATTTCTACTGCATTTATTCTACTTTCATCCTTCTTTTGCCAGTTCCATGCTTCGCTATATAAGAAAATTCAAGATGAAATATTATTTTATTTATTTAATATAATAAATATTTAGGATTGAAATACTCCAAATATTGACGAGTGTTTAGCCTCGTAAGCGTTATTTCCTGTATTACGGGGTCGATGCATTTTTGTAAATCGGCGACTTAAATGTGTGTATGTTTTTTTATGTCTATTTCGAAATTCGAATTTGAAAATAGTTCGCGGTTTAAAGTTTCTTTATCCCTGATATAAACCATGGAGGAATGGTAAAAACCTATTATTGAGGAGTTATTCCCAAATACCGAAACAACATTCCCGGGCAAACATGTTTTTGTTTGTTTCGGGAAGAAATATCCCACAACTGCCGCAGAAGAGATCAGGGAAATGTTTTGCGTAAACTTTTATTGCCCCCTATCATCCCCTCCCCCAACGTTCCGCCATCCCTCTTCATAGCGCCATGCGGTGCGTAGATTGATGACAATCGTGGAGTCAATGCATTTCAGGAGGAAGCATTTCATACGAAATCTTTCGATGTTGTCGTATTTTTCATTCATTTAATAATGAAAATAACATTGTAAGAAAATCAGGAAAAACAACGAACGTGCATGTTACGAAATATGAATGTAGATGAAGCTCGAGAAGTATGTCAGGAGAGAGCAGTATTTCAGTCCATCCTTTCTAACTGCCCCTCCAGAGAAACGACGTGATGGTTAGTTAGTTAATTAATACTAACGAAAACGTAATTTTTCTAGAAGTTTTATTATATTTTATGTCTAGACATTTTGATAATGCCTTAGATAAACGAAACATACCATTTTCAAACGGACGTTTTCATTCGTATTAATTATTCAAAATTGAGTTTTACATCATCTTTCGAGAAACAAAAAAAACGTTAGTTAGTTAGTTATATTAAGCATTATACAAATTATAATAATTTAAAACAAAAATTAACGGTTAAAATTTATAACACTTTTATAATATCACCCTTTATTAATTTACACATTTTTCGAATGTCGCGACAGCTGTTTCGCCAACCGACGTTGGCATCATCAGGTGTTACAAACAACTAAAGATAAAAATTGAAAAACTTTTTCCTTTGTCTTATTAATACAATCTGTCTCCTTCCAATGTTTATCATCCCTAATTTTAATCATTTAAATCATTTAAATAAATTTTAACAGTTAATAATGTTGAAGTATCATAGTGTTTCGGCCACAAAAAGGGACTGTATAAAATTGTGTTAAGAAAAAGTTTTGATTGCTTGAAACTTTATCTGGCTTCACTTTTTCGATCCAGCATTCATTACAATCTCTATGACCGCACATCCGTTTGGCGCGCGCGGGAAACGCAGAAGGGCGCCCATTCTTAATTTTTTAACGGTGGAAATTCACTTCGCGATTACACGTCCTTTAAGGATGCCTCGTAATTTATGCGGAGTTTCTGAGGATTTTTTTATGCGAGATGATTGTGAATAATCCGTCGCACACGCCTCTGTGACAGAGGAATGCCATCCGCCCATTGTTTTTGCAAGTAGATAAAGTGGCTTCCTATAACAATACGCAGCTGTGAATAGCAGCATGTGACGATTTTAGGAATGCTTCTTTTAGAGTTATTATAATTCTATAAATCTACGCCAGAACAAAAACAGTGTTACAATCATACTACCATCGCCGGGAATCGAACCCCAGACTTTCGGTGTGTCATCGGTTACTATGGTTATACTTTCTTATTATTTCATTAGTATGATTAATAAGATGGTTTGGACACACTGAAAGAAATAATGGTAATAAAATTATACGTTAACGATGTAAATGGAACTAGAAATAGAGAAAACACGAGGAAAACGTGGTACGATAAAATAATTCAAATAATGAATGTCGGCCACGTAAGGAGTTAGAGAAATCGACGCGCGTGCATGACACAATGTATGAATGTTGAGGAAGCGAGAGAAATATATCATGAAAGAAAAGTGTGGCAGTCCATTCTTTCCGCCTACCTCTTCAGTGAGACGGCGTGATGGTTAGTTAGTTCGTTTTAATTATTATATTTAATATGGAGTTTTATTCTCATTGTGTGATTGACTTGTTTTTGTCTGTCTATGGCATTACCAAATGTCTCGACATTTGACAATGCCTTAGATAGGCGAAACGTGTAATTCACATAAAATGTAATAAAACTGTTAGAAAACAGACGTTTTCATTCGTATTAATTATTCAAAATGGAGTTTTTGATCATCGTTCCAGAAAATACGGTTTATTATTTACATATATAATATTGAACATTAAAGAAATAAAAATTAGGTAAAATCTGTTAACTGTTAAAAAAAAATTTAACACTTTAAATTTTAAAGTGCTTTCTATTGCATTTTTTTTCTTTTCGACATTGTTGTTAAAAATGTTTCACATTACTATCAAATAAGTAAGGTTGATAATGCCCTAGTAAGGCGAAACATGTTGTTGAAACTTTTTCATGGAAATTGGTTAGAGAAGTCTACAATTGCTGTTTACTTGTCCCATTTTAGAGCAGTCAATTTTCTTGATGGATTTTCATACTGTAGATTATGTGTCATGCATTGAATATGTGTTTTCTGAACCATAGTTCATAAACAGTATCAAGGCGCAGAATTAATGTTTTTTGAGAAATAATTATTTCTGTTGATATAACGTCAATTTAATAATGTTTTTTCCATTGAATGGACCCGTCTACATTGTTATACAGTGTGTATTATCATTTAAAGGTAAATAATGAGCCCCAAACTAATTAGTGATCCACAGAACACCCCAGTTTATATCAATCAAACACCGTATACATTTTTTCTTTTTTACGCATTAGGAATATATCTTAAATTGGTGGCGTTTCCTAATTAACCAAGGAG
This sequence comes from Lepidostoma basale, assembly GCA_022606425.2. NCBI lineage: Eukaryota > Metazoa > Arthropoda > Insecta > Trichoptera > Lepidostomatidae > Lepidostoma > Lepidostoma basale. The sequence goes on along the minus strand of JAHDVF020000333.1, from coordinate 2,211,819 downwards.
CAATAACTTTGAACGCATTCATACAAACCGCTTTTCGCGAACGAGGTAAACTATATTTTACAAAAACTCTTAAACAAATACGTGATAAAAAAATATCGCCATACGTTTACGTTTCGTTATCGTTGAATTCCACCGAAGACCACTGCGCTGCCGCCGCGATCGCTCGCCGCTGGAAAAGCTTATATCAGAACGTACTTGAACCTTGCTACGCCGAATATCGGAACGAGACGGGTGATTGCGACTGCAGAGTTTCGCGCGAGAGCGAGCGGGACAGACACGCTCTAGAAGGTTGCGTGCGAGTGAAAAATCGGCGATTTTCACGCGAGAGGGAGCGGGACGGAAGTATGGCCAAACGGTCAAGTTGAATGTCACGTGCCCGGAAAATGATTAAAATGATAATTTTATTATGATTCGTACTAAATGCGAACAAGACAGCAGATGAAAAGTTTATTTTAATAAATAAGTTTGTTTGGTATAACAAAAGGACCTATTATAGTATGTATGAGATTCTTATAGTTAAGTGTTTATTTTTTTGTATTAAAACTTTTAAGTTTAATTTTACGTCTACAAAACTTTACGAGTATTTTTTGCGTTGTGATTATTATACTAGACTTTAAAAAAATTAACTAACCATCACGCCGTTTCCCCAAAAGGGTAAGCAGAGAGGATGAACCGCCAAACTGTTCTATCCTGACATAACTCTCGCGCCTATTCTACATTCACACGCCTGGATATGCACGCTCGTCGATTGTTCCTACTTCAAACATGGCAGCCTTTCAGTGTTTGGTTAATTTGGTCATGTCATGTTAATTTTAAAGGTTGGTCATGTTAGAAGTCGGAAGAATCAACGTGCGTGTATGACTCGCTGTATGAATGTGGAGGAATCTCGAGAGGTGTGCCAGGATAGAGTAGTGTGGCGGTCCATTCTCTCTGCCTACCCCTACGAGGAAACGGCGTGATGATTTGTTGTTGTTATCATGTTTTCCTTGGGGTTCCTCAACTTATTTTTCCATTCACACTACTTGTATACATATTTTTAATTATCTTCCCTCATCCATTCGTTTCGGGTGTTCAAACCATCTTCGTGACCATTTATTAATTTTATTTAGAACCCATTCATCCGTCTTACATTCCTTTCTAACATCTTTATTGCGTATTCTATCATATGTTGTTTATCCGCACATTCTTCTAAGTGATCTCATTTCTACGGCATTTATTCTACTTCCATCCTTCTTCTGCTAACTCTAAGCTTCACTTTCGTAAATAATGTTTTCTTCTTCCAACTCCAAGCCTCACTTTCAAACTAGACTTTGAACAAGTATAATAATGATCTGATTAATCTTATTGACAACATATCCAATCGCTTCAATATGACGACATTCGTGGCAGAGTGGTAATAACTCTGACTTCCATTCCGAAGGTCCTGCTTTCGATTCCCTGCGATGTCAGTGTGATTGTCTCACTGTCTTTGATCTGGTGTCGAATTCACGTGACAATAAAATGGCGATAGATTAGCTACCTATCACAAAAGTTTTAAAATTTATTATAAACGACCAAACTCGGTATCAAACCAAACTATGTACGTTTTAGATACGATATACGGATATCAAACATTTTCGGATGGGAATATACGAGTAAGTATTTGCCGCTCTATTCACTCTATTCACTGCCTTGTCCTCGGAGATATAGTAAGTTGGTTGGTTAATTATAATAGTTCATTCCTTGTTCCATAAACAATTATGTGACCCTCTATATTAAATAATTAATACGAATGAAACCATCAGTTTTTTAAGTTTCGCCGTATTTTATTGGAATAACATGTTTCGCCTAGCATTATCAAATGATAATGCCTCAGCAAAGCGAAACATGTCATCCCCATAGAATATTATTAAACATCCGGAAAACATACATTTTACACTTTATTTAATTTTTTGCTTATATTTTCTTTGCATATTTTATTAATTACATAGACCTATTGAGTTAAAGTCAATATTCTTCTTCTTCTTCTTTGCTAGCCTTCTTCCCTCCACTGCTGGATATAGGCCTCTTCCAATTTCCTCCACTCGTCTCTATCCTGCCCCCTTTGTATCCAAGAAAGTCAATATTACTACTAATAAAAGTACATCTTAGTTTGTACGTAAATCTTTTTGTAGTATTTCCTTAAAACTTTTTAAGTGATTTATTTTTAAATCCTAACAAATCAATTAAATTACAGCATTACACAAGAGTAATAATGTTTTTAATTTGCCAGCATAATAACTTGCAATATGAACTAAAAAAAATCTCTTGTAATTACAATATCGATAGCTCGCAAAAAACCCCGATCGCCTCGGTCCCTATACACCAACGCCATCTGTCCGACGTATGCAAAGCAATAAGCCCGCGTAATTTTCGCGCCAAAACGCCCGCGGGCCGCCATTACGGGTCAACGTTCCCGCCCAAATACGATTACGCTTGCGCACTCCCACAGCGCAGATGTCATTTAATTACCTGAGATGTAACTCCGTAAGGAAAGCAAGTTACTTTACTTGAATACGTTTTTAAGGTTTAAAGTAATAAAATGTTTGTTATACGTTGGTGGCTGAGATGTTTGAATTTGGCGGGAAACTTAGTTTTATTGCGCACTTTAGTTTTCGCACTTGTGACGCATTGTGATTTATACAAATTTACCTTAATATGTCATCAAACATCAAATAACCACGACGATTCTCGGTATTGGCCCGTTCTGCGGACGTTTGCGTCTCCGGTTACATCACCAGCATGGGAAACTGAGCGGCAACTCGATCCGAAGTTTTGAGGTTAGGTACATTCCGCGCCGGCGGCGCTCGCGGGACGCGGTGTTTCAAGGTTTAGCGAAAGTAAACTCCGGCGTTCGGTTTTGGCGGGAGAATTTCGCGCCAATATCTGCCGCGCCGACAGCTGCGCCAGGCGTCATTCGCGGCTTTTCATATTTTTCGACGGGCTTTTATTTGGAAAGTGTGTCGCTCTGTATCTCGGAAATAATTGTCGCGAAGATTAATCTGCCATTTTCTCTTATTACAAAATTGCCTTTGTACATTTTACTGGCTATTTAACGAATCGGTAATTTTCAAAGACTGTATGACGGAATACATCAATTTTATTTTTTTCATCGACCATCGGTTCAAATAGGTTGAATTTATTAATGCCGTACCCAGTACATACATACACGTCTCTTCAGATTAATGCGTGATTTGATATTTAAAAATAAAATAAAAATTATAGAGATGCTATATAAACTTAAGGCGTTAACACTGTGGAATTCCATTATGATGATTTTTTTATGAATTAGGAAACTTTTTTTACCACTTTTGAGTTTATTTTTATCGGCATATTTCGAAGGCTTTGCACCATAACCGCCCTACCTTTGGGCTATTTTCCGAGAAACGTGCCAAAATCAGGTTTTTAATTCTTCTTCTTCTTTCCGTATCCTGTCAGGTCTCCCCAACGTTGACTATCACCCTTGAGTAGGCCTCCCCGTCCTGGGCAGCTCGGAACAGCTCCCCCACGGTCCTCAGCCCCGTCCACTCTCGGATGTTCCTCAGCCAGGAAACCCGCCTTTTCCCAACACCTCGTCGACCCTCAATCTTTTATTAATGAAATTTAATTATATCTTAATTTTATTTTTTTAAATTACGAAACGTCAAATACTCAGCCGCACACCTCGCCTGCCCCTTGTAAAACTATCATATTTATGAAGACTTGTACTCGAGTGTTGTTGGCACACGCGCGTATCCCTAACAGTTTGTACATTTTAGGTACATTACTTTTTCTCAAACGCGTACGTGATACGGGATAGCGCAGAATGGTACAGTCACAGTGAACGTATCACGTACGTTCAAATACGTAGGGTGGTTAAAGAATAATAACAACAATTGTTACTGCAAGTATTACTTAGTAAACTATATATTGTTACATGTTTCTGCCTATTAATTCGGGGAAATATATTCATAGCTAGTTACTTAGTCTTGTTTTTCTTCTTCCTTGTTGTAGACCTATGTGGTCTGTTCTCCAGAGTGTTGCTCCTCCTGTGAGGTAGATTCCCAGCTGTCCTTCCATCTTTTAGGAGGTCTTCCACGAGGACGAGTCCCATGAGGCTGATTATGCAATAGTTAATTAGTAATTATTTAATAGTTAGTTAGTATTAGTCAGTACTTATAGTTAGTTAGCAATTTGCATAAATCATTTCAATTCCTATACTTACCCTGCTTTTAATCCCCTTGCCTTTGTAGTCGTATTTTTTTCGAATTTCGAATGGATTCATTTGTTTAACCCCTCATCATCATCATCACCGGCTGTCCCTCGTATCCGAGGAAGACTGTCCTTCATGGTTGTGGGTCTGGATGTGACTGAAGAGCCCGATCTTGGACCCACATATTCTGGGGCATCTGGGGCAGGGAAAGGCGCATGTAATGGAGCCGTCACCGTCTCCCAGTAGTATTTCCTTTCTCCTCCTCCTCTCTGCGATGTCGTCTCTGCGCTGTGCTTCAAAGTCTTGTGTGCCTCTATGTATTGCTGTTCTCCACCTAGGTCTGTCCTCTGCAGTCTTTAACCCCTGTTTAACCCCTAGAGTGCGACTGTCTACATTTACAGTTCAATATAATTATTTTGAACTGTGGCAGACTACATTTGCAGCTATACAGCAAATTTAGCCAGCCTCACAATGAGGGTTAGGCACGGATTGTCTGGTTAGATTATGTAAGAGATTTTTTAACATTCAGCATATTTCGTAGAGTCTGTAGATATACACCGGAATGATACACCGGCTATTGTTTCGTAATAGGGCAATCCTGAATGACATGCATCCGTTACCGTTCGTCGGTGCGTGCGGTGCCATCGGATGACGATGATTGCGATTGGTACTCGTACTTACCCAATTAGGAGGAGCATGCACATTTTAACTGTACTTTGGTTGCAAAATATTTTTACTATATCTTTTCATATCATAGGTTCCAAACCTTTTTTGGAACACCCTGTTTTAGAAGAAAAATAAATCTAACACCCCCTCTACTATTATAGTCATACCAAACATTTAAAAAAAATGTCTTTATACATTATTTATCTTCTTCTTCTGAAACTTGGAGTTGACAGAAATAGGATGAAAGTAGGATAAATGCCGTAGAAATGAGTCACTAAGAAGAATGTGCGGAAAAACATTGTATGATAGAATATCAAATGATGAAGATAATCAAATGATTTTACTGAAATCTCTTGATGGAAGTTCATTTTATATAATAATTAAATAAGACGATGTTTTTTAACTACTTCCACTTTTGTCTTTATTTCGACAGCGACCGATGTCGCCAGGTTCGCTGGCATCGACCAGTCTGTCGAAACCTAGAAGCCTGGCGAAACTGGTCGCTGTCGAAATAAAGACAATGTGGAAGTAGTTAAAAAACATCGTTTAATTTGATTATTATTTCAAATGATGAAGTAAAAAAAGGAATGTAAGGCGAATGAATGCGTGATAAATAAAATTAATAAAGGGTCACTAAGATTGTTTGGACATATGGAACGAATGAATCAGGGAAGAATGGTTTAAGGATATATACAGGTAGTGTGAATGGGAAAAAAGTCGAGGAAGGCCAAGGAAGACATGGCATGACCAAATTAATCAATTATGTACTGAAAGGCGGTCATGTTCGAAGTAGGAACAATCGACGAGCGTGCATGTCAAGATGTGTGAATTTAGAAGAGGCGCGAGAATTCTGTCACGATAGAACAGTGTGACGATCCATCCATGGTTAGTTAGTTAGTTAGCTAGTTCTTCTTAAGTCTTCTTTCGTCCACTACTGGATATAGACCTCTTCCATTGTCTTCCTCTCGTTTCTGTCTTGGCCCTTCCGCATCCAGGTCGTTACAGCTTTTCCGGCAATATCGTCAGTCCATCTTTTTGTTGGCCTCCCGAAATTCCTTTTCTTTGTCCAAGGCCTCCGCTGAAGTATTCTGGATATCTGACATTATCTATAACTTTTTATAATCACTAAGTTAAAATTATAATGATAATTAAATGTATTTTAAATTGTTCATATGAAAATAATTTCCATTTTTCTCTGGACCCGCTAAAGCCAACATGCAAGTCTTCCGCAACGGATGGGGGGAGGTACCGCCCCTATTGTGAAACTATGTGTTAAGTTAAACAAGAAAAAAATCGTTTGAAAAACGAATATTTTTTAATACACTATAATCATACCGAACATAACTTCACTGTTACTATCGTGATTATGTGCTGTCCTCGTTTTATTTTTATCTTCATTTTAATGATTTTGTCGGTTTTGATTTGTATATTTAAAAAAAAAAACTAATATTACACGTTTATTATTTGTTTCTTGAACAATAATGTAAATCTGCTTAATTAATAAATTATACGAATGAAGACGTCTGTTTTTTAGAAGTTTTATTATATTTTTTGGCATAATTGATAATGAAATCATATCAGATTATTTCTTAAAGATATTACAAACAATGATTAGAGTTAAAGGCATCTATTGAGAAGAGGTAAAATACAATAATGTTAAAATAAAACGTAAATTATAATTATATAATACCCGGAACGCATGAGAGTTACCCTCCAAGATGGCGGAATCAAAGAATTATAATGCCTGAGCTTCGCGAAATGTGTCATTCCCATTAAATTTAATAAAACTCCTAGAAAACAGATGTTTTCGTTCTTTTTCTTCTTCTTCTTATTCTTAGTGTAGGCCTAGTGGCCTGTTTCTTAACAGGAATTGGCCTCCTGCGAAGTCGACTCCCAGCTGTCGATCCATCTCTTTGGTGGTCTGCCCGGAGGTCGTATACCTTGAGGCTAGCCGTGCAACACAATGAAGGGGAGTTTGGATGGATCCATTCTCTTCGCGTGTGCATACCAGTATCTTCTCCTTTGCCTTCCCCACTTAACGACATCCTCGACCTCGCATATCTCCCTTTTCCGTGTATTCCTTATCCTCGGCGGCGAACGGCTTCATTTCTGACAATTTTCATTCTTAATAATACTTTCATCTGCTTTGTCTCATTATATTTTCGAAACATCCTCTTTTGTTTATTTACCTATTTTCAAACATTCCAATTCGCTTATATGTACAAGAATAATAAACAAGTGTTCAAAAAAGGGTATATAATGCATATTTCAAATCCTTTAATTGAGTACCCATCAAATACGAAATCTTTTTACCTTAATAATATGATTGCCAGTGAAATTTCCTACAAATCGTTTATTTTTTGTTCAATAAACCCGTCAGATTATTAGATTCAAAGTCGAAAATGTCTACTCGTCAAGAAATGGGCTAATTCTGGATTTATGTACTTTGTCATTGAAATGTTAATGTAATTATTACGTCTCGCCGTTTTGCCAACCTGTCAAAGGGCACCTTATGTGCCTTTGAGGCGAAGGAGGTCGTTTCTGATAAAGCGCTCGTAAATTCAACGCATTTTTGGCGCCGACATGACCGAAGCTAATGACAAAGCGCTGCAACTCTGCTTAAATAAATTGTATTGAATTATAACGCAACCCGTGTTTGCACATTGCTGAAATATTCTTTTAAATTTCTTCTGTATTCGCCATACTTTGTGTTGTAGATGTTTTATATGTTTCTTTTTCTTTTTTATATACTTTGTATACAACGCTAACTTTTAACTATGTTCCAAAATAAATCTTTATAACATCTGTCAAAACTGATCATATTTGTAAACAATTTTATAATATTTTTAATATCTTTTCAATATCACTGAGGAAGGACCGGGTTGTCCGAAACATGTCTGATATATATGTATATTTTTTTTAAAGTTAGTGTTGTATACAAAGTATATAAAAAAGAAAAAGAAAAATATATTATTTAAAAGGTCACATTTTCTTCTTTATCCCTTCGTAGACCCAAGAGGTCATAGACGACCTTCGTGGCAGAGTTGAAAGAGCTCTGACTGCCATATTGAACGTCCTGGGTTCGATTCCCGGCGATAGCAGTGTGATTATCACAGTTTTTCTTTATATTTTAAATATTTGTAATAATGTAGATTAAAGTGTTTTGTTGTTAAACCGTAAGGAGTCACAATACGCCCGTAGTAAATATTTGGGAAACATTATTCAAAGTAGAAGGTAATTACAAAATACTCGTAACTCCTGGCTGAGAGCATTTTCCGAGAGTTATGTCTTTTTCTTTCCGTTTTCTTGTACGTAGCAGACAAGAGATCGCACTCCACAAACAATTACGCGTTTTTTGCACACGCAAAGTACCAAGCAATGGAATTGTAAAAATCATTAGCAGTCTTAATAATAACAAATGTAATTAAAATGAAAATAAAATTATTTATCTAGATTAGTACACCAATTTTTTCAATAAATAAAAAAACTAATCCTATTCTGAACATGTCCCCTATTTTAAATAATTTCTAAATAATCCCTCAAAATTAAACCCCCTGTAACCCATTTGACTATCAATTCTTCTTCTTCCTCTCAACACTACATCCCGGTTTGGTCATCAATAACTTAACCAACTAATTAACTAACCATCACGCCGTCTCCCCAGAGGGGTAGGCAGAAAGAATGGAACGCCACACTGTTCTGTCCTGACATACTTCTCCCGAATCCTCTACATTCATACATCTTGTCATGCACGCACGTCGATTTCTCCGACTCCTCACGTGACCGACATTTAATATTTGATTTATTTGATCGTGCCACGTTTTCCTCGGCCTTCCTCTATTTCTAGCTCCGTTCACGCCGTTTAATATACCTTCTTTACCATTCTGTCTTCACTCATTCTTTCCATGTGTCCAAACTATCTTAATGACCCTTTCATTATTTTGTTCATAACACTTTCATTCGCACCACATTCACTTCTTATACTTGCATTTGGCACTCTATTATATACAGATTTGCCACACATTCGTCTTTAGATCTCATTTCTTCTGTATTTATTATACTTTCATCCTTCTTTTGCCAGTTCCATGATTCACTTCCATACATAATGGTTGGCACAAGAACACCATTATGCACTGTTATCTTAGCTTTTTTGGGATAGGCTTTTCTTTGCGATGACAACTCAATAACTTTAATGAAATAATTCAAATTTCCTTTGAAACAAATTCTAAATAGTTCTAATAAAATTATAAAATACGCTTTTGACAACCACCAAAATGTCCACTTGATAACATTTTTTGACTCTCGATTAGAATTTTTCTCTAACCTGACGAAACTCCGACGGGAGCAATACTAGAATAAATAGTGTTTCAATATATATGTAGTAAAAAAATACTTCAATAAAATGTTGTTTTTCAAGAACTAATTCCACTTTTTTCTTTATTTAAACAGCGCCCGGTTTCGTCTCGCTGGCGTCGACAAGCTTGCCAGCAAGCCCGACGAAATCGGTCACTGAAATACAGACAAAATTGGTAGTAGTACTTATAAAACATCATTTTATTCAATTATTGTTAAATTAGTTTTTTTTTTGACAAATACTGAATTTTTACCCATTGCGGCTTAATCATTTTTAAGGATTAATTGTATCTCAATAGAGACGAAGATGTAATTTTTTTTAGATTGACCTACAAAAAATGTGAAGTTATTTAAAAATAGTAGCATATATACAAGTTCCAAAAAATTGTCAGACGTGGTGGTGGTAAGAAGGGCGGAATGGGGAATGTTGTTCACATAAAGTGATCGCTTAACCCAACCAATGACAGGTCATAAGTCCTGTAAACGCCTCGACTACCATATTCTGTTTCTGAAAAAAAAATTACATCTTCGTCTCTATTGAGATACAATTAATTATTATTAAAATTAACTGCCATCAAGATTTTTCAGTATAATCGTTTTATTTTTAAAAATAAAACTCTTCATACAACATTTTGAATGTATACAAATACTTGTAGACGAACACCGGATTTTATTTACCCATTGCGGGTCATCAATTCAAGGATCAATTTTATCTCAATAGAGACGAAGATGCAAACTGGAAACTGAATATGGTGATCGAGGTGTTTGCAGGACTTATGACCTGTCATTGGTTGGGTTAAGCGCACGCTTTAAGTAATTACAACATTCCCCATTCCACCTTTCTTATGATCTAATAAATCTAATCTTCATAGATGGCGCATTGAAACTGACATGAGAATTGTGGTGTTGGATATTAACATATATACAAATCTCAAAAACTTATTCATTTAGTGGTCATAAGAAAGGTGGAATGGGGAATGTTGTAATTACATAAAGCGTGCGCTTAACCCAACCAATGACAGGTCATAAGTCCTGTAAACACCTCGATCACCATATTCAGTTTCCAGATTGCATCTTCGTCTCTATTGAGATAAAATTGATCCTCGAAAACTCTTCATATTCACATATCCACGTTAAAAGTTTTTGATAAACTTAAGGCGTTAATACTGTGGAATTTCATAAGGATGTATTTTTTATGAATCCATGAAGCCATTATGGAGTCTTGCATAACAGCCATTTTCAGACAATAGCAAATATAACAACGATGAATAAGTATTATTCTGTATTTTTTTTAAAGGTGCGTGTTTTTCATGTAACTGGTTTTCTCGCAAAAGGTTACAATTCCGAACATTTCCCATTTTGTTGAGTTACTATTGACCCAGTTGCGAGCGATTGGCGCGTATTCGCGGGTTGCGAAACGTCTATTACAATTCATCCGCTGTATTATTAAATCCCAATTATAATTAGGCGTGTAATACAATATTTGATTGTAAATAAATTAACCGGGTTTTTCAAATGTCAATCGCTTGCGAAACGCGCGTTGAGATCAAAATCAACGCGCAGCCGCGGCTGCCTTCGATAATGGCTGGCCGCGGGTGCGCATGCTCTCACGTTTCTTTGCACTTGCCCCAGTGGTAACATGTAATAGCTCACTATGTATCTGTTCACTATGTAATAGCTCCCTCAAAATGCTTGGTTTTGTCATTAGAAACGCCAAGATCTTTCGTAATATTCAGGTGCTGAAGCTGCTGTATAACTCTCTGGTGAGAAGTCGGTTGGAATTTAGTTCCATTATCTGGGCGCCGCATGAGGTTCGATATTCCCTGATGGTGGAGAGGGTGTAGAAAAAATGTTACAATACACAACTTTTGCATTGCGATTTTTTTAAGTGATTTTTGAACTTGTCTTTTTTTATATATATCTTTGTACACAGCACTCACTTTATTAAAAAAAAATTAAATACCAAACATATTTTGTTACTGTTGAATTTTAAACATTGTTATAATATCACAATTTCCTTTTATTCACTGAGAGTGTCGTGACAGCTGTTTCGCCAACCGATGTTGGCAACATCAGGTGTTACAATAAACTGTTTATTGTAACACCTGATGATGCCAACATCGGTTGGCGAAACAGCTGTCGCGACACTCTCAGTGAATAAAAGGGAATTATGATATTATAATGGTGTTTTCAATTTGAACAGTAATAATGTTGAAGAATCATAGTGTTTCGGCGAAAACAATGGACTATTAAATATATTTTGGACACATAAGCCCTTCATCAGTGATATTATATAAATATAAACATTTTTTTTTTATATGTTAATGATGTAAATGATTATTACTATTGTTTTTTTATATGTTAATGATGTAAATGATGTTAAAAAATTATATGTTAATGATGTAAATGGAACCAGAAATAGAGGAAGACCGAGGAAAACGTGGCACAAAAAAATAAATCAAATATTGAATGTCGGCCATATGAGGAGGAGAAATCGACGCGCGTGGATTACACGATGTATGAATGTTGAGGAAGCGAGAGAAATGTGTCAGGAAAGAAAAGTGTGGCAGTTCATTCTTTCTGCCTACCCCTTCGGGGAGACGGCGTGATGGTAAGTTAGTTAGTTAGTTAATTTTTTTTTCACAAATGTATTCAGTTTTGACAGATTTAATTTTTTTTAATCGTTTGCGGGTACACCAATGAAATCGCAACTAAGTGGCAATGGTTTGAGGCTAATGCGCCTGTTGAGACACTAACAATATAGGCGGTAATGCTGGGCGGGCCGGAATGTGGATTGGCGCATTCCTCGTGGCCTTCCGCCGCCCGCCCACGCCCCACCGTTCTCCCCCTTGCCGAGACCTCGCCCGAGATCACTTTTCCGGAAAATCTCCGGAATACTACACCTCGCCGCTTGCACTCAAGGCCGGACTGTGGAAATTGGCGACTAATCGATTGCGGCGGAATAGAAAGTCTCAAGTAGGAACTGGTGTGGCTAAACACTCATTGAATGATACCACATATCCTCTCGTTTTCATCAATTAACGAAGATCTTAACATCAAATTATTTATTGCCCCGAGTATTATGTGTTGTCCCGAATCTAATTTAAATGTATAAATTTTGTTAAACTAAAGTCGCTGTTTACTTGTCTTATATATAGATACGAAGATGAGTTTAAAGTATTTTGATAATAATCCTTATTGAAAATCTCAACCCAAATCCTGAACAAGAAAAAATATGAAATGTGCAATTGTTTGTTTTTGGTTGAGGTATTTTTTAAAACTTTTTCTTCTTCTTCTTCACTTTTGGTAGACTCAGGAGTCTGTTATTTCAGGCGGGTTCTCTTGAGACTCTGAACTCCAGCTTTCTCTCCACCGTTTCGGGGGTCTTCCTGGTCGGCGTTGTCCGTTTGGCGTTCCATGGAGAGCTATGTGTGGTATCCTATTTGAGCTCATCCTTTCTACGCGTTGATGCCAGTATCACCGTCTTTGACGTCCCCATCTGACCACATCTTCGACCTCGCAGATTTCTCGGATTGCTGTATTCCTAACTCAATCACGTGGGGTCTTGCCAGCTATAGCGCGGAACGTTTTCATCTCGGTTGTCCTGAGCATGCTCTTTGTCTTGACAGTGTCTGCCCTCGATTAAATGCCATATGTGAGGATTGGTCGCACACAGATCTTATAGATGCGTACCTTGCTGTCGGTCTTCATGTCCTTGTTTCTCCATATGACATCTTTCAGGCAGCCTGCAACCGCTGCAGCCCTATCCACCTGTGACCTTATTTCTCTGGGGAGGTCATTAGAGCTACTGATACATATTTAAAATTGTTTACAAATATGATCAATTAAATATGTATCTTCATAATATGTATCACTGAAGAAGGACTGGTTGTCCGAAACATGGCTGATATGTAATTTTTTTTTTTTTTAAGTTAGTGTTGTCAAACAATTACAAAGTATATAAAAAAGAAAAAGACAAATAAAACATCTACAACACAAAGTATGGCGAACATAGAAGAAACACTGTTTACTATTTAAATAACCCTCGTATACATGTATGGTATATAATAATTATATAAAACGATGTTTTTTTACAACTTCCATTTTGTCCTATTTCGATAGCGACCGGTTTCGATAGGCTCGCTGGTATCGACAGCCTGGTCTGTATTGTTGTAAATGAACATTCATAGAGTAATAAAACTTTTAGAAAACATACGTTTTCGTTCGTATTAATTAATATAGTGTATATTTTTATGTTTCATTCCAATTTTACTTAAGCAAAACAAATTAAAAAGATTATTACGCATACAGATATGAATATTTCATAATTATTAAAGAAGTCAGATTTTTATTGTTCCGGTGTTTAAAAGTATTTTTTTTAAATAATATTTTTTATTTTATTTTATTTTATTATATAGTATTTTACGTAATAGCGTGTTTTGCCATGCTAAGGCATAAGCAAATGTCTTAAGGCTAAGGCATAATCAAATGTCTTAAAGATTATAGTATGATTGAGTATCATTTTTTTATTGTATTTTATGTTTATGACACATTTTGTATTGGTATTGCATACTCAAAATCTTAGCATGGCTTAACATGTAATTCCCATAAAATATAATAATTCTAGAAAACATTTTTAATCATATTAAATATTTTAATGTGGAGTTTTTCATCAGCGTTCAAGAAATAATCACTAACTAATTAACCATCACGCCATCTCCCCGAAAGGGTAGACAAAAATAATGGACTGTCACATTTTAACCGATACGGCACTCCATCCTTCTATTTTCGCTCCGCGGGAGACGCGGTGTGATGGGTAGCGAACCTCATCGCCACCAATAGGAATCTCCCGCGGGCACTTCGATCGTCTAACATCCACAAAATATATCTAAAACATATAAATTAAAATACAAAGATTTGAAATTAAATATAATAACAACATAAAAATAATCTAACACAAAATGTTATTTTTAGATGGTGCAAATATTGTCTATTTAATTTATGTTCTACGTATCTACCGTTTTTTTTTTAATTAGCAGTAATAAGGCACTTAAAACAAACCAACACCAGCAAGAATTTTAAAATAATAAAAAAAAGCATTTTTTTTGTACAACATTTGTGGATATTTTTTAAAGTATTGCATGTTTTTTTTTTAAATATAGAACTAAAATAATTCTATTAAAACATATTAGGTTTTGAAATGAACATTATCAAATATCCTGTTCTCTGATTCGAGATAACGTCTTTTTCCGCGAACAATATTTTATATGAAAGTGTCATTTACGTATTTCCCTTTTTTGTACCTGCATGAATCATATTAAAACTTTTTTTTACAAAATTGGGTCCTAGTACCAAGCTTACATGCGGGTCCTTTTATAAAACAGACTTGATGGTAATTTAGTTATTCTGATAAAATTTTCCCTAAAAATATCCCGTGAAAGTAAATACGGAGAACTCCGAGGAGCTTTTTAACTCGGTTGAAAAATCGTCGATGCATACACAAATTATGTTAATAACTTGTGATTTCTTAAAGTTTGTTAAGAGAAATATGTAAATTTTCTGTAAATATACTTGTAAGTAATAATACGATTCAGGGTATCACAACGTTTGAAATTATTATGATAATATCATTTCTGCTTTACAGGGAAATTTAATCAGTTTTTCTATCCAAAACTGACTAGTATGTGTAGAGTCCGTTTATTTAGGAGAGATAAAAAATTGCGTAGATTTTCACAGTTGGCAGCATTATGTTTTGTGTGATTTTGGGTAACACCGTGTGTTTTCTCCTTCTCGACCGAACGTTTCGGAGATCGTTGCAGTCTCCATCTTCAGGGTAATGTGGTGGTGGTAATTCTACCACCACCACATTACCCTGAAGATGGTTGGTGAAACGTCGGTCGAGAAGGAGAAATCTCACGATGTTACCCAAAATCACAAAACATATTCGGAGAGATCGTTTGCAGTAGTGAGAGTGACAGTGTGTTTACAAAAAAATTGACGCTCTTTTAATTTTATTATTTTCTGAATAGAAAAATAATAATAAAGTTCAACAATATTTAACTTTTTTTTATAATATTTGCTTCAATTTTAATAATCACCAAAATACAGTCCATTATAACTTTAATGTTGTTGAATGATTTTTCTTGGAAAAACAATTAAGTGTGTGACTATATGCATAATGATACTATACAATGATTCAGTTCGAAGGAATTAATTGTTTTTTTTATTTAATTATTTCAAATATCTTATGTCCTGTGTAAATTTGTGTTGGAATTCTGAAACAAAACTACAAAGACAAACATGTCCTTCCACCGTTAAAATGACTTTCTTTTACTCATTTCGACATTATAATAATTTTCGAATCACTGAGTTTTTATTTGCTAAATATATTTCATAAATAAAAGTGGATTAAGCAGTTTTTAATTCTATTCCAAATTCTCTACTACGAATTTCCGTTTCCTTTTACTAATAGTACCTACAACTGATCTCGTTACTCGGTATACAAATTACGCACGTTCTTATGCTATGTATACAGAATATAATACTATACGTAGGGAGCGAATTTCGACAAAGTAATATAAAACAAAGGTTCATGTATTCTGAGTAAGCACGTAAACAGCGTGGAGGCTGTTGATTCAAGGTCACGGCGGGGGTTGAAGGTCGAGGGTTGTGACATCGGAATAAAAGGCAACGCGAAATCCCTCGAACACGAAATACAAGGGATGAGAAACTCGATGATTTCGTTCTTATTATTTGAAAACACAACTTACTCTCGTATACCGTTACTCTCAATTATTCCTTGGATTATATTAAGATTTTAAATTTCTTTTGTTTTTCCATTCTTTCTTTCTTCTAGTGAAGAGCTTATTATAATTTTTTGTCGTCGTAATTTCGTTTTCACAGCTTGGTGAAAACGAAGTGTAAAGTGAAGAAATGACTTTACTGATAACGTAATTTCTTGCTTTCTTTTGTCAGTTTTCACTATCGTTGAGAAAGGTTATTTCACTGATCAATCGTTTTATTTTATAATTTTAACGTTGTTTCGTTATATGGTTTTTATTGTACTAGGCAGTTTCGTAATTTTTTTTTTTTGGTTTTTATTATTTTCTTTGATTGTATTAGAGTGTTAGCGTTTCAACGTTTCTCTATAGTGGAAATAATTTCTTGTATATTATATAGTCAATATAACAACAAACTCTTCATTATTTAATCAAAATCAAAATCAAGAAAGTTATGAGTTGATAACCATGTATTTCCAGATTCAAATAATTTTTCGAAGTATCCCAATCACAAATGTCAATTCACCAGATTCAACATACGAGTGCTATATATTAATTATTGTGAAAAAATTCTTTAAACGCTATATTTTCAAATTTGGTTATTTATTTTCGTACATCCGAATTGAACATGGAAACAATTTGTTTTAAGAAAGTATAAGCAACCTTTATGATAGATTATAAATGGGATCATATTATTTCAAAGTGCAAAATCTTTATTTCAAAAAGCTGTAATTTCAATTTCACTGTAAAATTTTCATTTCAATGTACACCAACTCTATATTACAAACTTCAAACTTTTCGTTTTAATGTTCCATCTATTTACGAGTATTTCAACATGTATACTACCTATATTGATATTTAGTGTAAACTACCTATATCAATACTTAGTGTAAACATAGTAGTTAAGTGAAGATACTCGTATATGTGTGTTCAAAATTAATGTTTAATGTGGGATAACTTTATTTCTAGTGTACGAGTAATAAACCTTTTTCGTGCAAAATATATTCCAAAACATTCGTCTGAAGCACTCAATTTGTGATGTGACATTATTAAATAAAATAATAATACACTTTTAGTAATTTGTATTAACCCCACTTTATTTGGTAACACCAACAGGTTTCGCTCCCGCCAGAGCTTCGTCGGGGTGAGAGAGTAAACTAAATATAAAATCAGAAAATAACCTATGAAGTAATTTATATATTATGGAGGGGAGAAAGAGCGGGGGTAGGAGAAAGTGGACGCGAGGACGAATAGACTAATGAGCACGACTCACCGTCTTACCAGTCTATTCGTCCTCGCGCCCACTTTCTAGTTTATCCATCACCATGTTGCAACTATCATAGGGCTTACGAAATTTGTCTAGTCAGGTCGGTGACCTACTCGGCCAGACGGGTACTGCGAGATGATGCCCGCGGCGTCGGGACGTTGGCGTCGGTGTCACACCTCTCGCTTTCATTCGCCCTCGAACTATCTTTGTCCTGTTCATAATTTCGCCGTCATTTAATTGGATCGGTTCCACGATTCTGATATGATGAATTGTATACATTTAAATCAAATATTTATATGATATGATATATACAATATGTAATATCAAATATTTATATAATATGATATTATTTTTCTACTTAAATACGAGTATTTCCAACTCTTAAAACATAAAACGCTATTTATGGTATCACATTTATTAATTATTTTTTAAATATTTTTGCGACAGTTGTTTCGTCAATCTGTTGACATCATCAGGCGTTACAATATTTTTTTCATTTGTTAAAATTAATTTTCACGATTTTTCGAACCTTTATGTCCATTTGTTCTATTAATTAAGTTTAATAAGGCACCTTACCCAACCCCAAGAACATAAAAATGCTATCAATTGCAATTGATTATTTTAATATACCAAACTATATTATAATGAATATCCATGTAAATTTATTTTACTTAATATGTTAGTAATAACGTCTGAATGGAGGTTTATTAATTTTATTTATTCGTTTAAATCGAAGGATTTTTCTTAAAAAAAAATTCACAATAAAACTGACAATGGAGGGATGGATATAGTAAAGATGTGTGGAAAGGGACGTGAATTGGGGTGAATGATAATTTATATCTATTCATTAAGAACTACTTTGAACACATGTTGTAGTACTTACATTAAGATCGCTGTATTACATATAATCTTTCAAAAACCTACCCTTGGTATGCACGTCATGAAATTAAAAATATAATTATTCATCTATTTTTGTTGCTAATTAAAATTAAATTGAAATAATTAACATTTTTAATATTATCCATTTTCGTTTTTGTATTTGTTTTATTTAACAAAAATAAACCATTATACACGTTCCCTTAAGTGTATCATTTACGCTTCCAACATCAAGTTTATAATGGAGCATTAAATTTTAATTAAGTAATGTGTAATTAGACAAATTATAACTTTACGCATTGTCATTAAAAGTTACCACAAAAGTATAATAAAATATCTAATCACCTATTTTGAAAACATTGTTTAGATAAAATTTACATTTTCCATACATAAAATATCTTATACCTAAATCTGTTTCGAGTATGTGGGTACCCAATGACATTTATTATAATTAATACGAATGTAAGCGTCTGTTTTCTAGAAGTTTTATTATATTTTATGGTAATGATATATTTCTCCTTGCTAAGGCATTATCAAATGTACAACTATAATGATTAGCAAGGCGAAATATGGTATTCCGATGAAATAAAATAAAACTTTTAGAAAACAGATGTTTACTTTTGTATTAATTATTTTATATATGGTTTTACATCATTGTTTAAAAATCAATAAATAATATTCTTTTAAATATAAAACTGTCGACTTTCATATTGACATTTTTATGAATTAATACACTGTTTTTTCCTCTTTATGAATAATATAAACTGTTTGCCGTTCTTCCAACGATAAAGGTGTAAAGTCTTCGAAACATGTCGATAATGTGTAAAAAACTGTATTTTAATTCATAAAAAATATTTTGTTCGTTTTGAAATTATTATTTATATTCAAAATGACCTTCATATTGTAAATTTAATTATTCCTCATTGTGTATTTATTAGCACTATATTTATTATCGTTCAAGAAATACTGAGCCTTATTAGGAAGGTTTATGGAAAGCATCAATTAGTGTTAGAGCCCTTTATTTTCCTTTTGTATCTACGCTTCTCTCATTTATTCGGTTTAGCAGTCAAGCACCTATGTTGACATCATTGGGTGTTACAATAACACCTGATGATATCAACATAGGTTGATGAAATAGCTATCGCGTAAAATAAAATAAAATTGTGATACAAAAAACAAAGTTATTTAATTTAACAGTTTAAAATGTTAAGGTATCATTAATTAGATTAAATTAACACGAACATGTTTCGGACACAGAAGCCCTTCTTAGGTGTAGTTATATACTATACATAAAAATTTGTTTAAATATTTATTTTGTATATACCATAATTATTAACTGAATGACTTCTATTTCCGGAACATGTTAGTGTTAATTTAATTCAAATTTTGGATAAAGTGTTGTTTACAAACAAATAAACATTGTTCAATGAATCTGCAACACAAATTTATGATTAATATAGAATAAATTGTAAACTGTTAAATTAAATAACTTTGTTTTATGTATCACAATTGTATTTCATTTTAAGCGACAGCTGTTTCGTCAACCTATGTTGACATCATCAAGTGTTACAATAATATATCAAATGTCAAAAAATAATGATATTTGAATATTGTTGTAACACCTGATGATGTCAACATAAGTTGACGAAACAGCTGTCGCGTAAAATGAAATATAATTGTGATACAAAAAACAAAGTTATTTAATTTTACAGTTAAAAATGTTAAGGTATCATAGTGTTTCGGTCAAAACAATAGACTATAGAATAAATTATGTTTTACTCTGAAACATCCCTTTGGAATATTTTACCAATTTAATAATACCGTTTTAATTGTATGGTTACATATTGTGAATACAGAAAGTGAATGACTAGACCTCAAATAAACACGGAGACTGTTGAAAACCACTTCCGATTTATTGCCTAATTCCTCGAATAGCTTCACGTTAGATTTTTAGGGTGAGCTTAATTATATTTTCCAAGAAAAACTTCTCTCTTACGAAACTCCTTGAGAAATGGATGTTATCTGGGCCGTCTGGAACAACAATAACATTTATTTTTCTCGAGCAGAAGTTCCCTCTTTATTTTACTGCGGAACTTATTTTAAAGTTAACCACGAAATTATATTTATTCCACGACCCAATAGCTTTCTTAAGTGAGTTTAGTTAATGTTTCGAGGCTAAAAACTTTATGAAAATGAACATCTTCTTCTTCTTCTTCCTTAAATAGATCTGACGATCTATAACACAGAAATCATGTCTCATCGGATGATGAGGTCCAGCTCTGTGGCGGTACTCCCATAGAAACCCAGAAGCCCGGCTTGCATTTTTTCAAGAAATTTTTAATCTTCTTCTTCTTCTTCTTCTTCAGCCTGTATTGACCGTCCACTCCTGGACGTAGGCCTCCTCTCGCATTTTCCATTATCTTCTATCCTGAGCGATCCGCATCCAGGCACTTCCCGCACTTCTCCGGACATCGTCGCGCCAACGCAACTGTGGGCGCCCAACTCCACGCTTTGCCGTCCGTGGCCACCAGCACAGCAGTCGCCTTGTCCACTTTTCATCTGGATCGCGAGCGACATGTCCTGCCCATCGCCACTTGAGGGTTGCGGCAGAATTTTTGATCAAAACCCCCAAATCCAAGTAATCATGCCCCCGCAAAAACCAACAACCCACTAAATCACCTTCCAACAATATTCCCATCAGACGTAAGAGGAATAGCCACAAGGGTTGACCCTCTGTAAGCTAGAAGAGGTTTTGATTCAAAATTTCTTACGAAAGCTGGGCTTCTGGGTCTAGCTGTCCCTCCATCTCTTAGGCGGTCTTCCACGAGGGCGGTGTCCGGAGTGGATTTTATAAGCGGCTGTATATGCGAGTCTGTTACCATCCATTCGGGCTACATGGTCTCTCCAGTTTCTTCTTCTGGATCTACTCCACTGAACGATATCCTCTATTTCGCGAGTTTTTCTTATGCCTGCATTGCTGACACGATCTTGGAGAGTTTTTCTAGTAATTGATCTTAAGATCTTCATCTCCGATGTTCTTAGTAGGCCCTTGGTTCGCACAGTGTCGGCCCGCGTCTCTACAGCTTATGAAAATGATCACTTTTCATTTTTTTGTAATTACTTTTGTCGTGAATCTATAGTTATGTAAAATTGGTCCATTATGAATACAAATGAAAACGTCTGTTTTCTAAAAGTTTTATTATATTTAATGGGTATGACATGTTTCGCCTTACTAAGGCAATATCAAATGTCACATTTGACTAAATTAATATGTTTTCTTGAACAATAATGTAAAATTCCATATTAAATAATCAATATAAATGAAAAAGCTTTTTTTTATATATTTTTTTATGTGTTATGCAAATGACACGTTTCGCCTTGCTGAGGTATTTGATATTTTCTTTACAAGGCGTAATTTATCAATCTTATAAAATGTAATTAAACTTCTTGAAAACAGAGAGTTTTCATTTATAGTAATTACATATTACTTCAATTTTAAATTGTTTATGTTTGTTAATTACCGTATATTACATAATGTTATGTATTATTTATTATTGATGTTGTTGATTGAAATTTCTTGGTAGAATTTCATTGTAAATAATGAAAATAAAATAAAAAATTTAAGTAATTTTCTATGTTTATTTTAATTGTAAAATCTACTTATTAATTTTCGTCTTCGACCGGTTTCGGCAGCTCGCTGCCATCTTCTAGTGACCAGGAGATGGCAGCGAGCTGCCGAAACCGGTCAAAGACGAAAAATAATAAGTAGATTTTACACTAAAAATAAACATAGAAAAATTCTTAAAAAATGTATTTTTATTTTCATTATGTATTATATATAATATATAAAATTTATCTTAATCTTTATGTAGATCTTGCTATCTGTTTTGACAGGATATTAAATTTAGTCCTGTGTTGAATGGCATGCCGCTTTTACTTCATCTGATTGACGGCCATCTGTAGTCTCGTGCATCACGATATTAGGCACCCTCGCTGGATCCATCCTCTCGATGTGGTCCCTCCATAATCGTGTTCTCTGTCTACTACATTCTACCGTGCCATCAATTTTGTAGGACCTGCGAATCTCTTTGTTAGGTAACCTATCTCTAAGGGTCCTACCCACGACAGGTCAAAATGTTTTGTATATACAACAATAATAACAAACCATCACGTCGTTTCTCCGCAGGGTTAGGCAGAGAGAATGGACCGCCACAGTACTCTATCCTGACATACCTCTCTAGATTCCTCCACATTCGTACAGCGAGTCATACACGCACACCGATTCTTCCGGCTTCTGACACGACCAACCTTTAAAATTTGATTAATTTGGTCATGCCATTTCCTCGGTCTACCTCGACTCCGTATTCCATTTACATCGTTAACGTATACTTTTTTAACCATTCTTTCTTCACCCATGCGCACCATATGTCCGAACCAACGCAGCGATCCTTTCATAATTTTGTTCATAATACCTTATTTCGCTCTACATTCCTTTCTAATATCAGCATTTGAGATTCTGTCGTACATTGTTCTACGACACATATGTCTTAGGGACCTCATATCTACCGCATTTATTCTGCTCTCATCTTTCTTCTGCCAATTCCATGCTTCGCTTCCATACATAAGGGTTGGGACCAGAACTCCATTGTGAACGGCCATTTTCGCTTTCATCGATAAATTCTTGTTTCCAATAACTATTTTTAAAGCTCCATTCACTTTGTTACCCGCATCATTTTTTCAACATCACTGTCCATTCGGCCATCCGCTGTGAACATGCTACCTAAATACACAAATTCCCTCACCTGTTCCAAGTTCTCTTCATTCATTCACATTTGTATATCAAATATATCATTTTATTTAAATTTTCAAAAATATTTTTACTCTCAAGCATCGCCTCGTATTTCCCTTCAAGAGAATCCAACAAATTAGCTTCTTGGTCCAAAGATAGAACGTTTTTTTCATTCGTAAGATGGATTAAAATGGAAATAGCCCACGGCCACGGCTCGAACACATTGGTTTACAACACGAGTGTCGCGTCCCATCTTCGGGCGCATCTCTCCTAATCCTGCCTTACTTACTTTTCTCTGGCACTAACAGGCCTTCCTACTTAGAGATACAGCGCGACAAGAAACCAAACCGATTACTTGATATTTAAATACTACTAATCATTGAGGCGAGAATTTAAAAACAGATATATTTGTAATCTGTTACTGAAAATTTTACCTTCAGCCAAAGTATGGAAGTCAGGTGAGAATGAAATAGTTGCAGTGGAAATAAGATCTCTTAGACTTACTCATATGTACCATATACTCGTATACAATTTATAAACTATAAAATTAAAATTAAAATTTGTTTTATGTTAAACCAAAACCTATCCAAAAAAGCTAAAATGGCAGTGCACAATGGTATTCTTCTGCCGACCCTTATGTATGGAAGCGAAGCATAGGCAAAAGGAGGATGAAAGTAAAATTAATGCAGTAGAAATGAGATCTCTTAGGCGAATGTGTGGATACTCTGTGTATGATAGAGTGTCGAATGAAAATATAAGAAGTGAATGCGTTGCGAATGATGGTGTTGTGAGCAAAATAATGAAAGGATCATTGAGATGGTTTGGACATATGGAAAGAATTAATGAAGAAAGAATGGAAAAAAATATATATGTTAACGATGTAAATGGAACCAGAAATAGAGGAAGACCGAGGAAAACGTGGCACGATCAAATAAATCAAATATTGAATGTCGGCCATGTGAAGAGTCAGAGAAATGCAGAGTCGACGCGCGTGCATGACACGATGTATGAATGTTGAGGAATCGAGAGAAATATGTCAGGAAAGAAAAGTGTGGCAGTCCATTCTTAGTGATGGTTTGTAAGTTAGTTAGTTAGTTGTATTAAAAAACTTAAATATTTCTACACACAGTTAACAATAGCAATAAATTAAACAAACTTGAAAATTTAGAAATCCTCAAGTCGGTGAATTTGAAAATTCAGAAATTTGAAAGGTCAAAAAATGTAAACTAAATGTTATAAATAACCAAATTCCTTCTTACTCCCCATTATTATATAGTACATTAAAAACTTTTCCCCTGTACAATATAGCTAAAAAATAATAATAATACCTTCAACTTTTCTCACTTTTCCTATTAATGTAATCTATGTACTTCCTGTTATTGTTTATCGTTTTTCATTTATTATGTTTCTTCGCTATATATTTTTGTACATCGTTAATCTTAATAAAATATAATTGTGATACAAAAAACAAAGTTTATATAATAAAATATTTGTTTTTGCTCTTCCGGAAAAATTATGTCAGTTTGCACCACAACCGAAAACCGTTTTTCATTTATTATGTTTCTTCATTATATTTTTTTCATTTGTTTCAATGACAATTTGAATAATTTCTTAAATATTATTTTTAAGTTCTTGCTGGTTAAGTGCCTAATTACAGATAATTTAAAAAACGGTGGATACGTGTAACATAAATTAAATAAACACAAAAGTCCGGATCGTCCATGTCAACGTGTGCAACATCGAAATAAACATTATGTGTTATTACATTATGTGCTAAATTTAAAAAAAACGGTGGATACGTGGAACATAAAATAAGTAAACAATATGTGCACCATCTAAAAAGAACATTTTGTGTTAAATTATTTTTATTTTGTTATTTTATTTTATATCATTGTATTTTATATTATTTGTTTTAGATTTATTTTGTGGGTGTTGGACGATCGAAGTGTGCGCGGGAGATGCCTATTGGTGGCGATGAGGTTCGCAACCCATCATACCGCGTCTCCCGCGGGGCGAAAAGAGAAGGATGAAGTGCCGTATCAGTAAAAGTGGGACAGTTCATTCTTTCTGCCTACCCTTTCGGGGAGACGGCGTGATGGTTATTTAGTTTTTTTATTTATTTAGTTTTATGTTTCTTCGCTTTTGACTCTATACTATGTGTAATTGTTCCTTCTAATTACTGTTTTATTATTATTATTATTATTATTTTATTATCATTGTAACACCTGATGATGTCAATATTGGTTGATGAAACAGCTGTCGCGTAAAATAAAATACAATTGTGATACAAAAAACAAAGTTTGAATGGTAAAATATTTGTTTTTGCTCTTCCGGAAAAATTATGTCAGTTTGCACCACAACCGATATGTTTTTACTGTGTGTTTATTCAGCTCCGAGCGCTCTCTCAACCGGCATGACCATAGAAACGCTAAAATCGTCATGTTTATCTTTGCGGCAGCTTTTACTATCACTAAACCTTTCCACTAGTCTGTTCTGCGCTCCGCGCCGCGGCCACCACTCTGCGCAGTTCATTAACGTGCCTATTAATCACCCGCGAAAGCTTTGCGGCTCGCGCGCCTAGGGCGACGAACCCACACAAGCTTGGCACGAGTACCGCAGCTGCGTGCAGACTTAACTTAAATGCAAAATCAACATTCAACACAATCAAATTTAATTACCACTAACAAAATTAAAACTTTTGAATTCTTGTTAAAATGACTGTACCGCAGCAGTATAACGTGTTTTATGATTTTTTTTTATTCAATTGTCACAACATAGCGATCTTAGATAAAATTCATAGAGAATCTTCGTATAAAAATAAAATAATTATTAATTTATATGTGCTTGTATGAATTTTTGTTAAAATTCCTATACCGCGGTGGACTTTCCCTGTAAGATACAACTCTTGATACATCTTTTGGGGAATTGCCACCAAGTTATCCCGCCCACTGAGATGTCAGCTGTTTCCATCTTGGTGTACAGATGATTCCTTCTTGGAAAGATACATCGACCCCGACTGTCAGATTATTTTTTTCTTTGAAGATTTTCGCCTACTCTAAAAAAAGAGCTCATCGTATTGTATACAAAACAATGGAAAGTCTCTAATATCAAATGTTGTGAAATGTTTCTTATTCCAAATTTAAATTCTAAATATGTTTAGTATAACATTTCATAAACAATTAAATGTTATATATATTTGGTATTCTCTACTGCAATTTTCTTAGTTTTAACTGTATGATTTTCATTCTTTACTTAAATAAGAAGTTAATCACCATGTTTGTACTCATACTAAGTATAATATTTTATCCTGATTTTATTGATAATCCCTGATTTTGAAATTTCGCATCTTTTTAATTTTTGTTTTCATTAAAACGAGTGAAAACGTCGGGTTCCTAGATGTTTTATCATATTTTATGTGAATGACATGTTTCGCCTGTCTAAGGCATTATGAAATGCAGCGAAAAACAAACGCGCTGCTCTTTATATACACTAGAGCAGAATACGGTAATAACAGAAATTGACGTGGATTAATAATTTGAATTAAATTTGAAAATAAATTAAGTGATTAACCTCAGAATACAGGAATGTATATATTACCTGTAACTAGATAAATGTATAAATACAATCTTTACATTGGTAATGACTTCTTCTTCTTCTTCAGGCTATTCCCGTCCACTCCTGAACAAAGGCCTCCTCCATTTGCATCCAGGTTATTCCTAAATATGTTCAGATCATCCTTCCACCGTAGTTGCAGTCACCCTGCACTTCTCTTTGCCTTCCACGGTCTTCAAGTCAGCAGTCTTCTTGTCCATTTTTCGTCTGAGCTTCTGGCTACGTGACCTGCCATTGCCATTTTAGAGTCGCCACCCGGTGGATGGTGTCAGTGACCTTTGTTTTTTCTCTCACCGTATCGTTTCTGACTCTGTCTCTTAGGCTTATTCCTAACATGACTTTTCCATGGCTCTTTGGGTCACTCGTAGTTTCTCGGCAGTTTGTTTGGACAATGTTATAGTTTCAAGACCATAAGTACCAACTGGCTACTAAATGACATTATATAAAAGTTCTATCGATTCCTCACATTCTTCTTATTGGTCTAATTTCTATAACATACGATGAACTCGTACACAAGTGAAACTTGGAGCTGGAAATATAAAAAGATTTAGGATTATTTTATTATTAATATTTTTACACGAGGGGTGAGAATTATCCGAAACATGTAAGTGAACAGTGAACTAAAGAGTTGCAAAAGAAAACGTTTTTTTATCAATGTTGATTGTTTATTAAACACTGGAGTATAACTACATATTAAATAATTAATACGAATGTAAACATCTGTTTTCTTTAAGTTTTATTATATTTTAAGTGAATGTCATTTACATAAAATTTAATAAAACTCATAGAAAACAGACGTATTCATTCGTATTTTTTTTATATATTAATTATAAACTGTTAAATCAAAAAAACTTTGTTTTATGTATCACATACATATTTTACGCGACAGCTGTTTCGTCATCCTATGTTGACATCCTCAGGTGTTACAATACTATTATTGTAACACCTAATGATGTCAGCATATGTTGACGAAACAGCTGTCGCGTAAAATAAAAATACATTTGTGATACATAAAACAAAGTTTTATTTTTTTATTTAACAGTTTATAATGTTAAAGTATCGTATTGTTTCGGCCAAAACATGGACTATTATATATTTATTCAAATAAAATACGTAATTTTTTTTTTCGATTGGTAACTCCTGGCCACGCGTCTCCGTAAACTTTTTTCGCGTGCGTAAAATAGAAAACGCCTGCGGTCTCATTCATCAGTTCGCCCGCTAATAAAATTGGCCGTATTTTATATGGGACAATGCCAGAACTGTCATCGATTCTTGTGATGATGTATACAAATTCCTTGGATCGCCCCATCAGGTTAACGAACCGACGGTGAACCCAAACACTGTTTATTTGCGTATTGGCGATGTAAATTCACGTAGCAAATTTTCCATGATTGAAGATGGCATGATAGAGTATCGCGGAAAATCTAGTTCAAAGCTTTAAGAATCGGTTTATTGAAATATATGTAACATCGTAACGATAAATTCAAAACAAAACTAACTAACCATCACGCCGTCTTCTCAACGGGGTAGGTAGAAAAAATGGACCGCCCCACTGTTATTTCTTGATACTCCTTTTTCGTTCCTTCTTCTTCTTCTTCTTCTTTAACAGCCGTTGTCGTCTACTGCTAGACATAGGCCTCCCCCATACTTTTCCATGTATGACATGTCATACGGGGGGTGGTTGGCATTACAACGCCACGCTTGCCAGACGGGTTGGCGAGGTGTCCTTCCACGTTAGCCTATGCATCAATATTATCCACCGAGGTTATTCACACTCGATCTCTAACATTTCGCATAGTTTCCAGGGGAAACCAAAGTCGAGGAGGTGTGGATAGGTACTTGGGATCAGTTCAATCCTCCAGCGCAGCATGGCCATCACCACGGTGACGACCATGCACCGCTCGAAGAGTCAATAGGATCCACCTTACTCCCCCTTAATCCTTAACATTCAAATATCGTGTTATGCACGCACGTCGATATCTTCGAATCTGAATATATTATGTGCCTCTTTAATCGGTAGAACGATATAAACTAAACATGTATGGAAACGAAATTTGCAATTGTAACATATGAAAAAAATAACGAAGAAGAATCTAAGTGTGGAAATAACTTGTGTTTTCAGTCATAACATCATGTCTCATATGAAATTATACATAATTTCATTCTACACAAGAAACGCCACATTCAATCTACGCAATTGAATTTTATTGCTATTTTTATCAAAGCAATATAACATTGCCCTTTTTTTATGAATTAAAACACTGTTTTTCCACTTTTGAGTTTATTTTTCTTTACATGTTTCAAAGGCTTTACACCTTCATCATCGGGAGAACGATATAAAGACCCTTAGTTTATATCGTTCTTTCGATGATTTTAACGCTTATGATTTAATTTTATTTTTTTTAATAGTTGCAGCAACTCTTCGGTGTGTATAGTGCTATAATGTGTTTATAATTTACTTGTATTATTATTGTTATCTTGATTTTAGTTTAGTTAAATCTCGTTTCATAAGTCTATAATGTTAACTCTCTTCATTAATTTATATTTGTGGTAACATGTATGTAATTGGCCTTATTTGAGTACTTCTTTGTGTATTTTATATAGGTATATACTTATTCGCTGTTTGTTACCCTAAAAAAAATGTTGAAGGTATAAAGCCTTTGAAAGATGTCGAGAAAAATAAGCTCAAAAAGTGTAAAAAGCAGTGTTTTAATTCATTAAATATTTGTCATTATGGAATTCTACAATGTTATCGCTTTAAGTTTATCTAAAATTATTATGAAATTATTAAATTTGTTTTATATCAGTTTATCAGCAAGATCATTATTTAGTACGTTTATTCTCTTTTCAACTAAAAAGAACTTAGAAATTCTTTAAACAAATTGAATATTATAAAACGTTTTGAACGAACAAACGACATTTCATTTAAAAGCGGCATATGAGTGACATTGATGATTCTATAAATATTTTAAGGTTTATACAACCTCGTAGTATTTCTACACAGGAGGACATCTCATTAGACTCGGTTTACAAATAAACCATAATATATTGTAAATGCAACCGCATCGTCATTGACACATTGTTTGAAGTTTTTTCGCTACAAATGTTATATCGGCTGTTCGCGAACGTCAAACATCAAACGTGCATTTGAAATTTAAATGAGTAATGTCTTTTTTCCATTTATTTATAACATCGACGAGCAATCACATGACATAAAGTGCCGTCATATACTAATAATATGCTAATTTTTAAAGCGCCTTCTTCAACTTTTGTCTTTATTTCGACATCGGGAAAACGATAGTCTGTCGATGCCAGCGAGCCTGGCGAAACCGGTCGCTATCGAAATAAAGAAAAAGGTGGAAGTAGTTAAAAAAAACATCGTTTTATTTAATTATTATTTAAAATAAACTTCCATCGAGAGATTTCAGTAAAATCATTTGATAATCTTTTGAAGCGCTGTTTTTGTGATGTCTACACCTCAATGGCGCATTAAGACGTGTTTTAAATCTAACTAACTAACCATCACGCCGTCTTCCCCAAGGGGTAGGCAGAAATAATGAACTACCACACTTTAACCGATGCGACACTCCATCCTTCTCTTTTCGCCCCCGCGGGAGACGCGGTGTGATGGGTTGCGAACCTCATCCCAACCAATAGGCATCTCCCGCGCACACTCTGATCGTCAAACGTCCACAAAATACACACAAAATATAAAATACAATGATATATAATTAAAATAACATAACACATAATGTTCTTTTAGATGGTGCACATGTTGTCAGCTGGACGATCCGGGCTTTTAATTTATATTCCACTTATCCACCGTTCTTTCAAAAAACTATAATTAGGCACTCAAAACAATCCATCTTTAGCAAGAACTTAAAAATGTAAAAATGCCTCACCTGATATTCGCAATCGGTTAGAAAGTAGAATAGAACAAATCATAAAAAAATTTAATTATGTATGATATATGAGAAATATGAGTTTTCAGCTAAGATCTATTTTATTATGTTCTTTAGACCACCACCTGACTTTTCATCAATATTATTTATTTATTTATCAATTGCACATACTCGTAATTGTTCAAGAAAATATTAATAACGTATTTTCTATTATTATATGTTAAAAATATATCAAAATACCAGTAAATCCGACCCAGCAGTGATTTTTTTTTTTGGATCTGTGTTAATATTTTGTGCCGTTAATATTAAAGCACTTCCTTTAATAGTGTTGAAGCCAAAGATAATAATACTTCACCAAAAATATCGCCAGTAACGTCGTCACCGATTCTTTTGTTTTACTTCTTCGATTGGCAACGTCTTCTGAAAATTTGGCAGCAGCCGCTATAGCTGAAGGATAGACCTTAACTCTTAGCTACTGTTAATTAAAATATATATTTGTGAGCTTTTTTAAGAGCTTTTCATATTCTGTAATCCCATCGAATCCGGGTTGACAACAACAACAACAAACCATTACGCTGTTTCTGCGAAAGGTTAGACAGAGGAAAAAGAACGCCACACTACTCTATCCTGACACACCTCTCTAGATTCAACCACATTTATACAGCGATTCATACACAAACGTCGTTTCTTCCGACTTCTAACATGGCCGAACTTTAATATTTTTTAAATTTTGATTATACAATTAATAACCTGTCACAAAAATATTTATGGTGCCACACAGCCACTGGACTAGACTGTAACAGATATCACTTATCAGACAGAGCAATTTTTATTGGACGGAAAAATTCTTGGACTAGAACCCTACAACGACCTACCATTGAAACTAAAAGACTTACATAATTTTTTTTTAAATAAACCTCAAAATCATATATTAGCATGTAAGATGTAAATATCTCTTAGTTTAGGTCGTATAGCCTGTTTGTGACGCTGGGCTGTCCTGGGATGATGATGTCCAGCCATCTCTTCGGCGGCCTTCCTGGTAAATCTCTTGCTGCTTTGATTTTCATCTTTAACAAATTTTGCAATTCTTGTATTCTCCATGCGGTCCACGTGGTCTCTCTAAAAGCGCCTTCTGCTTCTTCCCCGTCTCACTATGCCTTCAACACCACAGATAGACCTTATCGTTTCATTTCTGATCCGATCTCTGAGGGTTTTGCCTGCGATGGAGCGTAGGGTTCGCATTTCTGCTACTCTAAGAAGGTTCTTAGTTCTTTTGGTGTCGGCTCTGACCTCTATTTCATACGTCATGGGGCGAACGCATGCCTTGTATATCTTGACTTTACTTTCGGTTAACATGTGTTTGTTCCTCCATATGGTGTCGCGCAAGCAGCCAGCCACGGCTGTCGCTTTGTTGGTTTGTGCTCGTACCTCGTCATATAGGTCACTGTAGCTACTGATCTCTATGCCTAGGTAAATGAAACGCATGACTTGCTCAACAGGTGTGTTATCGATGATCAGCTTACATCTGAGAGGCTCTTTTGATATTGTTAAGCACTTCGTTTTACTAATAGAAATCGTCATGTTATATTATTTGGATGTGAGGTGGAATTTGTAGAGCATTCTTTGTAGGTCATCTTCATTCTCTGCTAGTAGTGCAGCGTCGTCAGCATAGCCATTTTATAACCCAATCGGGTTTTCCATCATTTTATAACCCAATCGTGTTTTTCAAATAAGAATAAATTTAAAAAATCTGTTTTTATAATACATGCAACGTGGTTCATGGATATTTGTTTAATTATTGTATATATATTTTATCTTGTATCCAATAGGGCGTTTGAACCCAATTACTATATATATTTTATTTTAGCTTTTATATTGATTCTCATGACATTTGATAGGTAGCCAATCTATCGCTATTTTATTGTCTACTGCCATCACCGGGAATCGAATCCGAGACATTCGGTATGGAAGTCGGAGGTCTTACCACTCTGCCACGAAGGTGGAAATAAATAATTACAAACTAACTAACTAACTAACTAACCATCACGCCGTCTCCCCGAAGGGGTAGGCAGAAAGAATGGACTGCCACACCTTTCTTTCCTGACATATTTCTCTCGCTTCCTCAACATTCATACATCGTGTCATGCACGCGCGTCGATTTCTCTGACTCCTCACATGGCCGACATTCAATATTTGATTTATTTGATCGTGCCACGTTTTCCTCGGTCTTCTTCTATTTCTGGTACCATTTATATCATTAAAATATAATTTTTTTACCATTCTTTCTTCATTCATTCTTTCCATATGTCCAAACCATCTTAATGATCCTTTCATTATTTTGTTCATGACACCATCATTCGTTTCTTATATTTTCATCGACATTTATTATTCACTTCTTATATTTTCATTCGACACTCTATCATACACAGAGTATCCACACATTCGTCTAAGAGATCTCATTTCTATTGCATTTATTCTACTTTCATCCTTCTTTTGCCAGTTCCATGCTTCGCTTCCATATTTAAGAGTCGGTAGAAGAACACCATTGTGCACTGCCATTCTGGCTGAATTTATGTATACGAGGTCTGTTCAAAAAGTATCGCGAATTTTATATTTTTTCAAAAAGTATTTATTTATTCATGAATATCTATTTTGTCCCCTTCAAAGTAATTCCCCTCGGATATAATACATTTATGCCAACGTTTTTTCCAATCCTCGAAGCACTTAAAAAAATCATTTTTTGTGATCTTGTTCAGCTCCTCCTTCGATGCCGTCTTTATCTCCTCAATCGTGGCGTAGCGTCGTCCTTTCATGGGCCTCTTCAGTTTTGGAAACAGGAAAAAGTCACAGGGGGCCAGGTCTGGGGAATACGGTGGCTGCGGCACCATTACTGTGTTGTTTTTGGCCAAATATTCGCGCACAAGCAACGATGTGTGAGCAGGGGCGTTATCATGGTGCAAAAGCCAGTTTTTGTTCTTCCACAAATCCGGGCGTTTCTGGCGGATTGCTTCGCGCAAATTGCGCATAACTTGCAGGTAATATTCCTTATTGACCGTACTACCCTGTGGCAAGAACTCATGATGCACCACGCCCCTGCAATCGAAGAAAACTGTGAGCAAAACCTTCACGTTCGACCGAACTTGGCGCGCTTTTTTTGGTCTTGGCTCATGCGGCAGCTTCCATTGGGATGATTGAGCTTTGGTTTCCACGTCATAACCATAAACCCATGATTCGTCACCAGTTATGACCCTCTGGAGCACATTTGGGTCGTCACGGACCGAGTCCAACATCTCCTGAGCAATGTTAACGCGATGCTGTTTTTGGTCGAAATTGAGCAATTTTGGCACGAATTTCGCGGCGACCCGACTCATGCCCAAATCATTGGTTAAAATCGAATGGCACGAGCCAATCGATATGTTTAGGTCCTCAGCAACTTCTCTAACGGTGATTCGACGATTGGCTAATACTATTTTCTTCACTTTATCAATGTTTTCGTCTGTTGTTGACGTGCTCGGGCGTCCGGCACGCTCTTCGTCGTTCATATCTTCTCGGCCCTCTGAGAACATTTTGTACCACCGATAAACGTTGCTTTGGTCCAAGGTAGCTTCACCATATGCCACAGTCAACATTCGAAATGCGTCCGCGCACTTTATTTTGTTTTTCACACAAAATTTGATACAGATTCTTTGATCCATTTTTTGGAATAGGCAAAAATCGAAGACGAGCCAAAACACATCCAAGCAAAACAGCTGTCAAAAATTAACTAAACATTCAAAATGGCCGACCTTGTCAGCATAAGTAAGGGACATGAGTACCAACATAACGCTACAAAAAAATCAAAAATCAAATATACGTAGCCAGCGGAAATTCAAAATTCGTGATACTTTTTGAACAGACCTCGTACATATTTGATATTAAGTGTCAATATTACAACTTAAACTATGTAACGACGATTTTCTATGAATTAAAACACTGGTTTTCCACTTTTGTGTTTAAACTAATTAACAATGAATTCAAAAAAAGTGTTCATTATGCAATTCCACAGTGTTAACACAAGTTTTCTGGTTGTTTTACTATATTACAAGACAGTAGCAAGTTTCGCCTTGCTAGGGCACAATACAAGGTGCCATTTTAATGGCTTATTATAAATGTGAACATGCATAATGGACATTTAAAAATTCTACGTTTTTCTTATTAAAATTAGAAGCGTGTGTGTATGACACGCTACAAAAATGTGATAAAGGCTAGAATAAACATGGCACTGGATACTCTTCTAGTTCTCAGAAGAAATGTTATTTCCCAAAAACCCGAAAGAAAATGTCGTGATATTAATATATTTTTTTAATACGTTTTTTATATAGCGTCATTTAGATCATAATATATTTTTAACGTCGTCTATTTCATAATAATTATGTTCATATAAATAACCTTGGTTTTTAAATTATGAACTGTAATAACCCCATCCGTTGAGTTATGGAAACAACTGAGTTTTGTAAATAGATCTTGCTAGTTTTAAACTTTTATATCTCCGGTATCTCGTATTATGTTATATGCCTTGGAAAATATAGATCATAAATAGAATAAACGAGTATATCTTGGATATTTTTTACTGTCCAGATTTGAGTATTGATCACAATTTTAATATAGAAATTCACAAATTAAATTCGTTTCTTTTTATTATTATAAAGGTTTTATCGTTATGGAAATGCGTGTTTCAGAGGTAAAGTGCTTAAAGTCTGAAAACTAACTAACTCACCTCACTGAAGGGGTAGGCAGAAATAATGGACTGCTATACTTTTCTTTCCTGCCATATTTCCCTCAATTCCTCAAGAGTCATACATCGTGTCATGCACGCGCGTCGATTTCTCTAACTCCTCACGTGACCGAGGAGGAGAATGGTTTATATTCGCATATATTTTTCATTTTTAAAAATAGAATGCTGCTACAGTAATTTATATGAGGGAGAATGATTGCGTTATATATAGCCAGTCTTGCATGTTTCTGCGCTGATATATCTAATCCTGCCTAGAAGTGATATTTTTTTTGCCATCTTCTTAGTAACATATTTTGTATTTTGTGAAAAAGTTAGTCTGTTGTCTATTAGGACACTAAATATTTTAATTCTTGTATTTTTTCTATATTTTCATCGTCTATCATCACTGTTGGTGTCATATGTATTCTTTTATTTCCAAACATTCAACATTCTCAACATCAAATGTGATTGACAA
This sequence comes from Lepidostoma basale, assembly GCA_022606425.2. Taxonomy (NCBI): domain Eukaryota; kingdom Metazoa; phylum Arthropoda; class Insecta; order Trichoptera; family Lepidostomatidae; genus Lepidostoma; species Lepidostoma basale. The sequence goes on along the minus strand of JAHDVF020000333.1, from coordinate 2,176,137 downwards.
TGACATATGATAATCCCTTAGACAGACAAAACATGCCATTCACATATTGTAAAATATTATGAAACTAATAGATAACAGACATATTCATTCGTATTAATTATTTAATGTGGAGTTTTAATTCATTGTTAAAACAACGATTAAAAAATGCTACATATATAGTCCTTTATATTAGTTAAGGTTGACATCGTAAAGTAAAATGGCATCAGTCATATTATTTTAGAAAAGAGGTTGTTTCCGAAGGGAAGAGATGAGGAGTATTGCCTGGATGGAATTATGGTGGGAGATAGCATTCAGAATGGGACCATTTTGTTTGGCGAAATACGTGGTGTGAACAAATTTCATTTAAAAAAGTTTGGTCTTACCGCTCTCGGGGCGAACGCGTGTTTTCCGATAAAAATGTTATAGTTCTTGTTTACAACTTCACAAAGCCGTAATAAAATGTATCTGTTTTGAACGATACCGACAATAATAATATGAAACATAATAGTCCTGCCTACTACCCACTTTGCATGTCAAAGTTCTCTTTATCTGATCCGACGGTATCCTCCAGGGCTGTACCCACCCGCATGCAGCCGCCGCTCATTACGTCATAATACCCGCTGCTAATGGGCGTTTATTTTTTTTTATTGACTTTCCAGTTCAATTGCACCCGGTGGTCACAAAGCAGCGGCACTTGCTAGCACGGATCCATCATCATCACCATAATTGACCCGACAGCCCTGTATACACATATGGTGTATAATATTAATATTCTTTCTCACATTTACTCATGTCAAACACGTTAATATATTCAATTTATTTTACACGAACTTAACTCTACTACTAATATATGATTATAATATTTTTTTGAATTTTATACATATGTTTATTGTACGCTACATTCTATCGCTAATGTAGATTGAACTTAAAAATGTGAAGTGTTCCTCAACATTGTAGCATATATACATCTTCCAAAAATTTGTCAGACGTGGTGGTCGTAAGATGGGGGGAATGGGGAATGTTGTTAACATAAAGCGATCGCTTAACCCAACCAATGACAGCTCATAAGTCCTGTAAGCGCCTCGACCACCATATTCTGGTCCCAGAAAACAATTGAAATCTCCGTCTCTATTGAGATACAATTAATCCTTATAATAATAAATAATAATTTACCCGCAATGTGTAAAATCCAGTATTTGTCTACAAGTATTTGTATACGAGTACATTCAAAATGTTCTATAGTCCCGTTTACCTATTGAGATCACAAGTCATCGTAGCTAGTATGGATATTACCCGTGGCTCTTTCCGACTGATTTCTTGCTAGGGATACTAGGCTACCGGATACTAGGCTACCGGATACTAGGCTACCAGTCACTCGAGAGAAATGAGACATTCCCTTGGGTGTTCACTTCTTTCGACTGATAGGCGGATGATAACTCAGAAATCCTGAGTGATGTAGTCTGTTCATCCCGATCTTCGACAAAGGCGTCATAGGTTGTTTTATCTCCCAAGATGCAGAACCAACCTGCCAATGGTTATGCTAGCAGGTAGAGAAATATCTTTGCTAAATCGTATCACCTCGGAGTTTGACGTATTTTGTGATAATCTGGCTCACCTGAAACACTTACACAGGTCATCGCTAGTGACGCAAGTTTACAAAAATATTCTATTGTAAATATATAATCTTCTTCTTTCGCCTAGCCATTTCCCGTTATTTGGGATTGGCTCTCCTAATATGGCTCCGCCAAGCGTCGCAATCCTGGAGTATCTGGCTGTCTAATCGCAGCGCCCTCAGGTCGTTCCTGACTGAAGATCCACATAGGGCCTCAAGGAACCTTCTCCACCCGACTCTATCGCATGTCTGATGCCTAAAATCATCCCGAGTGAGGCCTGCTGCCTTAACCTCGTCCTGCAGGGCTTTTCTCCAGGTGGCTCTAGGTCTGCCTCGCTTCCACTTTCCCCCCATAGGGGACTAGTCTAGTGCGGTAGATTTCCAAATTACACATACGTACAGCAGAACGCTTTTAACGCTACTAGTGAATATTTGGAGCTTGAGCTTTCTCGAAATGAAACTGGAACGCCATACAGGGCGAAGCATAGCGAAAGCTCCCCTTGCCTTGTCTAGTCTGCTGGCTACATCTTCCTCCGTAACTCCCGAGCCTCCTATCATACTACCGATAAACGCGAATAAACGAAATATATACCTATACTACATTATAAACGAAATATATTTTTATATATTTTTATTATTTTCCCATATTTTATTTTGCAATAGATATCTAATAATATCACTTTTGTTAAAAAATTTAAAAATCTAGAAATTAAGGCTTAAGTTTTCAATGTCCTGTGAATTTGTTTTGTTAACCCCTATAGTGCGCCTGGCTGCATTTGCAGTCCAAATAAAATTGTTTCAAACTACGACAGACTGCATTTGCAGTTAATATTCGTATTTGAATTTATCTTATAAACATTTTTTATTAAGTTCCTTACTACTAAATTTAACATCATATTGTGATGAATTGGGACTATCTGTCTCAGCTCTAAATGTACCCAGCCTCAGTTCGAGACCAATTTTTTTGTACTAGGGGTTAGAGAGGAGAGAATATTGCATTTAAAATATTCATATGCGTGTTCGGAGCTATGGATTCATTATCATCAAGATGCATGTAGCACTCATAACTTAGATGTTCTCCGCTTTAAAATGTGATTATTTTTCTAATGATTTGAAAAATGACGCTAAAGGGGGACTGGAAAATTGCATTTAGTGTCACTCGTTTGTGGGTGAATATCTTTGGATTCATTAAAACCACGAGCATAGACGCATGTAGCAGTCATAACTTAGTTCTTTCTCGACTTCAGAATGAATGTGAATGCTAATGGAATTATAAATATCGATGAAACTGTCAGCGGAGGGTGTTCATTAAGTCCTTGTGCGAGTATCTGCCGATGCGGCGCCTTTTGCTTATTACACCTCCTTTTCTCTCCTTCCCTATTCCCTGTCAACTGGATGACGCTTCAGTCAACCTCCTTTCCCCGGAAGGTACCCCAGCTATGTGTATTATTTAATAAACACACCGACTTTGGTAATTGGACTGTCTAGATCTGGATATGAATGATTCAGAAATATAATACTCGTCCGATTTAAGTCAAATGTTTGTGGTTGAGAAGGGGTAGAGACAGGAGAGATTATGGGGGATCATGTGGACCGTATAGATACAAGACTTACAAAAGTGTTAAATTAAAAAAAAACAGCAACAAGAGTCTACCAGGAAGGCCGCCGAAGAGGTAGAGTCCATCACGCCGAAATTAAATAACTTACTAACTTTCTTCTATGTTCGCCATAATTAGTGTTGTAGATGTTTTATTTTTCTTTTTCTTTTTTTACATACGAGTACTTTGTACATACAAATATGTTTACAAATATGATCAGTTGTGACAGATGTTATTATTAACTTACTAACTAATTAACCGTCCCTCCGAAACGGTAGGCAGAAAGAATAGACCTCCACACTAGTTATTTTCTGATATACTTCTCTCGATTCCTACACATTCATACATCGCCTATCCGTCGTCCATCTAGAGACTGATCTTTCATTGAAAACTCAAATCAATAAAACAGTCAGCAATTGCTTCTTTCATCTAAGGCAATTAATCCATTAAAATAAATATTCCCGTTGACAGTTTTAAAACATTAATCAATTCCTTCGTCGTGTCCCGACTAGATTACTGCAATGGAGTCTACGCCAACATCCCCAAACAGCAAAAAAATAAACTCCAGTCTGGAATCAATGCTTCACTGGCTAAAATGTCCAGAAAGGATACAATACAAGCTCTGCTGGACGGACTATAAGGCGTTGCATGGAATGGCACCAGCTTATATATCTGAACTCTGCATCAACGAGAACCTGAATGCTAGACAGTCTACATTGCGATCAGCTAAGTCTTCAGCGATCGGTAGATTGACTGTGCCAAAACGCTGTCCATGCACAAACTTTGGTGACCGAACCTTCGCGGTAGCCGGCCCTTCAACCTGGAACAATCTTCCAGCAGACCTTAAGCGCATAGATAATCAGTCAGAGTTTAGATCGAGACTCAAAACGCACCTTTTCAAATTATCATTTCCTAATAGGAAGAGCTGATCGACTACGTCAGGTGCAGCCCTCATACTAAATATATTTATTATTATTATTATTTTTCATCTAGTTCATAAAACGGAGCATTTTCTACAGCGCCCTTGAGATAGTAATTTATAAAAAAGGCGCTCTATAAATTATCCAGTTTATTATTATTATATTAACGTGTCATGCATGTACGTCTACTTACTTAGCTAGCATTCAATATTTGATTTAATACGATTTTGGGTTTTGTATTGTTTTTTTTTTATTGCAATACTTGTCTCCGTATACACGTGAACCCTGGACCCGCTGATGGAGACTCGGTTTGAGGAATCTATTTGGAACTGTCTCCAGCGAATGGAATGATTCTCCACCGAAATAGAACGGCGAGTCCGCCCCCCGCCCCCGCCCGCCATCTCGCCATCCCGGCAGGCAATAGAGGCGCGGGCTTTCAATAAAAAATTCCAAAGGTTTTAATTAAAATTTCTCCTCCAAAGGGCCGAGATAAGGCGGGAATAAATATGCGGGGAGAAGTGTATAAGAACGACATTTTAATTGCGGCCTGTAAAGATCTTATCGTAATATTTTTTTATGGACAGTAGTCATAATATAATGTAATGGACTAGGTTATTACATTTTTTAACTAACTAACTAACCATCACACCGTCTCCTCAAAGGGGTAGGCAGAAAGAATGGACTGCCACACTTTTCTTTCCTGACATATATAAAATGGAGGGGAGAAAGAGGAGTAGGAGAAAGTGTGCACGAGGACAAATAGGATAGTAGAACGGTGACTCATGAACATTAGGAAAGTACTATGGAGAATTTCTAATTAATTATTTTCTAATATTCTAGTGGCAGACAGGGGAGTTAATTTTTTATTTATTATTCGTGTCATGCACGCGCGTCGATTTCTCTGACTCCTCACGTGGCCGACATTCAATATTTAATTAATTTGATCGTACCACGTTTCCCTCGGTCTTCCTCTATTTCTGGTTCCATTTTCATCGTTAACATATATATTTTTTTACCATTATTTTCATCATCTATTCTTTCCATATGTCCAAATCATATATTGGTCCTGTCATTATTTTGTTCATAACACCATCATCACACAGCATTTTTGGAACTTGTATATATGCTAGAATCCTGCGCCTATCTTTACATTTTTAGTTTTTTCTACACTAGCGTCATCTATTAAGATTGGGAAGCATTAAGCAGAAATCTTTATTAATGCACTGTGAAAGTCTCTGCAAATCATACAGTACTAGATTACGCCTGGAGATGTCTCTCCAATTTTTATGCCTTTAACTTGGACCAGTTATTTTTATACAACATTTTGAATGTATACGAATTCTTGTAGACAAATACCATTGCGTATAATTTTTTATAAGGATTAATTGTATCAATTAATCCTTATAAAAAATAATTTATCCGCAATGGGTAAAATCAAGTAATTGTCTACAAGAATTTGTATACATTCAAAAAGGCTCATACATACTATTCACCAGGGTTTTTATTTCATGTCCCATAACTTTTTTTTTGTATTGTAAAATCGCCGTGAGTTACTGCCGCCGCGTTTCCGTCTGTGAACGATGTTCTAAGTATTTAACAACACGAACTTGACATTTCTGCAGTATAAATCAGACAATAACAAATGAAAGTACCTACTCACGTGATACAGTTTCGGTAATTATCATTTTACGATCGAAATGTTTTATTCGTTTCCTCGTTACCTAATCGTCTTATCCGTCGCATGACTACGTTACTCTAAGTGGATTAGAAAATAATTTCCATAATTTTCTTCTTCTTTTTCCTCTTAGTTTAGGTCGTATGACCTGTTTGTGACGGTGAGCTGTCCTGGGATGATGATGTCCAGCCATCTCTCCATCTCTTTGGCGGCCTTCCTGGTATCTCTTGCTGATGGGTTTTCATCTTTAACAATTTTTGCAATTCTTGTATTCTCCATGCGATCCACGTCTGCTTATTCCCCATCTCACTATGTCCTCAATACCGCAGACAGATCTTATCGTTTCATTTCTGATTCGATCTCTGAGGGTTTTGCCTGCGATGGAGCGTAGGGTTCGCATTTCTGCTACTCTAAGAAGGTTCTTAGTTCTATAATTTTATTTAATATAATCTTCAACTTATTGAAAGTTAAGGCATTAACACTGTGGAATTCCATAGTAATCTACTTTGGGAATTAATTAAACATTGTTTAGACCACTTTTTTAATAAAATAATATTAAAATACACGACATGTTTCAGAGGATACCTCCATCTTCAGGTGTAAAAAATATATCACAAAAACTAAATTTGGAAAGACTAATAAAAAACGCATTTAAAATTCGATACAAAAATTCAAAATTAAAAATTACGTTGGGCTGTTTGTTAAATGTAGGTACTAACAATTATTTTTTAACAGTAAAATAATAAATAACATTAAATAATAATAATGCATGATGATCATATAAATTACGATGATAATATTTCTAAATTATATTATCATCATGTATTATTATTATTTAATGTTATTTATTATTTTACTGTTAAAAAATAATTGTTAGTACCTACTTATAACAAATAGCCCAACTTAATTTTTAATTTTGAATTTTTGTATCGAATTTTAAATGCGTTTTTTTATTAGTCTTTCATTGTTTAGTTTTTGTTATATTTAGTATCCTCTGAAACATTTCGTGTATTTTAATATTTTTTTATTTGAAAAGTGGTCTAAACAATGTTTAATTAATTCCCAAAGTAAATATAATCTTCCTCTCGGCGCTACACCCTGATGTGGGATTTCGATAGAGCACCGAAAATTATATCCAAATGGATGCTGCGCAGAAAGAGGTAGATTAAGAAAACGATGGTTGGATTCTGTCAATAAAGACTGGAGAAAACAAGAAAGTCTTGAGAAATAAAATAAATCAAATCAAGTCAGTCTATTTCATCAATAGACATAACAAAATTAAGGTTAAATGCATCTATTGAGAACTGGTAAAATAATATATTGAAACGTATGAGAGATGATTCGACGTTAGGAAGACAAGAAACTTTCTAATGTCATGAGTATTTGTCCCCTGAACGTACTTTCACTAATATGAAAGACGTCCATCGCCGAGGAGACCGCGTTCAGCAGATTAATTGCTCATACCACCGGTGTCACCAGACGGCCAGGTTGGTTCTGGCGGCCGGTAGATAAAACAATATATACTGTCGCTGTCGGAGATTCTATCAGGGACAAAAATCCGAACATCCTCCAGCACGGCTGAGTGCTCGAAGTATCCCCTGAGTAATCTAAATAAATGGGTTCTGAGATGCCCATCTCTTCAAAGCTGCAAAAAGTTAGTCCCAAGCATTCCCACAAGAAATTCTGTGGGATAGAGCTACGGATAGCTACCATATTCCCTCATGTAAAGATAAAGAGGGATGGCCAGGGATAGGATCCAGGATTATTGTGTTGATATTTTCAAATTATAAACAAAAAAACAAACACAAACTTGGATATGTTCTAACGGAGAACCTCGACCCGGAAACTAAAATCAAGTGCAGAAAAGAAATATCTCCAGCAGACTTTAATAAGCTGAGAAGTATTTACGGTGATGACAGCATTGATTTAAGCTTTGACAGAGAATTGTTAAATTCTACTTCTGGTCTATATATTTATATGGTGTTGAATCATGGACCTTAACTTAATACAAAATATATTTTATATTATTTTGGCATTATGAACCGGCTAGAGGCATTCGAAATGTGGCTGCATAGTAAAATGTTGCATATCCCTTGGACCGAAATGGGCAACAACATAAATGTTCTCCAAAGGACCAGAACTCTCAGGGAATTGTTGGCCAATATTAATGCCCTCAAGGTGCTATATTTATATCATGTGCTTAGTTGAGAAACATATCAATTGCTGCACCTGATTTTAGAGGGTTGAAGAGGTGTTGGCAGGAGGTGAATCTCCTAGCTCCACAACATAAGGGACTGGACTGGTTTAAAAAGCATTGAGCTGAACTGCCAGAAACATAGGCACCTACTTTCTAGATGTTTGTACCATTACATTCAAATAACATTTTCTATACATGATTACAACTACTGGTCGCGTTATTCCCTACATTTGTGCTAATCGATTCAAACATATTCGTATTTTCTTTCATACCATCACATGTAAGGATAGCCTAATTTCTAGCAAATTTTAAAAATAATTAACAAATATTGTTTTAAACTAAATTTTCAGTAAACTTAAAAACGGTTCCGACACAATGGAAGTCGCGAAATGTTTCGGTTTCGAGCATGCCAAAAATAAAAATACTGCTCCCTTTTCCTCGTGACGCGCGCTGCGGACACTTCCGTGTCAACGGTAACGCCAAATTTGCTCTGGCCGAATTACCTACTGATTCTTTCGTTCGCGTTTATTTTCGCAAAAATCCACATACCACTCTTTACATATATATGACGTGTGTACATAACGCGGTTAATGACCACGCTTATATAAACATCACGAAAACTAATAGGTTACATTTTACTACAAAAAAAAAACTACATTTATTCTTAACTGAGTGTATTACCCACATACGCCTGGGATAGATTTTTTTTTAATTAAAATGAAAATACAATTATTTTTTTTAAAAAGACTAACATCAATGATTTACATCAACGATATTAGAATTTGTTTTACAATCTTCAATGTGAGCAGAAAATAGCTCATTATTATGAAGAAGGAATCTGGTCGTGTCCAGGCTTGAACCCATGTCCCCTGGATCAGGAGCCAAGCGTTCTATCCCCTAGACCACCACCCGATCATGAATAAATGTTTTATTTATTTATTAAGAGAAACAAACAGTTATTGTATTTTTTTATATGGCCGAGCCATAGAGGGCTCCCTTCGTTTACCCGAAGCTGTTATAGGCGCAGCAGCGCCATTCGTCAGCTTCACTCATGCACTCCCTAGACCCGTCCCCCCTCCATGCGATACTTACATTAAAAACAATAATATTATTAAAAATAATATATGTATATTTGCAGCCAAGGGAGACCCAGACCACATTTAAGCTACGCTACTCTCCCTCGATGTCCCGCCGTACAGTTATTGTATGATATAATAATAACACATACAATCAATCAAATTTAGCCAATGACATGCTATCACAAATATAAATGATTAAAATAGTTAACAATACAGGCCAATGAAATGAAATCTAAGTTTGTTAAATTCAAACAAATGTTAATCAATAATTTAAAGAGTTTAATAAAAATAAAATAATTAAAGTTTCACTGTTTGTTTTTTCATTTCAACCGGTTTCGATTGCTCGCTGTAATCATCTGCTGATTTGAGATTACAAATTTAATGGTCTGAAAACAAAATATATATTCGCTTGCATCATTTAATGAATAAATAAATTTTACCGCTGTTTTTTTTAATTATTTTATTTAGAAATAATAATAATTAATATAAAGTCATATTTCACTTGCTCTACTTCTAGTTCAGACCGGTTTCAATAGCTCCGAAACCAGTCAGAACTATACGAAGAATAATTGAAATTCAACTTATTATTAATTGTATTCTTTTTTCATTGTTTCTTGAACAATGATGTAAAACTGTAAATTATAATAATACAAATGAAAACGTTTGTTTTCTAGAGATTTTATTATAATTTATGCGAATGACATGTCATTGTGGAATCATTTGTCATGTGATAATACAATTTTTCTCCATTTATAACAATGCACTTCTACCAATAAATTATAGAAAAATATTAATGCGATATTTTACCGGTTTCTCATGTGCTTGACTGAATTTTTTTTTATGTATACACATAATTTTTTTTAAAGGTCGGTCATGTCGGTCAAGTCGGAAGAATCGAGGTGCGCGTATTGTGCGCACACTGTATGAATGTGATGGAAGCTAGAGAGGTGTGCCAGAATAGAGCAGTGTGGCGGTCCATTCTATTTGGCTACCCTTTCAGGGAAACGACGTGATGGTTGAGTTTGTTCATAATATTGAAATCACGTTGAGTTTTTGTCGAGTTAACTCTGTCTGCCGAGACAACTGATCGCACCGGGAATTGGACTTCAGCATCCTCTTGTCTGCGATCTGCGGGACGTGGGCGAGTCTAGTGTGGGCCGGTGGACACGGAAATACACACATCCACGTGTGAATAAAGCGACACCGGTCACGTGCATAATCCAATTTTCCCCGAGAGTCTGCTCCGCAGCGGCGGGCCTCCGTCCAGCCTCCTACGCCTGGAACTGACCCAGTTCTGGGCAAGATTCCTGGAAATAGCTGCATTCGGATATAACATCTCTAATAATTGTTTACTAAACTGAGTATTATTCTTGAGTTCATGAACCCAAATCATACTTGCGCTTATGTAATATTAAGATAATCAAATGATTTTACTGAAAACCATTATTTGTTATATGTAAAAAAATTGTGTTTTTGGTCTCGAAATGATTTCTTATATTACTGATATCATTTCTTATACACAGTATCTCCACAACTGACAACGAACTTACTTCGGTAACTACTATAGATCATTGCAGTGGACGTGCGTGAAGTAGATACCTTAAAATCACTTTGCAATTCGCTGCTAACAAAAATTCGCTATGAAAATCGCATTCTGTTTGATCAGAAATGATATTATTTCTTGGCTCTTGACCGATGTTGCATGGTCCGACTTATATCGCGCGGGCCCTTCGATAGCCCAGACGCGCCGTTCCACGTGCGATCGCTTCCAGCACGGAAATAATCGTGTATATTAAGAAAGTTTATTGTCACGAATCGCGACGTTCCGTTTTATTTGTCTCATCGGATGGATGGGACACACAAACATCCGGTGGACTGAGAGAGGTCGCTCCCTAGGAGGCGATGCGATGGTCTATTTATGCACCGGAGCCAGCGGCGAAATATTCCTGATACCACACTGCGTCTGCCACATATTGTACTCTTACATATACTGTATCACAAGTAACGTTTGTTTTTATTATTTTAAAACAAATTTATTTTGTATAATATATATTGTTTTAAATAAGGAAAACATCAACAGTTTAATTTGAAACACTATATAAAATAGTCAAATGATTTTACTGACATCTCTTGATGGAAGTTCATTTTAAATAATAATTAAATAAAACGATGTTTTTTAACTACTTCCACTTTTGTCTTTATTTAGACAGCGACCAGTTTCGCCAGGTTCGCTGGCATCGACAGACTGGTGGCAGTGCTCGCTGGCATAGACAGACTGGTGACCAGTCTGTCGATGCCAGTGAGCCTGGCGAAACCGGTCGCTGTCTAAATAAAGACAAAAGTGGAATTAGTTAAAAAAAACATCGTTTTATTTAATTATTACTATATAACATCACAATTTATTTATTTAATTTCTTGTCGCGACAGCTGTTTTTCGGTGTTACAAAAAAACAAAGGCGAAACATTCATTCATTTCTCGGGGCTACATCCCGAGGATCATATAGGATTTGGCCTCTTCCACAACGGTCTTACACTGACTTCTGTCTCTGGCCATCTCTCTCCATTCCCCAGCTCCTTGCATTTTCTCCCAATCTTCTTCCACGCAATCCGCCCATGTTTTCCTCGGTCTGCCTCTTGGTCTCTTTTCGCGGGGCACCCATCTGGATATAATTTGTGATGTGCTACCCTCTGGCATTCTTTCCACATGGCCAGCCCACCGTAGACGTTGAGACTTACAGAATCTCACTACTGTTTCCTGGATAATCAGTACTTCAAGTTCAAGGTTTCTTTTAATTCTGTAAGTCCCATCCTCCAGCGTGGGTCCAAAAATTTTTCTCAGTATTTTTCTCTCAAAAACTGCCAGCCTGCCTTCCTCTATCTGCATTAGAGACCATGTCTCACAGCCGTAGGTGACTACCGGTCTTATGATTGTCTTATATATTTAAAGTTTGGTATTCCTGCTGAGTAACTTAGACCCCAGAAGCTTCTTGCACCCATGAAAAGATCTGTTTGCTGCTAAGAGGCGAATTTTTAATTCTTCTGCCAGCTTGTAAAATCTCAATAAAAATGTTTTTCAAATTTAAACATTTTATAAAACAATAGTAATTAACAATGCCTCACTTCTTATAAAGATTTCTATGTAATACCTATTTATTCACGATCAGAATAAAATTCAAATGACGTCACGTGAATGTATATGTTGCTTGATATTCATGTTGAGGTTGCTACTTTCAATACTTGCATACCATACATATCAAATGACGTTCGGTCTACTTATATCAATTGACCAACATTTTTAATCGAATTGTATCGGTTAATGCAATTCTGGGTTCGGCTTTCGTGGAGCATTAATCACTGCGATGAGAACTCCTGAGAAGTGATTGGTGTACCCACGTCTTGCTACTGCATATTGACAAGAATATATTGATACATCTCTCTAACGTATTATGTCTTTAGACAGGTTTAAAAATATATATATATATAAATCGCTTTTTGATTCGTCAAATATCTTGCTGGAGTTATCATGTCAATAGTAAAAGTATCAAACCTACATAATGAAACTAAAATCGGAATTCGGATAGTGTTGAATAATAAGTGTTGCCAATTAAAGATTATAGATTCTCAAACTTTTTTGGGCCACCGCCCCCATGAAATGTTTCAGCGCCCCCTAGCGGACGGAACCGCCCCTGTTGGGAAACTTTAAATCTATAGACTATTCTTCTGTATACGCCATACTTAGTGTTGTTATGATGGTTTATTTATATTTTTCTTTTTTGTACACTTTGTATATATAATACAACCCTTATATTTTTTTAAATTCAATTATATAGATATGTTTCGGACAAACAGTCCTTCTTCAGAAAAGATACATTTTAAAAAATATTATAAAATTGTTGTTGTTTACATGATCTGACAGATGTTATAAAGATTTATTTTGGAACGTTTATGCTTTTGTTATAACAAATATTCAATTTAAAATTTGAAATAATAATTTAAAGTTCTTATTGGGGTTCAGGTAATTACTTCCAACAAAGGAAATAAATCAAAGATTGGACTTGACGTTAAATTTATTTGATTATTTATAATATTTTATTTATTTTTAATAGCTTTTATAATTTCTAAAATCTTTCGATCTCGAAATTTAACATCAAGTCCAATCTTTGATTTATTTCCTTTGTTGTAAGTAATTACCTGAACCCCAATAAGAACTTTAAATTAAACAAATTCAAGTTGTCCAAACAATTCCAAATGTCTCCATCCTTTATCATACATATAAAGGATAAACGTATTTTCGTCTGATGTGTGGATTATGATCTAGAAATCTCACGAGAAAATTGTGACTAATATCATTTTTAAACCATTGATTGGGTAAACTACTAACTCGGTAGCGCACAGAGGTCGCGAGTTCAAGTCTTGTTTCCGGCAGCTGCAAACCTCCCACGTCAACTCTTATAAAATACGAATGAGCAATCGAGTTAGATTATACGTGCTGTTTAAAGACCATATTTGTTAATCTTGTGATAACGAAAGCTTTAACCCTTCATTTAAAAAAATACAACAAAAAAGATATTAAATATAATTTTATACTATTTTTTTACGCCACATTATTATTATTATTTTACTTTCGTACGAAGCACTTAAATAAATAATAATAATACACAAGAAAGAGGGGTAAGGGCGAAGTATGATTTCTCCCCTGTATTTTGTATTCCTTTTTGTATAAGATTTTATGTTTAGTATATTCTATTCTTCTGACAAAGCTCCGACGGAAGCGAAACCGGTTGGTGTAACGAATAAAGTGGTTTATGTAAATTTTTTACAAGTGTATTATTATTATATTTAAGTATAAAAGTGTTTTTAATAATTTTTAATACCGCCATACTATTCTTACCTGACATACCTCTCTCGCTCCCTAAATATTCATACATCATGTCATGCATGACGTCGATTTCTCCGACTCCTCACGTGGCCGACATTTAATATTTGATTTATTTGATCATGACACGTTTTCTCTTTTCTATTTTTGTCCTATCTTTACCATTCTTTCTTCATTTATTATTTCCATCTGTCCAAACCATTTTAATGATCCTTTCGTATTAACATTTTATATTTTCATTCGACGATCCATCATACACAGATTTTCCACATATTCGTCTAAAAGATCTTATTTCTACAGTATTTATTCTACTATCACTCTTCTTTTGCAAGATCCATGCTTCACTTACATAAGGGTAGGTACAATAATATTATGTATAAAATTCAAATATTTATAAGTAGAAATTTCGGTTTATTGCAAATTTGCTACTCTATTTTAATTTCATTCTTCTCCTTCTTGGAGGGCCATGTCAGGTCCCTCCGACGTCGGCTATCACCCTGGTGTAGGCCTCTCTGTCCCATTCCAGGCGGTGCATAGTGATGTCCTGGGGAGTTTGCCCAAAGTGGTTTCTCCAAGCCTTCTCTGGAGGATTTTTTGTCAGAGTCCCCTTCCCTTAGCTAGAGGTATCCAGTTTTATGGCACTGGAAACTCAGCATTCGCCCTCTCTCTATCTGCTATGACAGCGGTAACATTGGCCGGGGTTCGCAGGGCCCTGAAAGACCACTCGAGGACCAACAATTCCACCAAAGTATTCTCCATCGTAGCCCTATACTTATCCTAAACCCCTTTTATTATATCACAATAATTATTCTTAAGAATTATATTGTTGAAACGTGATATCGAATGGATAACCGCGAATTATTTACGTCTTTGTACTAGTTTGAATCAGTTGTTTCAAAATAGCGCCCACGGGCGGCTGTCATTTGAAGCTTCTCACAAAAAAATTAAATTTCTGCATTTTGGCAATCCTTTAAGATTAAAAACAGCTCCATATACAAGTATATGCATCATCATGTGTGGTTTATTGTTTTTTTATTGGTGCACACTCTCATACTCAAATTGTACATCGCTCTGCACGCCTTCCCATCAGCCAGCCAATTAAAATGAAAACCTCCGGTGCCGCCGCCACAGTTCCTGACCATCGTAATCGCTTGCTCTCCATTTTGCCGTTGCTACCATCTTCCTGACCCGCTGCCATATCCAAGTCTGCTGGCGTTCCTCGGACGCCTCCATCCCTTGCTTCTCCTGCCGCCTCATCCTGCCCCGCCGCCGCCATCGCTGCCTACCTGCTGTTTACTCAACGCTTCATGCCTAAACCTTTCCTTTCCACTATCCTTATCCCATTCTGTATCTCAACCCCATTGCCATATCGGTCCCCACCCAAGGCCACTCTTGTCTCACTTGGTTCCATATCCAGGACCAACCGGCCCCCACCCAAGGACACTCCCTGTCACCGTCCGTCGGTCTCCACCCAAGACCTCCACGCTGCCCGGATAGTCAGGTCCAAATATCGGACACAACCCACTACATCCTCCAAGTAACCCTCCCCTCACCATCCAACAATATCCAACTTCATCTCCAAGAAAGAAATTTCCAACATGTGGGGGAGCAATTGCCTTCGGGCTGGTACTCCCGAAAAGACAATATCCAAGACTAGTTTGAATATAGAACCGTAACGATATTTTACAGAGTAAGATAAGCAGAAGACGGCTTTCAAAATACAAAAATAGAATTACGTTTCAGTGAGTACCTACGCAGCTTAGTTTGTGTTCCTGCCTACGTAAAATTATCCCTAACTGAAATTTAATTGAATAATATTAACAAGTGCGTCATCGTTTCACGGAATATTAATAATTTATGTTTTGATAAAAATACAAGAATTCTGAACTTCTTTCCTTCAGTAAAACATGACGTTTACATTGGCGGTAGTTCCATAGAAGCCCAGAAGCCCGGCTTGCGTAAGAAATTTTGAATCAAAACCCCCAAATATAAGAAATCATGCCCCCGCATAAACCAACAACCCACCAAATCACCTTCCAACAATGTTCCCATCAGACGTAAGAGGAATAGCCACAAGATCTGAACCTCTGTAAGCCAGAAGAGGTTTAGATCCAAAATTTCTTACGCAAGCCGGGCTTCTGGGCTTCTATGAGAGTACCGCCACTGGACGTTTACATGATGATTAGAACAGATTTCGGTAAAGTACGTTCGTATCATATCTTTTATGTGAAGCAATTACTTTAGAGACAAAATTAAACTTTAAAAGTAAATGGATAGGAAAAATCTCAAAGACGCTTCAAATGCGAAATCTTTAGCTTTTATTAAGTCGATGTACTGTTCTACATTCTTCGAGAGCATTATTAACTTTTATCTGTGATTAGTTTTAATTAAAAATTCCGAAAATGTATTAAAACTAAACCGTTTCAATATGTTTAAATACAAAGTATTAATTCAAATACACAATAAAAATTATTATAAAAAAACTATTTTAAAATCATATTCTGCAACCAATATTTCGAAAAAGACGGAAAATAATTTCTCCGAGGGGAAACCCGCATTCACGTCCCTCGTTACCTGTTTTCCGTCAATAAAATGAAATGATTAACCATTACACTGTCTCGCCGAAGGGGTAGGTAGTAATAATGGATTGTCGCACTGTTCTTTTCTGACATACTTCTTTCATTCATACATCGTGTCATAATATATAATAACAATAATAAATTGGATAATTTATAGAGCGCCATTTTTATGAATTACTCATCTCAAGGGCGCTATAGAAGATGCTCCGTTTTATCAATTAGATAAGAATAATAATAATAATAATAAAGATAACAAAAATAATAAACATATTAAGTATGAGGGCTGCACCTGACGAAGTCGATCAGCCCTTCCTGTCAGGAAATGATAATTTGAAAAGGTGTGTTTTGAGTCTCGATCTAAACTCTGATTGATTATCAATGCACTTAAGGTCTGCTGGAAGATTGTTCCAGGCTGAAGGGCCGGCTACCGCGAAGGCTCGGTCACCAAAGTTTGTGCTTGGACAGCGTTTTGGCACAGTCAATCTACCGATCGAAATGTAGACTGTCTAGCATTCAGGTTCTCGTTGATGCAGAGTTCAGATATATAAGCTGGTGGCATTCCATGCAACGCCTTATAGACCGTCCAGCAGAGCTTGTATTGTATCCTTTCTGGGCATTTTAGCCAGTGGAGCTCCTTAAGATGCTGTGTTATGTGACAACTCTTTGGCACATGCACATGCACAAAATAATGAAATGGTTATTAAGATGATTTGGATAATTGGAAAGAATAAATGAAGAAATAACGATAAAAGTTGCACGATCAAATCAATTAAATATTAAATGTCGGGCACATGAGAAGTCGGAGAAATCGACGTCCGTGCATTACACGGTGTATGAATATTGAAGAATCAAAATTAGTATGTTAGGAAATAACATCGAACAGAACAGAAGTGAGCCGGTCCATTATTTTCTTTTACCTCTTTTTAGTTGGTTTATTTTTAAATAATTAAAATATTCAAAATTTTAGCATTTAATTTTTTTCGCATTACGCTTTCTCTCGATAAGGTCATAATATGATGCCTCATCTTCAGTCAGCCTCTTGAGAATTAATGTTGAAACATTTTGACATGTGCAAATTTGCAATCAATCAAATGTATGATCACTATCAAGAAAAAAAATAGGTTTCAGGCAGAATTAGAATTGCAAGACTAAGTGTAAGTCAATAGGTCAAATTAATAGTTTCATATAGATGAAGTTTGTATAATCCGTGCCTATTGCAGAAAATTAATTTCACCTGTAGGTACAAAAAAAACTGTAAAATTAATTAATTGATCTCGTTATTTGAAATTTCGTGGTAGAAATCCATTGTAATTAATAAAAAAAAAATTTAATTAAAAATTTCTGTATAGCATATATTTCATTTGATTCCACTTGTGTTTATGGCTTCGATCGGTTTCGCCAGCTCGGTGTCATCTTCTGGTAACTGCTGGTTACTTACAAAAATATCACAAACATTACAGATGCTTCAATCCATGGCGTCTGCAACCACACAATTACATAATGAGATTTTTAAAAAGAAATTAAGACAACGCATTAGAGATAACAACCACAACATTGGTATCGCAACTTATTGAACGCTAAGGCATTAACACTGTGAAATTCCATAGTATTATACTCGTACTTAGGAAATTGAAAAGCTTTGTTTAATCCACTATTTAATAAAAAATATTAAAAAATACGACGTGTTTCGAAGGATACCTCCATCTTCAGGTGTAAAAATATAATAAAAACCAAAAAAATAAAGACTAATAAAAAACGCATTTAAAATTCGATACAATAATTCAAATTTAAAAATTAACCTGTGCTATTTGTTATAAGTAGGTACTGCCAAGTAATGATATTGCAACTTATGTATGAAGTGATCATTTAATATTTTTATATAATCCATTAGTGATTTTGAAACTATTAAAGATATTATTTTTAGTTTCTTTTTAAATAAAAGTCGATTATGTATACGACTTATATTCATAATGATTCTAAACTATGATAGAATTTTAATTATTTGGCTTTAAATATTGCAATTGTCAGTTAATCGTATCTAGAAATATCCATTTTTATCAAAGAAATGGTTATTCCTTACCTAAGCAAACTCTACATTCATTGTGTTCAAACCATCTTAATTACCATAATTGAAAGCGATTTAACATATTGATGTTGTGTGGATCCGGCTTTATAAGTCTTATTACGAAAATCGGGTATTACGCAGGGACCCCATTTAGGACTCTTATGAGCGCACTGCATAACGCGGTGACTCTCGCCTGGACTATTTTGTGTCAACGACCGACCCACTGCCGGAGTCCAAAGCGCGACTGGGCGGGGGCGGCGACCAACGGACAGACACCATACGGTGGGCGCCGCCGCATTGCGAACTCGCTGAAAACTCAAAACGACGAATTCAAATGTTTTTGTTTAAAGTTTGCGAAGGGATTCTATTTTTAAAAATGTATTTATTGTACATAAGCTAATTGGCAACCCGTTAAGCACTGATAATTTCTCTCTTTGTAATAAAAATCACGCCATTTCCCGGAGGGGTAGGCAGAGAGGATGGATTGCGACAATGCTCTGTTCTGGCATACCTCTCGGGATTCCTCTACATTCATACATCGAACCATGCACGCACGTCGATTGTTCCGACTTCGAATGTGGCCGCCTTTTAGTAATTGATTAATTTGGTCATGCCATGGTTTCCTCGGTCGTCCTCGGCTTCTTTTTCCACTCACGCTGCTTTTTAATTATAATAATAATAAAAATAATAATATGTATTATAATATAATACTAATAATAATAATAATAATAATATGTTAACTTTTGAAGCGCCGTTTTGTGATGTAATCACCTCAAGGGCGCATTAAGACGTGTTTTAAATTGCATGACTAAATTAATCAAATATTAAATGTATCATATCAGAAGCCGGAAGAATCGACGTGCGTGTATGATTCGATGTATGAATGTGGAGAAAGCTAGAGAGGTATGTCAGGATAGAGTAGTGTGGCGGTCCATTCTCTCTGCCTACCCCTGCGGTGAAACGGCGTGATGGCTTGTTGTTGTTGTTGTTAAATCTAAATGTGAACGCTGCATATGATTGATATTCGCGATCGATTAGAAAGTATATTAAAACAAAATATGCAGGTTTTAAATTTGGTATGAAATATGAAAAATATGGGTCTGTCTGTCGGAACATTTATGCATCTGAGGTGTGAAGGATGATTATTCCAAGCTGATTTGTAATAATGATTGTTTATGTTATTAATCTATCTCTAAAAATAAATCAACTTTTAGCTTTAAAATTTTTTATGTTGCTTTTTTTCAACTTTAAAGTTTACGCGTTCTTTTTGGATTCTTGGGAAAACTTGTCTTTCTCGACCGACAGATTGCAGTGTCCATCTTCAGGGTACTTAACCAAGATTTTAAAATACGTATTGCTACGAACCGCGAAAATCTACCCAATTAAAATTTATATTAAAAAGGGAGTAAAATTTAAATAATAGTCGTATTTTATCAACTGCATTAACATATCGCTAAAAATTACTGTATTATAATCTTTTGAAATAATATTACAAAAAAAAACTTATAACATTTTTAAGATAAATCAATGATTTTACTGATTTTCTTGACGGAAGTTCATTTTAAATAATAATAAAATAAAACGATGTTTTTTAATTCTACTGTTGTCTTTTGGCACCAGTCGGTTGCTGTCGAAATAAAGACAAAAGTGGAAAGTACTCGTAGTTAAAAAAAACATCGTTTTATTTAATTATTATTTAAACATTTTATTCAATTTTTTTTTCGTTCAAATAATTATCATTAAGGATATTTTAAATTTTGTTTATACGAGTATATTGTATTTTGTATCCAAATATTACTTTATTGATAATAATATTTTGATGTTGATAAAAATTTATAAAAATCCAACTTTTATTTCAATTTTATTCCCTTTTTAATAAAAGGTTGGTCATGTTAGAAGTCGGAAGAATCGACGTGCGTGTATGAATCGCTGTATGAATGTGGAGGAAGCTAAAGAGGTTTGCAAGGATAGAGTAGTGTGGCGGTCCATTCTCTCTGGCTACCCCTACGGAGAAACGGCGTGATGGTTGGTTTGTTTATATTTTGATAAATTTCAGTATCTTATTTTGATTATTTTAATTCTTGCTTTTAAATGCTTTATACTAATAAGATTAAGAACAAGTCAAATATTCGAAATATGAGCTGACTTCGCAAGCATAACGCAAACGCAACATCGGCGATGAATAGGTTAAAGGCAGAAACATACTATTAACACGCCACGCCACCCGATGCCAAGTGATGCGTGTTGAGTCGAATCAAATTGTATTGTTTTCTATGGACAGAATCACACTATGAACACCCGACGCGACGCCATGCGCGCACACGCCACGCGATCCAGACGAGCTATCAGATCGACGTGTTGCCGGTGGTGGGAGTAAACACGCCACGTCGCGTGTTAAATAGTATGTTTCTGCCTTAACTCATTTTGTATACATGATTACAAAATGGCATTTTTTGACACGAAAATTATGCGCAACAGAAACTAAGCAATCGCCGTTAATTGCAAGTGATTTTTTTTTATTTTCGTTCGGAGTTAAATGATTTTTTGTCGAGCATACTTTACCGCATCAGTGAGTCGTCCTCTTTTTCTAGGGGTCTGCTCCGCTGTTGTCGGGCGAAAGCTGGCTAATGTATCGAGGCGGAAGACGGCGGATGATTTGTGGTCCGCTACTTTGTATATTCGGATCTGGAATCATAACTCTTTGTGTACATTATTTGTAGGTGTACCTAGGAATTTACACAAATGTATTTTCACTTCATTACATAATACAAAGGTTTATAAATAAATCCCCATTTCGCATTCATGAATCTGTTGCCGGTATCAAATTTTATTACTTCCAAGCGTTTTCGTATACGCATATTGCGATCGTGCGAAATAGTTATTGATCATACAAATTTACTATTAAATAACAATGAAATAAAACGACCTTGTAATAAATCAATCTACTTCCATTTTTGTCTTTATTTCGATAGCTACCGGTTTCGCCAGGCTCGCTGGCATCAACATCGACTGGGGACCAGTCTGTCGATATCAGCGAGCCTGGCGAAATCGGTCGCTGTCGAAATAAAGACAAAAATGCAAGTAGTTAAAAAACATATTTTTATTTTATTATTATTTATAATGAACTTAAGAGATTTTAGTGAAATCATTCGATTATCTGTTATATTATTAGTTCTATTCGTAAATCTAATTTTATATTTCACTAAAACTACAGTGAGTAAGATCACAATTTGTTTAATGTCGTACAGAAGCAGCTCAAAGCTCTCCCTTCCTGTAAAAAATCGTCAACGAAGTAAATAACATCAAATATTTACCTCTTTATTTGTAACTATTTTAACATTATGAACATGCTTATACATAATAAGGGAAACAAAATTTATAGGTCCCATTTTTGTATGTGCACCATATGTTTTATTTTCTCTTAATAATATTAATCTTAATAATAATACTCTTAATCTTCTCGGTCCTACATCCGGGTGTGTAATTTGGCCTCCTCCACAATAGTCCTCCATTGGCTCATGTCCCTAGCCACCCCTCTTCATTCCAGGTCTATCTATTTCTCCCAGTCCTCTTCCACGCAGTTTGCCCACCTTTTTTGGTCATTTTTTGCGCGCGGCATTTCCTATTCTTCTGCTCTGCCCTTTGACATTATTTCTACATGGCCAGTCCACCGTAGGCGTTAAGACAGACTCTCTTGATTAATCAGTACTTGTAGCTCAAGATTTCTTAATAATATTCTTATTTTGTTCATAATACTTTCATTCGCACCACATTCATTTCTTATATTTGCAGGGTCGTTAAGATGGTTTGGACACATGGAAAGAATGAGTGAAGACAGAATGGTGAAAAAAGTATATGTAAACGACGTGAACGGGACTAGAAATAGAGAAGGCCGAGGAATACGTGGTACGATCAAAGCAATCAAATATGAAATATCGGTCACGTGAGGAGTCGGAGAAATCGACGTGCGTGCATGACAAGATGTATGAATGTAGAGAAAACGACAGAAGTATGTTAGGACAGAACAGTGTGGCAGTCCATTCTTTCTACCTACCTCTCCGGGGAGACGACGTGATCAGCGGCGGTACTCCCATAAAAGCCCAGAAAAGGCTTGCGTAAGAAATTTTGAATCAAAAGTTTGTGGCTATTCCTCTTACGTTTGATGGGAACATTGTTGAAAGGTGATTTGGTGGGTCGTTGGTTTATGCGGGGGCATGATTACTTAGATTTGGGGGTTGTGATTCAAAATTTCTTACGCAAGCCGGGCTTCTGGGCTTTTATGGGAGAACCGCCACTGGACGTGATGGTTAGTTAGTTAGTTGGTTTAATATTATTTTTTGTTCACAATTGGTCGGTTTGTTTGTATATTTTGCAGGCGAGTTTTTATCATTTTTATATTTTATTATCACTTCCGTGATAAAGCTTTATGTTAATTTCCATAGCTAATAAAACTTGGACATTTCCTCGGGGAATGATTGTTTCCCCTAGATCTAGAATTACAATATATTTTATCACCGTTTCTTTTTATGACTTCCTGGGTATTGCACTTGAATGGCGAACGAATATGTTTATATTCCATATCAGCGAGGAGTCTATCCAGTAGCTACCATGTTTCTCTAGCCAGATTGAGTGAATGAATATAGTAAATTATAGTTTCACGAGGTACCTACTGCTTTAATATTCAACCCTACGTAGGGTCATAATATTAGCTTATAGATTGTGCGATTTGATTGAAATTTTATATTTTATACAATAACTTGACAACGAATTCAGAAAGAAAAAGAAATTGTCAAAAATGCCGTAGAAAAATTACTGAGAAGAATGTGTAGGAAAACGATGAACCAACTAACTAACTAACCATCACGCCGTCTCCCCGAAGGGGTAGGTAGAGAGAATGGACCACCACACTGTTTTTACTCAGTTTATTTACTCAAAAGACATTACAAACAGCATAAACGTTCTGTCCCGGCATACATCTCTCGCTTCCTCTACACTCATACAACGTGTCATGCACGCACGTCGATTTCTTAGACTCCTCACTTGATTCACTTGGAATTTGATAGTGCCAAGTTTTCCCCTTCCTTTTTTTCATCATTCTGTCTTCAATCATTCTTTCCGTGACCAAACCATCTTAACGACGCTTTCAATATTTTGTTCATAACACTTTCATTTGCACTGCATTCACTTCTTACATTTACATTTGACTCTATCATATACAGATTTATTACATATTCGTCTTAGAGATCTCATTTCTAGCATTGATTCTATTTTCATCCTTCTTTTGCCAGATTCATGCTTCACTTCCGTACATAAGGGTCGGCACAAGAACACCATTGACCCAAAAACGATATATGATACTACTAAATTTTACACAGGAAACTGGAATACTTCTAGCACATTATGAGAAACGATATAAACAAAGTGCTGCAAATGAAATGAACGGAAAACAAGGTCCTGAAGAACAGAATCCTGGCTAGAAAGAAATTTAATTTTCAGAAATTTAAGAATGTTGAGGGATCGAGAGAAATATGCCAGGAAAGAACAGTGTGGCGTTCCATTATTTCTGCCTATTCCAATGGGGAGACGGCGTAGTGGTTAGTTAGTTAGTCATTCTTCTTTCAACAATTCTAAGTTACACATTCATATCTTTGATGACGCGCCAGAAACTCCGGGAGCTTGTATGGGAAGTTCTTATGCATTCACCCTATAGTCCGGACCTGGCACCAAGTGACTACCACCTGTTCCTGTCTATGGCCAATGCGCTTGGGGGTACAAATTTGGCCTCAATAGAGGCCTATTACAATTGGTTGTCCGAGTTTTTGGCCAATATGGACAAGGACTTCTACGAGAGGGGCATTATGAAGTTTGATTCTCGTTGGCAACAAGTTATTGAACAGGACGGCGCATATTTTACTTAAATCGGATGATTGTAACACTTTTTATAAAGCATTGAAATAAAGCGAAAAATACGAAATTTCTTTTTCCCCAACCTAATATATATGTTTTAGTTATTATATAGATTCTCATGACATGTGATAGGTAGCTAATCTATCGCTCTTTTATTGTCACGTGAATTCTATAATAGACCAAAGAGAGTGTGACAATCACACTGCCATTGCCGGAAATCGAATTCAGGACCTTCGGTGTGGCGTTCATAAAAGTTACCACGAATGTCGTCAAGGGTCGTCATATATAAGCATTGGCATTAAAACTCGATTTTGTATAGCTATCTTTGCTTTACTTTCGATTGGATAATATATTAAACGATTTTTAATGTTGTTCCTTCGGATTTGTTGATTTTGGCACTTCCTGTCTAGGAATGCAGACAAACTGCGACGGAGGGCTAAGATTATTTTCGTGGAATCCAATAAACTTGTTAAGATCAAGGTTTCTCGGTTGCGCGCTGCGTAGCGACTCGCAGACTGTGACGTCTGCCAATTTTTCTGTCTACGATCCATAATAGCCCCGTACTAATGGGAGATTATATTATTAGTTACCAATCTATTGCCAGGTCAAAGACACGTCACGTGGCGCGATCGGAAAAGTTCTGCCTTTTCTCTTACAATTTAATATCAAATACGTTTTCCATTGATAGAAAAACGTGTTACGTGTTATTACATTAAGACTATTCAAACGTATTTCATTGAATTCGATAAATTTTCAGCAAATTTCTCTCTTTTGTAGACTTTCGGCAAAAAAATTTTTTTTCATTTAATTTGTATTAGACTTAATTTCGAAATTTAAATTTTTGAATTCAAAATTAGAACCCGTTATTCCGCTCTTGAAAATATATTATTTTACATTCTATTAATTTCCGTTTTAATCCAATATTAGTTCACTAATGCTGTGAAAATTACGAAATAATTACATGGAATTTTTTCTATATGCTTTGCTTTAAGGCATTATCGTAAGGGTATATTTGATATGAACCCCACGAATAGACCCAAAAACCGTTACTGCGCTAGATTTACCAAAGGAAAAATATTTATTTTTTCTTACACTTATTAACAATATTGTAATATTCCATATTAAATTTATTGATGGTTCCTGTTTTTATTTTGTAAAACTCAATTATGAATTATAATGAAAACGCGATTATTTTATCGGTTATACAGTGATTTTATGTTTATATATAAAAATATATAAATACTTGTTATAAATTTGTTCAAGTATTTCTCTTTTTTATAAATAATTATACATAAAAAAATCTTTGTTAAACCGAGAAAACATTTTATTATTTTTAATTCTATATTGAATTGTATTTTTATATATAATAATATTTTTAATTCTATATTGAACTGTTGAAGAAAACGTTCGCTTTATTGAAGTTTTACCCTAGTACGGCAATAGATATCACCCTCAAAAGTGTTGTGAATATACAGTGATTTATAAAGTGGTCTATATAGACCCCCAGGGGTCTACGACAACTTGCAACGGGTCTACGACAATTGCAAAAAAATGGGGGTCCACGAGATGTTTCAACTAAATTAAAGCCGAATGTTGAAACGCAAAATGAATATCGAAATCGTTGGCGACCTTTTTTTTTAGCTCATTTGCGGAAATCGGACGATAGAAATCTCAATCATGGGGTCTACGGGACAAAAAATTTTGGGAACCTCTGATCTAGTTTTAGCAAGGTTTAACGTGGAGCAGTTTCTATAGCGCCCTTGGAATGATTAATTCATAAAAACGTTTATACGAGTATACAAATTTATTGTTATTTTTGTATTATGTATGAAAATGTGACCTTTTCCAAAACACCCAAAACATATAACCTGGTTATAGAAACTCAACCCATAGAACAGGTCACGACCTTCAAGTATCTAGGCATAGACCTGGTGGGAGGAGCTGATCTGCGGGATGAAATACAAACCCAAGTAAACAAGGCAGCTGCAATCTCTGGCGCTCTAAAATATGTAATATGGAAAAACAAAGACATGGCCATTAAGAGTAAGATAAGAATCTATAAAGCATGCGTAAGACCAATAATAACATATGGCGTCGAAGCAAGGGCAGACACAGTAAGAACCAAGCAAGTATTGAGGACTTGAGATGAAGACACTGAAGACGATAGCAGGCAAGACACTGAGAGATCGCGCGAGGAACACCAGAATAAGAGAGATATGTGAGGTTGAGTATAATATAAAATGGAGCAGACAGTGAAAGAGTGACTGGTAAGGTCATGTTCAAAGAATAGACACCACCAGACACCCCTATATTGCATTGTATAATCAGCCTCATGGGATTCGTCCTCGTGGAAGACCTCCTAAAATATGGAAGGACAGATGGGAGTCTACCTTGCAGGAGGGGCAACACTCTAAAGAACAGACCACATAGGTCTACAACAAGGAAGAAGAAAGATTGTATTATCTTTATATATTTTTGTGTGTCGTTCGTATTAAAGTTTCATGATAGTATTATATTTATATACATGGAATAACTTTAAAACGCGATAGACAGATCCTACCTAATAAAGTTTACTACTATTGGAAGTGTAGATAATGTTGCATGTAATTAAGTAATAAACATAATAATTCTTAAGCATTGAACATTACCCAGCTGTATGGGTATCGATAATGTTCCTGTATGTTTATATCTTTAACCTCAATCAATATAATTCCTTGCAAGTAGGCACCCAAGTTATAATCTTTATTGCAATGTAGTTAGCAAATAGAAGTTTAATTCACTATCATGGGCGGTTTGTTTTCATGTGCATTCGGTCAATGACCTTACATATTTTGATCTTATATACAATTTATTTGGTCTGAATAGATACTGAAATTGTTTGTTTGCGCGAACGAAAAAAAAATCAAAATTGTTATTGTATTATATTACAGTTTCGGAAGTTAGTACGGTGAAACAAAATATTCACAACGTGCATAAAGTGCATTGACTGCCACCCCGAAGGTTCCGGGTTCGATTCCCGGCGAGGGAAGTGTGATTATCACACTGTCTTTGGTCTTGCGTAGAATTCAAGTGACAATAAAGTGGCGAGATTAGCTACCTATCACATGTCACGAGAATCACTATGCTATCTGTAATAATATCCTTTACATCGATTTGGCTCATGCTGTCATGATGTAAAGAACGATTCAACAAAATAATAATAATAATAAAACCACCATATTTTCTAAGTTTACGACGCACTTGTGAAATAAATATAGGAGTAATGTAATGAATTATGTTTTTAATTTTTTATGTGGATTCGCATTTGAACAGCTTTTGAAAAACAATTACTTTCAGAGCACTATTCACATACATGGCAAAACGTGACATCTTAATAAACTATAATAAAACTTCTAGAAAATAGACGTTTTATATAATGAATATAAGAATATCTAATGATGACGTAAGAAAGGAATGTAAAGCGGATGAATGCGTGATAAATAAAATCAAGAAAGGGTCACTAAGATGGTTTGGACATACGGAACGAATGGATAAGGGAAGAATGGTTAAACAGATATATACAAGTAGTGTGAATGGAAAAAGAAGTCGAGGAAGGCCAAGGAAGACATGGCATGACCAAATTAATCAATGACTGAAAGGCGGCCATGTTCGAAGTAGGGACAATCGACGAGCGTGCATGTCACGATGTGTGAATGTAGAAGATGCGCGAGAGTTATGTCAGGATAGAACAATGTGGCGATCCATCCTCTCTGCCTACCCCTCCGGGGAAACGGCGTGATGGTTAGTTAGTTAGAATTGGTTGTTTTCGTGTTTATATTTTGCAATTACATTTATAATATATTTCTTCACTTGAACTGTAATGAATTTCAGCAATTGCATATAAATATTTTAAATGTGTAGTGATTGCACAGCACAGTAAAGCGCGGACATTAAAAAGGGAATGTTAAAAGCATCAAATATCTAATGCTAAAGTTTTGGACGTAAACCGTTGGTTCGCACCGCCATAAAGTACGGTCATAGTTATATTTTTATAATTCCCGTCAAACATTTTGATAGCAAGATTTACGATGTTGCTATATAAGTCAGGTATACTCGTACAGCGGGTCATAAATCATTCTTGTTTGGTATTCTCCGAATGTTGATAGTCCAAATCAACACCGACTTTATACTAGTGGATGCCACTACTCGTATGTTTATTTACCATTTGAAAGCTTCTTACTGAAACAATACGCAAATGGACTATAAAGCAAAAAAAGGCGAAATAAAAAATATATAATAGTATCTATAATTTAAAAAAAAAACTAACTAACCATCTCGCCGTTTCTCCGGAGGGGTAAACAGAGAGGATGGGTCGCCAGATTATTCTATCCTGACATTCACACATCGTGTCATGCACGCTCATGGCCACCTTTCAGTAATTAATTAATTTGGTCGTGCCATGTCTTCCTTGGCCTTTCTCGATTTCTTTTTCCATTCACACTACTTGTATATATATATATATATATATATATATATATATATATATATATATATATATATATATATATATATATATATATATATATATATATATATATATATATATATATATATATATATATATATATATATATATATATATATATATATATATATATATATATATATATATATATAACTAAAACTAACTAACCATCACGCCGTCTCCCCGAAGGGGTAGGCAGAAAAGAATGGACTGCCACACTTTTCTTTCCTGACATATTTCTCTCGCTTCCTCAACATTCATACATCGTGTCATGCACGCGCGTCGATTTCTCTGACTCCTCACATGGCCGACATTCAATATTTGATTTATTTGATCGTGCCACGTTTTCCTCGGTCTTCCTCTATTTCTGGTTCCATTTACATCATTAACATATAATTTTTTTACCATTCTTTCTTCATTCATTCTTTCCATATGTCCAAACCATATATATATATATATATATATATATATATATATATATATATATATATATATATATATATATATATATATATATATATATATATATATATATATATATATATATATATATATATATATATATATATATATATATATATATATTTATATATATATATATATAACTAACTAACTAACTAACCATCACGCCGTCTCCCCGAAGGGGTAGGCAGAAAGAATGGACTGCCACACCTTTCTTTCCTGACATATTTCTCTCGCTTCCTCAACATTCATACATCGTGTCATGCACGCGCGTCGATTTCTCTGACTCCTCACATGGCCGACATTCAATATTTGATTTATTTGATCGTGCCACGTTTTCCTCGGTCTTCCTCTATTTCTGGTACCATTTACATCATTAACATATAATTTTTTTACCATTCTTTCTTCATTCATTCTTTCCATATGTCCAAACCATCTTAATGATCCTTTCATTATTTTGTTCATGACACCATCATTCGCACCGCATTCACTTCTTATATTTTCATTCGACACTCTATCATACACAGAGTATCCACACATTCGTCTAAGAGATCTCATTTCTACTGCATTTATTCTACTTTCATCCTTCTTTTGCCAGTTCCATGCTTCGCTTCCATACATAAGGGTCGGTAGAAGAACACCATTGTGCACTGCCATTCTAGCTTTTTTGGATAGGTTTTTGTTTGCGATGACAACTTTAAGTGCACCATTCACTTTGTTGCCTGCCCCAACCCTTCTTTCAATATCCCTCTCCACTCTCCCATCTCTTGTAAACATACTACCTAAATACACAAACTCAACTACTTGCTCCAAGTTTTCACCATTCACGCTAATGTTGCAGACTGTCGTGGTTTCTTCCTTTTCAAAAATCATTACCTTGGACTTATTAACATTCATCATCAGATCATTTCGCATGCATACCTCATACATACAATTCACCAGGACTTGTAGTTCATGCTCGTTGTCAGCAAGTAGGACAGCGTCATCCGCATACAAGAGACAGCTTACTGACACTCCGCTCATTTTGGCACCTACATCCAACCCTTTCAGCTCTCTCATACAATTGTCCATATACAGATTAAATAACCACGGGGACATTACGCAACCTTGTTTGACACCGTAATTGATATCAAACCAGGCTGTAAGATCTCCATTTACTCTGACACTAGCAGTGCTTTCCGTGTATAGTGACTTAATGGCCGTGATCAGTTTTGTACTTATTCCATATTCAGACAATATTTTCCACAACTTTTCTCTATTAACGTAATCATATGCTTTTTGTAAGTCGACAAATGCACAGAAAAGTTTGCGATTTTTGGCCAGAAACTTCTCTGTCAATGTACGAAGTCCAAAAATTTGATCCATACATCCTCTGCCATTCATAAAGGCACCTTGCACATCCCAAACTTTGTTATATATATATATATATATATATATATATATATATATATATATATATATATATATATATATATATATATATATATATATATATATATATATATATATATATATATATATATATATATATATATATATATATAACTAACCATCTCGCCGTAAAAAACTAACTAACCATCTCGCCGTTTCTCCGGAGGGGTAAACAGAGAGGATGGGTCGCCAGATTATTCTATCCTGACATTCACACATCGTGTCATGCACGCTCATGGCCACCTTTCAGTAATTAATTAATTTGGTCATGCCATGTCTTCCTTGGCCTTCCTCGACTTCTTTTTCCATTCACACTACTTGTATATATCTTTTTAACCATTCTTCCCTCATCCATTCGTTCCATATGTCCAATCCATCTTAGTGACCCTTTCTTGATTTTATTGATCACGTATTCATCCTCTTTACATTCCTTTCTTACTTCATCATTAGATATTCTATCATACATTGTTATTCCGCACATCCTTCTTAGTGACCTCATTTCTACGGCATTTATCCTACTTTCATCCTTCTTCTCCCAACTCCAAACTTCACTTCCATACATAAGGGTCGGCACTAAAAGGCGAAACAAAAAATATAGTACCTATAATTTGTAAAGATGGTAAAAATATTTGTTATATTCTACTTCTTCTTCAGCCTTCTGGACATTGGCCTCTTCCATTTTTCTCCACTCGTCCCTGTCTCGTTTCTTCGGTATCAAGGTCGTTCCAGCTATTCGGGTTATGTCATCAATCGAATGAAAACGTCTGTTTTCTTATTGTTTAATTGACATGTTTCGCCTTGCTATAACATTATCAAGTGTTTAAATATTTAATAATGCTTTTGCAGGGCGAAAAATGTCATTCCTATAACACCGTGTGACCGTTTTCCTTGGGTAAGCTGAGAGTAAATAATGAAAACAAAGAAAAATAGTAAAAAAATTCTATATTATTATTATTTATTTTGTGTGCTTCCACTTGTGTTTATGTTAGCCAGGTTTCGGCAGCTTGCTGTCATCTTCTGGTGACAAGAGTTTCTGTGACAGAGTTTTCGGTGACAACTTCTAGTCACCAGAAGATGCCGTCTTCTAGTCACCAGAATATGACAGCAAATGCCATCTTCTAGTCACCAGAATATGACAGCAAGCTGCTGAAACCTGGCTAACATAAACACAAGTAGAAGCACACTAAATACATAATAATAAAGAAATTTTGTATATTTTTTTGTTTTTTGTTTTCATTATTTAAAATGAACTTCCACCAAGAAATTTCAATTAAAAACATTATTTTTTTGAAGCTGAGAGTATATAATAATATAGTATTTGCCATAAACTGTAATAGAAGTTTTATTATTGTTTATGGGAAAGACTTGTTCACATTTCTAAGGTATTATCAAATGTTTGATAATCTCATAAAAAGGCGAAAAGCATGTCATATCATAATATATATTATCTAACTTCTAGAAAACAGACTTTTCATTCGTAGGTATTATTTTTTCAACATGTTTTACATCATTGTTCAGGAAACAATAAATAATAACCTTTAACTTTCGAGGTAAGGTTATCCATGGATGTTATCAATGTTTCCACGATGTGTGGGTATCTATTGAATAGCTAACATTAATGTATCCCTACAGTAGATGAGTTAGTTGATACGTTTAGATGAATGCGAACTTCCTATACCTTAACGGAGATTAAATTTGGCTAAAACGGACCGGAATCAATCATTGTTCAAAAAATACAACTCATCTTTATCATACTCGTCAATCAAGCTCACTTATCAATCACACGGGACCCCGCCCCCCGCGCCCCCCTGCCCCGCCCCTCCGCGCTGGCCCGCGACTGATATTAGCAGAAATAGCTCCGTTTAACCCAGTTTCTCATTTTTCTCTCGCCAATACATCTGTCTGGTATCTGCCGGATGATTTCGAGGTCATGGCACGCTGTCAAGAAACGCGTAAGAATGTATTATTACAGTTTTTCGTGCAGAAATAGCCAATTACTTCCTGACGTTAAAA
The DNA here is from genome assembly GCA_022606425.2 of Lepidostoma basale. Lineage (NCBI taxonomy): Eukaryota > Metazoa > Arthropoda > Insecta > Trichoptera > Lepidostomatidae > Lepidostoma > Lepidostoma basale. The sequence goes on along the minus strand of JAHDVF020000333.1, from coordinate 2,143,240 downwards.
GCGAAACTGTTACAGAAGGATTAATGCGTCACAGATCCAAACTTAATCCCTTTTTTTTAATCAATTGTTTCGAATATAGAACTCTATATTCGAATCACTAAAATAAACTAACTAACCAACCATTGAATGATTTTACTGAAATCTCTTGATGGAAGTTCATTTTAAATAATAATTAAATAAAACGATGTTTTTTAACTACTTCCACTTTTGTTTTTATTTAGACAGCGACCGGTTTCGCCAGGCTCGCTGGCATCGACAGACTGGTGACACTATTGTAAACTTGTATTAAATACAAACCTCCTTGAATACCAGTAATACCTATATTTAATTTCAGAATTTTTTTTCTAAGAATTCTCCTATATTGAAAGCGATTCGTCTTTTAAATGAGGTTGCAAAAGAGATAGACCTCTTTGGATGCAATTATGGCGAATTCGTGAATACCCTTACGGTAAGGGCAGCAAGGAAATAACTGGCATATTCCTATTCATATGGTTCTATGTATATTTCCTTTGATAAACTTTTTTCACCCTTTACATCGATTTGGCTCGTGCTGTAATGATGCGAAAAGTTTTTTCAACGAAATAATAATAATAATAATAATTTTAAAAATCTGAATACAGATTTTTTAATAACAATGGCATCGTTCATTAGTTATTAATCGTCCAATATGCACACTCCTGCAGACATTTTATCGTCACGTTTTTTACGTACGGCATCATAGATTTAAATATACAAGGTAGTATAGTAATGCATATCATACAAGTCATAATGCTAAGCCAAACTTGGTCATAGATTAGGATCTAAAACATAGGTTTCCAGCAGAAGAGGTACCACGCCCATGGGGGCGCTACAGTCTTCCATTAGCCTTCCATGGGGGAGATAGTGGGCCCAGAAGAAAATGGGGGGCGTTAAGTAAGGTCCTCGAAGGGGTGGACGTGACATATCAAGAAATTATTAATGAAATTCTTTTTAAACATTTAATTTATTTTGTATTTTGTATCTCGTGGACGCTAAAAAATTGGCAGTAGTGTTTTTGGTGTATTTTCCACATGGCGCATTACGACATTGTATAGAGGCACACTTCCCGGCAGTGCCTACCCCATTGTAACCCTACTACTCGTCAGGATCCTATAATATTTGTATTAGGTGTTTCGGAAAGTTCGGTCGCTTCTAGCCTTCAAGACTAGAAGCGACCGGCTAGCACTGGCTGCTTCAAGCCTTCAAATCTGACGGTCATTTTTTTTAGTAAGTCTGAGCATCTGTCAATTAAATTCAGTTCGCACATGTTTGTTATTCTCACAACATTTGTTTTATCGCTCCTTAAAATGTCGATATAACTAACTAACTAACCATCACGCCGTCTCTCCGAGGGGGTAAGCAGAACGAACGGACTACCACACTTTTCTTTCCTGACATATTTCTCTCGCTTCCTCAACATTCATACATCGTGTCATGCACGCGCGTCGATTTCTCTGACTCCTCACATGGGCGAGATTCAATATATGATTTATTTGATCATGCCACGTTTTCCTCGGTCTTCCTCTATTTCTGGTTCCATTTACATCGTTAACATATAATTTTTTTACCATCCTTTCTACATTCAGTCTTTCTTTATGTCCAAACCAGCTTAATGATCCTTTCATAATTTTGTTCATAACACCATCATTCGCACCGCAATCACATCTTATATTTTCATTCGACACTCTATCATACACAGAGTATCTACACATTCGTCTAAGAGATCTCATTTCTACTGCATTAATTCATCTTTCTTTTGCCAGTTCCATGCTTCGCTTCCATACATAAGGAATATATGTTTATAATTCTCTGGTGGCACCGGTGGGAAGAGCAATTAGTCTGCTGAACGCGGTCTCCTCGGAGATCGACGTCTTTCATGTTAGTGAAAGTACGTTCAGAAGGCAAATACTCTTAATTCTGGAGAGTATCCTGTCTTTCTAATGTTGAACCATCTCTAATGCGTTTCTGGTAGTATACTATACATGATATATTATTTAACCTGTTCTTAATAGATGCCTTAAAAATATTTTTTGTAATGTCTGTTGATGAAATAAACTGATTTGATTTGATTTGATTTGATTTGACTAGAAGCGACCGGCTAGCTCTGGCTGCTTCAAGCCTTCAAATCTGACGGCCATTTTTTTTAGTAAGCCTGAGCATCTGTCAATTAAATTCAGTTCGCACATGTTTGTTATTCTCACAACCACATTTGTTCTATCGCTCCTTAAAATGTCAACTGCACTCTATATTGAAATAAGATTATTCATGAGTTAACAATTTCACTAACAATTCACTCATATTTTGTATGATTATTGGTTGTAACAGATGTGCAATACAAAACAACAATTTTCATTAGTCACTTGGCTTGACGATGTAAATATTTTGTCAAATTGATATCTGTAATGTATAATCTATTTTTTATCGAATGTAAATTTGACGTTAAGCATACCGAACGTCGTAGAATTTGTTTTAATAATGCGTAGTTTTTACTTTTTATCAATATTATACATATACAACATTCTTGTTTTATTTTTAACACGGTGGCGCCTTAATTCTGGGCGTTATGATAACATTCATTTAAACACGAATAACTTTTTTTACCTGTCGCAAAAAATCAGGACTATGTATTTTTTTATTGTAATATAAATAAGGCATTTGTTTGTTTACACAATTAAAATTCAATAAGTTATAATTCTTAATGTGTGGATACTCTGTGTATGATAGAGTGTCGAATGAAAATATAAGAAATGAATGCGGTGCGAATGATGGTGTTATGAACAAAATAATGATAGGATCATTAAGATGGTTTAGACATATGGAAAGAATGAATGAAGAAAAAAATGGTAAAAAAAAAATATGTTAACGATGTAAATGGAACCAGAAAAGTAAATGGAATCAAATAAATCAAATTTTGGATGCCGGCCATGTGAAGAGTCAGATAAATCGACGCGCGTGCATGACACGATGTATGAATGTTGAAGAAGCGAGAAATATGTCGGGAAAGAAAAGTGTGGCAGTCCATTATTTCTGCCTATCCCTTCGGCGAGACGGTGTGGTGGTTAGTTAGTTAATTAGTTATAATTAGCTTAATTTTGTTATTAGAAATTCCATGGTAGGAGATCATTGTAAATAATGAAAATAATATATATTTTTTTTAATATGTATTTTGTTAAAATCCACTAATATTGTGCCTTTGACCAGTTTCGGCAGCTCGCTGACATCTTCTGACGACCAGGTCTGAAACCGGTCGAAGGCAAATATTAGTGTATTTTAACTAAATGTACTATATATTTAAAATATATATATATATATATATATATATATATATATATATATATATATATATATATATATATATATATATATATATATATATATATATATATTATTGTGATATTGCGAAAATATAATCTCCTTACTTAACAGCATATAAGATTAGATAGAATATTCATGTACGAGTATATACATCATCATCATCGGCTGTCCCTCGTATTGGAAGAAGGCGTATCCATCGACCGTGTCAGAAAGGTATGAGCTCTGACTGCCATACCAAAGGTCCGATGAAAGGGCGCCACTGCTGTCATTTCCTCTTCCCTTTCAAAAACCATCATCCTTGACTTTCCGACATTTATCATTATTATTATTTTTTCATACAACAAAAAACAACAACAAACCATCACGCCATTTCCCCGCAGGGGTAGGTAGAGAGAATGGACCGCCATACTACTCTATCCTGACATACTCTCTAGATTCCTCCACATTCATACAGCGAGTCATACACGCACATCGATTCTTCCGGCTTCTGACATGACCAACCTATAAAATTTGATTAATTTGGTCATGCCATGTTTTCCTCGGTCTACCTCGACTTCGTATCCCATTTACATCGTTAACGTATACTTTTTTAACCATTCTTTCTTCATCCATGCCCTTCATATGTCCGAACCAACGATATTTACATTATATTATTATTTTTTCAAAACTGTTTTATAACAGTAAACTGTTTTTGAGTATATTTAAAAAAAAAATGGAAAATTTTAATTAACAACGAGTTTTCACAAAAATAAAATTTTCACAAAAATCGAGTTTTCACAAAAAACGAGTTTTCAAAAAATCGATTTTCACATAAATCGAGTTTTCACAAAAATCGATATATGACCATTTCGAGTGTTGAAATCAACAGGACAATAGACGATAGTACTATTTCGTAACAGGAAAACGCTACTCATGTGTACTCGTGTATCTACGTGCGCTATCAATGAAATAATAAATAAAATCGTTTGTGAGGCGACATAGTACAATTTGGCCGGCCGCTCTTACGAGTTTCGCCGATAGCGAGAATCGGCCGTATCGGTAATTCCGTGAAGCACTCGTAACATAGGTAAGTTGTTTGATTTTATTGCAGGAGTACCAACACGGCGCCGGTTGTACAATAGATTGACATCTAGAGATTACAGCGGGTTCCGCCCTTATCAATTAATAACTTCGACGCCGCCGATTGCGTATGTATGTGTGTGTTGTGTGGATCTGGCCGAAAATCTGGCGGGAAATTACTACAATTGGAATTGTATAAATATTATGGTACCTACTCACCTACATTTTATTATAGTATCAACACAGTCGAGAGATTCTGTGCTCTCCCGAGAACTGTTGGTGTCTTATTTTCAGCATACGAGACTTAACTAACTAACCATCACGCCGTTTCTTCGAAGTGGTAGGCAGAAAGGACATTGTTCTATCATGACATAACTCTCGCGCATCTTCTACATTCACACATCGTGACATGCACGCTCGTCGATGGCCGCCTTTCAGTAATTGATTAATTTGCTTATGCCATGTCTTCCTTGGCCTTCATCGACTTATTTTTCCATTCACTCTACTTTTATATATCTTTTTAACCATTCTTCCCTCATCCAATCGTTCCATATATCCAAACCATCTTAGTGACCCTTTCTTCATTTTATTTATCACGCATTCATCCGCTTTACATTCCTTTCTTACTTCATCATTAGAGACTTAGGATTCAATATAAAAATCTCCATTGGTGAGCTAAATCACAATGAGCATGGTTACATCGAGGCAACCAGTACGATGTAATCTTGCATTATTTATAAAATACTAAAACAAGAAATGCATTTTAAGTATTATATATAGATGTTATTGTATTTTATAATATGACGGTGTCCATCGAGAAAACAAAATGTCTAATAATATGCAGATAGCCTATCGGATGCAAACTGGTTGTAGACGATAGATCCATACAGACTAATAAAGCAGCAGTTATCTCAGAATGCCTAAAGGACACTGTTTGGGACAATAAGCATTTGCTAGTGGAAAGCTATGTTAAGATTTATAAAACATGCATAAGACCCATCATAATTTAACGGAATTGAAGCAAGAACGGACACAAATGAAAACCTTGAAACTTATAGTTAGAACTTAGAGATAGAATATCCAACCAAGAGATTCGCAAATCCTGCAAAATTAATGACATAGTGAGTTGGAGTAGACAAAGAAGACGATTCTGGAGGGACCACATCATGACAATGGATCCAGAAGATGATGTAAGAGGCTCTGAAGGTCCGTTGACCACCAGGATGACCCCAAAGAGATGAAGAAAAAGCTGGTCGTCTTCATCACAGGAAGAAATTTGATATCCTCTATAAACAGATCGTAAGATCTACAATAAGAAGAAGAAAAGGTGTTGATGTATCAAGCAGCAGTGACCTCTACGAAGAAGATATATGACAAACTAACGAAGTCGACGTTTTGGTTGGATACTTGAAAAATGCTGCTAAATTACGAATCTTCAAAACCTGCGTTCGACTTATGTATACATTTGAATTGAGACGATGGCTGACACCATCGGGACAAAATGTCTCCTAAGAACCACAGAAATAATAACTTTTCGATCCATTGCGGGAACGACACTCCGAGAAACAGTGAGAAATTCTGAAATAAAGAGGATCCATTCTCTTGTGTTAACTGTTAATTGTCTTTTTTTATAAATGCGACTTTCAGCAGACTCGTAAATAAGTAAATAATTTAAGTCATGGATATTCTTGTTATACAGTAAATTAATAAATAATAAAAATAGACAGCGTATAAACAAGTTGTGTTTCCACGTGTATCTTGCCATATGGATATAGGTGTGCATAATTACCTTCGTATCCAATATTCATGATTTATCTAAATTTACACATGTTCTCCATACATGTGCTGGAGAAAATGTTGACACACTGACATGATTTTTGTCACCCGATGGGTGATTGACAAGGTTATCGGCGCCTTGGAAATTTGCGTTTAATTTTTTTATCGATTCCAAGTACGTAGCAAACAAGAGTAAATATTTATTTGGAAAGGTGTGCCTGTATTATTTAATGGGTGTTTTATCGTATGCGATATCGACGGTTCTCAGAGAACAACAAGGAATGATTGGATGGAGACGTACGCGTGTTGCGCAGATTGATCTTGCGCATGGGCCGGACTATCCTAAATTATCTGTAATTTTTATTTACGACAACAAACTAAGGTGATGGCTCTGCGGATAGGTGGGCTGAAGTGGCGGTGGGCTGGCCATATCTGTCGGAGAACCGACAGCCGATGGGGAAGACTGCGTACAGGATTCCGTAGAGTTAGACGTCCCCCTGCCCGCTAGACCGACGATCTGAAAAGGATTGCTGGACGTGGATGGATGTGAGCGGCTATGGATAGGGGGCGGTGGGAGAGGCCTACGTTTAACAGAGGATGACAGACGGCTGATGATGATTATTTACTGTCGCCACTGGACATGTCGCCAGACAGATAACAGATAGATGGACACCCAAAGTCTTGACGTGGAACCCATGAGAATAAAATAAAGGCATCGGTCGACCTCAAAAAAGTTATGACGACATAATTCTAGTCGGGAGAAGAAGATTAATGAAAGTCACGCTGGATAGAGATGTATTTCGTATTATTCGTATATTATAACTACGCAGTGATTGCTGTATGTTATCTATTAAAAATATTATTTTAGCACTTGAATACCGGATTTTCTTCAAAGTATCATAAACTTGAAATATTCAGTTGCGTAGTATACAATTTATCATTTAATTCTTCGCTTGGAGGAAATAACTTTTTTTTTATATAACTTTATTTTAATAACTTATTTTTATACAAAATACCTTGCTAAGCCATTACCAAATGTTTGAAAATGCTCTTTCAAGGTGCAAAAAATATGTCATTCTCATAAAATAAAATTAAACTTCTAGAAAACAGATATTTCCATTCGTTTTAATTACAAATAATAATAATAATAATAATAATAATAATAATAATAATAGTAATAGAAATAGTAATAGTAATAGTAATAATAATAATAATAATTATAATAATAATAATAAAATATTTTAAATAATTAGAAACATTCATGTACTTTGTTTTTACTCCACTTTATTGTTTATTTTTCAACCAACCAATTATTTCGAAAAAAAAACAAATTAAGTAATGTAAAAACAAAGTATACAAACCAATTATTTTTGTACATATAATTTGTTTTATTCCACTTGTTGTTTTGATTCGACCGGTTTCGATACATGCTAGAAGAACAAGAAGAATATAACTGAATAAAAGAAAACATCATACGTAATTTTGTTGTATTACTATTATATAATTATATGATATATAAAATTATATAATATTAATAATAATACGTATTTTTTTTATATAAAACAAATAGTTAAAACCCAATTACTGCATACAATTTTGTTTTTAGCTATTATATTGATCCTTATGACATTCATGTGATAGGTAGCTATTCTATCGAAATTTTTATGGTCCCAAGAATTCTACACCAGACCAAAGACAGTGTGACAATTTAAAAAAAAAAAAAAAAGACTAACATCAAGGATTTATATCAATGATATTAGAATTTATTTTACAATCTTCAATGTGAGCAGAAAATAGCTCATTATTATGAAGAAGGAACCTGGTCGTGTCCAGGCTTGAACCCATGCTCCCTGGATCAGGAGCCAAGCGTTCTATCCCCTAGACCACCACCTGGTTCACACTGCCATCGCTGGGAATCGAACCCAGGATCTTCGGTATGCCAGTCATAGCTCTTTATACTGCGCGACGAAGGTCGTACTTGATTTCTTTAACGTTTTGTCAATCCTCATGATGGAAGTATGTAAAACGATAAGATAAATAAATTCGGGAAAGTCTTCTTCTTCTTCTTCTTCTTCTGCTTTATTTAGGACTGTGTCCTGTTATTTCTCGGAGCCTGTTCCTGGGATGCAGATGTCCAACTGTCTCGCCATCTTTTAGGTGGTCTTCCTGCAGGTCGATTTCCTGTTGGTACTTTATTTGCGGCTATATTGATCACTCTTTCAGAACATGATCTTTCCACATGATTTCTCCAGTAGCGTCTTCTTAGTCTTCCCCATCGCACGGCATCTTCTACATCTCAGCAGATTTTTATTATTTCAGAATTTATTATTCTGTCTCGGAGTGTCGTTCCCGCAACGGATCGGAGACTTTTCATTTCTGTGGTTCTGAGGAGACTTTTTGTTCTGATGGTGTCAGCTCTCGTTTCTATTCCATGTCATTATAGGACGTACTCATGTATTGTAGATTCGAATTTTGCTCTCCTTTAGCATATTATTATTTTTCCAAACAGCATTCGTCAAGCAGCCAACCACAACGGCGGCCCTGTTTGTTAGTTCACTTACTTCTCCGTAGAGGTCTCTGCTGCTTGATACATCAACACCTAAGTACTTGAAATGCATCCCTTGTTCTATTATTTTATTATCTAATGCAAGCTTGCATCGTACTGGTTGCCTTGATGTAACCATGCTCATTGTCTTTGTTTTTTTTAATTTCTAACGAATTAATCTGTCTATATAAAATGAGTTGTTTCCCTGCGGCTCTGGAGTTTGCTTCTCACCGTCAACTGGCGAGACGAACTTCGTTGAAACACTTGAAATCGAGCTGATAAAGTGTCGATTAAATTTCCGGCTACCAATCAAAATTATTATCTATAATAGTAAATAATACGCCGTACCCCTGCAACACAAGCGATCGTACAAATGGATAGGAATTAGAAAAACAAATTAGTGATTCATTTATTACTAACAACCGCACATATTTAAATACAGAACACTCCCGATTTACCGATATGAATGCTGAAATAAAATTCCGTATCGACGAGCGTGCATGTTACGATGTATGAATGTAGAGGAATCTTGAGAGGTATGTCAGGACAAAACAGAGTGGCGGTCCATTCTTTCTACCTACCCGTCCGGGAACACGGCGTAATGGTTAGTTACAATTAAATTCATAACTGCACATCGTTTTATATATACTCGTATTTATATATTTTGTATCAACATGTATAAAATACAAAAATATTTCGGACACAGAAGCCCTTCATCAGTGTTTTGATAGGGTACGGCCACACCGGAGTGCCTGGGTAGGCGTCAAGACACAGTTCGCTTTTGATCACGCCCTGTTGCGCGAACCCTATAATGTGGCCGGTCCCATAGTACGCCATATGCTGATTAACCAGGTGTCCACCTAGCCTCCGACCCTGGTACTTCGGTGTGGCCGTACCCTTAGTGTTTATATTTACAGTACAAAATAAATAAATATTTTTCACGAATGTGGTCAGTTTTGACAAATATTAAAATGAATTAAATATTCAAATTTTCTCTTAAAAACTCACTTTGTGGTGAGACATTTTAAAAATATAAAATAAAAAAATAAAACTTTGTATTTAACCACGGTATGGTTATTATAATTAATGGCAACTAGTTTCGCTTGGACCCAAACTTGGTCCAAACGAAACTAGTTGCCATCAATTATAATAACCATACCGTGGTTAAATACAAAGTTTTTTTATTTATTTCATTTTTTTAATTTAATATTCATTTCGCAACACAAAGTTATGGCCAATATAGAAAAAAATGTGTATTTATTATCTTGATATGTTTGAATGAAAAATATAGATCAAAAGAGTCAAATGTTATGAACAAAATAATGAAATGATCGTTAAGATGGTTTGGACACATGCAAAGAATGAGTGAAGAGAGAATGGTGAAGAAGGTATATGTAAACGACGTGAACGGACCTAGAAATAGAGGAAGGCCGAAGAAAACGTAGCACTATCAAATCAATCAAATAATGAATGTCGGTCACTTGAGGAGTCGGAGAAATCGACGTGCGTGCATGATGTATGAATGCAAAGGAATCGAGAGAAGTACGAGTTAGTCAGGAGAGAACAGTGTGGCGGTCTATTCTTTCTGCCTCACCCTCCGGGGAGACGGCGTGGTGGTTAGTTAGTTAGTTATCGTCCAGGACTGAAAATATCGCCATGAAACAAAGCCCATTTTTCGTATCTTATAATTGAAATACGATATAATGTCCCTAGATTTTTGTAAGTACCTACTAAATATCATCTCTATCGTCTATTGATACTCCCATCATTCTTAATCACCCGACAGCCACCAACAGGCCATGACCAGGGGCAGACAGCCTCCGATAATAGACTTCGCCGCGGCTCATCGGACGGGTTTCACGGTACATTTCTTTTGAATGAACCATTACTCTGCCAGATATCGAGTGCCCAATATGTCAACTGCATTATCTAGACCCCTCCTATCGTCATTCAGTCTTTCAATCATTCCAATTATATTGAATAACCGGTGTGGTTTATGTTAATGAGTTCTTTAACATAAACCACACCGATATTCTTAATTTGGACACATGGAAAGTGGGTTTGGATGGGTTTCAAATCAAATCTTCTTCTTCTTCTTCAATTTTGGTAGACTCAGGAGTTATTTCAGGCGGGTGCTCTTGAGACGCTGAACTCCAGCTTTCTCTCCACCGTTTCGGGGGTCTTCCTGGTCGGCGTTATCTGTTTGGCGTTCCATGGAGAGCTATGTATGGTATCCTATTTGAGCTCATTCTTTCTACATGTTGATGCCAGTATCGCCGTCTTTGACGTCCCCATCTGACCATATCTTCGACCTCGCAGATTTCTCGGATTGCTGTATTCCTAACTCGATCGCGTAGGGTTTTGCCAGCGCGGAGTGTTTTCATCTCGGTTGTCCTAAACTTGCTCTTTGTCTTGACAGTATCTGCCCTCGATTCAATGCAATATGTGAGGATTGGTCGCACACAGATCTTATAAATGCGTACCTTGCTGTCGTCCTCGTGTCCTTGTTTCTCCATATGACATATTTCAGGCAGCCTGCAACCGCTGCAGCCTTATCTACCTGTGGTATTACATCTCTGGGGAGGTCATTAGAGCTGGTTACTTTGCTTCCGAGATATCTGAATTGGTCTACCTTTTCAATTTTTTCTTGGCGTACAGAGATTTCGCAAATCAAATCAAATCAGTTTATTTTCTCAAAAGAACAACAATTATTATTTAAGGCATCTATTGAAAACAGGTAAAAAAAATATATAATAGCAGTTACACATGAGAGATGGTTCGTCTTTACGAATTCAAGATACTCTCTAAAGTCAAGAACGTACTTCTGAACGTACTTTCACGAATATGAAAGACGTCGATCTCCGAAGCGATTATATTCAGCAGTTTGATTCTGCATGCTGGGAGATAAAACAGTCTGTGCTGACGCTGTCGAAGATAAACACCTGGAACATAAAGATGGATACCCTCCAAGATAACGCAGTTTTAAAAAAATCCCCTGATAAGTCTGAAGAAATGGGTAAGTGTGCACCCATCTCTTATTATCTGCAAACTGTTGGTCCCCAGCATGCCAAGGAGGAATGAGGTGGGATAAAGCCACGGATAAATTTCAGATCTAAGCTGAAAACCGATCTTTTTCATATTTCATACCCAATTTAAAACATGCATATTTTGTTCTATTAACTTTCTAATCGATCGCGAATATCGATCTGATGCAGCGTTCACATTTAGATTGAAAACATGTCTTAATGCGCCCTTGAGGTGATTACATCACAAAAACGGCGCTTTAAAAGTTAGCATATTATTATTATTATTACTATTATTATTATTGTTATTATAGCTACCAAGCTCCCTCGTGTAGAGATAACTCAGAAATCTTTTCTGAACCTTCTTTGTATACTTCAGTCTTGCGATATGTACATTAGAGTCATTTTTCACTTAATAATCAGATACGCCACCATGTCTCATAGTTTATATCTTTGGCATTAACAATCAAAGCAGTGATTATCCATTATTAATATAAACTAATAAATTATATTAATATTCATCACTTGTGAAATTTATTGTCCTATTGTGTTAAGTCACCTTATTATAATGGCACTAGCATATTCATCCACGGTGCCTCAGTAGGCAGGCCCCTAATAAATCACGCCAACATCCTTTCTCTTATCTACTCTCGCCTTGCGTTAGCGCCCTGTGGGGCGAGATTCGTTTATTCTAAATATGAAGCATAGTCTCTCGATAATTGCTCAATCATCGTTGCGTAAGTCTACCGCCCTTCCTTCTTTATCCAATGCAGCAACTCCAATTTAACGTTATTTATTTATAAATATAAAACTAGAGATTTTACCAATACCACGACTCAATTTTTAGTGCAAATCAACATCCGCTGTGTAAAATAAGTGAGCTGTTATAGATCATTTGTTCTTTGTTCAATAAGGCGAATCTTAAAAAAAATATAGCTTAACTGGTATTTCATTTCACCTTTAAAGGCAAAAAAATTATCACTTCAAATCCACTTATTTTCATTGTATTCTAACAACTATCTAAGTAACCATCAAGCATTTCCCCGAGGACTTAGCAGAGAAGATGGACCGCTATACTGCTTGGTCCTGACATACCACTTGAGCTTCCTTTACATTCAAACATTGTAACATGCACACTCGTCGATTTTTCTAAGTTTGAATGTGACCGCCTTTTTGTATTTGATTAATTTGGTCATCCATTCCTAGGTCATCCACGGCATCTCTTTCCACTAACATTGCTTGTATACTGCAGCTGTTTTAACAGTTGTCAAAACTCTCTATATAAACGGAAAAAATATTTTAACCAAAGATGCCAACATCGGTTGGCGAAACAGCTGTCACGAAAATAAAAAATATTTTAAAATTGTGGTACCATTACAATGTTTAAATTTTAAGTGTTTTGGCCAAAAAATGGGATTAATAATTTATTGATTGATTTAATAATCTTCTTCTTCTTCTTCTTTGCTGTAGACCTATGGGGTCTGTTCATCTGAGTGTTGCTCCTCCTGTGAGGTAGACTTCCAGCTGTCTTTCCATCTTTTAGGAGGTCTTCCAGGAGGATGAGTCCCATGAGGCTGTTTATGCAATGCAATATAGGGGAGTCTGGTGGTGTCCATTCTTTGAACATGACGGTACCAGTCCCTTTTTCGCTGTCTGCTCCATCTTACAATATCCTCAACCCCAAATATCTATCTTATTCTGGTGTACCTCACGCGATCTCTCAGTATTTTGCCTGCTATCGTCCTCAGTGTTTAATAATAATAATAAAAATGGAACAAAAAAAGGAAGTTACGTTAAGGCTTCATCTCCTGTACACATTATATATCCTGTAACCTATACCGCTTATTCAGGATATGAATATATAAGAAGGCGGCCAATTGATCTTTTTTAACCAGGATAACGCAATATGGACAAGATTCTAAACCCTTTTCTTGTATTTATTTCCTTACAAAAGTACAGGAAACAAATGTAAACTGCAAAGGATCGATAACGGTATAATTTTATTATAAAATTTGTATACAATTTTCGTTTCTATACATCCGATTGGGGGTTGGAACGTGAATTGTAAACATTGATTCTAGGGTCCCATTATTATTCAAATCATTGTAGGCCCATCAATAAATATATACACTTATTAAACGATATGTTCACCTTCAATATTTTCCCATACTTTCTTTCTCTAGAGCGTGTATTCGTTTTTTTATTGAGCCACGCATCCATCCGGTTTCCTGTGGAATCCTTTCACGACGTTCCCAGCGCAGGCGCAGTGGATAATTTAAATTCAAATCAGACGTGGCATTATGTTTGTGTAGAATTTCTAAATACGGCATCAATGAAGGATATCTTTTGATTTGAAATATGATAAAAGTATTATGTATTCACGATATAAAGTTTCGTCTTTTAAATATGTTATCATTTTAAATAAATATATTTTTTTACAAATCAAAGCACCGTATTTTTCACTTCTTCTTCTTCTTTTAATAGATCTGACGATCTGTGATACAGAAATCATATCTCGTCGGATGATGAGATCCAGCTGTCACTCCATCTCTTAGGCGGTCTTCCAGGTGGGCGGTGTCCGGAAGGGATTTCATAAGCGGCTGTATATGCAAGTCTGTCATCTGCCATCCATTCGGGCTACATGGTCCCTCCAGTATCTACTTCTGGATCTACTCCACTGAACGATATCCTCTATTTCGCAGGTTTTTCTTATGTCTACGTTGCGAACACGATCTCGGAGGGTTTTTTCCAGTAATTTTTCACTTCTGATTATAAAAAAAATAACCAATAATAACATATGGCATCGAAGCAAGGGCAGACACAGTAAGGACCAAACAAGTTTTGAGGACTTCAGAAATGAAGACACTGCGGACGATCAGGCAAGACACTGAGAGATCGCGTGAGGTACACCAGAATAAGATAGATATTTGGGGTTGAGGATATTGTAAGATGGAGCAGACAGCGAAAAAGGGACTGGTACCGTCATGTTCAAAGAATGGACACCACCAGACTCCCCTATATTGCATTGCATAATCAACCTCATGGAACTCGTCCCCGTGGAAGACCTCCTAAAATATGGATTGACAGCTGGGAATCTACCTCACAGGAGGAGTAACACTCTGGAGAACAGACCACATAGGTCTACAACAAGGAAGAAGAAGAAGATTATGAAAACCATCCAACCTTCGGGGAGGTAGGCAGAGAGGATGGACCGCCAAACTGTTATATTCTGACATAACCCTCGCGCCTCTTCTACATTCACACACCGTGAAACGCATGCTCGTCGATTGTTCCTACTTCGAACATGGCCGCCTTTCAGTATTTGGTTGTTTTGGTCATGCCATGTTTTCCTTGGCCTTCTTTTTCATTCACACTACTTGTATATATCTTTTAAACCATTATACCCTCATCCATTCGTTCTATATGTCCAAACCATCTTAATGACCCTCTCTTAATTTTATTTAGGACGCATTCATCCGCCTTACATTCTTTCTAACTTCTTAATTGGATATTCTATCATTTATTGCTTGTGATTTCATTTCTACGGCATTTATTCTACTTTCATTATTCGTCTGGCAACTCCAATATGCAACTCCAATATTCACTTCAATAAATGTTGTGCTTTTTGTTTTTGATTAATTTTTTTTTTTTTAAAAGACTAACACCAAAGATTGAAATCAATGATATTAGAATTTATTTTACAATCTTCAATGTGAGCAGAAAATAGCTCATTATTATGAAGAAGGAATCTGGTCGTGTCCAGGCTCGAACCCATGTCCCCTTGATCAGAAGCCAAGCGTTCTATCCCCTAGACCACCACCTGATTTGGTCATGCCTTCCTCGATTTTTTTTTCATTTAAATTTTTTTAACATATACAACTATTTAACCATTCTTCCCGTTTCATTCTTTTCAATATCCGAACCATCTTAGTGTCCTTTTTTACAATCATTCAATAATGTTATAATAGGCAAATAAATCATAACCCTTTGCGTCGCTTATGTTATAACACATGTTAAGTAACAAATACGTCTAAGATGTTAGACAATTTTTTACCTGTTCCCAGAAATACAAATGCTTTCTTCTCCGAAGGATACCTTGGTTTTTTATTGTTATTTTTATGTGTCGTAATCTCTGACAGCTGGATAAATCCCACAAAGAGCCTGTCATCACAAGCGACACGGAAGATTGAAAAAAAAAATACCGAAAATTCAACATGTCTCCGGCGGCGCGGACTGGTGTGATATTGTGTGACAGAGGACGACTCGGCGGTGTGTTATGTTGTGATGATAGATCCCGTGCATATCTGAATTTATTTAATTATAGGTCATTTAATAGAAGGGTGAAAGTAGGATAAATACAGTAGAAATGAGATCTAGGGAGAGTAGCGTAGCTTAAATGTGGTCTGGGTCGCCCTTGGTTGCAAATATATTCGTACATATATTACGAGGGTTGCCTTTTAAGTTTTTACAAAAAGTGAAAAATAAACAAACAAGTTTGAAACAAAGTGTTTTATTGCTTTTCGAAATATTTGCTTTTTAGGTCTATACATTTTTGCATACGTTCAAACCAATTCTGGAAACATTTTTTCCACTCTGAAGCTGATAATGTAGTAACATGGTTTTGAAAGTCTTCAACAGCTTCTTGAGGTGATGAAAATCGCTGTCCCCGCATCTTTTGTTTGATAGTAGGGAACAAGAAAAAGTCATTAGGCGATAAATCAGGTGAATACGGGAAATGAGACATTTATTCGATGTTTTTCTACTTCAAATATTCAGTTGTTTGAAGTGCTTTATGGGAGCTGGCATTGTCGTGATGAACAATGATGCGACTTTTTTGTTGTTTTTCCTTAGTTCATCGAAGTTAGTTCATTCAACGTCAATGTTCACAAATACAGTGATGCCATAACTCACTAACGCCATCTACTGTTCGATTGTAAAAACTTAAAAGGCAACCTATGTATTATATTTTTTAACGCAAGCCCCACATGGACGGGGGACAGGCCTAGGGAGTGCACGAGTGAAGCTGACGAGAGGCGCCGTTGCGACTGTAACAGCTTCGGGTATGCGGAGGGAGCCCCTATGGCTCGGCCATATATAAAAAAATTTAGAAATAAGATCTCGTAGTCGAATGTGTGATAAATCTGTATATGAGTGTCAAACGCAAATACAAGTATAAGAAGTGAATGCAGTGCGAATGAAAGTGTTATAAAATGTTCCTATGAAGCACCCACTTTGTGGTTAGACATTTTAATCTCATAGATATAAGCGCCAAATAAATGCAGAGATGACCGGAACTGCGATCAAGAATGTAAACACTTTTGTTTACTTGGGGAGCAGTATTACATGGGATGGTCGATCCAAGAAAGACGTCGATAGCCGTATCCACCAGGCTAAACTTGCCTTCAACAAAAAGTCTAAAATATTCGAGTCCAACAACATAGACCCAAACGTCCGAAAACAACTTATAAAAACATTGGTGTGGAGTGTTTTACTGTACGACTGCGAGACTTGGTGCGGGGCAAAAGAGAACGCAAAAGGCTAGAGGCATTTGAGATGTGGACCTACCGACGAATTGCTCGTGTTTCATGGAGGTACCACATTACAAATGAAGAGGTTCTCAGCAGAGTTGAAGAGGGGACACCATAGCGGAGAGGCGCGCAAGATGGATTGGTCATGTGTTGCGACACGAATGTTTCCTGCATGATGTATTGGAGGGAATGATCGAGGGATCGATTGGCAGAGGATGACCTCGCCAGGAGTACCTTAACCAGATTTGCCGAGATATTGGGCTGCACCTCTTATGCGGAGTTGCCGAGGACCGAGCGGAGTGGAAGAGGAGATGCGTCCCCTTGCTGCAGACCAATCATTAGATTGAGACCGGAGAAGAAGATATGGAATAGTATAAAACTTCGTATTTAACTAGTTTCACGTGTATCCAAGCTCCTTTAGGCTGATATTATATCGCGCTGTTGAAACTTGGGTACATGGTTAAATATAAATTATTGTCCATTGTTTTGGCCGAAAAACTATGATACTTTAACATTATAAACTATTAAATTAGAAAACATTGTTTTATGTATCACAATTGTATTTGTATTTTTTGCAACAGCTGTTTCGTCAACCTATGTTGACATCATCGGCTGTTACAATAATATATCAAATGTCAACTTTTTCTGATTTTTCGAACCTTAATGTGTTTTTGTTCCTATGTCAATTGGAATAATTTCTTTGATATAATTTAGAAGTTCTTGCTGAAATTGAGTTAGTAAGTTTAACGGTTAAGTTACTATTTATAGGAGAAAATATTAAACGTGGAAAATATGATAATAAAATAATAATAATAACAATATAACAGGAACAATTACACTTGGTTTAGAGTCAAAAACGATGAAACATAATAAATTAAAAACGATAATCCATAACAGGAACTGGATTACATTAATAAGAAATGCGACAAAAGTTGAAGGTAGTATAATTATTTTTTAGCTAGATTGTATAGGGTTATTTGAACACAAAAAAAAATCATACAAAAACAGAAGCATATTTTCGGATATGGCCAATCATTATGTGAATTTTGATCATTTCGAGACCAAAAACACATTTTTTTACATATAGCAAATAATCCCCAAAAATTAGAGACATTAGAAAATTTTGAAATTTTAAAGACAAAAAAATGTAAGCCAAATGTTATGAACCAAATTCCAGCTCCCCATTAGTATATAAACTTTTCCTGATTTTTTTTTTATTAAAAACTTTTCCTGATTTTTTCTCCTTTCTTTCTTTCTCCTACATAACTAATACTCTGTTATTATTTTGTGGGTATGTTTGTATAAACGATGTTTTTTTCTTTTGTTTTAATCGCTTGATGCCTATCTTGATTCCAGATCTTAATGTGTTCATAACAAGAGTTTACCTTCTTCAAAAACAAATAACAAATTAATTGAATGATCACCATTGACCATTTTATCGGCAATTAATCATTGTATACTCACGTTTCAACCCCTCCGGGATCGCCGTGACCGATGGGAGCCCATCAAATTAACAACAGTGCCCAACCATCTACTACCTGTTCATTTCAGGAAATGTCGAATATATTAAAAGCTTCTATCCTAATATAAGATTTATGATATTTACTTTTTTTATATTGCTATTGTTTTCTAATTAACATACAAAAATTAAATAAAATCTAACTAACGATCACGCGTTTCTCTGAAGGGGTGGTCAGCAGAGACAATGGAACGCCACACTTATCAAATCAAATCAAATCAGTTTATTATCTCAACAAATATTACAAACAATATTAATGACGATTTTATTTATAAATTAAAACACTGTTTTTTCCACTTTTGAGTGATTTTTTCTCGACATATTTCGAAGGCTTATACCTTCATCATCGGGAGAACGTTATAAACTGATGATGAAAGTGTAAGCCTTCAAAACATGTCGAGAAAAAAAACTCAAAAGTGGAAAAATTGTTTCTATTTATAAAAAATTCGTGATTATGGAATTCAACAGTGGTTACGCCTTAAGTTTATTACTGTTAATATTTAAAACACTGTTATAATATCACAATTTATTTTTATTTACTGAGAGTGTTGCGACAGCTGTTTCGCCAACCGATGTTGGCATCGTCAGGTGTTCCAATAAATTAAAGTTACAAATGAAAAGACTTACTATTTTGAAAAGATTTTCTTATTTATTTGTAAACTAACTAACTAACTAACCATCACGCCGTCTCCCCGAAAGGGTAGGCAGAAAGAATGGACTGTCACACTTTTACTGATGCGGCACTCCATCCTTCTCTTTTCGCCCCGCGGGAGACGCGGTGTGATGGGTTGCGAACCTCATCGCCACCAATAGCCATCTCCCGCTCACACTTCAATCGTCCAACACCCACAAAATAAATCTAAAACAAATAAACTATTTACCGTAAATAAATGTCTATTTTTTAACTTCTAACTAACTAACTACTAACTAACCATCACGCTGTCTCCCCGAAAAAGTAGGCAGAAAGAATATACTATCGCACTTTAACCGATGCGGCACTCCATCCTTCTCTTTTTGCCCCGCGGGAGACGCGGTGTGATGGGTTGCGAATCTCATCGCCACAAATAGGCATCTCCCGCGCCCACTTCGATCGTCCAAAATCCACAAAATAAATCGAAAACAAATCATATAAAATACAATGATATAAAATAAAATTACAAAATAATAATAATTTAACACAAAATGTTCTTTTTAGATGGTGCACATATTGTCTATTTAATTTATGTTCCACGAATCCACCGTTTTTTTAAATTTATTTGTAACTTTAGTTTATTGTAACACCTGATGATGCCAACATCGGTTGGTGAAACAACTGTCGCGACACTCTCGGTAAATAAATAAAAATTGTGATATTAAAACAGTGTTTTAAATTTTAACAGTAATGTTGAAGTTTCATAGTGTTTCGGCCAAAACAATGGACTATTGCCCTATGTTTATCTAAAATTAACAATATTAATGTTTAAGGCATCTATTGAGTGCAGGTAAAATATAATATATGCAAATATAATACCAGGAACGCGTGAGAGATGGTTCGACATTCAGAGGACTAGATACTCTCTAAAGTCAAGAATATTTGTCTTCCGAACATACATTCATTAATAGAGGGAACGCCCAAATTCTTGGAAATAATTTGTGAACTTTTACTATATGCCAAAACATTAAGATTGATAAAACGGAGCATCTTCTACAGCGCCCTTGAGATGAGCAATTCATAAAAATGGCGCTTTATAAATTATCCAATTTATTATTATTAATATGAAAGACGTCGATCTCCGAGGAGACCGTGTTCAGCAGGTTAATTGCTCTTCCCACCGGTGTCACTACTCTAACCTGACACACCTCTCTAGCTTCCTATTCATTCATACACATTATCATGCAGAAACGTCGATTCTTCTTACTTTTAACATGGCCGACCTTTAAAATTTGATTGATTCCATTTTTTATTCATTTAAAAATATCATCACCCTTATATATGAAATATTACATAATTATATCTATCACACAACCAATCAATCCAAAGTATTTGCTTGTTTCATGTGTAAACACTATAATGAAGTTTCTGTTAATATCAACAACAATACAATACAAGCTCTGTTGGACGGTCTATAAGGCGTTGCATGGAATGGCACCAGCTTATATATCAGAACTCTGCATCAACGAGAACCTGAATGCTGGACAGTCTACATTGCGATCAGCTAAGTGTTCTGCGATCGGTACGCTGTCCATGCACAAACTTTGGCGACCGAGCCTTCGCGGTAGCCGGCCTTTCAGCCTGGAACAATCTTCCAGCAGACCTTAAGTGCATTAAGAATCAGTCAGAGTTTAGATCGAGACTCAAAACGCACCTTTTCAAAATATCATTTCCTGAAAGGAAGGGCTGATCGACTACGTCAGGTGCAGCCCTCATACTTAATTATTTTTTTTTTATATTTTATAAGGATTAATTGTATCTCAATAGAGACGAAGATGTAAATTGTTTTTCTGGAAACAGAATGTGGTGGGCGAGGCGCTTACAGGACTTATTGTTTACTGTCATTGGTTGGATTGAGCGATCGCTTTATGTTTAACAACATTCCCATTCCGCCCTTCTCATGACCACCACATCTGACAAATTTTTGGAACTTGTATATATGCTGGAATTCCGCGCTTGTCTTTACATATTTTAGTTCACTCTACACTAGCGTCATCTATTAAGATTGGGAAGCATTAAGCAGAAAATCTTTATTAATGCACTGTGAAAGTCTCTGCAAATCATACAATCAATCAATTATCCGCAATGGGTAAAATCCAGTATTTGTCTACAAGAATTTGTAAACATTCAAAATGTTGTTTATTATTATTGTCATCATTATTTTTTTTTATCTAGTTCATAAAACGGAGCATCTTCAACAGCGCCCTTGAGAAGAGTAATTTATAAAAATGGCGCTCTATAAATTATCTAATTTATTATTATACAATAACCAGTTTTTAGATAAAGAAATAAAACCCTTTTATTGAGTTCTTAAATGCATTTTTTAAAAACTTACAATTCGCTCATATACCAAACGAACATACCAAGTATATGGCGGATCTGCTGTCGCCAACATTTTTTTTCCTTTTTTTCGTACACCGCTTATTATATAATAAAAACAGATTTACCCTTCAAATCAAACTACTAATCTCACTTGAATAAAAAAGGATTTTTGTCAGTTTTTAATCGTTTGCCAAATTATTTAGATAAGTACTTACATTTCAAGTTCAAATTATTCGCCATAAACTAGTTCGCTTTGAGAATAGAATATTTATGAAAAGAATCGATTTTTGAATAGAGAATCTTTTTCTATAAGGGGTTGCGAGCTTTTAAAAATCTTTGCCTTTCATCGGTTGGCGATGCAATCTCATCCGAAACTGGTCACACCGAATGAGTGGGCGCAATTCATAACTTGTGTATTTAAAACGACCGGTTGAGTTTCCGTTAATCTTAGAGCGGTGGGTAGCGCTTTGTGTATTTTTGTTTCTTTACCTTCTAGACGCCAGGTGGCGACCGGCAGATGGCAGCTCAGACGAGGACCGCCCTTTTACCTAAAATCTTATAAAAAAGAAGATTCTTTTGAGCAAGTAAGTACCCGAAGCGACGCTTATCCTAATTAATTCTCCTCACAATTTAGAACGTGCACTATGGTTGATCTCTCTGCGAGCATTTTTTTATCCTTAAAACCTAATCTAAGTTCTTTGTGTGTGGTTAGGTTAGCTTATAACAGAGTGTTCCTAAACATGAACTTATCCTTCATAAGTAAGTCATAAAATCGTATTAAATTGTGTCCACGTATTTTTCGTACTTAATAAAAGTCTTCCGGTGTTTGTCAGAGAGTACGAGTATATTTAGAAATTAAATATTTAGGAGGAAAAATATTGTAGGGTAAATTTCATACTCTTTTTTGTGTCATGTCAGGTCCCCTGACGCTGACTATCACTTGAGAGTAGGTGTCTCTATGAAAACAAATAAAATAAATAAATAAATGCACCCTCTATTTTGCCCTCAATGATCAAGTGAAGCAATTCATATTTTTCTCCCTTAAGCACGTGAGCTAAATATCAAATCAAATCAAATCAGTATATTAACTCAAAAGACATTACAAACAGCAAAATGTTTAAGGAATCTATTGAGTACAGATAAAATATTATAAAAATTCAACATAATACCAGGAATGCATTAGAGATGGTTCGACATTAGGAAGACAAGATGCTTCCTAATGTTAAGAGTATTTGTTCCCTGAACGTACCTTCACTAATATGAAAGACGTCTATCTCCGAGTAGACCGCGTTCAGCAGACTAATTACTCTTCCCACCGGTGTCACCAGAGGCAGATTGGTTCTGGTAGCTGGTAGGTAAAACAATCTGTGCTGTCGCTGTCGGAGATACCTATATATCAGGGACAAAAAGACGAATACCCTCTAGCACGGCTGAGTTCTCGAAATATCCCCTGATTAATTTAAAAAAATGGGTAATTAGACGATCTCTACGAAGCTGTAAAGAATTGGTTCAATGCCGCTGGATAGAGCCACCACCAATTATGCCACCTTACATGCTTTATGTTGGCCTACAATTCCCTATCAGCTCTGGCTCTTTGAAGAACTTTTATATTGCTGACAATATAATCCAAGGAATGCGTAACAAGAGTTAATTTCTTCTTCTTCTTCGATGGCTCTACAGTTCGTATCGAGCCTTGGCCTCCATCAGTCCTTACCTCCAAGCATTTTTTTGTTGCGACCTTCCAGTCTCTCATTTGCAGTAGTCATGCAGCATCCTTCCTCACCGCATCCTCCCTGTTCAGCCCATCTCAGACTACTCAGTCTAGCATCTATACAAGAGTGAATTGATTGAAGAGATTTTTTTTAAGAAGATTGTAGATAATAAAGCATTACATAATTGAGGTCCATAAGAAGTTGTATGAACATCTTTTTTATTTTGAAAACTTCCGTTGCAAATTAAGAATGTTTGAGCGATGACGGACCCTTGTAATTACTGCGCATTGCAATTACGGGGACCCTTTTAAAAAATATATGTTTTTCTTCTATATACGCCATATTTTGTGTTGTTATGATGGTTTATTTCTCATTTTCTTTTTTATTTACTTTGTATATACAACACTTATATTTTAAAAAAAATTACGTAGACATGTTTCGGACAAACAATCCTTCTTCAGTGATACATATTATAAAGATACATTTTTAAAAATATTATAAAATTGTTTACATGATCTAACAGATGATATAAAGATTATTTTGTAACGTTTATGCTTTTGTTATAACAAATATTATGATTTAATTTAAAGTTCTTATTGGGGTTCAGGTAATCACTTACATCAATATATGTTTTTAATTAAAACTTAACACCGGAACAAAACATAATTAGTAATGCTTGAATATTTAAAATTAATTAAAGCGTTGCTAGAACAAAAATCTGTCTTAATAAAAGTTATGTTAAGTAGTAAAATTGATTTTAACATCACGACCTGTAAACAAATGGCGGGCTCTCTGTTAAAACAGTTTACCCAAAGCTCGTTCAAACTCCAAACGTTAATTAAGTCACAGTGCACCCACTTTCATTTCTAGCTCTCTAAAAGCTTTGTATTTACGTAGGAAGGTCAAAAAATCTCCAGCAACATCTTATACATACAAAATAAAATAGAACATTTCATTACATTAATCTTAAAAAAAACGCAACATGATATTATCAGGCAATGCACCTGCGGACACAACAATTACTGACTTACTAACTAACTAACCATCACGCCATTTCCTCGGAGGGGTAGGCAGAGAGGATGGATCGCCACAATGCTCTGTCCTGGCATACCTCTCGGGATTCCTCTACATTCATACATCGTACCATGCACGCACGTCGATTATTCCGACTTCGAATGTGGCCGCCTTTTGGTAATTGCTTAATTTGGTCATGCCATGTTTTCCTAGGTCGTCCTCGGCTTCTTTTTCCACTCACGCTGCTTGTGTACAACTTTTTAACCATTCTTCTCTCATCCATTCGTTCCATATGTCCAAACCATCTCAAGAATCTCGCTGGGAATCGAACCCGGAACCTTCAGGGTGGCAGTCAATGCACTTACCACTCGGCAATGAAGGTCGTCAATCGCCCTTCTAAGGCATTATCAAATGTGACATTTGATAATGCCTTAGAAGGGCGAAACATGTCATTCCATCTCAAATATAATAAAACTCCTAGAACGCAGACGTTTTTATTCATATTAATTATTCATATGTACGAAATTAAAATAGTGTATACAAATATTATATTAGTAGATTTTTCGGTTTGTTGCAAATTCTTCTTTCGCCTAGCCACTTCCCGTTATTTGGGGTCGGCTCTCCTAATACGGCTCCGCCAAGTCTCACGATCCAGGGTCATCTGGCTGTCCAGTCCCAGCGCCTTCGGGTCGTTCCTAACTGTGGACATCCACGTTGCAGGAGGCCGACCTGGTCCCCTCTTTCCGTCTTCCAGTTGCAGGGTCTTGTGAACGATGTATTCATTATCCCTCCTGCTAACATGGCCGTACCACCGCAGTCGACGTTCCCTAGTTTTTTTCGGTTTGTGGCAAATTATCAAATGAAAAGACACTACACCAATTAGAAACTACCATGAAATGAAGGGTCAATAACAATGATTAACGTTACATTTTAACACTCTATTGCAGGAAGCTTTTGGGTCTTACTGCGCTCATATGATTTTCTCCTTCGGTAGGTAAAAGCAATCGTAGCCTGTTACCGCAGACCTATTTGGAAGAATTAACCACATGTTCTTGGAATTAGGCACGTTCTGTTAAGTGTATGGATTTTAATGAGGTCAGTAACTAGACTAACCATCACTATAGAGAATGGACAGATGAAATGAATATCCTTTTAATTTTTTTTTTAGTTTTGTCGCATTCTTTTCTTTGTCCCTTGTTTTAACGACGGATTAATCAGTTGTGAAAACAAGGCATAACGATATTAGAATTTTTCTATAGTAACTAACTAACTAACTAACCATCACGCCATCTCCCTGGAAGGGTAGGCAGAAAGAATGGACTGTCACACTTTTACTGATGCGGCACTCCATCCTTCTCTTTTCGCTCCGCGGGAGACGCGGTGTGATGGGTTGCGAACCTCATCGCCACCAATAGGCATCTCCCGCGCACACTACGATCGTCCAACATCCACAAAATAAATCTAAAACAAATAATATAAAAAACAATGTTATATAAATAAAATAACAAAATAAAAATAATTTAACACAAAATGTTCTTTGTAGATGATGCACATACTCGTATTGTCTATTTAATTTATGTTCCACGAATTCACTGTTTTTTTAATTGAGCACATAATGTTTTTTCGATGTTGCACATGTTGATATGGATGATCCGGACTTTTGTGTTTATTTAATTAATGTTTTTTAAATTAGCTGTAATTAGGCACTTAGCCAGCAAGAACTTTAAAATAATATTGAAGAAATTATTCAAATTGTCTTTGGAACACATGAAAAATTTATTTTCAAATGAAAAGACACTACACCAATTAGAAACTACCATGAAATGAAGGGTCAATAACAATGATTAACGTTACATTTTAACACCCTATTGCAGGAAGCTTTTGGGTCTTACTGCGCTCATATGATTTTCTCCTTCGTTAGGTAAAAGCAATCGTAGCCTGTTACCGCAGACGTATTTGGAAGAATTAACCACATGTTCTTGGAATTAGGCACGTTCTGTTAAGTGTATGGATTTTAATGAGGTCAGTAACTAGACTAACCATCACTATAGAGAATGGACAGATGAAATGAATATCCTTTTAAAAATTTTTTAGTTTTGTCGCATTCTTTTCTTTGTCCCTTGTTTTAACGACGGATTAATCAGTTGTGAAAACAAGGCATACGATATTAGAAATTATTATATAATATAATCTCCAATATAAGCAAAGAATAGATCATTATTATGAAGAAGAAATCCGAAAGTGCCCAGGTTGAACCTAAGTCACTTGGATTATTGTAATGACTTTTTAAAAGTTTATTCAATTTATCAACTTATTGAACGCGAAGGCATTAACACTGTGGAATTCTATAGTAATATACCTAGGAAATTAAAAATAACTTTGTTTAATCTACTAATTATTTAAAAAAAAATTAAAAAACACGACATATTTCGGAGGATACCTCCATCTTCAGATGTAAAAATATAATTAAAACTAAACAATAAAAGACTAATGTAAAAACGCATTTAAAATTCGATACAATAATTCAAATTTAAATTAATATTTTACCTAACCTAACCTAACTATTTGTTATAAGTACTGATATATTTTTTTAACGGTAAGAACTAATAAATAATATTAAATTATAATAATACGTGATGATATTATTAAAAATATATATAAAAATTGTAATTTAAAAAAAGCGTACATTTGAAAAGACATAATTTATATAGAAATTAATAAATTATTAATTTGCATTTGATTGGGAAAGGGAGCTTGGGAGATAAAATGTAGACAAAGTTTTCAGGAGAAAGGAGTTAAATGAGGAATCTGATTATTAATTATGTTTTCATCCAATTTCACAGACTTCAGGATTTCTAAATTTTCAAGTTTGTTTAATTTATTGCTATTGTGAACTGTGTGTAGAAATTTTGTGTCATTTTTATCGAAACTATGGGTAATTTTACGATGGTTAGCCATCTCAGAAAAAATGGTATGTTTGGTGAAAGCTTGTTTGAATTTTAAATGCGTTTTTATATTATTCTTTCTTTGTTTAGTTTTTATTATATTTGTACACCTGAAGATGGAGGTATCCTCCGAAACATGTCGTGTTTTTTTTTTAAATAATTAGTGTGTTAAACAAAGTTACTTTAAATTTCCTAAGTACTCGTATATTCGATTTATGTTTAAACATATATTTAAAAAAACTTTATTCAATTTTGAGACAAAACCAATATCAGTTCTTACTTGAGAAACCGACATTTGAAAAAATCATTGCAATCTTCATCATCAGCTAATCAAATACCCATGTTGCATAAGTAATATAAAAAATCTAAGACAATTGTAGTATTGATTGTATTTTCAGGTAATGAACTAACTAACTAACGAACTACATTCACACATCGTGTCGTGCACGTACATCCGACTCCTCGTGTGGCGGACATTTCAGGTAATTATATTTGAATATATTATATTTATTTTTTCATACGCGCAATTCCATAAATAAGCTAATCTTAATATTTTATCATTTTACTTGGGATTTTGGTTATATCCGTATATTTTGTTATCTTCCTCGACAGACGTTTCGGAGATAGTTGCAGTGTCCATCTTCAGGGTATTTAAGATATCTAAGATATCTAAATACGGATATCTAAATACGGATATTCCAAAGATCCCAAAAATCATATTGTTACTAACTCTGAAAATCTACGTAGGTACTTGTGTTAATTCCTAATTTATATTGCTAGAATATTTATTAACTTTCGTATTTTCACATTGTGAAAAATAGGATGTTTTTTTTAGAGGTTTGGTTTTTAAACTGACAACATTGTTTCTACAGACTGTCAATTTGACAGTTGACAGTTGATTTGTAATCAGTACATTTTGCCATTTAACCCAGAAAAGACTGACTTCAGAACAGCGCTTGCAAATTGTGCAAATTTATTTTGAAAATCATGGTTCGGTTCGCCAAACTTATCGTGCACTACGTCCATTTTACGATCAACATAATCGTCCATCCGAGCAAGTTATTCGGAAGACCATGGATCGTTTTCGCACCACGTACACTCTAGTGGATAATGCTTATCCACAAAGACGACAATTGTCGAAAATTGGATTACACGATTGCGCTTCATTCGAGCTAGCCGTGGCGCTCATATACCCGAAATCAAATTTAAACAATAATGGAATAAAATTATCTATTGAATAAAGCCAATATCATAAACATTAACATTATTTTAATGTGTTTTTTTTTCATTTTGAATATGTATTGTATACCTCTAAAGAAACACCCTATAGATCGTTAAATCTTAGTCGAATTTATAATATATAATATTACAATTCATGTTTTATTTTCACAGTTCTTTGACTCGTTTACATTACATGCTTCTGCGAAATACTCTCTGATAATAATTTAAAATACAATAGTTCGGATAATAAATACTTATATGTTGCCAGATTTCTTGTAAATACGAAACTGGGATAATATCATATGAATATAAAATATAGTCTTAAAATCTTTGAATCACATGTGTATTTACAGTGACGTTCGACTAGTGTCATTTTATATTACTTAATTTATCCCCAAATATATCCTGATGGTCTTAATCCATGATTCACGAACTAACCATCACGCATGCAGAGAGGGTGGACCGCCACACTACTCTATCCTGACACACCTCTCTAGCTTCCACCACATTTGTACAGCGAGTCATGCACGCGCGTCGATTGTTCCGACTTCTCACATGGTCCCATCTTTAAATTTTGATTAATTTGGTCGTACCATGTTTTCCTTGATCCCGTATTCCATTCACATCGTTAACTTACCATCATGCCGTTTCTCCGTAGGGATAAGCAGAGAGGATGGATCGCCACTCTGTTCTGTTCTGTTAACTCTCGCGCTTCTTCTACATTCATACACCGTGATGCGCATGCTCGTCGATTGTTTTCCTTGTTTTTCGATTTATTTTTCTATTCACGTTGCTTTTATATATATGACCTAACATTTTTCTCACTTTTACGTTCGTTACTCTATCAAACATAGTTTTTCACACATTATTCTTAGTGATGTCATTATTTATTTAATTTAAATGCCATGTGATTTAATACTTTATTATTTATGTTCTCATTTCAAATATATCACCCTCTGGCACTGTTAAATATACCGATTCTTTGATAAGCAATGATATTTTCTCTCTTTATAGAAAAAAAAAACATATGTTTATGTTTCGAAGAATCTGGAACATGTTTTGATTTTGTTTATGAAATTATATATTCTTGTTTTATATAATAATTCAACGTTAACGTTTCTGTGATATTTTTCATACGAAGATATCCTTTAGCTTTCATATCTACCTACGAGTATTTCTCTTTTGTAAAAACAAGTACTAATATTAAATCTCATATTTTATTTATTGTTCGTTTTTTTTCGAAATTCTAGAAATTTTACGTATATTTTTTTAACTTATTTAAAACAAACGAAACTATCGTCATTCAATTTTTCATAAGTTTACTGTCGCACTGCTCAAAAAATTATTATTAATAAAATTTTCTTGATAGAAGTTCAAAAATAGGCATTTATTTACGGTAAATAGTTTGTTTTATTCATCTTATCACTTGCAGTCCCAACCAGTTTCGAAAAATCGATGCCATCTTCTGGTGTATACGGATTCTTCTTCTTCTTCTTCTTCGATGGCCCTACAGCCCATATCGAGCCTCAGCCTCCAGTATTCTTCGCCTCCAACTCCTCCTGTCCTCCGTTTCGACCCTCCAATCTGACACTCGTAACAATTTTGCCCCGTCTCTCCCAACTTCTTCCTCGCAACGCAGCCTTGGTCGTCCAATTGGTATAGGGATTACAAAATGTATTGAGCATACCTTCGAAAAACTGCTACCCAGCTAAGTAACAAAAAAATGTCAAAAACGCCTCAAAGGTGCTATACCAAATTATTAAATAAAGCATTTTTAACTTCTTCTCTTCTTTCTTCGTTTTCTAATTGTTTGGTCATGATCTACGGAGCTGCCCGTGGCAAACAAAACGTTTCCAATTCTTTCTGTTCTCTCTGTATAATTTATTTGTATCTGTATTATTATTTCAGTATTATTTATTAACATTTATTTTGATTAATAAGAGAGCTGCATCAAATATTATCAAACAATATTTACATTAGGGTAAGGATATAGGTACGTTTTGGATTTGAATTCGTAGAATATTGAGGCATTGTTTATCCACGGACAATTCCCCTATATTTTCAAAATAACGAATAATTTTGAAGCATTAACAATAAAAAATAACGTTATTATAGTCTATATCGTTACCATACAGTTTGTTTAATCTATATATGGACAAGTGTATAAAACTGCTGAAAGGGTTGGATGCAGGTGCAAAAATTAACGGTGTGTCAGTGAGCAGTTTGTTGTATTGTCTTCCACCTAAGACGATTAAAATCCGTCAAAAGGAGTATTCCCCATGACACTTTCAAAACTCTTGTAAATTCCTTCGTTGTGTCACGACTTGATTATTGTAATGGAATTTATGCAAACATTCCAAAACAACAAATAAACTAACTTCAATCTGCGTTCAATGCAGCAGCAAGGCTCATTAAAGGCATTCCAAAAAAGTCACATATAACACAACATCTCAAAGAACTTCACTGGCTTAAAAGTCCAGAAAGAATCCAGTATAAACTCTGCTAGACAGTCTTCAAAGCGCTACATTGAATGGCGCCAAGTTATATGTCTGAACTCTGTATAACGGACAGCCTAAATTCACGGAAATCCACACTTCGCTCGGCAAACTCCTCAGCAATAGGAAGATTAGTTGAGCCGAAGCGTTGCCCCAGTACAAATTTCGGGGATCGAGCGTTCGCGGTAGCCGGTCCATCAGCTTGGAACAATCTCCCTTCACACCTTAGATGCATAAATGATCCGACAGATTTCAGATCTAAATTGAAAACCCATCTTTTTCATATTTCATACCCAATTTAAACATTTATACTTTGTTCTACTATACTTTTAAACCGATCGTTTTTTAAGCGGTCACATTTAGATTTTTAGATTTAAAACACGTCTTAATGCGCCCTTGAGGTGATTACATCACAAAAACGGCGCTTTAAAAGTTAGCATATTATTATTATTATTATTATTATGCAGACGACGCTGTGCTACTTGCAGACAACGAACATGAACTATAAGCCCTGGTGTCTAGTATGTATGAGGTATGCAAGCGATACAATTTGATGATGAATGTGAATAAGTCCAAGGTAATGATTTTTGAAAAAGGAGGAAACATGACAGTCTACAACATTAGTGTAAACGGTCAAAATCTATAACAATTGGATGAATGATTTGTTTATTTATGAAGTATGTTTACAAAGAATGGGAGAGTGGAGAAGGATATTGAAAGAAGGGTTGGGGCAGGCATCAGAGTAAATGGTGCACTTGTTGTCATCGCAAACTAAAGCCTATCCAAAAAAGCTAAGTTGGCAGTGCATAATGGTGTTCTTGTGCCCAACCCTTATGTATGAAAGTGAAGCATGGAACTGGCAAAAGAAGGATGAACGTAAAATAAATGCAGTAGAAATGAGATCTCTTAGACGAATGTGTGGTAAATCTGTATATGATAGTGTCAAATGTAAACATATGAAGTGAATGCGGTGCGAAAGCCTTATGAAAAAAATAATGAAAGGATCATAAAGATGTTTGGATACATGGAAAGAACGAATGAAGAAAGAATGGTAAAAAAAGTATATTGTTAACGATGTAAATCGAACTAGAAATAGAGGAAGAACGGATATATCGTCTAATCCTGCCCAGAAGTGAAATTTTTTGTAGCCATCTTCTTAGTAACATATTTTACGAACAAAATTATGAAAAATCATTGCATTGGTATGGACATATGGAACCCATTGATGAATAAATAATTGTTAATAAGTATACATTTACGATGTGAATGGTTTACGATGTCAAGAAAGACCTGGCATTACAAAATTAATCAAATTTTGAAGGTCGGCCATGCTAGAAGTCGGAAGAATCAGAATGCGTGTATGACTAGCTGTATGAATGTGGAAGTATCTAGAGAGGTGTGATAGGATAGAGTAGTGTGGCGGTCCATTCTCTCTGTCTTGAGTGTTTTTTTGTTGTTGTGAATTATATATATGAACAATGTCGTAAAACTCATTACATATTTTATATTTATCATATTAAATGTCAATACATTTGAAGATTCCCGTAAAATGTAATAAAACTTATACAAAACTACAATACTAAAGTTTTCATTACTGTTCATGAAACAATATACTCGTATAATGGATAATAGAGAAATACCTTTTTTTTTTTATATTTCTCAGAAAACATTGATAAATCTGTTGGTATTATTATGTTTTATAAATAACAATTTTCAATAATGTTTTAGTTGAAGATCAAAGAGAAAAAAACCTACCCACAGTTGACCCTCATCATAATAAAATTATTATCTGCGTCCTACTTTCTGGATTCTTTTAATAATAATAAAAAACGTAATACTTAGTTCTCGGATATAATAAAAGTCGAAGTTGAATTGTCTAGGACAGGGTTTCCCAAACTATGTTCCGCAGAAATACCAGTGTTCCGCTTAACGTGAATTTGTTTTTAGTAAGGCATGTACGAGGAAGCGGCAACATTAGGTCTCAAAATTATTATTATTATTATTATTATCAATTTGTTGAATCGCTCTTTACATCATGACAGCATGATCCAAATCGATGTAAGGGGTATTATAGCTATCATAGTGATTCTCGTGACATGTGATAGTTAGCTAATCTATCGCCATTTTTATTGTCACGTGAACTCTACACCAGACCAAAGACAGTGTGACAATCACACTGCCCTCGCCGGGAATCGAACCCGGAACCTTCGGGGAGGCAGTCAATGCACTTACCACTCGGCCACGAAGGTCGTGAATTAACATGTTCAAGACAGTATTTCACAAATGAGTGTCCACAAATGACTCCATCCCAATCTTGCTCCACAGTATCCCCCTTGTGACCTTGACTAGCTTTTGCTACCTCGGTAGTATGATAGCAGGCTCGGGACGTACGGAGGAAGATGTAGCCAGCAGACTCAACAAGGTAAGGGGAGCTTTCGCTATGATTCGCCCTGTATGGCGTTCCAGTATCATTCCGAGAAAGCTCAAGATCCAAATATTCAGCAGTATAGTTAAAAGCGTACTGCTATACGGATGTAAGATCTACCGCGGACGTTATTGGAAAACTCGAGGTGTTTATAAATAGGTGCCTTCGCTTAATTTTCATGATCTATTGGCCCCAAACAGTGTCAAATGCCGTTCTCTGGACCATGGCAGGCGAAAAGCCAATTAGAGAACATGTCGCTAGACGCAGATGGCAGTGGGTCGATCACACTCTGAGACGGAACCCAGCCTGCATCGCTCAGGGCGCACTAGACATGGAGGGAGACCTATGGAGGGACAGAGGAAACGAGGCAGACCTAGAGCCTCCAAGAGAAGAGCCCTGCAGGACGAGGTTAAAGCAGCAGGCCTCTCTTGGGATGATCAGGTGTGCGATAGAGTCAGGTGAAGAAGATTCCTTGAGGCCCTTTGCACCACGTTTAACAAAATCATTAAGTGATTTATTTATTCATATTTTTATGTTATATTATACATTAATATTTTTAAATAATTGTAAATAATTTAATGTAATCCTTTATTTTGACCGAGACTTTATTATACTTTAACATAATTTAATATTTTAATTTTGAAACATTGTTAATACACGTCGATTGCTCCGACTCCTACGACGACGTGCGTGCATGACCCGATGTATAAATGTTGAGGAAGCGACAGAAGTATGTCAGCAAAGAAAAGTTTGGCGGTTCATTCTTTCTGCCTACACTTTCGGGGAGACGGCGTGATGATTAGTTAGTCAGTATGTTATTATACGTATCATAATGTATTAATTAATTGTTATTAGATTGTCGCGACAGCTGTTTCGCCAACCTATGTTTTCATCATCAGCACCTCAATGCAACCAACAAACGTTTGCGTTGGCGAAACAGCTGTCTTGAAAATCTCGTACTGTCTTAATTAATAAATTGTGATACGTAAAATAACAGTGTTTCAAAATTAAAACATTTAATAATAACTTTGCAAACACTTAACTTCATTTAAAAAAATTATACATAATTCATGGCATTTTTTTAAAATATATTTAATATAATATTATCACTGATCGGGCTTCTGTGTCCGCAACACGTTTTTTTTTTTAATAAAGTTAGTGTTTCTTCTATGTTCGCCATACTTTGTGTTGTAGATGTTTTATGTTTTTCTTTTTTATATACTTTGTATACAACACTCACTTTTAAATATCAAATATCACACTTATTTCGGAGTACCCAGTCAAAACTGACCATATTTGTAAACAATTTTATAATATTTTGAATATCTATATAATATCACTGAGGAAGGGCTGGGTAGTCCGAAACATGTTTTATATTTAATTTTGATTTGTTTAAAAAGTGAGTGTTGTATTCAACGTATATATAATATATACAAAGTATATAAAAAAATAAAAATATGATGTTAGTGTTGTTTACAAAGTTATAAACAATGTTCAATGAATCCTCAACACTAAATTATGGCGAATATAATACAGAATAAAAAAATAATGTGTTAAAATATATTTTATATTTTTAATGTTTGCTGGTAGGAATTACTCAACCTAAACAAGAATCTAAGTGTTCTGTTAAAATTTCCGGGTTTGCGAAGTGTTCCATGTCAGAAAAGTTTGAGAAACCCTCGTCTAGGATATCAGTATGGACGGGAATCCGCATTCACTATTCAGCAGCCCTGAGTGGGGGACATCAAAGAAATTATTGTTCAAAAGCCTCGCTTTCCAGGCGCTTTCATATGAAATAATATCCTCCTTACTTCTGGTTGGAAAATAATATTGTGCGGCTTTTTGTTATGTAAATTTTATTGGTGGACGATTTGTTGAATACAACTACTTCACATACATAAATTATCGACCACAAATAATTTATATATCATTTTTCGAGATTTCATTTGATTTTTACAATTTATTAATTATCTTCGGGTTTTCCTTGAAATTGAGATTTAAGCGAAAAATTTGTCGTATTCGTGATTTTAAAAATTAAACAAAAAAATATTTTTAATGTAAATATAATAACATTCAAATTCATCGATATATTCTAATATTTATGTATTAATTTCTCTTTTTACATTATTTTAAATTAGAACATATATATAAGGAATCAAAACTGTTTATTTAGTAATTAAAGTAATGCTATAAATCGAATGCTCAAAAAATTATTTCAAAACACAAAATATCCAAAGCATTTAAAAAAAGAGTCAATCATGAAAATATAATAAACAGTCCATTGTTTTGGCCGAAACACTATGATACCTTAACACTTTAAACTGTTAAATTAAATAACTTTGTTTTATTGTATTTTATTTTACGCGACAGCTCTTAGGTCAACCTATATTGACACATCAGGTGTTACAATAATATTACAATAAAAATACATTAATATTACATTAATATTCGATGATGTCAACATAAGATAATTTAATTTAACAGTTTAAACTTTGACTTAAAAAACTTTGTTCTACTATACTTTTTAACCGATCGTTTAATTTTTAAGCGTTCACATTTAGATTTTTAGATTTAAAACACGTCTTAATGCGCCCTTGAGGTGATTACATCACAAAAACGGCGCTTTAAAAGTCAGTATATTATTATTATTATTATTATTATTATTATTATTGTTATTAATAATAGAGCTAATATTTTACACTTATGTCTCGGGAGGTTGCCTTTCTCACTTATTGTTTTCTTTAATTTTCAATCTAGGAAAATACTCGTACACAAGTTTTTAAAACATTGCTCTTTTAAAATGTAAATAAAGTGTTGTGGTTAAAAAAAATGTGAATTGTTTACAAATAAAATGGCGAAAATAATTGGTGTCACGTGCTCTGTTTAGAAAAATCAACCCTTCTCGGTTACGAGTCCCTGCTTTTAATGCAACGTGCCCTCACCTCATCAGATGAATGTCACCAGCACTGCGACGGAGGGTGTGCGAAAGAGCCGCCCACGCCCGAGCGGAGCCGCGATCGGCCCGCGAGCGTTATGAATTTTAAAATGCTTTTATCACGGCTGTTTGCTCTCTTCGTGAAAAGTGTTTGCGCTTGTCTTTTTCTCTACCCTCGACTCAAAATAAGAACGCGATAAGTAAGGATGTCCTCAAAAGTTCCCATTCATCTCTTCCCCGCCTATTATATATGCTCTAAAAGATTACATCCTCCTTGCGAATTTTTTATTTCATTTTAAATTGGCTTCGCTTGTTTTCACTAGAATTACTCGTTTGCTTTTTCGTTCTGGTGTCTAAATATTTGCGTGTGTTTTTACGTTAGAAGTGAAGGGTAGCGTAGTTAAGTGTGCAAATTGTATTTTTCTCCATAGACCGTGTAATTGTTTTAGGTGTTCGATAGCTGGTACACTTTTTGTGGTCTTTTGTTGTTGAAAAGTTATCACCGCCAAATGATCACCCTCTCCCGTCGGCGTTTCGTATGAGCGTTGCGTGTCGCACCGAATTATTGGGAGTTCGTGGTAAACTTTCCATTCGGATTCTTTTATTTCTTTCTCCGAATCATTAAAATCACCCCACGAGAAAAAACGCCAGAATGGTTCAATTAGCTGTCGTGCAGTGGCGCATATGTTTATATTTATTTAGTAGAATGAATAAAACTGTATACTCGTATACGAGTACTCGTGTTGGTAAAATCTCAACAGTAATTAAAAAAACAAACAAAAAAGAAGTAAAGTCACAGGTAGATAAGGTTGCAGGCTGCCTGAAAGATGTCATATGGAGAAACAAGGACATGAAGACTGTGACAGCAAGGTACGCATCTATAAGACCTTTGTGCGACCAATCCTCACATATGGCATTGAATCGAGGGCAGACACTGTCAAGACAAAAAGCATGCTCAGGACAACCGAGATGAAAACACTCCGTGCTATAGCTGGCAAGACCCTGCGTGATCGAGTTAGGAATCGATCGAGGTCGAAGATGTGGTCAGATGGGGACTTCAAAGACGGCGATACTGGCATCAACATTTAGAAAGGATGGGCTCAAATAGGATACCACACATAGCTCTCCATGGAACGCCAAACGGACAACGCCGACCAGGAAGACCCCCGAAACGGTGGAGAGAAAGCTGGAGTTCAACGTCTCGAGAGAACCCACCTGAAATAACAGACTCCTGAGTCTACCAAAAGTGAAGAAGGAGAAGAAACAAAAAATATCCTTACTGACTTCCCATGCTCACACAAGCTTTCACAATCTTAGCGTCATTTACATAAGAGGTATCTTCTTATTCTTCTTCTTGCCCTGACACACCTCCGTGAGGCATAGGGCCTCAAGGAACCTTCTCCACCCGACTCTATCGCATGCCTGATGCCTGACATCATTCCAAGTGAGGCCTGCTGCTTTGATCTCGTCCTGCAGGGCTCTTTTCCAGATGGCTCCACGTTTGCCTCGCTTCCTCTTCCCCCCCATACCAGTCTAGTGCGCCCTAAGCGATGCAAGCTGGGTTCCGTCTCAGGATGTGGCCGATCCACAGCGACTTGTTCTCTGATTGAATTATCACCTGCCATGATCTAGAGAAGCGCATTTGACTCTGTTTGGGGCCAATAGATCTTGAATATTGAGCGAAGGCACCTATTTTTAAACACTTGGAGTTTTCCAATAACATCCGCGGTAGATTTCCAAGTCTCACATCCGTACAGCAGTACGTTTTCACGCTGTACTGTTGAATTCTCGAAATGATACTGTAACGCCATACAAGGCGAAGCATTGCGAAAGCTCCCCTTGCCTTATTGAGTCTGCTGGCTACGTCCTCTTCTGTACCTCTCGAGCCCGCTATCATACTACCGAGGTAGCAAAAGCTGGTCGTGGTCACAAGGGGGAAACCGTGGAGTAAGATTGGGGTGGAGTCATTTATCTTTTTTATTATGTCTATATGGTATATACATTATATCTTTTTTATTTTAGTGAAATTCAAAATAATTTTTCTTAACTATTAAACCCAAAAGCAAACGTAACTCTATATTTCATCGCTACATGGTACATTCTTGGTCGACGCATTTTGAATAACATTTCAGAGAT
Organism: Lepidostoma basale; assembly: GCA_022606425.2. Taxonomy (NCBI): domain Eukaryota; kingdom Metazoa; phylum Arthropoda; class Insecta; order Trichoptera; family Lepidostomatidae; genus Lepidostoma; species Lepidostoma basale. Next base: position 2,104,561 of record JAHDVF020000333.1, on the reverse strand, counting down.
GAAAAACAAACTAAGTTACCATCAGTAGGGTAGTCAGAGAGGATGGTCCGCCATACTGCTCTGTTCTGACCACGATTACCTCTCTATATTCCTCTACATTTATACATCGTAACATGCACGCTCGTCAGTTTTTTCGATTAGAGAGGTGTGTCAAGATAAATTAGTGTGGCGGTCCTTTATCTCTGCCGACTCTTTCGGGAAAACGACGTAATGGTTTGTTCTTGCTGTTAAATTATAAAACATTAGCTGACCTGGCGAACTTCGTACCGCCTCAGAATCAATAAATGTTGTGTTAACTTATTAGTTGAATTAATTTCAGTTATTAATATTAAGTTAAAATGAAAAATACGATGAAGGATCTCGGAATCATCTATGAGAGTAGGCTGACTTTTCGTGCACATATCGAGAGGATTTGTGGCATTGCACTGAGGATGTTGGGGTTCATCGTCCGGACCGGAAGGGTTTTCAGGGATCCCAATGTGCTCAGAGTCCTTTACAACGCATTGGTTCGGAGCAGGCTCGAAAGTGGTTCTGTGATATGGAGTCCTCACGAGGCGAGATATTCCGTTATGCTGGAGAGGGTTCAGAAAAAATTTCTGAGGTATCTCTACATGAGAGAGTATGGTAGTTATCCGTGGCTCTATCCTACGGCATTTCTTCTGGGAATGCTCGGAACCAATTCTTTACAGCTTCGAAGAGATGGACATCTAATAACCCATTTCTTCAAATTAATTAGGGGATACTTCGAGAACTCGGCCGTACTGGGGGATGTTGGTCTTTTTGTCCCCAATAGATATCTCCGACAGCGACAGCACAGATTGTTTTACCTACCGGCCGCCAGAACCAATCTGCCTCTGGTAACACCGGTGGGAATAGCAATTAGTCTGCTTAACGCGGTCTCCTCGGAGATCGACGTCTTTCATGTTAGTGAAAGTACGTTCAGGGGGCAAATACTGTTGACTTTCCAAAGTATCTTGTCTTCCTAATGTCGAACCATCTCTAATGCGTTCCTGGTACTTTGTTGTATTTTTATAATATTTAACCTGTACTTAATAGATGCCTTAAACATTTTCCTGCTTGTAATGTCTATTGAGTTAATAAACTGATTTGATTTGATTTGATTTGATTTGATTTGATTTGTTTGATTTGATTTGATTTGATTTGATTTGATTTGATTTGGTTTGATTTGATTTGATACTCAAAACGAATTTCAATAAACGTGCAAAAATCGAAATCCGAAGTATTTGAATTACTTTGATATGAATGTAATTCACGTGGCAGCAAGGTATTTGCTTTATTGAAGCGAATCGAAATCATTCGTGTAGCATTGTTGTTAAACTACTATATTTGCTGGATGGGATGCACTCGGATCGATTTTTTTCCGATGTTTTAATAGTTATTCTGCTATTCGACACGGAGACAAATCCAACAAATCAAAGATCATCAAATTCGGTCCAGCCGTTTTTGAGTTATAAATGGTGTAACTAACACGACTTTATTTTATATAAATATATAGATTACAGTTACGTCCCGCCGCTGCGGTTAAGTTGAAGTTGTAATAATGCGGACGTAATGCTATAAATTATTGCTTGTATGCGTTGCTATTGATTGCCGAACGCAAAACGCAGCGGAGTTCCTGGTACTCGGGGGGCGCCACTCTCATGCCGTCCACTCCCCTCCAATTTCTAACACAATACACTTCATTTTCGGGCACCTACTCTCCTGTGTACATTATCCGCTTCGGTGGGTGTTTTTTCTTACTTATTATTGGATTTTAATATTTGATTGAATCAATCCAACGGGGAGAAAATGAACCCTAAATTTTAAGTATTCAGATGTGCCAAAAATTAATTAAAACCCTTACTTCGAAGAACTTTTTTCTTCTTCTAAAACTAACTAACTAACTATCACGCCGTCTCCCCGAAAGGGTAGACAGAAATAATCGGCTGCCACACTTTTCTTTCCTGACATACTTCTCTCGCTTCCTCATGCACACACGTCAATTCCTCCAACTCCCCACGTGGCCGACATTCAATATTTTATGTTTTTGATCGTGCCACGTTTTCCTCGGTTTTCCTTTATTTTTAGATTCATTTACACTTTCATTCATTCTTTCCATGTGTCCAAACCATGATCTTATCATTATTTTGTTCATAACAATTTCATTCGCACCGCATTCACTTCTTTAATTTTCATTCGACACTATTATACACAAATTTTCCACACATTCGTCTAAGATATATTATTTCTGCTGCATTTATTGTACTGCCTTTTTTCTTTTTCTAATTTTCTTACTAACTAACCATCACGCCATTTCCCCGAAGGGGTAGGCAGAGAGGCTGGATCGCCACAATTCTCTGTCCTGGCATACCTCTCGGGCTTCCTCTACATTCATACATCGTACCTTACATTATTTTCTTATTTCATCTTTCGGCATTCTATCATAAAACATTTTTCCACACTTTCTTCTTAGTGATCTTATTTCTACGGCGTTTATCCCGCTTACCCTTCTTTTGCCAGCTCCAAGCTTCACTCCCTTTTAATGAATCTGATATTATAAAGTCTGCTCTACGAATCCAAACGATCGAGAGTACAGCCTTTGGCGACATAGGGATCAACTATCAAAATCACTCTCAAGAAATGTGGACACAACAGAGAGCTCACACAAGGCATACCAACGTCTAACTTGGTAGATAGGATCTTGAAGAAATCATGTCGAGAGGGCCGACCCCACATGCTAATTTCAATCGAAGGGGTTAGTTTGCAGCAAAGTGTAACATTTTTGGTGGTTGCGTCTTTAATATGGTAGTTTTCCGTTGCTTTCCAGATTTCTATACGGCAGGTTATTTTGACCCAATAATTGTATACAACTTTTTAGATTTTGATTCTCATGACTTGTGTTAGGTAGCTAATCTATCGGCATTTTATTGTCACATGAATCCTACACCAGACCATAAACAGTGTGACAATCATAGTGCCATCGCCGGGAATCGAACCCGAGACCTGCGTAGTGGCAGTCATAGCTTTTGCCACTCTGCCACAAAGGCGTCGACTCCACTCAAAGTGAGAAATGGGAAAAACAAAGAAGAAGACGATCTGTGACACAGAAATTATGTCTTTTAGATATTTGATTATTCAGTAGAGTGGCGAAACATGTCATTCCCATTAAAAATATTAAAACTTCTAGAAAACATACGTTTTCATTCGTATTAATTATAATTATATTGACGACGAATTTTATTGAAAAATTGGCGAGATCACCCATAATAAAACTTGTGTATGTTTCTTGACTTTCTTCTTCTTCTTCCTCTTTTAATAGATCTTTGGATCTGTTTTTATGATGTCGAGGTCTCCTGGGACACAAAACGCCAACTGTCACGCCATCTCTTCGCAGGTATGAGTTTTACACCATTGTTTCTTGAACAATGATGTAAAACTCATTAATATGAATGAAAACGTCTCTCTTCTAGAAGTTTTATTATATTTTAGATGGAATGAAACGTTTCACCCTTCTAAGACATTATCAAACATTTGATTACGCATTAGTAGATCGAAACATGTCATTCCATCTAAAATATAATAGAACTCCTAGAAGACAGCCGTTTTCATTCATATTAATTATTTAATATGGAGTTTTACATCATTATTCAAGAAACAATAAATGATTTAAAACTCCATATTAAATAATCAATACGTATGAAAACGTCTGTTTTCTAAAAGTTTTATTATATTTTATGTGAGTGACATGTTTCGCCTGTGTAAGGCATTATCAAATATCTTAATGATAATGGTTTACATGCCTTAGACAGATGAAACTTGAATTCTACTACGTCCATCCGGCAGTGTAAGGGTTAATAAAGAAAGTATTATGGGCAGCTGGTACTCGATTTTCCCTTCATAAAAATATTTGTTTACCTAAACGTGATTTGCTTGTTTACCTTTGCCAACGTCAAGGTCTTCGGGCAGCCATAGTATTGAAAAGGTCATAAATAATTGTTTTGATTTTGGCTCATTTTCCCTCTCGCCAATTGGATCACCTGCCGTCCATATGGCGTACAGCAGTGTGGAACTTTAAGAGTATGCAAAACGTTGTGTTCTCGTACCTACATACTCGCACCGAAGTCGTGGCGTGTTATTAACCCTTCATAACAAACTAACCATCGCGCCGTTAGAAAAAAATAATGGATTGACATTCTTCCCTCGCTTTCTCAATTTTCATATATCGTCATGCATACGCGTCGATTTATCCGACTCCTCACGTGGCCGACCTTCAATATTTGATTTTCTTCTATTTCTTGTTCCGTTAACATGGATAACATACACTTTTTTTTACCATTCTTTCATCTGAATGATATTTTAATTATTTTGTTCATAACACTTTCATTCGCACTGTTTTCACTTCTTACATTTTCATACGACACTCTATCATACACAGATTTTCTACACATTCGTCTAAGTGATCTGATTTCCACTCCATTTATTCTACTTTCATCCTTCTGTTGTATAACCAATAATTTAATAAAATTAATTAATACAAATGAAAACGACAGTTTTCTAGAAGTTTTATCTTTATTTATTAGATTTTATGGGAATGACATGTTTTGCCCTTCTAAGGCATTATCAAATGTCTGTTCCCTTCCATTCTTAGGCATTATTTAATATGGAGTTTTACATCATTGTTCAAGAAACAATAATTTAATAAATTTAGAAATGCACGGGACCTATCATCACAACATACAAAATCGTTTCTTTTGCCAGTTCCATGCTTCACTTTCATACATAAGGCTCGGTACAAGAACATCATTGTGCACTGCCATTTAAGTTTTTTATAAGCTTTTGTTTGCGATGACAACTGAAAGTGCACCATTCGGTTTGTTGCCTGCCCCAACCCTTTTTTCAATATCCCTCTTCTTCTTCTTCTTATTACGGTACAAAAACCACCGCTATTGGCGCTAGTTTACAAATAAATCAATTTACCTTGGTTGACCTGTTCCTTTTACTTCCAGATTATTAGACACATGTTGAGTTTAAAATAAACATTATTTAAAAAAAAATTAATTAAAATTACATTGCTTGATGAGTATTTATATCATATTCAATCACTTATTGTGTGTTATTTAAATATATTTTGAAATATTATCAAATTTAGCTTTTCTAGTTAATTTGCTACAAACACATTTTCATCGGTGTATAAATAAGCAAAAATTATGTTTTTAATTCATTTTCTCATATTCTATTTTGCAATAGATAACTAAAAAAATTATTTCAATTAGAAATTTAAAATAAATCATGCAATGAAGGGTTAAGGCAGCTGAAATAATACGAGCTAAAAATGCAGTGCTGAATGCTTTTGCAAGCGAGAAATCTTGCCTTAATTTATGTTTAAGTCGTGAGTAATATGTCATATAACCTTTTTTTTAACTAAATAACTATCACGGCGTCTCCCTGATGGGATAGGCAGAAAGAATGGACTACCACCCTATTCTTTCCTGACATACTTTCGTTTGGATTCCTCAACATTCATACATCGTTTCATGCCTACGTAGCCGACATTTAATATTTGACTAATTTGATAGTGCCGCATTTCCCTTAGTGATTCTCTACTTTTTGTTCCGTTTACTTTCTTCATTAATTCTCTCCGTATGTTCAAACCACTTTAATGACCCTTTCATTATTTTGTACATAAAACTTCATTTTTTTTGTACCCTTAAATAGGTAGATAATGGCTACCCCTTTTTTATATGTGTTATTTATTTTTCATTTAATGTTTATACATTATATAATATATGACATTTTAATAATCTATATACATTATTAATCATTACGCTCAGAAATATGTTATTATAAACTTATTGAAGATTTCCCCTCCTTGGGTTTAATATAACTTATTTTAACAAAACAATTATATCGAAAAGTCCATGGTATATTTTATATTCGCAGTGACAACTTATTGGTACCTACTCGGTACGTGATACTTGTTTTTTGGGTGTTTGGTTCTTGATGCTTGGTGCTTGACGCTTGTTGCTTTGTACTTGGTACTTACTACTTTAGTTACAAGATTTTCAGAACTAGAAACATGCTAGAGAATAATATGTTTTTAACTAACTATTTTCGATGCACTCAGGATATTATAGCAGTTAAAGGCTATCTGTAAATTATGTATTGTAAGTGTACTTTTCAATAAATAGGTCATTACTGTGTCTCCCAGGGGGTTTAATGTGTTTACAATCGGCGTTTATCGTAACGAATTACCGATTCGACACACATGAGAAATTGACAACCGTAAAGTACGTTAAATCCGACCGTCCAGTGAACTTCTTAGGAGATCTGAAGAGATATATGTCTCAGACTATACGTATAGTGATAAACATTCATTTTGGCTGTCAAATTCGTTAAATTTGTCTGTAAACATGATTTGACGACAGCGTCACACTTTTTTTTTCTACGTCGCATTTGATATACTTCTAATTTTATACTCTCGTATGAAGCACTTAATTAGTGGTGTGGAATTCTTCTTATTTTTATTCTCCTTTTGACCTTTGGTCTGTTCCTATTTGTGGCATTATTAAAAATAATATTAACACACTTTTACTACTTTTTACACCACTTCATTTTTTTGTTAAAACCCACCGGTTTCGACCGTGCCAGAGCTTTGTCAGAGTCACAAAATAAACTAACAATTTGTTTTAAAAAATAACGTGGTGTTAAAACTAGTAAAAGTGTGTTAATATTATTTTTCTTCTTATTTTATATTAAACATTGTTAATTAAAAAAAGAATCATGTTTGTCTTTAGTATTCTTATAATTTCATTCTTCCTCTTCTTTTTTTCCTGTCACACGTCCGTGGTGCATAAGCCCTCAAGGAACCCTCTCCACCCGACTATCGTATACCTGACGCTTAACATCATCCCAAGTGAGACCTGCTGCTTTAACTTCGTCCTACAGGGCTCTTCTCCAGGTGGCTCTAGGTCTGCCTCGCTTCCTCTTTCCCCCCAAAGGGGACCAGTCTAGTGCGCCATGAGCGATGCAGGCTGGGTTCCATCTCAGAGTGTGACCGATCCACTGCCATTTGCGTCTAGCGACTTGATCTCTAATTGGCTTTTCGCCTGCCATGGTCCAGAGATCCTGCCATATTTAGAGCTTGAGCTTTCTCGAAATGATACTGGAGCACCATACAGGGCGAAGCATAGCGTGAGCTCCCCTTGCCTTGTTGAGTCTGCTGGCTACATCTTCCTCCATACCTCCCGAGCCTGCTATACGAGGGCAGTTTGATAAGTCCGTGACTTTTTGAATTTCCCGCGCAGTAACTTTAAATGCAATACTGCTCCCGTCAACTGCCATCTATGAATAGACTACTGTACAATTTTGAGAAGGCTGCACCATTTTGTTTGTATTTGACAGCCATTGAAAGCAAACAATCCGATGAATTGTAACGAAAATGTAAAAAAGTAAATTTCATGTACTGATTAAGCATTATTTTTTGTGTAAAAAAACCATCACCGAAACCAAGCAAAGGCTTGATAAATACTATGGGGACTCTGTACCATCAATTTCAATGGTTAAGACGTAGTTTACTGAGTTATTCTATGGTCGTACCAGCACAAATGACGCCGAACGTTCAGGTCGCCCAAAAGAGGCCGTCACGCTAGAAATCGTCGATAAAATCCATGGAATGATATTGGACGATCGGAGAATGAAAGTGCATGAGATGGCTGAGGCTGAAGGCATCTCAACTGAGCGGGTACATCACATTTTACACGAATATTTGGACATGAAAAAGCTATCCGCGCGATGGCTGCCGCGATTGCTCACACTCGACCATAAGCGCAACCGCGTGACCACATCAAAGTAATCGGAACAAGTTTTTGCCCCGATTCGTTATTGTAGACAAAACATGAATCCATCACTCTACACCAGAGACCATGGAACAATCAAGACAGTGGATTTCTCCGGGTGAACGTGCACTAAAGAAGGCAAAAGTGGGTTTGTCGGCCAACAACGTCATGGCCACAGTTTTTTGGGATGCACGCGATGTCATTCACATCAATTACCTTGAAAACGGTAGAACGATCACCGGCGAATATTATTCAGAGCTTTTGGACAGATTCGATATTGATTGAAGCAGAAACGACCGCATTTGACGAAGAAAAAAGTGCTGTTGAGAAATAAAATACTTATTTGCCGAAAAATACATCCTTTATTCAAAAAGTCACTGACTTATCAAACCGCCCTCGTTTAGCAGGCTCGGGAGGTATGGAGGAAGATGTAGCCAGCAGACTCAACAAGGCAAGGGGAGCTCACGCTATGCTTCGCCCTGTATGGTGCTCCAGTATCATTTCGAGAAAGCTCAAGCTCTAAATATTCAGCAGTAGCATTAAAAGCGTACTGTTGTACGGATGTGAGACTTGAAAATCTACCGCGGACGTTATTGGAAAACTCCAGGTGTTAATAATATAATTAATTATTGGAACTTGCATTGTGACAACTTATTTTTGCCCCGAATTGCCGAACAGAGGCGCTTTGATGTTCTCCTGTATTAAAGACTTTTCGTCTTCCAAACTAGGTGGCATCTGAGAGAGACCTCTTTAGATGCAGTCATTGCAAATTCATGAATACCCTAATGACAAGAGCAACAAAGAGAACTGTTATATTTCTATTCATATGTGTCTATGCATATTTCCTTTGATGTTCTTTTTTTCCACCCTTTACATAGATTTGACTCGCGCTTTAAATTATGTAAATAACTATTCTACAAAATAATATTAATTAATATTATTATTGAAATAAATCATTGAAATAAATAATATTAATTAATATTATTATTGAAATAAAAAATAATTCGTTAAATGTGGCAGAGTGGCTTGGTGGTAAGAGCTCTGATTGCGATACCGAAGGTTCCGGGTACGATTCTCAGCGATGCCAGTGTTATTATCACACTGTCTTTGGTCTGGTGTAGAATTAAAGTGACAGCGAAATGACGATATCACATGTCACGAAAATCAATGTCGTAGTCTGCCTGAACTTCTGCCTCCCTAATCTAGTCTAGGATCTTGTCTTTTGGAAGTATCAGTCCGAAGGCTACTGTTCCGCCACTTGTTGGAAGTGACTTTGGTCAAAATGAAGATTTCTGCGTCCCATTACGTGAGCAAAATACATTATTCCGGTCCTTCTTCAACAATGCACCAAACTATATCTAACTAGCGAAATCTCCTAATTTTTATGGTTAAGTCCACGCTGTTATTTTCTTTTTGTTCGAGCTTTTGCCTACCCCAGAGTCCTTGAGGTAGACCGGTGTTGAGTCGGTGTGAGATTTAGATTTATTTACAAAATAAGAAATGAAGAAATAAGACGCCGAACAAAAGTCATAGACATAATAGACCTTGTCGCTATGCAGAAATGACAGTGGGCACGTCATGTCGCCAGACAGGGAACAGAGCGATGGGCACCCAGAGTCCTCAAATGGAGACCATGGGATAGAAAAAAAGAAGTGGGCCCAAAAAAGATGGGCCGACGACATTATCCTTGTCGCGGGTAGAATGTGGCAAAGAGAAGCCCAAGATAGAGTGGAGTGGAAGAAAATGGAGAAGGCCTATATCCAGCAGTGTAGAGATGACTGAGGAAGAAGAAGACCACGCTGGAATCCTGGGATACTTCACTAAGCCTTCTTCAAATACCATCTACTTTTGGATCGTATATCCGTCTAACATTTTTTCTCTTAAAACTTTGAAGCTTTGAAGTCCAGATTTCTGAAGCATACATAAAAGCAGATTCGATAAGGATTCAGAATGGCAAAGTTCATTATTTATTTTATAATGGAATCTGTGTTCTAAGGAATTTTCGAAAAATTCCAATTACTCATTTAAAATTTTAATTCATTACTGTTGGTATATCTTAACATCGTAACTGGGATTTTAACAGTTTAATAAGTATTACTCCGCGTTCAAAGAATGTTAATTGCAACAACGTCTGAAAGTAGATAGGTATCGTTCAGGAGTAATAAATAATTTTATGACTCTTTCGTTTCATTTTATAATTAAACTAACACGATTTACTATAGATACTCTTTGGAATCCAATAGTATTTATGTGTTTGTTATATAATAATATATTGTATGTAAGAATCACCATCGTCTAAAATTAATGTTCTTCAGCTGTCATGAGAATCATGGGTCATATCTTAAACTTAACGATCTAAACATAGATACGAAGATGAGTTTAAAGTATTTTGATAATAATCCTTATTGAAAATCTCAACCCAAATCCTGAACAAGAAAAAATATGAAATGTGCAATTGTTTGTTTTTGGTTGAGGTATTTTTTAAAACTTTTTCTTGTTATTCTTCACTTTTGGTAGACTCAGGAGTCTATTATTTCAGGCGGGTCCTCTTGAGACGCTGAACTCCAGCTTTCTCTCCGCCGTTTCGGGGGTCTTCCTGGTCGGCGTTGTCCGTTTGGCGTTCCATGGAGAGCTATGTGTGGTATCCTATTTGAGCTCATTCATTCTACATGTTGATGCCAGTATCGCCATCTTTGAGGTCTCCATCTGACCACATCTTCGATCTCGCAGATTTCTCGGATTGCTGTATTCCTAACTCGATCACGTAAGGTCTTGCCAGCTATTGCGCGGAGTGTTTTCATCTCGCTTGTCCTGAGCATGCTCCTTGTCTTGACAGTGTCTGCCCTCGATTCAACGCCATATGTGAGGATTGGTCGCACACAGGTCTTATAAATGCGTACCTTGCTGTCAGTCTTCATGCCCTTGTTTCTCCATATGACATCTTTCAGTCAACCTGCAACCACTGCAGCCTTATCTACCTGTGACCTTACTTCTCTGGGGAGGTCATTAGGGCTGGTTACTTCGCTTCCGAGATATCTGAATTAGTCTACCTTTCAAAACATTTTCAGGAAATATTTTTTATTATCTTAAGGCAGGGGTCGGCAACTTATTAGCCAAAGAGCCAAATACGTAGATAACAACGATTTAAAAAAAATTGGTAGTCAAATCTGTTTATTGATTCAGCAAACCTTTATTATAATTTTATCAAAAATTATTTCATTATTTATATACCTCTTAATTGACAACAATGATATTTAAAATAATCCGTTTCTTTGCGCCCAATTAAGGGTTAATAATCGTATTTATCTATAAATATCATTTTAATTTCAGTCACCCGGAATTTGAAAACATTCGTTTCATCTTAGCTTTTACGCGCGTATTATGTAAATATAGCTTCTGATGGTAGGACATTTCAAAATTCAACGCAGATAAAGAATGCATAGAATTGCATAAATATTGTATATTCTGCACTTTGGAATTGGCTACAAAACATCAAAAATAAAATAAATATCCTTGTGGACAAAATAAAGTACGCGAAGTACTGTAAAATACAGTTAGTATTATCATGATGACACTCATCATAACTCATTTTAAGATAATCAAATGATTTTACTAAAATCTCTTGATGGAAGTTCATTTAAAATAATAATTAAATAAAACCATTTTTTTAAACAACTATTTCCCATTTTTTTCTTTAATTTGATAGCAACCAGTTTCACCAGGTTGGCTGGGATCGATCGACTATGGAAGTAGTTATTTAAAAAAAAGTTATATTTTATTATTATTTAAGTGATACCAATAAACAACACTGAGATGCATTCTCGTATATTGTTCTTGCCATCATTCAAAGTTCTATGTGTTCATATTTATCAAGTAAAATATGTATATGTTTTTTTTTCATCATCAAAACGTTCCTCATCAACACATACGAGGTCTGTTCAAAAAGTATCGCGAATTTTATATTTTTTCAAAAAGTATTTATTTATTCATGAATATCTATTTTGTCCCCTTCAAAGTAATTCCCCTCGGATATAATACATTTATGCCAACGTTTTTTCCAATCCTCGAAGCACTTAAAAAAATCATTTTTTGTGATCTTGTTCAGCTCCTCCTTCGATGCCGTCTTTATCTCCTCAATCGTGGCGTAGCGTCGTCCTTTCATGGGCCTCTTCAGTTTTGGAAACAGGAAAAAGTCACAGGGGGCCAGGTCTGGGGAATACGGTGGCTGCGGCACCATTACTGTGTTGTTTTTGGCCAAATATTCGCGCACAAGCAACGACGTGTGAGCAGGGGCGTTATCATGGTGCAAAAGCCAGTTTTTGTTCTTCCACAAATCCGGGCGTTTCTGGCGGATTGCTTCGCGCAAATTGCGCATAACTTGCAGGTAATATTCCTTATTGACCGTACTACCCTGTGGCAAGAACTCATGATGCACCACGCCCCTGCAATCGAAGAAAACTGTGAGCAAAACCTTCACGTTCGACCGAACTTGGCGCGCTTTTTTTGGTCTTGGCTCATGCGGCAGCTTCCATTGGGATGATTGAGCTTTGGTTTCCACGTCATAACCATAAACCCATGATTCGTCACCAGTTATGACCCTCTGGAGCACATTTGGGTCGTCACGGACCGAGTCCAACATCTCCTGAGCAATGTTAACGCGATGCTGTTTTTGGTCGAAATTGAGCAATTTTGGCACGAATTTCGCGGCGACCCGACTCATGCCCAAATCATTGGTTAAAATCGAATGGCACGAGCCAATCGATATGTTTAGGTCCTCAGCAACTTCTCTAACGGTGATTCGACGATTGGCTAATACTATTTTCTTCACTTTATCAATGTTTTCGTCTGTTGTTGACGTGCTCGGGCGTCCGGCACGCTCTTCGTCGTTCATATCTTCTCGGCCCTCTGAGAACATTTTGTACCACCGATAAACGTTGCTTTGGTCCAAGGTAGCTTCACCATATGCCACAGTCAACATTCGAAATGCGTCCGCGCACTTTATTTTGTTTTTCACACAAAATTTGATACAGATTCTTTGATCCATTTTTTGGAATAGACAAAAATCGAAGACGAGCCAAAACACATCCAAGCAAAACAGCTGTCAAAAATTAACTAAACATTCAAAATGGCCGACCTTGTCAGCATAAGTAAGGGACATGAGTACCAACATAACGCTACAAAAAAATCAAAAATCAAATATACGTAGCCAGCGGAAATTCAAAATTCGCGATACTTTTTGAACAGACCTCGTATAATCCACTCCAACCACATAACACTATCATTTCATAGATGGCTTATTCAACAACATTAAGTAAATTACAGTAACTTAAACGTACTGATTAATTTGCTACCACTTGTACTGCAAGTATTATTATATTTGTGGAAGCTCTGGAAAAATTCAGCAATTTCAAGCGATATTTTGCGCCAGCGCGTCTAGGGTGTAAGTAGGTCATTCATCATAGCTGCGTGTGTATTTATATAATATATATTATTTTAAGTATTGTCATGTAAATAGCTTATGTGGTTAATCAACTACCCCCAAGTGCTCGGCACACATGCGTACGCACGTATGCGACATCTGTTTTTTTTTTACTTGTAACAAATGTAATTGAATGCAGTGTTTTAAAATGAGTTGAATTTGGAATCCCGTTGTAAAAAAGATATAAACGTAATGAGAGACTTAAACATTTGAAAACGTAACCAACTTACTAATTAACCATAACGCCATTTTCTCAAAGGGATTGACTGAAGCAATAGACCGCCACACTGTTATAACCTGGCATACTTCTCTCGTTTATTCGCCATTCATGCAGGTCCATCGATTCCTCTGACTGTGTTAATAAGTGCTACGTATTCCTCAGTCTATCGATTCCAATCAACGAGTTTGTTAAGTGCTGTTCTAATGGAAAATGTCCATGTAGAACTTTGTGATTGTGGAGATTTTCTCTAAGCTTAATATGGCTAGTAAAGTCGAAACATAATTCTGTTTACATTTTTTATCTACTTGTTTTATTTTTTAAATGTAAAATGGATTATCAAAAGTTAAGTGTCAGGAGAACAATATCCTAACTGAAAAACCTTCAAGTTCAGTTGAAGTAAATCATTATTGCTTAAAACTGCTGCATCCAAAGTAATAAAAGACATGATTTCGTTCAACGGGTAGGATGTAATAGTTCCATTAAAATGCTTGTATTTATTTTTAGGAATGCCAAGATATTTTCGAACACTCAGGTACTTCGGGTGTTATATAATTCCCTGGTAAGAAGTCGGCTGGAATATAGTTCCGTTATTTGGTCACCGCCTGGGATCCGATATTCTCTGATGGTGGAGCGAGTGCAGAAAAAAAATCTGCGCTTTCTTTACCTCGTGGAGCGCGGTTATTACCCGTGGCTCTTTCCGACTGAATTCTTACTAGATATGCTAAGCTACCAATCATTGGAGAGTAGGAGGAATATTCACTTGGGAGTTCACTTCTTTCAGCTGATTGGCGGCCGTATACAAAACTAGGATGTCCTGAGTGATGTAGGTCTATTTGTCCCTGATAATTACTTTCATCAAAGACAGCACAGATTTTTTTATTTGTCGCGGTACAGAACCAACCTGCCAATGGTTATGCCTGTGGGTAGGGCAATCTTATTGCTTAATCGCCTCGGAGGTCGACATATTTCATGATAGCGTGAGTTGCCTCAGGGATGCAGTATCAATGCTATGATTCTTTCTTATTCTTTATCTTAATGTTTTTTATCCGTGAATATTTCACAATTTTTTATGAATTAAACACTGTTTTTTTGCACTTTTGAGTTTATTTTTCTCGATATGTTGCGATGTTTTTAACCTTCATCATCGAGAGATTGAGTCATAACTACAATAATTTAGCTTTACAACATAAGTATAAAAAAGCTTACTGAAGTTAATCTATGAAGATAGGGCAGTAACTATTTAATGGAACCTTCGGTGTGATTGCCTCGGCGAGATCCGGCTGCGTATTCCCGTAGAACACTTATAAAACTTTAAGCTTATAAGATAATTACCTCTGCCAGTTTTATGATGATGGGAAACGTGAATAAAAAATCAGCAAACCAACTTACAAGCACCATCCCGAGCTTATGATTTTGGCGCATTTTATTTATATGTTTAAATGCATAAATATCACAATGTATTCAACTACTGGGCCTTTTTAATGACGACCGGTTTTGATATTTGAATAAATAAAACTGCACTTAATATTTTTTAAATACATCACTTTATTACACTTTTCACAGACATGTTTCGGTTATGACGAGGGCTCGGAATCGACATAAAAAGTATATTTTTTTCCTGGCTTTAGCTTTCACCGTTTTTTTTTGAATTTTGAGATCTATAGACCTCATATATTTACAGTTATTTAGATACAACCTTTTTCAATGTACAAAGTTTTATGCAATGAAAAAGGTTGTGTCATAACCGAAACATGTCTTGTCAATTCTTATTTTTCTCCCTAGCCATCTCTCCTCAGCTGAATGTAGATCTTTTCAAACATTCTCCTTATTTCACTAACCTGTGCGTCTCTCCTTCATCTTCTTCCCCCAACTGGGATTATATCGTCAGCCCGTCTTTTTGGAGTTGACCGAAGCTGAAAAAATGACTAGGTACTTAAAAATGAAAATCCGACCGATACTGAATCATAATATATGTTTTGATTAAAAGCCGTGCCACACTGTTTTAAACAAGCTCTCCACATCGGTCTCCACCGGCGGTTTAAAACTGTGTAGACACTTGTTTGAAACCAAAATTCGTTTGACCTTCAACAACCTTTGTGGACGGACGCGCATAGTATGCGTGTTGCAAACACGCATTCCGCATGCGGGGCTCCACATTCCACCAAGGTCACCCTTGTGGAGAGCTTGTTTCAAACAGTGTGGCACGGCCTTAATGAAATTTGATATTACGTTTTTCGATTTAGTATTAAAAGAAATGGATAATAATTGTGTTATTCTCGGCTGTTCAATGACAAAATAATTTCATGTATTAGTTTTATTACTTGGTAATAAGACAAATTTACAATAATTTTTAGATAAATAGACCCATGTAAAGAGAACAGACAATTTTATGAAATTTCTCAGTTTTAATACCTTGAGCATAGTCAAAAGATAATATGGCCAACTTTTCACCAGTTTTTTCATTAAAAGCTACATGAATTTTTCTTTTCCAACGTTTTTTTTAATTAATCAAAGCAAATATAATAACGGAACTACAAATAGGAATAAGTATTTCTATTTTTAGAACGTAGTTCTAAAGATTTGTTTCATTGTCATTCCTAGCAACAAAAAATACAATTATTATTAAGAAATATGTGGTTTACTATCTTCTTCTTCTTATTGTTACAACAGGTCGTTTGATTCCAATTACTGTCTATAATATCGTGGGTATACTGGCAAAAAACGTTAAGTCGAAAATTGGCAGTTTTGACTTAGTGATGCAGTATTGTAAAGTTTACAATGCTCTACAAATTGGCAAAATACACGAAGTCGAATGAAACAGATTTTTTCTCTAGTTTTAAAAATAAATTTAACGTTAAATCGTACAAAAGGTATTTCATACAGGCTAAAAGCTTCAAAAAACTTAATATTTTTCGAAGAGTCTTGTTGAACATTTTTGTACTGGAAAAAAACGTTAACTCTACTTTATTGTCTTCGGCTGAAAAAAATTCCCTCGATTGACTTTTGACAACGACACTTATATGTTTCAAATTTAAAGAAAACTTAAATGATTGATTTCTCAAAACAGCGATTTTAGACTTAACGTTTTTTGCCAGTATACCCACGATATGTTCTTTTAACTACAATTTTATATTGATTCATATGACATGTGATAAATAACTAATCTATCGACATTTTATTGTCACGTGAATTCTACACTAGACCAAAGACAGTGTGAGAATCACATTGCTCTCGCCGGGAATCGAATTCGGGAACTTTGGTGTGTGAGTCATAGCTCTCGCAACTCTGCCACGAAGGTCGTTAATGTACTAAACAGTTTTCCATTATTTAAAATAATTAAATTTCGTAATTCAATATTCCATTGTAATTCAATATTTCGTAATTCAATATTGCATATGTTTTAACCGAAACACTACGATACTTCAACATTATTAACTGTTAAAATGTATAACACTGTTTTTATGATATCACTTCTTCTTCTTCTTCCTTATTGTAGACCTATGTGGTCTGTTCTCCAGAGAGTTGCTCCTCCTGTAAGGTAGATTCCCAGCTGTCCTTCCATCTTTTAGGAGGTCTTCCACGAGGACGAGTCCCATGAGGTTTATTATGCAATGCAATATAGGGGAGTCTGGTGGAGTCCATTCTTTGAACATGACCGTACCAGTCCCTATTTCGCTGTATGATCCACCTTATAATATCCCCAATCTCACATATCTCTCTTATTCTGGTGTTCCTCACGCGATCTCTCAGTTTCTTGCCTGCTATCGTCCTCAGTGGCTTCATTTCGGAAGTCCTCAAAACTCGTTTGGTCCTCACTGATATGACTATGACTATGATATCACAATTTGAATTATTTTTCGCGACAGCTGTTTCTTTAGTTGTTTTCAACTCCTGACCATGCCAACATCGGTTTTGCGAAATAGCTGTCGCGACAAATAATAAAAATTATGATATCATAAAAACAGTAGTATAATAATTTAACAATTATTATTATTATTAAATTTATTTTATACTTGCGTTTTATTCAAAACAAATTGTTTTGAAATAAAAACTGTACTTTAGGAACAGGCGAGTATTAATATTGTATTAAAAAATGTTATATTTTTTGTAGCAAAACACACTAGCGCCCTTTGTGCCTAGTGCCTTTTTTCCTTGTGCAACACACGCGACATTATTGTTGGAGAACAAAACAGTGCGGTACAAAGACCGCGTGGGTCTCGCTAAAAAAAGCTCAATGTAAAACACCAACAACGTATTCATGTGTAGCATATACAATACATTATATACTCAAAATAGCATGAAAGTACGTGCATAGTATTATAGAAGTTACTCGCATATTCCTAGTACTATAAATCGTCGCTTCCAAACTGTTGGTGCGCGAAATAATAAAACAAAAAAATATGACATGTTACAAGACAGATAAAAACTTTTAACGCAATAAATCGTATTTTACTTTGAGCTTTTTAGTATCATGAAGCCACAAACTTCACATAAGCTTTTCGAATCTCTCTTTAAACCGGATTTTCCTACCCTTACACAACGCTGATCACACCCTGTGATACTACCTTCACATGGAAGTCGTGTTTTTCTTATAAATTGCATTTCAAATAGCATTATTTTAACAATCGGTAACCAATAAAGATAAAGTTAGTTAAAACAAAAATTAAACATTACAATCACAATTGAAGATTGCAAATACGAAAAAATTTATATTTCCCAATGGGTCCTAATGTATTGATTTTATTATAAATACAATTTATGAAAACTAACAACTAACTAACGCTTACTCGAATGCTAATTACCAAATGTAGCAAGAAACAAAGAAAGCCAATATAACATTTAACCACATAAATGTATTCTTCAATATGTGATATTAGAGTGGCCCTTAAAAAAAATATTCTATATATATACATGTATACGCAACAGTGTTCTTGTGCCGGCCCTTGTGAAGCATGGAACTGGCAAAATAAGCATGAAAGTATAATAAATACAGTAGCAATGCGATCTCTTAGACGTGAAGAGTGTCAAATACAAATATATGAAGTGAATGCGAAAGTGTTATGAATAAAAAAATGAAATGGTCGTTAAGATGGTTTGGACACATGGAAAGAATTATAGAAGATATAATGATAACCGCAACGTGGACCTAAGAAGAACTTGCGAAATAGAGGATATCGTTCAGTGGAGTAGATCCAGAAGAAGATACTAGAGGGAACATGTAGCCCGAAGGGATGGTGGCAGACTTGCATATAAAGCCGCTTATGAAACCCCCTCCGGACACCGCCCACCTGGAAGACCGCCTAAGAAATAGAAGGACAGCTGGATCTCATCATCCGATGAGACATGATTTCTGTGTCACAGATCGTCAGATCTATTAAATGAAGAAGAAGAAGATAATGATAACGAAGGTATATGTAAACGACGTGAACGGAGCTAGAAATAGAGAAAGAGCTTGAGGAAAACGTGGAACGATCAAATAAATCAAATATTAAATGTGGGTCACGTGAGGAGTCTCTCTGCCTACCTCTCCAGTAGATAGCGTGATGGTTAGTTAGTTAGTTAGTTTTAGGTTAATAAAATAACATTCTATTTACGTATTTATAGCGGTATTTATACCCTTTCCATCGGCATCCACCAGTCCAATAAACGGGTATTAATACCCATCCCGCAAACAATGTATTAATATTGTTATGTATTGTTAAAAAAAACTTTATCATTCACTGCTCTCTAGTATGTGAATATAGTGTACCATACTGTAACACGGCGTGCTTGTATTGTTGTGGAAGCATCATAAATGCATCGTCCATTCAAGCTGGCATGCATGTGTGCCTGTGTTGTGTACACGTGGTTCGCTAGTTAGTACCCACACACTCACACCCTATACGTGTGACCAGTGACTTAATATAGTTACTTCTAATATTATGTATTTATAATATTTATTGTTTCTTGAACAATGGTACAAAACTCCATATTATGTAAATACTTAATACGAATGAAAACATCTGTTTTTTAGAAGTCTATTTTATTTTATGGGAGTGACGTGTTTCGCTCTGCTATTATAGAATGACAGAACCTTTACATTATACACATTATGCCCTTATATTCTCTTAACTGACTCACTAACTAACTAACTAATTAACTAACCATCACGCCGTTACCCCAAAGAGGTAGGCAGAAAGAAATTCTGCGCTTTCTTTACCTCGGGGAGCGCGGTTATTACCCGTGGCTCTTTCCGATTGAATTCTTGCTAGGTATGCTAAGCTACCAATCATTGGAGAGAAGGAGGAATATCCACTTGGGAGTTCACTTCTTTCAGCTGGTTGGAGGCCATATACATAACTCGGATGTCCTGAGTGATGTAGGTCTATTTGTCCCTGATTCGTCAAAGACAGCACAGATTGTTTTCTTTGCCGCGCTCCAGAACCAACATGCCAATAGTTACGCCTTTGGGTAAGGCAATCTTATTGCTTAATCGGGTCGCCTCGGAGGTCGACATATTTCGGGATAGTGTGAGTTGCCTCAGGGATGCAATATCAATGTTATGATTCTTTCTAATTCTTAATATTAATGGGTTTTTTATGCTTCTCTTATAAATTCTAATAATGTAATTGCAAACTATCTGGAATTATATGTCTGTAATGTTTGTAATTTTTATTCAAATAAATGAAAAATTTAATTTAATTTAATGGCACAGAGCGTCGAGAGACAAAGAGTTGTGGAAGTCGGAAAGGGAGGCCTGTGTTCACCAATGGACGACTCAAGACTGATTATGATGATGATGACTGATAATGATTGTTTAGTGAATTAAGTTTTTAAAAGGTAGAAAATCTTTACTTCCGTGAATATCTCACGGATTGCAACTAGTATACATATATTTGTCGTATGCTGTCGCGCATACAAAGTATATTCGTGTACAGCGGAGAATGTCTTAATGGTGAATTGAGAACACATCATAAGTACTCTGCCTATTTGCTTGTCTCCTCCGTACATTGGTATTTGCCTATTCTTTAATCGGTTTCTCGGAATCGTTGTGCAGTGGCGACCTTCTCCGCCTCGGTGGCTGATTATCGCCTATAAATCATCCGTGCCCAATACCGGGTACAAACGTAATAAAGTAGTATCCACGTAATGTCCATCCGATAGCTGGTAATCAAGCAGATTCCCGCGCTTTGTACGACAAAGTAATTCCTATGTTCCATTACAACATACCAACACGCGCCGTGCCGGTGGGTCCTGTACAGTCGCAGCCATTTGCAATTAACAAATACGAATAACAAGATGACAAAGTATATATAAATACCTGGACCTCAATAAGAACTTTAAAATATTATTATTCATAATATTTGTTATAACAAATGCATAAATTTTTTTTTTTTTGAGGCTAACACCAAAGATTCAAATCAATGATATTAGAATTTATTTTACAATCTTCAATATGAGCAGAAAATAGCTCATTATTATGAAGAAGGAATCTGGTCGTGTCCAGGCTCGAACCCAAGTCCTCTGGATCAGGAGCCAAGCATTCTATCCCCTAAACCACCACCCGATTCGACGTTCGAAAAAATCATTTTAATTTTAGTCAAAACTGATCACATTCGTGAAAATGTTGTTTAAATATTTATTTTGTAAATACAATATTTAACTTCACTGTAATATGTTTATGATAATTTATAATAATTTAGTTTTTTAAACTTACGTATGAAGCACTTATTTTGTGGTGTGACATTATTAAATAATACACTTTTAGTAATTTGTATTAACAACACTTTATATAAAGTGGTGTTAATACATATAACTAAAAGTGTATTATTATTTTATTTAATTTTTTAATCAAATATTGTTTACAAAGAAGAACATTGTTCAATTAAACCGCAACACAAAGTTTTGGAGAATATACTCGTAGAAGAAAAGGATATTTAGTTTAATCCCATTTGTTTTTTTTTTACATTTGACCGGTTTTAGCAGTTCGTTATCATCTTCTGGTATCTACATTAATTTTCTTTAAGTTTATGTCTTCTACTTATTCTTCTTCGGCCTTCTTCCCTCCACTGCTGATTATAGACCTCTTTCATTTTTATCCACTTGTTCCTGTTTGGTCTCTTCCGCATCCAGGTCGTCCTAGCAATTCGTGCAATATCAACAGTCTATATTTTAGGTCTTTGGCCTCCCGAAACTTAATTTCAAGGCATTCATTCTAGTATTCTAAGCACCTTATGTAATTGCCCTGTCTGGCTATATGTCCAGCCTGTACAATCCACGATGTCGCCACTTTGTTTCGGCGTCTATTTTTTTATTTCTTATTTTATCTCGAATATTAAGGAAAACTTAGTGTTAATATATGGAAAACTTATTTAAAACAGATATGCTTCGAATGGCTTTCATCCTTAATCTATATGAAGTTTATGATACAATAATTTGAAATCATTTCTTACGTACAAATTTAAATGGATTGATGATCATCAACTAAGAACCTTCTTAGAGTAGCAGAAATGCGAACACTACGCTCCATCGCAGGCAAAACCCTCAGAGATCGGATCAGAAATGAAACGATAAGGTATGTCTGTGGTGTTGAGACATAGTGAGATGGGGAAGAAGCAGAAGGCGCTTTAGGAGAGACCACGTGGAACGCATGGAGAATACAAGAATTTCAAAAATTGGTAAAGTTGAAATCCCAAGCAGCAAGATATTACCAGGAAGTCCGCCGAAGAGATGGAGAGATGGCTGGACATCATCATCCCAGGATAGCCCACCGTCACAAACGGGTCATACGACTTAAACTAAGAGGAAGAAGAAGAAGAAGAAGAAGAAGAAGATCATCAAATAAAATTATATCAAATCAAATGCATGAGATATGGTTCAACATTATGCAGACAAGATACTCTCTAAAGTCAACAGTATTTGAAATTAGAGAATATAATGACGATTTTTATTGCGCCATTTTTTGTGAGAGATTTACTTCAATGGCGCTCTTCGTCCGGAAAGCTTCTCTTCAAATCGAAAGCTTCGTTGTCTTGATTGCGGATATTGCAAAGCAACTTGTTCCACGCCACCGCTTGCGCTTACTTTGTATGAAGCGATAATTGGTATTTAATTATGAATTTAGGAAATGAAGGTTAAAATTAATCTTGGATGTGTTTACTGTATTTTTAATAACTATAAAATGCGGTAAATAGGGGGTAACTTTAAAACAATATTTAATCAAATGTGAAAATTCAAAACATAAAGTAAATACAAATGGGTAACATATGCTAGACTTTTGATACGAGTTCAATACTGAAGGCATTTCGGTGCCTGTTTATATTTCGGGGCCCCATTCTACTGCATTTCGTTTGAAACTTTTTTATTGACTTCAATTTTTTTTACATTTAAAGAGAACGTTCTAATCAATTTTCAATTTAAAATATTTGCATTTTCGTTTAATTTTTAAGGCTTGATTTAATATTATTCATCGTGTGGTTCTTTTGTTCAGATGCGAATGTGGCTGGTTGTACCACGCGCTGCATACACCGGTGGCAAGGGAACGAGTACTTGCATCGGTATTATTGAGAAGTTAATTGGGAATGTTTTTTTAATGAATGAATCAATTTGAAACATGCGATGAAATTTTTATTGGATAAAACGCAAAAGGTCACAATGTAATAAGAGTCACATGTGTGTGCCGTTTATTAGTTGAAATTCTTACTTCTACTATTAAAAGAATTGTTTTAGTATTAATATTATTATTATTATTATTTTGTTGAATCGCTCTTAACATCATGACAGCAAGAGCCAAATCGATGTAAAGGGTATTATATCTATCATAGTGATTCTCGTGACATGTGATAGGTAGCTAATCTATCGCCATTTTATTGTCACGTGAATTCTACACCAGACCAAAGACAGTGTGACAATCACAATGCCCTCGCCGGAAATCGAATCGGGAACCTTCGGGGTGGCAGTCAATGCACATACCACTCGGCCACGAAGGTCGTCAATCATACACTCAACGGAGAATAAATGCAGTAGTAATAAGATCCTTTTAGACGAATGTGTGGTAAATCTGTATAGAGTATCAAATTCAAATATAAGAACTGAATACATCGCGAATGAAAGCGTTATGAACAATTAATGAAAACATCATTAAGTTGGTTTGGTTTAATAAAACAGATCGTTTGAACCCAATTACTATAAACAGGTATAATTTGTTTTTATCTATTATATTGATTCTCATGACACGTGATAGGTAGCTAATCTATCGACATTTGATTGTCACGTGAATTCTACACCAGACCAAAGACAGCGTGATAAACCCACTGCCATCGCCGAGAATCGAACCCAGAACCCTTGGTATGGCAGTCATAGTATCTTGCCACGATTGAAAATCATGGATAAATTAATGAAAAAAAAATGTAAAGAAATTAAAAGTATAATAATTGGAACTAGAAATAGAGGAAGACTGATGAAAACGTGACACGATCAAAAATATCAAATACTGAATGTGCATGACACGATGTATGAATGAACAGTGTGGCGGTTCATTCTTTCTGCTTACCCCTTCGGAGAGACGGCGTGATGGTAATTTATTTAACATATTTAGTTTCACCGAAAAAATGTGAAAACATGTATTAATGTTAGCAGTAGAAATCTCTTGGTTGACGTTCATAATAAAGAAAACTGCAATTAATTCCGATATATTATTCTTAAATTTTTTTTTTATTAGTTTACCATAATATGAGACAAAGTCGCTACTTTTATATCAGATTATACACGGGTGAGAAAAGTTCAGCTTAATTGTCATTTAATTAGAATTTTATAAAAAGCGGAACAAATCAATTATTGGACTTGAAGTTAAGTTTATAATATTTTCTTAATTGTAATGCCATATTTATTTTTAAAATTTCCTTGTTATTTAATATTATAATTATTTTACTAACGTGCAAAATTTCATAAATTTTGTTATAATATTTTTTAAATGAATGATATTTTTCAGTAAGATGGTTTGCGAATTGAGAAAAATAATATTATTAAGGATATCATCTTATGTGCTATTTTATTCTTAAATTAAAGTTGCGTGCGTATACACAAAAAGTATTTTGAATTAATATGATTTCAAAAAAATTTTCGTAACTATATATATCACAGTATTGTAACACGTTAAAAAATTATTAAACACAAAAATTTCCCCATATTACTACATAATATTTTGTGATAAATGTTATACGATTGAGGTCACGTTGAAATTATTTATGTAAGCAGTTTCCTATTACAATTTGCGAATTATTTCATTTAAAATAGTTTGAAGGTTGAATAAAATAGATAAAATTATGATAGATACTGTAAAAAATTCCGTGCGATCCCACAGACTTGACACAGTTATCAGGCGCTGATACGATAATTGGAAAAAGTGTCATACTTAAATCATAGAAAATTAACGTCACTCGTAATAATCGTATCCGCAATCGTGTCCGCAACGCAGACATAAGAAAAACCTGCGAAATAAAGGATATCGTTCAGTGGAGTAGATCCAGAATAAGATACTGGAGGGACCATGTAGCCCGAATGGTTGGTGACAGACTCGCATATACAGCCGCTTATGAAATCCCTTCCGGACACCGCCCACCTGGAAGACCTCCTAAGAGATGGAGGGACAGCTGGATCTCATTATCCGACGAGATATGATTTCTGTGTCACAGATCGTCAGATCTATTAAAAGAAGAAGAAAAAGAAGAAGTAATAATCGTTGTTGCTAGTAATACGTATGATTTGTAATTGTATACATTGGACTTCGGAAAAAACCACAATATTCAAATAATCAAATTATTTTTAGACAATATTTTTTACTTTGTAACACAACACTTTTTTTTAAATAGAAATAATATTAAAAATGAGACAGTAAAACAAACATGTATCGGGACATAGAAGTCCTTCATCAGTGTGTAACAACAAACATACAAACCTTCACGCCGTTTCCCCGCAGGGGTAGGCCGAGAGAATGGACCGCCACACTATTCTATCCTGGCACACCTCTCTAGATTCCTCCACATTCATACAGCGAGTCATACACGCACGTCGATTCTTCCGACTTCTAACAAGACCAATCTTTAAAATTTTATTAATTTATTCATGCCTTGTTTTCCTCGGTCTACCTCGACTGCTTACTCCATTTACATTGTTAACGTATACTTTGTTAACCATTATTTCTCCATCCATCATATGTCCGAACCAACGCAGCGATCCTTTCATAATTTTGTTCATAATACCCTTTGACGCTCTACATTCCTTTCTTATATCAGCATTTGAGATTCTGTCGTATATCGTTCTACCACACATACGTCTTAGGGACCTCATCTCTACCGCATTTATTCTGCTCTCATCTTTCTTCTGCCAGTTCCATGCTTCGCTTCCATACATAAGGGTTGGGACCAGAACTCCATTGTGAACGGCCGTTTTCGCTTTCATTGATCAATTCTTGTTTCCAATAACTATTTTTAGTAACTTCATATTATATATGTAATATGTAATATCTAAATTTAGAAAGAAATCAAATTATTCTTGAATTAAATGTTTTGATGAAGATCAAAGCATGTGGGGCAAGTATTCTTAAATGCATATTATTTCTCAATTTACCCTTCAGTTCTTCTTCTGCTTATGCAATCTCCAATATGGACAGAAAATATCTCATTATAATGAAGAAGGAAACTGGTCGTGTCAGGGTTAAACCCAAACCCCCTAAATCAGGAGCCATGCGGTCTATCCCCTAGACCAGTTTTCCCCAAACTTTTTGTATTCAAGGCACACCTATCAAATCAAGAAATTTTAAAGGTACCCCAAAGAAAAAAGCAATGTTTATTTAATATTTATTTATTACTAAAATAAATTCTTGTTTATCCCTTATGTATGGAAGCGAAGCATGGAACTGGCTGAAGAAAGATGAGATGAGGTCCCTAAGACGTATGTGTGGTAGAACGATATACGACAGAATCTCAAATGCTGATATTAGGAAGGAATGTAGAGCGAAAGAAGGTGTTATGAACAAAATTATGAAAGGTTCGCTGCGTTGGTTCGGACAAATGGAGCGCATGGGTGAAGAAAGAATGGTTAAAAAAGTATACGTTAACGATGTAAATGGAGTAAGGAGTCGAGGTGGACCGAGGAAAACATGGCATGACCAAATTAATCAAATATTAAAGGTTGGTCATGTCAGAAGCCGGAAGAATCGACGTGCGTGTATGACTCGATGTATGAATGTGGAGGAAGCTAGAGAGGTGTGCCAGGATAGAGTAGTGTGGCGGTCCATTCTCTCTGCCTACCCCTGCGGGGAAACGGCGTGATGGTTTTGTTTGTTTGTTTGTACTAAAATCAGTATACCTAATATGAAAAGATGTTTAGTGAGAAATGTGAGCCTGTTTAACTGAGCACAGGCGATCAAAATTTGGAGCAATCGTTGATAAGGCTGCACTTATCTCTTCATTGATCGTCCTCAGACGTTGTCTTTTTTCGATTTAATAGTAGTTGAGAGTTTAAAACTTTTTTCCGCACCAACTGATGACCACGGTACACCAGTGTGCCGCGGCACACTGGAACAATGCCCTAGACCACAATAATACTAATAAATTAGATTATTTATAAAGCGCCGTTTTTACTAAATTGTTGAAAATGCTTTTAAAAAATTCTCAAAGCCAAATTTTTTTCTTTCCTAATTTCCTTATCAATAGTTTTGTTACAAATTTATTATTTCGCATTGTTTTACCATCATTGTATAAGTTGTATTAACGAAATTTACAAATGTAATTATGTAATCTACATAAGTGAAAAGTTCTTCGCGTTGGTATTTCATAGTAATTTCGCAAAACGCATTTTTAGATGATGGACTTATTTTTATATACTGACCATGCGACGCACTTTCTTCGCCATCTGTCCTGAATATCATTTCATTTTTGTAATAGCCACCTAGAAACACGACTGTTTTTTTTTATATAGTGTTAAAGTTTTTTTTTTTTTAATGTATACATGTATACTTGTATACAAATACTGTTTGATGCTTAATAAACATTAATCTCCATAGATGGCGTTAGTATGTAGATTATATATAGAGTAATCTTAGAGATTAACATATATAATCAAAAATCTTCATAGATTGAAACTGACATGTGAAAACTGTTGTAGGACTTTAACTTGTAGGTCATAAGAAAGGTGGAATGGGGAATATTGTAATTACATAAAGCGTGCGCTTAACCCAACTAATGACAGGTCATAAGTCCTGTAAACACCTTGATCAACCATATTCAGTTTCCAATTTGCATTTCGTCTCTATTGAGATACAATTAAATCATTAAAGTTATTTATTTATCTATGCTAGGTCTCAGTTGCATATCACCGGTTTCATCTTGAAGAAGCTATTTCGACTTCGACATCAATAATTTGAATTGATTTTCTCATCACAGTTATTCAAATTATTTGCTTTCAAGAGACTAGTTCGAAATGTTTTAAGTTTATAGTACCTAATCAAAAGCACATATAGAATTAATCCCATAATTCCTTCCGTACGAAATAACACCGACACATTGAGTATATATGAATTATGCTAGGTTATTAAACTTTAAGCTATGTAA
Source organism: Lepidostoma basale (assembly GCA_022606425.2). Lineage (NCBI taxonomy): Eukaryota > Metazoa > Arthropoda > Insecta > Trichoptera > Lepidostomatidae > Lepidostoma > Lepidostoma basale. The sequence goes on along the minus strand of JAHDVF020000333.1, from coordinate 2,076,436 downwards.
CAACATATTTCCGAATGTTCGTTAGCGGATATGTTAGTTATAATACTTTGTTCAACGGAGCGTATGCACACTCTAAGAATATTAAAACAACTACGCGATTTTCATTCATAAAAATTCATGTTCAGATGGCATAAAGATGGCAGACTTGCTTTTATTCTCCTCCTCTGGTTTCAATCCTGGGATTGGTTTGCAGCAATTTCCTATATTCTTCTCTTCCATTCTTCCCTGTTTTGTGCGGCTCTTTTGAAATCTGCATATGATGAGCAGCACACGTCCACCAACAGGTTCTCCAGGTACTCTCGGCGTGAGCGTCCCCTAGAGTTTGTCCCTTCGGTCATACCCTCCATTATGGCATGCAAGAGGCCTTCTTGTCGTATTACATGGCCAATCCATCTTGCACGCCTTTCGGACAGGTCCTGAGCAGGTGCCTTCTTCCTTCGATTCTTTGAACAACCTCCTCATTTGTGATGTGGTCTCTCCAGGAAATTCCTTAGAGTCTTCAAGTCTCCGTTTATCTCTTTCGGATAGGCACCATGTCTCATAAAATATTAATGTTGTAATTTGAAATTTCATGGTAGAAGTTCATTGTAAATAATGATCTTCTTCTTTCGGTGCCGTGTCAGGTCCACCCAACGTTGGCGATCACTGCAGCAAAGGCATCTCTATCCTGCGCCACTTGGAACAGGTTCTGAACTCTTATTATTCATATCCACTATTTGATGTTCCGCAGCCAAGATAAGACAGCTGTTGTCTACCAACTCCCCGACGTCCCTCTACTTTACCCATTAATATCAGTCGAAGGAAGTGGTTATTTTCTCCCCTTAGCACATGACTCAATCATGAGACTTTTCTAATGTTCACACTCGACAACAGCTCTCTATTTCTAGTACGTCTGCATTACTGACCCTATCGGACAACGTTATACGGAGCATTCTGCGGTATATCCACATCTCGAACGCTTCCAACCTGTTCATTACATTCACTTTCAGGGTCCAGGTTTCGCAGCCATATAGTAGAACAGACCATATGTAACATTTAATCATTCTTTGTCGGAGTTTCAAGTTAAGATTATCGTTGCAAAAAATTTTCTCATTTTATTAAATGCAACTCGTGCAACTTCAATTCTGCATTTTATTTTAAATATTATAATATAATACAAAAATATAATTAAGTATTTCATATCTTTAAATGTAGAATTTATTCAAATTCTATGACTCCAATCTAAACCTGCATCATGGTATTAGTTACTTTGGTTTGCTTTGCGTTTAGAAATAAGAGATATTGTCATCTCCCGCGCAGCATCTACTAACTACTCGTACACCAGACACGTGTGTCAAGTCTCCACGCATTCCAGGGATCATTTGTCTTTCCTTTCTTTCAGGGGAGACATCTTAATACATAAATAAAAATATTCAAGCTTAGTATATAAGCCGATATGTGTTTTTACATTGTGTGAAAACAATCTCTTGTTATTCTTGACATTTTATTTAAACTGCAATATACAATTTAAATTACATTTTAAATAATAATTATATTAAATTGTGTTTTTATAACAACTTCCGCATTTGTCTTTATATCGACTGGGACTTATTTCGCCAGGCTCGCTAGCATTGATAGACTGGTCAAGATGCCAGCGAGCCTGGCGAAACCAGTCGCTGTCGAAATAAAGACAAATTTAATAGTAATTTTAAAAATCATCGTTTTATTTAATTAATACGAATGAAAACGTCAGTTTTCTAGAAGTTTTATTTTATTTTATAGAAATGACATATTTCGCCCTTCTAAGGCATTATCAAATGTTTGATAATGCCTTAGAAGGGGGAAACATGTCATTCCCATAAAATATAATTAAACTTCTAGAAAACCGACGTTTTCATTCGTATTGATTATTTAATATGGAGTTTTACATCATTGTTCAAAAAACAATAAATATCGTTTTATTTAATTATTATTTTAAAGATTTTAGTTAAATCATTTGATTATCTTACATTTTAAACATTAATAACTTCTTCATCTTCTTCCCCTTGTAGATCTTGCGATCTGCTTACACAGGATATTAAATTTCAACTTGGGATAAAGACATCCAGCTTTCTCTCCATCTTCTTGGTGGTCGTCCGGTGGTCGACGACCCTCTGGAGTCTCCTACATCACCATCTTGGGAATCCTCGCTGGGTCCATCCTTTCCATGTTGTCCCTCCAGAATAGTCTTCTTCCGCTACTCCATCTCACTATGCCATCAATTTTGCAGGATCTGCGAATCTCTATCTCTAAGAGTTCTACCCGCTATACATGTAAGTCGCAATGTTTTCATTTCAGCTGCTCTTAGAAGATGTATGGTTCTGATAGTATCTACTCTTGCTTCGATTCCGTAAGTGATTATGGGCCTGATACGTGTTTTGTAGATCCTGACTTTGCTTCACATTAATAACATTGTGATAAAATCTTGAGTTAACCAAATTTATAAAATTTTATGTATCAGTCATGTTATTAGTCAGAAGTAAAGGATTTCATATACTCCTCGTTGTATGAATTTTGGAGGAAGCTAAAGAGTTTTCTCGGGTTAGGGTAATGTGACAAAGCATTTTCTATGCTCACCCTTTCGGGAAAACGGTGATATGTTTTGTTGATTTGTTTGTTTGATGAAAGTCGACGCATTTTGTGTGTTTTTTATACTTTATTTTTCACTTTCTTTTAATTCAACATATATTTTATTCTATTGTAGTAAAAAGTTAATATGTATCCAAATGAGTAGTTTTTCTAGGTTTTTGATGACTCTTATTTCTAAATCCAAAAACCTATCCAAAAATGCTAGAATGGCAGTGCACAGTGGTGTTCTTCTACCGACCCTTATGTATGGAAGCGAAGCATAGAACTGGCAAAAGAAGGATGAAAGTAGAATAAATGCAGTATAAATGAGATCTCTTAGACGAATGTGTGGATACTCTGTGTATGATGAAAATATAAGTAGTGAATGCGGTGCAAATGATGGTGTTATGATCAAAATAATGAAAGGATCATTAAGATGGTTTGGACATATAGAAAGAATGAATGAAGAAAGAATAGTAAAAAAATGATGAGTTAACGATGTAAATGGAACCAGAAATAGACGAAGACCTAGGAAAATGTAGCAAGATCAAATAAATCAAATATTGAATGTCGGCCATGTGAGGAGTCAGAGAAATCGACGCGCGCGCACGACAAGATAAATGAATGTTGAAAAAGCGAGAGAAATATGTCAAGAATGAAAAGTGTGGCCGTCCATTCATTCTGTCTACCCCTTCGGAGATACGGCGTGATGGTTAATTAGTTAGTTTTTATTTCTAAATCATCATCTTCTTATTTAATTAGATTGGGATGTTGTCTCGTATTTGCCTGCGGAAGACCAGGTGTCTGGCTATCTTTTGGTTGAAATGCCAGGTGGACATTGGCCTACGGGTATTCCATTTGCAGCAGCGTATGCGATTATGTTAGTGTCATCTTTTGGGTGACATGCCAGGTTGACGTTAGCCTACGGGTATTCCATTTGAAGCAGTGTATTCGATTCTGTGAGTGTCCATACGGTTTACATGGTCTCGCCTGAATCGTCTCCTCGTTCTATTCCATCTCACGATATTCTCGTATAGTATAATATATAAATATATTGTTAAATGTTCAGAATGTATCAATTGTTCTTAATATATTATAGTAACAACAATCACGCCGTTCCTCCGCAGAGGTAGGCAGAGAGAATAGACCGCCACACTACTCTATCCTGACATACCTCTCTGGCTTCCTACACATTCATACAACGAGTCATACACGCACGTCGATTCTTCCATCTTCTAACATAACCAAACTTCAAAATTTGTTAAATTTGGTCATGCCATGTTTTCCTCGGTCTACCTCGACTCCGTACTCCATTTACATCGTTAAAATATACTTTTTTAACCATACTTTCTTCACCCATGCGCTCCATGTGACCGAACCAGCGCAGCGATCCTTTCATAATTTTGTTCATAATACCTTCTTTCGCTCTACATTCCTTTCTAACATCGGCAATTGAGATTCTGTCGTACATCGTTCTACCACACATACATACGTCTTAGGGATCTCATCTCTACCGCATTTTTTTTGCTCTCATCCTTCTTCTGCCAGCTCCATGCTTCATAAGGGTTGGGACCAGAACTCCATTGTGAACGACCATTTTCGCCTTCATTGATAATATAAATAATATAAATTATAGTATAATATATAAATATATTATGAAATAGAACTTAATATTGCCCTAGAAATCTGTAACACGTCACTACCCTAAAATAATAAGGGCTTTAGAAAACGGACATTTTACTTTACATTCAATAATTAATGGGAAATTTTGCATAGTCACAAAATAATTCATTTCCCTCTGTATTTCAATTCCAAACCAAGCGAATGATTCACACACTATGAAACACCTACAATTTTCACGTGTTGCAATTTACGTGAAAAAACAGGAAGTTGGAATGAAATTCACGTAATTTTCTGTATTTTTTAACCGACATGGAACGTGACGTTTCAATACAATTTGATCACGTAAAAAAACTCACTCGAGTGACATACGTCCGAATTTTTTGTCATCCATTTATCCCACTATTTCATTGACTGGTGATTTATTCATGCGTATTAAGTTTGTGAATCACCTTTTCAATGACATCCAACTGTATTGTGTGATTACGTATAGGTAATTTTCAATGTGTGTCCGCCAATCTACAAACGTATATCCGCAGTTATAATTATAATTTATAATTTATTTTTCTTTATAATTTGTTTACATTAGTAAAGTATAATTTACGTATTAAAAATTGATTTAATCTTCGTGTAAAATTTCAGTCATTGAAATATCTGCTAATTTAAACACGAGTAATATACGTTAATAGAACCATGTGGACAGAATGGACACCCAAAGACTAGCACACTTTGCCTTACTGTGGAAGGAGATGGCTAGGGAGAAGAAGAGAGGTGTTGTATATCGCTTTTCTGCATATTCAATCAATCTATTCAAGGTCGGTCATGTTAAAAGTCGGAAGAATCGACGTGCGTGTATGACTCACTGTATGAATGTGGAAGAAACTAGAAAGGTGTGTCAAGATCGAGTAGTGTGGCGCTCCATTCTCCTACCTACCCCTCAGGAGAAACGGCGTGATGTTTTGTTATTATTGTTTCTTCTTCTTCTTCAAGTGCCCTGTCGAGTTGCCCCTAACGTTGGCGATCACCTCGGCGAACCTGTCCCTGTCCTGCGCCGCTCGTAACAGCTCCTCCACACTTCAGGAATCAGTCCACTACCTCACGTTTTGCAGCCAGGACATTTGTCTCCTACCAGGCCCTCGGCGTCCCTCAACATTCCCCTCCAATATCAGTTGGAGAAGGTGGTACTTTTCCCCACGCAGTACTCGTATATGACCCAGATATGAAATTTTTCGAACCTTGATAGTTGATAACAGTTCCCTGTCAACTCTAGCTCGCCTCAGGACTTCGGTATTGGTAATCATGTCTGTCCAGGGAATTCTGAGCATTCGGCTATGAAGCCACATTTCAAATGCTTCCAGTCTGTTCATTGAGTTGACTTTCAAGGTCAACGTTTCACATACGTACAAGAAAACAGACCACACATAACATTTGATCATTCTCTGGCGGAGTTTCAAGTTTATGTTATCGTTGCAAAAGAGTGATTTAATTTTATTAAACGTAGCTCTTGCTGCCTCAATTCTGCATTTTATCTGGATCAAGAGATTACGTTTGTATGCTGCTTAGGTATTTAAATTTTTCCACGCTTTCAACGTTACGGCCGTTCAAATGCAATACTGACCGACTGTAGTCAAGCCGTGGTTGTTTAATCAACCAATATTTTTGTAAAACGAACTCCACGTGTTACTTTTAAACGAAATTGTTGATACTTATCTGTAAAATTTGAATGTATCGCTTTTTATTTTATAATATTTTACCAACACCTACCCTTTTTTAATGTCTTAATTTTCATATAAAGATCATAAAGGGTGTCCCAAAATAAAAGGAAGATTTGAATTATTGATTGATTAATTCAATTGTTTCACGGGCTGTATGGCATGTGACACCGTCTTGTTGAAACCACATATTGGCCACATCAATATCATCTAATTTCGGTAGAAAGAACTGTGTTATCGTGTCGCGATTTCGAGCACCAGTAACAGTCACTGCTTGAACAGCCTCATTTTCAAAAAAGATTGTTTTTGGTAGACCAGTGTTTTTAGCGTCTCCAACTGATCCAGTCTCTCTGAATTGTTCAATTAATCTCTTCACAATTTAAGTTTAAACACTGTTCCGACCATATTTTGTATGAAATTTTCGAACTGCGGCCGCCAAACTTTGGTTATTTTTGAGATATTGTTCAATTATGAAAACACGTTGTTGTATCGTGTAACGCTCCATTTTTACTAACCCTAAACTGTCAGCTAACAAATTGTTTTTTTTTCAGTGTTGCCAATAATTTATATCTCTTTTTCTTTTTTATATACTATGTATATACGCAAGATTTGAATTTGCCGCCTTTTATGTAGTAAATTATTGTCAATTTCTTCTATATACGCCATACTTTGTGTCATTGTGATGCTTTATTTCTATTTTTCTTTTTTATATGCTTTGTATATACAACACTTATATTAAAAAAAAAATTACATAAACATGTTTCGGACAGCCAATCCTTCTTCAGTGATACATATTAGAATGATACATTTTTAAAATATTATAAAATTGTTTACAATTTAAACAATTTTTTAAATGTATCTTTATAATTCAATTCAATTTATTCAAAAAATATATATAAACATTACAGAATAATATCAATTCCGAATCGTTTATAATCACAATATACAAAAGAATGACAACATTTTTTTAAAAAAGAAATACAAATAATGTAATAAGAAAACAAACAGAAGACAGTTAAAAAATATTCGAGAACAATTTAGTAAAAATAAACATTGTTGTACAATAAGAAGAGAAGCAAATAGCAATATACTACATAAGAGATAGAGATGCTGATTCTGAGGGTAGCCTCACTATCGTGAAAAATGTACGCATCCGAAGAGATTACCTTAGGAAGATTGGTTGTTGTCCGAAACATGTCTATGTAATTTTATTTTTTTAATATAAGTGTTGTATATACAAAGTATATAAAAAATAAAAATACAAATAAAGCATCATAACAACACAAGGTGGCTTATATAGAAGAAATTGCCAATAATTTACTACACAAAAGGCGGCAAATCCAATTTTTTCTATAATTTTGGGACACCCTATACAAAGTTAGTTAAATATCTAGAATCATTGTGTCAGAACATATTGTTAATATTACATATATTTAGATTATCGAATTCAGAAGGTATAATTTGTTTCGGTATACAAAATTGTAAACACGTGATTGCTTGATCCATCTTATTTGCCCTGCCTTGATCCTTATTCCAATACGCAGATGATATTTTAATTTGTACTAAATTTTATTTGCGATGAGGATAGTATAAAAAATCCGTGTAATCGATATACAGATCAATTTTATTCACGATTATTATTGGTTTATTGCCGGAGCTTTTTATGCGCATGGGACCACCGAAACCGAATTCTTCAATCAGTTCTAGTTGATTTTTTTAACTACGACCATTCGTAGTACGGAGTATCCAATTCTATATACTTAAACATCTTTACGTTTGAATTAAACGAAGCAATCTGCATATAAATCTAATAGTACATTGGATTATCGGGGTTATTTTGAACGCCTTATTAAAGCGAAACAGATTTAGTACCTGAGAGTCAACACTTTTCATATTAAATAAAATAATAATACGCTTTTAATAATTTGTATCCACACTACTTTATTTGGTAACACCAACCGGTTTCACTACCGCCGGAGCTTCGTCATAAGAAGAAAGAAATATAAAATAGAGGAGAGAAAGAGGTATAGGAGAAAGTGTGCGCGAGGACAAAAATAATGATAGAACGGTGAGTCATGCTCATTAGAGAAAAATTATGGAGAATTTCTAATTCAGATTTTAGTGGCGGACAGGGGAGTTAATTTTTTTATTTTTATGGGAATATTTAATAGCAAATGGGAGCGAAATCGGTTGGTGTTACCAAATAAAGTGGTATTGATACAAATTACTTAAAATGTATTATTATTTTATTTAACAATGTCACACCACACATTAAGTGCTTCATACGAAAGTTTAAAAACATTTCATAATTTTATTTATATACTTAAAACTACGTTTAATTTATTGTATCCTTCAAATAAAATGTAGAAATACTCTAATACATAATATAACTAACTAACTAACTAACTAACTAACCATCACGCCGTCTCCCCGAAAGGGTAGGCAGAAAGAATGGACTGCCACACTTTAATCGATGCGGCACTCCATCCTTCTCTTTTCGCCATCGCGAGAGACGCGGTGTGATGGGTTGCGAACCTCATCGCCACCAAAAGGCATCTCCCGCGTACACTTCGATCGTTCAACGTCTACATAATAAATCTAAAACAAATTATCTGAAATACAATGATATAAAATAAAATAACAAAGAAAAATAATTTATCACATAATGTTATTTTAGATGGTGCACTTGTCGTCAGCTGGACGATCCGGATATTTGTGTTTATTTAATTTTTATTCCACGTTATCCACTGTTTTTTTTTAAATTTACTGTAATTAGGCACTTAAAACAATCCAACACCAGCAAGAACTTAAAAATATTATTGAAGAATTTATTCAAATTGTCATTGGAACAAATGAAAAATTTATTTTTACACCTGTCAAAATTCTTTTTATAAACGAAAAAACTTATATAGTTTTAACACCAAAACAGTAAAAACGTATTTTTTGTCACAAATAACTATCATAAAGAGCAGCAATAATCAAATTGACCAAAACAAATCACATATACACGAAATATCTCCAAATTGACGGGAGAACCATATGAACCAAACCAAATTTTCAAAATCAGAACCAAGAAAAAAAAAAAAATATATAATAAAATTAGCCAATAATTGTGTTCGTAGAAATATTACATATTACATTCGTATTTATAATTATCTAAAATATTAGAAACACTATACTTCCAGAAGTTTTATTATGTTTTATAGTAATAATATTTTTAATGTTGTGTTATTATGAAATTTATATCATTACCATATTTTTAATAAAACTTGTAGAAAACAGACGTTTTCATTCGTATTAATTATTTAATAGGGAGTTTTACATCATAAAGTTATTATATTTGAAGCCAACTAGTTTCACATGTACCGAAGTTAATAGAATATAAGTAATTTTAGCTTAGTTTAATAACTTATTATGAGGAAACTTGGGTTCAAGTTAAACTACTCGTAGTTAGCTTCAAATATTATTACCGTATCGTGATTAGATACAAAGTGTTTTATAATATTATTTAATATATTTATAAATCTAAATGTCTGACGATAAATGGAGGACTGGAAATTTATTATAAATCTGTGAATCACCACTTATTCATTTTTCTAAGGTGTTATTAAAATATCAACAACAAGAAAACTAAGTACTAACTAAAGTTAGAAAACTATTCTTATTTTTGACAATTTTTACGAACTAACGTACTGCATTTGAATTTGATTATCTATTGTGAATTATATTGTTCATTCCATATATTTATATAATGAGTTACCTCTTTGCTTTACGTACAATCGCGCCTTTTTTATTATTCAAATATTTGCGATGAATAAATAAATGATAAGAATTCTCCTTTGAGTACGTTAGTAAACATTGCTATAAGAAAGCAATTAGTCCAGGTATTTTTTTTTAATTCAAATGTATTGTTCCTTTGTATTGTATAGATTTTCAAAAGCATTTTAATTTGACTTTCTTTGTTTAGTTTTTTGTAATATAATATATTTACACCTGAAGATGGAGGTCTCCTCCGAAACATGTCTTGATATTAAATATTTAAGTGGAAAATAAACAGCGTTATTTTTAAATTCCAAAATGTATTGCTATAAGAGTCAAAGATCGCAGGATAATTCAGGTTTTTACCTCGTTTGTTAACATTTCTAAATTTCATAGATTTTTATTTACTGTAAGATTCATGTTATTCCTATGAATTGTATTTTCTGATTGTATTTTTTATGTATAATACATAAAAAACTCGAACATCTAGCAATAACAAAATGTAAAAAAGTTCAAAACAACGTAAACAAGTTCATAAGTTGTATAAAAGGACCGTATAGTGTAACTGTAGGAATACTTTTATAATGAAGACATGACATAAACAACAACATCAATTACTTAAAGGTGATCATGTTAGAAGAGGAACAATCGGTAAACATGTTTGACACGATGTATGGATGTAGAGGAAATTCGATGGGTATTTTAAAATTTAATTTTCAAGTAATCCATCCCCTATCTGTAAACATTCATAACAGGGTACAAGATTACTGCCACCCTGAAGGTCCCGGGTCGATTCCCAGCGATGGCAGTAAGATTCGTACACCGTTTTTGGTCTATTGTAGAATTCTTCCTCTTCTTCTTTTAATAGATCTGACGATCTGTGACACAGAAATCATGTCTCGTCGGATGATAGGGTCCAGCTGTCCTCCTATCTCTTAGGCGGTCTTCCAGTGGGCGGTGTCCGGGGGGGATTTCACAAGCGGCTGTATATGCAAGTCTGTCACCATCCATTCGGGCTACATGGTCCCTCCAGTATATTCTTCTGGATCTATTCCACTGAACGATATCCTCTACTTTACGTCTACGTTTTGGTTACCTCTACGTTGCGGACACGATCTCGGAGAGTTTTTCCAGTAATTGATCTTAGGACCTTCATCTCCGATGTTCTTAGTAGTCCCTTGGTTCGCACAGTGTCGGCCCGCGTCTTGACAGCGTGCGTCATGATAGGTCGCACGCGTGTTTTATAAATTCTAATCTTGCTGTCAATTTGCATGTGCTTCTTCTTCCAGACCAGATTCTTCAGACATCCTGACACGGCAGAGGCTTTACTGACTTGTTCTCGTACTTCGGTATAAAGGTCATTATGGCTGTAGATCTCTACTCCCAAATATCTGAAACTCATTACTTGCTCCTCTGGTATATCATCAACAGTCAGCTTATATCTTGTAGGTTGCCTTGATATAGTGAGACTTTTTGTTTTGTTGGTTGATATAGCCATATTTAGCCTTTGTGATACTGTGTGGAATTTGTAGAATTCACCTGACAATAAAATTGCGATAGATTAATATTTTTACATATAGCAATTATCTATCACATATCATGATAATCAATATAATAACAAATTGTATACAGTAATTGGGTTCAAACGACCTATTGTATACAAAATAATAATTATAATAATATAACTGAAGAAGATTTTAGTTTATATGTATGTCATATTTTACTTATTTTTTCTAATAGATCGTACGATATTTTCAGACTTTCAGACTTTTCTTGTCTTGGTCCTGTGATGAAGACCTCCAACTTTCTCTCATTCTCTTTGGCGATCCTCCTGGTGGTCGGGTGCCCTCTGGAGTCTCGTCCATCCTATCTTGGGAGCCCCACCGTACACGTATATTATAATTCATTTTTATATATTTGATGTTCAATTCTCGTTTGGAATAAAAGTAGCCAACCACTATATCAGTGGTTCCCAAAGTGGTCCTTACAGACCCCCAGGGGTCCCTCAGATCATTCAGGGGGTCCGTGGACAATTAAAATTGATTTGGGGGTCCCTGAACAACGTCGGGGGGTCCGCGCAAGGTTTAATATAAAATATAAAATTGTGACACATTTTTATTACCATGGAAGTTGTAATAAATAACAACGGATATTTTTCTCACTTATATTTTTCTCATTCGTGATCCGATTTTACGAATTCCAGATTTTTTTTCTATTGGCCTAATTTTACTCTGTGTCAGTTTCAAAAACTCATTTTATAGTTATAGAGGAATTTATAAAAAAAAACAATATTACGAAAGTAGGAGGTCCGCACAAAATAAAATAAATCAGCAGGGGGTCTACGGGACAAAAAAGTTTGGGAACCACTGCACTATAGTAAGTGTAAAGATACATGGAGTGAGGACTTATATAGCTATTGGTAGCCTAACGCTTCCAAAATTCATATATAATGTGTTAACTCTTTATGTGCGGGAAAGGTTAAAAACGTGTTTTTGTCCAATGTTGTTACTGCACCATGAATGTAAAATTTCTGTTTTAAATTACAAGTATTATGCTACCAAAAAATGTTGCTGCCTATGAAAAAAAAACACGTGATATGGAACTGCGTAAGAAAATACTTATTAATTTATCAAATTTGAGTTCAAATGGGTGGTTTAATAACTAATACGTAAATCAGCTTATTTTTTGGTCAAAATATATCGCTTACTCTTAAATTATGACGATAATATACGATGGGAAACATTGGAAAATGCAATAGCAAAACGAATTATTGTATGTTACTAATATAACGATAATTTAAAAAAAATTGGGCTCAAAGGATTTAAATGTTTTTTTTTCTACATAGCTTCCCTTATTGTTATATATAATATAAAAAACAAAAAAACTATTTTTAAATACAACGAAATGTAAATATTATACAAAATTTGATCTAACTAAAATATTTTTATATAAAACAACTCTGACAATTTTTTCTTTTAAACGTGTGGTATAAAACATGTATACTCGTATACTAAGGAAAATGAAAATAACATTGTTTAATCCACAAAAGCGTAAAAAAAATATTAAAAAACACGATATGTTTCGGAGGATACCTCCATCTTCAGGTGTAAAAATATAATTTATGTTTACACATGAAGATGGAGGTATCTTCCGAAACGTGTCGGAGGATACCTCCATCTTCATGTGTAAAAATATAATTTATATTTACACATGAAGATGGAGGTATCTTCCGAAACGTGTCGTGTTATTTAATATATTTTTTAATATTTTGTGGATTAAACAAAGTTATTTTAAATTTCCTAAGTATATGACTATGGAATTCCACAGTGTAAATGCCTTAGCGTTCAATAAATTAAAACACGTATGTTTTTTTTTTAATATAATAACATCATACTGGGATTTGTTGTTTGCTTTATTTTTGTGTTGTTAAATAACAACACTTGTGTTAACAGTGTAAATGGGGTACGGAGTCGAGGCAGACCGAAGAAAACTTGGCATGACCAAATTAATCAAATTTTAAAAGGTGGTCATGTTAGAAGTCAGAAGAATCGACGTGAATGTATGACTCGTTGTATGAATGTGGAGGAAGCTAAAGAGGTGTGTCATGATGGAGTATTGTGGCGGTTCATTCTCTCTGCTTACCACTACGGAGAAACGGCGTGTTGTAATGGTTTGTTGTTGTTGTTGTAAATAAAGATCTGAATTCATTTTTATTTTCTCTAACGTATTTCAAACACCCGCATATTATGTGTTCTATGCATGACTATTGCAACCGCATAGACTTCGGGAGTTCAATTCGTTGAACCGGCTTTTTTCTACTATTAATAATTACAAAAAGCGTACCGCTCTCTGCCGGTTGCATATGGCAAGCGTCATATCGATTTGAATAAAATCAACCGATACGATAGCTATAAATAAATATTCACAAAGATAACCTGTTTGTCTATTAAAACTAGACTAGACTTTTTGCACTCCATCAAATACGGTTCAATCATTAATTTTTTTTTTTTAATAAAAAATTGGCGTTTTAACCATTTAATGCCTTTGAACGAGGCTCTCTCGTGCACCAAATGCGCTCGCTAACCCAGGTCTCACTCGCTTGTTTCAACTTGCTGCGTTTTAATTTTAGCTAACACGTATAACATTCGTCAGTCATTGCAAATTTTACATTTGAAAAGTGTGTGTAAATACTTCCCTATTTATTCAGGGTGCGGCAGCATAACTTCCTTTTTTTAAATGTTCGCCATTCAGTCGGTTGATGTCCTAGCGGAGTGCTAGTGATTTCGTTCAAGAGGCGGAACTATACAATTTTGTCCCGATACAGCTTAGTCGGCATCATGCGTTGGAACAGTGAGGAGCGTGCGTTTCCCGTTGTGGCCAATCGGTTTCTCCAGGCTCGCTGGCATCGACAGACTGGATCTCTGTCGATCTCACCAGTCTGTCGATGCCAGCGAGCCTGGCGAAACCAGTTGCTGTCGAAATAAAGATAAAGTGGAAGTAGCTAAAAACACATACCTATTTTTATTTAATTATTATAGTTATTTTTGTTACTATAATTCAATTTATATTTCTAACTTTCTGATAGTTTATTTTTTTCATTTTAGTTTGAGGCAGCTTAATCTTGTTTTTTTTTATATATTAAATGAAAATTTTAGTGTTTTGATGTCGACCATTGTTAGTTGAAAAAATCAACTTGCATACATGACACGTTCAATACAATATTCAGAAGATTTGAGAAATATGGCAGAATTAAAAAGATTAGTGGTCTGTTCCATCTACCTACCGTCTAAACAGCCAAGTCCTCATTACAAATATATGAATATATATAAATATTAATAAAAAAGTTCATTGTAACAATTACGCGCAAAGCGAATAAACCTAATTGCCAACGATTAGAATCAAATACCTGAAGCACTCTTATAAATGAAATGAATGACGTATACAATCTTCTTAATACACATTATCATTTGTTATCAGATCTCAGATGCAGCCCCCAAGCGAAACACAGACATTCTCACCAGAACTCCGCCGATCGTAAACACCACGCGATTTGCCGCTGCGGCATACCTGACTTTATAAAAATCATCAGTCCTAACATACTATAGTTGTAATGTGACTTTGTACTATTTACAAGAGCCTTGAACTTGGACTTGGATCTTCTGGTTTACAAAGGTTCAGCTCTGAGAAAGTAAATAACAGCTTAAAGTTGTTCCGATATACGAGAAATTCTGATAGTCGAGAACCCAGTTGATTGGCCTCATTATAAGTAAGTCCCTATGCAGCTCTTCCTCGATCATTTTTAAAAAGAACGCAACTGGATGCACTGCAATATTCTGCAAAGTTTATAAATATTACATCAAATTTCACTCAAGTCGTAATGTAATCTTCTTCTGTTTCTTCACTTATCGGGGGTTAACAACATATACAGGGATATTTACTGCAACTAAGCCATATTTAATTTTTTTTAGCTAGGATTTTCTTCTTCTCCTGACACTTCGTTTCCCGTCAATGTTACCTTAGAAAATTTGATTGTCTCTTCTTTATTCGCCATACTTTGTGTTGTTATGATGCTTTATTTCTCTTTTTCGTTTTTATAACTTTGTATATACAACACTTATCATAAAATCAGATTGTATTTATCGTTTTTCATAATGTACCCAAAGTATTCCTGCGGTGTATGATCTTGATAATTTCTTTTAAATTGGTACTACAGTACCAATTTCAAATCCACATATCCTTCCATATACGAGCATTTTAATTCCTCATGGATTTCTCTACAAAGACTCATATTTGAGCCACCTATAGACGTACAGATTTGCAAATGAATTTTTATAAACGTGTCTAAAAACTTCGGTATCAAAGTATAGTCTACCCCAACCCACTTGATGTCAAAAGCTCTCTTAAACTTTTATATTTAAAAACAATTTCACGTCAAGCACTCTTGAATGTGAATCTATTCAGGTATATATGAATCTCGCGAATATCTCATCAAGCGGTAGAATGACACCCGCTGACAATAAAATTGGATATGATGAACATAGAGACAATATGAGATGGGCTGGGTACGAACACGAATGCAAAATTTGTGAGTTCCTCGGAAAATAATGGCTGGATATTCAGGAGGTAAAAGAGTTGGATGTTGAGGTGGGAGGATGAGGTGAAGAAATATGCGACACAGCTCATACAACTTGCATATTGAAAGACGGCGGCAGAGGACATGGGGCGTTGAAGGAGCCCAATCAACCTAAACCAGGATCGAAAAGCGTGTATCTTAAAAACTTTAAAAATCCACAGTAGAAAGACAACAGGAAGTACAAACTCAAATCAAAATCAAGTTTATTTTTAAAAAAATAATCTATTACACAATTTTGATTATTAATATAGTTATGAGAGTTTTTGAAGGCGGCCAATCAACTTAAACCAGGATCGAAAAGCGTGAAGGACAAGAGAAAGTTCGAACTCAAATCATTATCAAGTTTATTTTTTTTAAATAATCTATTACACAATTTTGATTATGAATATAGTTTTGAGAGTTTTATGAAAGGCAACTCGGTATCTTAGGTAAAACGCGATGTTTGGCATCAATCTACGCTCGTAAACTTCGATGACTCCAATTATGGTAGCATTTTTCATGTTTTACGTTTATTAAATTTCGGCGTCGCGGGCAGACCGCTTCCGGCTTAGAATTTTCGCGAGTCCGGGGCAATGGTCGCAAAGTTAATGCGGTGATCTTCAGGCGTTCTCGGTTTTAGAGGACATTGGACCTGCATACAAAACACGCAGTCGCTGCATGCCTGCGATAAGCCATACCTTGCATACAACACATGGCATGGAGCTGTGCTTTGTATACTGTTTTGAGAACTCCACACTGAACTTTAATAATCTATCATCATTTTAAGAAACATTCTTGTACTTTGCTTTTGTTGTTTAAGTTTTGTGCATTCAATATTGTTTTTATTTTTAACGTGTTTTTTCATTAGTTGTAATTTTAATTTTAAATGAGAATTATCTCCAAATGCGTAATATTTTCCATTTAAAATCCTTTTTAATTTAAAATCAACCCACTACTATGTTTGCATTTACAATTTTACAAAATCCACGTAACAATACTTCCGTTAAAATTTTTTTTTTTTTTTCGTGACAGCTGTTTTGTCAACCTATGTTGACATCATCAGATGTAACAATAATTTATCAACTGTTAAAATTAAATTGTCATGATTTTCGAACCTTTGTGTGTATTATGCGAAAAAATAATTGTGATACATAAACAGAGTTTTATAATTTAACAGTTAATAATATTGAAGTATCATAGTGTTTCGGCCAAAACAATGGACTAATTGTTCTGTTGTTACGACCGGTTTCGGCGGCTCCCTGTCATCGTCTTGTGTAATCAGAAATATGTATTATAATTATTTAATTACTTTCATTATTTTAAATGAAATTCTAAAAGAAATTTCATTTACCAATACTAATTCTTCCATTTGTTATAATATTTTTTTTCGTGTAGTTATGTTGGCCCTATAAAAGTAAAAAACGTGATACTTGAGGGTCTTATGCATAAGTTTGAGGGACTTTATAATTATTTAATTTGTTATTAAATGCTCTCTTTTCAGTATTCGAATATTATTTAAGTTTACACTTAATGATTATTGACCAAAAAGGGAGCCTTTGAAATGTGAATATACCGTAGAATGTTTAAAAATATCTTGGACAGAATGATTTACGAATGAGGAGTACCTACTGCAGCAAATGTAGAAAGAAAAGTGAATTATCATGACCATAAAGCACAAGAAACTGGAATACTCCAGACACGTTTTGCGAAACGATAAATCTAAAGACCTGCAACTGATCATCCAAGAAAAAAATAACGGAAATTGATGTGTTGGTAGAAGCAAATCCTAGCTAGAAAACCTTCGAGAATACCAATCCCTGTTTAAAGCTGATATCTTCTTTTTAGTCGTATTCCTCATGATTGAGAGTCTCGTCTATCCTGTAAACCATTGACCATGGCACGCCATGCGCTTCAGTCATCCATTAGTCTCCAGCTTGCAACTAATCTAATAAGAGATCAGTCAGCTCCCTGATTTGATTGGACCAGCGGCTTGGTGATCGTCATTTTGGTCGCTTTCCCTCCACGTTACCCATGATGATGAGTTTTTCAATGTTGTCTTGATCTCTCCGGACTATATGCCCAAAATACTTTAACACTTCCTGAGAGCACATCCGCGAAAGTCTACCTGATACCCAGCTGGTCAATTATTGACTGGTTTGTTCTTATTGCCGTCCAGGGTACGCAGCATTCGCCGCTAGCACCACATCTCGAACGCATCAATTTTAGACCTCTCCGATGTTCGCATAGTCCAAAACTCGCAACCATAAAGGAATATGTAGAAAAAATGGTTTAAACTAGTCTCATCTTGGTCTTGTTACAGATATTTTTGTCTTGCGTGAGCTTTAACATGGCGGTTTTAGCCATTTGGGTCAAAGCTGATATATCAAAAGTAAAAATAGTCATTATGTTAACCTCCGATAGGAGAGAACAACACGATGAAGAATTTTTATTTACAGTTAGTACATAATGCTAGAATTATTATTTATCCTCACATACAATTTACACAATTTGATGTTAATCTTATGACAAAACAACGCGACAAATTAATAACCCCATAATTTCGTTTGCATTGTGTCCACATGATGTGTTCACTTATTTCCGTTTTCCTCCTATTGTCTAGGCCTAGTAAAATTGATTTATAAGTAGTGTTTGTACATTTTATAATATATTCTCTCAACAAGCGAAGGTTTAATGTTAATTTTTTAACAGTTAGTATACTCAGATTTTCAAATAAACTATACACAGGAACTTCAAATAAACTCTGCAGCAGGAACTGGTGGATCGGAAGGCGAGGCGAGAAAGTGAAGTCGACCAAAAGCCAAGTGGAAAAGAACGTTGCAAAACAAAATGCGACTTGAGTTAATTTCAACACTGTCGACATGAAAAATTGCGCGTTTATTAACACGCAAAGCTTGAATTTGAAATATAATTATAATATTTGATGTCATGACATGCGTGCATGACACGATGTATGAATGTTGAGGAAGCTAGAGAAATATGTCAGGAAAGAAAAGTGTGGCAGTCCATTCTTTCTGCCTACCCCTTCGGGGAGACGGCGTGATGGTTAGTTAGTTAGTTAGTTAGTTTTATTTGATGTTATTTATATTTTAAATTGTATTATCCAGAGAAGGCAAGGGGATACCACTCTGGATATTTTTCCCCAGGTCATCACTCTAGGGTGATAGTCGACGTTAGGGAGACCTGACAGGACACAGAAATAAGATAAGATTAAAAATATATTCTTCTCGTTCTCCTTTAAGACCTTTGGTCTAGGACATAGCGGACATATAGTCAGGCTGGCCTCTCTCGGGAGGTTGACTCCCAGCTATCCCTCCATCTCTTTGGCGGTCTTCTGAGGAAACGGTAGCCAGCAGGAATCTGATTCTGATCACAACGTGTGGGATTCTGGAGGGATTCATCATCTGCAAGTGCGCATTGCAGTGTTTTGCGTTATCTGCCCCATCTGACAATGTCTTCGCGGATAGCCGTGTTCCTCACCCTACCTCGAAAAGTCTTTTAAAATTATGTAATAATTCAAACAATTTTCACCAAGTTCTGGAAAGAGGTATTTATACTCTAATAAAATATTAATGTTGTAATTTGAAATTTCATGGTAGAAGTTCATTGTAAATAATGATTTTCTTCTTTCGGTGCCGTGTCAGGTCCCCCCAACATTGGCGATCACTACAGCAAAGGCATCTATATCCTGCGCCACTTGGAACAGTTATTCCTGTCCACTCTTTGATGTTTTGCAGCCAAGACAGCTACCTTCTACCAACTCTTTGACGTCCCTCCACTTTACCCATTAATATCAGTCGAAGGATGTGGTATTTTTCTCCCCTTAGCACATGACCCAAATATGAGACCTTTCTAATTTCCACACTTGACAACAGCTCTCTATTGGCTCTGGCTGTCTGCAGTACGTCTGCATCACTAACCCTATCGGACAACGGTATACGGAGCATTCTGCGGTATATCCACATCTCGAACGCTTCCAACCGGTTCATTACATTCACTTTTAGAGTCCATGTTTCGCAGCCATGTAGTACAACAGACCATATATAACATTTAATCATTCTTTGTCGGAGTTTCAAGTTAAGATTATCGTTGCAAAATAATGTTCTCGTTTTATTAAATACAGCTCGTGCAATTTCAATTCTGCATTTTATTTTAAATGTCCGGGTCAAGCGCTTAATAAATAATGATGATGATAATAAAATTAAATAATTAAGAACTTATGTATAGTATAATATATACAAAATTAAGTTAAATTCCACTGATGTTTATGGGTTTGACCGATTTCAAAAAGATGGTATGTAATAATAAAAAATAATAATTTCATTGGGTATTTATAAGCTTCCCGCCGGCCACCACCGGACAAGTATACGGGTATTAATACCCTTCCCGCAGACAATGAGCTAACCGCAAGGCAGAGGCAGATAAAGTCACATCCTAGACATCTTATATACTATGTAGTGTTACAGAACGTTAACAAGAATATTGTCTTTCACACGCGTATCATATTACTAGAAGATTGATAACTTTTCTATAGTATCATGTTGAAAACACGGAGACAATATTAATCATAGATTGTATTATATCTTGCAGTTTAAGAAAATAACAAGGTTGCGCAAGAGTCTGCGACATTAGCGTGAATAATAAAAATCTCGAACAAGTGGATAAAAACAAACTAACTAACCATCACGCTATCTCCCCGGAGGGGTAGACAGAAAGAATGGAACGCCACACTATTCTGTCCCGACATACTTCTCTCGCTTCCTCTACATTCATACATCTTGTCGTGCATGCACGTCGATTTCTCCGACTCCTCGCGTGACCGACATTCAATATTTGATTGATTTGATCGTGCCACGTTTTACTCGCCCTTCCTTTATTTCTAGCTCCGTTCACGCCATTTACATATACCTTTTTTATCTTTCTATCTTTACTCATTCTTTCCGTGTGTCCAAACCATCTTAACGACCCTTTCATTTTTTTGTTCATAACTTTTTTGGATAGGCTTTTGTTTGCGATGACAACTTTAAGTGCACCATTTACTCTGTTGCCTGCTCCAACTCTTCTTTAAATATCCTTCTCCACCCTCATATTATTTGTAAACATACTTCCTAACAAGTGGATGAAATTGTACATTTAGGAAGTGTATTTAAAATGAATGGGCAAGTAGAGAGGAGGAGTGGAGGGATGTTGGGTTGGGGCAGGTACCAAATTGAATAGTGCATCGCAAACAAAAGTCTATCAAAAAAGTTTAAATGGCAATGCGCAAATGTGTTCTTATATTGACCGAATGTATTGGAAGTGAAGCTTGGATCTGGCAAAGGAAAGATGGAAATAAAATAAATGGTGTAGAAATGAAATCTCTTAAACGAGTGTATGATCAATTTGTATATTATCGAGTTTCAAATACAAATATAAGGAGTGAATGCAATGCGAATGTTATGACATAATAACTAACTAACTAACCATCACGCCGTCTCCCCGAAAAGGTAGGCAGAAAGAATGGACCGTCACACTTTAACCGATGCGGCACTCCATCCTTTTCTTTTCGCCCCGCGGGAGACGCGGTGTGGTGGGTTGCGAACCTCATCGCCACCAATAGGTATCTCCTGCGCCCACTTCGATCGTAAAACATCCACAAAATAAATCTAAAACAAAATAATGAAATGTTTATTAAAATGGTTTGGAAATATGGAAATAATAAATAAAGCAATAATAGTAAAGAAAATATAAGTATATAAGGAAAGTATAATGTGGCGGTACAATATTTCTGCCTACCGCTTCGTGGAGACGGCGTGATGATTAATTAGTTATTAAAAGTTGTTTAATTATATAATCTATATAAATAAAAGGCAATTTTGGATGTGTGTGTGGACTATTTCTGAGGTTATTCCTGAGCTGATCATTTTCCAATTTATACACTTTACTAAATGGAATACCCCGGTGGTCATAGGCATATTTTTGTTATTAATCAAGCTCTAATTAACTTCATAAATTAATAAATTTTCGTAGTGCGAGCGAGTATAGACCTTCATGTTCGTATCACCTGAGTATCAATATTTAGAGTCTATATTCGCTTGGCGTGATTATAGCAAATTATTACTTATTTGACTCTTAGCGTGGTTAGATAGGAAATTAGTCGCCTTTTTGAACGGAATAATATACGCACGTAATATCTGTCAGGCCGTCTCGAATCTATGGAAATTATTTAATACGCTATAGTTCAAATTGATCGCAGTTCAAATTATTTGTAACTATTCATTTTTATTATTCATAATCTATATCTTCAGGCTTAATATTTTTTAATTACGGAATTACTGCGTTCCGTAAAATAAGTCGCTATTCTGACTCTCGGTGTGGTCACATAGGAAATTAGTCGCTTTTTTGTCGCGTCAAACGATGTCTGTCATCTATGGAAATGAACGCGTGTTTTGTTTTAATAACTGAGTATTTAAATAGTTATTTTTGCCGTTGAAATGAATACAGTTTCTTCTGTATTTAAGTAATTATATTACACACTGGCTGACAAATTATATTTCGTTATTAATTGCTTTCGTTATTAAGTTCTCTGATCTGTCAAATCGTGCGTCGTAGAATACGTAAGTATAATATTTAGATTTCTATTTCATATATATCTTCAGGTTATTCTATTTCGCCGTTGACATGAATACAGATTATGTTTCCGCATTACATATTTCAAAGTTGTAGTTCTAAATTATATCGAATAGAGAAGAAATTATATATCGTTTTACTTACGTGTTATTTTAGGTTATGACGACCCGGCCATTCTGGCAGGGCGAAGATGGATATCATTTTAACATCTAATTAATAAATCCAGCAAACGGTATATAATAATTGTATTGTTTTAATGAAAATTATATTAATTCTTTAATGAACATGTTTGAACCTTTTTAAATTCTAATAGTTACTTATTTATTTAGACGTCCTCAACTTCGATGGAGGGACGACATTGGATGCGTGTTGCCCAGGATCGACAGACATTGAAGCAGATGGAGGAGGCCTACGCCCAGGAGTGAACGGATATGAATTGTATATGTATGAATGTTTTATGCAAATGTGATATAGTATATTTATTTGCTTTTTTAATTTCACTTAAAATATTAAGGAAAAAAATTAAGACTGGACGTTTAATGGTTTAAACATAAAGCTGAAAAAGATAAATATTAACTTTTTTTTGGGTGGCATCTTTAGGGTAACGTTTGTACTACACTATATTATTAAATCATAACGCGCTTTTGCACAGCTATGTTTAAGACCAATTGGCATCAAAAACTCATTTCAGACTTTTTGTAAACTTGCCACCTTGGTAATGTCCAGCCTTCAATTGTTCAATTCACATTAGTATTATTCAAGTTCACAGCAAGTTTGCTTGGATTAAAAAAATGTTTTAAAGATATGAACTGAATTAGGATACACACATTCTTGCACCTATACACATGTCATTTTATCCAATAAAATAATTGATATTGAACTTTAAATGTATTTCTTTAATATATATTGGGTGTATTTATATACTCCAATATAGCAATAGCGAAGCGTTGCCGGGTCAGCTAGTATTATCATATAAAACTCAGGGCCTCTTGGTAATAATTACTACATGCCCCGCGCTGCTGGCTTAATCCGGCACTGGTCTTCATTCCATATTTGGAATTGTCTATGAACCATAGATATTTTTAAAATTTCGAATTCGTGTTTTGTTTTGCGTTTGCACTAATTTTCAAAGAAACATTTTTATAGTAATATGACTTATTCACATTCAGATGTACGTACAATTATAAGAAATACTCATTTTTTTTAATCCAACATGTGTTCACCACAATGTGCTTTACTTATCGTATAGTTGAGTGAGACATCCTTTCAGAAATAAAATCATCAGAAACTGAATTTATTTTAATTACGAATAAAAAAAAATTATCGTCCAATCACATCATTATAATTATTATTTTATTCACAACATTATTCCGCACACTGAACACGGCGACCATATTTATTGGGTCATTTCTTGGCGCAAGGCCAACTAGGCTCTTCAAACGTTTTTTTGATATGAACATATGTTATTGCTTCCTCCGTGAAGGTTCTATCAGTATGGGAAACTTTTTCATCTGCTAATTAAAAATAGATCATTAAAATCAACTTGGAGCCATTTACTTTTTACCTTTCTTTACTAGACATTATTATTACCATCCGGGTTGTGAACTAGGGGATAGAATTGTTTCTTGAACAATGATTTAAAACTCCATATTAAATAATTATAGTAATGCGAATGAAAACGTCTGTTTTCTAAAACTTTAATTATAATTTATGTGAATGTCATGTTTCCCATAAATAATTAATACGAATGAAAACGTTTGTTTTCTAGAAATTTTATTGTAATTTACTTGGACTTGGACTTGGATCTTTTGGCTTACAGAGGTTCAGCTCTTGTAGCTATTCCTCTTACGTCTGATGGGAACATTGTTGGAAGGAAATTTTATTGTAAATTGTGTGAATCTTATGTTTCGCCTAAATAATTAATACGAATTAAAACGTCTGTTTTCTAAAAGAAAAATTGTAATATATATGAATCTTATGTTTTGCCTAAATAATTAATACGAATGAAATCTTCTATTTTCTAGAAATGTTAATGTAATTTGTGTGAATCACATGTTTCGTCTAAATAATTAATACGAGTGAAAACGTCTGTTTTCTAGAAGTTTTATTTAAATTTATGATTTTATGTGTATGCCATTTAGTAATGCCTTAGACAGATTAAACATGTCTTTCACATAAATTATAATAAAACTTCTAGAAAACAGATGTTTTCATCCGTATTAATTAGCGGGTAGAAATTTTGGCTCCTGATTCTGGGGATTTAGGTTTAATCCTGGTTAAAACCTAAAACTCCTAAACGTTCCGGTTCTTTATAGTATCAAGCTATTATTTCTACTCACATTCGTGATTGTATCATAAATTTTAATACAAATGATTTAGATCCTTGATGGTTCATATTTTTTTATTATAATATTAGGTCCTTACATACGAAATTGGCGTTTTGCCGTACTGGCAACTTTGATCTCAAATATTTTCTCTTTGGTTAGGAATTCCAAATTCAAATTTATACAGCTATTTACTCAAGTATTTGTGTTTCGAAAATTATAATTCATTTGTTTTTTCCCCAATTGTTTTTTTTCTTTGCGTCACACAGTTTACAAAATGGAAAACTTGAAATATCGCGTTATTTACGAGTACGAGTTCCACCGTGGCACCAGTGCTGCAGAAACGGCTCGAAGGATTAATGATGTGTACGGCGACGGTGCCGCAAAAGAAAACACAGTGCGTTTTTGATTCCAACGTTTTCGTTCTGGAAATTTCGACCTGCAGAACAAGCCCCGTGGACGGCCGGAGACCAAAGTTGATAATGAAGAATTGAAGGCTATTGTGGAAGCGGATGCATCGCAAACCACGTCCGAGTTAGCTGCAGGCTGCGATGTTAGTGATAAAACTGTTTTAATCCACTTGAAGCAGATTGGGAAGGTGAAAAAGCTTGAAAGGTGGGTACCTCACGAATTGAGTGAAGCAAATCAACAAACGCGCGTTGACTGCTGCGTTGCATTACTCAACCGGCACAATAATGTGATGAAAAGTGGATCCTGTATGATAATCGGAAGCGCTCATCGCAATGGCTGAACCCTGCCGAACCAGCCAAACCATGCCCCAAGCGAAAATTGACTCCAAAAAAGTTACTTGTGAGCGTGTGGTGGACTATTGCTGGTGACGTTCACTACAGCTTTCTGAAATCTGGCCAGACGATTACGGCAGATGTCTATTGTCAGCAACTGCAAACCATGATGGAAAAGCTAGCTGCTAAACAACCGAGGCTGGTTAATCGCTCTAGGCCACTGCTGCTTCATGATAACGCTAGACCACACACTGCACAACAGACGGCTACCAAATTAGAAGAGCTTCAATTGGAATGTCTAAGACATCCACCGTACTCTCCGGACCTTGCCCCAACAGATTACTATTTTTTTCGAAATTTGGATAACTTCTTGCAAGGGAAAAAATTCAACTCCGATGGGGCAGTCCAAACCGACTTCAAAGATTTTATTGATTCCCGTCCGAATGGTTTTTTTAGTAAAGGGATCGATGAACTACCTATGAGATGGAAAAAGTGCATAGATAGCAATGGTATATACTTTGATTAAATAAATATATTATATTTAAAAAAAATCAACTTTATGTTCCTCCCATACAAAACGCCAATTTCATATGTAAGGACCTAATAGATTAAAATTTATAAAATTATTTTTACTCTACCTGATGAAAGGAACGATTTTCCTTTTATCTAAAACGGTAGTGATTTTAAAAATATACAATAAAAAAATGTTTCTCTGTATCATAATTATTATTATTATTATTATTTTGTTGAATCGCTCTTTTCATCATTACAGCTCGAGCCAAATCGATGTAAAGGGCATAGCTATTATATTAATTCTCATGACAGGTAGCTAATCTGTCGCCATTTTATTGTCACGTGACCGTGTTACAATCACGTGGCGTGAATCGATCCCGGGATCCTCAGTGTGACAGTCATAGAACTTGCCACTCGGCTACGAAGGTCTTCTATTGTGTATATACATACCAATAAAACAACACGTATCTTAAGATCATTTTATACGACACAAATTACTTAATTAACGCTATATTAGTTTTTACGCCATTTTCAGTTCCTATATGTTGAAATTCTTGTATCATGAGTAAGTTTATTCAATTTTTCTTTTAGAGATTTAATCTATGTTTCATTAACAATTAACCAAACCTGCTAACTCTTTTGTAATTACTATAGGTGTGAAGGAATCGCTATTTATTACTATAATTATGCTCATATTCGTCTAGACTACGTAGTCTGAATACATGGTTTTAAAAATTACATTTGCCACTTTACCGCGCATTAATATTATTTAAAAAAATTAACTCGCATTACCAGCATTAGTTACACCCATTAATCATCAAAGTGTCTCTTGCACACATGGATGACTTTATTGCGTGTATCAAAAAAACCTAATTATCCCAGCTTATTCGTTCATAATAATGTTGTCCGCCAATCAGCTAACCAACGAACCAACCATCATTGCGTTTTTCTGAAAGGTTTTGACAAGTAGGAAAGTGACAACAAGGAAAAATGGGTTCATGACAAGATGTATGAATTTCTTCTATATTCGCCATGACTTTGTGTTGTGTATTCACATTAGAACAACTTGTTGATAACTTTGTATTATCACAACACTTATTTACATCGTATACAGACATGTTTCGGGAAAACAGACTTCCCTTCTTCCGTAGCTCTGACTTATATACCCAAGGTCCCAGGTTCGATTTCCGGCGATGGCAGTGTGATTATCACACTGTCTTCGGTCTGGTGTAGAATTCACGTGACAATAAAATGGCTACCTATCACATGTCATGAGAATCATCAATATAATAGCTAAAAATAATGTATATACAGTAATTGGGTTCAAACGACCTGTTGTATACAAGAAAAAAACATTTGCTTACTGCTTTAAGAGTTAAACGAATTCGAGAAATTTCTCTTCCTATTTTAAAAAAGGCATCAAATCAATAGTCTAGGCATTCAGCCTATGTGGTTCACCGCACCCGTTTTAAATAATATTTTTAATCTTTTGATTTTAATAAACTTTCGAATGAGCAGGATTATGGCGGGCGCGGGTTCAATCTTAACCGCGATAAGATCACATTCATACAAAATTTAAATGCGCCCTCTGAAATCTCGACTGGAATCGGGATTGCCTATCCGAAGAGCATTCATGTACACCAATCTACATATTTTAATATTCGGCCGAGTCCGTGCGTGTGCAGTGGGTGGTCAAATTATTAGGACATTTATTTCGCCCCTCTCATTTTAACAAAATTAACAAACTTATTTTTCGCATTATATATTCACCGTTGATATTAAACCTGAGATGGGCCGGTCACGTGCAGAAGATACCGTCATCGCGAACCCCAAAAAGATTGCTGGAGTGGCACCCAGGTGGTAGAAGACCAATTGGACGACCAAGGCTGCGATGGGAGGATGAAGTTGGGAGAGATGGGGCGAAATTGTTACTAGTGTCAGATTGGAGGGTCAAAGCGGAGTCAAAGAGGAGTTGGAGGCGATGAATACTGGAGGCTAAGGCTCGATACGGGATGTAGGGCCATCGAAGAAGAAGATATTAAACAACATGGGGGAGAGAACGCATCCCTATCGAACGCCCTTTTCAGATTTGAACGGTTTCGAGATGACGTCTTTTACTTTCACAACAATCTCGCCTTTCGTATATATGTTAGATTTGCAATGAGTACAATTAGATGTTTTGGCACTCCCATTTCCGTCAATACCTTCCATAAACAGTCCCACAAGGACTACCACCGAGCCGCTGATCCGATCAAATCAGGGATCTGACTGGTGTCTCATCATCTGCAGCCTGGAGACTGACGGGTGACAGGAACGCATGGCGTGCTATGATCAATAGTTTATAGGATGGACACGACCCTCAATCATGAGGAATATGACTGAGAAGGAGAACAAACTTATGCACAGTTTATATTTAAAATAACTTTCATTAACATATGATTTCTCCTCACGTGGCCGACATTTAATGTTTGATTGATTTGATCGTACTACGTTCTCTATTTCTTGTTCCATTTACAACATTAACAGATGATTTCTTTATTATTCATTCTTCATTCATTATTTCCATATGTCCAAACCATATACATGACCCTTTCATTATTTTGTACTTGACACGATGTATTGAGGAATCGAGAGAAGTATGTCTGGAAAGAACAGTGTGGCTGGTGTAACAAGACGTTAAACAAAACAATTAAATGACGACTTTATTTCTTTTAATTATGGATGATGGCATTTGTTATTAGTAATTTAGAATACATTTTAGCAGCCAATTCATATTTAAATATTAATTAATAGTTTTGATTTGTTTTCAAATGTAGTTGAATTGAAGATATTTAAATATTTTACTGATAATGCAGTAAATTTAAGAATATTATTTTAATATCATATTTGTATGGAATCTTGTTTACGACCCCTGGTATATAAAGGATTTAGTTAATAACAGAGACACCTGTGTCACGCGCGTCGATTTATTTATTACACAAATAACGAAATAACCTATAAAGCATATATACCTATAAAGCATGCGTAAGACCAATAATAACATATGGCGTCAAAGCAAGGGCAGACACTGTAAGGACCGGACAAGTTTTGACGACTTCCGAAATGAAGACACTGAGGACGATAGCAGGCAAGACACTGAGAGATCGCGTGAGGAACACCAGAATTAGAGAGAAATGTGAGGTTGTGGAATAGAGATGGAGCAGACAGCAAAAAAGGGACTGGTACGGTCATGTTCAAAGAATGGACACCACCAGACTTCCCTATATGGGACTCGTCCTCGTGGAAGACCTCCTAAAATATGGAAGGATAGCTGGGAATCTACCTCACAGGAGGAGCAGCACTCTGGAGAACAGACCATATAGGAAGAAGAACTAAATAACCATCACACGTACTCCTTGAAGGGGTAGTCGAAAAGAATGGACCGCCACACTCATCTTTCCTGACATACTTCTCTCAGTTCCTCAACATTGTAATTTATCACATAAATAACTCTTCTAAACAATTGTTTGTGTTCGTAAAATATAGTTATTTTAATATAAGAGAAATCTCAATGATATAACTGAAAACGAAATATATTTTTGGAGCTTAATTAATTAAGGAAAAAATTTAATAAATATTTAAAAAAATATTTAGTTATGAATTTCAATTATGAATATCTTGTGTCGTGTCAGGTCCCTCCAACGATGGTGATCACTGCAGCAAAGGCATCTCTTTCCTGCGCCACTTGGAACAGGTCCTGAACTCTTGTTATTCCTGTCCACTCTTTTATGTTTCGCAGCTAGGACAGCTGCCTTCTACCAACTCCCCGACGTCCCTCTATTTTATCCATTATTATTAGATATGAATTTAACAATTAAAAACAAAACGATGTAAATGGAGTACGGAGTCGAGGTAGACTGAGAAAAACATAACCTAACCAAATTAATCAAATTTTAAAGGTTGGTCAAGTTAGATGTCTGAAGAATTGACGTGCGTGTATGAATGTGGAGGAAGCTAGAGAGGTGTGTCAGGATAGAGTAGTGTGGCAATCCATTTTCTGCCTATCCCTGCGGGGAAACGGCGTGATGGTTTGTTGTTGTTAAAAAAACACGGTGGTTCTGATAGCATGATCACCCCATGTACAGTTTACATGTATACCCGCTCGCATCCTAGTTCGAGTCCCGATTGCGGGCACCTGTAGCGGCACCTGCCGCCCTGCCCACAGCCCACTGCCCGCTGCTCACCTGCTCTGTCCTTATTCCCTTAATGCACGTGACGTCACGATCCTTACAGGACCGGTTTAGGCCGCCATCGAGAACTTAATTGTTCTTAATAAATTACTATATAAAACGATATTTTTTTATTAACAACTTCCACTTTTTGTAGCGACCGATTTCGCCAAGCTAGTTGGCATCGACAGATTGGTTACACTGTTGTTGATGGTTGAGGTATTAGTTTTGTAAAACTCCATTATTAATTTATAATAGTAAACACGATTGTTTAGTGGTTTTATATAAATTGTGACAAATTTGTTTCGCCTTGGGAGGGTATTCTCAGTTTGAGAATGCCCTGGCAAGACGAAACAAATTTGTCACAATTTATATAATTAATATAAATTAAATCCAAGTAAAACCACTAAACAATCGTGTTTACTATTATAAATTGGTTACACTGTTCTTCTTCTCTGGTTTCAATCCTGGGGTTGGTTTGCAGCAATTTCCTCTATTATTCTCTTCCATTCTTCCCTGTCTTGTGCGGCTCTTTTGAAATCTGCATATGATGAGCAGCGCACGTCCACCAACAGGTCCTCCAGGTACTCTCGGCGTGGGCGTCCCCTAGAGTTTGTCCCCTCGGTCATACCCTCCATTATGGCATGCAAGAGATCTTCTTGATGTATTACATGGCCTATCCACTTTGCACGCCTTTCGGACAAGGTCCTGAGCAGGTGTCTTCCTCCTTCGATTCCTTGAAGAACTTCCTCATTCATGATGTGGTCTCTCCAGGAAATTCCTAATAGTCTTCTATAGGACCACATCTCAAAAGCCTCAAGTCTCCGTTTATCTCTTTCGGATAGGCACCATGCCTCGCAGACGTACATCAAGATACTCCATACATTGGTCTTGATGAGGAGTATTCTCAATTACTGTTATAAACCTTTATATTCATACATAACTGTTCTTTTTTTAATTTTAAAGATTCACATATTTACAACAATTTTTACCACACGACACAAACGATGTACTCGTACAATAGAATTTCAAATTCTGATATAAGGAAGGAATGTAGAGCGAAATAAAGTATTAAGAACAAAATTATGAAAGGATAACTGCGTTGGTTTGAACATATGGAACGCATGGATAAGGAAAGAATGGTTAAGAAAGCGTTAATGATGTGACTGGAGTAGAGCCGTGGAAGAAAACTAGAGAGGTTTATCAGGATCGAGTAGTATGGCGGTCCATTCTCTCTGCCTACCCCTCCTCTTAAACGGCGTAATGTTTTCTTTTTGTTTAAAGATCCACATACATCGGTGATATCTACAATAAAAATAGTTATAATTGATTTTAATATATTAAAATTCATGAAATGTTAGTTTTTCTTGTTTATAAATAAATAATATAACGTATTATATTTTAAGCAAACAACAAATGATTTATTATTCTCTCGTTCAAATTGTGATTCTGAAAATATTATCAAATATTTATTTATTTAACATAGTGGACACACATTAAAATAAGACATTGTTTTAGGGTTTTTTTTTCAACCACTAATGGTCATTTTAAACAAATATGAAACAGCGCTTATTTTTATACAGAAAATACATTTCGATTATTTTTTTTTTAATATGTTTTATAGAATTCAACTCTGGTGATATACTCTCCAAATGCGCCCCTGTCTGGGGACATCACAGATAATGAATAATCAAATGGATTTAATCGATTTGGACTTGTGCTTTTAAGGACATAAATACAATACTTCCACCAATACACACATGTTTATAATGTTTACGTATACACATCCACTCGTGTACATTAATTTTATAAATATGTACATATAATACTCGTATATGACACTCATACACGTTATACTAAGACTCGAGTTTTTTCAGCTTTGTATTTTAATTACTTTTTATTTCGCTTACGTACAATTACTGTGTAATTATATTCAGCCAGCAAATCGATTTTTATTCCTCTACAATTAATTGTAAAAAAGACTCCCATCAAGATGTGCAGCGCGTGTTATATAATATTTTAATTGTGTTGAACTTCTACCTTAACTTTTTTTATAACTGTTAATTCAAAAACTTTGTTTTATATTACAAATTGTATTTTATTTATTTTACTTTATGACAGCTGATTCAATCTTGCTAAAAAATAATAATATTACCTTCAACTTTTGTTACCTTTCCTATTAATGTAATCTATGTACTTCCTGTTATTGTTTATCGTTTTTAATTTAGTCTGTTTTATTGTTTTTGACTCTATACTATGTGTAATTGTTCCTTCTAATTATTGTTTATTATTTTTATTTTTATTTTATTTAAAAAAAAAAATATTATTATTATTATATTTTCTACCTTAAATATTTTCTCTTATAAACAGTAACTAACCATTCTTTAAATTCAAATATGTAGGTACCTAACTCAATTTCAGCAAGAACTTTAAAATTATATAACTAACTAACTAACTAACCATCACGCCGTTTCCCCGAAAGGGTAGACAGAAAGAATGGACTGCAACACTTTAATCGATGCTGCCCTCCATCCTTCTCTTTTCGCCAACGCGAGAGACGCGGTGTGATGGGTTGCTAACCTCATCGCCACCAATAGGCATCTCCCGCGCACACTTCGATCATTCAACGTCTACATAATAAATCTAAAACAAATTATATAAAATACAATGATATGAAATAAAATAACACATAAAAATAATTTAACACATAATGTTCTTTTAGATGGTGCACTTGTCGTCAGCTGGACGATCCGGACATTTGTGTTTATTAAATTTTTTATTCCACTGTTTTCATTTTAACTAGGCACTTAAAACAAACCAACACCAGCAAAAACTTGAAAATTTGATTGAAGAATTTATTCAAATTGTCTTTGGAACAAATGAAAAATTAATTTTTACACCTGTCAAAATTATTTTTATAAACGAAAAAACTTGTATTATTTTAACATCAGAAGAGTGAAAACGTATTTTGTGTCACAAATAACTCTCATAAACTGCGGCAACAATCAAATTGACCAAAACAATTCACTTATACAAGAAATTTCTCCAAATTTACGGGAGCAGCGCACCACATGAACCAAACCAAATTTTCAAAATCGAACGTTCTTTTTTTTTAAATTATATCATATAAATTATTCAAATTGACTTAGGAACAAATACACAAAGATTCGAAAAATTACGAAAACTTTACATTTGATATCTATTTAAGTAACACCTGATGATGTCAACATTGGTTAATGAAACAGCTGTCGTAAAGTAAAATAAATACAATTTGTGATATAAAACAAAGTTTTTAAATTAAAAGTTATAAAATGTTAAAATATCATTGTGTTTCGGCCAAAACAATGGACTATTTAATTTTTTTTGTTATAAACTGGTTTGTTGTTTTCTTTCCCTTTTCTTAACTAACTAACTAACCATCACGCCGTCTCCTCGAAAGGGTAGGCAGAAAGAATGGACTGCCACACTTTAATCGACGCGGCACTCCAACGAGAGATGCGGTGTGATGGGTTGCGAACCTCATCGCCACCAATAGACATCTCCCGCGCACACTTACACTTTTTTTCCCTTTTCTTGGTGTATAAAATCGTGGTTTCGATCACTTAAAATATAAATAAATGAAGCCTTTATAGATGTGTTTTTTGATGATGGGAAAATATAACACAAATATTATAAATATCCAAGGATTAATTTTATCTTAATAGAGACGAAGATGCAAACTGGAAACTGAATATGGTGATCGAGGTGTTTACAGGACCTGTCATTGGTTGGGTGAAGCGCACGCTTTATGTAATTACAACATTCCCCATTCCACCTTTCTTATGACCACCATGTCTGACAAATTTTTGGAAGTTGTATATATCGCACCGTGAGTGTAAAACCGAATTAAGTGCAAATAAAATTTTTGGATATATGGGAGTTTAAAGACTTCATATTGCTTGGAAAAACTGTTTTTTTTTAATAAACCAATGATTTTCGGTTTGTAGGTATATTACTATAAACCGAAAATCTTTGGTTTATTAAAAAAAAAAAAACAGTTTTTCCAAGCAATATGAAGTCTTTAAACTCCCATATCTCCAAAATGTATATTTGCACTTAATTCGGTTTTACACTCACGGTGCGATATGTTAATATCCAATACCACAATTCACATGTCAGTTTCAATTTGCAGACCAGCGCAATCTATGAAGATTAGATTTAAGCATTAAGCAGAAGATCTTTATAACGCAATGTGAAATGCTTCCGCCATTAACGCACTGCTAGATAACGCCTGGAAATGTCACTCCAATTTATATGCTAACTTGGACCAGTTGTTGGTTTATTCGTCTACAAGTATTTGTATACATTCAAAATGTTGTATTTTAAATATCATTTTGCGCTGTCTTGTAGGATTGTTTACTCGTTATCAACGCATTAAAAGCTTCTGCTCTAGCCTCTCGCAATCGCTTTCCCGCCTTTTGCCCTTTGTGTCGGGAATCAAGACGGCAATCAGGCCGCGCGTTTTTTATATACTTTAATTGGAAGATTTGAGGCAACAGGTGCCAGGCCTAATTACTCGCGCGGCGCAGGCGCAGGAAGCGACGGCCCGCTGCCGCCCGCACCCCGCGCCGGCCCTGCCCGCCCTGCCGACAGAAGCTGCGCACGCGCCGCTGCAACACTACAGACACTTCTCTGTGGTGTGTTTGTACAGCAATCACAGTGCCCGCTCTACCTTTACTGCGTGAGAATAACATTATTTTAAATTTAATTGTATCTCAATAGAGACGAAGACGCAAACTGAATATGGATGATCAAGGTGTTTACAGGGCTTATGACCTGTCATTGGTTGGGTAAAGCGCACGCTTTATGTAATTACAACATTCCCCATTCCACCTTTGTTATTATGATCATGCATGACAAATTTTTGGAAGATGTATATATACTTCAAAATCCATACCTATCTTCACGTGTCAGTTTCAATTGTCCATCTATGTAGATTTGTGAAAGGTGGAATGGGGAGTGTTGTAATTACATAAAGCGTGCGCTTAACCCAACCAATGACAGGTCATAAGTCCTGTAAACACCTTGATCATCCATATTCAGTTTGCGTCTTCGTCTCTATTGAGATACAATTAAATTTGAATTGACCACCCTTTGGTGAAAATCCAGAATTTCGTATACAAGTATAAGTATACATTCACAAAAATATAACATTATTTTATATCATATTTCCACACTTCTAAATCTAAACTGATTTACAATGGTTTGATTATATTCATTTGATACCGAAAAACCATCACGCTTTTTCCCCGAACCATTTAATAATGATAACGAGACAATGTTACGAATTTTGTCGAAGCTTATTTATTGTTTCTTGAACAATGATGTAAAAGAATCAATTGTATCTCAATAGAGACGAAGATGCAAATTGGAAACAGAATATGGTTGATCAAGGTGTTTACAGGACTTATGACCTGTCATTGGTTGGGTTAAGCGCACGCTTTATGTAATACAACATTCCCCATTCCACCTTTTTTTTCTTATGAATTTTTTTTTAAAACTGATGCCAGTAAATCACAAATTATAAGTCTTCTTCTTCTTCCTTGTTGTAGAAATATGTGGTCTGTTCTCCAGAGTGTTGTTCCTCCTGTGAAGTAGCCTCCCAGCTATCCTTCCATCTTTTAGGAGGTCTTCCACGAGGACGAGTCCCATGAGGCCGATTATGCAATGCAATATAGAGGAGTCTGGTGATGTCTATTTTTTAAACATGACCGTACCAGTCCCTCTTTGTTGCTGTCTGCTCCATCTTATAAAATCCTCAAACTTACATATCTCTCTTATTCTGGTGTTCCTCGCGCGATCTCTTAGTGTCTTGCCTGTTATCGTCCTCAGTGTCTTCATCTCGGAAGTCCTCAAAACTTGTTTAGTCCTTACTGTGTCTGCCTTTGATTCGACATTGGTCTTACGCATGCTTTATAGATTCTCATCTTACTCTTAAGTTATAAGTAGTAACTAATAACATATTCACCTGCACTTTGTGTAATAGAATGACATTTGAATTAATAATAGAAAACAATGTAGTTATTCATGGTTTGAGCAGAAACACTACGATACTATCCAACAACGGTTAAAAAATATATGTTTACAATACTCAAATTCACTGTTCACAGACGCATTTAAGATGATTCTAACCTTTCCTAGGTTTAAATGTCTGCATGATTTTGGTAGATGTTTTCTAATATATTTTCTTCAATAAATAAATAAAATATTTTTTTATTATGAAAACTTTTACTAACTCTGTTTAGACTCTTCAAGAAATAATACTTAAATGATAAGTAATTAAAATCGCATTAAAACAATGTAGATAAAATGGCGTATAGACTAAGGTTCGTAATTTGACACTCGACCATTTTGGAACCATTTTTAGCGCAGGTATCATGGGTAGGCAGATAATAAAAACGCAGAGCCTGTCAAGGAAATAATCACTGATATAAAAACTTTTGGATAATCGTGCGTCGTTAGCATTGTCCTACAGAGATAATGACATAATATTAATGTTGATGCCATGACGCATGTATTTGTGCGTATTTTACATGTCATATTTTATTTATTTATTTCTGATGTATAAAACATTTTGATACACAAATGCGATGTAATGAATTAAGGGGTTAGGGGCAGTCGGAGATATGAAAAAAACTAATATTTTGAATAAATCAAAAAATTGATAGTAATTGTATTTATTTTATAAAACCAATAATATTAAATTATTATATTATGTTTTAACTTGATTTGACCGGATTTGAAAAAATATTAAAATTAAATCGCCATTTTTGTTTGAACCCTGTTCCATAAGTGGTTCTATGCGGTGACCATTATTACTATGTCAGAAAAGACGAGAAGAATGTCAGGAAAATGTGGCGGTCCATTCGTCCTACC
Organism: Lepidostoma basale; assembly: GCA_022606425.2. NCBI lineage: Eukaryota > Metazoa > Arthropoda > Insecta > Trichoptera > Lepidostomatidae > Lepidostoma > Lepidostoma basale. Next base: position 2,039,317 of record JAHDVF020000333.1, on the reverse strand, counting down.
TAGCCCTAAGGGAAGACGGCGTGAAGGTTAGTTAATTAGTTATTTTTTCAGCATCAGTTTGTTTCTAAACATTTTATATTTTTCCATCATCATCAGCCTATATCCGTCCACTCCTGGATATAGGTCTCCTCCATCTGCTCCCATGCCTGTCAATCCTGGGCAACACGCATCCATGTCGTACCAGCGGTCTCTTTAATGTCGTTCCCCCATCGAAGTTGTGGACGTCATTTCGGCTTATTATTTTTTACCACTTAAAATCATTGCACGTTCTTGATTTATTCGGTGCGAGAATTCCCATTCATTTAAACGCTCTCTGGACAACTAAATTTATGACTTTCGATCAAAAGAGTAGAGGCAGTTCAAAAAAATATATTTTAACAAAAATGAAAAATCGTTCACTGATGGCTACGAAATTGTCATACAAATGAAGACGTCGGGCCAAAAGCATTGTGAAAGAACTCTCATAAATATCACATCATCAAAGGCGTGAAACATTCTCCTAACGTATCTCCAATTACTGTCTGAATTCTAAGAGGACTGCATTTAAATAGCGATTTATTTAAGCTAGAAATTCAACAGATCGCATAACATAGGCGTGACATAAAACGGTACAGGGATAAGCTTAACTTATTCCTATTTTTATCTGAAGCGTTTCCCTGGAGACAAAAGCTCCCAATGTATTATGCGGTTAAGCATCTAATCCGTTCATAAAACAGTGTAGTTTTCACAAAACTTCTTCAACTGCACATGCAATAGTGAAATCAGATTCAATTTGTTGTTTGTTGTTGGGATGAGTTGTAGTTAAATTTACCTTGCCGTTGCGGTGAATCGCGGTTAGTGGGTATGGTCTCTTAATAGCTCCGACCGCTCCTAATCTCTTCTCCATAGTCGGTCCAGAATGCCTCCCGCATATCTTCCAGCTTAGTGAGCCAGGCTGACGGATGCCGCCTATTAATAGGGCGGCGCAAATAGCCGCCTAAGAGCGTCGCCCGCCTTATCAAGACTAGGGACAAGTCACTGCCCGGGAGCGAAGGGACCGAACACGAATAATTCTTTTTTAAATCTACGTAATATGAATTTTTGTGAATTTAAACACTGTGATTTCCATATTTGAATTTATATTTAAAGACATATTTCGAAGGTATCATACCTTCATCACTGAAAGAACGATATAAAAACAATATGCGGCCGTATATAGGGTGTTTTCTTTAGAGGGTTGATTTTTAAATAGGCAACATTGTTTCTACAGACTGTCAATTTGACAGTTGACAGTTGATTTTAAATCAGTACGTTTTGCCATTTTACCATAAATATCCTGACGTCAAAACAGCGCTTGCAAATTGTGCAAATTTATTTTGAAATATTGTTCGGTTCGCCAAACTAATCGTGCACTACGTCCATTTTACGGTCTAGTTATTCGGAGGACCATGGATCGTTTTCGCACCACGTACACTCTAGTTTATAATACACATCCACAAAGACGACAATTGACGAAAATTGGATTTCACGATTGCGCTTCATTCGAGCTAGCCGTAAAGCTCATATGCCCGAAATCATATTTTAACAATAACTGCATAAGATATCTATTAAATAAAGCCAATATCATAGACATTAACATTATTTTAATGTGTTTTTTTTTTCATTTTGAATATGTATTGTATACCTCTAAAAAAACATCCTATATTTTTATAAAAGACTAACAACAAGGATTTGAATCATTGGTATTTGAATTTATTTAACAATCTTAAATATGAGCAGAAATTAGCTCATCATAATGAAGAAATAATCTGGCCATGTCTAGGCTTGAACCCAAGTCCCCTGAATCAGGAGTCAAGCATTCTATCCCCTGAAGCACTATACGGTTGAACGCATGGATATAGAAAAATTGATTAAAAAAATATATAGCTATGTAACGAGGTAGATGCATTACGCAGTAGACGAAGATCAAAATACATGGTATGACCGAATTAATCAAATTTTAATGGACGGCTTTGTGTCTTGTAAGAATCAACGTGCGTGTATGACTCAATGTATGAATGTGAAGAAAGCTAAAGAAGTTTGTGCGAATATATTTCAGCGATCCATTCTCTCTGACTACCCCGAAAGAAACGGGGTTGTAGTTTGTTTGATTGTTTTCTTCTTCTTCTTCTTCTTGATGTAGACCTTATACTGTCTCTTAAGAGGGTTGGCCTCCTGCGAAGTCGATTCCCAGCTGTCGACCCTTGTTTGTTAATAATAAAAAAAAGAAATAACTAACTCACTATCACGCCGTCTCCCCATAGGGATACGCAGAAATAATGGACTGCCACACTTTTCTTTTCTGACATATTTCTCTCGCTCCCTCAACACGCGCGTCGATTTCTCTGACTCCTCACGTACTCGTACACCATATATTTTGTTTTATTCCTCTCGTTATTTTAATTTCAACCGGTTTTTGCAGCTCGCTGCCATCTTCTGTTCTACTGATAATAATATTCGATATTCAAAAAATAAACGATATTCTTCTATATTCATACCTTGACCCCAATATGAACTAAAATATTTTATTAGATTTATTCAAAATATTTGTTACAACAAATGCATAAAACATTCGAAAATTTTCAATATAACATTTGCCAAATCTGATCACATTCATGAAAGAAATAAGAACAAATTTTTAGTAACTAATACGAATGAAAACGTCAGTTTTATAGAAGTTTTATTATATGTTAATGGAATGACATGTTTCGCCCTTCTATGGCATTATTAAACATTTGATAATGCCTTAGAAGGACGAAACGTGTCATTCCCATGAAATATAATAAAACTTCTAGAAAACTGACGTTTTCATTCGTATTAATTATTTAATATGGAGTTTTACATCATTGTTCAAGAAACAATAAATAAGAACAAATATGTATAAATGTAACTTCACTGATGAAGGGCTTCTGTGTCCAGAAACATGATTGTTTTTGTTTTTATTTTTTTATTTTATTAAAATGTAAAAAAAAATAGTCATTAAGTTTTTTTTTTGTTTCAACCAAATATCCATTGAATGTAATTTTTTTATACATAATCTTTACTCTAACTGACTAACTAACTAACCATCACGCCGTCTCCCCGGAGGGGTAGGCAGAAAGAATGGAACGCCACACTGTTCTGTCCTGACATACTTCTCTCGCTTCCTCTACATTCATACATCTTGTCATGCACGCACGTCGATTTCTCCGACTCCTCACGTGTGCGACATTCAATATTTGATTGATTTGATCGTGCCACGTTTTCCTCACCTTCCTCTATTTCTAGCTCCGTTCACGCCGTTTACATATACCTTCTTTACCATTCTGTCTTCACTAATTCTTTCCATGTGTCCAAACCATCTTAATGACCCTTTCCTTATTTTGTTCATAACACTTTCATTCGCACCACATTCACTTCTTATACTTGCATTTGTCACTCTATCATATACAGATTTGCCACACATTCGTCTTAGAGATCTCATTTCTACTGCATTTATTCTACTTTCATCCTTCTTTTGCCAGTTCCATGCTTCACTGTGGATTACTGTATATCGTAATCTTTACTCAATATGGATTATTTTGTAAACAAACCCGTTATGTCACTCCATCTTTTATATCATGCATAACAAAATGCGTCAAAAGGTTGGGTCACGTTGAATAATAATGGCGTATTTTTGCAAATTGAGAACAAAGCTCGCGGGTTGTAAGGGCCCGGTGGCGTAATCCGGCACCGCGCCACTCGTCAAATCACTTGTCTCGCCGCACATTCGACCCACTTAACTCCTTTCTAACTTCCGCCATCGATTCTTCACTTCGTCCCCGCAACTCCGGACAACACCCGATACGTTCATATTATTAATGCCTCTCCTGCAAACCTTATCTTGACAGCTGCAAGCTATTATTTTGAATTATTAAGCCCTTCGTATTACGTACGATTATTGAGTTGCGAATATCCGCTCTTTTGCCTTAATAAAGTACACATTTAATTAAAACCTGTTTCTTAAGAAATGTAATTATCCATACACATGTGGGGTGTTCTGTAACTAGTAGCATTTATTTATTTATTTATGCCTACAACGATTTTAATATTGTACATATAATATGTTATGTTTTTGAAAATTTGGTTTGGTTCAAATAGTGCTCTCGTAAATTTGAAAATATTTCGTGTATAAGTGAATTGTTTTGGTCAATTTGATTGTTGCCGCACTTTGTGATAGTTATTTGGGACACAAAATACGTTTTCACTGTTTTGATGTTAGAATTATATAAGTTTTTTCGTTTATAAAAATAATTTTGACAGGTGTAAAAATACATTTTTCAATTGTTCCAATGACAATTTGAATAAATTTTTCAATACTATTTTAAAGTTTTGCTGGTGTTAAATTGTTTTAAGTGCCTAATTACAGATAGTTAAAAAAACAGTGGATAACGTGGAATAAAAAATTCAATATATACAAATGTCCGGATCGTCCAGCTGACGACAAGTGCACCATCTAAAAGAACATTATGTGCTATTTTATTTTTATTTGTTGTTTTATTTTATATCATTGTATTTTATATAATTTGTTTTAGATTTATTTTGTAGACGTTGGACGATCAAAGTGTGCGCGGGATATGCCTATTGGTGGCGATGAGCTTCGCAACCCATCACACCGCGTCTCTCGCGGGGGCGAAAAGAGAAGGATGGAGTGCCGCATCGATTAAAGTGTAAAGTGTGGCAGTCCATTCTTTCTGCCTACCCTCTCGAGTAGACGGCGTGATGGTTAGTTAGTTAGTTAGTTAGTTACATATAATATATATTTAAAAAAAAACACATAGAAGCAATCAAGTAAGACCAATTACAAGCTACCTTCTTCTTCTTCTTCTGAATGTAGATCTTGCGATCTGTTAATGCAAGATATCATCTTTCTTCCTGTGATGAAGATGACCAGCCTTCTCTCCATCTCTTTGGTGGTCGACGGCCCTCTGGAGTCTCGTGCATCACGATATAAGAAATTCTTGCTGGATTCATTCTCTCGATGTGCTACCACAAATATAAAATAATATTATCGAATGGTTATACTGAAATCTCTTGATGGAATTTCATTTTAAATAATAATGAAATAAAGCGATGTTTTTAACTACTTCCACTTTTGTCTTTATTCCACAGCAACCGTTTTCGTCAGACATCGATAGACTGGTCATGTCAAAATAAAGACAAAAGAGGAAGTAGTTAAAAACATCGTTTTATTTCATTATAATTTATAAACGAATATAATAATTAACAGACGACAGTATGAAACGAAATTGAAGTTAATCCTTTTCGGACGCTAGTTTTTGTATCTTCTATATATGTTATTCTAACAATATTTAATTTTAAAAAGGCACTGTGTATGTTAATCGCTCCATTGGTAATATTCAACGCCAAAAGATTGCATCGAATTTTTTTAATTACGCCTGTAAGATGGAAAACATTGATATCACCAAAATGCTTATTATATAATACGAGTAGTTATGGTACTCACATAATTACCATTTTAGTAATATCAATGTTTTCTATCTTGCCGACCCTTACATATGGAAGTGAAGCATGGAACTGGCAAAAGAAGGATGGAAGTAGAATAAATGCAGTAGAAATGAGATCTCTAAGACGAATGTGTAGTTAATCTGTATATGATAGAGTGTCAAATGGAAGTATAAGAAGTGAATACTCCAATATCAAGAGTATTTGTCTTCTGAACGTACTTTCACGAATATGAAAGACGTTGATCTCCGAAGCGATCATGTTCAGCAGTTTGATTGCTCTCCCCACCGGCATCACCTCAGGTTGGTTCTGCATGCAGGGAGATAAAACAGTCTGTGCTGACGCTGTCGTAGATAACTTCTGGAACATAAAGATGGATAGCCTCCAAGATAACGGAGTTCCCAAAGAATCCCCTGATAAGTCTTAAGAAATGGGAAAGTGTGCACCCATATCTTCTTATCTCCAAACTATTGGTCCCCAGCATACCCAAGAGGAATGCAGTGGGATAAAGCCACGGATAGCTACCAAACTCCATCATGTAGAGATATCTCTTCTTACTTGCTGTAGACTTGAGAGTGTGTTATTACAGGATTCTCCTCCTATGATACTGAATTTCCGCTATATCTCTAACGTTTTGAGGGTTTCCTCGGTGGATGCTGTCCATCTAGTGTTTCATAGAGAGCTATGTATGGAATTCTTTCGTGATTCATTATCTGGATATGTTGGTACCAGTACCATCGATGTTGTCGTCCTCATCTGACCATATTTTTAACCCCGCAGACCTCTTGAATTGTGGTGTTTCTTACATGATCATGCAGAGTCTTCCCAGCAAAAGCACGTTGTGTTCTCGTTTCCGCTATCGTCAGCATACTTTAATCTTGACAGTGTCAGCCCTCGCCTCAATACTTTATTTAGGGATAGGTCGCACACAGGGCTTATAGATTCATACTTTGCTCTCATATGTTAATTCCTCCATATAATAGATCTCAGGCAACCCGCGACAATTGCAGCGTATCTACCTGAGACTTTACATCAATATAGCGACGAAATGCCAGCAAAGTACTTCGTTCAAGATCCAGTGTTGCCATCTGGACTTCTAGACTCAGAGGTGGTCTTGGGGCTTGTCATAATGTAGGTCAGTCGTCAATTCCTGAGACATCTGTCCGTTTCACGAAATATTCATAGCATTCTATTGCGACATCTTGCGGATATAATTGACCTTAGAATTATCTCTTAACAAGTTGACTGCCAATCACGCGCCCGTGCGTGATGAGGAAAGCGCGCTGGGTTCTAATTACTGAATCACGTGTGATAAGAGTTTATTATTTGTATTCGTTAATATGAAAAATTCTGCGTTTCTCACTCTTCACTCTTGTCGAGCGACAACGAACCTGTTAATATCGCGAACAAAATTAGTAACATCTTCATTATAATGTCTATTGTTTCTTAAATAATGATACCCATATTTAATTATTAATTAGAATAAAGACAAATAATCAATGGAGTGGAGCTCCACCACCCTTCTAGTCCATCTATCGTCTTCCAATCTGACAACATGTCCCGCAAATAAGAATTTAAGCTTAGCTACCCTTTCGACGACATCTCTTACTCCCAACCTTCTACGTATTTCAGTATTTCTTATCCGGTCTGAGAGTCGACTTATGGTCGGGTTGGTGAGGGTTCGCTTTTTTGCTCCATATGTCAATACTGGAAGTACGCATTGATCATACATTTTGCATTTCAGACATTGGGGAATGTTACTATCAAAGAACTTCTTCAGATTGCCATATGCCGCTCACCCAAGGCCGAATTTTATCTGAAACTCAGCAGTCTGATTATCTCTGGAAAGTAATTTCTGTTTCACATATCGTCAAATGTATTGAGAAAAAAAGAAAACATGAAAAAGTATATTGTGTCTAGACTGCATGATAATTATAGATAATTGTTTTACGTGCTAAGTGCTGTTTACCTTATATATGAAAGTGTGTACAAACGCACTAATAGCACCGGTAAACAATAATGTCATTCTTGCGGCATTAATAGTCTTCCGCTTTTGCTTTTGACACTAATTTTCATGTAAAATATTTACGACTGCGCCACTCTGCATTGCAAATTACCCGCCGCGCTTATCTCCGAGACATTATTCCAGAAACTAAACATGGGTGTACCAACCGCACTCGCGGCATTAATGCCATACTTGCACCTCTGACTAGCTTCTAGGTACGAGAATGCATTTTTATGGTAAACAACGCACGTGTTTCAGGTCCGCTATCGTCATAAGTTAGAGCCCGTTCATTTCAGGGAGATTGTTTGCAATAGTGTGAGACGACGCTGTTTTAATGTTTTTATTTTATTTATGAAATATCTTTAATCCAGTTGTTCGTCTACAAGTAATAGTATATATTCAAAATGTTGTAAAAAACAAAACCTGGTCAAAATTATAGCATATAGATTGGAGTGACATCTCCTGGCGGTTTCTAGCAATGCGGTAAATGGCGGTAGCCTTTCACATTGCTAGCAATGCGGTAAATGGCGGTAGCCTTTCACATTGCGTTAAGAAGACCTTCTGCTTAATGCTTAAAATACAATCTTCATAGATGGCGTTAGTGTGTAGATTGAATATACTACCATGTAAAGGGTGGTGTTGGAGATTAACATATATACAACTTCCAAAAATTTGTCAGACATGGTGGTCATAAGAAAAATAAGGTGGAATGTGGAATGTTGTATTACATAAAGCGTGCGCTTAACCCAACCAATGACAGGTCATAAGTCCTGTAAAAACCTTGATCAACCATATTCTGTTTCCAATCTGCATATTCGTCTCTATTGAGATACAATTGATTCTTAAATATCTTTATACTAGAGTCATTCATAAAATAAGGTTCCCATATATTTTTTAAATATACAGCTTTATTGTTTTCCTTAGCATTATACATCATTTTAAAACTTAAAACTTACTCTATTTTTCTACATAATCGCCGTTTTTGTCTAAACACTTTTGCAGACGATGCTCCAACTTTTGTAACCCCAAGTCATAAAATTCTGCCGCCATTCCTCTGATAAACCGAATAACCTCTTCCTTGACTTCATCATCAGTATGGAAGCGCATTCTACCCAAGTGTTCCTTTAATTTTGGGAATAAGTGGTAATCACGAGGGGCTAGGTCCGGACTGTAGGGTGGGTGGGTCAAAACAGTCCAGCCAAAATCTGTCAGCAGTTCTTGAGTTTGATTTGAGACATGAGGTCGAGCGCTCAACACGTTTCTGCTTGTGGTTTTCTGTGAGCATTCGTGGTACCCACCACGCTTATACCTTTCGATAGCCTAATTTTCCAGTTAAAATTTTGTGAATTGTGGTGTTGGAAGTCCCAGGAATACGAAGAGCAAGTTCGTTAATGGTTATCCTCCGATCCTCAAGCATTATGCTCTCAACTTCGCATCTGGCGGAAACAGCGATAGAAAGCTCCATCTTCGATGGCTGCCAGGCTGTCACTGAGGGGTGTAGCGAGGCGGGAGCGATAGGGATAGAGGGTGGAGGAGTTGATGAGTCAGCCAGTGTCGCCAGATTTCTTCCAGCGCGCCGCTATCTTTATTGACAGCATAGGGAACCTTACTTTACGAATTACCCTCGTACAATACAATAAAAATATTAACCAAGACATGTTTCGGAGGTAACCTCCATCCTCAGGTATTATTATTGTATCTACTATTTGCTGATGACATAATTTTTTTCTCTGAAATAGAGATTCCCTCAGATTGCTTGAAGCTTCAGTGTGACATTCAGAGCATAATCCAATGGAGTAAACGTAACAAATTATTCTTCAACGTCTCCAAGTGCTTTGTTATACCATACACACGAGCATCGAAAACATTATACTTTCGCTATCTTATGGATGGGGTACAACTTGAAAGAACTTCTTCATCCAGAGAACTCGGTGTTCTGTTCGATGCTCAAGTATCTTTCAACTTTCATATAGTTGCTCTATGTAATAGTTCCATTAAAAAGCTTGGATTTGTTTATAGGAATGCCCAGATATTTTCGAACTTTCAGGTATTTCGAGTATTGTATAATTCCTTGGTCGACTGGAATATAGTTCCATTATTTGGTCACCGCCTGGGATCCGATATTCTCTAATGGTGGAGCGAGTGCAGAAAAAATTATGCGCTTTCTTTACCTCAGGGAGCGCGGTTATTCCCGTGGCTCTTTTCGACTGAATTCTTGCTAGGTATGCTAAACTACCAATCATAGGAAAAAAGGAAGAATATTCACTTGGAAGTTCACTTCTTTCAGCTGATTGGTGGCCATATACATAACTCAGATGTCCTGAGTGATGTAGGTCTATTTGTCCGTGATAATTACCTTCGTCAAAGACAGCACAGATTGTTTTATTTGCCGCGCTGCAGAACCAACCTGCCAATGGTTATGCCTGTGGGTAGGGCAATCTTATTGCTTAATCGGGCCGCCTCGGAGGTCGACATATTTCGTGATAGTGTGAGTTGCCTCAGTTATGATTCTTTCTAATTCTTAATCTTAATGTTTTTTATGCTTCTCTTATAAACTCTTATAATGTAATTGCAAACGATCTGGAATTATATGTCTGTAATGTTTATGATTTTTATTCAAATAAATGAAATAAATTAAATTAAATGAAAATAATATATTATACAACAACAACAACAAACCATCACGCTGTTTCCCCGCAGGGGTAGGCAGAGAGAATGGACCGCCACACTACTCTATCCTGGCACACCTCTCTAGCTTCCTCCACATTCATACATCGAGTCATACACGCACGTCGATTCTTCCGGCTTCTGACATGACCAACCTTTAATATTTGATTAATTTGGTCATGCCATGTTTTTCTCGGTCTACCTCGACTCCTTACTCCATTTACATTGTTAACGTATACTTTTTTAACCATTCTTTCTTCACCCATGCGCTCCATATGTCCGAACCAACACGCAGCGAACCTTTCATAATTTTGTTCATAATACCTTCTTTCGCTCTACATTCCTTCCTAATATCAGCATTTGAGATTCTGTCGTACATCGTTCTACCACATATGTCTTAGTAATAATAATAATAATAATAATTAGGCTAATTTGTATAGCGCCGTTTTCGTGAATAGCTCACCTCAAGGGCGCTTTGACAATGTTTTTAGTCATGAGAGCTGCATGTGACACCAGCAATCAGATAACCGTTGTTTACATTTTATGGGATATTTTGAAAAGGTGGGTTTTTAGGTGAGATTTAAAGTCTGTCGGATTGTCAATGCATCTGAGGCGTGCAGGAAGCATATTCCAGGCGGACGGACCTGCCACTGCGAAGGCCCGATCTCCGAAATTTGTCCGGGGGTTGCGCTTTGGCTCAACTAATCTGCCTATTGCCGAGGAGTTTGCTGATCGAAGCGTAGATTGCCGCAAGTTAGGGCTATCAGCAACACAAAGTTCAGATATATAGGCTGGTGCCATTCCGTGAAGCGCTTTAAAAACCGTCCAGCATAGTTTATACTGGATTCTTTCAGGACACTTGAGCCAATGAAGATCTTTTAGATGTTGTGAAATATGCGAGTTTTTTGGAACACCTTTTATAAGTCGTGCTGCCGCATTGAAAACGGATTGAAGTTTGTTCGTTTGTTTCTTGGGTATGTTGGCATATATGCCGTTGCAATAGTCGAGTCGAGATACGACGAAGGAATTAACAAGTGTTTTTAATGCATCAGTGGGAATATTTCTTTTGATTGCTTTGAGCTGCCTTAGGTGAAAGAAGCTGGCGCTCACTGTCTTATTTATTTGGGTTTTTAATGAGAGATCTGCTTCGAAGTTGACTCCAAGAAGTTTTATGGAGTTATTAGGGATGATGTCAATTCCGAATGTTGATATCGGAGCATGATCGACTAAGTGCTGGCGCTTCATTGAGGCGGTCCAGAGAAATTCCGTTTTGGAAGGGTTTAATTTTAATTTATTTGAGGCCATCCAATTCGATATAGCTTCAATGCACTTTAAAGTTATAGATTTTAGATGGCTGATGTTATGAGGGTCACAAAAGAAATAAATTTGCTGGTCGTCAGCATAGCAATGAGACAGCAGACCAAATGAATCAATTATTTTGACAATGTCATTAGTGAACATTATAAATAATATCGGGCCTAGCACTGAACCTTGCGGAACACCAGATTTGAGGGTGAAAAAAGACGATATTTTTCCTGCGACCTGAACTGCTTGTGAGCGATCCGACAGATATGAAGTTATCCACTCTATTGTATTGCCTGTGAAACCGTAAGTAGTCTCGAGCCGTTTAATGAGGTAAGAATGATCGATGGTATCAAAAGCAGCACTCATATCTAGTAAAGAAAGCAGTGCTAACTTGCCCGATTCATTAGCTAATACCAGATCCGACATGATACGAAGAAGTCCTGTTTCCGTTGAATGATTAGGTCTGTATGCAGACTGGAATTTTGATAATAGATCATTTGCTGTGAGGTGGGAATTGATTTGGCTGGCTACAATTTTTTCTAATAATTTGGAAATGAAAGGCAAATTTGAGACCGTACGATAATTTACTAGATTTTCAGAATCTAATTGAGATTTTTTGAGAAGGGGAGTGACGATAGCCATCTTAAGTGGTTCGGGGACTTGGCCGGTTCGAAGAGATTTATTAAATATATTTAACAATATTGGGGCAAGTTGATGACAGCACTTTTTTAGTAACCATGTCGGGATCGGATCAAGTGAGCACTGCTTATTGGGCGATCCTAATATTAATTTTGTTATTAAAGCTAGGTCAGTGTCCGTAAACTTAAGGAGGCTCCCTCCAGTATTCTCGGAGAAGAACGGTGATGGGGCTGTAATGGTTGATGCGCGAATGGAGTTCACCTTTTCTTCAAAGTGTGATGCGAAGTCCGTAGGAGATAGTGACGTCACGGTTTGTTGATGGGTGTTGGCAAGCACGGATCGAACTGATTTCCAGAGGCTTCTGGGATTTTTCTTTTCTGCAGTTATTTTGTCCCAGAAATCAGCTCTCTTTGCTTTTACCATTGTTCGGTAGGATTTTTGGGATATTATCCACGCATCTCTTGGTATTTCACCACTTCGAAAACTTCGTTCTAGCCTTCGCATTTCTCTCTTCCGCTTTCTACACTCATTGTCAAACCACACCTCTGACGTGCGAATCCGGCAAGTTTTTGTGGACACTGGGGCAAACTTATCAAGGAGCGATGTTAGAACACTATTGTATAAGTTAACTAGGTCATTTAGAGGAGACGTGGAGATAGTAGAAGAGTCACACAGAGGGGAATTGGTCAAATCTTTTATAAAACCCTCTATATCAAAAGTCCTCCACGACCTAGAAATTATTTTCCTGAATGTTGGCCTTGGGGGGTTTAGCTCCATTTCTGTGCGTAACAGTTTGTGGTCAGATAATCCTATATCAGTTACTGTGCACAGAAGCGCGGGATCTTCTTTCCTAGAGATGAAGACGTCCAGGATTCCTCCCCCAGTGTGTGACGTCCAGGATTCCTCCCCCAGTGTGTGTCGGTTGTGTGTCTTAGGGACCTCATCTCTACCGCATTTATTCTGCTCTCATCTTTCTTCTGCCAGTTCCATGCTTCGCTTCCATACATAAGGGTTGGAACCAGAACTCCGTTGTGAACGGCCATTTTCGCTTTCATTGATAAATTCTTGTTTCCAATAACTACTTTTAAAGCTCCATTCACTTTGTTACCCGCACCAACCCTTCTTTCAATATCACTGTCCGTTCGGTCATCCGCTGTGAACATGCTACCTAAATACACAAATTCCCTCACCTGTTCCAAGTTCTCTTCATTTACACTTATATTACAAACTGTCATTTGCTCTTCCCTTTCAAAAACTAACCACCTTTGACTTTCCGACATTCATCATTAAATCGTTCGACTTGCATACCTCATACATTCTCGACACCAAGACTTGTAATATATTATATATTATATATTTACACCTGAGGATGCAGAATGATGAATGAATGCTTAGGTGGATTATATTTTATTTTAAATTGGTTGATAACGGTTGTTTTCATGAATATTATATTAATTAACAGTTTCGCTGCTACCGAGCTATCTTTGGTGGTCTTTGGTGTATCGGCATAATGTCAAGAGTGTTGATTACAGTATTATAAATTCGTGAGTTAATCAACTCTCAAATACGTTTCTTTTTTGCCGTCTAGATGAGTGATAAGAAGGAATAATTGTTAATTAGTTGATGCAATATTTTTACATAACCGTCCCCATTTGGCAGTGGCAGCAAACCGGTTAAAAATATAACAAGTTATTATCATTACAGGGCAAATCGTAGTGCACTTGCGCGTATACGGCATTTTTTAATAGTGCAGCCAATAGTTTATTTTATTTATTTTTTTATAAACTTAAGGCGTTGACACTGTGGAATAACATAATAAGTTTTTTTTATGAATTAAATCACACCGACATTCAAAATCTATTGGCCCCAAACAGTGTCAAATGCCGTTCTCTGGACCATGGCAGGTAAAAAGCCAATTAGAGAACAAGTCGCTAGACGCAAATGGCAGTGGATCGGTCACACTCTAAGACGGAACCCAACTTGCATCCCTCAGGGCGCATTAGACTGGTCCCCTACGGGGGAAAGAGAAAGCGAGGCAGACATATAGCCACCTGGAGAAGATCCCTGCATGGCGAGGTTAAAGCAGCAGGCCTCACTTGGGATGATGTTAGGCATCAGGCATGTGATAGAGTCGGGTGGAGAAGGTTCCTTGAGGCCCTGTGCAAGTATGTCAGGACAGAACAGTGTGGCGGTCCATTATTTCTGCCTACCCCTCCGGGCGACAGCGTGATGGTTAGTTAGAGTTAGTTCTAACTTTCATATTCGCTATAATTGCATCAAAAGAGTCCTATATTCGTTGCTACCTCCTTTAGAAGACAAATCGCCCTGAATACACGAGAACTTGTATAATAAATGTACCAAAGTATATAACTTCTGAGAACACTCGAATAATAAATGTTCCAAAGATTAATTGTATCTCAATAGAGACGATCGTCTCTATTGAGATACAATTAATCCTTGAATTGATAACCCGCAATGGGTAAAATCTAGTATTCGTCTACAAGTATTTGTATACATTCAAAATGTTGTAAAAACAAACTGGTCCAAGTTATAGCATCTAAATTGGAGTTACATCTCCAGGCGTTATCTAGCAATACGATAATGGCGGTAGCCTTTCACATTGCGTTAATAAAAAGATCTTCTGCTTAATGCCTAAAATACAATCTTCATAGATGGCGCTAGTGTGTAGATTGAAACTACCATGTGAAGTGTGGTGTTACAGATTAACATATTTACAACTTCCAAAAAAATTGTCAGACATGGTGGTCAGATACAATTAATCCTTGAATTGATAACCCGCAATGGGTAAAATCCAGTATTCGTCTACAAGTATTTGTATACATTCAAAATGTTGTAAATGTTCCAAAGTATACAATTTCTGGGAGGTCGCATACATCGTGAATGCGCTGTCTTATAATCATTATAATACTTAGACTCGTACCTGTTGATAAGTGAGTAGGTAGCGCCTTCTTCCTGGCGGAAGTTCCAATCAAAGTTTTGGTTCAGAGTACTATTTCAAATTATCAGGCCGAGACGTCGCACGGTCGGGTTTTTATTGAAACAGGTGTGGCACGGAATGGGTCTGTTCCGTTCCCCAGGTAACACATTCGTGTCATTAATGCTCCATAAATTATTATGAAAGTGTTTTGCCACAATTTGAATTATTCTTTAAGTACGTTCATCGCGATAAAAAGAGGTCGGCGTAATGTGACTGCGGGATAGAACCTACTCCAGTTTGCAGGGGTACCGTTTCCCGTATTATTATTATAGGACCCTCGCAAATTCTTTTGTAGTGTCACGTTTAGATTATTGCAACGGAATGTACGCTGGATTGCCAAATAATAAAATTAAGCAGAATACAAAGCGTATTCAATGCTGCTGCCCGATTGATTATGGGGCAACAAAAATACTGTCATATCACGCCGCTCCTGAAGGACCTTCACTGGCTTAAAATCCGAGAGCGAGTAAAATTCAAATTGTGTTTGACAGTGTTTAAGGTTCGACACCAGACAGCACCAGCGTATATATAGGACCTCTGCGTGATACCCATGCCATGATTGGTTTCAAATAATCTGTTGAAAAAAAAATGTGAAAAGCAACGGGAAATAACCACATTAAAAGGGAACGAAGCATCGCAAGAACCAGCAAAAATGTTACACTTTGTTTCAAACCAATCCCTAGGATTTAAACATATAAAATAAAATTGTATTAAAATTCCTCCGATGCATCAAGTGGATACTTTTTTTTTCAGGACGATTATGTCACTTAGGAATTGGGAAAACACGGCTTTAAAAAGTACGAGGTCTGTCCAACGCGAAATGATTTTTTTTTTCCAAAATTTAGGATAGATCAAACTTATCCTCTTCAAAATGCTCCCCATTTGTATCAATTCACTTGTCCCACCTCCGTTTCCATTGTTCAAAACATTCCTGGAAGTCTTCAGGAATGTTCTCTTCAGCGGCTTTGTCGTTTCACGTTTAATCGTCTACACGTCATCCCAGTGCCGCCCCCGCATGACCTTTTTACATTTCGGGAACAAAAAGATGTCACCAGGGGCTAAATCTGGTGAATAGGGAAAGTGAACAATCACAGAGATCGCATTACGGATCGGAAACAGACGGAAAATCAGTGATGAATGTGAAGGCGCATTGTCATGATTTTCTCAACTTCAAATGTTCTGTTAAAATCGTGTGCACAGACGATTTTCCTAAATTTAGTTCATCAGCAATCCAATCCAAACAGTTAATCGATGATTGGAAAGCATAACAGACCGAACACGTTCAATGTTTTCATCAACACAGAAAGTCGACGGTCGTCCTGAACTTGCATCGTCCTAACAGTCATCACGGCCTTCACTAAAACCCTTGATCCACTTAAAAAGGGCAGTTTTCTTCAGTGTCTTAACTCCATAAACAGCCTTTAACATTTCATGAATTTCCCGCTAATTATTCCCAAGTTTCACCAAAAATTTGATGTTGACTTGCTGTTCCATATATGTTTGTCAATTTCCATTGTCGACAAGAGCATAAAACACACGCCACAAAAAAATTCCCCGTTCGAGCGGTACGTTTACCTCGACGGTTTGGTGATCACGGATTCACTTAGTGGCTCACCCGGCATAAAGTAGGCAGTGCTCTTGCGCGAATTTCAACAGAAGTCCACCGAAGCAACGCAGTTCGCGTATTTAATGGACAGACCTCGTAGTACACAGTAACTCACTATACGGTTTCTTAAAAGTTGGTCTCTCTCTCTCTCTATTGATTCATTATCTTTTAGCCTTTTGTATTATTATGCAATCGTAAACCTATCTTCTTCTTCTTCAAGTGCCCTGTCGGGTGCCCCCAACGTTGGCGATCACCTCGGCGAACCTGTCCCTGTCCTGAACCGCTCGGAACAGCTCCTCCACACTTCGGATGTCGGTCCACTCCCTCACGTTTCGCAGCCAGGACATTTGTCTCCTTCCGGGCCCTCAGCGTCCTTCAATTTTCCCCTCCAATATCAGTTGGAGAAGGTGGTACTTTTCCCCACGCAGTATATGACCCAGATGTGAGATCTTTCGAACCTTGATAGTTGACAACAATTCCCTGTCAACTCTGGCTCGCCTCAGGACTTCGGCTTCGTAAACCTATATACATTTATATTCAAATTGAGTGTTTACTAATTTGGTAAATTTGGCATGCTCGAAGTTCTAAATTTCACCTGCCTATTCGCCATTATCCTTCATTTCAGTTTTGCTTAATGGATGTTTTTACTTGTGGACAGTATTTTTCGTTTTGAAAATGATAGTTATTAAACATTATACGAGTATGAGTAGGTGATAATTATATCTCAAGTTCCACACTTCGGTAAAAAATATATATTAACTAACTAACCATCACGCTGTCTTCCCGAAGAAACGTTCATTATTTCTGCCTACCCGACCGCCTCGGGGTAAGCAAAAATAATTGAACGCCACACTGTTTTTTCCTGACATACGCTACTTTTCTCGATTCCTCAACATTCATACATCGTGTCATGCATGCACATTTGGTTTTCTTCCACTCCTCGCGTTGCTGACATTTAATATTTGATAGATTTGATCGTATCACATTTTTCTCGTCCTTCCTCTATTTATCGGGCCGCTAACATCGTCAATAAAAACATTCTTTACCATTCTTACTTCATACATACTTTCCATGTGCCCAAATCATCTGAAAGGCCCTTTCATTATTTTGGTTTCTTTCGTACAGGATTCTTATAGATGCATTTGACACTATTATAATAAAGGTATACAAATTTACCAACCAATCGAAATGTGCATAGGAGATGCCTATTGGTGGCGATAAAATTCGCAACCCATCACACCGCGTCTCTCGCGGAGCGAAGAAGAGAAGGATGGAGTGCCGCATCGGTTATGTGTGGCAGTCCATTCTTTCTGCCTACCCCTTGGGGAAGACGGCGTGATGGTTAGTTAATAAGTTAGTTAATTTCGTCTAATAAACCTCATTTTACTGCATTTATTCTACTTTCATCCTTCCATTGCCAGTTTATCTTCACGTCCATACATAATCTTCATGACGACCTTCATGGCCGAGTGTTTAGTGCTTTGACTGGCACGCCGAAGGTCTCGGGTTCGATTCGCAGCGATGGTAGTGCGATTGTCATAATGTCTTCAGTCTGGTAAGGAATTCAGGTGACAATAAAAAGGCTATAGATTAGCTACCTATAACATTTCACGAGAATCCCAGATTCCTATTCAATATAATGAGCTATTTTCTGCTCACATTGAAGATTGTAAAATAAATTCTAATATCATTGATTAAAATCTTTGGTGTTAGTCTTTTAAAAATAAAATAAAATAATAATAATAATAATAATCACTATGATACAGCTATATCCTTAACATCGATTTGGATCGCATTGTAAGATGTAAAGAGCGACTCAATAAAATAATAATAATTATTATAATGGTAGGTACAAGAACACCTTTGTTTACTGCAATCTTTTTTTTTTTATAGACTTTTGTTTTCGATGACAACTTTAACATTCTCTGCCCCAACCCTAGAAATACATTCATCACCATCATCAGCCTTACTCATCCAGTATTGGACATAGGCCTCACTTCCCGACTGCCACAACTCTCTATTCCTCGTCAATCTATACCATTGACCTCTTGCCATTTTATATGTCATCAGAATATATTGTTTATGGTCTCATGACATTCGTGTATATTAATTTAATTAATACGACTGAAAACATATTTTTTTTAAGAAGTATTTTTTTTTGTGTATGCGCAGGTAATTTGAACCCAAATACTGTATAAAATTGGTTTTTATTAGCTATTATATTGATTCTCATGACGTGTGATAGGTAGCTAATCTATCGCCTTTTTATTGTCACGTGAATTCTACACAAGATTAAAGACAGTGTAAAAATCGGCATCGCCGGGAATCGAACCCGGGACCTTAAGTGCGTCAGTCATAGCTCTTTCCACTCTACCATAAAGGTCGTCGAAGTTTTATTAAAGTTTATTTTAATTCCATGATTCGCCTTTCTAGGACGTTAACAAATGATGGGAAAATCAAGTGCGTCGTTGTTTATATACACGAGTTAAAGAAACTTGAAAACAGACGTTTTCATTCGTATTAATTATTTAATATAGAGTTTAACGTCATTGTTCAAGAAACAATATACATTAATTTATTTTTAAACGAGGTAAGCACATAAAAATGCCCTTGTACGTGACTGGTGTAAAACTTAATAACGCTTGTATTTGCTTGTGTTTTTGAATGTGTGTACTTAATATAGATTTCATGGTTTCATAATATTTTTTCATACGGACACACGAGTACCGTAACATTTGTGTAAACATTTTTACTGTTTGCCTCGAAGTCTGGCGTACGATGTCCGGTACTTTGTTCTCGCTGTACCTAGGTGCCTATCTGTAATGATGCCGTATTTTCTTTATTTCCCGCTCTTTTCGGCTACACGATCGCTTGTAGAAAGGGTAAGCATTCTCTTCAATGCACCAACGTCAAGGAGTCAAAGGATTCGAACATTTTTGTACTTTCCCCGATTAATTAAATGGCAATTTGACTGGTCCGTACCGCAGGACAAGAAGGTGCCTGTTAAACGTAAGGTGGACTCTGCCACCTGTCGCCCTGTAAGGTGACCATGCGATCGTTGGATTTTGAATTTTTCGTTTTACACACTACTAAAAAATATATACAAATAAAATTTAATTTATGTTTGAAAACATAAACCTTTTTATAGCATTGATGCATCACTCTTTGAGATTTCGCGAGCATTAATGAAAATGTTTTTTTTTAAACATACCCTAGATTTTTTCTGCAATTACCTCTACAATTTCCACCGTCATACACTTATAGACGACAATCACTAATATTTATATAGGTTTATATCTGTTTTGAAAAAAAAATATCACTCACCCAATTATTGAAATCAACGTTATTAGATAATTAATACGAATGAAAAGTCAGTTTTCTAGAAGTTTTATTATATTTTATGGGAAGTTCATGTATCGCCCTTCTAAGGGATTATCAAATCAAATCAAATCAGTTTATTAACTCAAAAGACATTACAAACAGGAAAATGTTTAAGGCATCTATTACAGGTAAAATATTATAAAAATACAACAAAGTACCAGGAAGGCATTAGAGATGGTTCGACATTAGGAAGACAAGATACTTTCTAAAGTCAAGAGTATTTTTCCCCTGAACGTACCTTCACTAATATAATATAATCAAATGATATTCACCTTCACCTTCTTTTTTTTTTTTAAATAAAAGACTAATACCAAGGATTTTTTAATAAAAGACTAATACCAAGGGTTCGGATACTCTCCACCAATCTTTACCCCTGGTCAAATCGGTGTTAATTTCAGGTCTGTATTCATATAAAAAAAACTACTTAAATAGTTTTTAATTAGAATTTATTATTACAATCTTCAATATGAGCAGAAAATAGTTCATTATTATGAAGAAGGAATCTAGTCGTGTCCAGGGTTGTATAATCAAATGATATTGCCTTAGAATGCCCTTCAGAATGCCTCAATAAAAATTTCGCCCTTCTTAATGCCTTAGAAGGGCGAAAAACTTCTAGAAAACTGACGTTTTTATTCGTAAAAATTATTTTATTGTTTTTATTCGTATTAATTGTTAGATATGGAGTTTTATATCATTGTTCAAGAAACAATAAGTAACGTTATTAGAGTTTATTGTAAAATCCCCAATTTGATTTAAATGAATAGCTAATAACTATGAAAAACAAGCGCATTGAATGAGAAGCCAAGCATAATAATAATGTAGCTTCTTCTTCTTCTGATTGTAGATCTTGCGATCTGTTTATGCAGGATATCAACTTTCTTCCTGTGATGAAGACGACCAGCCTTCTCTCCATCTCTTTGGTGGTCGTTCTGGTGGTCGACGGCCCTCTGGAGTCTCGTGCATCACGTTATTAGAAATTCTTGCTGGATCCATTCCCTCGATGTGGTCCCTCTAGAAATGTCTTCTCCTCTTGTAGCTTGTTACTTTCAAATGTTAATAATAAAAATGAAAGTTTACAATTCAAAGTTTCTAGTTATATTTTCGTATATTGGAGATTCGAGTGCATTTTGGTTTTGAGGGTTTTTGGCATTTAAACACCACGCTTGCCAAACGGGTTGGTGAGTTTAGAAGTCAGCCGCCCTTAACATAGGGAACAGACGCTGTTTGTAGCCGCCCACTATTGATCAGACGCTACTACAGCGTTCCATGGAAAGACATATGCTCGGCGTCAGTCTCCGAGATAGAATCAGAAATGAGGAGATTAGACGCCGAACAAAAATAACGGACATCATGGAACGACTAGCGAGACTGAAGTGGCAATGGGCGGGTCATGTGGCGAGACAGAGTGAGGATAGATGGACCCAGAAAATAATAAGGTGGAGACCATGGGAGAATAGGAGAAACGTCGGCAGGCCGCAAAAAAGGTGGACTGACGACATTGCTGCCGTGGGGGGGGGGGGAATGTGGCTACGGCTAGCAGGAGATAGAGACGAGTGGAAGGGAAGGGAGGAGGCCTATGTCCAGCAGTGGACCGATAAGGGCTGACGAAGAAGAAGAAGAAGATATTGGAGATTATGGTGATGAAGTTGTCGTGTATATTAGTTACACACATAAAAGAATCCCGAAATATTGATCGTTTTCATGTCACCCCACCGGTTATGACGCTACTAATTCACGCACATAATAATTCAACCTGTTTTATTTACTAATATTCCCGCCACAAAGGGTCCTTCTAATAAGAATCCAAAAGGAAGGGTTCGACCGCTTCGGCGGCAGGTGCGGTGGCCTGCAGCGCCCGTCAGCCGTCACCTGTTACACATTCTTAGACGAGAAGAAAAAAGCCCATTTCAGCACAGCTGTGTTGTGCTTTTTTATAGCGGATAGATACTAACCTTTTTGGAGACCGTAAGTATCCGTGTCTCGTCGGATCCCTTACCGCGGGCTTTTGATATAAACTCGCTACAAGAACACCATTGTGCACTGCCATCTTAGCTTTTTTGAATAAACTTTAGTTTGCAATGACAACTTTACGTTCACAATTCACTTTGTTACAACATTTTTTAAATCAACTTAGTAACCATTCTTCCTGAAGGCCTAGGCAGAATGGCTGGACTGGTATACTGTACATTCAAACATCGTGTCGTGCATGCACGAACTTCGATTACGATATTTATCTTCTTTTTTTTTAAATATTCATATTTTAATTTAAATTGTATTTTATATATTGAAATTATATAGAGTGCGAAAAATGCCTTCCTAGAACGGGTTCCTCAGTTGGGAGGTATAAAAACCATATACTTGGTAAATAATTATAACAATAAAAAATATAATTTCCATAGTTCTATAAAAGAAACAAATTTCTATGATTTTGATATCATCGAATGAAAGCGTTATGAACAAAATAAGGAAAGGGTCATTAAGATGGTTTGGACACATGGAAAGAATAAGTGAAGACAGAATGGTAAAGAAGGTATATGTAAACGGCGTGAACGGAGCTAGAAATAGAGGAAGGCCGAGAAAAAAGTGGCACGATCAAATCAATCAAATATTGAATGTCGGTCACGTGAGGAGTCGGAAAAATCGACGTGCGTGCATGACAAGATGTATGAATGTAGAGGAAGCGAGAGACGTATGTCAGGACAGAACAGTGTGGCGTTCCATTCTTTCTGCCTAACCCTCCGGGGAGACGGCGTGATGGTAAGTTAGTTTTAGTTTTTTTGATATCATTTTTTACATCAATTTTTACTCATTAAAATCTTGCGTTGAAAATGATGTAAATAGTTGTTTAAGTAAAGTTAATATATAATTGACATTAAACATAAGATTCTAAAACTCATTATACATAAATAATAAGAAAATCTACTGAAATCGTTTTTCGAATTCTAACATGACTGATATATGTTTTTAATACTAAAGATTTTGAACGAATCTTTATTTACAATCTTAAATTTAAACTAAGCACGAGTCGTGTCTAGGATCACACTCGCGTCCTCTGAAATATAAGCCAGGTGTTCTTTCCCCTAGACCACAATCCAGATTGATTTAATTATACTATATTTCCCCAGATCTTCATCAATTTTGATTTATATTTATGATACATTACTTACGTACCAAATAATCAATTTTTAAAGCTATATAAAACATTGTTATTTTATTATATTTGTCATAACACTTTCGTGGATCATGTTTTCCTATCGTTGTTGTACTTGTTACAACAAGTAATATATTCTTGCATTGAGGTTCTATACATTGAGATAAAAAGATCAATCTATTTTATATAATAATCAAGGTAAATCTCTGGCGCTCTAAAATCCACAATATGGAAAAAAAAGACATGGCCATTAAGAGTAAGATGAGAATCTATAAAGCATGCGTAAGACCAACAATAACATATGGCGTCGAAGCATGGGCAGACACAGTAAGGACCAAACAAGTTTTGAGGACTTCCGAAATGAAGACACTGAGGACGATAACAGGCAAGACACTGAGAGAACGCGTGAGGAACACCAGAATAAGATAGATATGTGAGGTTGAGGATATTATAAGATGAAGCAGGTAGCGAAAAAGGGACTGGTACGATCATGTTCAAAAAAGGACACCGCCAGACTCCCCTATATTGCATTGCATAATCAGCCTCAAGACCTCCTAAAGGGATAGCTGGGAATCTACCTCACAGGAGGAGCAACACTCTGGAGAACAGAAAACAAGGAAGAAGAAGAAGATCAGGGAAAATAAGTTTAGTTGTACATTTATTTAAAAAGTTTGTACTAATCGCATATAAAAGTAAATTAATGTTAATACAACACTTCGATATAAGAACACATATAATTTCTAGCCTACACGAGTACCTACAACCATTCTTAAAGTACCTAATTAGAACTTATGGGAAGGTTTCTATTATCTTACCGACAGAACGGTGGGCCCTAGGGACGCCCGGCGTCTCACCCGTTTGGGGTTATTATTTTAATTCCGGTCTACTCATCTCCCCATTAAACCCTCCTAATCTTAATCCGCAATTTGAGCATTGACCAAATGTCCCGTGCTATAACAGCGGTAATCTTCCCAACAATCTGCTTCGGGTTTTCGGGTGGAAGTTCCAGTGTAACGGGAGCGCTGAAGAAGTAATACGGGGAATCTGCCATGATTTTATTTCGTGCAATTAAAACATGCAAGTTTAAACTTTAATATTCATGTTTTATCTGAACAAATGAAATACGTGTTTTTATGTAGTACTTCAATGTCTCTACTCATATTTTATTAGAGCGTTGAGAACGAAGGATCTCGGAATCATCTATGAGAGTAGGCTGACTTTTCGTGCACATATCAAGAGGATTTGTGACATTGCACTGAGGATGTTGGACTTCATCATTCGGACCGGAAGAGTTTTCAGAGATCCCAATGTACTCAGAGACCTATACAACGCATTGGTTCGGAGCCTCACGAGGCGAGATATTCCGTTATGCTGGAGGGGGTTCAGAATTTTTTTCTGAGTTATCTCTACATGAGGGAGTATGGTAGTTATCCGTGGCTCTATCCCACGAAATTTCTTTGAGGAATACTCGGAACCAATTCTTTACAGCTTCGAAGAGATGGGCATCTCATTACCCATTTCTTTCAACTAATCAGGGGATATTTCGAGAACTAGTCTGTACTAGAGGGTGTTGGTCTTTTTTTCCCTGACAGATTTATCCGACAGCGACAGCACAGATTGTTTTACCTACCGGCCACCAGAACCAATCTTCCTCTGGGGACATCGGTAGGAAGAGCAATTAGTCTGCTGAACGCAGTTTCCTCGGAGATCGACGTCTTTCATATTAGTGAAGGTACGTTCAGAAGACAAATACTCTTGACTTTAGAAAGTATCTTGTCTTTCTAATGTCGAACTATCTCTTATGCGTTCCTGATACTATGTTGTGTTTTTATAATATTTAACCTGTACTCAATAGATGCCTTAAACATTTTGCTGTTTGTAATGTCTTTTGAGTTACTAAACTGATTTGATTTGATTTCTCTGATCGTGGTGTTTTTTATTCTGTCGCAAAAAGTCCTGCCTGTTCTTTTTCTGTGGATTTTAATCTCTGTGGTTGTGAGAAGTGATTTAGTGCGAGCTATGTCGAGATTTTACCGTGAGATTTTAATTAATAAAGAAAAATTAAATATAATGCATTCGTAATATTTCCTTTCGTTTTCTTAAATCAATTTGTGGGAGGGATAAGGGACATGTTATGTTAAAGGGAAATTAGCAAGTTACACCATCAAAGTGTTTGCTGAAAGGTTCGACAGTTTACAAAGTCCAGGAAATGCACGTCACAATCAAGGAACAGCAACGTGTGCCCTGGACGCATATTCCCGTCGCGTGTATAATCATTATTGTTCCCCAAACTGCCCGAGGTGCCAACAATACAAACCGAATTTGATAATGATTGTGTACATATGCAAAGACGACCACTATAGTAGTAGTATTCTGCGGTTATGGTGTTCTAAATTTGATTCAATAATTCTAACACACAATTACGAGGGATTAATAAGGTCCGTTTTTAAGGGGCTATACGCAATCTGTCTCAGTCTGTCGCAGTCTCAAATTTTTATACAAGTATCACAATCTTCATGGCCGAGTGGTTAGTGCATTGACTGCCACCCCGAAGGTTCGGCATGTTGCATGACACGATGTATGAATGTTGAGGAATCGAGAGGAGTATGTATGAGAAAGAACAGTGTGGCGGTCCATTATTTCTACTTACCCCTTCGGCAAGACGGCGCGGCGTGATGGTTAGTTAGTTATGTCTTTTGAGAAAATAAACTGATTTTATTTGATTTTTTTGTTTTATATATTATATAATAT
The DNA here is from genome assembly GCA_022606425.2 of Lepidostoma basale. Taxonomy (NCBI): domain Eukaryota; kingdom Metazoa; phylum Arthropoda; class Insecta; order Trichoptera; family Lepidostomatidae; genus Lepidostoma; species Lepidostoma basale. The sequence continues at coordinate 2,013,312 of JAHDVF020000333.1, read as the reverse complement.
AATATATTATACTTTCCATACCACACTCTCTTTTTAAACAAATTTAAATGAAATATAAACATGTTTCGGACTATCCAGACCTTCCTCAGTGATATTATGTAGATATTAAAAATATTATAAAATTGTTAACAAATATGGTCAGTTTTGACAGATGTTATAAAGATTTATTTTGGTACGTTAATTTGCTATTGTTTAATTTGGAACACCGTATTTAACTTACCATTTTGTTTATTTCTTATCGCGACAGTTGTTTCGCCAATTGATGTTGGCATCATCAGGTATTACAATACAACTCAACAACAGTTTTATTGTAACACATGATGATGCCAACATTGGTTGACGAAACAGTTATTGCGACGATTTTATTTGATTTAATATTCAAAAGTAGGTAATAATGTCTTGCACCATCAATGTTTTGCCTCTCCCCTGAAGTTTTTACGTGAGTTCCTATCCACACATCAACATGCCAAATGTCTTCGGAAGTACACGCCCTCATCCTATCATTATGTCCTAAGGTCGTCCTTATGTTTTTTTAACTGCAGATGATTGTTTTTATTGCCTCTGACCAAATGCCACCATAATAATATGGCCGCGAGCACCCATTCATTTAATACACGAAATTGAATTATAAACACCCTGTTGGTATGAGCGTGATCTAGATGATATTTTTGTTTTATTTTTTTTTATAAATTGTACTGAATATATTTAATTAAATATCGTGAGTCTTTCTATTTTCGAACCACCCATTTGTAATACAGAAAAAAACTTCCGATATTTTTTTTAAATGAGGACAATATGAACTGTTTAATTTGGAACACTGTATTTAACATCACAATTTATTTATTTATTATAATTTCTTATCGTGGCAGCTGTTTCGCCAACTAATATTGGCATCATCAAATATTACAATAAAACTCAAAACAGTTTTATTGTAACACATGATGATGCCAAGATTGGTTGACGAAACTGCTATTGCGACAAGATATTTAATAAATAAATTTTGATCTTATATCAAAGTTGTGTAAATGTTGAAGTATCTAAGTATATAGTGTTTCCGCCAAAACAATGGATTATCTAAATGGAAAAATGATTTTTTTAATTTTTAAAATATTTTGTTTTTTTTATATTACATGTTTCGATTTGCTGGAAATTTCAATAATTGAATTTAAAGGTAATTTTGAGAAAGGCAATATAAAACACCACGATCAGAGAAATGCGTCATACCCAGGACGTAGTCACCTTTGGGAGACATGGAAGTTATAAGATATTGGAAAGACCACGTAGAAATAATGGACGCCCAAAGACTACCTTGGCATAATCCTTACATGGGAAACCAGAGGGAAGAAGGATGCCTGGAAGGCTCCTGAAAATATAGAAAGAAAGATGGGACAACGCAAGAGGCGGTAAACTATGCACAAATAGGCTCTAGCGGCCTCCGACCGAAATATAAGAAGAAGAAGAACAAGAATTTAAATACACTATTATCACTACATTCGCATTTTCTCGTACCAACAACAAAATAATATATATTTTTTTTACGAATTTGTAATGAATTAAAACGCAGTTTTTCCACTTTTTAGTTTCTAAGGCTTTACACCTTCATCAAAAAATAAACTAAGAAGTGAAAAAACAGTGTTTTAATTCATAAAAATACATCATTATGGAATTCCACAGTGTTAACTTCGGACGTTTACCTAAAAAAAAGACTGGTGATGGACGATGTTTAAATTTATTTTACAATCTTCAATATGAGTAGAAAATAGCTCATTATTATGAAGAAGGAATCTGGTCGGGTCTAGGCTTGAACTCAAGTCCGCTGGATCAGAAGCCAAGCGTTCTGTTACCTAGACCACCACCCGATTGTTATCCTATCATATTGGTACAATTGTTATCGGCATGGAATCACTAATGACCACCAATCTCTCTATTTACCATCATTAGGCACCTACCTGGCATTAGGTGCACCCCAAACAAGATTTATATCTTGCGGCTTCCGATTTGTCAACAGTCATCTAAATCAATTTCAAATTAAGAACTCTCGATTTCCCGCCAACTGCCTGTTTCTCTTGATCTATTTTGCTGTTCCCATTGACCCTTGTTATAAAAATCCAGGTAGGTATACCTGTATATTGCTTTGTTTGTTTTTTATTTATTTTAAAACAGCATGGTCAAATTTCGAGAAGTGTAAATATTTTTCTTTATCATAATTAGAATTAATATCTCTTCTTCTTCTAATTTTTTGTGTAAGCTCAGTGGGCTGTCTCTTAAGAGGAATTGGCCTGCTGCGAAGTCGACTCCCAGCTGGTCGATCCATCTCTTTGGTAATCTGCTCGGGGGTCACCAACCATGGGGCTGGTCGTGTAAGACAATGAAGGGGAGTCTGGATGGACCCATTCTCCTCACATGCGCATACCAGTATCTTCTCCTTTGCCTTCCCCACCTAATGACATCCTCGACCTCGCATATCTCTCTTATCCGTGTATTCCTTATCCTCTCTTGCAGTGTCTTGCCAGATATATTTCTGAGCGTCTTCATTTCTGACACTCTGAGCGCGTTTTTTTTTTTATTGTTGTGTCCGCCCTGCACTCGATCTCATTCATGTCATGATAGGTCGCACACAAATCTTATAAATTCTAACTTTGTTGCTGAAATTCACGTCGGGGTTTTTCCAAATTAATATATATTACGAGTACAATATCCTTATACTTATAATATATCATCATTGATTTTAGAACAGTTTTTCTTTTTTTTACATATTAAATGAAGCATATAATTAACTTCCCAGATAGCAATTATTATATAATATATTAATAATATAATACATAAAATATATTATTTAATACTTAATTGATTTGATCATCCCACGTTTTCCTCGGCCTTCCTCTAGTTCACGTTCAGTTTACATCGTTGACATATACTTTCTTTATCAGTATTTTTTCATGAATCCTTTTCATGTGTCCAAACCATCTTGTATTATTTCATTATTTTTTTCATAACACTTTCATTCGTACATATACGAGTACGAGTACAGATTCATTGGACATTAACCTAAGAGATCTCATTTCTTCTGCAATTATTCTACTCTCATTCATCTTTCCCCAGTCTCATGCTGCATTTCCGTACATAAGGGTCGGTACAAGAACAACATTGTGCTCAGTCATCTTAACTTTGCTTCATCAGTACGAAAAATGTCGATAATACGATCTTCAGCAGTTTGATTAGTCTATTCAGTGATTGAGAGATAAAACATAATATATTGACACTGTCAAGATATATGAAACATAACAATGATGCTTAATGAGAATGTAGAGCGAAATGAGGAATTGACTTAATTTTTTTTATTCAATTTTTATTTATTTAATTTTATGTATTTTTTTATTTGACAATCGCGGGCGTAACAGCAAGGTATCGCCTTGTACGAGTACATACTCGTATGTAATAAAACTACTAGAAGTTTTAATCAAATTAAAATTCACGTATTTATGAAATCGCAAATTATTGTTTTAGGAAATAAAACAAGGGTTGGGCAACCGTACACGCCGAGGGAGGGTTCGGAGAATGGAATAAGGGTGCGGGGTGGAGGTGGAAGTGGAGGGATGTGGCACCTGTTGGCATCGGAGATAATGACACGAGGCAGGGGAAGCATAAACACGAACGCGTCAAAGTTTGACAACAAAAAAGCACTATTAAAATCTTACAATTTTACTGCTTCAACCTTTTTAAAGTCTGCGGGGTGGCAATTCTCAAATTCTATAATAATAACATACACAAAATTAATGGTGTAAAACCTATTTAGAGACAACATGTATCAAGATTTTTTATTTACAGATATCATTTCATTTAATTTATTTACTTAAACATATCAAAAACATTACATAATTGGATACATCGTGGCACGATCAAATATTAAATGTCGGCCACGTGAGAGTCGGAAAATGTGACGTGCGTGCATGACATATGTATGAATTTTCTTATGTTATTTTATGCATGTGTTTTAAAGGCCATTTTTCTAGTAGTTATTTATCTTCTGTCTACCGCATTTAATCTACTTTTATCATTTTGTAGCCAGTTCCATGCCCTACCTTTATGTATACCCGTTGGTACATCAGCACTGTTATGCACTGGCAAATATTTTTTTAATTCTTTTCGAATAGTTCAGACAATAATCATAATATAAATAGGCAAAAATCCGGATGGCATAAAAAAAGAGAATATTATTAATACAAGAGAGTGAGAGAGAAATACTTCGAGGGTTCTTATGCGCATGCCTGTGAACTAGCGACAGAGAAAAACTTTTATTATTCGATTTATAGTGCGCATGCTTGGTAACGTTATTTTGATTTTTTATTTTTAAAAACAAGTTAATTGAAATTTTTGAAACGGGTTTGAAAATATATATTCATATTAAAAGTTAAAACTTATTACTGATTCAAGGTTTTTAAGAGTAGACAATGTCGTGAAGTGAACGAAGAAAGTGTCGAAGAAAAGCCGTTCGAGGAGCGCTAACCTCAAATTAATTATTAGGTGTTGACAAATATAAATAAAGGGGCGAAAATTTGTAATGCACATAGTTTGTATTATAAAGATATCATCATCATCATCATCAGCCGTCTGTCATCCACTGCTGAATGTAGGCCTCTCCCAAAGCACGCCACCGCCCCCTATCCATTGCCGCTCCCATCCATCCATGTCCAGCAATCCTCTTCAGATCGTCGGTCCAGCGGGCAGGGGGACGTCCAACTCGAAGAATCCTATACGCGGTCTCCACTCCAGAACCCGTCTTCCCCATCGGCTGTTGGTTCTCGCTACTTCAGGCCGCTTATCCGCGTAGCCACCTCAGTCACCTTAATTTGTTATCGAATAAATTCGTTTCTAAATCTGTTCCTCAAGGTTATTCCAAGCATGGCTTTTTCCATGGAGTGCTGGGCGACCTTAAATCTGTAGACTAGACCTTTTGTCAGTGTCCACGTCTCGGCTCCGTACGTCATGTGCAAAACGCACTGGTTGAAGACTTTAGTCTTGAGGCATTGAGGTATTTTGGAAGTGAGAACATGACGTATTTTTCCAAAGGCCACCCAACCCAACTGGATTCTTTGGTCGGCATCTTCCTCGAAATTGTGAGAAATATTTATTTATTATAATAATGTCATAAATCTCTCTAAAAGCTGATCTTGCTCCATTCGATATTTCAAAAATGTTGAATTTGGTTTATATAATAGTACATCATTGAATATTACACAGGTTGCAACCAGTAGAATGTAACAATAAAAATTATGGAATTGGATCCCAGTGCCCTAGTCATAAAAGAGCGGGAAATGAACTTTAAAGAACGATTTTATAGTCAAAGTTTTTGTTCATCCCGATGACGTTTGTGACTCTTATCCTTCCGTCCATCAACTGTCTACCTCCCTCTCACCTGTTGCTATTGAACTGTAAAACAAGGACACCGAATCGTTTCGACGTAATTAAATACTACATTTTAGTCATTTATGTGGCCGTATATTAAACGGCCGTTTAACTTCGCGAGATTTGGCCCAACGGGAGCCCGCCACGACGGGGTATTATTATGTTTATTACGGCACCTACTTATCTATACAATTTTACGACTATAGCACGACTTTCAAGTAAAAATTAGGGCGCAGATGTAATCGGTACTTAAATGGTAACACATTCCTCACAAAATTACTTCAGATTAATTATATGATTCCATTTATCGTTGCTGAATAAATACGAAACTTCTTCTTTTTTAATTCTTTTAGATCTTTGGTCTGTTCCTCTAGTGAGGCTGACCTCACTTCTAATGTTGACTCCCAGCTATCTCTCCATCTCTTTAGTGGTCTTCCGGGAAGACGGTAGCTAACAGGAATCCAATGCACCACAACGTGTGGGATTCTGAAGGGATCCATCCTCTACACGTGCGCACTCCAGTGTCTTCTGCGTTGTCGACCAATCTGACAATATCTTCCACCTTGCAGATTTCGCGTATAACCGTATTCCTCAGCCTATTTCGAATCTCTCTCCCTCTGGTTTCAATCCTGGGATTGGTTTTTCAGCAATTTCCTCTATTCTTCTCTTCCATTCTTCCCTGTCTTGTGCGGCTCTTTTGAAATCTGCGTATGATGAGCAGCGCACGTCCACCAACAGGTCCTCCAGGTACTCTCGGCGTGGGCGTCCCTTAGAGTTTGTCCCCTCGGTCATACCCTCCATTGTGGCATGCAAGAGGCCTTCTTGAATATACGAAATATTCGAATATACGAAACTCATTAAGTATACCATGTATAGTTTGCGATTAATATAATTTCGTTTTTTATACACATGTGGTTTTTCAATCATGGACCTCATAGTGTGGATGATTTAGTTTGGTCGATGACGACTTATCTCGTTCGGGAATTTGAAGAACTCTTGCCTAGATATTGGAGAACTCTTCTTCCTCCTAGCTTCGTCCCATTTACTTGGGGTCAACTCATCTTGTATGGCGTCTCCAGTACTGTCTGTCCTGGATGGTGTCTGGTGGGATCCGGTCTCTTATGAGACTCCTTTTAAAAGCCTAATCCACTACTTAGGTCTACCACGTCTTCTGGATCGCTGGTCCATTTCCATCACCATCGTTTTTGATTTTCCACACCAGATTTTGGACAACTCGTGTTTTAGTTAACAATCGTCCCCTTGTTTTTTTATGATTATATTTGATAAACGTTTGAACTGTATTTCTAAAATCCAATATGCATGGGATGTTCTAATATAGATACCAGAGTAGCAACATGACATCACCTCCGGGAAAATGTTTTTTAGTTAAATAAATTACCTAGATCAATTATAAGTACACACAATTGTAAGCACACTGGTCTTTCTCGTATTAAGGGACCATATGACGTCACGCTGAAAATGTTTGACTGTTTTCTTTACCAAAATTCTGCGAACGCTGTCCACCTCATTTATTCGTATCAGGCTTAAACGTATATAACCTTTGAATACATTCTAAAAAGAGTTAATTCTTCATGAAAGAGTGGCTCTATACTTCTTCTTATTGAATTGGTTTGAAATCTCAGTCTTGATGCACCGTCAACATTGATTTTATTTCCCAGTATTCAAAACCAATATCTAGTGTTGCTAATGGGAAGTGCACTCAAGTTCCTAAACTGATATGATGAAAATAAACGCATTTTAAAAATAAATATTTGTAATGAATATCAAATGCATATTTTTAAGGAGCTTTCTCACCATCTTTTGAAACTTTTTTTTTTAAACAAAATGGGGGTGTGGTGTCTACATTACCAAAGGAAATCTCGCAATTTTGTTTTTGTTTGACTATAGTATGTACTAAAATGAAAGATCTAAAGAAGAAAGAAGAAAAAAGAAGGATCTATGAAAGCTGTAAAATATATAACTTAATATCAGTTATACTTATACCTGAAGTTTAAGTACATCTCCGAAATGTGTAAAAATTGGCTTTACGCGGTGTAAATTTTCTTTCCTAATTACCGGTGAAATTTCAGTGTTAACGCCTTAAGCTTGAATTAAACATGCCTGATTTTATTAATAACCAATTATTATTTCGCCCTGTGTCTGCGGTTATGTTTTTTATACATTGTAATCGCATCCTAATTAGATTATGTGGTTGAATAACGTCCGCGGTCATTACTTGGAGACCCCTGGCGGCCATCGCGTGTCACGTGCGAGAGGGCTATAAATACACTGGAGCAGAAGAAAGAATAAATAATACAAGAAGTGCAAGGTGCATCTGTCGCGTGCCACGGTGCCAGGGGTACACAACCAGCGCTTACGTTTATTTTCTGTATTTTTAATCACTTTTCTGTATTTTTACTATTGACGAAAATCTTTCACCAAATTTAACCTTCGTTTAATTAAACCCTTCATTTTAAGGTGTAGCAAATTTTCTATAAATCGAAAAATATCTAAATGTGCTATAGAATATTTTAAATTATATTTCCCATTGTTTTGGAAAAATCGTTATATACATCAATCGTTATATCACAAATTATGTTATTTATTATTCTTCATGAGATTGTCGCGTCAGCTGTTTCGCCAACCTGTGTTGGCATCATCAACACTCGATAATGTCAACACATGATAATAAACGTAGATTTGAAAGAAAGAAAAAAAAAACAAGAGGTTAAAATCTATAATTTAAGGTTAAAATTCTTTATTTAATAATCTTAATCATTTCACAGGAATCCAATTAAATTTGTATTAAATTTAATCATTTTAATTTTATTAATTCAAAGTAAATTTGAACGAAAGAGTAAGATCTGTAAACTGTATGAACGGCGGAAAAGCTGTTGGTTATGACTGTGTCACCTTGAAGTTTATTTAAAACAGTGGGCCGGTGGTTTCAGTGTGGCTATATAGACTATTTAACTTGTGTTTAGAGGAAGGATATACGCCGCTCGACTGGAGGAGGGCTGTTATCGTGCCTCTATATAAGAGAAAGGGGTCTTATGTGGACTGTGGAAATCACCGGCCAATAAGTCTGTAAAGCGCCGTTAATAAACTCTACGGTCGAATTTTAATAGAAAGAGTAAAAAATTCGACGACTGAACGAGTGTGGGATGTACAAGGCACATTTATGCCCGGAAGAGGATGTTAAGTATGGATCAGATTTTTGCACTTCGAACGCTTACGGATAAGTTTATGGCCAAAAAGCGTAAGCTTTTCTGTGCGTTTGTCGATTTGCAAAAGGCCTATCGAGTGAATAAATCAAAAATTTGATAATGCCTTAGACAGGCTAAACATGTCATTTACATAAAATATAATAAAGCTTCTCGTAAACACACGTTTTCATACGTATTAATGCGGCTTAGAAGTACCTCTTATTCTGTACTCTCTATCCTGTGCGCCTCTCATACATCTTCTTTCCCCGAATTAGTTCACGGTCTCCACGTCAAGACTGCTTGACCATCTCTCTATTTCTTGTCTGGTGACATGTCCTGCCCGTTTCCAGTTCACGGAATACTTCTTATTTTTCTCCCGATGGCGCCAACGCTCATCTCGAGCCTTGGCCTCCGTCAAATTTCGCCTTCAGCAGTCATTGTCCTCAGCAGTCGTCCTCCAGTTCAACACTCGAAGAAGTTGTTGTCGGGATACATAGATAATACGCTATTAAATAGAGTAAGGATCATCGTACTCGTTTAAAAAGCGCATTAGGTTTGCCACTGCGGTGTACTAGGCCTGAAAGCAGTTGATAGACCGCGACAAATTAACCGGTGCAGCCTGCATACTGATGCTCCACTCTTTTCTTATGCGCGCAGAACCACTCGAGGGGCAGATTTAATTAATTACGGTGGATTCGTTTCATACTAACAAGGCACATTTGACCGGCCGCCGCTAACGAACGTTTACATCGGTTCACCGAGCATTTTCATATGAAAATCTGAGGCATCCGTCGGCACGGCATATCAAACGCTCCGTCCAATTATAATGTTCGATAGCTTTAACTTATTCTTATTCGCGTTTTTCATATTTCACGCGTTGCATTCGGACGGTCTTAACTTGATATATTTTCATTCCTCCGAGTGTCAACATTAACACTCGCTAGTTTATATATTTTAAAGACACCGCGAACCCCGGGCAATGTGGCACATATTACTTAGTGCCATAGCAGATAGAGAGAGGACGAATGGCGAGCTTCCAGCTCCATAAAACTGGATACACCCAGCTAAGGGAAGGTAACTCCGACACAAAATCCTCCAGAGAAGGCAAGGGGATACCACTCTGGATATTTTTCCCCAGCTCATCACTATGAGGGTGATAGTCAACGTTGGGGAGACCTAACAGGACACAGAAAGAAGAAGAAGTTTATATCTCGGGCCATGGAAAGATCCATGTTGGGTATCTCGCTTCTAAAGACCCTACACACGTCCAGACACAACTATCCTATCCGACCAATTGTTCCCGTACATCATGTCGACGCCTTTCCTACACACGTCCCGACACGACTGCCCTACCCAACCAAATGCGTCATTTTTATCTTCAACATCCCATAAACAGCGGCACTATTTCAACATTCAAGTAATTCGACCATGGCCACTTTTTCCGCATCCATGTTTAATGAAATGAAATTGAAAATTGAGACTGAAAGGTCAATTGGGTGGTGAAGTCGGGACGACTTCACCTCCACACGTTCCGACCCGACAGAGAGAACGGTGGGGGTTGGGGCGATCTGTGTATGATAGAGTGTCGAATGAAAATACTCGTATAAGCAGTGAATGCGGTGCGAATGATGGTGTTATGAACTAAAACAATGAAAGGATCACTAAGATGGTTTGGACACATGGAAAGAATGAATGAAGAAAGAATAGTATATAAAGTACATGCTAACGATGTAAATGGAACTTGTAATAGAGGAAGACCCAGAAAAACGTGGCACGATCAAATATATTAAATATTGAATGCCGGCCACGTGAGGAGTCAGAGAAATCGACACGATGTGTGAATGTTGAGTAAGCGAGAGAAATGTGCCAGGAAATATATATATTTTTTAAATTTATTTTGTGGATGTTGGATGATTGAAGTGTGCGCGGGAGAGGCCTATTGGTGGCGATGAAGTTCTCAACCCATCACACCGCGTCTCCCGCGGGGGCGAAAAGTGAAGGATGTAGTGCCGCATCGGTTAAAGTGTGGCAGTCCATTCTTTCTGCCTGCCCCCTCTGGGAGACGGCGTGATAGTAAGTTAGTAAGTTAATAGGGAGTTTTACATCATTGTTAAAAAAAAAACAATAAATAACATATTTTAGATTAATCAAAAAAGGTAGTCTGTTTTAAGAGTGCATATAATTTCATATATCTCACGGAACTCTGAATAAAACCCGGAAAAGCCATTTGTCAACTTCACATTAATCGCAACTCTCGACATAATATGTGTAATGGGGTCCATTCATCGAACTTAATAACATATATTTAACATCGGAAGTACACCCGCGTAATAAAGACGTAACAGGGTTTACAAATCGCCTTTCATTTGTCATATTTATTACGCACTATCAATCTTAAGCGGGTAGGTACTCGGGTAGGTACTTAGACACTGCACCTACCTGTGCGCTGATTCTATCGTTATGCTTAACATTCATCTTTCCGTGACCACTACACTTCTTTTTTTTAGATCTAAATTTGTTAAATTTTATTTGTGCTAGTTTACTCTTATTTATAACCAAAATTTTATAAGTAAATCGATTTTTTTTTGCAATAATTTTGGTTAGTTTTTATCGTTCTCCCGATGATGAAGGTGTAAAGCCTTCGAAACAAGTCGAGAAAAATAAATTCAAATATGGAAAAAAAACACTGTTTTAATTCATAAAAAATTCGTCATTAAGGAATTCTACAATGTTAACGCCTTAAGTTTATCTAAAATTTATAAGTAAATCATTAAACATGTATAAATTAAATAATAACAAATATATTTAAAAGTAAATTATAATATTAACGTGAACGTTTAATTAGTTTTAAACAGATTTTTATTTACATTACATAAAAGTATAAATATTGGTGACACATTTATTTCGCCTTGCGAGGACATTCTCAAACTAAAAAACGTTTTTAGTTTGAGAATGGGTTCATAAGGCAAAACATATTAGTCACTAATATTTATATTTTTTTATAAATAAAAATCTCTAAACTATCGTATGGAGCACTTAATTTGTGACGTGGCGTTATTAAATATAATATTAATACACTTTTAATTGGACGATCAAAGTGTGCGGGCGAGATTGGCCATCACACCGCGTCTCCCGCGGAGGCGAAACGTGAAGAATGGAGTGCCGCATCGGTTAAAGTGTGGCAGTCCATTCTGTCCGCCTACCCCTTCGGAGAGACGGCGTGATGGTTAGTTAGTTAGTTTATTTGTTTTTACACCACTTTATTTTAAAATAAAATAATAATACACTTTTAGCCTTTGTATCTAAACCACTTTATTTGATTACACCAACCGGTTTCGCTCCCGCCGAAGCTTCCCTGACGAAGCTTCCCTGACGAAGCTCCGGCGGGAGAGAAACCGGTTAGTGTTATCAAATAAAGTGGTTTAGATACGAATACTAAAAGCGTATTATTATTTTATTTTAAAATGTCACACCACAAATTAAGTGCTTCATACGAAAACTTTATTATTAAACAATCAACCGGTTTCGCTCCCGCCGAAGCTTCGTCAGGGTTACCAAAAACACTGTCAGTGTCATATTTTGAATAGGTGGATTTTTAAGTAAATTTAAGCTCTTAAGTTTCGAGTAGGTGTCGTGTAATATATCTGATTGTTTTTCTTTTGTTATTTATCTGACATATTGTATTTCGAAGGTAGAATACTTTCACCATATTATTTAATATAACACAATTTTACTATACAATATTCAAGATATAATTATGAGTTGAAATTATGGGTTAGATAATTATAAATTTTACACAAATTGCACATAGTGGTTCGTTTATTTACTTTTAATTACTAATATTATATATTATAGATGCACAGATTTATTCCGAGCTTTACTTGAAACCCGATAAGGTGTTTATTCACACAGCAAAACTGAACCGGAATTATAAATATTTTTTTAATTAAGTCATGATTTAATTATATTAATTTGTAAAGTATATAATGCGAGACGAGTAAATATATCTTCTTCTACTTCTTTTAGATGATTCAATTCCAACTCCATTATATTTTGCTGATCAAAATATAATGGAGTTCTAGTCCCGACCCTTATGTATGGAAGTGAAGCTTGGAGTTGGCAGAAGAAGGATTAAAGTAGGATAAATCCCGTAGAAATGAGGTCACTTAAAAGTATGAGCGGAAAAACAATGTATAATATTATAGAATATCTAATGATGAAGTAAGAAAGGAATGTAAGGCGGATGAATGCGTGATAAATAAAATTGAGAAAGGATCACTTAGATGGTTTGGACATATGGAACGAATGGATAAAGAAAGAATGGTTAAAATGATATATACAAGTAGTGTGAATGGGAAGAGAAGTCGAGGAAGGGCGAGAAAGGTCAAGGAAGACATGGCATGACCAAATTAATTAATTACTGAAAGGCTGCCATGTTCGAAGTAGGAACAATCGACGAGCGTGCATGTCACGATGTGTGAATGTAGAAGAGGCGCGAGAATTATGTCAGGATAGAACAATGTGGCGATCCATCCTCTTTGCCTACACCTCCGGGGAAACGGCGTTACGGTTAGTTAGTTAGTTAGTTAAATATAATATATTGCGCTTATATGAATATGCATTTGAACGGCCGTAACGTTGACAGGGTGGAGAAATTTAAATACCTCGGCAGCATACTAACGCAATCTATTGACCCAGATGTAGAGATTAAATGTAGAATGAAGACAGCAAAAGCTACATTTGATAAAATTAATTCACTCTTCTGCAATGATAACATAAATTTGAAACTCCGCCAGAGAATGATCAAATGCTATGTGTGGTCTGTTTTGTTGTATGGATGTGAAACGTGAACCTTAAAAGTCAACTCCATGAACATACTCGAAGCATTTGGAATGATGACGGTCCAGAGTAAATGGACCTTATTGCTTTTTTTCAGGTTTATAATTCTATTCTATTTTCGAAAGATGATTTGCATTATCCATAGTGTATTTGTTTTTAAAACTTACAATATTTATTTCAGGTCTCTCCAAGTTTGGGCTGAAACAGGGCGTACCCACAGCGACGTCCTGAAAGACCAGAGGTCCGAAGAGGGAGGCTGTGGTCTTGGAGGTCCGCTGAGATACCCAAACGCCATTATTTTCTGGTTGTACTGTCAACAGGTATTTTTTTTTTAAATCGTCCATCTCACAAATATTATGTAAGTTAAGTAGATAAGCTTATCACCTTGCTAAGCACTTGGATGAAGCCTTATCCATAATAATTATCTAAAGATGCTTTTATCAAAATAACATTATATCTTAATTAACTAACCATCGCGCCGTCTTTCCGAAGGAGTAGCCAGAAAATGGAACCTCCTCACTGTTCTTTCCTGACATACTACTCCTGCTAACTCAACATAAATACATCGTGTCATGCACGCACGACGATTTCTCCGACTCTTCTCGTGGCCGACATTTAATATTTAATTGATTCGATGGAGCCACGTTTTACTATGTCTTATTTTCCTCTATTTCTAGTTCCGTTTACGTCGTTTATCATATAAGTATCGTAAATCCTGAATAATTGGAACCTGGTTAATTGGCAAAACTGGCAGAAAAGTTCCGGTCTCACCCCCTTGGAGCACTAAAACCTCTTTAATTGGAAAAAAGAAACCTGTTTAATTGAACTCGACATTCTGGCCCTAAACCTCTTTAATTGAATAGCACTGCCTTCTCGACCTCTGTAATTGGCCGGAGAGTACCTCTGTAATTGGAGAGCAATACCTCCTTGATTTTTGTAAACTGATGTCACCTCAGTATTTTTTCTGTACACATAGAAGGTGGTCCATTTTAGATGGCAATGTTTCACAAACGCAAATAAAACGGCCTTGATTTGAGCTCGAAATTTAAACTAATCCAAGAATTTGACGCCAGTAAATCTCGCGAAGAGTTTTGCAACATTTTTAGCGTGTGAAACAGGCCCATATAACCAAAGCACAATCCAATTAAATGAAATACATGAAAAATACAAAAACATGAAAAACTAGATAATTGAAAAACCTGGTTAATTGACTATCGTAGACCTGGTCCCTTGAAATGCAATTTACGAGTATCGAGGTTCCACTGTATATACTTTGTATACCGTTATTTCTTCCTTTATTATTTCCATGTGTGCAAACTATCTTAATGGCCCTTTCATTATTATGTTGATGACACTTTCATTCGCACTGCATTTACATTTGACTCTCACTCTCATATACAGATTTACCACACATTTGTCTACGAATACTCATTTCTACTGAATTTTTTATACTTTCATCCTTTAATACTTAAATTCTATTCAAAATAATCGGTGCAAGATAATCCTCAAATCATTATATCCTTAAAATATTAATTCGTACAAATTATTGTTATGATTTTTTTTTTAAAACAAACGCTTTCTTGCACTTAAGACAAACATGTTTCTGAATGTGCATATCCTTCTTCACAGTTCAAATTTTTGCTGTGAGGAATGACGTTTACTATCCGAAACATAAAGTGTTATTAACTGTTATAAAAAATACGATATTTCTCAAAAATAATTCAATGAATTCATGTAAATCCACAACACAAGGTGATGGCGAACATCGACGAAAAAATACGTATTTTTTGCTTGTATTATATTAACTCATTCATTGTGAATCTGTTCGTAAAATTAAAAGAGAATAATTACATAGGGAAACGCATGTAAACGTTATTTTTTCTGATATTAATCAAAGCGAATTCGCATTTTTTACACCTGGTGGCAGCTCTACATAATTATCTACACGTATAGTAGATGAAAATAAGTAAAACGTTTTGTGTACGCTCATTGTAATTTAAGTTATTATCATGTCTCAATTATAATGGCGTATTTCTGTTAGGTGTGCCATTCACCCTAATCTACAATCGCATAATATTATTTCACGCATAATCTTTATACGCACTGCCAGTTTGATAATATGACAATCAATTTTATTTACTATTACATTTTTAAATTAAGTAATAATACGCTTATTTATTGTTTCTTGAACAATGATGTAAAACTCCATATAATGATTAATACGAATCAGTTTTCTAGAAGTTTTATTATATTTTATGGGAATGACATGTAATAAAACTTCTAGAAAACTGACGTTTTCATTCGTATTAATTAAACAATACACTTTTAATATTTATATCTAAACCACTTTATTTATTAACACCAACCGGTTTCGTTCCCGCCGGAGCTTCGTCAGGGTGAGAGAAGAAACAGAGAGAACAACAGTTTATTCTCTTACCCTGACGGAGATCCGGCGGGAGCGAAACCGATTGGTGTTAACTAATAAAGTGGTTTTGATACAAATATTAAAAGTGTATTATTATTTTATTTAATAATGTCACACCACAAATTAATTGCGTCATCTTCTTCTTCTTCTTCTTCCTCAGCCTATTACCGTCCACTCCTGCACCAAGGCCTCCTCCATTCGCTTCCATGTCACTCTGTCTTGTGCAGACTGCATCCAGGTTATTCCAACTTGTATGTTCAGATCATTCTTCCACCGTAGTTGCGGTCCCCCTGCACTTCTCTTTGCCGTCCACGCTCTCCATGTCAGTAGTCTTCTTGTCCATTTTTCATCTGAGCTTCTGGCTACGTGACCTGCCAACTGCCATTTTCACCGCCACCCAGTGGATGATGTCAGTGACCTTTGTTTTTTCTCTCACCGTATCGTTTCTGACACTGTCCCTTAGGCTTATTCCTAACATGGCTCTTTCCATGGCTTCACACTTCATACAAAAGTTTATTAAATGTTTCTTTCTTCTTCTTGTTATTCTTCTCCTATTGGAGGTTGAATATAGATGGTTACCCAACGTTTACCCAGCATAGGAGGCAGCGGCGCCCTTTCGTCAGCTTCGCTCATACATTCCCTAGGCCCGTTCCCTGTATGGATGGGGAATACAACATAACTGGGGAATACAATATTCCAATAATATAGCAAAAGGATCTCCTGGCCACATATCTTCCCCTTCTTCACGTGTCCTGCCGGGTCCCCATGACGTTTACGACCATATGGGAAAAAACTTCCCTGTCCTGGGCGGCGCGAAACAGCTCCCCCACAGTTCTGACGCAGATCCATTCTCGGACGTTTCGAAGCAGGAGAGCTGTCTTGTGCCGAACTCTCTGCAGCGTGGCCTGGCATCCCATTGTGTTTGCGTAAATAAAATGTATGTCCCGGATGGACGCGGACAGGCCTAGAAAGTGTACGAGCGAGGCTGACGAAAGGGTGCCGCTGCGCCCTATTACAGCCTCGGGTATGTGGTAGGAACCCTTCTGTGTTCTTCTCTTTTAAGCCCTCCATCGTCCCCTTCATGACAAGCTGAAGAACGGTGTATTTGGCCATATATACTCTAGTTTAATTTCTATTCACTTCTATGTCCCAATCTCACAAAATTTAAGATAGGCCGATTTAATGGCCTATCATGAAAATATTTCAGACGTGTGGGATGGGGAGAAAATCTGGAATGATGAAATTCGAAGGTTGGACAGTATCATGGCTATATCTACCCCTGATACAGCAGCTCTAAATAGGTATGTTGCACTGCAACTGAACCATTCTTGAAAGTTTTCTTGTCAGGATTTTCTTTTTCCTCCGACACTTCGTTTTCCGTTCATTCTTGGACAATCAGTTGCAGCACTTTGTATTCGCTTCGGAGTTCGCCATATGTTGTGATAGTGGAAGTTGCCTCAGGCATGAAGTATATATATTATTTTTAATTTTTATTTCTATCTTTATTTTTTCCCTTTGTGTAAATTTTTTTTTAAATATATCATTAGTGTATTGAAATTATGAACTGTAACGTTTTTGATTTTTAAATGATAAATTTTATGAAATACCAAAAAGTGGTGACGATAATAATAAAACAACTTATTTCAACGCAGATCTTACACATAACGACCGCTTTTCGAGTGATATGAACCGTAAACCATTTTTTCCCTGTCAGGGTATTCCGTGTTCTTGTTCAGCAAACACGGCAAAAATATTTATAATTTCTTAACTAGAAAAAATGTTACATATTATTTATGGGAAACACATTTTAATGAAGATAGCATCGGTGGAAAAGGAAGCAATCAGTTAAACAAATCAGACAATTCTCATGTTATACACTAAGAATTTGTTCGATTCATATTTAAGTGTTTGTACCATTAGATACCCTAAGAAACCCATTAGAATCTGAATAATGATTCATCAGATTCAATCTCACGTTAGCAATTAACTAACTAACTAACCATCAACTAGAGAGGATGGATCGCCACACTTTTCTATCTTGACATAATTCTCGCGCCTCTTCTACATTCACACACTGTGACATGTAAGCTCGTTGATTGTTCCTACTTAGAACATGATCGCCTTTCGGTAATTGATTTATTTGATTATGCCATGTCTTCCTTGGCCTTCCTCGACCTCTTTTTCCATTCACACCACTTGTATCTTTTTGACGCATTCATCCGCTTTATATTCCTTTCTTACTTCATCATTAGAAATTCTATCATACATTTTGTTTCGTACATTCTTCTTAGTGAACTCATTTCTAAGCATTTATCCTTCTTTCATCCTTCTTCTACCAACTCCAAGCTTCACTTCCATACATAAGGTTCGTCACTAGAACTCCATTATGCACTACCATCTTTGCTTCAATCGATATATTTCTATTTGCGGTAATGACTTTGAGTGCACCATTTATTTTGTTTCCAGCTCCAACCCTTCTTCCGATATCTTTCTTCATTTTTCCATGCCTTGTAAACATGCTTCCTAGATAAATAAATCCGGTAACTTGCTCTAATTTCTCACCGTTCGCACTTATGTCTCAATCCGTCATACATTCTTCCTTTTCAAAAACTTTAGTCTTTAACACGTTCATCCCAAGGTCATGCTTATAGCATACTTCTTACATTCTTGACACAAGGACTTGTGGGTCATCCATGCTGTCAGACATTTGAGGAACTTTTATTTGAAACTTTAATATGAAATATCTCTTTTCTTTTCACTGACTATACAAGAGCGAATAGTACTAACTGTAAAAACACAACAAAACCAAATTTTAATCTCTCACTAATAATAATATCAATCTTGATTTTTTTCTCGTTAAACTATTAAAATCGCCACTTTTCTCAGAAAGTGATATTGTTATCAGCCTGTTATTCTAGCGAATCAGAGAAAACAGTTTGCCTCATTAGGGATATCTCATTCGAAACATTTCTCATTCTATTGTGGAGTACCACAGGGTTCCAACCTTAGACCTCCCCTCTTAGCGTCTTTATAAATGCTGTTGAGAGCGTTATACAAATTTCACGATTTAATTTTTGTGTAGATGATTTAAATGGATGTTTTTTATAATTCTTATTCTTTCAGTTTCATGTCACTTCCCCCTAAAACACAAGTAAGAATAATTGATTCTAGATATCTAGAGTGATTTACCCTTGCCTTCTCTAGAAGATTTTATGTTAAGGTTGCTTTTTCTTAGCCGGATGAATCCAATTTTGTGGTCTTGGAAATTTGCCATTCGTTTACTCTCATTTGCTATGAGACTGATGGTAATAATTTTGGTTTGGGAGGTTTTGCCCTAATCACCACGCTGGGCAGGCCGGTTTGGTGATCGCAGAGTTTGCCTACTTGTTCCAGTGGCGCTGCTGCCCGTCACCGGTGTTCATTTGTACAAGTAGTTATCTAGATGGAGATTAATTGTACATGGATGGATGGGAGCGGCAATGGATAGGGGGCGGTGGCGTGTTTTGGGAGAGGCCTACGTTCAGCAGTGAATGACAGATGCCTGATGATGATGGTAATGCTAGTGGTCATATTGTCTGGGATTCGCAGGGTCAAAGAGACCACTCGTGGATGCTAGAGTTGGACTTGGCAGTAGTGTTGCTGATGTCATTACAGCATACCAGAGCATACCTCACGTAGCCCTGCTACACGATAGAACCTTGGTAATTCTACATTATTACTGTCAAAGGTTTCAGAGCCTTAGTAATCCCGCAATACATATTGTGATTGATTTTTTCAGGAGTTATTCCAACTGGAAATCTTATGGAAAGTTGCTTAATTGATTTATAATGTTATTAAACATGCAGTATGCTTAATACATATCACTTAATCAACACCTGTGGAATGTTTTTAGTGTTTCAGATATTGTAATTTCCATACTCCCCGCCAGTAAGTCAATGGGTATCACGATATGATGGATATCAACAATTTGGACAGGATGACTGGAATTTCTTTAGACGCGTTTTTTTCATTATTTTATTTGTTATGTTTATATTTATATTATATAATATATAAGACGTATTCAATTGACTGCATTCTGATAATTTCGTACATGTTCATGTTTGGTGTCGATATGTTTTTATTTTATTTAGGATAGAACCGTGTAAGTTCTCCTTCTCGACCAACAATTCGCAGATCGTTGCAGTATCATCACAACGCCAAGCACACTAGTGTTTTTTTCTGGCCTGGCTGGTTGTATACTTTATAATTGGCGTCAAATGACCTACTTTCTACAAATGTGGAAAGCAACCATAAAATACCATATAAAAGGACCAATTGGCATTCTAAGAACCAGCCAAGATGTATCTCTTTGCTGCAAACTAATCCCTTTATTACTAGCGATGAAGATGCTTCACTTCCATACACAAGGGTTTGGTTATGTAATACTTAAATACCCCACCTTTTAGACCTTTGGTCTGTTCATGTAGTCAGGCTGGCCTCTCTTGGGAAGTTGACTCCCAGCTATCCCTCCATCTCTTTGGTTGTCTTCCGGGGGACGGTATCCGACAGGATTCTGATGCGCCACAACGTGTGGGATTCTGGAGGGATCCTTCCACTGCATGTGCGCATTCAAGGATTTTCTGAAATTTTCCACTTTGCAGATTTCACGGATAGTCGTGTTCCTCACATTATCTTGAAGAGTCTTTCCTGCTGTTGTCCTCAGCGTCTGCATCTCTGTTACCCGCACTTTTTAATATGTTTTTATTAAATAGTGCATTAAACAAAGTTTTTCAATTTCCTAAGTAAATAACTATGGAATTCCACAGTGTTAATGCCTTAGCGTTCAATAAATACTTAAATATTCTATGACATAAAGAATAGTACTTTATTACTTTCTTGTGCCGTGAGGATTTTTTAAACACAATTGTGTATAAGCGATTTATCGTTTTTTATATTTTGTTAATAAATAATAATATCGCTTTTAGTTTTCGTGAGTCGGAACCGGAAGATACAATTAATTACCTTTCAATAAATGTGTCAACTGAAGTTTGTATTACGCAATGTTGAAAAAACGCTATTCCGGTATGCCTGACTTATTACACAGCGAACCGGAGTGACATTTGGAAAGGGTGAATTAAAAGAGGTGGATTGTACTCCAGTCTGGTTACATAACTCCACGCAAACAAAGAATGGCGTAAGAATAACGCCAGAAGATACCATTTTAAGGGCAAATAAGCTCGTAATAAAAAAGGTAAAGGAATTGCGCAATCAGACCTATGCATACTGCAAAGATACCTGTTAATTGAGAGTTTTTTTTGCATATTAAATCGTTAATATTATATAATATACGAGTACACAGAGCGAATCCTGTTTCATGCAAATATTAATTACGAAACTTTATTTTCATTTTGAAAAAGTAAAAAAATAATTTAAAATATGTGTTATAGTCTTTAGTTATACAAACTCGTATTAATTTTACGAAATAATTTTTTTTTTGTAAGCTTTTACGTTCATTCTCCACATTTTTAATTAAACAGTTATATGTGTTTTTTTAGATGTTTGTTTTTTAAACTGGCAACATTGTTTCTACAGACCGTCAATTTGACAGTTGACAGTTGATTTGTAGTCTGTTCTTTTTGCCATTTCACCCAGTAAAGCCAATATCATTGACATTAACTAAAAATGGCAAAACGTACTGACTACAAATCAACTGTCAACTGTCAAATTGACAGTCTGTAGAAACAATGATGCCAGTTTAAAAACCAAACCTCAAAAAAAAACTATGTATTCTACTGTTATTAAATGGATCTTAACGAAATGTGCGTTTAAAAATAAATTTATGTATTATATTTTTTAAATATGTATCATTATATTTAAAACAGCAATCGTTTTAATGTGAATTAAAGTTAACTTATCTTCTTGCGGTTTCTTTTAAGCTTGCTAGATTTTTAAGTATCATTAACCCCTTACTGCATTTTTTTTTTAATTTGTAAAAAATATATGATATGTAAAAGGTGAAAAAAATGACACGTATTTTTTTATTTTTCAAAAAAATATTTTTTTCCTATATAAAATACAAAAAAATATTTCTAGGTCTTCCCCCTTTTTATCCCTAGATTTTACACAATATTATCCATAATTGTATATAAAAGTGATCATTTTATTACTTACCTAATGAAAATAATAATAAACCAGTATAATATAATTATTTATAGCGTTTTACAAAAATAAAACTTTTGAATATCACGTTTGTACAGAAAATCATAAACCGACAGTTGAAAACAGTCGAACGCACATCTAGTACAACCAGAGACATCTAGCAAGAAGTTTGACAACTAGTAACGCGGATCGTAGATAAAACTTTAGTATTATTGCTAGAAGCAAGACATATTTTATTATTTTGTTGTTTTATATGGCTACAATTATTTTGGATCATATATGAGCCAGTATGCGGTAAGGGGTTAAGAAAATCATTTTTTTCTCTAATTCTCATTTCGTTCAATTTACTAATGTTTCGAAGGCATGACATAAGTGTTTTACCGACACTATAACCTCCAGTGTCGTTTATAAAGACTGCACAATGCCTGATTGATTCATTATTTGGATATTCTTTTGGCGTAATTATATCGGCAATTTTCTTTCAACACTGGCAACCTTGTTCGGGGAAAAACGAGTAATATGCATGTCGGTATTTAAACGATGTGGCTTCACCGTTACCGACAGCCGATGGATGTACCCATCGGAATACCTTCGCGTCCCGTCTACTGACTGAAGACTAGATGCACAGGAGATGTGGAGACGTACGTATGAACCGTTGACCTGTCCGCGACCTCTCATCGGGCGATAAGCTTAGCTTTCACCCGTTCCCGGATCTTGAATAACGACTATTTTCACTCACTGTTAAAGTTTATTACTATCAAATCGAAATAAGAAAGATCGGCGATGTCGAAGATGGTGTTCGATAGGGAAGACCGATGTGTTATTATTTTTTTTTTTTACTTGAATGGTCTCTATTAATATGTGGTTATTTAATCTATATATAGACAAGTGTATGAAAGAGCTGAAAAGGTTGGATGCAGGTGCCAAAATGAGCGGAGTGTCAATAAGCTGTATCTTGTATGCGGATGACGCTGTCCTACTTGCACACAACGAGCATGAACTACAAGTCCTGGTGAATAGTATGTATGAGGTATGCATGCGAAATGATCTGATGATGAATGTAAATAAGTCCAAATGAATCATTTTTGAAAAAGAAGAAATCATGACAGTCTGCAACATTAGCGTGAATGGTGAAAATTTGGAGCAAGTACATGAGTTCGTGTATTTGGGTAGTATGTTTACAAAAGATGGGCGAGTAGAGGGATATTGAAAGAAGGGATGGCGCAGGCAACAAAGTGAATGGTACGCTTAAAGCTTGTCATCGCAAACAAAAACCTATTCAAAAAAGCTAAAATGGCATTGCACAATGGTGTTCTTATACCGACCCTTATGTATGGAAGCAAAGCATGAAACTAGCAAAAGAAGGATGAAAGTAGAATAAATGCAGTAGAAATGAGATCTCTTAGACGAATGTGTGGATACTCTGTGTAGGTATGATAGAGTGTCGAGTGAAAATATAACAAGCGAATGCGGTGTGAATAATGGTGTTATGAACAAAATAATGAAAGGATCATTAAGATGGTTTGGACACATGGAAAGAATGAATGAAAAAATAATGGTAAAAAAAGTATATATTAACGATGTAAACGGAACTAGAAATGGAGGAAGACCGAGAAAAGCGTGGCACGATCAAATAAATCAAATATTGAATGTCGGCCACTTGAGGAGTCAGAGAAATCGACGCGCGTGCATGACACGATGTATGAATGTTGAGGAAGCGAAAGAAATACGTCAGGAAAGAAAAGTGTGGCAGTCCATTAGTTCTGCCTACCCCTTCGGAGAGACGGCGTGATGGTTAGTTAGTTAGTTAGTTATACCCACTCGTTAATTCGTATTCATTCTACATTGATGAGAATTTTTATTATTATAAGAACATCAGTAATCTACTTTTGGAATTACCACTTTTTAATAAAAAAATATTAAAATACACAACATGTTTCAGAGGATATCTCCATCTTCAGGTGTAAAAAATATAACAAAAATTAAACAAAGAAAGACTATGTTTGATGTGTTTTTGGGTAACACTGTGTGATAACTCCTTCTCGACCGACGTTTCGGAGATCGTTGCAGTCTCCATCTTCAGGGTAATGAATGTGATATGTGTTTTGTCTGCTAAGGTACTCCACCGTTGTACCATGCCGCCGGCAGTGTGTACGTGTGAGACAAAGAGTCCGTGCTAGGTTCCCCAAAATAGCTTGGCACAGGGGGCATTCCCAAGCGGTATGTCGCCGGCAGTGGGTTAAGACTAATAAAGAACGCATTTAAAATTCGATACAAAAATTCAAAATTAATAATTAAGTTGGGCTATTGGGCTATAGCCCAACTTAATTATTAATTTTGATTTTTTGTATCGAATTTTAAATGCGTTTTTTATTAGTCTTTCTTTGTTTAATAATTGTTATATTTTTTACACCTGAAGATGGAGGTATCCTCTGAAACATGTCGTGTATTTTAATATTTTTTATAAAAAAGTGGTCTAAACAATGTTTTTTTAATTCCAAAAGTAGATTACTATGGAATTCCACAGTGTTAATGCCTTAACTTTCAATAAGTTACAACAATAATCCGTGTATGAAAACATTATTTTTCAACCAATGCATATCGTGGATACAAGCACTAACCAATTATAAACCATTGCATGTAGTGGGCACAAGCAATAATCAATTAATTTGAATTCCTGAAATTATGGTCGTTCCAGGAACAGCAAATGGCGCTTCCCATTGTTTTACTGCCAGACATCAAGATGGATTCATTACTTTCAATTTCCCACGCATGTTATTACCCTATTTGATGTCAGTCACCAGTCCACGGGTCCACATACCGTCACGTGGACGGGTACCTACTAGGAATGGTTATATTATACATCTATACTGCAATCGATTTATCCTAATTCGACTATTTTCTCGAGTGACACAATTTTCAATCTTCTTCTCCGGTCTCAATCTAAAGATTGGTCTGCAGCAAGGCGACGCATCTCCTCTTCCACTCCGCTCGGTCCTCGGCAACTCTCTTCAACTCCGCATAAGAGGTGCAGCCCATATCTCGGCAAATCTGGTCTAGGTATTCCTGGCGAGGTCGTCCTATGCCAATCGATCCCTCGACCATTCCCTCCAATACATCATGCAGGAAACATTCGTGTCGCAACACATGACCAATCCATTGGCACGTTTTCATCGGTCTTCCTCTATTTCTTGTTCCATTTACATTATTCACTTATACTTTTTTACCATTCTTTCTTCATTCATTTTTTCCATGTGTCCAAATCATCTTATTGTTTCTTTCATTGTTTTGTTCATAAGTCTTTCATTCACTTCCTATGTTTTCATTCAACACTCAATCATACACAGATTTTCCACACATTCGTCTAATATATCTCATTTCTTCACGACCTTCGTGGCCGAGTGGTAAGTGCTTTGACTGCCACCCCGAAAGTTCCGGGTTGGATTCCACTCCAGTGTAATTGTCACACTGTCTTCGGTCTGGTGCAGAATTTACGTGACAATAAAATGACGGTAGATTAACTATACGAGTATATGATATGTTACGAGATTCAAAAATGATAGCTACACTCTTTACATCGATTTGCCTTGCGCTGTAATGATATAAAGAGCGATTCAACAAAATAGTAATAATAATTTCTTCTGCATTTGGACTTGGACTTGGATCTTCTGGCTTACAGAGGTTCAGCTCTAATGGCTATTCCTCTTACGTCTGTAGGAAACATTGTTGGAATGTGATTTGGTAGTTGTTTTATGATGGGGCTAAATTTATGCCCCGGAGTGTCCCTCCAAAAGAGGGCGAGGGTGGATTTAGGGTTTATGATAAAGTTTTACATTATTGTCAAGGAATGGAAGACCAGTTAGGGTTGAGATTATATTTATAAAAAGAGTCTGTTCCAGAGGGAAAGATAAAAGGAGCAGTGCCTGGATGGAGTTGTGGTAGGAGATAGCATCCTGCGGTGTATTTATTCTCCTTTATCTTACTGGAGTTCTGATCCCAACCCTAATGTATGGAAGCGAAGCATGGAGCTGGCAGAGGAAGGATGAGAGCAGAATAAATGCAGTAGAAATGAGGTCCCTAAGACGTATGTGTGGTAGAAGGATATACGACAGAATCTCAAATGCTGATATAAGAAAGGAATGTAGAGCGGAAGAAGGTATTATGAACAAAATTATGAAAGGATCGCGTCGTTGGTTCGGACATATGGAACGCATGGATGAAGAAAGAATGGTTAAGAAAGTATACGTTAATGATGCAAATGGGGTACGGAGTCGAGGCAGATCGAGAAAAACATGGCAAGACCAAATTAATCAAATTTTAAAGGTTGGTCGTGTTGGAAGTCGGAGGAATCGACGTGCGTGTATGACTCGTTGTATGAATATGGAGGAGGCTAGAGAGGTTTGCCAGGATAGAGTAGTGTGGCGGTACATTCTCTCTGCCTACCCCTGCGGGGAAACGGCGTGATGGTTTGTTTGTTTCATCTTACTGTTTTTTTTTTCGAATTGTCGATTTTTAAATATTCGCTTTCACATCCCTAGTAGCTACAGCAATTCCGATATATTATGCACCCGTGATGCCGTCAGTAGCCACCGCTATCGTCACCTATGATAAATAATGATCTTCCCAACTGCTCTGTCGTATTATGTTCCTGCCCATATCCAATGCGTTCACAAGTTTCGTATAAGTATTATTATTCGCGGGTCTAATGATTGTATGATTCTTGTGAATTTATTTAAATAATAACAATGCAACGTACGTACAAAAAATCGCGCTGACAAACAGATTACTCATACTCATTTATGGTATGAAGTGCTTACAGAATATACTCACATTTATACTCTGAAACGTTAGCTTGTAGTGACGTTAGCTCGAGTAGTTCTGTTTCTCAAAACGGTATCTGAAACAATATATTGTACGATCACGTGCGACATGATAAATCAATATGAATGATTAATTTATACCTATTAATATTTAAAAATATGTATTTAACTGTTTATTTATTTTTATTTTTTATG
This sequence comes from Lepidostoma basale, assembly GCA_022606425.2. NCBI lineage: Eukaryota > Metazoa > Arthropoda > Insecta > Trichoptera > Lepidostomatidae > Lepidostoma > Lepidostoma basale. The sequence goes on along the minus strand of JAHDVF020000333.1, from coordinate 1,986,283 downwards.
AATTTTTCCACTTTTGAGTTTATTTTTCTCGACATGTTTCGAAGGCTTACACCTTCATCATCGGGAAAACGATATAAACTCTTTTATAGTCTTGCACAGTGTTAACGCCTTAAGTTTATCTAAAATTTAACTGTTTAAATAAATAAATATCGTTATAAATATCACAATTGATTATATGCTGTCGCGACAGCTGTTTCGCTAACCGATGCTAGCAACGTAAGGTCTTACAATCAACTGATTGATTATAAGAGTTGATTAAAGAAGAAGGTGATTGTAAAACCGGACGATGCTAACATCGGTTAGCAAAACAGCTGTCGTAACGAAATATAATCAATTGTAATATTTATCACAAATTTATTTATTTAAACAGTTAATAATGTTGAAATATCAAAGTGTTTCCGCCAAAACAATGGATTATTTAAATTGATATTTATTACATATTCACTTTTTAGAACAGATATTTCGGATAGCTGACATCCTTCATCAGTGTAAAAAATTTAACAACACAAATTCACTGTAGAAAGATGACTTCTTCTTATTCTTTTCGAGATTCTATAGACACTATACAATATGTTAATACAGGATTCTCCTCCTGTGATGCTGAACTCCAGCTATCCCTCCATCGTTTTGAGGGTCTCTTTGGTGGACGCTGTCGATGTGGTATTCCATGCAGGGCCATGTATGGAATTCTTGTAGGATTCATTCTCTGGACATGTTGGTACCTACTAGTGCCGTTGACGTTGTCGTCCTCATCGTCACGGACCTCCGGGATTGTGGGCGGTCTTTCGATCACGCAGTCTTCCCAGCGTAGCGTTCTCATTTCCATTGTCTTATTTTGGTCTTGACAGTGTCCACTCTCACCTCAATGCCATATACAAGGATCGGTCGCACACAGTTCAGATTCGCACCTTGCTTAGACGCTTTCTTACCAAGTGTGTACCCCAGCTTGAAAGATGAAACCTCTGCAATGGTGTTATCAAAAATCAAATTATTACTTTTAATTTATTTGATATTTATGTTTGTGATTGCTTCTAAAATTATTTATAATATAATGTTTACCCTTTTTCTGGTTTATTTTTATTTTTTATTCAGTTTCGAACGAAACATAATAATGGAAGAGTAATTTGGGGCTTGCCAATTTTTTTCTTCTGTTTACATTCAATACAGACCATTCCTTGGAGAAAGCATTTATCGGAAACGTTATTTTTAAATTTCAATACCTTCGCCTGTGAAAAATAAATCGCGAACAAGAAAATACTTACTTACCCTTATTTAGAAAATAGAATATTTCCTAAAAAATAATGTTCTAAATTTAAAAAATAATAATCGTATTGATGAATTGTAAATTTAACATATCGAATACATTTTACAAACACTTTATTTAAAATATGAAAGTTGTTATTGGAAATTTCTTGGTAAGAAGTTCATTGTAAATAATGAAAACAAAAATCAAAATAATTAAAACTTATTTTTTATATATAGCTACTTTCCTTCCACTGCTTGGAAGCCATAAACGAAATTTTCGTAATTTTAGAGAGTTGATTAAAAAAAACAGAAAACTTTAAAAGTGCAAACACAACTTGATTCCTCTTCTTCTTCTTCTTTTTTTATGGCTTTTCACCGCTTGTGGGTGTTCTGGCCAATCTCAAGTAAGGGTAGTTGTGTAATACTAGTAGTGGGTTAAGGGATTAATCTATGGAAGATTGTTATATATACAAATTACATCTAGGGTTAGTATCTAATAATTATTTGTAAGTAGTAAGGAATATGTTACAGATTTATGTTATTAAGAGTCAGGAATTTTGTTAGTATTTTATACAGGTTTTTGTTAGATGAGGAGATGAGAGTGGACATGTTAGTAGCTAAGGGTATATTAAGGTCTATAAGGTCTGGAATAAAATTTGGGGATTGTACATTAAACGGGCAGTTGAAGAATATGTGGTCGAGATTTTCATCTTCGATGCCGCATTCACATATGGCAGAGTCTAGAATATGAATTTTGGTAAGATGCGTTCTGTGACAACAGTGACCAATGCGCGATTTCCGAAAGCAAGAGCGTCGATATCAAATAGCATAGTCACTTCGCAACGAGTGTCCGAAGACAATAAACAGAATTTTGATTTTGTATTGTTTATTTATAATATATTTTTATTATTATTTTGTTGAATCGCTCTTTACATCATGACTGCATGAGCCAAATCGATGTAAAGGGTATTATAGCTATCACAGCGATTCTCGTGATATGTGATAGGTAGCTAATCTATCACCATTTTATTGTCACGTGAATTCTACACCAGACCAAAGACAGTGTGACAATAATGAAAACAAAAAAAAAATTATACAAGATTTCTTTATTATTATATATTTAGTGTGCTTCTACTTGTGTTTATCGTCGACCGGTTTCGGCAGCTTGCTGCCATCTTCACGCTGCCCTCGCCAGGAATCGAACCCGGAACCATCGGGGTGGCAGTCAACGCACTTATCACTCGGCCACGAAGGTCATCTATATCTAAATATATCTAAATACAGTGTACATATTTAAAAAAAAAAGAATTATTTTATTCCTATTTTTACATAACGGACTTTCGGCTGTAACCGATACCCCCTCCCCCCGATAAGTTCGCTATATCGAGGTTTTACTGTACGCTTAACATATTTATTAAGTTTTGATTTTTGAAACTGGCAAAAGAAGGATGAAAGTAGAATAAATGCGCTAGAAATGAGATCTCTTAAACGAATGTGTGGATACTCAGTGTATGATAGAGTGTAGAATGAAAATATAATAAGTGAATGCGGTGCGAATGATGGTGTTATGAACAAAATAAAGAAACGATTATTAAGATGGTTTGGACATATGGAAAGAATGGATGAAGAGAGAATGGTAAAAAAATTATATGTTAACGATGTTAATGGAACCAAAAATAGAGGAAGACCGAGGAAAACGTGGCACGATCAAATAAATCAAATATTGAATGTCGGCCATGTGAGGAGCCAGAGAAATCGACGCGCGTGCATGACACGATGTATGAATATTTATTTATTTATTTATTTATACATGATACACAAATGAGACATTACAAACTAAAAACATTTAGGCGACTCATTTGGACACAAAACGGTGTTACAAAGATAAGATAAAACAACATGAGACCAAAAAATCATACATATCAGAAGGAATCCAAATATGTCGACGTCAGTGAGGCAGTATTCTTTCCAGAATTTGCAATATTTTTTTATGAATACTGCCTCACTGACGCTGAAAATGTCCAAATCCGAGATGATTAGATTCAGCGTCCGAATTGCTCTTCCTACTGGCATCACCAAAGGCAGGTTGGTTCTGCGTGACGGAGCAAAGAACAATTGATGTCGGCGCTGTCGCAGGTAGTAATCAGGAACAAAATGACCTATTTGCTCCAGAACATAGGGGTTCTCAATAGAGCCCCGAATGAGTTTGAAAAAATGTGTTGACAATAATCCTTCCCTCCTCAGTTGGAGGGAGTTATACCCCAGCATACCCAAGAGAAATGCCATTGGATAGAGCCAAAGATATACCCCGTACTCTCTCATGTAGAGGATTGAGGAAGCGAGAGAAATATGTCAGGAAAGAAAAGTGTGGCAGTTCATTCTTTCTGCCTACCCCTTCGGGGAGACGGCGTGATGGTTAGTTAGTTAGTTAGTTGGATTTTTTTTAATTTGCCGGCCCTCCGGGTCCCGTCATATGAACACCTCCTGACAGTTAAAAGGTTAAGTAAGGAAAAAAGCGTTGGCAGTCAGTGGGTGACGATGGCGGGTGATGTACCGCCGAAAAAATGCCGCGCAAATGGGACTATTTTCGCGATGATTCGTATGCAATCTGTGTAACTCGGTCCGCTGACGAGTGTGACATCCTCACGTCACGATGAAAAACATTGTTACTTCCCATTTGCCATTTATTCTTTGTTGAAGCAAACTTTAAAAAAAAAATCTTCAATATTCGCCATAACTTTGTGTAGCGGATGTTTAATGTTTATTATTTTATATACTTTGTATATACAACACACACACTTTATTAAAAAATTTAATTAAAAAACCAAATATGTTTCGGGCACACAAGCCCTTCATCAGTGATATTATTATTTAAATATTGAAAATATTTATTTTTTAATTTCACAAATATGGTTAGTTCACAAATGTGGTTAGTTTTAACAGATTTTTAAAAAAATTATATCTGTCAAAACTGACCAAAATTTTGAGTTTTTAAAAATATTTTTAATATTTATATAATATTACTGATGAAGGGTTTGTGTGTCCGATGCATGTTTGATTTTTAATTTTTGAATAAAGTATACAAAGTATTAAAAAAAAACAATTTAAAAAATTGTTTATAATCGCGTATTTCATGTTATTTAAATTTTTAACAGATTATTAGCCAAATATATCAAATATTGAATGTCGGCCACGTGAGGAGTCGGAGAAAAAAAATGGAGCGTTACACGATACAACAACGTGTTCGCATTATTGAACAATATCTAAAAAAATAATGAAACTTTGGCGGCCGCAGTTCGAAAATTTCATACAAAATATGGTCGGAATAGTGTTTTAACTTCGTAAACTGTGAATAGATTAATTGAAAAATACAGGGAGACTGGGTCAGTTGGTGATGCTAAACACTCTGGTCGTTCAAAAACAAGCCAATAACCAGCTTTCTTTAAATTGGGCTGGTCAAGCAGTAACTAATTCTGGTGCTCGATATCGCGACATGATAACACAGTTTTTTCAACCGAAATTGGACAAATACCTATGTTAGAAAAAATTTTGAAAAAATCAACATAGGAAATACCTATGTTGAATTTTTATAATATTTTATCTGTACTCAATAGAAGCCTTAAACTTTTTCCTGTGTGTAATGTCTTTTGAATTAATAAACTGATTTGATTTGATAGAGGTGTCGTGATGGTTTGTTAGATTTTTTTATTCAACTTTAAATAAAGTAATAATTTCATTATGGCGGAGTTACAATGTTATCGCCGCTGGCTACACGCGAGTCGCGCCTGGTTCAATAGCAGCCGAAAGACGTCCTTCGCGGTCCGCTTGGAGAGACGCAATAGCTCGACCGAAATGTCATTTGAACGTTGACACTAGTGTTACATATTCGGTGTGGCTTTGTAATTTGTGGCATTGTCTTCACCTGGGCATACACAATTGGAGATCTCGGATTCCGGACGCCAAAACTACACGTTTCGCCTTGCGCGCTGACTTAAAATTTACCTCAATCCATTCTCGTGATGTCACCGTGGATATCACACTGAAAGAACAATGATCTGATCTCGGGCTTAATCGTTTAGAATCGACGATTAGTTTTATTTACGTAACAGAGGTTTTTCACCTCCACGTGATACGTTCAAATATTTTGCCAAATAAATAAAGCATCGATCTTTACCGCAGCAAACTGAGCTAACTCCGTGATACACCCAATATTCGTGATACATCACCAATAGTTAATCAAGTAGTTGCATTTCAATATATTCAACTGTTTTCATAACAAAATAAAGATTTCATAGTCCATTGTTTTGGCCGTAACATTTTAAACTGTTAAATTAAACAACTTTGTTTTTGTATCACAATTGTATTTTATTTTACGCGACAGCTGTTTCATCAACCTATGTTGACATCATTCAACAAAGTTATTTAATTTAACAGTTTAAAAAGATTTTATAGATTAACTAAAACACAGTTATTTTCCACTTTTATGAATCGACGATCGATTGAATCGTTTGGGTTTATTCGTTTAGAATTTACGTCCGAAGACGACCTTCGTGGCAGAGTAGCAAGAGCTGTGACTGCCATACTGAAGGTTCTGGGTTAGATTCCTGGGAATGGCAGTTTGATTATCACACTATCCTTTGGTCTGGTGTAACACTCACGTGACTCACATAAAATGGTGATAGACTAGCAACCTATCACATGTCTTGAGAATCAATAGCTAAAAAGGTAGTATATATTAATTGGGTTTAAATAACCTGCTGGGAAACTACCACGTTAATGCCCATGTGACATCTCAAGGACCAGCAAAAACGTTAGACTTTGCTGCAAACCAATCTTTTAAACTAAAACTAGCGTGATGTTTATTTTTCTCGATGCGTGATATTGTACCTCCATCGTCGGAGAACACATCAACATTCATATAAAAATTCAATTTATGGAATTCTTACGCTTTATATTTATTAAAAAATAATTTCGTATACTTAATATTTTGAACGAAATAGGACAAAATTTAAAGAATTTTTGAACATTTTATAGGAGCATAGAATATCGTAAAACATGTTCTAGTATACGAGTTCATTAGGGTTAACCTTCCAGTACCCCACAATATGCAAAGGGGAAAGAAGCAACCAAACTTCATAAATATTGAGGAAGAATGATATGAAACTAATTCTGAATCTATTAGCACAATTATATAGATCACGAAATTAGCATATTGCGTTCTAGATTTTGATATCATATTTTATTTTCAATTTGTCACCAAGTTATCTTATACTCACCTACTTGAACATTAATTTAGCCATTCTATTGACCCCTTTACGATTATTTGTCGTGTTCTAGAAGTTCTTGGAAGTTTAATGAGCTTACATATACATTTAAACGTTCTACTCAAACATTCGTACCGATTATAATGCTTTACGTTTTCATAATGAATAAGGAAAATTATAAAGAATATATTTAATTAATCATTTTTGTGTAAACACAATATTATATTCGAAAAATATAAAAATAAACTGTGGTTTTCTTCGTGTTGAATAAAACAGTTTAACCGAAAAAGTAGAAATTTAAAAATACCAGCTTAGTTAATGAAATATTTCACTTTTTTTTTTAGTAAATGCATCTCTTACCACCTTGTTTCTTGTAATTATACTTTGTTTGCAATGACATGGAAATTGTATTCTAACTAACTAACATCGCCTCGTCTCTCCGAAGGGGTAGGCAGAAATAATGGACCTCCACTATGTTGATTTTTGAAATTTTATTCTATAATAGTATAGTATCATTTATCTTCTTCGTCGTGTCTAAGGCAAGCTAATTTTGTAGAAATTGTTTTTAAAATATGACATATCTCCTCTTTTTTTGCTACTGTGGCGGAAGGTTTTGCCGACTCTGTGTCAAACCAGGAGCGCCTGGTGTAGTATATTTTTATTTAGTTGTTACCATAAATATAAATGAATGAACAGAGTTAATATTATAGTTAGTAATAATTATAGTAACACCATACGTCGAGGCATTTTCATTCCCTCTCATTATAGTGCAACGGTATTTATTTATAACGCAACGGTATTTTTATAGTGTAACGGTATTTTTATAGTGCAACGGTATTTTTATAGTGCAACGGTATTTTTATAGTGCAACGGTATTTATATAGTGAAACGTTAATTTTCAATATTTCTTATATCATCTAAAAAAATAGCTCTATTTTAAATGTAATCCTATGCCAAGAGATGATGTGAAACTCTGAAAATTTTTCTTTTAAAAATCCAGATTTATTTTTTATCCAATATTCTCCTATCATAATTGTAAATGGAAGCACGTACTCTATTACGCAGGTACCTCTAGTTGGGGTATCTTCATCACGCTGTCACCTGCCTCATTAGTTTCGTCAATTCACAGGGAAAATATCCCAATCTATGAATATTCAATCATGGTTGTGAGAGAGCTTGATGGAGTACGTCTGTATAGTTTATTATATTTTATCAATCATCGAAAATCTATTTGATAATGCCTCAAACCATTAATTTTTTTAATGTTTTTTTAACAATGATCGAATACTCCATATTAAATAATTAATGCGAGTGAAAAAGTCTGTTTTCTAGAAGTTTTATTATAATATATTAATTTATGAGAATGACTTATTTTGCCTTTCTAAGTCATTATCAAATAAACTTAAACAGGCGAAACATGTCATTCTCATATATATTATAATAAAACTTCTAGAAAAAATACGTTTTCATTCGTATTAATTATTTATAATTCATTTGTTCAAGAAACAATAAATCATTTAAAATCTACCCAACCTGTATATATTCATAATTCGATTTATTAGTATATATTCATAAGACGATCTTCGTGGCCGAGAGGTTAGTGCATTGACTGCTACCCCGAAGGTTCCGGGTTCGATTCCCGGCGAGGGCAGTGTGATTGTTACACTGTCTTTGGTCTGGTGTAGAATTCACGTGACAATAAAATGGTGATATATTAGCTACCTATCACATGTCACGAGAATCACTATGATAGCTATAATACCCTTTACATTGATTTGGCTCATGCTGTCATGATGTAAAGAGCCATTCAACAAAATAATAATAATAATGATAATTTATTCGTTAGATATTTTTGAAAAATAATTGTATTCTCCTTTTAGATTTCAAAACTTAAATGTCATAAATATTGATTATTTATTTTATTATTAAATATTTTTACAGAATATTTATTCGAATACAACACACTGATTTTTTTAAATCTACGTACTCGTATAATCAATTCATTAGTTAGTTCTTAATTAAAATCAGTGATCATTTCGTTTAACAATTCATACGAATTAAAACGTCTGTTTTTTAGAAGCTTTATTGTATTTTATGTAAATGACATGCTTCGTCTGTCTAAGGCGTTATCAAATAACCCATTTGATAATGTCTTAGACAATTGAAACGATATTACGATTTTTATTTAATAGAAAACGTCTGTTTCATAGAAGTGAAATCTAAGACATTATCAAAAAGGACGAAATATGTCATAAAATATAATAAAATCTCTAGAAAACAAACGTTTTAATTAGTATTAATTGTATAATATGGAGTTTTACATAATTATTCAAGAAACAATAAAATTTCGTTTAATTATTAATATGAAAAATTAAGATATAAACGTTAAAATCAATTGATCCTGATAACTTGTTTGCAAGACGATCTTAATTATAAGAATTCAAATATAATGCTCCATTTTTGTACCAAAAAGAACTTAAGTAATGCGGTATCTGTCCTCTCTAGCTATTAGCTATAGTACGACCAAGTTCGGACACGTAGTAACATATTAATATGGACTGACACACGCACAGTGCGCGCACAATACAAATGATATTACGTACATTGTGATGGGTACACACTTCGGCGGATATCCTTATTAATCGACCACTGTGCGGAGCGCCTTACCGTGACTGTAATAGATCTCTTAGTACCAAATGCTCCGGTGATTTGGACCATTTGCGCTCTTCCTGAGAGATCGGAAACTATAATAGATACAGCTTTCAAACAATATATTTTTATACTTAGGAAATTGAGAATAACTTTGTTTAATCCACAAAATATTTTAAAAATATTAAAAAACACGAAATGTTTCAGAGCATACCTATAGAAGACTAATATAAAAACGGATTTAAAATTTGATACAATAATTCAAATTTTAAAATTAACCTTAGCTATTTGTTATAAGTACTGATATTTTTTTTTCAAATAATAATAATACATAATGATATTATTATTATTTATTAGTTCTTACTTATAATTTTTTTTTAAATAATTATTACTACTTATAACAAATAGCCCAGGTTAATTTTTAAACGGTGACGGCTCCATTACAAGCGCCTTCCCCTGCCCCAGATGCCCCAGACTATGTGGGTCCAGGATCAGGCTCTTCAGTCACACGCGGATCCACAACCGTGATGGAGAGTCTTCCTCGGACACGAGGGACAGCTGATGATGATGATGAATAAAGCTTCTTGAAAACAGACGTTTTAATTCGTATGAATTGTTAAACGAAATGATCCCTGATTTTAATTAAGAATCGGATCGGCGGCTTGGTGGTCGCTTTCCCTCCACTTTGCCCATATATATTTTTTTATCTTTATCGATACAAAAATTCGAATTTGTCGTTGGAACAAATGGACGAGAGAATAATGGTTAAAATATTGTATAGAAGAAGAGTGAGTGGAAAGAAAAGCCGTGGAAGACAAAGAAAAGCTTGGCATGACCAAATTCGGAAAAATCGGCGAGCGTGCATTTTATGATATATTAATGTAGAGGAACTAGAGAGGTATGTCAGGACAGATCAGTACGGCGGTCCATACTCTCTGCCTACCTCCGAGAAAACGGCGTTATGGTTAGTTAGTTATTTCGTAAAATAAGTAACATACGTATTTGTATTAACAATACGATTTTTATTCAATAGAATACGTTTGTTTTCTAAAAGTTTTATTATATTTTATGTGAATGACATGTTTAGCCTGTCTAAGGTATTATTAAAATAGACGAAACCTGTCATAAAATATAATAAAATTTCTAGAAAACAAACGTTTTCATCCGTATTAATTATTTAATATGGAGTATTACATCATTGTTCAAGAAACAATTGATACAATTTTTATACATAGAAGAGTCCCACCGCTTTCCCGAAGAAACGTCGCCTTTCATCAGCTTTGCTCTCTCAATCCCTTAGCCCGTCCCTCGTCCATGCGGGACTTACGTTACTGGGGTTGTAATTCAAGAAAAACAAGAAGGACATAAGCCACATTTAAACTACCCATTTCCCAAGTACATAAGTCTCGCCGAGATGTAAATTTATTTAATAAAGATAATACAATATAAAATAAAAATTGAAAACAAAACAGGGCTACTAGTTATCACATGGGTACATAACAGCGGGAGGTCAGGTGACGATTTTTAACTAACTAACTAACAAACCATCACGCCGTCTCCCCAAAGGGGTAGGCAGAAAGAATGGACTGCCACAATTTTCTTTCCTGACATATTTCTCTTGCTTCCTCAACATTCATATATCGTGTCATGCACGCGCGTCGATTTCTCTGGCTCCTCACATGGCCGACATTCAATATTTGATTTATTTGATCGTGCCACGTTTTACTCGGTCTTCCTCTATTTCTGGGTCCATTTACATCATTAACATATGTTTTTTACCATTCTTTCTTCATTCATTCTTTCCATATGTCCAAACCATCTTAATGATCCATTATTTTGTTCATGACACCATCATTAGCACCGCATTCACTTCTTATATTTTCATTCCACACTCTTTCTTCACACTCAATCTTCTTATATTTTCATACACAGGGTATCCACACATTCGTCTAAGAGATCTCATTTCTACTGCATTTATTCTACTTTCATCCTTCTTTTGCCAGTTCCATGGTTCGCTTCCATACATAAGGGTCGGTAGAAGAACACCATTGTGCACTGCCATTCTAGCTTTTTTGGATAGGTTTTTCTTTGCGATGCCAACTTTAAGTGCACCATTCACTTTGTTGCCTGCCCCAACCCTTCTTTCAGTATCCCTCTCCACTCGCCCATCTCTTGTAAACATACTACCTTAATACACGAACTCAACTACTTGCTCCAATTTTTCAGCATTCACGCTAATGTTGCAGTTTTTTGTGGTTTCTTCCTTTTCAAAAATCATTACCTTGGACTTATTAACATTCATCATCAGATCATTTCGCATGCATACCTCATACATACAATTCACCAGGACTTGTAGTTCATGCTCGTTGTCTGCAAGTAGGACAGCGTCATCCACATACAAGAGACAGCCTACTGACACTCCGCTCAATTTGGCACCTACATCCAACCCTTTCAGCTCTTTCATACATTTGTCCATATACAGATTAAATAACCGCAACCCTGTTTGACACCTTTATTGATATCAGACCAGGCTGTAAGATCTCCATTTACTCTGACACTAGCAGTGCTTTCCGTGTATAGCGACCATCCATTTTTATACTATAGAAATTTAATGCTCAATGTTTTTATTGCAGTTGAAACTCTGTATGACCCATTAATGATAAAGATATTATAACAATTATAGTAGGCCACAGCGCCAGGTATATTTGACTCACGTATGTGTCACGTGAATCCACGTGGTAGCAGGCTATTAGTATTCGCACAGGTGGGCAGGGCATTGCCCTCCGCGCGACCGCGCTGATTGGCGAGGTCACTGCCAAACATTTATCACCAACACAGAGCAAACACGTGTGTAAGGACTTTACAATACATGTGTACATTACCTGGCATGCTTACTGCCGCCGAGGGACCCACACACGATCGATTTACGACACTTTACGAGTTGATAAACGTCCATATTTTTAATTTATGCATATGCAACAACAACAACAACATACCATCATGCCGTTTCCCGTAGGGGTAGGCAGAGAGAATGCACCGCCACACTACTCTATCCCAGCACACCTCTCTAGCTCCTCCACATTCATACAGCGAGTCATACACGCACGTCGATTCTTCCGACTTCTAACATGACCAACCTTTAAAATTTGATTAATTTGATCATGCCATGTTTTTCTTGGTCTGCCTCGACTCCGTACTCCATTTACATCATTAACGTATATTTTCTTAACTCCATCCATGCGCTCCATATGTCCGAACCAACGCAGCGATCCTTTCATAATTTATAAGTTCATAATACCTATAATAACAAACAAACAAACAAACCATCACGCCGTTTCCCCGCAGGGGTAGGCAGAGAGAATGGGCCGCCACACTACTCTATCCTAGCAAACCTCTCTAGCTTCGAGTCAAACAATATATAAGAAGTCTTATGTTCAGATTAAGAATCAAATATTAGATGAAGTTTATGTCTCTGTGTATTATAGTCATAATTTTATACATCAGCCCATCAATTAGTTTCATTTACCATGTGTGATCGTGTATGAGTGCTTAATTTTACAAAATTCTATAACATAGCAAGGTGGTGATTGATTGACGAGGCTCTGTGCACATATGGAAACATTCCAAGGCGTTTAAATACTTTTTTTTCTTTTATAGTAGTTCATCAAAAGTATTTATCTTTGTAGATGTAGATACACATGTTTCTACATTAACCGGTAATGATTTACTACTTAATAATGCCATTTGTACTATGAGTATCTACCCACCGACCATAATGGAAAACGTTCGAAGAATGCGTTTCATTCACATTCAATACTATTGAGTTATTTGATAAGATATTGTGTTACATATTACGAATATGCTCATTAAATCAACACACAGTGATTTGAAATAATGAACTAACTAACTAACTAACTAACCATCACGCCGTTTCTCCGGAGGGGTATGCAAAGAGGATGGATCGCCACATTGTTCTATCCTGACATAACTCTCGCGCCTCTTCTACATTCACACATCGTGACATGCACGCTCGTCGATTGTTCCTACTTCGAACATGGCCGCCTTTCAGTAATTGCTTAAATTGGTCATGCCATGTCTTCTTTGGCCTTCCTCGACTTCTTTTTCCATTCACTCAACTTATGTATATCTTTTTAACCATTCTTCCCTCATCCATTCGTTCCATAAGTCCAAACCATCTTAGTGACCCTTTCTTGATTTTATTTATCACGCATGCATCCGCTTTACATTCCTTTCTTACTTCATCATTAGATATTCTATCATACAATGCTTTTCCGCACATCCTTCTTAGTGACCTCATTTCTACGGCATTTATCCTACTTTCATCATTCTTCTGCCAACTCCAAGCTTCACTTCCATACATAAGGGTCGGGACTAGAATTCCATTGTGCACTGCTATCTTTGCTTCAGTTAAAAGACGCTAAATCATTCATTAGGCGTTCCATTTTTATGCCGTGCTGTGTCACCCTATACTAATATCCTTAATTTTATACAATAAAATTACGTAAGATTTTTAATTATACACCTCGAACCCTTGGGCTAGTACTCGGACTTTCTAGCATACGAAGGATCAGCTCTTGTGGCTATCCGTCTTATGTCAATGCTGAAAAGATGATTGGTGAGTTTTTACTGGACCCTGAGTGAACCGATCTTAAAAGACTATTCTTTCGAATAAATAAACATAATATATAATACATGAACATTTTAGGAACATTATATAAAAGATAAAAAGAATGATACACCACAGGAATATACAGCGGGAAGAACAGGAGAGGCAGAGGAGACAAATGCGGGATGGAAAAAAAAATGTGGAGTACAGTTTTTGGCATGTAGGACAAAGGACGAGTTTTAGGAAGCATTTCATAATATTAAATAAATAAATAAAACCACCGCACTAATTATTATAATGCCCAAGAGGGAGAGGAACGAGGCCCGTCACAGAGGAGCAACCTCCTCCTCCCAGCTGGAAAACAGCGCACCCTAAGAGGGCAAGAAACAGCACAAAAAATAAAGTACAGCGGAGCATAGAAGTAGGATGGAGTAGATTAAATGTGGTCTGGCACCCCCTTGGATGGACCGGGCGCCACTACGCCCTATAACAGTCTCGAGTAAGTGGCGGGAACTTCTATGTTCCTTTAAAAAAAATATTCTTTCAAAGTGGTTGAACAATTTACCTACCTGGGTTCCAGTCTGACAGAAAACAATGAAGACCCAGCAGAAATAAGAAAAAGGATCGCAACGGCCAAAAAAACATGCTTCCTATTGCTATCGATATTTAAGTCTCGCAACGTCCATAGAAAGATAAAAATCACGCTATATAAGACCGTAATACGGACAGTATTGGCGTATGGCTGCGAGTCTCTGACTTTGACGGTAAAAATGGCGGAACTGCTGGACACCTTCGAAAGAAAGATGCTGCGACTAATTTGTGGACTCGTGGGAGAAGAATAGCAATGGCGTATTCGACGCAACAATGAGCTATTCCATGTATCAGGCACCCAACATCTCCACGCACATAAAGCTACAAAGATTAAGATGGGCTGGACATGTAGCTCACGTGTCCCCAAACGCATTATGATTAGACACCCGGGCGGAAGGAGAAGGGTGGAAAGACCAAGGCAGAGGTGAGAGGACGAAGTAAAGAGGAATGCAGCACAACTTCTTCGGGTGCCGAACTGGAGGACGACTGCTGAGGACAGGGACTGCTGGAGGCGAAAGGTGGCGGAGGCCAAAGCTTATGGGCTTTAGCGCCTTCGGAAAAAGAAGAAGGGAGTGATTCTCTGATTGAAGATCGATTTTAAGCGCTTGTTGCGAGTAGGAGTGATCGGGTCGTAATTTTACAAATATTTTATTGTGGGGTTAGGATGTGAAGGGAGTCCTTCATAAAAACGTTCTGCAGGTTTCTGAATATATTCATCATCTGAATTCCCGATGCAATTGTGTGATCCTGGTCCATGAAGGCGTACCGAGCGATTATCTGATGCCTATTGGTGGCGATAAGGTTCTGAACCCATCACACCGCGTCTCTCGCGGGGGCGAAAAGAGAAGGATGGAGTGTCGCATCGGTTAAAGTGTAGCAGTCCGTTATTTCTGCCTACCCCTTCGGGAAGACGGCGTGATGGTTAGTTAGTTAGTTGGTATTGTTTTTTTTAGTTTGGCCTAGCCACGTAAACAGTACAAATAATATGTATTGTATATAGTGCTTAGATATGCTAACATGCTATAGTTTTCTTTCTTCGTAATATTGATGTAAAACCTTTATAAAAACGAAAAATATAATTAAGTCTTTGTTAACGAAGCTTTTTGCGAACACCGTTAGAACTATTTGAATAATGAATAAGTATATAATAAAATTGCTTTTGATCAGAATTCGTTTGTAGAACCGTTATTAAAATTTGTTTACGTGGGTTTTCTAAAATAAAATGGAAAAGAATTTTATACAGTGTGGATCGTATATTTTTTACGAAGGCATTCGTTATAAATTTTTTTAATATTAAAAAACTAACACAAAGGATTTAAATCAATGGCAAAGGAATATATTTTATAATCTTCAATATGAGGAGAAAATAATTAATACGAATGAAAACGTCTGTTTTCTATTCTTTTATGTGAATGTATTAATAACATCATATATTTGAAAATCAAATCAAATCAGTTTATTTTCTCAAAAGATATTACAAACAATTTTTATAGTTTAAGACATCTATTGAGAACAGGTAAATTATAATAAATATATAATACCAGAAACGCAAGAGAGATAGTTCGACATTAGGAATACAAAATACTCTCCAAAGTCAGGAGTATTTGTCTTCTGAACGTACTTTTACGAATATGAAAGACATCGATCTCAGTTTGATTGCTCTCCCCACCCGCATCACCAGAGGCAGGTTGGTTCTGTATGCTGGGAGATAAAACAGTCTGTGCTGACGCTGTCGAGTATAACCATCCGGAACATAAAGATGAATAGCCTCCAAGATAACGGAATTCTCAAAGAATCCCCTGATAAGTCTGAAGAAATGGGTAAGTGTGCACCCATCCCTTCTTATCTGTAAACTATTGGTCCCCAGCATGCCCAAGAGGAATGCAGTGGGATAAAGCCACGAATAGTTACCAAACTCCCTCATATAGAGATATCTCGGAAATCTTTTCTAAACCCTTAAGGCCTTAGACAGGCAAAAAATGTCATTCTCATTAAATATAATAAAAACTTAAAAAGTCCATTGTTTTGGCCGAAACACTATGATACTTCAACATTATAAACTGTTCAATTATTTAACTCTAATTTTGAAATTTTATAACACCACAATTTTTTTATTGCGACCTGATGATGTCAACATAGGTCGACCGAAGCAGCTGTCGCGAAGAATTTTTTAAATGTGTGATACCATAGAGTTTTATAATTTAACACTTTATAATAAAATTTCTATAAAACAGACGTTTTCATTAGTATTAATTATAAAACATTTTATTGTAGAGTGTCAAATGAAAGTTTAAGAAGTGAATGTGGTGCGAATGAAAGTGTTATGAACAAAATAATGAAAGGGTCATTAAGATGGTTTGGACACATGAAAAGAATGAGTGAAGACAGAGTGTTAAAGAAGGTATATGTAAACGGCGTTAACGGAGTTAGGAATAGAGGAAGGCCGAGGAAAAACTTGGCACGATCAAATCAATCACATATTAAATGTCGGTCACGTGAGGAGTCGGAGAAATCGACGTGCGTGCATGACAAGATGTATGAATGTAGAGAAGAGAAGTATGTCAGGACAGAACAGTGTGGCGTTCCATTACTTCTGCCCACCCCTCCGGGGAGACGGCGTGATGGTTAGTTAGTTAGTTAGTTAGTTTTTTGTTGAAAATTGTAATACGAGTAAATAAATTAACTTTTTTGCAAGATATTTTAATTTAGTCCAATTCTTTTGAAGAAGAATAAAGTCGTCCACTAAAATAATTCAAGAAGAATTGGACTAAGCTGGGCAGCTTTCGGAAACCTGAGCTACGTTCTTAAAAACCGGAAAATACCGATAAACCAGAAACGAAAAGTCTATGAAGCCTGCGTTCTGCCAGTTGGTACTTATGGTCTTGAAACTGTAACATTGTCAAAAAAAAGTGCCGAGAAACTACGAGTGACCCAAAGAACCATGGAAAGAGCCATGTCAGGAATAAGCCTAAGAGACAGACTCAGAAGCGATACGGTGAGAGAAAAAACAAAACTCACTGACATCAACCACCGGGTGGCGACTCTTAAATGATGGGCGGGCCACGTATCCAGAAGCTCCGATGAAAAATGGACAAGAAGACTGCTGACTTGGAGACCGTGGACGGCGAAGAGAAGTGCAGGGCGACCGCAACTACGGTGGAAGGATGATCTAAACAGATACGTCGGAATAGCCTGGATGCAGTCTGCACAGGACAGAATGACATGGAAGCAAATGGAGGAGGCCTTTGCCCAGGAGTGGACGGGAATAGGCTGAGGAAGAAGAAGAAGAATTTAATTTAGTTTCAACTTATCGTTATATTATTCTTATTCTATTAAAAGCTTTTGCATATGAGCATTAAATTAACCACTCGTAATTTGCAAGTGATAACATTACGTTTATGAATAGTATTTTTTACAATCACCAGGATAATTTCTCTAGTTATTATAACTACGTAAATATGAAAGGAATTTGCTCTTTAATTACAGAGAAACAACGGTATAAAAAATATTGGAAAACCCAACTGCATTACTAATGCATGATATGCGGGGAGCTAAAAATAGTAATAATCTATTTCTATTATTTTTTCATACGCGTGCTACGAACATACTTTTGTATGTGTTATATTTTATTTTTTCTTCTACTTCTATAAAATATTCCAATAAATAACATTAAAACCTTTCAAATTTAATTGTATCTCAATAGAGACGAAGACGCAAACTGGAAACTGAATATGGATGATCAAGGTGTTTACAGGACTTATGACCTGTCATTGGTTGGGTTAAGCGCACGCTTTATGTAATTACAACACACCCCATTCCACCTTTGCACCATGATCATGCATGACAAATTTTTGGAAGATGTATATCTACTTCAAATCCATATCTATCTTCACGTGTCAGTTTTAATTGTCCATCTATGTAGATTTGGTTGCACTTGTGAATCTTTTCAAGATTAACTTTTACAACCGACCCACTAACGCCATCTATGGAGAATGATTTTCAGCATTTAGCAAACCACCTTATTAACACAATGCGAAGGCTGTAGCCTAAAAACGTATTGTTAGAAGCCGCCAGGAGTATTATTCCATTCTATATGCCAAAGACTTGACCAGAATAATTACAAATATTGTGTGAATGTATACTTATACTTGTATACGAAATCCTGGATTTTCACCAAAGGGTGGTTAATTCAAATTTAATTTTATCTCAATAGAGACGAAGACGCAAACTTTGCGTCTTCGTCTCCATCCAATCCAGGATTTCGTATACAAGTATAAGTATACATTCACAAAAAAAAAAATAATAGTAATAATAAAATAAATAAAAAACTTTCCATATTATATTTATAAGGCTTTTATCTACCTTACCTTTTTTCCCTATATCCTTTTATGGACGAAAGAAGAATAGTTAAAATGTTGTATTCAAGCAGTGTGAGTGCAAAGAGAAGTCGTGGAAGACCAAGGAAAGCATGGCATGACCAAATTAATCAAATACTGCAAGGCGGCCACATTTGAAGTCGGAAAAATATACGAACTTGCATGTTACGATGTATGAATGTGGAGGAAGCAAGAAAGGTATATCAGAACCATTAATCACATTAACCACCAAATCACATGTTTAACAATATTTCCAAAAGACGTAAGTTAAATGGAAATTAGAGCTGAACCTCTGTATATCAGAAGATTCAAGTCTATATATTATGCGTACTTCAACTGACTTAAAACACTTGTGGCCTGTATAGCAAGGGTTAGGGGTTTGAGTCCTATTGTGGAGGATTTTTTTTATGAAATAAAATTATTCTTCTCCCGGTGTCATGTCAGGTTCCTCCAACGTCACTTAAGAGTAGGCATCTCTGTCTCTGGCTGTTCGAAACAACTCCTAATATCGTTCTATCACACATACCTCTTAGGGACCTCATCACTACCGCATTTATTCTGCTCTCATCCTTCTTCTGCCAGTTCCATGCTTCACTTCCATACATCAGGGATGGGACCATAACTCCATTGTGAACTTTGTTACCCGCACCAACCCTTCTTTCGACTTCACTATCCGTTCGGTCATCTGCTGTAAACATGCTACCTAAATACACAAATTCCCTCACCTGTTCCAAGTTCTCTTCTTCTTCTTCTTTCCGTGTCCTGTCAGGTCTCCCCAACGTTGACTATTACCCCTGAGTAGGCCTCCCTGTCCTGGGCAGCTCGGAACAGCTCCCCCACGGTCTTCAGCCCCGTCCAGTCTCGGATGTTCCTCAGCCAGGAAACCCGCCTTCTCCCAACACCTCGTCGACCCTCAATCTTACCCTCCAAGATCAGATGTAACTGTGCGTACTTTTCGCCTCTCAGAACATGGCCCAAGTAGGACACCTTACGGACTCTCTGTCAACTCTGGCTCTATGGAGAACGTTTGTGTTGCTGACCATGTCAGTCCAGGAGAAGTACACCGAAGTATCCACATCTCTAAGGCCTCTAATCGGTTCATAACATTGACTTTAAGGGTCCATGACTCCACCCCGTATTGTAACAGCACTGACCAAACATAGCATCTGACCATTCTTTGTCGTAATTTTAAATTAATATTATCATCGCAGAAAATATTTCTCGTATTATTAAGTTCTATTCGTTTACACTTATATTACAAACTGTCATTTGCTCTTCCAAATAACATGCATATAATGAATTTTCTTAAACTGTGAGTGTGATGATTTGATTTGTACACTTTTCAACATGGCGCTATGTATTATATAATTTTTTATGAGTCCATTGCTCTTCACGAAATCGCGTCCTTGACTATGTAATAATGTAATATAGCGGGCCACATTACCACGGCGACTTAAGTCTGTAATAAATTACAATACAAAGTAGGTACGCGCGAGGATTCGGAGGCCCGGTCACTGGCCAATGTCTACTCCAATAATAGGTACATCTATTATATTACAACGATTCGCCATCAAGATAAACCAGGCTTCCACAAAATTCACAGCGCTTCTTCAAACGCTTTCAAAATTCAATTTTGACATCATATACATCTGGATGGTTTCAGTCAAATTCACCTTACTTCTACGTGTCGGCAAACAATTGTTAATGTTATATTTTAATAAAGATAAATAGTGTTTTTAACACTATATACATATAGGGTGTATTTAATGTTTCAGTAGATATTTTTTTATAAACTTGTGTTCATATCGTTCTCCTGATAATGAAGCTATAAAACCTTCGAAACATTTGGATAAAAACTCTAAACTGAAAAGAAAAGTTTATGTTAAAGTTCCTTCTATATACGCCATACTTTGTGTTGTTATGGTGGTTTGTTTATATTTTTCTTTTTTATACACTTTGTTTAAACAACACTTTCATTAAAAAAATAAAATTACATAGACATGTTTCGGAGAAGCAGTCCTTCTTCAATACATATTTATAAAAATATTATAAAATTGTTGTTTACATGATCTGACAGAAATGTATCTTTACTGAAGAAGGACTGTTTGTCCGAAACATGTCTATATAATATTATTTTTTTAATAAAAGTGTTGTATGTACAAAGTGTATAAAAAAGAAAAATAGAAATAAATCATGTAAAATAGTTTTTTTTCTTGGTTTTACATTTAAATAAAAGACAAATGTGTATTTTGCTGATTGGTTATAAAGCATATTTATTGTTATTTGAACAATGATTAAAAACTCCCTATTATATCATTAACATGAATTTATGCGCAATAAAGCACCTAATCACATTACCAAAGGTGATATCATTATTACAACCTTTTTAAAATTTAATCATTCGGGTTTCTTATAGATTTTTTAATCTATTTTTTTCTTCTATATTCAACATCACTTTGTGTTGTGGATTCATAATTGAACATTATATATTTTAAACTTTTCGGCTAGCTCCTCCGGAAACTAGTCGGTAGTAATTATAAACTTTTGTAACACATTATTTTATTAAAATTAAAATGGAATTTAAATTTAAAATAAAAAACCAAAAACAAACATGTTTCGAAACACAGAAGCCCTTCATCGGTGTATTTACGTATATACTTTTTTTTTCAAATAACATGAATGTAGAATGTAGTTGTCAAAACTGACCATACTCATAAAAAAATATTTTTAAATATTTATTTTGTATATATGTAACTACACTGATGAAGGGCTTCTATGTCCCAAAACATGTTTAATTTTGTCTTTGTTTTTAATTTTTATAAATAATGTGTAACAATATAATTTATAATATTAATAGCCGGAGGAACTAGCCGAAATGCTATGTTAGGAGCTACCCTAAGTGTCAAAAACGATACGGCGAGAGAAAAAACAAAGGTCACTGACATCATCCACCGGATAGCTTCTCTAAAGTGGCAATGGGCAGGTCACGTAGCCAGAAGATCGGATGAAAAATGGACAAGAAAACTGCTGACTTGGAGACCGTGGACAGCAAAGAGAAGTGCAGGGCGACCGCAACTACGGTGGAAAAATGACCTGAACAGACATGGCGGAATAACCTGGATGCAGTATGCACAAGACAGAATGGCGTGGAAGCGAATAGAGGAGGCCTTTATTCAGTAGTGGAGGGGAATAGGCTGTAGAAGAAGAAGAAGAAGAATATATATTGTTCAACTATTTATTTCTATTCCATTTAACCTCGCAATTAATTCTTAAAAGTCGCAATTAAAAATTATGCATGTTCTTTATTAGACCTATCGCATTGTCAGGAATTGAACTTTGATAATACATAATGATCATATTACAAGCAATGAGCACGTTCCAATATTGAATCATTTTAAAACTTTATTATTAACCGTTTAATGGTGCCGTGTTATCTAAACTATGTGCAGTTCGTTTGATGTTCTGAGAGCAAGGAAGTCATAATATATCATGATAAGCGTCTCCTTGTTGCGGCGTGATTTAGCTTATAAACCATAGGTTCCCAAAGTGGGCAGTACCGCCCCGTATAGGCGAGCCTTCCGTATGAGCGGTAAAGGAGCAAGAGACAAATAGGGGGCGTTTAAGAAATTAACAATAAAATATTATTTATGGTTTCTTATAGAATGATGTCCAACTTCTTCTTCTTCGTTATTAGATATCTCCGACAGCAACAGCATAGTTTGTTTTACCTACCGGCCGCCAGAACTAACCTGCCTCTGGTGACGCCGGTGGGAAGAACAATTTATCTGCTGAATGCGGTCTCCTCGGAGATCGACGTCTTTCATATTGGTAAAAGTACGTTCGAAAAGCAAATACTCTTGAATTTGGGGAGTATCTTGTCTTCCTAATATCAAACCATCTCTCATGCGTTTCTGGTAGTTTACGATATACCACATATTATTTTACCTGTTCTCAATTGATGAAATAAACTGATTTGATTTGATTTAATTCTTTTAGACCTTTGGTCCGTTTCTGTAGTCAGACTGGCCTCTCTTGGGAGGTTGACTCCCAGATATCCCTCCATTTCTTTGGCGGTCTTCTGGGGGGACGGTAGCCAACAAGAATCTGATGCGCCACAACGTGTGGGATTCTGGAGGGATCCATCCTCTGCACGTGCGCATTCTGCATATGTTAAACTCCATATTAAATAGTTAATATAAATGAAAACGTTTGTTATCTAGAGTTTTGGTTATATTTTATGGAAATTACATGTTTCGTCTAATTTAGCTATTATCAAATGTTCTGTCATTTTATAATGCCTTAGCTAAACGAAACATGTCATTCCCATATAAAAAATTACTTCTAGAATACGGACCTTTTAATGCATTCATAAGTTACTGAGAAAGATTTAAAAATTCGCATTAAGTATAAATATATATCCTACCTAGTTTTGTTGAATTTTATGATACTATATTTGATAATGCCTAAGCATAGTGAAGCATATCATCCTGTAAATTGGTACTGTTAGTGACAATTATTTGCAAGTTGGTACGAAAAAATGCAATTCGTGCAGTTAAACGTGTTTTAATATGTAAATACTCGTATAATATTATAGATAAAACGTTAACAGTAAAAGTACATAAATTTTTAATTCTGTATAACTGTTATCAGTATCAAATACAAACGTAAGAAGTGAATGCAGTGCAAATGAAAGTTTTACGAACAAACTAATGAAAGGGTCATTAGGATGGTTTGGACATATGCAAAGAATGAATAAACAGAGAATTATAAAGAAAGTATATGTAAACAATGAAAATCAATCAAATATTAAATTATGAATCTAAAAAAAATTTAAATATTTTTAAAATGTATATTTAGTTAAAATCCACTAATGTTTGTGTCTTCTATGTCTGGAATAATTACCTTCTGTCGGTTTCGGTAGCTATCTGCCATATTTTGGTCATTCATGGCAGCGAGCTGCCTAAACCGGTCGAAGAAACAAAAAAAATGGATTTTAAATAAATTTACATTTAAAATGATTTTTTACAAAAACAAACATTTTCATTATCGGCAATGACCTTCATGTCATGAAATTTCAAATAACAAAATTAATGTTTCAAATATTAAATGTCGCCCGAGAGTCTTAGAACTCGACGTGCGTGCATAACAAGATGTATGAATGTTGAGGATGTGAGAGAAGTGTGTCAGTAAGAACAATGTGGCACTATTTCTACTTACCCCTTTGAGCAGACGGCGTGATGGTTAGTTAGTTTATTATTATTATTATGCTTATTTTGTTAA
Source organism: Lepidostoma basale (assembly GCA_022606425.2). Classification (NCBI taxonomy): domain Eukaryota; kingdom Metazoa; phylum Arthropoda; class Insecta; order Trichoptera; family Lepidostomatidae; genus Lepidostoma; species Lepidostoma basale. Next base: position 1,962,251 of record JAHDVF020000333.1, on the reverse strand, counting down.
ATCGCTCATTACATCATTACAGCGCGAGCCAAATCGATGTAAAGGGTAGTTATCATATTGATTCTCGTGACATGTGATATGTAGCTAATCTATCGCCATTTTGTCACGTGAATTCTGCACCAGACCAGAAACAGTGTAACAATCACACTGCCATTGCCGGGAATCGAACCCGGCACCTTCGGGTGGCAGTCAAAGCATTTATGACGACCTCCGTGGCCGAGTGGTAAGCGCATTGACTGCCACCCCGAAGGTTCCGGGTTCGATTCCCGGCGAGAGCGGTGTGATTGTCACACTGTCTTTGGTCTGGTGTAGAATTCACGTGACAATAAAATGGCGATAGATTAGCTACCTATCCCATGTCACGAGAATCACTATGATAGCTATAATACCCCTTTACATCGATTTGGCTCATGCTGTCATGATGTAAAGAACGATTCAACAAAATTATAATAATAATAATAATTTACCACTCGGCCACGAAGGTCGATGGGGCGATAGAAAAACTTTTTATTGTTAAGGGGTCGGTGGTCCAGGAAAAGTTGGGAACCTGTGCTATAAACGATATCGCGAAAAGTTCGGAAGTCTGGGGTCCTACACGCGGTCTATCTGGCCTTTAATCTTGCCAACGACCTCGCCGCCCAATCGCCACAATCAGTAATCGGCGGGCGCTGGCGGATACGGCACAAAGATCTTTGGAATCATCTCTTTGTCACGCGCCCCGTGAAATGGGACGTCACAATCCATATTTATAGCGAGGAACAACATTGTCTCCTAGGCCGGAAAGGATATAAAAATTTAATGACTTCCATCATCAAAAGAATTCTTTTCACCATTGCCGAAACTACTGTCAAATGGAACTTCGATAGAAATGTACATGGAGAGCGATTTAATTGATTTCCGGGATAATTGTAATGCGGGCCCGCGCTTTCTTTTCATGTTTGCCTGCCACTACATTCGCTGCATTTTTATGATACAATTCGTATTATAGTATACACTCAATATTCGTACTTAGCATAAATATCGCTTACAACGTACTTATATATGTGTCATGGACCTACTTGTTTTGATGATGTCGTCAGGGTCGGTGACGGTTATTCAAATCAATTCAATTTATTAAATATCATAAACATTTCAAAAGATTCAATTTCTACTTATTGGTATCGCGGCTGCTTTCATTCAGACACAACTGCCATTTCATAAGACTAGCCATTTCATAAGAATGCAAGAGATTAGACTCCCAAGGAAAATTCTGTACTTTCAGCTGACCCAATGGAACGTTCACACGGAGATCTGAGAAAACGCTTCAAGGAGGATAGACCGCCATACTGCTCTGTCCTGACATACCTCTCTGGTTTTGTCTACATTCATACATCGAACATGCACGCTTGTCGATTTTCCGACTTCCTTTTAGTATTTGACTCATTTAGTCATGCCATGCTTTCCTTAGTCTTCTACGTTCTTTCTTTCGACTCACACTGCTTGTATACAACATTCTAACTATTCTTCTCTTGTCCATTCATTTCCAAAGATTCAAACTATCTCAGGGATCCTTTTTAAATTTTACTTATGATGCTTACTTACATTTCTTACTTATTTCGCCGTTCGGTATTCTATCATCCATCGTTTTCTCTCACATACTTCTAAGTGATCTCATTTCTACAGTATTTATCCTACTTTCATCCTTCTTTTGCCATCTTTGCAAAACTTTAATTTCTATATAAGCAGTTTGACATCATTGCCCGGGGCAATTGTGAATTATGAAAGCAATCAAATCAAACAAACGAGACGATATGTTTATAATGTCCACTGCATTTATTGCTTTTATACACAAGTATTTGATACACAAGTTAATCCGGTGCCGTCACTAGGTACAATGTCTGACCTTGGTGTTACCTAAGTGCAGTTCCTTTAAAGTGAATTTCCGAAGGAGTAACATCGATAGTGAATGCTGAAAAGAGGCTGCAGAAGGCAGACCTAGATGAAAAATAATAGTACATGAAGACATGCAGAACTTCGAAGCACAGAGAGGAGGAGGAGAGAAACTGGGAGACCATCGGAAGACGGTGGGGGTTCCACTGCCAACGTCTTTCCCTTCTCTTCGCCCCTGAGTGTGTCGGTCCAGGTAGGACTCTTTAGCCACACGAGGACTCAACCATGAAGAACAGGCTTCCTATACGAGCGACAGCCGATGAAGATGACGATCTTGGGAGATTTCATTTCCATTTATTCTAGTTTTATCTTTCTTTTGAAAATTCCATCCTACACTTCCATACATAAGGATATGTACAAAACATGATTTTTCACAGACCGCCCGTTCTGCCTACTCTCCAGAGAATCGGTGTGATGATTAGTTAGTAATGTCGTAAAAGTATCAAGTTAGTTGATGTGTTCTTCGTCCGGGCAGTTAGTAATATATATATGCATAAGTTTGTATTGTAATAACATCGTATCTATTGTATTAATGCAATGATACGCTGTTTAAAATAAACCCAGACAATTAAAATTATAAAAATACTGGATGTTATGCTTTCGTTGGCTCGGGAATTCGTTAAGCGGGAGCAGTTTGTCACGGGCGGTTAAATTCCTCCCTTTGGTCTAACTGCAGTGACTGAAACAGGGCCGGGTACTAAAATATTGACACCCAGTATTAAATTTATAAAGTTATTAATCTTTATATTATTATTCATTTAAATAGCCCATTATTTTGACCGAAACACTATGATACTTCAACATTATTACTGTTAACATCAGGTGTAACAATAAATTGTAACACCGACGATGATGCCAACATCGGTTGGCGATACAGCTGTCGCGACACTCTCAGTGAATAAAAAGAAATTGTGATATTATAACAGTGTTTTAAATTTTAACAGTAATTATTCATTTAAATACATCCTATTATCATTTTTAGTTATTTAAATATATTTTTTATATAATATATAGTCGTCGACTTACAAGCACAATCGGTTGCAATAAAAGGGCCGTAAGTTATATATTTAATACGAGTTAAAACGTCTGTTTTCTAAAAAATATATATATTATTGTTTATGGAAATATGGAAATCGCTATTATAAGGCATTATCAAATTTTTATCATTTCATTTTGCCTTAGAAAGGCGAAACATGTCAATTCAATAAACAATAATAAAACTTCTAGAAAACAGACTTATATTTGTATTTTTTTTTTTAGTATGGAGTTTTTTATCATTGTTCAAAAAACAATAAATAGTCCGTAAGATGGTGCGGTCATAAGTCGGCTTATATGTTAATTATAGAGCGTTATAATATTATAAGACCGTTTTCTGTATTCTCTTCTGCCACTTTCATTTATCGGGTTTCTCTATAGTTTATTGTTATATACTTTTTTTCGAGTTTGTCCTAGTTGTCTTAATCACCATTTAATATTCTGGTGTCTTTACGTATTGCTTAGCTGTATTATTTTTTTTACATTTATTGATTTAAATTGATAATTGTGCTTTCGGATAATTGGTAAAATAATATATTAATAAAACATATGAAAATACAAAACATCCACTCATAGACTGCGTGCCCCACTTTTAGCGTAGGTGGACAACCTATCACGGATAGTGTAACTACTAATTGTTTTATGTTCTGCTAATATTAAATATGATCTTTCCAAAAATATACATTTAATCAGCATACCGTGTAGTCTGAAACTTTTGAACCTTTGGTGCCTACGGCCCTGTTGCACTTACTACGTAACATTTCCACTCGGACGTGCCCAGACGTCCTTTTTGAATTAATAATTGTAATGGTCTCTTACTTATTGCTCATAAAACCATATTTCTATATCAAAATTTGTTCTAACGTGTAATTATTATAATTTTGGCTGCTAACCCATACACGCTCAACCGAAATTAATGATACTTTCTGTAAGTAGTATTTCTGATTTGTATTCCAACACCTTATCATGGTTTCATAATTGCATCGAAAATTATCACTTTGCATTATAATTGTGTGTATTTATATAATTATAATTTCTTCTTCTTAATGTAGATCTTGTGACCTGTTTTTTAAAGAGGGATTACAGAAGACGCTCTCTTAACCGGCCTTGACGAGACCGACCCAGGGCCCGATAACGAAAAAGCCGGTTAAAGATAAGGTAGTGGAAAAACACATTTAAAAAAACACTTTCGCAGGGAAGAAAAAAAACACATAATTTTCAAAACACTAAGAAAACAGAACTTTTATTCTGTATTAGAAACTCACACTTTAAAAATTCACATCACAAACTGTAAAATATATGTACAGGAAAAAGCCACACATCACTCCAATTTTTTTTTTAAAAGTAGGCCTATAATGGATTAAAAAATTCTTTTCTTTTCTGCTGCTTCTTGTTATGAATCGACTTTTTAAAAGCGAAGTCACGCAATTTCCTTATGAACATTACATCTACTGCAGTAGAATCCTTCTGCTGCTGAATGTCAATCGCCGCCACCTGTATAGCATATTTTCCTTCGTCGTGGCTAACCGTGTTGTCTTCTTCGTACTCCTCACAGTCGACTTCCTCTTCCTCTAGTGCTTCGTTGATAACAGTCTTAACTATCTCGTCATCATTCAACATTTTATTTTCAAGAGGGTCATCACCTTCAAAAACTCGTTCCTGAACATCTTGAAGTTGAAAATCACTCTCATTACTGTCTCCTAGACTTCCTAGAAGAGGCAGGTTAAAACGGTGGGACGGTCAAAACGGCGCCGGTTAGGAGAGCGTCTACTGTATATCAATTTTTTAACTTTTGTCTCCCCCACCTAACGACATCTTCGAACTCTCACATTTCCCGTATTATTTCTTTCCTTATTCGATCACACAGAGTTTTACCAGGTATATTCCTGAGTGTTTAGCAACTTGAGTGCGTTTTTTATAATTGTGGTGTGCGCCCTACATTCTATCCCATATGTCATGATGGATCATAATTTTTCTCTCTACTTAATATGTAGAAAATGAGGGATAGGTTTACACTTACTCATTTCTTCAGACTTATAAGGGGATTCTTTGAAAATTCCGTCATCTTGAAGGGTGTCCATCTTTATGTTCCAAATGGTTTTCTTCGACAGCGTCAGCGCAGACTGTTTTATCTCCCAACATGAATAACCAAGTAGAATAAATGCAGTAGAAATGATATCTCTTAGACGAATGTGTTGATACTCTGTGTATGATTTATGGTGTTATGAACAAAATAATGAAAAGATCTTTAAGATGGTTTGAACACATGGAAAGAATGAATGAAGAAAGAATGGTTAAATATTTATTGAATCAATATGATGTAGGTGATCAAACTATACGGGACATCACAAATAAAAAGAGAAAAAAAAATGTTTTCAGATTAACCAGGAAATCGATTATACGGGATTTTTTTCACCATCCATACAGGAAAATCGGGACTGTACTGTAATAGTGATTCTCAGGCGTTTATTTTAATGAGATGACGACAAATACAGAAGTAAGAGGGAAAGTTGCTTTACAAAGAAATATTTTAACGTGTTGATACGCTTGTTAATGCAACAGCTAAAATATTGTACATATAATGACTATATTATACATATTTTTCTTGTCATAAAACACACTCGTGATACGTGAATTATAGTTTTTATATTGTGTATTTTCAAAGAGACTCAGATTGAAATATAAAATTATTTATGTATTTACTTATTTTTTGTATACAATGGCTCGTTTGAACCCAATAACTGTATACAATTTGCTTTTAGCTACTATATTGATAAGCTGATTATATTGATAAGGCGTTAACACTGTGGAATTCAATTGTAAAAACTTTGAAATTGAAAAAAAAAACACTTTTTTTTACTATAATTTTTTAACACTGTTTTTTTACTTTACTTTATTAAATATCTTTATTGCAACGGCATTTACGCTAACATACCCAAGAAACAAACAAATAAACATCAATATGTTTTCAATGCGGCAACACGACTTATAAAAGGTGATCCAAAAAAACTCTCATATTTCACAACATCTAAAAGATCTTCATTGGCTCAAGTGTCCTGAAAGAATCCAGAATAAACTATGCCATACGGTTTTTAAAGCGCTTCACGGAATGGCACCAGCCTATATATCTGAACTTTGTGTTGCTGATAGCCCTAACTTGCGGCAATCTACGCTTCGATCAGCAAACTCCTCGGCAATAAGCAGATTAGTTGAGAGAAATTTCGGAGATCGGGCTTTCGCAGTGGCAGGTCCGTCCGCCTGGAATGCTTCCTGCACGCCTCAGATGCATTGACAATTCGACAGATTTTATATCTCACCTAAAACCTCACCTTTTCAAAATATCGCATAAAATGTAAACAACGGTTATCTGATTGCTGGTGTCACATGCAGCCCTCAAAGCGCCCTTGAGGTCAGATATTCACGAAAACGGCGCTATACAAATTAACCTAATTATTGTTATTATAATAAAAGTATTAAAATACGACAATGTTTCGGAGGTGACCTTCATCCTCTGGTGTAAATATATAACTAAAATCTAAACTAAGAAAAAAAACTTACTAACCATCACGCTGTCTCCCCGAAAGGGGTAGAAAGAAAAAAATGGACTGCCTCACTTTAACCGATGCGACACTCCATCCTTCGCTTTTCGCCCCCGCGGAAGACGCTGTGTGATGGGTTGCGAACCTCATCGCCACCAATAGCCATCTCCCGGACACAGTTAGTTACAAAAACTGAACTAAGAAAGATATCTATGTATAATAAGTCTTTCTTTGTTTAGATTTTTACACCTGAGGATGGAGGTTACCTCCGAAACATTGTCGTGTTTTTTTATTTTAACTGTATAATAAAGGGTGTTTTTTTTAGAGGATTGGTTTTTAAACTGGCAACATTGTTTCTACAGACTGTCAATTTGGCAGTTGACAGTTGATTTGTAGTCAATACGTTTTGCCATTTCACCATAAATAGACTGACGTCAACGCTTGCAAATTGTGCAAATTTATTTTGAAAATCATGGTTCGGTTCGACAAACTTATCGGGCACTACGTCCATTTTACGGTCGACATAATCGTCCATCCGGGCAAGTTATTCGGAAGACCATGGATCGTTTTCGCACCACGTACACTCTAGTGGATAATACACATCCACAAAGACGAAAATTGTCGAAAAGTGGACTTCACGATTGCGCTTTATTCGAGCTAGCCGTGGCGCTCATATGCCCGAAATCATATTAAAACAATAATGGTATAAAATTATCTAATAAATAAACCCAATGTCATAGACATTAACATTATTTAAATGTGTTTTTTTTTTCATTTTGAATATGTATTGTAGACCTCTAAAATACATATACACCATTTATAAAGGTATTTAATAATAAATAAATAAATTCTTTTTCAAAGTTTTTGCGTGAATTCTACACCAGAAATCTGATACACCGATCGCGAATATCAGATGCTGCGTTCATATTTAGATGTCAATTAATGCACCCTTGAGATGATTACATTGCAAGAACGCGCTTTAAAAATTAGCATATTCTTATTATTATATCCACGATATGGTCGCGATGTTTTCATTACCGTTGTTTCGTTCTGACAGTGTCTACTATCAAATTTCGCAATGCAACGAACCCGTCAGAAACAAAATTCTCACCTTACAATCTCCCCTACGGGAGACCATTAGCTAATCTTGTCCCCGTCATGACTGCAGGTAACCCGTTGAAAACAAAAATTAGCAGCTAATAGCAGACACGGGTTACCCCCCGCGGTTACAATAAGTTCGTAATTAATCGCCCGCGAAACAAACACTTTAGTAATTACATAATAAAATCTCCCTTCGCGTGCTCTCAAGACACATATTTCAAAAATAATCAAAAAATAAATAAACAATTAATATTACAACTTTTTAGTACCTAGGGGAAGCCCGAGCAAAGCGGGTGCTTTGAGCAAAGCGGATTTGCTTATTTACCACAAAACTTAACTAGATGGCGCTAAAAGTCTCAAGCAATTCGCGGGAGCGATCATTCGCCGAAGCCATGACAGTTCAAAATAACATGTCACAACTCGCGCGCATTTTTAGGAAGAAAAAACATTTTTTTAGTGTTTTCTTAGGAATTATACTAAGGTAAGTTGCTTGATTAATAGTAATAATGTTGCTTTACGGGTGGTAATGATATTTCACAAGAATTCTGTAATTTTAATATATTATTAGAGGCAAATTTCACAAGTTGTTAATAACTATTTCATTGATTGCCATTTTATTCCAAAGAGGTCCTTTGGGCAAAGCGGATGAGCTATCCTCTTTGCCCTTTCATATTGTGATTATTTGTTATGTTCCTACCCACCCAAATATTATTATTATTATTATTTGGTTGAATCGCTCTTTACATCATTACAGCATGAGCCAAATCGATGTTAAGGGTATTATTATAGCTATCATAGTGATTCTCGTGACATGGTAGCTATCTCTACATGAGGGAGTATGGTAGCTATCCGTGGCTCTATCCCACGGCATTTCTTCTGGGAATGCTCGGAACCAATTCTTTACAGCTTCGAAGAGATGGACATCTAATAACCCATTTCTTCAGATTAATTAGGGGATACTTCGAGAACTCGGCCGTACTGGAGGATGTTGGTCTTTTTGTCCCCGATAGATATCTCCGACAGCGACAGCACAGATTGTTTTACCTACCGGCCGCCAGAACCAATTTGCCTCTGGTGACACCGGTGGGAAGAGCAATTAGTCTGCTGAACGCGGTCTCCTCCGAGAGCGACGTCTTTCATGTTAGTGAAAGTACGTTCAGGGGGCAAATACTATTGACTTTAGAAAGTATCTTATCTTCCTAATGTCGAACCATCTCTAATGCGTTCCTGGTACTTTGTTGTAATATTTTTATGATATTTTACCTGTACTTAATAGATGCCTTAAACATTTTCCTGTTTGTAATGTCTATTAATTTAAAAAACTGATTTGATTTCATTTTATTGTCACGTGAATTCTACATCAGACGTGTGTGACAATCACATTGCCCTCGCCGGGAATCGAACCCCGAACCTTCGGGGTGGCAGTCAATGCACTTACCACTCGACCACGAAGGTCTTTCATTTCGTCATCCATGTCTATATTGTCCATAGGTAAAGAACAATGTGTGTGTTTTTTGTTTAGTGTATTCTGAGCAATACATTGACCCGCCATCTGAAGACTATACTCAGTGCAGCCAGGGCACCAAATGGGCCCATGAAAGATGTACCTCGTACGGAGGATTTGGCAGTTATTTTTGTGATGAGTGTGAGGAATATTGTTGATGCAATCCTCACACACATCATATATTGGACACCATTCGCTTTGGCCGGATGGCACATCCGCTTTACCCGGTGGTGTATAATATTACGGATGCGCGGATAGTTTCTCTTACTCTAGTTTTTGATTCAAAAGTATTTGATATGTTTATGTTTTTAATTTTTTTCTTATTTTACCTAAAAGTTAAATAAATTTAGAGGATTTTTAGATTAATTAAGATATCTAATTTTAATTTAAAGATATTTTTTATTGTCAAACCTTAATACACCCGCTTTGCCTTGGCTTCCCCTACTTCGTCTTCGTTATCTTTATTATTTTGTTGAATCGCTCTTTACATCATTGCAGCGCGAACCAATTCGATGTAAAGGGTATAGCTATCATATTGATTCTCATGACATGTGATAAGTAGCGAAAGATGAGTGAGAGTAGTGTAGTAGAAATATGATATCAGACGAATGTTAGTGAATCTGAGTTTCAAATGTAAATATAAGAAGTGAAGGCAGTGCGATTGAAACTGGTATGAACAAAATAATGGAAGGATCTAATAATCCTTCCATTATTTTAGATGGTAGAATGAATATCTTAATAGATGGTAGAATGAATGAATGAAGAATGTTAAGGAACTTATGTGTAAACGACCTAAACGGAACAAGATATACAGGAAGAACGAGGATTACGTGGCACGATCAAATCAATCAAATATTGGCCACGTGAGAAGTCTGAGAAATCGACGTGCATGCATGACACGAAGTATAAATATTGGAGAAGCAAGAGAAGTATGTTAGGGAATATCAGTGAAGTGGTCCATTCATTCTGTCTACCTTCAGGGAGTCTGCGTGATGGTTAGTTATTTTTCTATTTTTTTTTTTTTAAATCTTAAAATACTATTTAAGCTTGCGAAAATCGCAAATTTTATTTTTTGACTTACTAAAATATAAAGACCAGAAAATACTAGATAATAGATGTATATTTTTAGACGTAGTAGAACGATACGACAGAATCTGTCATAATATCAATAGAGCGGAAGAAGGTTTTATGAACACAATTATGAAAGGATCGCTGCGTTGGTTCGGACCTATGGAGCGCATGTATGGAGAAAGAATGGTTAAGAAAGTATACGTTAATCATGTAAATGGAGTACGGAGTCGAGGCAAATCGAGGAAAACATGACATGACCAAATTAATGAAATTTTAAAGGTTGGTCATGTTAGAAGTCGGAAGAATCAACATGAGTGTATGACTCGCTGTACGAATGTAGAGGAATCTAGGGAGGTGTGCCAGGATAGAGTAGTGTGGCGGTTAATTCTCCCTGCCTACTCCTACGGGGAAACGGCGTGATGGTTTGTTGTTTGGTTTGGATGTTATGAATTGTGTTTGGTTAATTTAAGTACGATTTGGTAAGGTTAGATTAGGTTAGGTACGTTTCGCAAATCACTGTAAGCAACTCATAATTTTCATGTATTACATGTTCAGTGACAGGTCCTCTACCAGTCCAGAGTCGCGACTTCGGGTCAACACACCCGTGCTCAGCAGACCAGGAAAAAAACATTGCCAGTATGTCGGGAAGATAACGCATTATACTAAGTACCCACCTATCTGGTACCTATGTACCTGTGGTGTACCTTATATTATATTATTATAATGTGTGCTCTTCTTGAGAACCTTCTATCTTAGTAGCGTTCACCGGTTAACGTTATAGACAACTGAGGAGATAAATTTGGTCAAAGGCAAATTTTGGGTACGTTGAGGGCCAAACTTTGAGTTATACACTAATACGTATTATTTTTAAATTTGTCTTTGCTTTTTATCATAATATGTAGGTACCATGCTATATTTTGTGAAAATCTGGAACAAGTGGATGAATTTGTTTATTTGGAAGTTTGTTTGCAAAGGATGGGAGAGTGGAGAAGGGTATTAAAAGAAGGGTTGAGGCACGCAACAGAGAAAATTGTGCACTTGAAGTTGTCTTCGCAAAAATAAGCCTATCCAAAAAGCTAAGATGCCAGTGCACAATGGTGTTCTTTTGTCGACCCTTATGTATGTAATTGAAGCATGGAACTGGCAAAAGAAGGATGAAAGTAGAATAAATGCAGTAGAAAGGAGATCTCTAAGACGAATGTGCGTATATGATAAAGTGTTAATGCAAATATAAGAAGTGAATGCGGTGCGAATGAAAGTGTTATGAACAAAATTTAAAGGGTCGTTAAAATGGTTTGGACACATGGAAAGAATGAATGAAGAAAGAACGGTAAAAAAAGTATATATTAACGATGTAAATGGAACTAGAAATAGAAGAACACCGAGGAAAACGTGGCACGATCAAATAAATTAAATATTGAATGTCGGCCACGTGAGGAGTCAGCGAAATCGACGCGCGTGCATGACACGATGTATGAATGTTGAGGAAGCGAGAGAAATATGTCAGGAAAAAATGTGGAGCAGTTCATTATTTCTGCCTACCCCTTCGGTGAGACGGCGTGATGGTTAGTTAGTTCGTTTTATTTTGACAATATTTACACTGATGGCTTATGTGTGCAAAAACATGTTTGTGTTTAAGATTAAATTATAATATAAAAAAATTGTGAAATTTTTTTTTTTTTAATAATAAAAAGGTATTTCATTCCTGAATTCGTAATAATTGGTAAATTTAGTTCAACTTAAATCTCCCAATAAGTACACCCAAAACAGAAACGAAAGTTGTTGACCAATCAGCTATTATAATTTTGGTAACCAAAAAACCGTCGAACTCTTCACAAAGCTTGGAAGACGTCCACAGCACCATCCAATCAGACATCTTTACAAATCGCTTCCTCCGTCAACTTTCTTTATTTGCCAATCACGATCCTTTGGCCATGTTTGGGCACATTAGTCACTCGGGAGACACGCCTGTGTCAACCGAGACCTTTCCGGGATCGTCACGTGATCTCAGCAGTCTCTTGGTCTCTTACATAATGCATCTAGAAATGGTTACGACTGTCGCCTGCATTATTGGTGTTGCAAATTGAGTAAACACATTTTTACGTCATCCGTTGGATGATATATTGTTCTTCTTCTTCTTTATGAAGACGAAAGATGAATGTATGACGATTTGTCATATAAGTGCGATGGGCGAGAAATTGGAGCAAGTTACCGAATTTACGTATCTGGGAAGCATGTTTACAAGAGACGGAAAAATGAAGAAAGACATCGAAAGAAGGGTTGGTGCTGGGAATAAAATAAACGGCGCACTCAAAGTCATTACTGCAAATAGAAATATATCCACAGAAGCAACATGGCAGTACACAATGGAGTTCTAGTGCCAACCACGTTAGTGTGAGAGAGTAAACAGTTTACTCTCTCACCCTGACGAAGCTCCGGCGGGAGCGAAACCGGTTGGTGTTACCAAATAAAGTGATTTAGATGCAAATACTTAAAGTGTATTATTATTTTATGTATATTTTTTTATAATCAAATGATTTTACTGAAATCTCTTGATGGAAGTTCATTTTAAATAATAATTAAATAAAACGATGTTTTTTAACTACTTCCACTTTTGTCTTTATTTAGACAGCGACCGGTTTCGCCAGGCTCGCTGGCATCGACAGACTGGTAACACTATTGTAAACTTAGTCCTTTATATACATACAGATCAGGGGTGGTAAACATGATTCTATACAAAAATAATCTTCAAATATTTATGTAAAATTTTTCTGAATTTAACTATTGGTATTACAGGTATTCTTGGAGGTTCGTGTTTAATACAATGGGTTTTAATTTTTATTATCTCTTACATATTCATATATAATGTTTGAAAAAATTGAATACAAATAAAATAACTTAATACAAATATTTAAATTCAGGAAATTTATATAATTATTTAAGATTATTTTTGTATAGAATCATGTTTACCACCCCTGATCTGTATGTATATAAAGGACTAAGTTTACAATAGTGTTACCAGTCTGTCGATGCCAGCGAGCCTGGCGAAACCGGTCGCTGTCTAAATAAAGACAAAAGTGGAAGTAGTTAAAAAACATCGTTTTATTTAATTATTATATTTTTTTAGCTATTGATTCTCTTGACATGTGATATTTAGCTAGTCTATCGGCATTTTTATTGTCCCGTGAATTCTACCAGACCAAAGATAGCGTGAGAATTTTGCCGCCATCGCCGGTAATCGAACCCGGGCATTATACTTCTATCTACATTGTTTTTCCACTCATTAGTCTATTTTTTGTTTTCTCTACCGCATTTATCCTATTTTCACCCTTCTTTTACTTGCTCCAAGCTTCTTATCATCATTTTTATTTATTATTGTCCCTCTTAAAATATGTATATATTTTTTATTCATTAATGCGTAATTAACTGAAGCATTTTCTGTTTTTGTTTCAGGATATTCTAGACGCTCGCCTGGATAAGAGGGTTGACACGATGATGGAAGACGGACTTGTCGATGAATTGACTGACTTTCACGACAAATATAACAAACAAAGAATCATAGATGGAATGTGAGTATTTATTATGGGAATATTCTTGAAGTTTTCACGAAAAAGCGAACCTGATATTTCGATCATCATCATCAATAATATACTAATAACTTATTATGGAAGTCTAATGATTTTTTTTATTTCTTATTATTATTTATATACTTAAAGTTGTCGTCGCAAACAAAAGACCATCCTAAAAGTCCCACGGGCAGTGCCCAATGATTTTCTCGTACCGACACTTATGTAATGAAGTGAAGCACAAGAAGGATGAAAGTAGAATAAATGCAGTAGAAATGAGATCTCATAGACGAAAGCTTCTAGAAAACAGACGTTTTTTTTTCGTATAATTGTTTAAAATATCAATTATATAAAACGAGGTTTTTTAACTACTTCCACCTTTGTCTTTATTTCGACAGCGACCGGTTTCGCCAGGCTCGCTGGCTATGTACAGCTGGTATACCTGTAAATATTTAAAATAGTGTATTTAAGAAACAATAAACAAAAAACTTATTTAAAAAATAATGTGTTAATATACCATTGCATTGTAAAATCCTTTAAACGAGTAATTCATTGATGTTAATAATTCTTCTTCTTCTTCCTCAGCCTATTCCCGTCCACTCCTGGACAAAGACCTCCATCTTGTGCAGACTGCATCCAGGTTATTCCGACATGTCTGTTCAGATTATCCTTCGCCCTGCACTTCTCTTTGAGGTCCACGGTCTCCAAGTCAGCAGTCTTCTTGTCCATTTTTCGTCTGAGCTTCCGGCTACGTGACCTGCCCATTGCCATTTTAGAGTCGCCACCCGGTGGATGATGTCAATGACCTTTGTTTTTTCTCTCACCGTATCGTTTTTGGAATGGCTCTTTGTGTCACTCGTAGTTTCTCGGCACTTTAATTCAATAATTCAATACCACCAAATGTTCACGTACGTAGTTTTAGTATTACACCCCTGATATTGAAGCGAGTACTATCATAGAAGTTCATAAAGAGAAAACATCACAGTCAGAAATAAGAGTGTATAAAGGCTTCTTCTATATTACCCCTCCCGCAATCAATGCGGATAAAAATAAAATAAAAATCCTCCACGATAGCCCACTACGTACTCCGCCAAACAAAATGAGCTCACGCAGGATGCTATCTCCTACCACAACTCCATCCAGGCACTGCTCCTCTTATCTTCCCCTCGGGAACATACTTTTTATAAATACAATCCCAACCCTAACTGGTCTTCCATTCCTTGACAATAATGTAAGACTTTATAATAAACCCTAAATCCCCCCTCGCCCTCTTTCGGAGGGACAATGCGGGCCATACATTTAGCCCCATCATAAAACAACTACCAAATCACATTCCAACAATGTTTCCTACATATGTAAGAGGAATAGCCATTAGAGCTGAACCTCTGTAAGCCAGAAGATCCAAGTCCAAGTCTAAGTCTATATTCGCCATCACTTTGTGTTGTGGATTCATATGAGAATAAATTTTTGAACACATACGCCTTCCTCGGTGTACAAATTTTAACTTTTATTAGAACTTTTATATTGGTTAAAACTTTTACACAGAGAAAGGATGTCTCGAAACATGTTTGTGAAAAGTGCAAAAAAGTTTTGTGAAAATACAATGTATTCAAATATTAAGATCAGTTGTGGAAGCTTTTACAAGTTCAAAGTTCCAGTGAGGTCTATTTCATAATGGTGTTTAATGGGGTTACACATACAAACTGCGCGGAACTTTGTAAGGCGCGGTCCATTCATATTCGACGCCTGCGCGCGCCTTCCCGGAAGTCAGCTTGCACCGCTTACGGATCATTTCCCGCCATCCACTCGAGGAAGTTTCAAAATGGAATACATCGCCATTTTGAATATTTAACTTTCGGAGATCTTCGCGTTCAATTACCCGCAGACGGCGTTTGTCGTTTTATCTATGGCTGAGCGCCACTAAAATAATTTGATGCGTCCTACTAATATAATACAAACGTATCGATATTCCACGGCCCTGTTATGATAGTCAATATTTAGGTTTGCCATCAAAAGAACTCTCTATTCAAAGGAAACAATAACCATTACCATATTATTAAACATCTGTTCCGGAAAATTCGAAGTATTTTATCATCCACAAAGGTATTCCTATTACTTTCGGATTTCTTCAATACGTTTTTGTCTTATTAGTAATTTTCTTTGTATTATTTCAATATTACATTATTTTCTTTTGTTTTTATACGTTTCCTTTTCAATTTATTGTACGTAAATTTAAGATAATCGCGAATAAAGCTAAGAGTTATACAAAAACTATTAAGATTACGCTAGAAACTTGAAAAAACATTTAACTTTTTTACTTTTTCCACTTCTATGAATCTGTACTTTTTATAACAATATTTTAAAAATTCAAATTAATTTTCGGCTCCCGTATCTTAATCCCACCTCGCGCTTTTTCTCCTATAAATAGTAACTAACCGTTCTTTAACCCCACAATAAAAGACCTCTCAAATTACGACCCAAACACTTCCAGCCGCCACAAGCGCCCAAAATCGATTCTCCTTCAGAGGAACACTCCGGGCCACACAAATCATGCCCCCGAATAAACTAACAACCCACCAAACCACCTTCCAACAATGTTCCCATCAGACGTAAGAGGAATAGCCACATGAGCTGAACCTCTGTAAGCCAGAAGATCCAAGTCCAAGTCCGCTCTTTAAATTAAAATATTTAGGTACCTAACACAATTTCAGCAAGAACTTCAAAATTATATCAAAGAAATTATTCAAATTGACATAGGAACAAATACACATAAAGATTCGAAAAATCACGAAAATTTGACATTTGATATATTATTGTAACACCTGTTGACGTCAACATAGGTTGATGAAACAGCTGTCGCGTAAAATAAAATACAATTGTGATACAAAAAACAAAGTTTATTCATTAACAGTTTAAAATGTTAAGGTATCATAGTGTTTCGGCCAAAACAATGGACTAGTTAAAAAAATATAATAACTAACTAACCATCACGCCGTCTCCCCGAAGGGGTAGGCAGAATGAATGGATTTCCACACTTTTCTTTCCTGACATATTTCTCTCGCTTTCTCAACATTCATACATCGTGTCATGCACGCGCGTCGATTTCTCTGACTCCTCACGTGGCCGACATTCAATATTTGATTTATTTGATTGTGCCACGTTTTCCTCGGTCTTCCTCTATTTCTGGTTCCATTTACATCGTTAACGTATAATTTTATTACCATTATTTTTCATATGTCCAAACCATCCTAATGATCCTTTCATTATTTTGTTCATAACACCATCATTCGCACCGCATTCACTTCTTATATTTTAATTCGACATTATAATATACAGAGTTATCACACATTCGTCTAAGAGATCTCATTTCTACTGCATTTATTCTACTTTCATCCTTCTTTTGCCAGTTCCATGCTTCGCTTACATACATAAGGGTCGGTAGAAGAACACCATTTTTTGGATAGGTTTTTGTTTGCGATGACAAACAAAAACGTTTGTTTGTTAAAAAATAAAATAAAAGTGTTAAATATCAATTGTTGTACAAGATGCCTACAATCTAATATGTACTATCAAAAAAAAACTAACTAACTAACCATCACGCCGTCTCCCCGAGAGGGTAGGCAGAAAGAATAGAGTGCCACACTTTAATCGATGCGGCACGCGAGAGACGCGGTGTGATGGGTTGCGAACCTCATCGCCACCAATAGACATCTCCCGCGCACACTTCGATCGTCCAACGTCTACAAAATAAATCTTAAACAAATTGTATAAAATACAATGATATAAAATAAAATAAAATAACAAATAAAAATAAATGATATAAATAATAAAAATATAATATGTCTTTAAACTATTATATAATCGTATATACAATTTCATAACCTCTCTTATAGCGTGTTAATTACATATATAAATTATATGTATTTGTACTATCATATATAATTAATTTCGGGACATCCTTTATGTCGTGACTATTTCGCTAATCGATCCCCATTAGTACGCGCGGTGTCATCGCCGATCCGAAAGACACCAATACCGATAAATTAACCAATAACAATCCATCAGAGAATATTGGTGGTAATTTAGGCGTTTTGGCGATGACCACGTTCGACTTTATTCCCAGGCTACTCAACCGGCATGACTTTATTGCGTACCCGAAGTTGTCGCCTTGACCTATTCCGCGGCCGCTGCCGGTAGGTTCGTCCCTAGGTACTAGAACTAGTGATGTCCAATTCATTATAAAAATCATTTTATGTCAACCGGTTCGCTTTTGATGTTACCTTTAACCTTTTATAAGGCAAAGGGAATATTTTTCCCACCACCTTTTTCCAGTATTTTTGACTGAGTAGCTCAAAGTTAAGATTTTTTTCGTATGCCAATATTTCAAAAAACTAACTAACCATCACGCCGTCTCCCCGAAAGGGTAGGCAGAAAGAATGGACTGTCACACTTTTACTGATGCGGCACTCCATCCTTCTCTTTTCGCCCCGCGGGAGACGCGGTGTGATGGGTTGCGAACCTCATCGCCACCAATAGGCATCTCCCGCGCACACTTCGATCGTCCAACACCCACAAAATAAATCTAAAACAAATAATATAAAATACAAAGATATAAAATAAAATAAAAAAATAAAATAAATTTAACACAAAATGTTCTTTTTAGATGGTGCACATATTGACTATTTAATTTATGATCCACGAATCCACCGTTTTTTTTTAATTTAGCACATAATGTAATAACACATAATATTTTTTTCGATGTTGCACATGTTGACATGGACGATTCGGACTTTTGTGTTTATTCAATTTATTTTTTTAGTTTATTAATTTAGTTTTTTTAATTAGCTGTAATTAGGCACTTAACCAGTAAGAACTTAAAAATAATATTGAAACCAATATTTCAATTGACATATAATTCGATATTTTTATCTGTGATGATGACAGGCCGCCATATATTTTTTTCTTCGTTTGACATTCTCAAAGTGAAAAACTGGTGCATTTTCGTACAACAAGATAAATCTTTATAAATCTTCATTTTCTGAGATTCAAAAACGGTAAGATGCTATTATTTTTAAGGACTAATGTTTATTTAACTAAAATTTAGGCATATTTTCAACTTGGCATCTTTGCTACAGGAACCGTTCGAAAGAACAGAAAAGAGCTGTCCAAACTAGTAAAATCTAACCCGAAGCTTCAAAATGGGCAGTACAAATGGAGAGTCAAGGGCAATGTATCTTACCTAATTTGGAAAGATACTAAAGATGTCATGGGCACCACCACCCCATGACATCTGCCACACACCAAGTCGTATCACGGGCAGAGGGAACTGACTTCCCACCATGTTTTTTTTATTTCAATTTTTTTTTTTTCATTTTCTGAAAAAGCATGATAAAACTAATGCAAAACCACTATTCACTTTTATTTTTCCACCCCTAGTTGTTTATGCCTTATAAAGGGTTAAAAAAATAATTACTTAGGTATAGGGGAATCGATGTTTTTAATGGTATTTCAAATTTAAATGCATGTATAAACGTTTCAAATTTAAATTCACGAGTTCAAGCACATCTTATCTGATTAAAAATGCACTTATTATAGATTAACTAACTAACTAATCATCACGCCATTTCCCCGCAGTGGTAGGCAGAGATGATGGATCGCCACAATTCTCTGTCCTGGCATACCTCTCGGGATTCCTGTACATTCATACATCGTTCTTATTCCGTTGATTATTCCGAGTTCGAATGTGGCCGCCTTTTAGTAATTGATTAATTTGATCATGCCGAACACGTTCACATGTTTTCATCAACACAGGAGTCGACTGTCGTCCTGAACTTGCATCGTCCTTGCAGTCATCACGGCTCTATCTAAAACCCTCGATCCACTTAAAAAGGACAGTTTTTTCAGTATCTTAACTCCATAAACAGCCTTTAACATTTCATGAATTTCCCAATAATTTTTCCCAACTTTCACCAGAAATTTGATATTGACTTGTTGTTTCATATCTGTTTGTCAATCTCCATTGACGGCAAGAGCATAAAACACACGCCACAAAAAAATTCCCCGTTCGAGCGGTACGTTTACCTCGACGGTTTGGTGATTACGGATTCACTTAGTGGCTCACCCGGCAACCAAGTAGCCAGTGCTCTTTCGCGAATTTCAACTGAAGTCCAATCGAGCAACGCAGTGCGCATATTTAATGGACAGACCTCGTATACTGCTTCTTATAATATCCTCAACCTCACATATGTGACGATTTTAATAAAGATTATTTATTTACTAGAGTAGTATACTCATTCTTTACAGCTTCTAAGAGATGGGCATCTCTGGGGTGTTTGTCTTTTTGTACCTGATAGATTTCTCCGACAGCGACAGCACAGATTGTTTTACCTACCGGCCACCAGAACCAATCTGCCTCTGGTGACACCGGTGGGAAGAGCAATTAATCTGCTGAACGCGGTCTCCTCGGAAATCGACGTCTTTCATATTAGTGAAGGTACGTTCAGGAGACAAATACTCTTGACTTTAGAAAGTATCTTGTCTTCCTAATCTCGAACCATCTCTAATGCGTTCCTGATAGCATGTTGTATTTTTATAATATTTTACCTGTACTCAATAGATGCCTTAAACATTTTGCTGTTTGTAATGTCTTTTGAGTTAATAAATTGATTTGATTTGATTTGAATACAAGCATCATTAAAAATTAATTAAGGTTTTTCCTGGTATGGTTTATTTTCGGGGAAATGTACCGTTTTGAACCGGCAAGGAAACTTGCGAGGACATCTCTTTAGTTCATAGGTACCGGCGAATAATGTCAGGCACATGTTGTCCTGGATGGTTTTGTCTGAGTCGCGGTACCTAACCTAGTACTTGGTACCTACGTTAAACAATAAGTGAATAGTTTATATGCCGAATCATCGGTGGGCGGTGCGGCCAGTCACATCAAACGGTGGCTTACATCTCGCTTGTGAACCGCAGCGTGGGTTCTGGAGCGATTAAGATGTTCTATTGTTACTGTGTTAATGTAAACCTATCATTTGTACACAAATGTATTTGTAAAATGAAACTAGTTGACTTTAAAAAAACTGCATGTTAAACGATAAGAAATCCCTGTAAAAATAAGTAAATTTGTCTTGAAAGTCATATTATACAAATGTTAGAGATACATAGTTTAACACTTTGGAAAGAAGCTATTACTTGGTGGTTTGACATATTTAAAATTAGAAAATTAAACACTTTTAAAACGTTGTATAAAACCACTTTATTTTGAGTCAGGAGCGCCAACCGGTTTCACTCTGTAACTAGCTTTGTGTATAGCCCTGACGAAGCTCGTTACAGAGTGAAACCGGTTGGCGCTCCTGACTCAAAATAAAGTGGTTTAATACAACGTTTTAAAAGTGTTTAATTCTATTTTTTTTATACATGGATTATTTTATAGAAACCGTCATTGTATGCTGCTTTTGTAGCTTTTTGGGTAGACTTTTGTTTGCGATAATTACTTTTTACGTTCCATTTACTATTTTGCTTGCACCAACTTTTCCTTCAATATCTATATGCAATTGCCAATATTTTGTAGACATATAGGCAATGGTGCATTTAAAGTTGTCATTGCAAACAAAAACCTATCCAAAAAAGCTAAAATGGCAGTGCACAATGGTGTTCTTGTACCGACCCTAATGTATGGAAGCGAAGCATGGAACTGGCAAAAGAAGGCTGAAAGTAGAATAAATACAGTAGAAATGAGATCTCTGAAGACGAATGTGTGGTAAATCTGTACATCGTCGGTTCAAAGGTAAAACTCATTTAATTTTTTTTTTGCAATTTCTGTATCAGACTTGTGAATTCTACGTCAGAAAATAATCACCAAGTGTTTTTATTTAATAATTGTTATTCTTTAATAAATACACTTGGTGATTATTTTCTGACGTAGAATTCACAAGTCTGATACAGAAATTGCAAAAAAAAATTAAATGTCACTAAATGAGTTTTACCTTTGAACCGACGATATGATAGAGTGTCAAATTCAATTATAAGAAGTAAATGCGGTGCGAATGAAAGTCTTATGAACAAAATAATGAAAGGGTCATTAAGATGGTTTGGACACATGGAAAGAATGAGTGAATACAGAATGGTGAAGAAGGTATTCTCTCCATTCGTTCCATGTGTCCAAACCATCTAAGGGATCCTTTTTTAATTTTACTTTTGATACAATCATCTGCCTTACATTTCTTCCTTATTTCGTCGTTCGGTATTCTATCATCACGACGACCTTCGTGGCCGAGTTGTAAGTGCATTGACTGCCACCCCAAAAGTTCCGGGTTCGATTCCCGGGGAGGGCAGTGTAATTGTCACACTGTCTTTGGTCTGGTGTAGGATTCCTGGGACAATAAAATGGCGATAAATTAACTACCTATCACATGTCACGAGAATCACTATGATAGCTTTAATATTCTTTACATCGATTTGGCTCATGCTGTCATGGTGTAAAGAGCTATTACAACAAAATAATAATAATAATAATATCGTTTTCCCGCACAATCGACTCAGTGATCTCATTTCTACGGCATTAATGTTACTTTCATCCTTAGCCGCTTACAATTAGAGTAAAATTCTTTCATTCCCTACGAAAACATGGGAATATCCGATTCACTGAACTTAAAGAAGTAATTAGTCGTGTGACGTCACTGTGTCCACATCTGACAAACTCGTTGATGATGTCCATAAATTAATTATACACTTCTGACTAATGATGACACGCCGAGGCTAATTTTAACGCCTCGTCCCTGTTTGATCTCATTGATCCGAGTGCTTAAATAAAGTTGATGTATATTGGATGGAATGTGAATGAACCGATTTGATCACGTAATACTAGAAGAAATATTCGTATGAAAAACTGACGCCAATCAGATTGTCGAAATCATCACAAAAATATTTAAAGTTTTAAAAGGTTCGAATTGAAATATTTTGTTAATATCAGTTTTCCTATTTTACTATGTTTCATCTTGCTGGAGCATTATCAATTAACTATTACAATTTAACAATAAAGTTTTTTTACTTATTTTGAATTTAATATATTTAATGTAAATACAAAATTATGAAGAAATGTAAATCTTCTTCACTAGTTTTTAATTTAGAATCAGAAATAAATTGGAAAATGCGAAAATGGCCGTTCACAATGAAGTTCTGATCCCAACCCTCATGTATGGAAGCGAAGCATGGAACTGGCAGAAGAAAGATGAGAGCAGAATAAATGCGGTAGAGATGAGGTCCCTAAGACGTATGTGCGGTAGAACGATGTACGACAGAATCTCAAATGCTGATATAAGAAAGGAATGTAGAGCGGAAGAAGGTATTATGAACAAAATTATGAAAGGATCGCTGCAATGGTTCGGACATATGGAACGCATGGATGGAGAAAGAATGGTTAATAAAGTATTCGTTAATAATATAAATGGAGTACGGAGTCGAGGCAGACCGAGAAAAACATGCCATGACCAAATGAATCCAATTTTAAAGGTTGGTCATGTTAGAAGTCGGAGGAATCGACGTGCGTGTATGACTCGTTGTATGAATGTGGAGGAAGCTAGAGAGGTGTGCCAGGATAGAGCAGTGTAGCGATCCATTCTCTCTGCCTACCCCTCCGGGGAAACGGCGTGATGGTTTGTTTGTTTGTTTGTGTTTTTATATATAAAAGTATATTCACGCACTTAAAGAACTTTATATAACTAACTAACTAACCATCACGCCGTCTCCCCGGAGGGATTTGCAGAAAGACTGGACCGCCACACTTTTCTATCCTGACAGACTTATCTCGCTTCCTCTACATTTATACATCGTGTCATGCACGAACGTCGTTTCCTCCGACTCCTCATGTAACCGACATTTAATATTTTAATGATTTGATCGTGCCACGATTTCCTCTGTCTATTTCTAGCTCCATTCACGTCGTTTACATATACCTTCTTTAGCTAGCTGTCTTCATTCATTCTTTCCATGTGTCCAAACCATATTAACGACCTATTTATTTTTTAATATTTTATGATATTTTTGTTTGTGAAAATTACAAATGTTTAACGTTCCATATTCATCTAAGAGCTTTGATAAACACGAAACAAAAACTAACTAACTAACTAACCATCACGCCGTCTCCCCGAAGGGGTAGGCAGAAAGAATGGACTGCTACACTTTTCTTTCCTGACATATTTCTCTCGCTTCATCAACATTCATACATCGTGTCATGCTCGCGCGTCGATTTCTCTGACTCCTCACATGGCCGACATTCAATATCTGATTTATTTGATCGTGCCACGTTTTCCTCGGTCTTCCTCTATTTCTGGTTCCATTTACATCATTAACATATATTTTTTTTACCATTCTTTCTTCATTCATTCTTTCCATATGTCCAAACATTATTTTGTCCTTTCATAATTTTGTTCATGACACCATCATGCGCACCGCATTCACTTCTTATATTTTCATTCGACACTCTATCATACGAGTACACAGAGTATCCACGAAACAAAATTTTAATAACCCATGTCTAGGCCTCTTTCGTTTGATTGACCTCTCGATTGGCATCTAAAATAAGCTTCACGTGATGTCATACAAAAAGTATGAAAAGCTCCTTTCAGTAACCATGAAATAAAGATGTATTTTTGGACGTGTGATAAACCTACCTATAAAAGATCTATTTGTGTACTGACCCGAGAATAAACGGTTCTGTGATTGATTTCCTAACGACTTCTGATCTCAATTGGGATGTTTCACAAATAACCAATCTTATTTAATCTATTTATTGGGATATCAAAATGTAAAAGCGAAAAAAAGCATCTTTCATTTTTGACGTAACGAAAAATGTGCATTTTTCAAGTACGTAGATCGATATATTGTTTCTTGAATAATGACGTAAAACTACATACTACATGAATACGAATGAAAACTTATTTATTGTTTCTTGAAAAATGATGTAAAAATCCATATTAAATAATTAATACGAATTAAATAGTCCATTGTTTTGGCCGAAACACTATGATACTTCAACATTATTACTGTTAAAATTTAAAACACTGTTATAATATCACAATTTCTTTTTATTCACTGAGAGTGTCGCGACAGCTGTTTCGTCAACCGATGTTGGCATCATCAGGTGTTACAATAAACTGGGAACTCGGTGAATTAAAATAAATTGTGATTTTATAACAGTGTTTTAAATTTTAACAGTATTTTTACGAATGAAAACGTCAGTTTTGTAGAAGTATTGTTTTATTTTATGGGAATGACATTATCGCCCTTTTAAGGTATTATCAAATGTCATTTGATAATGCCTTACAAGGGCGAAAATGTGATTCCCATAAAATATAATAAAACTTCTAGAAAACTTACGTTTTCATTCGTATTAATTACGAATGAAAACGTCCGTTTTCTAGAAGTTTTATTATATTATAATTTATTCAGCCTTTCTCAGGCATTATCAAATATCTGCTCCCATCCTTTTACTGCCAGCTCCATGCTTCACTACCATACGTAAGGGTTGGAATAAAAACTGCTGAACAATGAGAGCAAAATTAATGGGATAGAGATTATTTAATCAAGTGTGTTCAAGTGTTTGCAAACTATTATAAATATAATATTGAAACAAAGCATAAACCCTTAGTTGTCCCGCGCCCTCTTTCGGAGGAGCACTCCGGGCCACACATCTAGCCCTCGCATAAAACAACTACCAAATCACATCACCAACAATGTTTCCTACAGACGTAAGATGAATAGCCATTAGAGCTGAACCTCTGTAAGCCAGAAGATCCGAGTCCAAGACTTGGATCTTCTCGCATACGGAAGTTCCGCTCTTGTGACGTTTCCTCTTATGCCGGATGTGAACATTGCTGGAAAGATGATTTATTCGTTATTAGATTTATGCGAGGTCTTGATATTTGCAGCCCGGAGGATCGATTTTTGGCGCTTGTGGCGGCTCTTCAAAAACGTTCGGCGTGTTTCTGAATTCGTATTACGAAATGATTCTAAAGATATATTTGAGATGTCGGAGAAAAAGGCGCGCGTGCATGACAATGTATGAAGAAAAGAACAGTGTGGCGGTCCATTCTCTCTGCCTACTCCTTGGGAGAAACGGCGTGATGATTAGTTAACTAATTTATAAAGATTAATGAAGAATTAAAGTGTTTACTAGTCTCCTCTAGATTTTAAGTGAAAAGCTGATGTCAGTGAAGTGGAAATGGGGTTTAATTATCAAAGATTTACAATTATTCTTTTTATAATTCTTTATTCAAATCGTCAGCTTCCAAAATTAAAATTTTGAAAAATGTTGTTTGAAATTGCACGGTAGAAGTTCATTGTGAATAATGAAAATAAAAATAATAAATATAATTTATTTTAAAATGTATTTTTGTTAAAATCCACTGATGTTTGTGTCTTTGATCAGTTTCGGCAGCTCGCTGCATCTTCTGGTCCAGAAGATGCTGAGACCAGTCGAAGACACAAACGTGAGTGGATTTTAATTAGATGACAGCAAGCTGCCGAAACCGGTCGAACATAAACACAAGTGGAAGCACACTAAATACGTAATAATAAAGAAATTTTTTATCAATTTTTTTTGTTTTATTATTTAAACATACACTTTGAAAAAAAATAAAACACTTTTTTTTTATTTATTTATACCATATACTTTAATTCATGTTTATGCGAATTTGAATATAATTACGTGGTTTTAGTGTCCCATTTTGAATAGTTCCCAGGTTCATCATTTTCAGAATTGAGCTCTTTCATTCAGCTACGCCTTAACCTATTT
Source organism: Lepidostoma basale (assembly GCA_022606425.2). Lineage (NCBI taxonomy): Eukaryota > Metazoa > Arthropoda > Insecta > Trichoptera > Lepidostomatidae > Lepidostoma > Lepidostoma basale. Next base: position 1,935,710 of record JAHDVF020000333.1, on the reverse strand, counting down.
AGAATAGACAGACTATTAGTAACGCTTAATAACTCCTTTAATCATTAATAGTAATTTAAAAATGGAACATAACCTAATTTTTATATTAAAAATATTTTCCTCGTGACCGCTCTACAGTACCTACCGGATCAAATCTATTTATCATAATATCTACAATACTTCATGTTTATGCCACTCATCTTACGAGAGTAGGGCACGACATAGGAAATTGACTTTGGGATGGAATTTTCCAGGATTGTAGTACATCTTAAGAGAAGTCAATAATTAAAGTAAAAAAGCGCAATTTCCAGCCAATTTCTAGAAAAAAAAACTTTAAACTTTTCACCGATGTTTTAATATTAGCAATTTCGTCACTAGTATCAATAGTTAGGTGGCTGAGCAGTTAGCTTGCCTTCTCTATTCTGTTGGCCGGCCGGTCTCCGATTCAAATCCCGCGACATGCGCTTGTTTTATTTTAAATTATATTATACACTATGACTATCGATGAGTCTTTAAATCCTATCCCAAATAGGTCACTCTCCCGCACCCATGAGAGTCTCCCGCACCCATGAGAGTCTCCCGCACTCGTGAGGGTCTCCCGCACCGTTTCTTTTACGAGAGTCTCCCGCTACAACTGTTTAATTCATGAGAGTCTCCCGCACCCATGAGAGTTTCCTGCACCCATGAGAGTCTCCCGCACTCATGAAGGTCTCCCGCACCGTTTCATTCACGAGAGTCTCCCGCTACAACTGTTTAATTTATGAGAGTCTCCCGCACTGTTTTATCCATGAGAGTCTCCCGCTCCAAACAATTTATACATGAGAGTCTCCTGCAACATTTCATCCATGAGAGTCTTTTCTATGTCGTGTTCTCCCTTTCGTTCTCCCTTCTAACTAACTTTCACGATGTTTCTCCGGAAGGGTAGGCAGAGAGGATGGACTGTCACACTGTTCTATCCTTATATAACTCTCGCGTCTCTTCTAGTCTTACACATCGTGACATGCACGCTCGTTGATTGTTCCTAATTCGAACATGGCCATCTTTCAGTAATGGATTCATTTGGCCTTGCCATGTCTTCCTTGGCCTTTCTAGATTTTTTTCTATATGTCTAAACCAGGGTGTCAGGGGCCGGAGAGACGGAGAGAATAGGGTCCAGCCGTAGGGGCAGAATATCCTTGTCCGGATAGGATAGGACTATATAGCCACATCAGGTGGCACAGAAGACAGAATTAAATATGTTTGTGTTACTTATGCTCGTACTCACGGGCAAAAGGCATTATTATTATTATTATATCCAGCCTATCTTAGTGACCCTTTCTTTATTTTATTTAGGACGCATTTATCCGCCTCACATTTTATTCTTACTTCATCATTAGATATTCTATCGTACATTGTTTTTGCGCATATAATTTTTAGTGACCTAATTTCTACCGCATTTATCCTACTTTCATCCTTCTTCTGCCAACGCCAAACTTCACTTCCATACATAAGGGTCGTCTCTCTTCTAAACTTCCGGTAAAATGACGAGCTGATAATTAGTTGTAATGTGCATCATGTATATTGTCATCATAAATTTCATCTAGTAAACATTAAAACGTAAACATCTTCTTCGCAATTAGATAAGTCGTATTGTATATTTACCCTTTGCTAGGTAATTACCTACTGAAAAGGGGAACAGTTCTATTAATAATACTTAATTAGAATAAATACTTCCTGACTTTTAAAACTAATTATAAACAGACTCGGATTTAACAGAAAAAATCTATTCTCAACACAGCTGCAAATGTTTCGTACACTAATTTTAACTAACTAGCTATCGTGCCGTTTCCCCGGATGGGTAGGGAGGTTGAATGGACCGCCATACTGCTCTGTCCTGACATTATCTCGAGATTCCTCTACATTCATACATCGTGACATACATACTCGTCGATTTTTCCGACTTCGAATGTACATGTCTTTTAAGAATTTATTAATTTGGTCCTGCCATGCATTCCTTGGTCGTCCGAGTCTTTCCTCTTATACTGTTTGTATACAATATTTTAACCATTCTTCCCTCATCAATTCATTTCATATGTCCAAACCATCTCAGGGATCTTTTTTATCTTTATCAATGATGTAAAACTCCATATTAAATAATTAATACGAATGAATCGAAATCGTTAATATCATTTGATAATGCCTTAGACAGGGACAGGTTCGCCGAGGTGATCGCCAACGTTGGGGGGACCCGACAGGGCACTTGAAGAGGAAGAAGAAGATTACCTTAGAAAGGCGAAACATGTCATTCCTATTAAATATAATATAAATTATATTATAAAAAAGGCGTTTTCATTGGTATTATGTTAATTATCGTTTCGATTAATAAAATATATTATAATATCTACTAACTAACTAACCATCACGCCGTCTCCCCGTTGTTTATATAACGCTATCAGATTAGTTATTGGATCTAAGTATGGCGTACGGCAGTTACTCGTAAAATACCCGGTGATTTTAAAATTACTATTATGTCGAAATTAAGAAAGGTACTAATTTTAATAGTGGAAGGACATATTTGTGTTTGTGGTTTTATTTCATAATTTCATTAAAAGCACAAATTTACAAGAACTTGTGTTTTTACTGAAATTCTGAAATAAAACTTTCAGACACTATTAGCCGGGACACAAGATATTGGAAATAACTAAATAAAAATATCATTTCCTTTGAATTTTGACATTGTATAGTATTATTTTGAATATTAACACCCTTAATTGTTTTTCAAAGAAAAATCAGCAACATTAAAATGTAAGCTGAGAGCATTTTTTTGTTGAATCGCTCTTTACATCATGACAGCATAAGCCAATTCGATGTAAAGGGTTATTATAGCTAACATAGTGATCCTCGTGACATGTGATAGGTAGCTTATCTATCGCCATTTTATTGTCACGTGAATTCTATACCAGACCAAAGACAGTGTGACAATCATACTGCCCTCGCCGGGAATCGAACCCAGAACCTTCGGGGTGGCAGTCAATGCACTTACCACTCGGCCACGAAGTAATAATAAACACGTTTGTTAATTTCAATGGTCGATTATAAATAAAAACTAACTAACTAACCATCACGCCATTTCCCCGGAGGGGTAGGCAGAGAGGATGGATCGCCACAATGCTCTGTCCTGGCATACCTCTCGGGTTCCCTCTACATTCATACATCGTACCATGCACGCACGTCGATTATTCCGACTTCGAATGTGGCCGCCTTTAAGTAATTGATTAATTTGGTCATGCCATGTTTTCCTCGGCTTCTTTTTCCACTCACGCTGCTTGTGTACAACTTTTTAACCATTCTTCTCTCATCCATTCGTTCCATATGTCCAAACCATCTCAGGGATCATTTTTTAATTTTATCCATGATGCAGTCATCTGCCTTACATTTCTCTCTTATTTCATCGTTCGGTATTCTATCATACAACGTTTTCCCGCACATTCTTCTCAGTGATCTTATCTCTACGGCGTTTATCCTGCTTTCATCCTTCTTTTGCCAGCTCCAAGCTTCACTTCCATACATGAGGGTTGGCACTAGAACTCCATTGTGTACTGCCATTTTTGCTTCTGTGAATATATTTTATATGATTATAAAATATTATTAAAATATATTTTTGCTTTTTCTGTTCATTAAAAATAAAATTAAAACAGTGTTTAGTTTTTTTTTTTAATTTGTAAACGCACTGTCACTCACACTATTGCAAACATTTTCCTCAAAATGAACGGACTCGCTACTTCTGCTATATGGCTAATCCAGCACTGGATACATTTGCTTTTTGTATTTTTTTTCCATCGACATCACAAAGCGTCATTGTTTCCCGCCATTTTTTTCCTTTTGGCCACCATTCCCGCGACAATAGCTGCGGTCAGCTGGACCTGTAATAAACTGTAAGTTATTACCCCAGGTCATATTCTTGTGTTCCCAGTAACGCTCGTGACCTCGAGCGTAAACCGTGAACACCATTATGACCCTATTGACACTCCAACAATAGGTCTATAATCCTGGCCCCACCCCGCGGCCGATGCTCCTTTCTGTATTAATCTCTTTACGATTTCAGCGGTTTTCTTTTTCCCTCCATACTTCATACGTTCATACGCGTAATTCAATATGAGACACTGAACTTGCGTAACCAGGAGCGTATTATAATGATATTTAAAATTTTCAATTTGGAACATACATTCACTAAAGATTTGTCATTTCGAAATTCATCTATGGAAAATGTTCCATGTCACTCTGTATTGTGCAGTCTGCATCCAGGTTATTCCGACGTGTCTGTTCAGATCATCCTTCCACCGTAGTTGCGGTCGCCCTGCACTTCTCTTTGCCGTCAATGGTGTCCAAGTCAGCAGTCTTCTTGTCCATTTTTCATCTGAGCTTCTGGCTACGTGATCTGCCCGTTGCATTTTAGAGTCGCCACCCGGTGGATGATGTCAATGACCTTTGTTTTTTCTCTCACCGTATTGTTTCTGACTCTGTCTTTTAGGCTTATTCCTAACATGGCTCTTTCCTTGGCTCTTTGGGTAAATATGTATTACACATAGTTAACTCGGTAGCCCTTAAAGATATGAAAAAAATATTACTTCGATCACTTGTGAGTTTAACTGCCAATTAAAGCGTTTTGACTATGAATATTCATTTTTTTCCGAATTAAAATGTGTAGCTACTACACAGCACCGTTACACGCGTTTTTTGCACAGTAATTGATAGGTTAAGTATGACCGTTACTTAACCTATCAATTACTGTGTTAAAGTTTCAATCGAAGCGATTGGTTTGCAGTAAAGTCGTATTATCTTTGCTGTTCGCTGGGGTGCCACTTGAGCTTTTAAATGTGGTAGTTTTTCTTTAGCCTTTAAACTGGGGATTGGTTTGGACCAAAGATCTGCATCTCATTCTCGACCCTGTTCGATCTCCCGCGGCTCTCTTCAGCTGCTCGTATGAGATGCAGCTCACAACCTCACAAATTTGCTCCAGGTATTCTCGTCGAGAGCGCCCTCTGGAGCTCGTCCCTTCAGTCATCCCCCCCTATACAGTATGGAGGAGGTTTTCATGACGCCTATCCATCTGGTCCGCTTCTCTGAGATTGTCTTACAGGGTGCCCCCCTTCTTCTACTCTGTTGAGCTCGTTATTTGAGATGCAGTCCCTCCAGGAAATTCCTAGGATTCTACCACACGACCACATCTCGAAGGCCTCTAATCTCTTTCCCTCTCTATCTGTTAGGGTACGACCACAGAGTAGGAGTCAAAATTAACACCTGGCGAACCAACGTATGGCGTACTATAGGACCGGTAACTATACGCTTCGCGCCGCAGTACGTGATCACTAGGCCTCGAAATTGACATAAAAAGCATATTTTTTTCCTGAGCTTCGCTTTCAAAAAGGCACCGTTTTTTGGGTTTTGAGATCTAGGTATATACCCCCTTTAGTCCTAGTTATTAGGGAATATAAAAGCATACTTCAGCGTTTAGCGAATATTTAAGAATATTTCAGGGTTCTCGGGGTGAGAGAAATAAAATGATTTTTTTTTTTGGTCCATATTGTACGTAGTCTCCTTTTTGAACTTGTTATTGTTGTAGCAAGGAAAACTGGACATGGTGAAGAAGATATGCACCCTGATATGAGACAGTGCAGCCTATATGTTGAAAGCCGGAGACTGTTTGAAGGTATTTTAAACTGAAATGGTTTATGTCTCTTGTTCACCCCCACAGGGGGTAAAGGGTTGCTATAAAAAGTACCAAAAAATTTGTCGTCGTGAACGATCTAATTTCAGAGACAAAAAAATCAATGCTCGCATAATCTACATATTCGAGAATTCGTTTTTCCTTCTAAATAAAAATCTTGTAAAAAATCGACTGACCCCAGAAAATATTTTGAAAATATGTAATTGTACGAAACAAAAAATAATGTGTCACACATAAGATCTTGTTTTTTTTTTCTAGTTAACAGTAAATATAAGGTTAGTAAATAATATATAAAAGCATATTTTGGCACATACGAGTATAAAATAATATTTTTAACTTTTATAGTATAACCGGAGTATAAATAGCGAATATAAATCCGAACCCTAGTGGCACTTGTGTCTTGACTCCTACTCTGGCACTCCGGTGTGACCGTACCCTTAGGCACCACGTCTCACAGCCATACTATAGAATACTCCATACGTAGGTTTTCTCTAGGTGTTTACGGAGCTTTCTATCGCCATTTTGTCACGTGAATTCCACCAGACCTAAAACATCGCGATTTTTTTTTCACACTATCATTACCGGGAATCAAACCTGGGATCTTCGGTGTGGAATATTAATAAAACTAATTAATAAACGATTCCACCCTGCTTCCTTTGAGGATCGTAGGACTTCCGTAGAAACGGGTTAGGGCTTTAATGCCAGACCGCCCTACCGATGTTTCGCACTAGCTTACGTGTACATAATATTAGCTTGTTTACTCTCTCAGCCTACTGCAAAACGTATATCAAATTTCCAAATGCACGCACTGCCTTACCTCCCAAGAGTACTCAACATTATACTATGTAACTGTGTCGTTCGTATATTGTTATTTATTTATTTATCATTTACTTACTTCCTATGGCCATATAACTCTTGAAGAGTTTTAGCCTCCTTGATGATTTTTCGCCAAGCTCCTCGATCCTGCGCCTTTTGCTCCCAGCAGGCCGATTCTCCCAACCTAGCCAGATCAGCCAGAACATTGTCCATTAGGCGCTGTCTAGGCCTTCCTAGGGGTCTTACTCCAGTCGGTCTAGACGCGTACAGGGTCTTGAATGCTCTGGTCTCTTCGGCTCGGCATACGTGCCCAATCCGTGCTAGGCGACCGGCTCTCACGGTGCTCATTATAAGGGGCATCTAGGTCATCATGCTGGGTCATCGTACGGATCTCTTGGTTGGCCCTATGCCTCCAAGTTCCCGCTGCATCACCGGGTCTGGGTCCCAGGATAATTCTAAGTATTCTACCCAGTAGATTCTTTGTTGTTCTTTTAGAGTCATTGTCCATGACTTAGAACCATATGTCACCACTGGCTTGATGATGGTGTTATAAATACGCAGCCTGGTGTTTCTGGATAGAAGCTTGGACTTTAGGAACGTTCGCAAGGAGGCTGCAGCTCGTAGGCCTTTTTGAACTCTGTGTTCCAACTCCTCGTGCATATCGTTGGCTTCCGTCATGACCGTACCGAGATAAGTGAACTCTCTGACTTGCTCAATTTTATCTACCTCCATGCAAATATCTCTCAGTGGTGAGGCTAGGCCATTATTACTCCTATTTTATCATTTATCATTTACCAAGTACATTATTTTATTGTATCAAATCAAATCAAATCAATTTATTTTCTCAAAAGATATTACAAACAACAATTATAGTTTAAGGCATCTATTGAGAACAGGTAAAACATAAAAAAATATATAATACCGGAAACGCATGAGAGATGGTTCGACATTAGGAACATAAGATACTCTCCAAAGTCAAGATGATTTGTCTTCTGAACGTACGAATATGAAAGACGTCGATCTCTGAAGCGATCATGTTCAGCAGTTTGATTGCTCTCTCCACCAGCATCACCTCAGGTTGGTTCTGCATGCTTAGAGATAAATAGTATGTGCTGACGCTGTCAATGATAACCATCTGGAACATAAAGATGAATAGCTTTCAAGATAACGGAGTTTTCAAAGAATCCCCTGATAAGTCTGAAGAAATGGGTAAGTGTGCACCCATCTCTTCTTATCTACAAACTATTGGTCCCCAGCATGCCAAAGAGGAATGCAGTGGGATAAAGCCACGGATAGCTATCAAACTCCCTCATGTAGAGATATCTCAGTAATCTTTTCTGAACCCTCTCCAACATGAGCGAGTATCTCACCTCGTGGGGATTCCATAACACCGAACCACACTATATAATACCACCCAACTGGGGTAACCCGTTCAAATGAAGCATTTATCCCACTTTATATTATTACAATAACCTTAAACGGAAGATGTTTGACTGTTGCCTCCTTCATACATTTTATCATGCACACTCATCGATTATTTTCGACTTCGAATGTGGCCGCCTTTTGGTATTTAATTAATTTGGTCAACCATGCTTTCCTTGGTCTTCCCGGCTTCTCTATCCATTCACACTACTTGTATACAGCATTTTAACAACTCTTCTCTCGTCCATTCGTTCGATGTGTCCAAACTATCTCAGGGATCCTTTTTTAATTTTACTTATGATCCAATCATCTGCCTTACCTGCATTTCTTCCTTATTTCGTCGTTCGGTATTCTAATTATATCATTATGCACGCTGTTACTTCACTTTTAATTCTGTTAAGATGAATAAATTAGAACAAAATTTTCTTATAACTTGTTCATCGATTTGACGCATACTAATATAATAGGTACTTTAGATACGTAATTATGATATCTTAAATTTCTATTTTTTGTTGTGGCCAGACTTACGTATTTTTTTTTTAAATAAAAATAAAAACGTATTTTAATATTTTTCAAATATAAGTCTAATAATAATGTCTAAATCTAATAATCCAATGACATAAAAAAACTTATTGTCACGCCGTTTCAACGAAAGGATAGGTAGAAAGAATCGACAGCCACACTATTCTTTTTCGACATACTTCGCAAAATAAAACTTAATAAGACTTCGAGTTATTCGTAAAACTAAAAACCATGTAATTATAATATTGTTCTAATCGGGATTCGATGTATCATAAATATTATTACTACAAAATTTTATAGGCCATCTAGTTATTAAGACAGAAACTATTTCCATTGTTGGTTTGCGTCTTTGATATTATTTTTTCTTTCTTTGATTTCAAATAATAAAAATTACATTTTTACAAATATATTTACATTAGAACATAGTATACAACTTAATATACTCTTAAATACAGTCAGGAACTGAATTGTTTGCAGAATGTAAATTTTCCTGTTATTTATGAATTGTGTGAGAATTCTAAAATTTTCAATCTGAACTGTCCAACTAACCATCACGCCGTCTACCCAGAGGGGTAAGAAGAAAAAATGGACCCCCACACTTTTCTGTCCTGACATACTTCTCCTGGTTTCTCTACATTCATACATCGTGTCATGACTCCTCACTTGAACAATAATATTTGATTGTACCACGTTTTCCTCGGCCTTCCTCTATGTCTAGTTCAATTTGAAGTAAATATTATTATATTTTAAAACAATAAGGGTACATCCACTCCTATAGGAGCCTCACTTATTGCATAGAGCTATACTGCGAACTAGACATTACATCCAAGAGAACCAACGCTTACATTACATGACTATATAGTAAATTAGTAGATAACTGTAGCACTTTCGTGGACCTTCACCACAGAGTTGCAAATAGAAAATTCGCTGATTCGCTTCAAAATATATTTATGAACAAAATGTATCAGAATTTCACATATCGTACCTTCGGTAAGACAAGGGCACAGTTGCACGTTTTGTAATTTTTCATTAGACATTTTAAGATTTTTGAAGAATAATATCGTGTTATTCTGGCTATATTGATCATACACTATCGCCCTCTGGCAAAATGAGACTGAACTTGATGAGCGACTTTGTTTTTCCAAATAAATTTATGTTTTTAAAATACATTGGCATACTTAACTCATTTTGAGAATTTTCAACAATTATGCCCTTGTCTTACCGAAGGTGCGATATTCATAAATCCTTTGAAGCTGTTAATATAATTTCATTGATTTAGTTTAAATAGCACGAGTCTCTTAATAATTAATCAAATTTTAGACGGTCGAAATAAGTGTCCCTTACCTGAGGTACTTTTACTTTGCTTATGTAATTTATACTAATACTATATTTTTTTGTTAATTTTTTCAGACCAACAGATTACACAAAAGGTATTTTTCAATCTATTGGATTTAAAGAATTCCATGAGTACTTAATTCTAAATGCAGAAGAGCGCAAAACAGTTCTCGGACAAAAGTTGTTTGCAGAGAGCTTAGAGAATATGAAAATTGCAACAAAAAGATACTCTAAAAGACAAAATAAAATTGTAAAAAACCGCTTTCTTGGACATCCAACTAGAAAGGTAACTATTTTATTACCATTTGAATATACACAGTAAAATTGCATCTACAAAGAATATTTTGTTTGAATATTTGTTGGGTACTTGGGTATGTCTGTGTCTCGTGGTGTCCTCTTTATATCATAGATTATTGCAAACTCCCTCTTCACGGACCTACCCAAGATACACAATCACGGACTTACCCAAGTTCCTAAAAAATAAAACACTGTTCTCTGCGACATGACTCAATATCGTGGAAAGAGATGAATATTGGAGTATTAAATCATTCCATTTACTATGAAATGTGTAAATGCGAAATTCCTCAATTCCAAAAATAAATGGAATATTTCATTGGCATGATATTATATTATACTCATGATATTATACTCATGACCAAAATTATAGTACTATAACTACTAGTACTATTTTTTTTTATTGTATATAATTTAGTCAATATTTTTTTTTAACAGTTTGCTAGTTAAATACGTATATTCAAATAACATGATTTTTTTTGTTATTTTGATTTACGAAACAAAAGAATGTTATCTCTCAGATCAAGGTAAAGTTTTTTTAAAGAATACCTCTGACCATTAAAATACATTTTAAAAAATGATAGTTTTTATTTATTTTTTTGTATGAAATATTAATGAAAACATCTGTTTTCAAGAATTTTTATAATATTAACGACATGTTCTGACCTGATAAGGTATTATTAATTGTCTTCATATTTGATAATGCATCATATTGAAATGCCGACGTCTTTCGTGGCCGAGTGGTAAGTGCATTGACTGCCACCCCAAAGGTTCCGGGTTCAATTCCCGGCGAGGGCAGTGTGATTGTCACACTGTCTTTGGTCTGGTGTAGAATTCACATGACAATAAAATGGCAATAGATTAGCTGCCTATCACATGTCACGAAAATCACTATGATAGCTATAATACCCATTACATCCATTTGGCTCATGCTGTCATGATGTAAAGAGTGATTCAACAATATAATAATAATAATAAAAAATAACATTTCTGGAAAACAGAAGTTCTTATTAATATTTAATATGGAATTTTACATTCAGAAACAATAAATAAAAAATATTATTGTGTCATTTCAGGTACCACCAGTTTACAAGTTAGATACGTCTGATGTATCAGAATGGAATGTAAACGTTTATGAGAAGGCAGTACAAATTTTGGAACATATTTTGAATAATACCGAATGTCCAATTAATCCTGAACCCGCATCTACCGGCCAAAGTTACATCGGAGGGATTGATCCAAACTCGTATCATTTTTGTGACATTTGCCAGAGAGTGTTCATCGGAGACCATCAATATAATATCCACATGAGATCAAAGAGGCACAGGAAGCAATTGAAAAAAACTCCTAAAACTGAAGATAAAAATCCTGAAGATGGATGTAGCAGTTTGTAAAACTGTGAATCCATAAAATATTTAAATCCTTTTTTTTCATATTATTTTATGAATACAGATGATAGGAACAAGGTTGCACTAAAGGTAACCAAATCATAAAAAGATTTTACATATATCCATCTGTTTAGTACTGTTATTGTTGAGATGTGTCTGTGTATGTGTAGTAAAGAAATCTGGTGACAGATTCACTTAACCAAACAACAAAATCCTTGTTTCTGCGATCTGTGTTTACGACTTATTTTATAATAGTTTATTTTAAGTATTTCCTGATAATCCACATACTGTTAGTCGATAAATATGACCATTTAATATTCTTAAAGTGCCATATTTTTTAATAAAAATGCTGTATGGTCCAACCTAGTTATATACAATATAATAAGATATTTAGATAAAGTGCATTTTAATAGTATACGTTAATGATGTAAATGGGGTACGAAGTCGAGGCAAAAGTATACGTTAATGATGTAAATGGGGTACGAAGTCGAGGCAGACCGAGGAAAACATGGCATGACCAAATTAATCAAATTTTAAAGGTTGGTCATGTTAGAAGTCGGAGGAATCGACGTGCGTGTATGACTCGTTGTATGAATGTGGAGGAAGCTAGAGAGGTTTGCCAGGATAGAGTAGTGTGGCGGTCCATTCTCTCTGCCTACCCCTGCGGGGAAACGGCGTGATGGTTTTGTTTGTTGCATTTTAATTATCAATCTAAACTCTGACAGGTTTTCAATACCCTTAAAGTCTCTTGTCTAGACATGAAACTGGTCTGTTTTTTTGTATTTTTACTGGTGATGAAAAGTAGATGCTATACACAAACCCTAAGAAAGAGAAAAAAAATACTTCCTTCAAATCAAGTACCCACTTCAACCCCTCAACCATCAGTAACCTTAAAATATATACTTTGTGTTTGGTGGAATATTTGGGTGTATTTCATTATGAATTATTAAAACTAGTTACAGCCAAAGTTTATTGTGCACAGATTTAAAGAGGAATTGTTAAAAAGCGATAAAATGAATATTCAAATACGTATACTGCAGCATGACAATGTAAAACCATGTGCAGCAAGAATCACACAGGAAAAATTCGGATAGTTGGATATCAAAGTTTTATAACATCCGCCTTATTTACCATATAATGCACCTTAGAATTATAATAATTTTATATCATTAAAACACATGTTAGAATAAAGTTTTTGTTTCAATAAAAAAGTTTAAAGTTAAAATATACTGGGTTACATTTTTTTAGGTAAAACACAAAAAAGCAATCATAGCACTGTTTTCTAAGAGTTTTATAAAACCACAAAACAATAGCACTGTTTTCTAAGAGTTTTATAAAATATTAATTACTTTCATAACAATATAACTTTCAGGTTTACCTATTATAACTGGTGCCATTCCATATAATGCTAAAAAGTCCCTCCTTGGATTTGGACTTGGATCGTCTGGCTTACAGAGGTTTAGCTCTAATGGCTATTCCTCTTATGTTTGTAGGAAACATTGTTGGAATGTGATTTGGTAGTTGTTTTATGATGGGCAAAATGTATGGCCCGAAGTGTCCCTCCGAAAGAGGGCGAGGGGGGATTTAGGGCTTATGATAAAGTCTTACATTATTATCAAGGAATGGAAGACCGGTTAGGGTTGGGATTGTATTTATAAAAAAAAGTCTGTTCCCGGGGGGAAGATAAGAGGAGCAGTGTCTGGATGGAGTAGCAGAATTTGAATTATTGTATTTTTTTCACAGAAACTATTGTACGAGTATAACTGTATTCTGGACATATAAGCCAGTGAAGTTTTTTTTATGGTGTTGCGTTTTATGAGAACCCTTCGGTACACCTTTTATCAGCCTTGCTGGCACATTGAATGCAGACTGGAGTTTATGAATTTGCTGCTTTGAGAAACCATACAACTAATTGTGTATTTAAATATGAAAGAAAAATCTGTGTTTTAAATTACCATTTGTATTTTTTGTACATGTTTACACTTTTATATGGTATCATTAGAATTTTATTATTTTTATGATCATATCAGTGATTAACACACTTACAGACAAATATTTGAGTATGAAACAAAGTTTTATTTTCAATGTTCTCCTGTTAACTACAGACAGATAGCTGTAGTAAAATCGGAATGAACTGAGTCTTGGGGCCATAAATCATTTCCCTATGTCTATCTCGCTTGCACTTACGGGCCTTATGGAGCGGTTTAGGGTTGGGCGTAACAATAAAATAAATATATCGATAAGTAACGTTTATTATCGGATCTTGTTAATAAACTTTAACGAGTTAACAAAGTTTTGATATTAATCTTTATTTATGGGTTTTATGTGCGTTTAAATTAGTATGAAATTAGTGACTACCAGATACTAAATTAAATACCAGTAAAAACCGAAAAATTGTTTATTTTTAAAATTTGTATACCGTATGTCTATAAACACAGAAAGAAAGTTAAGTATAAAAAACAAAGTAGATCATATTGTGGCCCTTAAAAGAGCCGTTTATATTACAAAAAAATGTATCTATCCCGATCGGAGTCTTCTTCATCAGTGTCTTCTGCCAAATTTATTATAAGTTTCTGGTTTCTTAAAATTTGCTCTTGGTGTACAGGGCCTGCCTAATTGCAATAATTCAGTCTTTATTCGGTTCACTGTCGCTCTACTCACACCACAAATAAACGCGGCCGTGCATACGTTGTGAATCACTGTTGGAGTTTGAGGGCTAATATCGCCATGTAATTTCTTCAAATCAACGTTAGAAAATAAACTATCCATAGTGCGCAACGAGTGGTGATACACGAATGTATTTATTTAATTGCTGTAAACACATTTATAGCAACAACAAAAAAAAACACGCACTGCAATTGGTAAAGACCAATCATTAGTGACCCATCATACATATCATAACGTACAGATCATATAAAATCATTATAGTCGATCGTATCGTATATCGATCGACGAAAAAATCGATAACGGTCGCTTCCCATCCCTATCTCTATTGACATTTATGGCCCCAAGACTCAGTTTAAAACGGCCGGAGTATAGTTTCAAAATATGTATGTAATTATGTTTTTTTCCTTGTCAGAGTTATTACAAAGTGAATGGAGCGAAATCAAAAATGGCCTTTCACAATAGAGTTCTGGTTATAACCTTTATGTATGGATGTGAAACATGGAACTGAAGAAGTATGAAAGCAGAATAAATGCGGCAGAGATGAGATCCCTTAGATGTATTTGTAGTAAAACGATTTATGACAGAATTTCAATCATAATATCAGGAAGGAATGTAGAGCAGAAAAAAATATTATGAACCAAATTGGTTAGGACATATGGATGAAGAAAAAGTGGTTAAGAAAATATACATTAACCATGTGAATGTAGTACTGAGTCCATTAAGGCCAAGGAAAATATGCCATGAACAAATTAATCTAATTTTAATGGTCAGCCATGTAAAAAGCCAGATGAATCTACATGCATATTATATGAATGTGTAGAAGGCTAGAGAGGTATGTTAGTAGTGTGGCGGTCCATTCTCTCTGCACACCTGAGAAACGGCGTGATGGTTTGTTGTTGCTGCCAGAGTTATTTTCTTTGCAGATCAATAAAACACAAATGATTACATAACCATTTTATTTTTTCACTATAACTACATAATAATTTGTTTACACGAAAGAAATAGAAATGAAATTATATATTCTAGAAACTATCTTCAGGATTAGTGAATGCATTTTGTAGATTAATTTTCTTGGGACCCCTTAGATCGTAGTCTGCTACCTCCGGGTGAGCGTTAATGATGTGCTCATACGCATAGCAGAGGCGTTTAAATTCATGTTGTGTAATTTGAAAAGATCGCGTATTGGGGTGGATGTCTGCCAGCTTGTACATCTCATGGGCGAGTTCTTCTCTCGACTCCGGGGGAAAGAGTGTGCCGGCCCCTTTAACTGAATACTTCTGCCTCATGTGAAAAATTTGCCTCAAAACTTTCTCCACTAACTTGAAGTTCAACGGTATGATGGGTGTCTTGAGAGGCGTGAGAGTGACAACTCCGACGTCAACATCTGGTTTAGGTACAAATGCTTTCCCGGGGATGGTGAATCTGTGATCCACTTTACACCAGTTCTGGCACATCACGGACAGCCGGCAGCGCTGGGGGCTCATGATGGGCGCTGCCATCCTCTCCGCCACTTCTTTTTGGAAGGTGAGAGTCATCCGAGTGCGACCGTGAATCCAAGGTCCAGAGCGCTGTGATATCATCTCTAGCCATCTAATTATGAGAATGGTCGACACACTGAAAGGTAAATTGCCAATCAAATGCACAGGTGGCGGGTAGTCATCCCATGGTTCATCATTCCTATCATAAGTAAATGCTTTTTCCAAGTTAGTATGGAGAATATCGCCAATGACAACATTGAAATCTACATAATCTCCACACGCCTCCGAAAGCATCTGCAGTGACGGTAAGAATCGAGGATCTTTTTCCACGACGATAAGTTGGGCAGGATTATGTCGTATGATGGAGCGAGTGATGCCCCCTGGACCGGGCCCGACCTCGCACACATGATGTCCCTGTATTTTGCCGGCAGCTTTGACAATTTTATCTGTAAGTCTCTCGTCCATCAAAAAGTTCTGCGAAAGTTGTTTCATTGCTCTCAATTTATACATGCGTACTACATCACGAATGGTAGGAAGCGGCGGCAAACGTAACTTGGCCATTTTTGGTGCGACAGCCATTTTAAAAAATAAAAGTACTAACTAGTTATAAAGAATATTAATCACTCTTTGTGGACCGTCGTTGGCTCTATGAAATCGTCCAAGAAACGCTCTTGCTTTACAGCAAATATGGAATAACAGTAAATGCTGACAGCCGCAATGCCGAGTAGAGACCCAGTGATAATGTTATTCCTCCTGACAGTTTTGAGTTTTTGCACTCTTTCCAAATTCTTTTTTTCTACAATTTTCATGAAGTTAAGATCACTTTGAGAAAATTCTGAATTTGCCACCGAGTTGTTCTTTGGCGATGACTTGATGCCGTCCATTATAAATGTGATTTTTCTCCGTGCAAACACGGTGAAGACCTAACCTCGATGCAAAAATGACAGATTATAAAAATTGGTATTGCGTTGCGTAAGTTGCTCAGTAGAAATCTTGAATCGAGTAGGCCCGTCGGTATATTGGTAAAGAAGGAATCACACAGAAGTTTTGATTTTGTAAAACCAACGGTAGATGGCAATATTATTCATGTTTTTAGTATGACATCTGTAAAGTCAGCTGTTCGTGACGTTTGGGAAAAACAACAAAACAAAAAGGCATGCGCATTTTGTCTCTCTTTCTAATGCTTGGTTCTATTCGAATCGGGTCGACTCCGCGCAGTGTTGCGTCGCATTTGCGAGCAATCGCGTAGAGTGTTGACGGCAGTCGTTTGTTTACTGTTTATATTTTGAGATGCCATTTATTTCCAAAGATTGGAGATCACCAGGAGAAGAATGGGTGAAAACCCAAGAAGGTTGGGAGAAGAAAAAAGTGCTGGAATGTACGGCGCAACTAGACAACCAAAGGTTAGAAGCCATATACTTTTTTTCTAATAAAACGGATCAATGCACTTTCATAGTTTCTTTGTTCGCGAATCCACTTCTTGTCACCTTCCGTAAACAATCATTTTCATCTCCCGTTATGTGATCAGCGTCACATTATGTTAGAGTTGTGAAATGTTTTCGTTAATCTATGTAAGCGTTTGTATAATAATTAAATATCAATACTTAAGTCTGACATTAGGGTCTCGAAATACAATATTGTATTTCCTTTCTACGTTTGCTGATTACGTTATTACGTTATTTTCATTACACATTTTATTTACGTTTTGTACTTATTCAATAAACCACCATAGTTGTTTTTGCATACATAACTACATATATTTATAAATTAAATGTTTATTTTATTATCTATCAATGTTATTATTAAAAATTCTTATATTATTTTAAAAGTCTCTCGGTAACTTTTGAAATATTTTTCAATTTGTATTTTTTATATATATTTCCATATGTGGATTTGGTGCAAATGAATTATTATGTAATAATAATTAATTTAATCATTTCCTGTCTCTGGGGCCCAAACACATGAACGCAGTGGCCCATACACTCACTGCTATTATAGTGATTGCATTATAACTCGTGCGCAATTACGATGTTACTCAAGATCCTTTGGTTATCAAGCACAGCTGAACATGGCCACATAAGTGTTATCGTCTATATTCCACTAATAATTCAGATTTAATTATTTAATTAATTACCCAACATTGAATCGTATCCATATAAAACCCATTGATTTTTTTTTACCGTTACCCCGATATTTCTAATAAAAAGCACATGTCTTTTACAAATTATAAACAAAAATGATCAATTGCACATTATCAAGTAGTAATTTATTTTATGCAACTAACAGTATATGATATACGTGTATATAACACATTTCTATTTACTAAAACTTGTATTTTAACTTGGGATGAAAAATATTATTTCAAAATATGGTACACATCTATATTTCACATTATACGTTAAGCGTGTGCAATAATTTTTTTGAAATGAGCAAATTATTTGGTATTAGTTAATATATCAATATTTTAGAATTTGTAGAAAATATACAGCTTGAATATATTTTTATTTTCTTTTGTTTTATTTTAAATTTGAATCATGTTTAATTAGAACGCAAAATATGAGTGTGCACAATTGAAATTAAGGTTGGCCTAAACGTAAAATAATTACAAAGTGCCTACCCTCGTTATTTGAATTCATTGTTTGTACTATAGAGGCTATCGTGGATCGATTTATTTCGCTTTGAAATAGTTTGCAGGCAGCTTACAGTTATGCGCCATAGACAAAGAATTAATCATTAATAGAAGGTGCTTGTTTAACTAGTAGTATTGCGCTCGTGTGATGACCCCTTGTTATTCCTGAAAAATGAAACACGCTATTATTACGACAGCTCTATTGAAAGGTGGAATCCAGAACATGACCTACTTTTAAATCAGTTTTCTAGTTCACTATCAAGCGTCCTTTCGTGACCTATTTTACTAGGTGTGATTTCATGATTTGGTGCAATTTAGGAAACAATTCTTACTCCATTCTCGAGTCATCCAGGCCTTTTCATTTGTCGATTTATACAAAACGTAACAACAACATGATGTCAAGTCGGTGTATTCTTAGGTTACTGTCAAAAAATATAAATCTCCATATTTGAGAGAATCTAATGATTTTACTGTAATCTCGTGATGAAAGTTCATTTTAAATAACTAACTAACCATCACGCCATCTCCCCGAAGGGGTAGGCAGAAAGAATGGACTGCCACACTTTTCTTTCCTGACATATTTCTCTCGCTTCTCAACATTCATACATCGTGTCATGCACGCGCGTCGATTTCTCTGACTCCTCACATGGCCGACATTCAATATTTGATTTATCTGATCGTGCCACGTTTTCCTCGGCCTTCCTCTATTTCTGGTTACATTTACATCGTTAACATATAATTTTTTTACCATTTTTCTTCATTCATTCTTTCCATATGTCCAAACCATCTTAATGATCCTTTCATTATTTTGTTCATAACACCATCATTCGCACCGCATTCACTTCTTATATTTTCATTCGAAACTCTATCACACAGAGTATCCGTCTAATTTCACATTCGTCTGAGAGATCTCATTTCTACTGCATTTATTCTACTTTCATCCTTCTTTTTAAATAATAATTAAATAAAATGACAATAGTATATAGAAATGTCACACAGTTTAAATTCCATTATGCTTAAAAGCAAAATTAAATTGGCATAAATATCAATATTTAAATTGAGTAAATTTTGCATTATTATTTTAATATTAATTTTGTACAGGATCTTGTTTACTACCCCTGATCTGTATGTATATAAAGGAGTAAGTAAATACCAGTGTCACTACTATGCCAGCAGCGGTCACTGTTAAAATAAAGACAACAAGTGGAAGTGGTTAATAAAGAAACATCGTTTTATTTCAAATATATTGCTTTGAAAAAATACTTATTAATTACCTTGACTTCATAGCATTTAATAGTAACACACGATCGGTAGTAAAAATGGATTATTGGTTTAAATAAAATAAAAACTAAAATGTATAACAACATATGTATTTATATTTAACTAATTTCGTTAAAATTATATTATTATTAAATAGTACTCAGTATGTTAAACTTAACTAATACGTAAACATATATCTATAGTAAATTTAATTATACATTTATAGTGTTGCGTCTCGTGTTTTAAAGTTTTGTGTAATCTTAACATTTTCTTCGGAATTTAAAATCAAACTAATTCAATGAATATATTAAAGTCGTGTTGCCAAACCGATTACATAAAAAATACGCTGTATTTTACACCATAAAGTGTGCAATGTGTGTTATTATGAATCATACATTTCGAAGATATACAGAACTACTCGCCGTGGTTAAATTATCGATTGACCTCCAAATAGCCATACATTCAAATGTTTTATTATTTATTCATTTAATTTCATCCCTTTATATTTAAATAATCAATTCCGTACTTAATAATACGAAAATACGAGCAATAATCTCTTAAAGCGACAGGTGTATATTTCTGATTGACATGGAAAAAAACGTGTATTTGTTCTATTTTTATTCAGATCTTTGTTATAGATAACTAACACATACACACAATAACTATTACATTTTATTAAAAATAAAGTTATCTCACATTTAATATGTACTTTCATCGTTCATGTACCACATACATCCATGGCTGGACGTTTAAATCAAATCAAATCAATCAAATCAAATCAGTTCATTTTCTCAAAAGATATTACAAACATTTACTATAGTTTAAGACATCTATTGAGAACAGGTAAAATATAATAAATATATAATACCAGGAACGCATGAGAGATGGTTCGACATTAGGAATACAAGATACTCTCCAAACTCAAGAGTATTTGTCTTCTGAACGTACTTTCACGAATATAAAAGACATCGATCTCCGAATCGATCATGTTCAGCAGTTTGATTGCTCTCCCCACCGGCATCACCAGAGGCAGGTTGGTTCTGCATGCTGGGAGATAAAACAGTATGTGCTGACGCTGTCGAAAAACGTTAGCCTCTCCACCCCCACGCCATTCTTCTCGGTCTCTCGCCAGTGTTCTCCAGGCCCTTCCCGCCGTCCGCACAATATCATAGCTCCACCTGGTTGACTGTCTCCCGACACTTCTCCAGCCTAACCCTGGCCTCCATTCAGTAGGCTTCTGGCTCCATCTTCCATCATCCCGTCGGCACACATGTCCAGCCCTTTGCCACTTCATCCTAGCAATGCGTTTTCCTATTCTATTTTTTTTATATTAAAATAAATGCTAAATTTTAAGCACATGTATAAATGCGTACGCGACCATGTTCGCTATAGCTTATTAAGACAAGGTGACAAATTAAAATACTATTACGCATGCGTGAATGAAGTTTACGTGAGATTTTATGAGGAGCCACAACAATAATAAGAGTGTGTCGATCGATCAATTTTAATTATTGTTTTTATGCATGCATGAATGCTATTAAAACATGTGTTTGTTTGGGTTTGATCACGTGCGTATGTTAATGTACTGCGCACCAGAAAAACGTAATAATGTGTTTCCAAGTAGAATCTTGTAAGAACTGTAAATTGTGACCCCTACAAATATATTTCTTCCCTATGAAATTATTTGATAAATTGAAAACAAAGATAACATGAAAATACTATCGTAGAAACTTGCTTTATTAGCTCTTGCTGAAATCACAATGTTGTTCGCGTTGGTTTCCACTGATTGGAGTGAATGTTGCCTTTCTGTTGGTATGGGTGTCACGTAAAGGTTCGAAATGTACACTGGCGCTCTCTGGTGTCGAGTCTTAAACCTTTTCCCATCTCTTGAAGTCGGCCCTATACTTACGCAAATGCTCTGGATCCTAACTTAAGTCAACAATACCACAGTTATTTATTCATCACGTCTCGCTAAATCGTCCACAGACGTCCTCAGAATCAAATAAGCTAAAAGTTTTTAAAGTTATACTTCTTTTGGCGCGTTTAGTAGAGGGTAATATTGAGAGCTGCGCGCGCACCCTGTTACAGAAGTGCAACATGATGAAGTTAGCCATCAATCGTGCCAACTCACAAATTGTGAAAATATGTCATGAAACGAGACATGAATGAAGTTAGTATCAATAGCATCACTAAACTGTCAAATTTTATTTTCAGCATAAACCCTAAATCCTCCCTCGCCCTCCTTTGGAGGAACAAGACGCTTTTTCTTCTTCTTCCTCTTAGTTTAGGTCGTATGACCTGTTTGTGACGGTGAGCTGTCCTGGGATGATGATGTCGAGCCATCTCTCCATCTCTTCGGCGGCCTTCCTGGTAATCTCTTGCTGCTTGGGTTTTCATCTTTAGCAATTTTTGCAATTCTTGTATTCTCCATGCGGTCCACGTGGTCTCTCTAAAAGCGCCTTCTGCTTCTTCCCCGTCTCACTATGTTCTCAACACCACAGACAGACCTTATCGTTTCATTTCTGATCCGATCTCGAGGGTTCGCATTTCTGCTTTTTCGTTCTTATTTATTATTTAATACGAAGTTTTACAACATCGTTCAAGAAATAATAAATAACTTTCACTAACTAATATGATACTCGTATGTATTCACAAGTATATATAACATAAATTAGGCACGCCGTGGGTAGATCTATTTTTGCGGTTATGGTAATGAGATTACTTAGTTCGCCGGTATTGTAAATACTTGAAAGATTACTTTTATGTTATTTGACGAGTTTTTAGTATTCTTCCTTTTTTAATCCAATGTAACTTCAATACAAGGCGATATTGGTTATCTGGCAGTCCGCAAGTGGCCTCACGGCTCGTAACCTCACTCTGCGATTATCTCCATTGAACCCGAGGATGTGTTCGTCTATTTTTATCTCCGGAATACTGGATACATGGATGCACGCTTCAATTCCCGGCAGATCGATCGGCAAGTTCAATTTTGTTTAGCTTTTAAATCGTTTATTGGGAAAGATTCTGAAATATTTTCAGCAAATCCTTCCAACCTGATGTTGTATTCAATGTCAATGCTAAATTATTGAGACCCATAATAATTTTACAGGTCAATCGTAGTATATCTTAGGTATATCTTTTTAATTAGCATTCTTCATTCATTATTTCTGTGTATCCAAACTATCTTGATGATCCTTTCAGTAATTTGTTCATAACACTTTTATTCGCACCGGATTCACTTCTTACTCGTAAATTTTGCGTTGGACACTATCATACACATATAATTTTTATCACACATTCGTCTAAGACAGTGGTTCCCAAAGTGGTCCGTACGGACCCCCAGGGGTCCCTAGGATCATTCAGGGGGTCCTTGGAAAATTAAAATTGATTTGAGGGTCCCTGAACAATGTCAGGGGGTCTGCGGAAGGTTTACAGCGACCTTTTTTTTAGTTCATTCTCATTAAGGGGGTCCATTGAAAATTAAAATTGATTTAGGGATCCCTGAACAATGTCAGGGGATCCGCGCAAGGTTTATGGCGGCCATTTTTTTAGCTCATTCTTATTCAGGGGGTCAGCATAAAATAAAATAAATCAGCAGGGGGTCCACGGGACAAACAAGTTTGCGAACCACTGGTCTAAGAGATCTCATTCCTACTGTATTTATTATACTTTCATCCTTCTTTTGCCAGTTTCGTACGTAAGGATCGGTTCAACACCATTGTGCATTACCATCTTGGCTTTTTTTGGATAGGTTTTTGTTTACGATGACGGCTTTAAATGCATTCACCATAATTTCACATCTTCTTCTTCCTCAGCCTACTCCCGTCCACTCCTGGACAAAGGCCTCCTCCATTCGCTTACATGTCACTCTGTCTTGTGCATACTGCATCCAGGTTATTCCGACGCGACGTGTCTGTTCAGATCATCCTTCCACCGTAGTTGCGGTCGCCCTGCACTTCTCTTTGCCTTCCACGGTCTCCAAGTCAGCAGTCTTCTTGTTCATTTTTCATCCGAGCTTCTGGCAACGTGACCTACCCGGTGGAAGATGTCAATAACCTTTGTTTTTTCTCTCACCGTATCGTTTCTGACTCTGTCTCTTAGGCTTATTCCTTACATGGCTCTTTCCATGGCTCTTTGGGTCACTCGTAATTTCTCAAGTTACAGTTTCAAGACCATAAGTACCTACTGGCGGAACACAGGCTTTCACATAGCAAGGTATTATTATAACTAACTAACTAACTAACCATCACGCCGTCTCCCCGAAGGGGTAGGCAGAAAGAATGGACTGCCACACTTTTCTTTCCTGACATATTTCTCTCGCTTCCTCAACATTCATACATCGTGTCATGCACGCGCGTCGATTTCTCTGATCCTCACATGGCCGACATTCAATATTTGATTTATTTGATCGTGCCACGTTTTCCTCGGTCTTCCTCTATTTCTGGTTCCATTTACATCATTAACATATAATTTTTTTACCATTCTTTCTTCATTCATTCTTTCCATATGTCCAAACCATCTTAATGATCCTTTCATTGTTTTGTTCATGACACTATCATTCGCACCGCATTCACTTCTTATATTTCGGTATTATTATATGTGTTACTAAATTCTTCGCTCTCCCAAAAAAAAAACTCTACTAAATCATTTTTAGATTGTAAACATGCGGAGTTCCGAGCGGAAACAATAATGAAAGAAAATATCAGTTTAGTACACATAACAGGCGAGGAGAGTATTGCATCGCTAAATGAGTCGCTCTGGGGGCGCTCTCTGCGCTTCCGATGCTCACGGGTCCCTGCTCCATCCTTTGTCTTTAATAGTCGGTTTCTATTAATACCCCACTCGGTGAACTAATGACTGCCTCTACCACTTGAAGCATGGCGGTGCATCTATTCGAGAGAGCGGTGTTTATTTTTGAAACGCGACGTTTCCACATAACCTAACAGAGTTTTTACAGTTTCTATTCCGGTATGTAAAAACGAAATAAGGGTAGTCAGCAATTGAAAAGAAACAATATTGTGTATTGATTTTTTGTATACGTTTTAAATATTCGTTAATTTATTTATTTAGGGTAACAAAAAGCGATTGTAATACATACTCGTATATAGCACCTTCGGTAAGAAAAGGGCATAATTGTTTAAAATTCTCAAAATGAGTTAAGTATGCTAATGTATTTTAAAAACATCCCTTTATCTGGAGGAACAAAGTCGCTCATTTTTCAGTCTCATTTTTCCAGAGGGCGATAGTGTATGATCAATATAGCCAGAATAACACGATATTATTCAAACTTCGTCTTACCGAAGGTACGATATATAATCACCTAATAACAATTAAATAAGGCCAATTTCATGCTACCACAAAGATAAATGATAAGAAGAATTAACAGTACAGACTTATTAATCGAAATCATAGTTAAACTTAATTCAAACAAAAGTATATATCATTATTACGCTCGTTTAGATGGAAAACATCGATATTACTAAAATAATTATTGTAGCTGCCGTAATATGGTACATTGTCGCGCTTTGAGCGTAGTTAGTGCGATAAACAGGATGATAGAAATCTTGGCTCACGGTGTGTCTTGTGCGAAACAAGGGGGTATGTCAATTTACTAAGAAGTTCGGAGTGGAAATGTGTATTTTTTGAAAGCAAAATCATTTAAT
Organism: Lepidostoma basale; assembly: GCA_022606425.2. Lineage (NCBI taxonomy): Eukaryota > Metazoa > Arthropoda > Insecta > Trichoptera > Lepidostomatidae > Lepidostoma > Lepidostoma basale. Next base: position 1,910,550 of record JAHDVF020000333.1, on the reverse strand, counting down.
ATTATTAAGTGTTTATTGAATGATGCATGTTATTTATGAACAATATTTAAAATAAAAAACAAATAACGAAATGTGTTCAATTTCAGGTAGGTACTGGATCCCTCCATTAATGTTTCACTTTTACACTTTATAATAAATAACACCTGTATATTGAGATTGAGTGAAGGGTTATTTTAGACTTGTTTGTGGGTTATATTGTATTTAGTTAAGTACTTCAATAGATAAAATACCTACCCAGGATTCCTGCAAATTAAAAAATAATAAGATTGTACCTAAAGATAACCTACAATCCATTTTAAAATCGTTTGAATACTATTACATATACATTTGAGTGTGTTAAGAAATACAATATAAAATACGTCCTAAATAATATATTTGTCAAATTGATAGTATACATCACTATTGAAAGTAGCGAGTGAACGCTTTAATAATTTGATTGGAAGATTGAAAGCTGTACCAGACTGTTGTAAACAAGCTTCCAACAGGGGTCACCTTGGTGGGAAGCTTGTGGAGCCCACGATTGGTGTTTGCGTCCACACTGGTTTACAACAAGGCTCCCACCTCATACAACGGCGGCATCCACACGCGGTTTACAACGCGCGTCCGTCCACAGAGGTTGTTGAAGGTCAAACGAATTGTTGTTGCAAACAAGTGTTTACACTGTTGTAAACCGCCGGTGGAGACCGATGTGGAGGGCTTATTTACAACAGTCTGGCAGGGGTTTGACCCATAACTAAAAATTTAATACAGTAGAGTACAATGAACATGTTACAATCCCTAATGCTAGCTAAGTCATGTTATTTTTGGGATCAGACCCACGTCACCTGTATTATAATTTAAACACTTTATGCCTTTGACCATCATTCGTATTATGACATATTTTTTGGCCATACGGGTGTATGCATAGCTAATAGTATTAGAAATTTTAGATTTATCTTTTAAAAATATATTTACTATTGATATCTTTGTACTGTATGAAAATCCTTGATATTTAATTGCATTGTTGTATAATAATAATTAATTGGATGATTTATAAAACGCCGTTTTTTATTAATTAATCATCTCAAGGATAAGTCCAATTTATCTATGGAAAATGTGAGCTTTGAGAGATAATTCACGTACCTACGCATTGACTTGTAGTACTTACTTCCCTGTGTTCGATTTTTCAAAAACACGAACCGACTAGTAATTCAAATTAATTCCTTTGTTACGATCGATCGCCCATTTCCATCGCTCTATTCACAAGTAAATACTGCACGCATTATTACTATTATCAAAGAGTGTATCGATGTTTATTTTTTCTCGTTCATTGTATGTTCCTTAATTGATTTTTTTCTTTTATTGTAGAGATGGAGACCTGTCAGACGAGGCGTGTGCAAATTCCGAGAACACGTGTCCTAACGTCCCGCCACATTGCCGGATAACCATCAAATGCACACGAGAGGTATGTAACCAAGAACTTTTCCCAATATGTAAATCGAAATAGAGATTATTCAAAAGTTGAAACTAAATTTGCCTAATTTTATGTTGTTATAAATACTTTTTATTTTTACATTTTGTGTTTTATTTAAGCAAACAATAAATGACTGTTCGAAAAAATATTCGAATTACGAGGTGTCAGGATAGAACAGTATGGCGGTCCATCCTCTTTGCAACAACAACAAACCATCACTCCGTTTCCCCAGAGGAAAGGAATGCACAGAGAATTTATTTATTTATATAATACACAAATGAGACATGACAAACGAAAAACATTTAAGCGACTCATTTGGACACAAAACGGTGTAACAAAGATAAAACAACGACATGAAACCAAAAAATTATACATATCAGAAGGAACCCAAATATGTCGACGTCAGTGAGGCAGTACTCTTTTCAGAATTTGTAATATATATTTTTATGAACACCGCCTCACTGACAATAAAAATGTCCATATCAGAGACGATTAGATTCAACGTCCGAATTGCTCTTCCTACTGGCATCACCAAATGCAGGTTGGTTCTGCGTGACGGAGCAAAGAACAATTGATGTCGGCGCTGTCGCAGGTAATTATCAGGAACAAAAATACCTATTTGGTCCAGAACATAGGGGTTCTCAATAGAGCCCCAAATCAGCTTGAAAAAATGCGTTGCCATAAATCCTTCCCTCCTCGATACGAGGGAGTTGTACCCTAGCATACACAAGAGAAATGTGGATCGCCACACTATTCCATCCCGACAATCGCCACATTCATACAGCGAGTCATACGCGGACATCGATTCTTTCGATTTTTAATGTGGCCGACATTTAAATTTTGATTAATTTGGTCATGCCATATTTCCATCGGCATTCTTTGAATCCGTACTCCATTCACATCGTTAACTTATATATGCTTTGTCTATCATTCTCTTCTTCATTAATGCGTCCCGTATGTCCAAACCAACGTAGTGGTCCTTTCGTAATTTCACTCAAAACAACTTTCTTCATCTCTTTATTTCTTGCTGATATCATAATTTGAAATTATGTCACACATCGTTATACCACACATACGTCTAAAGGGCCTCATCTCTACCGCATGTATCATTCTTCTGCCAGTTACATGCTTCGCTTCCATACATAAGGGTTGGACTAGAGCTCCATTGAGATCGGCCATTGTCGCTTTTATTGTTAAATTCTTGTTTCCAATAATTATTTATAAAGCTCCATTCGCTTCATAATTAGATTTATTTACGGTTTAAAAAAACACGGTTATTCATTCAATTACAGGTAGGTACTGAATTTTATACCCCGTTCAGAATAGCACTGTATTTTTTGTTGTTTTGTAATACCTACAATATATAGCGTGAATTCGTGAACATGCACACTCCGTGTCTGAGGAAATTCTCCGCCGTCTACTTTTACTTTCCTCTCTTAGTATTCTTGTTTTTTTTTTTGTCAGGGCCACCAACACACGCAGCTAAGACTATATTTATAACTGCTTTAAGCAACTAACTAAACATCGCACTGAGGAAGGAATGTTTTTCCGATGTTAAAGGCAGAAAGGGTGGACTGAACAGTCACACTCTTGTATTCTGATACTAGTTTAGCATACTCCGGATTCATACTTCTTCTTCTCTAGTCTTTATCTCTCCACTTGTGGATACAAACCTCTTCCGACTTTTTCCACCAGTATCTGTTTTAACCCCTTCTCATCCAGGAACCACACGCTATCCTGGACAATGTCATCGGTCCATCTCACCGGTGGTTCTGCACTTTTAAAGTCACACTACAAAATGTTAAAAATATATATAATACCGTTATAAAATAATACGGATTAATACAAAATACATAATAAAATATAAAAACAGCAATGAGAAATGACAAAAACAACAAACACGTTTAGAGAATATGTAAACATTTTAATTTCACATCCTGATCATTAATTGCCATAATTTATAATAAAATTATTATTTTGTTACTCTAAGGGTATCGCCATACCGAAGTGCCAGAGTAGGAGTCAAAATGAACACCAACGTATGGCGCACTATGGGACCGGCCACACTATACATTCGTATATACGAATGTATAGTGTGTGTACGAATGTATAGTGTAGCAGCTCATATGAGTTGCTAATATACCCAGCCAGATAATAGGGGTTAAAGGTTTATATATTTAGATTCTGTTAGTTCGATTATATTTTTATTTTACTATTTATTTTTTACGAGTAAATGGTCTTCACAATAACACACATTGACTTTTATTTATTTTTTCTAGATCTACCGTCCTATCACGATTTTTTTGCATGTCGCAATAATCAAAATTAAACCCCTTTAAAGACTAGTTAGTATAAATTTGTAATGATTTCGTTCGTTTTGGTCGTAACCACTAGCGCCCTCGCCATACGCAATTAGTCTATATAATTGTACGATGCCTGTGAATCATTTCCGCTCGCGTCGCGCATCGCTACTTTCGTTTCGGCATCGAAGTTTTCCGAAGACGAAATCTGGCGGCGTGCTGGGCCCCCGTTCTGTGCAACTGATGTACTTCGGATGCCCATTTCGTTTCAAATTATTGTTATTGTTCTCGGCGTCTTGTGAAAGTAACGTAACAGCTAATACATAGACATGTTACACGATGACGTAAAATAGATTAAATTGCACGGTTTTTGAGGTGGTCTTGTTTTCACTTGATAATCTCGTTGTAGCTTGTAAGTATTAGGGGGACCGGAAAAAATACGTTTTTTTATTATATATTAAACAATTTGAACCGATTGAAATATGTATTCATCAAAATGTTATCATACGAGGTCTGTTCAAAAAGTATCGCGAATTTTATATTTTTTCAAAAAGTATTTATTTATTCATAAATATCTATTTTGTCCCCTTCAAAGTAATTCCCCTCGGATATAATACATTTATGCCAACGTTTTTTCCAATCCTCGAAGCACTTAAAAAAATCATTTTTGTGATCTTGTTCAGCTCCTCCTTCGATGCCGTCTTTATCTCCTCAATCGTGGCGTAGCGTCGTCCTTTCATGGGCCTCTTCAGTTTTGGAAACAGGAAAAAGTCACAGGGGGCCAGGTCTGGGGAATACGGTGGCTGCGGCACCATTACTGTGTTGTTTTGGCCAAATATTCGCGCACAAGCAACGATGTGTGAGCAGGGGCGTTATCATGGTGCAAAAGCCAGTTTTTGTTCTTCCACAAATCCGGGCGTTTCTGGCGGATTGCTTCGCGCAAATTGCGCATAACTTGCAGGTAATATTCCTTATTGACCGTACTACCCTGTGGCAAGAACTCATGATGCACCACGCCCCTGCAATCGAAGAAAAATGTGAGCAGAACCTTCACGTTCGACCGAACTTGGCGCGCTTTTTTTGGTCTTGGCTCATGCGGCAGCTTCCATTGGGATGATTGAGCTTTGGTTTCCACGTCATAACCATAAACCCATGATTCGTCACCAGTTATGACCCTCTGGAGCACATTTGGGTCGTCACGGACCGAGTCCAACATCTCCTGAGCAATGTTAACGCGATGCTGTTTTTGGTCGAAATTGAGCAATTTTGGCATGAATTTCGCGGCGACCCGACTCATGCCCAAATCATTGGTTAAAATCGAATGGCATGAGCCAATCGATATGTTTAGGTCCTCAGCAACTTCTCTAACGGTGATTCGACGATTGGCTAATACTATTTTCTTCACTTTATCAATGTTTTCGTCTGTTGTTGACGTGCTCGGGCGTCCGGCACGCTTTTCGTCGTTCATATCTTCTCGGCCCTCTGAGAACATTTTGTACCACCGATAAACGCTGCTTTGGTCCAAGGTAGCTTCACCATATGCCACAGTCAACATTCGAAATGCGTCCGCGCACTTTATTTTGTTTTTCACACAAAATTTGATACAGATTCTTTGATCCATTTTTGGAATAGGCAAAAATCTAAGACGAGCCAAAACACATCCAAGCAAAACAGCTGTCAAAAATTAACTAAACATTCAAAATGGCCGACCTTGTCAGCATAAGTAAGGGACATGAGTACCAACATAACGCTACAAAAAAATCAAAAATCAAATATACGTAGCCAGCGGAAATTCAAAATTCGCGATACTTTTTGAACAGACCTCGTATATATCGTCGGTTCAAAGGTAAAACTCGTTAAGTGACATTTGATTTTTTTTTTTTGCAATTTCTGATCAGACTTGTGAATTCTACGTCAGAAAGTAATCACCTAGTGTTTTTATTAAAGAATAACTGTTATTCTTTAATAAATACACTTGGTGATTGTTTTCTGACGTAGAATTCACAAGTCTGATGCGGAAGTTGCAAAAAAAGGAGAAAAATTTGAAATGTCACTTAATGAGTTTTACCTTTGAACCGACGATATAATATCCACCATTTGAGATGAGTTGTTTCCACCTATCTGGCAATTTTTGAATCCTTCATCTGTAAAATTCAATTGGTTATAAATCAAAATACTCTGATATGCCCAATTTCACTTCTTCGTAATTAGTGTATTTTTTACCATCTAAAAAATGTTTCATCGATTGATACAAGTGGTAATCGAATGGAGCAATATCCGGTGAATATGGTGGATGTATTATCGTCATCTATCCCAGGTCCTTAATTTTTTTCCAGTATGTGGTCGCGCATTATCCTGCTGCAAAAACACTTGTTCCCGATTAGCTAGGGCAGGTCTCTCTGGTTTCATTATTGGTCCAAGCGGTTCAGCTGATCACAAAACACTTGGGCGTTTATTGATAATATTAGGTATAGATGCTTACGCTAATTTTGACTAGTTTCCACTTAAAAATGAACACACAAATAATTCATTATCATTTATTGATACTACACATTACATACAATATGCAAATTATAAATATTCCAAATATATTTCACAGTTTCGTTAATGATCTCATCCAGTAAGCTTATTACCCAATAAACTCGAAAATTTTCTCAATTAACAACACCAAATTGTTCTCTTTTTGTTTTTTACACTACTGTCACACAACAATAATCAGAACAATATTCAAAATAATCCAGAAACGTTCTCGGGCATGCGCATCGTGTGCATTTCGAATTACTTTCGGAGAGAATCGAAGTATTCCTCTCGCTCTCTTGCATTCAAAATATTTTCGTATGCTTTCGTAAAATGAAAAATACAAAGTAAAATTTATAGGTACTTACGTTAATATTCGTGAAAATTATACGTTCGTTTCGCGTAATGTTTATCGTATTGCGTATTTGTTATTTACGGTCGACTACCTATACGAGTATACACATAATTATCGAACTGGTAATGTTGGAGTTTTTGTAAATATTTCATCACGAAACACTACTCACGTAAAAGCGAATGAGTATTTTGTCCGATCGCTTTTCAACTGTCAAATCTACTGATCTTCATATATTTCTTAAACGTATTAAATATTCTTAAGTCTATTTTATATATTTTTATTATTTTATTTCAAAAAGCTTTAAACTTTCTGTATAAACCCAGTAATATATATCCAGTAATCCTTAACATTGTCATAAAATTTCTTAATATGATATGAACAGTACAGATAGAAGACAGCGGGATGGTCCAAGACCGAGAAACCTGACGATGTTCAATTAGGAGAGCCGATCCCAAATGTATGGAAAATGGCTAGGAGAGAAGATATAAATAAAAACGTTAATATATTTTTAGGATTCAGTTTCTTTTTCTTCTTTTTATACTGGTCAGAGGCCGCTAGGGTCTGTTTGTGCAGAGTTTACCACTTCTTGTGATGTGGACTCCTAGCTGTCTTTCCATCTTTTGGGGAGTGTTCCAGGCATCCTTCTTCCCTCTGGTTTCCCACGCAAGGCAAGGTGTGGTAGTCTTTGGGAGTCCAGTTCTTGGGGTAGTCTTAAGTTTTTTTGATATGATCTCTCCGATATTTTCTTCTTTGTCTCTCCCATCTTTCATGGGGTTAAATTTACATCTTCTTCTTCTTTTTGTTCTGTCACACCTCCGTGGTGCATAAAACCTCAAGGAACCTTCTCCACCTGACTCTATCGCATGCCTGATGCCTAACATCATCCCAAGTGAATCCTGCTGCTTTAACCTCGTCCTGCAGGGCTCTTCTAGAGGTGTCTCTAGGTCTGCCTCACTTCTTCTTTCCCCCCATAGGGAACCAGTCTAGTGCGCCCTGAGCGATGCAGGCTGGGTTCTGTCTCAGAGTGTGACCGATCCACTGCCATTTGCGTCTAGCGACTTATTCTCTAATTGGCTTTTCGCCTGCCATGGTCCAGAGAACGGTATTTGACACTGTATGGGGCCAATAGATATTGAATATTGAGCGAAGGCACCTATTTATAAACACCTGGAGTTTTCCAATTTAATTAACATGATTTTATTAATTTATTTTTATTGTGCAGATTGCTGGGTTCAATGGGCTGTCAGAGGCAGTCCGCCGCCTGGACTTCACAAGCGCTGTGAAGGATGTGAGGAGATTTAATTACATCTGCGCCCTGCTGCAGCTCCTCATGTCAGGCCAGAAGCTGACCGCTCTCCCGGGGGCAGCCCAGAAGGTGCTGCTTAGTATGATCGAGGAAGTGGCCATGCAAGGTCAGTCAATCAACCCAATTCTGTAAGTCCCATCCTCCAGCGTGGGTCCAAAATTTTTTCTCAGTTTTTTTATTATATAAATAGTTAAATTTATCTAAATCAATTTAATATTAAACTGTGGACAAACAACATCTGTCATTGAAGCTGTGATTATGACTTTTCCAGGTGTTTCGTAATGTATAAATAACAAGGAATAAATTGTAAAATGTTTTCACGTTTCCAGTTCACGAATCCCAGCAGAACCCGCGAGCACTCCGAGCCCTGCTAGGCGCGCTAGGCTCGGCGTGTGAGCAGGAGCGGCGCTCATGCTGGGGCCGGCCCCTCGGCAGCCGTGCCCTCTGGGGCCACCACCGCAACACCCTGCGCCGGATACATAACATTGTTGAGCGGATTCGCATTCGAGAGGTATTCTACTTCTTCTTCTTCAGCCTATTCCAGTCCACTCCTGGACAAAGGCCTCCTCCATTCGCTTCCACGCCACTCTGTCATGTGCAGACTGCATCCAGGTTATTCCAACTTGTCTGTTCGGGTCATCCTTCCACCGTAGATGCGGTTGCCCTGCACTTCTCTTTGCCGTCCACGGTCTCAAAGTCAGCAGTCTTCTTGTCCATTTTTCGTCCGAGCTTCTGGCAACGTGACCTGCCCATTGCCACTTTAGAGTCGCTACCCGGTGGATGATGTCAGTGACCTTTGTTTTTTCTCTCACCGTATCGTTTCTGACTCTGTCTGGCTTATGGCTGTCACTTGTAGTTTCTCTACACTTTATTTGGACAATAGCAACTGGCAGCACACATTCTTCATAAACTTTTCTCTTCAGGTTGATTGGTATTTTCCGTTTTTTTATAATGTAACTCATTTTTCCGAATGCTGCCCAGCTTAGTCCAATTTTTCTCTTGAGCTCTGCGGTTTGGTTTTATCAACCCAATTGAATATTGTATGAGAGGTATTAATAATCCAAAAATGGAATAAGGAAGAAATGTAAAGCAGAATATAACATCATAAGTAAAATTAAAAAAGGACCCCTGATATTTGTTCAAACATATGGAACTAATGGATGAGAGAAGATAGTATTTAGTATATTGCAACTTGAAGTTCTCAATAACTAATTATACTCATTACATAAAGATAATTGTGTATTATTTATTTTCAGCCCGGACCAGAAACAGTTCCTAAATTACACGAGTTGCCTATAGAATGCATAAGAGAGGTTCTTCTCCGAATATCAGATCACAAAGACTTAGAGGTTTGTTTTACGTATTTTGTTGAATTTATCAAACTTTTATAGAAAAATGTAAGAGCTACATTCCCAAACACTTTTATAGAAAAATGTAAGAGCTACATTCCCAAACATTGATTTGTGAAATGTAATGACTTTAGAAAGTCAATCTAAATGTACTTTTATAAGTGTTGCACACTGATGTACCTGCACAATCCATTTGCATGGTGGGCAGTAGAGCTTATTTCAGTAATTACTAGGGTGTGTATAGTCGTGTTTTTCATACAATTATCTCAGTTTCATCATCTTTCTATTGCATTCACTTCTAAACTTCGTCAAAATTGACATAATGAACATAATACAATAATATTTAATTGTGATTACCATGGAATTCCATGCTTCACTTATGTATGGAAGTGAAACATTTAACTGGCAAAGAAAAAATAAATTCAATAGAAATGAGACCTCTTAGATAAATGTGTAATAAATCTGTGTCAAATGCAAATATAATTTGTGAATTCAGGGCAAATGAATATTTTATGAACAAAATAATGAAAGTATCATTAGGATGATTTGGACACATGGAAAGAATGTAAACAGAACAAGAAATTCAGTAACACCACGAATGAACAAATCAATCAAATATTAAATGTCGGCCACATCGACATGCAAGCATAACACAATGTATGAATGTTAACCCTTTCATTATGGCTCTGTCAAATACGAATCGTACCGTCAAGTACGGCGTGACTATTTCTAACCAATTTTTTTGTTAAAAACTTATATTTGAATGATAAATGTACTTACCAAGGATATTTTCGCATATTATATTTGTTCGGTTATCCTTTAGCTATCAGATGATGAATAAAAAAGTACTTTATACATAAACACACACTCATAATTCACTGTTTGTTTTGTGTACCACACAAAAATAATAGAAATTGATAAAAAATCTTCAAAGTAGAATTTATCACAATTTATAATAAATAACAGATAATAATACAACGAAACGTCAAAAACAAATGTGCGCGCGACGCAGGACAAACGAATATAGTATAATGGCGGCCGATGGGATACTTCACGGATGTGATTTACCGACAGCGCGCATGTAAACCATATTTAATTTATTATCATTACAGATTTCTGTAAAAGACAGATGTAGGTATGTATTGTAGTAATTCGTGGTTCCAATTTCTTCAAGTACTGCAAAGTCGCAAAATCATATATCACGGCTACCGATGCGAATAGGTTAAGAAAGCGAGAGAAAATTTTCAGGAAAGAACAGTGTGGCGGTCCATTATTTCTGCCTACCCCTTCGAAGAGACGGCGTGATGGTTAGTTAGTTAATTAGTTGTGATTGCCATTTATTCCTATGTCAGATTTGTTATCTTGTCTCTTTTAATTATTTTATTATGCTTACTTCAATAAATATTAACAAAGCAACATCATAAATAATTATTATATTGTAATTATTAGCATAATAATATTGAATTAAGATTGTACCTGTAAGTATTAAGATAAGAGTTCTTCATTTCAGGCTAGTGCCGAGGCTTGGGGAGTGATGGCATCTGTTTGCTCGGAACAGAGAATCTGGAGGGAGCTCGTTATTTTCCACTTCACTTCATCTCAAATAGATTGTGCTTTCACCAAGCTTAATATTCAACCTGAAGATACAGTTGATTGGAAAACGGTGTATCACTCATTAAGAAAGTAAGTTCTCCTTATTTCATCATAAATCAATCTAATTATTGTTATGTACAATACCGGACTTATTATTACATTTTTATACTATTTTTTCTAATGTCATTACAGATCTTTTGGATTACGCGAGGACGTGCAATATGCTGAAACTCTATCTCTTTGTAGACATTGCAAATGTCTGTTTTGGCGATCGTTAGGACATCCGTGTATCGCAGATGAGGTCATTATTATAAATAATTAATTTCCATATATTTATTATTATTATTTCATTGAATAGCTCTTTTTATCATTGCGGTGCGAGCCAAATCAATGAACCATGTGAATAGAAATATGACAATTATCTTTATGTTGCTCTTATCGTTAGAGTATTAACAAATTCTGTATAACTGCGTCTAAAGAGTTCCCTCTCAGTTGCTATATATTATATAATAGAAAGCTGAATACAATATTTCTTTAGCTTCAGTTTATAACTAAATTGTATATGGTTATAATTAAGTTTAGCTACTGTAGAATGCTGGATGTTTATTTTTGCCCAAAACTCCTTTTTAAATTTCAAGTAATTAGTGCTCAATCTTTAAAATATATTGTTGTTATTACAATAATGATTTTATTTTAACTGCATCAGTTACTTGGGTATTAGTAAGTACGTTCAGAAGGCAAATACTCTTGATTTTGGAGAGTATCTTGTCTTCCTAATGTCGAACCATCTCTCATGCGTTTCTGGTAGTATACTATACACAATATATTATTTTACCTGTTCTCAATAGATGCCTTAAACCTTAATTTTGTAATGTCTCTTGATGAAATAAACTGATTTGATTTGAATTTATTATCGAGGAAAAAAATAATTTCTAGCAGTTTTATTATACAGTACCTGGATAATTGGAACCTGGTTAATTGGAAAATCTCTATAATTGGCAGACAAGTTCCGGTCCCACCCTCTTGGAGCACTAAAACCTCTTTAATTGGAAAAAATAAACCTGTTTAATTGAACTCGACATTCGGGCCCTAAACTTCTGGAATTGGAGAGCATTGCCTTCTCGATCTCTGTAAACTGACAACTCCTCAGTATTTGTTCTGTACTCATCGAAGGTGGTCCATTTTAGATGGCAATGTTTCACAAACGTAAATAAAACGGCCGTAATTTAAGCTCGAAACTAAAACTAATCCAATAATTTGACGCCGGTTAATCTCGCGAAGAGTTGTAAAACAGTTTTAACTTATGAAACAGGCCCATACAACTGATTTTTTCAAGCCACAATAATAAAATGTATTGTTTGTATGTGAATGCACGTATGTACAATTACAATTTACTTATTAAACTTTTTATTGATTGTTTTATGCATCAATCCATGAATTGTTTTTATTGCCTTTCTATTTATGTTGTTACAAAACCTGGTTTAAAAACCAAAGCACAATCTGGACCGGGATACATGAAAAACTGGATAATTGGAAAACCTTGTTAATTGACCATCGTAGGCCTGGTCCCTTGGAATATCAATTATACAGGTTCTACTGTATTATCTATCAAATCAAATCAAATCAGTTTATTATCTCAACAGACATTACAAACAATATTAATGTCTAAGGCATATATTGAGTACAGGTAAAATAATACGGAATGCATGAGTGATGGTTCGACATTAGGAAGACATGGCACTCTCTAAAGTCAATGTCTTCTGAACATACTTTCACTAATATGATAGATGTAGATCTCCGAGGAGGATTATATATTAGGTGAATGACACACCAGTGGGTCATTATCAAATGTGACATAATCAACAGTACATATATTATTTGTGTACATGAGAGGAGAATGAAAACAAAGTATTTTTGATTGCAGTGTCCGGAGTACCGAGAGCGTGTGAAGGAGGCGGGCGGCCCCCTGCCCCCTCATCCCATTCCGCCCGCTGACTTTCTAAAATTTTTTTCACTTTAAAATTATTCGACATTCTTTCATAGACAATTTAGTTGATAGAAAAACCTATTTTCTTAAACATTGCTAAATATATATAGTAAAATATTATCCAATACAACTCATATTCTAAAAATCTTCAACCAACCGTTGTATTATTGTATAATTTAATACACTCCTTTGTGTGTGTTCATTTTAATAAATCTCTTTCTGCATTTATTTTGATATTGTTGTGTGTGAAGTAGTTTTTTGTTTTTAATAACTGTTTAGTATTGTAAACACCAGCTTTTAAACTGTTATCTTAAATATATCGTCCTTGTTCTTATAGTGTGTACCGTAGAAATGTTGTGTATGTTGAACATATATCTGAAACTCACTCAAGTTAATATTTTTGGTAGTATGTTCTTTAATTATTAGATTAATATATGAAACACATATGAAATATTAGAACTAGTTAACTTTTGTCTTCTCTGGTAATATTGCATTTTCTTTTAATAGATGTGTATCTATTATAAGTTATGTGGAAAATATTTTTAAATAATAAATAATAGCATTATAAAATAGGTAGTGTGTATATTACAATATATTTTTGGCTTATTTTAGAAAGATACAAAAGTATTTTACTTTAGATATTAGTGCTTAGGAGTGGTAGCTATTTAATATAAGAGTTTTGTGATATATATTAAAATTTTGTGTGATAAACTAATATTCTCCATATAATTTATTTTACATTTTCCCTTTAAGTCTGAATTTGTTTGTTTATATTCATTTTTTTTATATATTATATGTTTACTTTTGTTTTGATCTAAATAACTAGTCTGCTACAGACACTTCTTGGACTTGAAGTGTTTAATATGGATATAAGGTTCACAAATAGTATGCAACAGAACAAATTGATACAAATATAAACGTTTTCTATACATGAACACTGACTTACAAAATTATTCAAGAATAACCAGCTCAATGACAATTCCATTTTTTTTTATTTTTAAACACCTTTCTAATATTAGATCAGTTTCCATTTTTGAAATCATTACTCTGCTGTCAAACCGACCAGTACCGAGTACCAAAATGTATATTATTGAAATTTGTTAATGTAAAATATACAGAATTTGGTTTTCCCGATTCAAATCTTTTGAATATAAAGTTAACTTTATCCTTGCTTGCTTCCTCACTTTAGCCAATGAAACAACAATTTGACAATTAGTCATTCTCTATACTTAATTGCCCACTTGTAAACATTTTAATTACAATATTTAAAATGATTTTATGCTTTCAACATAATCTATTTGAAATAGCATTTAATTGTCTAGAAGCGACATTTGCCTTATTTAAAATATGTTAATTCTTCAATTCATAAATTAAATTACCATGGTTACTTGAATCATTCTTTGGATCTTGGGTATGTCCATGTTATGTTTATGTCTCTTTAATGGAGTGGCTGCTCTCTCGTAGACCTTAGTTACTCCCGAACAGCTGCAAATGCAATCCTTGCATTATTAATGTCTTCAGGAATCAAGAATGCAATTTGATTCCATGGAAAATCGGGGGCAACTGACAAATAATGTCTAGTGCTGTTAGCCCAGATCCCACTGTCTGTTCAATAGTAATTTTCACTCTCAATGACGTACCCGTAAAATCATTTTTCTAGGCTTCAAATACAGTAGCTGCTGATGTTTCATCAATGCACTTCATTAGTTTGGTATACACAAAAGACGCAGATTCAGGTGACAAATTGGGATTTGTACATCCTTCGTTGAAGAACATTTCATTTAGTTTGGTACATTTGTTATCTGTGATAGTGCCTCTTTTTGCCAAAGAAACAATAGTATTTATGTACATCGTTCGTTGATCATTCCTCAATTTAGAGGTGGCAAATGGTGGCTGCAAGCCAAACCAAAACAGCTACAGCGCCAGGTACTTGTGTTCTGCCGGAGGGTTGTTTAATATGTCACTGATTTGTCGCAGTTCATTTTTACCCAATTTCGCGACCATAATTAGGTATTTATTATCATCACTAATTTTTTGTTAGGCCAAAATTGCCTCCAGTTGGTGAAACCAAAGCCGAGGATGTTCATCCCAAAAATCCGGAATTTTGGTGTTAAGAGAAACCGTATACACTTCGGGCTCGGGGATAGCCCTGGAACCACCACTCGCACTGTAAGCCATTATTCCCACACAAACTTATAGATCACGTCGGGGTCACCACTTTAGGTATACTATGTGTGTGTGGGAGTTATATTAAACACACGTCTGTTCTAGTGCTAATGCATTTATTGACTGAGGTGTTCGGGAGTAACTAAGGTCTACGAAAGGGCAGCCACTACAGATGTTTCAAAAATCGTTCAATCAATGAGAAAACTATAATACGCGGACAAACTCAAGATCAAAGAAATCCGTCTTCAGTTCCTTTTAAATGACTATCAAATGTAAAGAAGAAAAACTATAAATTAGAAGGTAATGCTTCAAAAAATATATTTTTCAAAATTGCTTGAAATTATAAATAAAACATATTACTCTTAATCTACTTGAATACAAAATTTTAAATATATGAAATAAAGAAGTGTATTAAAAAATGCCTCTTTGTATGCCAATTCATTCTGATTAAATCAATAGTATCTATTTATTTACATTATTGAAGTACATAGTCCATTGTGTTTCTTATATCACTTATGTTATTGTACACTTTTTAGCATGCCAAAATGTGTTTATATTAAAAATTAAAGAAAAAAACCCTTATCATTTGTAGATCTCTAGTTATCCATGCGGTTTCCATTGGTTCTTGTATTTATTTAATATCTTTTAGAAATGTTTGGTGAAACAATTATTGTTATATAATTAATATAAATGAAAACGTCTGTCTTCTAGGAGTTTTATTAAATTTTAGATGGAATGACATGTTTCGTCCTTCTAAATCAAATGACATTTAAGAAAGAGTAAAACATGTCATTGCATATAAAATTTAATAAAACTCCTAGAAGACAGATGTTTTCATTCATATTCATTATTTAATTTGGAGTTTCATATCATTGTTCAAGAAACAATAAATTATTGTTATTCCAATGATAGTATGAGACAGGATATTTTTTTATTCCAGAGAATAATGTGAAAAGCATATATAATACTTTATATATTGGCTAGGTTTGGGAATATTTATTTATTTTTGCATTGTGTTTCTGTGTATTATTAAATGTTGGAGTTTGATCATAGTGCGATATAATTCAAATGATATTATTTGCGCACATGTGAAAATGTTACCTATGTTAATTAATTCTATTCAATATAATGACTAGAAATATTTAAACCACCAGTGGTGTATTGTGCTTAGAGTCCATTATTATTATGTATGTTTCAAATTATACCTACAAAATGTATGATAATATGGAAAATAAATAATTTTTCTATTATTAATTTATTTTATTAACTAATTTACTATTAGACTTATTTTTTTTAAATAACATGTGTCTCACAATAACCATCTTTAAAAGACATGTCAGAATTTAGAAGACCTAAATTATTATTCCAATTCTGAAAAAATATAATGATTCATGTTTAGACAACATTGTAGACCATAATTTTACAACCTTTTTTAACCAACTTCTCTTTTTTTAATAAAATTACTCACCACCCCCTTTTAACCTTTCCCTTACGGTGCTAAAATAAAAACACGGGTTCCGGTGTTGGATAGTCAGTACCCGATCAAAAATTAGCGATTTTAAATTAGAAAAATAAGAACATTCATAGCTGGATTAAAATTTAAGGTAAAATATATAATAATTGAGATTTAGACGTTAGTCAACCAAAATGCTTCAAAATGTATTACCTCGGAGACCGACGTCTTTTATATTAGTGAATGTACGTTCAGAAGAAAAATACTTTTAACTTTAGACAGTATCTTGTCTTCCTAAAGTTGAACCATCTCTCATGCGTTCCTGATACTTTACCCTTTCTCAAATGGATGCCTTAAACTATAAATATGTTTGTAATATCTTTTGAGTAAATAAATAAACTGATGATGATCGACAGACATGAGGCCCACATGATGCCTACGTCCAGGATTGGATGGATATAGGCTGATGATGATATTATATTCCCATGATATAATTTTTAATGTATCAATATAATAAATAATCGAAACACTTTGTATCCACGGAATGGTATATCTAATGGTAACTAATATTGCTTGTAACCAAGCTTCATCATTGCAAAATAAATTCATATGTTGGTGTGATGAAGCTTGGGTATAAGCAAAACTAGATGACTTCAAATATAGTTACCATTCGATGTTTGAATACAAAGTGTTTCTATTGTTTTTTTTATATTTATAAATTTAACTATAATCAATGGACCCAATGTTGCCACCTTATAACTACACAAATCCATATCCTAATTTTAGATAATATTGCCATTGTAGAAATTTAATAGTGTATTTTACAGTAGGTACATATAACAACATATCCTTTAAACTAAACACTGGTGAGAGCACCCATAGGTGGTAAATAAATCTGCATATTTTTATTTTTATTATAAATTAAACAAACCGAAAAAGACCCCAGGATTTAATCTTCTAGACACTGTATTCAGCAATGAACTGAAACTTGGACACTGACTTATTTTTTTGTTATTGTTAAATCTTTAACAGAGAACACAAGATTAATCTAAGATGTAAATAACGCGGAATACATAAGAAAAAGAAAAAAAAACTTATGATGGAGCAAAAGTAAACCGGGACCAGAGAACGAAACACAGGGATCGAAGAAGGAAAACATTTGTTTATTGTTTCTTGAACAATGATGTAAAACTCCATATTAAATATTAATACGAATGAAAATGGCTTTTTTCTAGAACTTTTATTACATTTTATGTGAATGAAATGTTTCACCTGTCTGAAGCATTATCAAATGTAACATTTGATAATGCGTTAGACAAGCGAAACATGTCATTCACATAAAATATAATTAAACTTCTAGAAAATAGACGTTTTCATTCGTATTAATTGAAAACATTTGTATTTAGAGCAAGAAGAGAAGAAAGATAATAGATTTACAACCAACAAGTAATGCCACTATCCTACAATATACTAGAACTTCCAGAAATATTTCCTAATTAATCCGGAGTTTTACGTTATCGTTTAGGTAACAATAAATGTAATTTAATTGTAAAAATACGAAAGATCACCTGTATTTATGAAGTCTCTAGTATCTTCACCTCATCAGATTGAGATGGGCTGGACAGGTATAAAGAATGACAAAAGCGCGAATACCTATGAGAATAATAACTGGACATCTAGGGAGTAGAAAAAGGATTGAAAGACCTAACTTGAAGTAGGAGAATCACGTAAAGAAATATGCAGCACAGCTTTTACAAGTTAAAAAATTGAAAACGGAGTCTATGGACAGGAGGAGTCGGAGGCAAATTTTGAAGGAGACCAGGGCTCGATTTGGGCTGTAACGCCCTTGAAGTTTATTTCTTATGTCTTCGATCTAGAAATGTTTTAATTTTTTTGATCGTTGTAATTTTCTCCTTAATTACCTATGGATGAAGCGATGAAAGAGGAACATAAGAACAAATCAGATATTTTTATTTATTAATTGCCAAAGTTTTTGCCCGTACCGGTTTTAACATACGCGGTAATATTTCGAAAATGACACGAGTCAAGAACGTGTTTTTGACCTGTATCACTTATTTTAAAAATACCCATATCGAGCTGACAGGCGACAAAGTTGGCAAACTTCGTCACCCTTTCCACTTCTTGTCATCGCATGCCAACGATTGGCATGAGTCTGGAGAAGGTTTTACTAATTGCAATTTCTATGGAATGGAATAATCTGCTGTCTCAAGAATTTTGTGTGATGTGTGATTGTGATGTGATCTGTTTTTTGACGTCGGAGGTGCTCGTTACCTTCGTTTGACATTATTACCTATAAGATAGCAAAAATAACAGATAAAAAAATATTTTTTACATTGTGATAAACTTATTTTTATAAAATTGATATGTTCAGTAAAAACAAATCACTAAACTTGCGTGCTCAACGAAAATGGCTTCTTTAAATGGTTTTAATTTCCCAAAAAATTTTAGAAAAAAATCAGATCGCGGACAAAATAAAGATCTTAACTCCCAAAATGGCGTAATACATCAAAATTTTATCACGTTTGCGTGTGAGGAACCACTTGATAGTACTGAATATCCCGCTAACTTAAATATAAAAAAACGTCGACCAAGGCGCCATAAAAATCACAAAAGTCAGAATGGAAGCAATCGTGACAGCCCTGTAGTAAATGTGAAGGAAAATATGTTTAATCCAAGTAATGACGTACTTGGTCTTCAAGAACTATATTTTAAAATGAAAGGATTAAAAGTACCCGAAAATGATTCAAACACATCTGATCCTCAAGTTCAACCTGATCCTCAAATTTCCAAATCGCAATCATCCCCGCGTAAACTGAAACCCGCATCTAAATCAAAGGTAAAAGAAGAACAGCAGACTTACGAGAACTATTTATCTCGAGAGGAAGTTCTTATTGGCCTGCAAAATAAAACGGTGTTTGAAGGTTCTTTGAGGATAAATCCAAAATTTTCTAAGCACGCCTATGTGTCAAGCCCCAACAAACAGGAGAAAGATATATTTATCAACGGTGTACTAGATAGAAACCGGGCTTTAGAGGGTGACATGGTGGTAATCGAGTTGAATGATCCCGTGGAAGGGGAGGAGCGCAGCGGGAAGGTGGTGCACATCACGGAGGAGGTGCACCCCAGGACGTGCGTGGGGCACCTGACGCTGAACGGCTGCGGTAATACCGGAGCTACCTTCCAGCCGCGAGATAAACGGCTGCCCTACCTCAACATCCCGCTGATAGACTGCCCCCCTAATTTTGTAAAAGAGCACGAAGGTCTCGCCAAAACTTTGTTTTTTGCTAAGATTGTTACATGGGTTAACACCAAATTGGTCATTGGAACGTTACTGGCTGTTCTCGGTAAATCCAACGATATGAAGGTTCAGACGAAATCAATATTATTGGAAAACTGTTTAGATGTCCGACCGTTTGGCTCCGAGTTCAAACATCTGTATCCTGAAATAGATCTTGCAATTCCAGAAGAAGAATTCAGTTATCGAGAAGATTTCCGCAACCATTGCGTGTTCACCATTGATCCTCTCACAGCACGTGATCTGGATGACGCGGTTTCGTGTAAAATTTTACCCAACGGAAATTATGAAATTGGTGTTCACATTTCTGATGTTTCCTATTATTTAAAGGAAGGTAACGCTTTAGACGATTTGGTCGCAAAAAAGGCCACAACTATTTATTTGGTAGACGAAACATACCACATGCTACCCCGAGACCTATGTCTCCATTGCTCGCTGCTTCCTGGCCTTGATAAGTTATGTTTTTCCGTTATCTGGGAATTTTCTAACCGAGGAGAAATTTTAAATCACCGCTTATCAAGGAGCATTATCAACTCTTGTTGTCAGTTAGCGTATGATCATGTACAAACTATCTTAGAAAACCCAGATAAAGTTTTTAAAGAGAAGGAATTTCCTTCTATCGTTGGACCATGGACTCTTGAAGAAGTTAAAAATATTGTGCTCACTTTATACAAATTTTCAGTGAAATTGCGTTCAAAACGAGTCGAAGGTGGAGCACTTCGTATTGACCAGCCTAAACTAATATTTAATTTGAGTCCAAAAACTGGTTTTCCACTCGCTTTCAAGATTGAAGAACATAACGAGAGTCATAGACTGATCGAAGAGTTTATGTTACTTGCCAACTGTGCTGTGGCTAAGCGCATTAACGACGATTTCCCAGACCTTGCATTTTTGAGATTACATCCCCCACCTAAGAATTCCATCAAGGGAGTGGCGGAGAATCTTACGAAAATGGGGGTTTCTCTCAATATTTCATCGTCTGCAATGCTGCAGAAATCGATCGCTGAATTTTCAGGAAATGACTTTTTCAGCAATGCCAAAGCCCTTGTGCTGCATACACATTTGATTAAAACTCTCTCCAGGGCCCTGTACTTCTGTGTCTTCGGCCGCAACGAAGATGAAATCCGTCATTACTCGTTAAACATTCCTCTCTACACCCATTTCACAAGCCCTATTAGAAGATATGCCGATGTTATCGTGCACAGGTATATCTTTTCATTATTCCTACTATTTTTCCTTTAGCTCCGGCATCAATCTTACAGTATTTTGTTTCTATGATTTTATTAGATGAAGATATTTGTATTTTATATTTAAAGCCACCAAAATGTGCAATATTTATGAGTCAATGACAAAATTTTAGTGAACTAAAGTCAACTAAAAACTTCACAATTTAATTATCTTATTACACAATGTATTTTTGCATGTGCATACATTTTTAAGGTATTCATTTTATCCGTAACTGCTGCATCTGTAGATGATAGTGAATCCGATAAAAGCAGTAAAAATAAGTGGGATTTTAATCTTTATCCCGTTAACCGGGAAATATATTTGTAAAATATGAAGTCAAATGCAATAAAACAAGCGGTGAGTCCATACAACTCAAAAATATAAGCCTTAGATTGTCACCATCATTAGAGGATTATTATAAAGGTCTTGGCAGAATATTTCGTCATAATGTTTAATTTAAAAAATGCTAAAAAGTTAATATTGTTTGAAATTTTGTGGTAGAAGTTCATTGTGTACATGAAAATAAAAAAAAATTTAAAGAATCTTTTTAAATGTATAATTATTTAAAATCCACTGATATTTGTGTCTTCGGCCGGTTTCGGCACCTCTGAACTGAGACACAAACATCAGTGGATTTTAACTAAACATACATTTTGCACGAGAAATGCCTATTAGTGGCGATGAGGTTCGCAACCCATCACACCGCGTCTGCCGCGGGGGGGAAAAGAGAAGGATGGAGTGCCGCATCGGTTAAAGTTTGGCAGTCAATTCTTTCTGCCTACCCCTTTGGAGAGACAGCGTGATGGTTACTTAGTTACATTTTAAAAAGATTTTTTACATTTTTTTTATTCTTCTTCTTCTTCGTCAGCCCTTATCGGTCCACTGCTGGACATAGGCCTCCTCCCTTCCCTTCCACTTGTCTCTATCTCCTGCCAGCCATAGCCACATTTTCCCCCCCATGGCAGCAATGTCGTCGGCCCCCCTTTTTTGCGGCCTGCCGACGTTTCTCGTATTCTCCCATGGTCTCCACCTTATTATTTTCTGGGTCCATCTATCCTCACTCTGAGGATAGATGGATGAGGAGATTAGACGCCAAACAAAAATAACAGACACCATGGAACGACTAGCGAGACTGAAGTGGCAATGGGCGGGTCATGTGGCGAGACAGAGTGAGGATAGAATTTTTTTGTTTTTTTCATTTTAAAAAAATGTTATTTTGTAATATTATTTCAGACTTCTCTCTGCGTCCCTGGGATACACTCCGAAACCGCAGTGGAATTACCAATACGTGCAGAGAGTGGCTGATAACTGCAATATGCAGAAATATAATGCTAAAAAAGCTGGAGATATGTCTTCCGACCTGTACCTGTTGAAATATGTTTCAATCAATTCTCCTTTATTTGAAACCGCTGCAATAGTAGATGTTTGTGAAAGTGGGATTGACATTATTATTCTTTCGATGGGATTCGTTACAAGAATATATTATGATGTAAGTAAATACTTCTATTCTCCATTGTTCCTTCTTGAAGAATAATGTATAACTCCAACTAATTTTAATTAAAACATCAGTTTCCTGTATGCTTTATTATATTTTACTGGAGTGAGATGTTTCGCCTTGATAGGACATTATAAAATGTTACCATAATATCTTCGGAGGCGAAACATGTCACTCCCGTAAATTATAATACAAATTCCAGACTACTGATGTTTTCGTCAATGTTAAATACTTTTATTCTCATTTGATTTAACAACAGTATCATTTAATATAATTTGTTTAAAATCTTCATACTGTTTATTAGAAAATATGCAATTGGTTTGATTACTAGTCCATGAACCGCCTGGAACTATTGAGGACAAGTTCCATGAGACTGATTATGTAGTGCAATGTACTGGAGTCTGGTGGTGTCCATTCTTTGGACATGACCGTACCAGTCAACCTTCACTGTCTACTCCATATTATAACATCCTCAGCCTCACATATCTCTATTTTTCTCTTTGTATCTTACCTCCTGTCATTCTCAGTGTCTTCTTCTCGGAAGTCCTTAGAATTTGTTTGGTCCTGACTGTGTCTGCCCCTGCTTCAACGCCATATGTAATTTAGCTTGTAATTAACAATGTTAAAATATTATTTTTGTTGCAGAAATTTTCCGATGATGTTAATTCCGTTGAATATTTGAAATCTGATAAAGGGGAACCATCCAAGGTACGGGCTCAATGGCCAGGCTCCATACATATCCTGCAAATGTTTTCCATCGTCACTGTTAAGCTAGAAAAGACAAAAGATCTCATGATCATGAAAGTACGGATTGTGAAACCCTGAAGCTGCTACTTATTTTATGTAATAACACAAACCTATTATTTGATTTTAGTGTTTTTATGTGATATATAGACGAAAAAAGTACAAAGTTTTTTTATGCAGTAAGCATAATATTATGAAATTTGATAAAAATATTTAGTATTTTTATAGTGTGTACCTACTATTTCATTTTTATATTTTATGTAATAATATTGTCATAATATATTATGATTTTTTTGTAGGATTATTTAAATATGCTAAAAAATATTTTGCACATTTTTTTATGTTTTACCTTCCATGTTTGATTTGTGTTGTCTTTTAGTAAATAAATCCGTTTTGTATCAAGATTTATTTTGTTATCATTCACCACAACAATTTCCCCGTGACCACCGTAACCACACTCATTTGATACATCAGAACACTGCAACTCCAGTTCTATTATTCCTTGTACTACTTCCCATTGCGTGACCGCATAAGGAATGAAGAAATCAGACGCCGCACCAGGGTTGCTGACGTCATGGACCGAGTGGCAAAATTGAAATGGCAATGTGCTGGGCACTTAGCCAGACAGGGTGGCAACAGATGGGCACCCAGGATACTCAGTTGGAGACCATGGGCAAATAGGCGAAGTGTCGGAAGCCCTCCGATGAGATGGACCGATGATATTGTCAAAAGGGTTGGAAAATCTTGGATACAAAGGGGGCAGGATAGAGATGAGTGGAGGAAATTGGAAGAGGCCTATATCCAGCAGTGGAGGGAAGAAGGCTAGCTTTACCACTCCCGCAACCAATGCAGATAAAAAAATCCTCCCACCACGTACTCCGCCAAACAAAATGGTCTGACGCAGGATGCTATTTCCTACCACAACTCCATCCAGGCACTGATCCTCTTCTCTCCCCTTCAGGAACAGACGTCATAATCTACAATGCCAACCCTAACTGGTCTTACATTCCCTGACTGAGAATAATATAGGACTTTAGCATAAGCCCTCTTTCGGAGGAGCACTCCGGGCCACACATTTAACCCCATAAAACTAGTACGAAATCACATTTCCAACAATGTTTCCTCCAGATGTAAGAGGAATAGCCATTAGAGCTGAACCTCTGTAAGCCAGAAGATCCATGTCCAAGTTCGAATTCCCCATAATCTTGTGAAAATATTGAGTGTAAAAGACAATAAGACCAAATTTTCTTCACAGTTGGTCATGATTGCACAATTGTATAAAAGGTATAAAGGTCATCTCATGCCACCCACATTATTAACTGATTGATCATTTCATGCATTAATCAACAACATTTATCTGAATTGAAATTTAAAACTGATTGTAAGTAATTTGCTGTGACTAATTAACGTTAAAACCAAATTCCACTTATTTATAGCCTATATTGATTAATGTAGATTACTTTTATCGACAAGATAAATATTTAATCATAACTAACTAACTAACCATCCCGCCGTTTCTCCGAAGGGGTAGACAGAGAGGATGGACCGCCATACCGTTCTGTCCTGACATACCTCTCTAACTTCCTCCACATTCATACATCGTAACATGCACACTCGTCGATTTTTCCAACTTTGAATGTGGCCGCCTGTCAGTATTTGATAAATTTGATCATGCCATGCTTTCCATGATCTTCCACGGCTTCTCTTTCCACTCACACTGCTTGTATACAGCATTTTAACCATTCTTCTCTTATCCATTCGTTCTGTACGTTCAAACCATTTTTAACTTCAAACCAACTTTTTTAATTTTACTTTTAGCAATCATCTGCCTTACATTTCTTTCTTATTTCGTCGTTCGGAATTCTATCATAAATCGTTTCTTCGCGGTGATCTCATTTTTACGGCATTTATCCTACTTTCATCAATTTTTTCTAAGCTTCACTATTTAATCATTAACTTTAGAATAAATATTTGATAATAAACGTCAGATTGGACTATATTTCTATTGAATTTCTGTATACCTCATGACAGTAAAGTATCTGGAAATTGTGATTTAAATGGCCTAAACTGAAAACTATAAAAAAAATGCTAAATTTGTAGGACTGTCCTTCTAGTCCAAAAATTAATGCGATCTGTCAAGCAGTTTGTTTACAGCAGCTGGTTAAATCAATCCACCTTAGAAGTGCGTCACGATTTTTACACAAACAAAAATTCTGTCTTAAATTTTGTGTTTCCAACAGAATTTCGTGTGCGGAATTGTTGTGAATGTTAGAAAAGGTTTATGTTGAATCAGTTTTATCAAAAAGTCAAGTCAACGATTGGTACAAAGCATTTACAGGCGATGGGGAGACCGTCGAAGATTTGCCTCGTTCTGGACGATCGTCGACCGCTAATACTGATAACATTGAAAAATAAATAGAAATTGTGTCCAAAAGTCGTCATGTGAGTTTTAAAGTGGTAGTACGAACCTGAACCATGACCTGAACATCTCTCATGAGTCTATTAGTTGGATTTTGCTGGAAAATTTGGGCATGAGACGCGTCGCTGCTTGACTCGTTCGGAAGCAGTTAAATTTTCTTCAAAAACAGTACCAAGAACAGGTCTCTTTGGACATGCTTGATTGTGTGAATTCTGATCCAACAAGGGTTTATGAGTATGACATGGAAAAGACACATGGGTTGAGTATGACATGCAAACAAGTCATCAATCATCGGCAAAATAGACGGAGAAAATCAAGCCGAAACTGAAAAAAATCACGCCAAAGTCGCACAAATATCAAAGTGATGCTCATTGTTTATTTCAATATCCGCATTGTGGTCCATCGTAAATTCATTAATTCAATAAGAAATACTATTTGGTCATTTTTAGGCGTTTGTGTAAAAAAATCCATCAGAAACGGCTGGAATTGTGGAAAAACAACACCATATTCTCTGGATTTGGCTGTGATTTTCTTCTGTTCCCAAAATTAAAATTGCCACTCCGTGGAACCCGTTTCCGGGCGATTGAAGCCATAAAACAAATTTTGTGGAAGGTGTTAAAAACCATAGCAGAAAGTACCTACCAGAAATGTTTCGAAGAGTGTAAAAAATGCTGACATATGTGTATTGCATCCAATGGGGGATTCTTTAAAGGCGACAAAATAAATATTGATGAATATTTCAATATTTCGTGTTTAGTTACAATTTCTGGGTAATTTATTGTCATAGTAGTATATAATTGCTATATTTCTGAGTGAATAATATTTTTTTATTGAAATAGAATGTTAAAATATTAGTTAATGTATTTATATTTCTTAGTGTGGGCCTTGAGGCCGGTTTCTTAAGAGGAATTGGCCTCCTGCGAGGTCGACTCCCAGCTGCCGATCCATCTCTTTGGTGGTCTACCCGGGATTGGCCGTGCAGCACAATGAGAGGAAGTCTGGATGTATCCATTGAGTAATATTTTGCCAGATACAAGCTTCTGAGCATCTTCATTTCTGACACTCTGAGCGCGTTTTTTTGCAATTGTGATGTCCGTCCGCCCTACATTCGATCCCATGTTATGATCGGACTCCCACGATACTTACTTTGCTGCTGATCTTCATATCAGGGGTTTTTCCATATTTATTTATTTTTATCCTGAGATGACCGCAACCTTATTAACTTGACCCATCACCTCACACGGTAGATCTGTTTATAGTGTAATTGAAAAGTATATTTTTCTCTAATACCTCTGCATATTCTAATTCGCTGTACTTGGCTTGTAATACAAATTAAATGTTTTTTAGAAATAACTGGTCTAAAATGGCAGCGCACAATGATGTTCTTGTACCAACCCTAAAAGAAGGATGAAAGTAGAATAATTGCAGTAGAAATCAGATCTCTTAAATGAATGTGTGTAAATCTGTATATGATAGAATATCATATACAAATAATATAAGAAGTGAATGCAGTGCGAATGAAAGTGTTGTGAACAAAATAATGAAAGGGTCATTAAGATGGTTTTGACACATTGAAAGGATGAAATAAAAAAGAATGATAAAGAAAATATATGTTAAAGACGTAAACGGAACAATTAATAGAGGAAGACCAAGGAAAAAGTAGCACTATTAAATGTTAGTCACATGAAAAACCGACTCGCATGCAGGACACGATGTATGAATGTTGAGGAACAAAAGAAGTGTGTCAGGAAAGAACAGTGTGCAGGTCCATTCTTTCAGCCTTTGGACGACAGCGATTAGTTAGTTATAACTCAATTTGTCAATTTTCTAATAAGTATTCTTTAATATTTCATTTCACAAAGTATTTCGACAATGAAGCCAGTACACAATAGTATTATGGTATTAATACACAATAGTATTAATGGCTCTATCCCACGGCATTTCTTTTGGGAATGCTTGGAACCAATTCTCTACAGCTTCGAAGAGATGGACATCTAATTACCCATTTCTTTAGATTAATTAGGGGATACTTCGAGAACTCGGCCGTACTGGAGGGTGTTCGGCTTTTTGTCCCCGATAGATATCTCCGACAGCGACAGCACAGATTGTTTTACCTACCGGCTGCTAGAACCAATCTGCCTCTGGTGACACCGGTGGGAAGAGCAATTAGTCTGCTGAACGCGGTCTCCTCGGAGATCGACGTCTTTCATGTTAGTGAAAGTACGTTCAAAAGGCAAATACTCTTAATTCTGGAGAGTATCCTGTCTTCCTAATGTTGAACCATCTCTTATGCGTTTCTGGTAGTATACTATATATATAATATATTATTTTACCTGTTCTCAATAGATGCCTTAAAAATAAATTTTGTAATGTCTGTTGATGAAATAAACTGATTTGATTTGATTTGATTTGATTATAACTTGGCTAATTTAATTCCAATTAAGATATTCCGCTGAGCTGTATTCAATGTTCCAGGCTCCCAACATCTCCACGCACACAAAGCTACTAAGATTGAGATGGACATTTGGACATGTACAGAGAATGGCAAACTCACGAGTCCCCAAACGCATTATGACTGGACACCCGGACGGAAGAAGAAGGATGGAAAGACCAGGTCTGAGGAGGGAGGACAAAATAAAGAGGGTTGCGGCACAACTTCTTCCGGTATTGAAGTGGAGGACGACTGCTGAGGACAGAGACTGTTGGAGGCGAAAGTTGACGGAGGCCAAGGCTCGATATGGGCTATAGTGCCATCAGAAGAAGATATTCAAGTTCATTTGGTCAATTATTTGTTGCACGGCCATAAGGGCTCCATATCACTTTTGAAAAGTCATCGCTCTTTAACCCGTCAAGTCAGTAATTTTGTTTTGCAAAATCTGAAGTCAAACGCAATAAAAACTCAGTGAATCCATGCCACTCGGTGTCTAGATATATCTTATATATGAGATGCAAAAAAAATAAGCCACTTATTGTTACCCTCATTAGAGGGTTATTTTATAAAGTTCTTGGAGGAATATTTCATCATAGCCGCTATGTTGCTTTCATGGAATGACGTAATCTTACTTCATATCCGGTTAACGAGTTAAATATGAAAACCAAATTGAAGAGATCAGATTTTTTTATTGAAAGTATTAAATATTTATATGTACTACAACTGATAAAATTGCATAACCATTACTTAACTCATATAACACAGACTACCTTTGTTTACGTTAGAAACAAGGATAAGTCATTTTTATTTTAATGTATATTGCACACAGAGAGTTTTAAGGCAGGTTCTCACTTGTTCCATTTGACAATCTATATATTCCAAAAATGGATTTCAATTTTAATTCCTTTCTACGAGTCAATTTGAAAACGATAGAATGTAGAGTTAGGGTTGTAAGAACGATCAGTACCAATCAGCGCAGTGGAGGCAGATTTTTAAAATATATTAATCGAGAAAATCACCCAAAACGAGTTGAAATGGTAAGAAAATAATATAAAATTTGTGTTGGTTAACTCGATGCTGCAAAATGCCAAATTATAAAATGAATATGATTGATCCAAATATCCTAAATAAACAAATATTTAGGTAAACCTCAAAGTAAAATATTGAACTATCTAGAAAGTTTAACTTTTTCATGTTAGTTTATAACGTCAAGTCTAGCTCAATACGATCACAGTATACATAAGGAATATGAAATGAAGCTATCCTCGACAAGAGTGTTGGCGGTTAAAAGTGTACACTCCCAAACACACGGCACGACTGAACTGACCATATCCAACTTAGGCCTTGAAATGAAATTCAACCATTTTGTTTATTGTTGAATGGAAGAGATGAGAATCCCGCATTAAAAAACAAGCAAAAAATCAAAACACATTTTAAATGTCTATTATTCTAGAGGGAAATAACAAATGTATTTTGTTGCTAAAGTGTTTGGTAAAATAATCAATTTTGAGATTCGGTACATGACATAATGTCAACCTGTAGTGCACCATTTGAATATGAATTTTAAAATTACATTGCGTCAGTCAAGCGGTAATGCATCAGAATTAAATATCCCATTCCCATAGCCTTGATAAAAAAAGGATTTAAAATAATACATTATATGCTAGGGCAACAATCACATGTTCTTCCATCCACAAAGAGTAGTTCAATTAAGATAATTAAATGCAAGAACAATCATTCCATAAAGCTACAGAAAGTTCATTATTTTAGATTGTGAATTAAACCCATTGTCCCTATTGCAGTATTTGGATAAATAATAGTATTTTATTAATAAAAAAATACACCCACATTTATGTACAAAATAACAAATACCAGATATATGTATTACCTTTTTGCATCCAAAGTATTGATATCATTTAAATGGATAAATGAGATAAAAATATTTACAGTAAGATATCAACGCCGGGATACATACATCTGCAAGAGGCACTCTGTACCCCGGGACATCTCAGAGGCGGTGAACCTGCATCACGCTCAATTAATAGCATATATTTAGTCCCTTAACCGCCCTAAGCGTATGAACTTACGTGATACGCACACTTTGTACCTTTCTGCGCCATCACGTATACGCGCTTGAGAAAAAATAATATACCTAAAATGTACAAACCGTCAGGGATACGCGCGTGTGCCAACAACATTTGAGTACAAGTCTTCACAAATATGATCGTTTTACAAGGGGCAGGCAAAGTGTGCGGTCGAGTCTTTGACGTTTCATAATTTAAAAAAATAAAATTATTATATAATTCAATTTCCTAATTTTTTTGCATGTTTCTCGGAAAGTTACCTGAAGGCAGGGCGGTTAAAGAAAAGATTTTAAATTGTTTTGATCCAGAATTATCAAATGTACAAAATTTTATTGACAGAGCAGTGAATTGATTTAAAAAATATCCAAATTCTAATGAAATTAGAATTTGATGCAGATTCACATTTTTCTTAAAACGAGGTTGTTTCCCAGATTCTCTTGGGCTACGGCCACATCGAAATGTTTTGGTTGGTGACTCGCTTGCTGTCTGGCAAAAATGATAGAGGGTGATTTAACAGCATTGTCAAATTATTTTATTTGAAAATGTTACTCTATTGATTAAACTTTTATATTTACTTTAATTTATAAAGTAAAGGACACATATTTTTAATTACATGTTTGCAATCACAAAGTTATTGGTCAAAAATTTATAAAGTCACATTTATGTGTAAGTTAATTAAGTGAGTGCTTGCGCTGAATCAAATAAACAAAAATTCAAATAACGCTGTTAAATCGGTCTCTGTCATTTTCGAATAGACAGCAAGCGAGTCACCAACTGAAACACGTCAGTGCTGCCATAGCCTTAGACATTCATATTATCATAAAATATTATACAGTACCACCATTCCAACAATAATTTTAACGATTACATAAAGATTTCGGGGTGTCTGTTATCAGCCGTTCTGTAACGTGACAGCCTGCGCCCGCGACCGCCGGTGATCGTAGTTGACCAGGCGCTGCCCCACCAGGTACTTGTCGTTCTTGATGTGCTCGTAGAGCTTGCGGAACTGCCGCACCTGGAACACCACCACGGCGGCCAGCAGCCCGCTGAGCAGCAGGAAGGGGTAGATGCGGCGCGCCACGAGGATGCGCAGCTGGGCACTGCTCACCACCAGCGGCACCAGGCCTTGGGCTATCACGTACGGGATGGCTAGTGCCAGCCCGAAGCATGTGATCACCGGTGCTGCCAACTCACATAGCATAAACCTGTGGCAACAAACAGGGATTTTTAATAAAATTCTCAAAGCAATTTTTCTTGAAATATTTGGTTCTGTTTGCGGGATAAAATATATTAGGTCCTTACATATGAAATTGGCGTTTTGTATGGGAGGAACATAAAGTTGATTTTTTTTTATATTATGTATTTATTTAATGAAAGTATGTACCATTGCTATCTATGCACTTTTGCCATCTCATAGGTAGTTCATCGATCCCTTTACTAAAAAAAACATTCGGACGGGAATCAATAAAATCTTTGAAGTCGGTTTGGACTGCCCCATCGGAGTTGAATTTTTTTCCCTTGCAAGAAGTTATCCAAATTTCGAAAAAAATAGTAATCTGTTGGGGCAAGGTCCGGAGAGTACGGTGGATGTCTTAGACATTCCAATTGAAGCTCTTCTAATTTGGTATCCGTCTGTTGTGCAGTGTGTGGTCTAGCGTTATCATGAAGCAGCAGTGGCCTAGAGCGATTAACCAGCCTCGGTTGTTTAGCAGCTAGCTTTTCCATCATGGTTTGCAGTTTTAATTGTATCTCAATAGAGACGAAGACGTAAACTGGAAACTGAACATGGATGATCAAGGTGTTTACAGGACTTATGACCTGTCATTGGTTGGGTTAAGCGCACGCTTTATGTAATTACAACATTCCCCATTCCACCTTTGTTATTGTGATCATGCATGACAAATTTTTGGAAGATATATATATACTTCGAAATCCATATTTATCTTCACGTGTCATGGTTTGCAGTTGCTGACAATAGACATCTGCCGTAATCGTCTGGCCAGATTTAAGAAACTGTAGTGAACGACACCAGCACTAGTCCACCAAACGCTCACAAGTAACTTTTTTGGAGTCAATTTTCGCTTGGGGCATGGTTTGGCTGGCTCGGCAGGGTTCAGCCATTGCGATGAGCGCTTCCGATTATCATACAGAATCCACTTTTCATCACAGGTAATAATTCGATTCAAAATCCCTTCATTATTGTGCCGGTTGAGTAATGCAACGCAGCAGTCAACGCGCGTTTGTTGATTTGCTTTACTCAATTCGTGAGGTACCCACCTTTCAAGCTTTTTCACCTTCCCAATTTGCTTCAAGTGGATTAAAACAGGAAAAAACAAATGAATTATAATTTTCGAAACACAAATACTTGAGTAAATAGCTGTATAAATTTGAATTTGGAATTCCTAACCAAAGAGAAGATATTTGAGATCAAAGTTGCCAGTACGGCAAAACGCCAATTTCATATGTAAGGACCTAATATGTATCTTATTAATACTGTTTGTAAATTAACTATTATAATATTCATATTTAATAGTTTAACAATTTAATGTTAATAATCTTTTAAACTTTGTATCACAACCCTTTATTAAAATTAAAAATTATTCAATTATGAATCCATAACACAAAGCTATGTGAATATAGAAGAAATTAAAAAAAAAATACTTTAGAGAATAAAAATTTCGTAGGATCACTTAAAAAAAACTATTAAAGGTTTTCCCGATAGGTTTTTTCGAAACAAGTCGAGATAAAAAAAAATCTAAAAATATTATTTATAACAAATTAACATTACACAATTAATAGATATAGGCCGAGATAACCAAACCATCCATCATCCTAAGCTCGACAGCCCTGGGTGGGCCTTGGCTGAATCCAGGAGATAACCAAACCGCATAGCTAAAAAGAATTGGACTAAGCTGGGCAGCTTTCGGAAACATGAGTTACATCCTTAAAAACCAGAAAATACTGATCAACCTGAAACGAAAAGTCTATGAAGCCTGCGTTCTGCCAGTTGGTAATTATGGTCTTGAAACTGTTACATTGTCCAAACAAAGAGCCGAGAAACTACGAGTGACCTAAAGAGCCATGTTAGGAATAAGCCTAAGAGACAGAGTCAGAAACGATACGGTGAGAGAAAAAACAAAGGTCACTGACATCATCCACCGGGTGGCGATCTAAAATGGCAATAGGCAGGTCACGTAGCCAGAAGCTCAGATGAAAAGTGGACAAGAAGACTGCTGACTTGGAGACCGTGGATGGCAAAGAGAAGTGCAGGGCGACCGCAACTACGGTGGAAGTGGAATGATGATCTGAACAGACACGTCGGAATAACCTGGTTGCAGTCTGCACAGGACAGAGTGACATGGAAGCGAATGGAGGAGGCCTTTATCCAGGAGTGGACGGGAATAGGCTGAGGAAGAAGAAGAATTAATGCACAATATAACACTCACTTTAGATCCATTCCAACAATCCCGTCTCGGTATGCCTTTTCAATGGCAGCGCGCACCGGTGTCTCGGGCCCCATCATGGCCACAGCACACGCAATCTTGGTGTAGAGCACGCCCAGCGCCCAGTCCTGCCACAGGAAGAGCACGGGAGTCTGGTCCAGCGGCACGCGCAGGGGCACCACCAGCACCAGCTCCAGCAGCAACCCGAACAGCAGCGGCAGGGCCCCCAGCAGGGCGGCGCAGGCCACAGCGGAACGCAAGGCCACGCTGCCCCACTGCAGCAATCGCCGAGCAAGCAAGGCCCGGCCCAACGGGAGCCACGTGAACAGCATGGAGAGTGCACGTGCCAACACCCAGAATAAATATGTACCTGGAATTCACTCTTGACATTTAGCCCCTATTGTAAACAAATTTCAAGATGCGTTCAATGCAGCACCAAAATTAATTAAAGGTATTCCAAAAAAGTCCCACATAACACAACATCTCAAAGAACTTCACTGAATAGTAAATTGTGGCATCAATATAAAATATCAATAAAACATTTTCATATTTAAAGTAGTATTCATTGTTATTATAACTTGACCCTCCGTAGTTGTAATTTCCCACAGACCCATCACACATCAGCAGTCATAAAAACCATAAGAATCACTTTGGGAACCACTGATCTAAAGTAAAATTCAGGTGGTGGTCTAGGGGATAGAACGCTTGGCTCCTGATCCAGGGGACATGGGTTCAAGCTTGGACACGACCAGATTCCTTCTTCATAATAATGAGCTATTTTCTGCTCACATTGAAGATTGTAAAATAAATTCTCATATCATTGATTTAAATCCTTGGTATTAGTCTTTTTTTAAATAAAATAAACTTACCACAAGCGGCAGTGTACAGCTCGGGAACCCCTTCAGAGACTTTTGGCAGCCATAGCGCCATCACCCGCCGGCCCAAACATACAGGGACCACCTGGAAAAGCATTAACATTAAGCTTAAAAACTTCCAAGCAGGATTCGTGAATGATGCATCAAACCAATGCAAACATAATTTAATCTACAAGTGAAACAATTTAACAGGTAACTAACTAACTAACCAACCACCATACTGTCTCTCAGAAGGGGTAGGCAGAAAGAATGGACTGCCACACTGCTCATTCCTGACACTACTTATTATTATTATTCTGATGACTTGTATTTTAAGTGCGCCGTTTTGTAAAATCAATTACTCCAAGGGCGCACTAGGAAATGACTGACCGAACAGTGCAGTCTTTAGAAGTTTCTTAAATTTAACATCACTATCCTCATACTTAATACTAACATGGAGGCTATTCCACGCTAACGGACCCGCAACGCTGAAAGCACGATCATAGAAACTTGCTTTATTGGCTCTGACTGGAATTCTAATGTTGTTTGCACATGTTTCTACTGATCGGAGTGAACGTTGCCTTTCCATTGGCATGGGTGTCACGCAGAGGTCCGATATATACGCTGGCGCTCTCTGGTATCGAGCCTTACTTACTTACTACTCTCACCCAACCCTCTCGTGACCCAACATTTAGTATTTGATTGATTTAATCGTGTCACATTTTTCTCGGTCATTCTCTATTTCTTGTTCCGTTTACATATACTTTATTAATAATTCATTCTATCCATATGTCCAAACCATTTCAAATAATTACCCTTTCATTATTTTGTTCATAACACTTCCATTTGCACTGCAATCACTTCTTATATTTACATTTGACACTCTATCATAAACAGATTTGTCACACATACAGACGTGCAAGACATTGACAAGAGATCTTATTTTTACTGCATTTATTCTACTTACACTCTTCTTTTGCCAGTTCCATGCTTCACTTCGATACATAAGGGTTGGTACAAGAGTCTGCCATCTTAGCATTTTGGGTTAACTTCTAACTTAACAAGTGATAATATATAAAAAAACATATATAGAAATAAAGTACCAGAGCAACAGAACTGGCCACAACAAGTGAGAAGCACATGGCAATAAGCAATGCGGCCAATCTGGCGGGAAAAGCGGAAGGTCTGTCGTAGGGCTGCCAGCCTGTAGGCCCTTCACGCTGCAGCAGCGCCTGGTGCGCCGCCCCCAGGCCCCCGCCGGCCACCCCTCCGCCACCCGCTGGCTCTGGCCCGGCAGCCGGGGGCCCGCTGCCCAGCAAGTAGGAGCGCAAGCCCAAGGCCCCTGCCACGGCTCTACACCACCAATGCACCAGCCACTTGAGCCACGTGCGAGTGTGGGACTGCTCCATTAAGGCGGGGATGATCACCTGAGAACATAAGTTTGTTTTTAAATTGAGTTTACATTTCTTAAAAGTTTAACCTCTCGAGTAGTAAGATATTAATGACATATATGAGACATAATTTTTTTTAGTATGTAACTAGCTGATAAATTATTTAATTTTGTGTACACCAATAGATGTCGCTGCTAGTACCAATTTTGACATAACCTGGAAATACTCGAAAAATAGTATTTAACCACCCTACCTATTTGAACTAAGTTCACTTTGACTGTACCATTCTACGATATCCCGTATCACGTACGGGCTTGAGAAAAAGTAATGTACCTAAAATGTACAAAGTTTTAGGGATAAGCGCGTGTGCCATCAAAACTTGAGCACAAGTCTTCATAAATATGATAGTTTTACAAGGGCCAGGTGAAGTGTGCGGCCGAGTATTTGACGTTTCGTAATTTAAAAAAATAAAATTAGCATATAATTAAATTTCATTCATCAAAAACCTGCTTGTTTTTTGCACGTTTCTCGGAAAATAACCCAAAGGTAGGGCGGTTAGTTACCAATATGCCGTAACAGTCATATGTGACTCCCATTACTTTTTCTCAAGCCCGTACGTGATACGGGATATCGTAGAATGGTACAGTACGGTACAAGTGAATGTATCACGTACGTTCAAATAGGTAGGGTGGTTAACTTAAAATGGCTTTAAATGACCCAAATATTCCACAATATGAAAGTAATCTCCACAATATCTTGTTCGATGTAACTGCCCTAAAAAGTTGGATAGTTTTAAGAGAACTTACTTGTAGTAACAAGAGCTCCAGGCTGAGTTCTTTGACAGGAGCATCAGCATGGGTGGCCACCACATAAGGCAGGAAGCCGGGAAAGATTACACGCAGCAGACGCGCTGGCACCCACAGCATCAAGAGCACGGCCGTCCCAAATATCACAGCCGACGCCACAAGGCTGTGAAGATGCCGCAAGATGGACAGGTGGATCATTTCCTGTATTTATTACAAAAAGCATTGTAAAATTAAGATTAAAATTAATTATACAAATTAAATTTATTACACCTATTTTATTATATTGTATGCGAATGACATGTTCCGCGTTGCTAAGCATTAATTATCAGATGAATCAAAACATGTCATTGCTATAAAATATAATAAAACGTCCAGAAAACAAAGTTTCCGTTCATATTTATTATTTAACCCCTATAGTGCAGCTGGATGCAGTCCAAAGCAATTGATTTCATGTGGCAGAATACATTTGAATATATCTTATAAACCTTTTTACTTTAGTTCCTTACTACTTAATTATATGTAATAATATGATGAACTAGGACTATCTGTCTGAGCTGTAAATGTAACCAACCAGAGTTCAAGACAATTTCTTTTACTGGAAATGAAGCCATCCGCACAATGGGGGCTAATTAGAAATTTAACATTATCGTTCGAGAAAAGTGTCATTTGTTTTTAAAAGCATTACTCAAAACCTTCCGTTATTTCATAAGATTAAAAACCAATAATTCATTCTCTATTTGACAAGGCTATCTTGTATACCATTAGGTATTACCAGTCACTAAACCGGGTGGTGGTCTAGGGGATAGAACGCTTGGCTCCTGATCCAGGGGGCATGGGTTCAAGCCTGGACACGAACAGATTCCTTCTTGATAATAATGAGCTATTTTCTGCTCCCATTGAAGATTGTAAAATAATTTCTAATATCGTTGATATAAATCCTTGATGTAAGTCTTTTTTTTTTTTTTAAAAAAGAACATTTTGTCTCTCCGCAACATCTTTGTTAAATACATGTGCTGGATTACAAAATGAAAAGAAGATTATTTAAAAATTTGGAAGGCCTGTTTGGCTAATATTAACTCAATTTGGTCTTAAGTTGAGGCACACTCGTGTATAAAATTGTAAAAAAGTTGCAAGTATGAAAATTGATTGTACAAACATTATCATATATTTAAAAACATTTCAAATATATCTCTAATTGCACATTTATACGTGGCAATTTTAAAAGGTCATATACTTCACCTATGTAAGGTACTTCAAAGAATTGTTTTTGAATTTGTAGCTTATTAAGCGATTTGTTTACACAACTACTCTTTACTTATCATAGTTACGTTTTCAACCTTGAAGGAAATAATCTTGCTCTTAAGAGTACACTTATGTATCATGCGCTACCCAATTGGATATAATAAAATGATAATGATTACCTGAATAGGACTGAAGTCCGGATCATTCAAGTTTTTCAGGAACCAAAGAACTCCCGGCCTCAACACCTCTCGTAGCAACAGGATAAAGGAAGCGAAGTAGTAGACGTACACCATCCCCACCAGCCAGTGGATAAACATATAGGTCCACGGGGCTGCCGCCAGGCCGGCCTCGCGGTCCGCCAGGGTGGCGTCGAATAGGGCCAGCGAACAGATATCCAGCCACCAGCCACACACCAGCGGCAGGACCCCGATCTCCACCACCGACAAGAGGGACACCTTGACCACAACGTAGCATAGCCCCAGCAGGCGACGGGGCCTCCGCAGTCCAAGCAGTCCGGCCAACGCATGCAGGGCTGCCAACAGCACCCCCAGCACCTCGTAGCCCGCCAGGGTCGTCAGCAGCCCGCCGAAGTTGGAGGCCCGCACGCGCTCGCCCAGCCCCAGCGCCGCTACCCCCGCCGCACCCATGTGGTACGGGCAGAAGGCAAACACCAGGATGCACACGGTGTTTAGGGACACTACCCAGAACACGTGCTCCAGGAACATCATGGAGCCATCCAAACCCAGCAATCGCTCCCACGTTAGCTCCTCGGGGGCACGCTCCCACTCCATGGGGTTCCAGTTAGCTTCTTCAGCAGGCCCATCATCCCGCGCGCCTCCACCACCTACGTCTGCGGCCTCTGCGCCTCCCTCCGCTACGGCGGCGCCCGCTGCTCCGGCAGGCGCCCCTGCTCCCGCTGCCATTTCCGGAGCATCCGGGAGATTGTTGTTGTCAGCAACAGGTGGCTCGCCCCCCTCCGCAGGGGCATGAGCAGGCCCAGGGTTCTCTCTCTCGAGCCATTCTGGTCCACCTCCGTGCATTATTTGTTCCCGTAACCATACCAATCCAATAAAAGCGATCAGAGTACAGGTAACAACGATGCAGCCGTAGAAGATATCTTTAGCCAAGTTTTCCGTGGAGAGCATGTTCAACAGCAAGGTGACGAAAGAATCCAGATTGCTGGAGAAGAGCGCGCCGTAGATGCGGCAGGCGGTGAGAGGCACAATGCCGAGCCAGGCAAGTGCCACGAGTGTGTAATGGCACCAGTCCTTCACGGCCGTGGCCACAGAACTCAGGAGACCACCGGCCACGTCACGCAGTGGAAGCCGTCGCGGCATGTCCGGGGAATATATCGGCATAAAAGAGAAGCGGTGACCGCAAAGTTCGCAAAACTCTTTTCTGGAATATCTCATCCACTGGACTAAACATTCTTGGTGGATGAATTTTATCGATCCGGCGCAAATACACGGGTGAAATAACGGCCTGTCTGAAGAACTTTCCGACCGACACACCCGACATATATCGGCGCCAGCCGAATCCGGGTCCATGGTTGCAAGAACCGCAGCCTTACTTGTCAATTTGTCCTGTATAGAGGAAAAGTCATAAGAAATAATACGCAACTTTAGAAAGCCCAAAATAAATTCAATTGATAATGTTAAATGGCTAAAAGGATTAAGAAACTCAAGTAATACCTCCTGTCAAGAATTAAATTGGTGAAATGCGCAAAATCCTCGTAAATTTGTAAAAAAAACATATGAAAACAAGCCATTTACATCTTTGAAATGTTGCCTACATTAATAAAATAAATCACATGCAATAAAATTATTTTGGTCTTACCTAACAGTAATTTTGTGTTCGGTCTGTTTTATTTCTGATCGAAAATAAAGTTGGAATAAAATAAAACTAGAAAGGAAATAAGCCGATGTGTTTTATTTTATTTTCAAGGGTGATAAAGCCATGTTTCATGGCATACTCGGTGAGATTTTTACATGGCAGAAAATACGTTTCCTCACTGGAGGCTTGTTTAATCTTAATTAAATTTCATTTTATTTAGTGATAAAAAACAATAATAGTGTAGTGACAATTTTGTGAGGCTGCGGTTATTTTTATTTAGACCGAAAATAGCTTTCTTCCCATTGCCATTAAGTACTGCTGACCGGATATGGCGAGCGGCAACACGCGCGGTCATGTTTTGACAACGGAAGTCGACATAAAGGACCGGAGTCGGACCGCCGCGGATTTGGAAATCAGACTCCCGAAGAGGCAGACGTGCCCGCTGGTCGCCGGCATTTTTGACCACGCCGGGGCCGGGCGAGACCACGCTTCTGAAAAACCGGAGACCAGACCGGCTTTCGCTTCCACGCTCTTCCCCAATCGTCCGCCTCGTACGTTCCTCATGCGCGGATGGATGAACGCAGCCCCAACTCGGTGCTGCTGTCCCGAGGATAGTAGCACTACGCAGTAAATTAAGTAAGCTGGCCAGCGAATAGCATGTAAGTCCTCTGGCTGGCTTTGGCTATTGTTATGCTTAAATATAATGAACGTGACCATGTCAATGCTGGATAATACAGTGATTTTACAGCATCACATCATCTTTCAATTAGATATATAATTTGTGTGAAATGGAAAAACCAGAATTGTATATCTAGTAGACACGCAAGGTCATCACGAAATCAACTATAGGTATTGCCCTAAATACATAAGTTATCCGCTACGTCTTTATACGCTAAGCTTTTTGTCCCTGATAGATATCTCCGACAGCGAGAGCATAGATTGTTTTACCTAACGGCCGCCAGAACCAACCTGCCTCTGGTGACACCGGTGGGAAAAGCAATTAATCTGCTGAACACGGTCTTCTCAGAGATCGGCGTCTTTCTTATTAGTGAAAGTACGTTCAGAAGGCATATACACCAATTTTAGAGAGTATCTTGTCTACCTTATGTCAAATCATTTCTCGTGCGTTTCTGGTAGTATACTATATACAATATATTATTTTACCTGTTCTCAATAGATGCCTTAAACCTTAATTTTATAATGTCTATTGATGAAATAAACTTATTTGATTTGGCGAGACCAGTGTGTACTGCATATTAAAGGATACACAGTGAATTACCAATATCGAATACACGTTCAATCGATAGAGGATATTGGTATTATTTATTTAAGTAGGGGCACTGGTCCGCAGCTGGTTTGAGTGTGATTCGATTCGATACATTCAGTTACACCGGAAATGGTTCAGAAAAGGTGTATGCGATTTCTCTACTATATAATATAGCTATCTAATCGAACCAAGAACCCAAACTATTAATTTTGGTTATTCAAATTTCTTGGTAGAAGTTAAAAAATAAAATAGACTACTACTACTTCTAGAAAACTGACGTTTTCATTCGTATTTATTAAAATACCAATGATTTAAATCTACTATTAGAATTTATTATACTCGTACAATCTCCAATCTGAACAGAAAATAGCTTTTTATTATGAAGATCGGGTCGTGTCTAGTCTTGAACCCAAATCTCCTGATTCTATTCCCTAAACCACCACTTGATATTAAACAAACTTTTTCTTAATAAATGTTCAGTTATACTTTATTTATTCATATATTTCCGTCCAGTTTTGACAGTTCGCTGTCGTCTTCTAGTCTCTGCATTAAAACTTCTTAAATAATGTGTGAATTGCTGATGGTGGTGGCTTAGTATTTGTGTTATTATTCGATTCAATATGGGAGTATCGTGAGAGATCTCTCATTATTGATACTCAATGAAATTACTGAAATATAACTCGAGCAAATAGTGTTAAATGATTTTAAAATTTAATAAGAGGTAGTTGAACGATAGTGGTAAACATTTAATAAAAAGTTATTTTTGGATCAAATTAATTACTTAAACGAACCTGATGGGAGACAGATTTATCTCTTTTGTTACCTATATCTTTCTTTTGGAAGCTTCAAACATCTTTATATCGATATTTGCCTCAGTCGTTATATTTTGATTGACATCAATGTTTACTTTGTTTCCAGCAATTACTCTTCTTTCCACGTTTTTCTTAATTTTTCTCGTCTCAAGCGTTGGAATATTTTAGTTCACAACGTGTGTAGTCAGACTAAATTTAAGACTTACCAGAGATAACAAACATAGATTTATTTTCTAATGCGAAGAAATGAATTTTATCTTTAATAACCTCAAAATCACAACACGTTATTTTAATCGACTGTCAGTTGTCATTTTGTTAACATTTCGTATACTCGCTGTCAACAAAAGCATTTTTAAAACAACTTCAAGATTACAATTTAAATTTACCACAATATGGCAATGAAATCTAAAAAGAATAAAAAACTGAAAAGGTCTGCCAGTGAAATGAATACCGACGAGAATGTCAAAGAGTACGAGCCTACTGAAATAAACAATGAAGAGAATAGCCATCACGAAAGTAATGAAGTACCTAAGAAAAAGAAAAAAAAGAAGAATGTCGAAGAACAAGCAGGTACGTCAGATAACAAAATATCTAAACGTCAAATGAAGAGAGAAAAACATGCACAAAGAATAGCCGAAGCAGAAGCCAACGCTCACAAGGCTGTCCAGACGCATGCTCTCAGCTATCTCTCACTTTGGAAATACAACAAAGCAGAATGGAAATTTAATAAAGTAAAGCAAACGTGGCTCTATAAGCACAAATTTGAAGACACCACGATTCCTGAGGAACTGTGGAAACCCTTTGTAGAATACTTTTCTGCTGCATCCGGCGGCATCAAACAGCTCATCATCAGTGACTCCAAAAAGATCATAGAGGAAATGGAAGCATGGATTGAGAAAAACTCCGAGGCGAGTAACCCTGAAGCCAAACCGTCAGAAACAGCATACCAGAGAGCGCGAGATTTAATTCAAAATATACAGGAGTAAAAACAAATGATAATCTAAACATTTTTAATAGATGTGACCTATGTAACAATAACATTCATTTTATGTTAAAATTCTTGAATAAATAAAGCAAAATAAAAAAATATAATAAACATAATATCTTGTGTTAATTTTCTTTAACAATGACTTGGTCAATCCACTTGCGCAGCTTGTCTGTGTCCTGCAGGCCGACCAGGCGATGCTCCACTTTGCCATTGCGGATGGCCAGAAGTACAGGCACAGAGCCCACCTCATAGTCCAAGGCCAAATCTGTATTTTCGTCTATGTCTACTTTAGCCAGATTCACCTTTCCTTCAGTTTCAGCTATTACTTGCTCCAACCTCGGGGTTAGCATTCTGCAGGGATTGCACCATCTGAACAGTTCAAATAGGTACAAAAATAAGGCTTTTTCATAGAAGACGCAGTGAGCGACTGCATATTTATGTGTGTAATTAGTTTCTAAAACACCAAAATCATTGTAGAACGATCAATTGTATACTTAACACAAAAAAACAGAAATACTATTAAACATTGATCTACTGGATGGATTGATGATTTACAAACCAATTACTTAATAACTAAAATATGCATTTGGGTTTGTGTTCTTCTGTCTCCATTCAATATTAAAACTTAGATCAGACATTTATTGTTTCTTGAGCAATCTATTATGGGTTTTCTAGAAGTTTTATGGTAATTACACATTTTGCTTTGCTAAGGGCTTACCATGACGTAACACGTCACTTCCATAAACTAACTAACCATCACCCCGTCTCTCCGAAGGGGGAGGCAGAAAGAATGGACTGCTACACTTTTCTTTCCTGGCATATTTATCTCGCTTCCTCAACATTCATACATTGTGTCATGCACGCGCGTCGATTTCTCAGACTCCTCACATGGCCGACATTCAATATTTGATTTATTTGATCGTGCCACGTTTTCCTCGGTCTTCCTCTATTTCTGGTTCCATTTACATCGTGTTTTCACTAATATTAATGGCAAGAGTTATGAATGCAGATATATATAATTACAGTGGTTCTGACAAGTCCCTTTTCAAAAATTATAATTTTTTAAAATTATTTTTAGTTTATTGTATTTGAGTGACATGATTCACCTTGCTAAGCCATTATCAAATATAAAAATCTGGAAAACAGACGTTTTCATCAATATTATTTATTTAATGTGGAGTATCATATCATTGCTGCATCATTGCATCATATCATTATT
Organism: Lepidostoma basale; assembly: GCA_022606425.2. Taxonomy (NCBI): domain Eukaryota; kingdom Metazoa; phylum Arthropoda; class Insecta; order Trichoptera; family Lepidostomatidae; genus Lepidostoma; species Lepidostoma basale. The sequence continues at coordinate 1,866,500 of JAHDVF020000333.1, read as the reverse complement.
GTGACTCTTTAAAAATATATCACATAGTTTGGTGACAATACTATTTTAATAAAATCGTTGAAAAATGTATTATAAAATAATACAGTGGAAGCGATTGAGAGCACAATATTTATGAACAATAATATTATGTAACTTACGTTGCAAAAAAATCAACAATAACTGGAACTTTGCTGTTTTTTACTTTTTCATCGAAATCTTTCAAATCTTGAATTTTAAATGATTCTCTGTTACAAGCCGTAAGACACAAGCTCCTAGAATGCCGGAAAGATTGCATCCTAGGAACTGTATGTTGAATAAGCTTATTTGCCCACATTATGATGATTAACGAAAACTTCGACTTTTTATATGAAAACCGTATATGTCAGTGCCCAAGTGACAATCAAATCAATGACAATAAAGTGAAAGTTTAATAGACAAATAAAAATTGCTTTTCTCTCTGGTTAAACATCGTCTAAAATCATAGATAAACGTATAAAGATTTGTCTCTTTTTGTCTTTTCGTGGTCTTTCCATCTGCTCGCGTCGAGTGTCAAAGCCGCGGTGTGCGACGATTTTGTGATATTTAATATTACAGTTAAGTGTCTTCGCGCATACCTCTCATAATGTATTCAGGTGATGATTACAATGAGGTAAGGACTGAGGTGATAAAACAAAAAACTTTTTTTACTTAATTGGTATTTATGAGGTTATAGTATGGTTGTCAGTTTTTTCTAATCACCGGTTTCATTTCAGCCGGTGTACGACAATTTTAATGAGTACGAACCCCACACTGGAGACCCGCAATATGATTTGGAGTATGACCGCCAGTATTATCAGATGCCAGAAGTTGTAAGTAGACCTATGTATATTTCACTCATATTTTGAAACAAAGCTATTTATTTAAAAAATCTTTTGATGACAATTTTAAACCTTTTTACAGGTGAAGAAGTTCCTGGCGTATTTCCAAAACGTGATCAATGAAGGGGTGACGTTTGAAATTCTGAATTTGTATGAAAATACTTTCCCAAAATTGACCGAGCAGTACTTCGAGAAGACTCCATGGCCAGAAGAAGAAGAAGTGGCTGCTCTCGTAGAGAACGATCAGGTATAAATTAGTGGGACTTTTAACGGGGATTTCAGATATCGTCCAATATACCCCAAATGAGCTTAAAAAAAGGTCACCGAATATTTTGATATTCGTTTTGCGTTTCAATATTCATCTTCAATTTAGTTGAACCATCTCAGTGGCGATGAGGTTCGCAACCCATCACACCGCGTCTCTCGCGATGGCGAAAAGAGAAGGATGGAGTGCCGCATCGATTAAAGTGTGGCAGTCCATTCTTTCTGCCTACCCTTTCGGGGAGACGGCGTGATGGTTAGTTAGTTAGTTAGTTATCTCATGAACCCCCAATTTCTTTTGCAACTGTCGTAGACCCCTCAAGTTGTGGACCTGGGGGTCTATATACCACTTTGGGAATCACTGGTGTAAATCATAAGTTCCCAAACTTTATTGTACCATAGACCCCTTACCGATTTTTTTCTGTTTTATATAGTCTTCCTAATATTGTTTTTATTTTTACAAATTTAGCTATAACTATAAGTTTGCTTTTTAAGCTGACACAAAGCTACTGACTTTGATAGGCATAACTGTCGAAAAGAAATCCTTATAATAAAATATACCTTAAGTTTTCTAGTTGTAAATTTTTAAAATTAAAATGAAACAAAAGGCAAATCCAACATTTTTACATAAAATAAATAAACAAGTGCATGACACAATGTATGAATATTAAGGAGGCAAGAGAACTATGTCGGGAAAGAATAGTTTGGCAGTTCATTTTTCTGTCTACCCCTACAGGGAGGTTACCCTGATGGTTAGTTCGTTTTTTTTTTATAAATACACCAAAAAATCAATGTTTAAATGGGAGGGACAATTTTATGAAATATTCATATAATTAAGGAATTTATGTCTATTATAAGAAAGTATTACGTAAGTACCTATATCTGTGAGATGGATTATTACATTTGCGGTGAGGAAAATTTTTGGTGTCGGCCTCCCTATATGGGTTCCACTCTTGTGGACCCCCATTTTTTTTTTCATTGACGTGGACCCCTTGCAAGTCAAAATTGACCCCCGTGGGTCGATATAGACCACTTTAGGAATCACTGGTGTAGATGATGAAAAGAAGTGGTCTTAGAACAGAATCTTCAGGGACACCATGATGTTACATACGAGGGATTTATTTATTTATTGTAGGGTACACATACAAATGACCAAACTTACAGTTAAATAAAGACATAGAAGGTTACCCGCTGCTTACCCGAAGGTGTTATAGGACGCAGTGGCGCCCCTTCTTCAGCTTCGCTCAAACAATCCCTAGGCCTGCCCCCCATCCAGGCAGGACTTACATTAGCTGAAGAATGCATTGTTCCAGAAAAAAACCAAAAGGCAAAAGAGTATCTAGGCCACATTTAATCCAATTTAATTTCAATCCACTTCTATGTCCTAATCTAAGAAAACAAAGCAAAATATGGTACATGATTTTATGGCCTATCATAAAATTGTAACAGAGTGTGGGATGGGAGAAAAAATTTGGAATGATGGGAAAAAAATCCTAAGTAAATAGAGAAAACATTCATGGAAACTAGGGACAGGAACACAGGGAACCTAACATTTGAATGTGTATAAAATAAAAAGAAAATTGATCCAAGAGGAAAGAACGGGGCCCCGCAAGGTGCCCCCTCTCCCCTGGCAAGGAGTCCGACACCCCCTCAAAGGGGCGAATGTACGACACAAGACAGCGACTTCCGGCAAGATAGTCGGCCGAGAAATCTACCAGTGCGATCCGGGAGCAGCAGCCCCGGTGATCGAGATTCTAATGCCAATTATGTGCAGCTATTTGAATCGGCTAAGTGCCAGCCTAACTAAAAACATCAGTCCACGCTCTTACAAAAGTCCTCAGGCATCTAAATTTATGTTCGCTGCCCGTCAGGTCCAAATTCCAGACCGGCCGGGCAGCAACTCTTACATTCTCGATCATATGAGGGATTATCATGAGTATAACCTTCCCCAGGTGTTCATCATACTCTACAAGGAGCTGTACTACCGGCACATCTATGCACGCATCCCTGGCGGGCCAACTCTGGAGCAGCGCTTTGAGTCCTTCTACAACTATTGCCATCTCTTCAACTACATCCTCACCGCTGAGAAGCCCGTGGCCCTGGAGCTGCCCGACCAGTGGCTCTGGGAGCTTGTGGACGAGTTTGTCTATCAATTCCAGTCCTTCGCCCAATACAGGTGGGTTCACAAGTAAACTACAAGAGCAAAACTCGTGCCGAGGAAGTTGAGTAATTCTTATAATGTTTTGACTCAATTTAAAATCAATTTTTATATATTGCTTTTGAGTGTCGTTTTAGAACAGAGTTGAAAGAGTAAAATATTTAAATTTATTCCAAAATGTTAGTTGTTTAATCGGTTTGGTGCCTTAAATGACTTGCTTGGTCTCTGTTGCCGGGCCTGTGGGATCGGCCATAAGTCTTGTTTAGTACTAATCGGAATAATTAAAATATGAAACATATAGAAATAAATATCTTCTCTTCTTCAGCCTGTTGTGACCGTCCACTCTTGGGCGTAGGTCTCCTCTCGTATTTTCCACTCCCTTATGTACAATAATAAATCAATTTATAAACGTCAAATTTATTGAAAATTTACTTAAAAACTTTGCTTGAGAGTCGACATGTGTCGTCAATACATGGCTTTTAGTTTAAGTGGCACAGCATTTTACTTATTTCTCTGTTGAAATTTGAAATGGTTTTATAGTTATATTACTTTTTGATACGTAAAAATTAAGCTGTAGATCATTAACCTCATTAGAGGGAAATTTTATAAAATTCTTAGTGGAATATTTGATCATAACCGCTTCCGTTGCTTTCTTGGAATGACATAATATTTTGTCATATCCGGTTAACGAGTTGAAGGGTTAAATAGTTCTGTAATAACGTGCATTTGAAATGTATTTTGAACAGGGCACGTCTCACAAAGAAGACAACCGACGAGATTGAAACCTTGAACAATGACAACAAGGTGTGGAATGTGCTGTGTGTCCTCAATGTCCTCCATTCCCTTGTGGACAAGTCCAACATCAAGATGCAGCTAGAGGTAATTATTATTGTTCAAAATTATAAATCCCTGCGTCAATCAAATTGTACAAAAATCAAAACATTACTTTATTTAGATTTCCTTATTATAAATATTAAAAAAGTTTATGTGGGGTTATTGAGATGTCTTAGATGTTACAAAAAAAAAAAATTAAAGGTATTTTTACCACTTTTATGTTTCTCAACATGTTTTAAAGGTTTTACACCCCTAGAACATGATGTTTGTCCGATTTTGAGAAAAATAAACTCAGAAGAGGAACGAACAGTATTTAAATTCCAATTTTTTATTTTTTATTATTTACTTAAAATAGTACACATGTTTTAATAAAAACAATTAAACATTCAATTATAATAATCCACATACACATTAGGTTACATTTTGTTTACATATTTATTTAATTCTATTCTAATTTTTTTTATGATCTGCACACTTTTGACATCCTCCGGTATATCTTCATAAATTTTAAATGCTTTACACATAAGGGAATTTTTTCATGGAATTCTATTAAAAAAAAATTATTAAATTTGACCGGTTTTAAAAATTCAATCCTGATAATACAGCTAACTGCTATTGTCTGGTCTGAATATTTTTTTTTAAAAACAAAACAGCCCATTTTTTTTTACCACACAACAGGTCGTTGGAACCCAATTACTGTATACAATTTGTTTTTAGCTATTATATTGATTCTCATGACATGTGATAGGTAGCTAATCTATCGCCATTTTATTGTCACGTGAATTCGAAATGAAACCCGGGACCTTAGGTATGGCAACCAGAGCTCTTATGAAGGTTGACAATATTTATACGGGTTAACAATAAAAATCTGGTCCAAACAGCTGAAGGTAGTGAGCTACCGTAACCGATCATAACTAAAAGAAAAATTAATAGAATAAACTAAACACATTTAATATTTTTATGTGTTTATTTGGAAACATTCATTGATAATTTTTTAATGTATAAATTCTAATATTTTTTACAGTCTCGAGATATTTTTAATTTTTACTATAAGAGAACAGAATTTAACTTCACTTTTTAATTTATATCTAGTTTTAATCCTATCAAAATATATCAGAATTCATCTTCTATCATATTTTGTTGTTTTATGATTATATTATGTAAAGAATAGTTCTTCTTCGCTAGTTTCAATCCACGTGATTGGTTTGCAGCAAAGCTTTACATTTTTTTTTGCTGGTTAGGATGCCACTTAGGCCTTATATGTGGTATTTTCCCATTGCTTTCCACATAGTTACAGTTATATAAAGAATAGTTACAGTTATGTAATATAATGTTAAGAGATTTTTTTTTAAATAATTTCTAAGTGATTAAAATCTTTAAATATTATTTAATTAAATATGGATTTCAGTGAAAACATTCATGAGTTAGCAACTTCAAAACTGTTAATGGTCATGTTGAAACAATTCAGGTGTACGCTTCTGGCGGAGATCCGGACTCAGTAGCTGGAGAATTTGGACGCCATTCCCTGTACAAGATGCTGGGCTACTTCTCCCTAGTTGGGCTCCTGAGGCTGCACTCCCTGCTGGGCGACTACTACCAGGCCATCAAGGTTCCTTTTTGAACCAATTATCATATTTTTTAACATTCCCCACCGGGAATTGTTTAATTAATCAAAATATTTTGATATTAACAGTATATTATTATTATTTTGTTAAATCGCCCTTAACACCATTACAGCGCGAGCCAAATCAATGTAAAGGCTATAGCTATCATATTGATTCTCGTGATAGGTAGCTAATCTATCGCTATTTTATTATCACGTGAATTTTACACCAGACCAAGACAGTGCGACGACAATCACACAGCTATCGCTGAGAATCAAACCCGGGACCAAGGTGTGGCATTCAAAGCACTTAAAACTTGGCCACTGTTATATATATAAACATAGGAAACAGATTTCATATCATAAATATACCGACCAATGGACAGATATCAAGGCCTTATTGTGAAATAGTCATTGCCTGTTTATATGAAGTGTATTTTGTATTATCTTCGGACCGTCAAAATTTATTAAATTCGTTGTCGTCTTATACTTGACACTTTTGTCTGCAGGGAGATTTGCACGCTTATTAACACGTGTAGCTTTAAATCTAATTAAAAACATAGCATTTAATTTTATGTATACTTTAAAATGTGCTAAAAATATGTCACTAAAATTATGTAAAAATACACTTCCAACAGTTTGCGCCAAGTCTTCGAAAGAGGTAAAGACGTACCCTTCCCGCAGATAATGAATTAAGATAAGAGAATAAATAATTTAAAAAAAACACCGCTTGGATATTTGACGAATTAAACAGATCGATTGCGTTAATACGAGGATTAGTATATGAAAAGGGATTTAATAATGTAATGGTTTCAGGTTCTGGAGAATATCGAGCTGCACAAGAAGTCGCAGTACTCTCACGTGCCGGCGTGCCAGATCTCCACGTCGTACTACGTGGGGTTCGCTTACACCATGATGCGGCGCTACTCGGACGCCATCCGCACCGTGAGCTCCGCCCTGCTCTACGTGCAGCGCACCAACAAGCTGTTTACTACGCGCTCCTACCAGAACGATCAGATCAACAAGCAGACCGACCAGATGTACCACCTCCTGGCCATCTGCCTCGTCCTGCACCCGCAGTGTGTTGATGAGTCCATTCAGCAGGTAGGCTTTTATTCCATTCATCAAAATTCTTTTAACTGGTACTATGTCGCAACCGTCTATATACAGTCAATAATCCCGCGCACGGGAGGCCGGCCATATAATATTCACGTCTCGGTACTTTAACACTTAATATCTAGCAAGTTTGACTGTTTTTAATAATCTAATATTTTAAATGTATAGTTACATCTCTTGCCATCATGTTGAAATAATAAGATGCAACATATTGTCAGGAATTATCGATATTACATTGATTTAAAAAAAAACTTTGTTAGTCAACCAAAATGCGTCCGCTATGCATGGTTGACACTCGTCATACACTTGCATTCTAAATATATATTTTTTCAAGAATTACAAAAATCCTGGTTAGTTGAAATTCATGTGCATTTTCAACATGTTTTATCTCATTTATAATGATAAGTTTGCCAAAGCCAACCCTGTCATCTTATGAAAATTTAAGTTTTATTTTTTTCAATAAATGAAGGCATAAACGAATCATGGACCGTTTATATGTTAAGTCCTTATTATGTACTTTTAATATATTTCCAAAAAATGTGTTTAATAAGTTTTGATTTTTCAAAAAAATTAATGCATTTCGGCATTTAAACGATTAATATCAATTGTCAATTTAAAACAACTATAATATTTTTTTTTAAAGGCAAACCAAGGATTTCAATCATTAGTGATAGAATTTATTATGTAATCTCCAATATGAGCAGAAAATAGTTCGTAGCGGGAATGATCAATAAAAAATTAAATCAGTTTTTTTTAACATTTATTACCATCAAAAAACAGTTTTAACGACGGTCAAAATCGGTATAACGTGACTAATGTGCACGTTTATCTTTTCGATTAAAAATATTTTTCGGCAAGTATTGTTTGCGTAATTGTTTTTTACTGATTAAATTATCCTAGTCAAGTGATTGCCGCGCGTACCCCTTGATGCAACTTTGCGTACCCCTGAGGGCACCACTAATTGGGAAACACTGCTCTAGACCACCCTCTCTAGAGGATAATGTTTTAAACTTAATTTTCTAATTAATATTTTAACTTATTGTTTTTGAGGAGTTAACATGATCAAAAGATAACAATTGAATTGACTCATTATTGGAACCGTTAACTACACTTATGGGTTACGGTTTGTAAATTTGTGTAATGTAATAAATGTATCTTTATTTTCAAAATCTGTAGGTTCTGAGGGACAAGAACTACCACGAGAAAATGTACAAGATGCAGTGCGGAGACATGAACGAGTTTGAGAGCTGCTTCTCTTTCGCTTGCCCTAAGTTTTTGTCCCCGTGCCCGCCTGATCCAGATGCGCCCATCAATGACTATGGCAAGGATGCCACCAAGCATCAAACTCAAGTCTTTATGGATGAGGTAAATGATTGTCTTACGTTTAAAATTAAAATTACCAACTTATCACGTCGTCTCTCCGAAGAAAAAATGGATTGCCAATGTTCATTCCTAACATACTTACGCTCCTCAACATCGTACATCGTGTCATGCATGCACTTTGATTTCTCTGAATCCTGACGTGGCCAACATTTAATAATTGATTGATTTGATCATGTCATACTTTCCTTGGTCTATACATGGATAAGTGTATGAAATATCTTAAAGGGTTGGATGCAGGTGTCAAAAAGAGCAGAATGTCAGTAAGCCATCTATTGTATGCGGATGACACTGCCTTACTTGCAGACAACAAGCATGAACTTCAAGTCCTGGTGTCTAATATGTATGAGGTATGCATGCAATATGATCTGATGATGAATATGAATAAGCCCAAAGTAATGATTTTGGAAAAAGAAGAAAGCGTGACAGTCTAACAGTAGCGTGAATGGAGAAAATCTGGACACATTCGTCTAAAAGATTTCTACTGCATTTGTTCTATTTTAACCCTTCTTTTGCCAGTTCCATACTTCACTTCCATACCATAAAGGTCGGTAAAAGAACACCATTGTGCACTGCCATCATAAAATTAAATCTCATTCCAATGAGCCCAAAATAAAATATTTATAGCATTTCTATACCTGCTGGAATTGACTATTAAATTCAGATTGAACAAGTTTAAAAGTTTAAAGTTTTATATTGGATGTAAAGACAATATGAAATGTGTATTATAGGTCCAGCAACAGAGCAAGCTGCCGACGATCCGCTCATATCTGAAGCTGTACACCACGCTGCCATTGTCAAAGCTGGCCACTTTCATGTCCTCTGAGCAGCGCGGGGACAAGTGGGACCTGGACAAGGAGATGGCGGCGCTCACCATCCACCTGCTCTGCTTCAAGCACAAGATGAAGAATGTGGTGTGGAGCAAGGGGCCCAGCGGCCTTGACGGCAAGTTCCAGTCTGGCTCTGAGGTAAATACCATTTCTTTAATGTCTTTATTTGCTCTTTTGTTTTAATGTTTATAACTTATTATGAAAGATCAATTTTAAGTAAGTAAAACACTTTTCTTACCACCATTTAATTACGTTTTTATTTAACATTTCTTCAACTCGGCAATTCATAAAAAATAAAAACTAGTTGAACAATCTGGAAAGTGTGTTTTTGAAGTTTTTTCAATATATATTTTCTTAAACATAGTGATATAAAAGTGGTAAAGGTTAATTTACAGTTTTGATTCTTAACAAGTTCGCTGCTGAATATAATAACAAAACAAACCATCAGAGAGAAAGGACTGCCACACTACTCTAGCTTTCTCCCATGTTCATACAGCGTCATACATGCACGTCGACTCTTCCGACTTCTAACATAGCCGACCTCTAAGATTTTATTGATTTGGTCAAGCCAGGTTTTTCGTACTTTATTCGCATTGTTAACGTATACTTTCTTAACCATTCTTTCTTCATCTATGCATTCATGTGCACAAACCAACGCAATGGTTCTTTCATAATTTTGTTCATAATACTTTCTTTGCTGAATAATACCTAAAAAGTATGCATAATGAATCCTACACAATGGGAATTCCACTTTCAACTAAATGCCTTGTGGTTCACTGTGTAGTTATATATAACAATCTGTTGATACACACGCTATAGAAGCATGACGCGAATACGCGTCCTCAGCATGGCTACAAACTTTGACGCGGATATGCATCATTAGTACTATTGATTGGTGTTAACTCTTTATAGGACAATTTTTTTTTAGAATTTAGATGTAAACTCAATTTAATGCATTTGAATAAAAGTGTTACACATCGCACGCTTAATAGTAAACTGACCGATTATGGTTTAGGTCATAATTGAGTTAACATTAGACAGAGGCTTGTGTTAACGCTATCCATCTATTTTTCACAATGTTAACGCTATCTATTCGTACTTGTTTTTCGACTGTTTTTGTTAAAACACCTAATTTATAACTAATCATTTTATTTCCAGTTGGACTTCTATATCGACAATGACATGATCCACATTGCCGACACTAAGGTGTCCCATCGCTTCGGGGACTTCTTTATCCGGAAGATCCTGAAGTTTGAAGAGGTGAATAGGAAGCTGCATCACCTTAAAATTTAAATAAATGCAAACGCTCGGATATAGAGAAATATTATTTTTACTGTAATTCATGGATGTTTTTTTTGTCATGTCTTTCGGATATGTAATATTTTTCATCTATGAAAATAAACTTTTTTAATGAAAAGCTAATTTTTTTAATTAACACAATTTATATCCAACATCGATGAACACCAGCATGGCCAGAGAATGAATCCTACAAGAATTCCATATCTGTATCTTCTGCATGGAATACCAGATTGACGGCTTTCACCAGGGAGACTCCCAAATCGATGGAGAGATAGCTGGAGTTCAGTATCACAAGAGAAGAATCCGATAACAAGTCTAAAACAACTTGAAGAAAAAAAAGAACAAGACTATTATATCCTTGATACATTTTCTCAAATTTATTAACCAAAACTTATTATAATCTAATACTGTAAAAATATTACACTTATTAAAAATATTTAAACCTATATTATAATATACATAAGTTGTTTTGTGAAAGATGGTTTACTGAGATTATGGCACATATCTGGGAATTTTCCTCGGCTCTTTCATTCTTTTATAAGTCCGCCTGGGCTGCACTTCCTCGGGAGCAAACGGACTCTGGGGCTGGTTCATCTTAAACTGTTCCCACGGATGGTCGGGCTCAGCCTGTTTTAGTTGATTCATTTCTTTAATCCACATTCTCGATGTTTTTATAAATTCTTTACAAGATTCCAAAAAGTCGTCCTTTTTTTGAGTTTCCTTCTGAAAATATTAAAATGTATGGAGTTAATAAAAATATGCACAACTACTGCAAATGAGAAACTGGAAGGCCGCAGAAGGTGACAGAAGTGCTTGGAGACGAGGACTGATGGAGGTCAAGGCTAGATATGAGTTGTAGAAACGTCGAAGAAGAGATGATGTTTCCAGGCAGATGATAGGACATGTTGCTAGACTTGTAGACCAAAGGTGGACCAGAAGGGTGGTGGAGTGGAAACCTAGTGAAGATAGAAGTAGAGAGAGACCCCCACATGATGGTCTGATGACATAAGAAAAATTGATGAGCGACTGGATGCAAAAAGCACAAGATAAGAATGTGTGGAGAAATATGGGGGAGGCCTGTGTCTAACAGTGGATGATATCAGCTGTATAAGTAAGAAAGTATGAGAACGTCTGTTTTCTAGTAGTTTTGTTATATTTTATGAGAATGTCATGTTTCACCTTGTTAAGGCATTATTTGATAATATATATTCATATCTTACCTCAAATTTTACAAGCTTTCTACATCTTGAATCGAACTTCTCCAAGCAAGATAAAAATGTTTCATTCACACTGATATTATAAGCTTTAGTAGTCTCCAAAATATATAATACATAATCCACGTCTTTTTTTATTGCAGCCGTTTTCAAAAAAGCTCCCATAATTTCCGAATTGATACTGGAAAATAGAAATGTTAACAATGTTAATGACACAGGTTACCCGAAATACAGTGGTCTATTAACTGCCCTACCTTCAGGCAACTTTCCGATAAATATGCAAAAAAATCACCTTTTTATTAATTTAATTTGATTGAACATTAATTATATTTTTTTAAATTACGAAACGTCAAAGATTCGACTGCACGCTTCGCCTGCCTCTTGTAAAACTATCATACTTGTGAAGACTTGTACTCCAGTGTTGTTGGCACAAGCGTGTATCCCCAACGGTTTGTACATTTTAGGCAAATTATTTTTTAGTGTTAATAAAGTAGTTTGCTAAATGCTAAACAATCATTCTTCATAGATGGCGTTAGTGGATGGATTGTATAGATTAATCTTAAAAAATTAATTAGTACAATCAAATCTACATAGATGGCTAACTGGAACTGCCACGTGAAGATATGTATGGATTTTGGAGTATATATACAACTTCCAAAAAATGTATCATACATGATCATAACAATGGTGGAATGGGGAATGTTGTAATTACATAAAGCGTGCGCTTAACCCAACCAATGACAGGTCATAAGTCCTGTAAACACCTTGATCATCCATATTCAGTTTCCAGTTTGTTTCTTCGTCTTTATTGAGATACAATTAAAAATTTAAATTATTTTTTCTCAAGCGTGTACGTGATGCGGGATAGCGCAGAATGGTACAGCATGCGTAGCACATACGTTCATATGCTTGGGGCGTTTAATGAACTAATATTGTAATATGTATACCAAATAGCAGTATTAAAAAAAAAACAAGTACATATTTAAAAATATTATGAATCTAGCATTCAATACATCATTTAAGGATTGATAATGAAATTAATGAACATTTAACCCCTACTGTGGCTGGCTATATTTGCAGTTCAAAAAATTGGCTATGACCTGTGGCAGACTCATATATTTGAATGTATCTTTTAAACCTCTTTATTTTAATTCCTTACTACTAAATTGTACGTAATTTATGATGAATTGGGACTATATGTCTGAGCTGTAACCAATCGCAGTTCGAGACCATATTCTTTTTACTGCAAATGAAGCCATATAACATTTAGTTTTTATTCCACTTATTATTCTAGTTTGGACCAGTTTCAACAACAGCTTACTGCCATCTTCAAAGGCATTTCTGAAGATGGGAACGAGCTTCCAAAACTGAACAGAATTAGAAGAGCTCTTCAATTTATTTTGTTTTAAATTTTCATATGAAGCACTCACTTTGTGGTTAGACATTTAACAAAATAGAAAATAAATAAAAACACTTTGTATTTAACCACGGTATGGTTATTATATTTGCTTGGACCCAAGCTTCATCAGGGCAGTATAACAACTGGATAGTTGTTATACTGTCCTGATGAATACTGCCCTGATAATAACCATACCGTGGTTAAATACAAAGTGTTTTATTAATTTTCTATTTTTTTATTTGTTTTGTTTTTAACAATAGTTTTCTAGCAGTAAATATGCAGGTCTTGACAATTTAGATGTTCCCAGTAATGTGAAATTCTCATTACTGGATGATACTGTGTATGGTTGAATGTGAAATTATCAAACTATGAATATTCTTCGCTAAGATTTAGTTGAATTTAATTGCGGAAATTAATCCTAAATTTTATGAAACAATATGATTTTCAATTCAACAGTTTAACTAACAAAAAATTCAAAATAATTTTACTTGTTAATTAAAATAACAATAAATTACAATATTTGTCTTTTGTCAATAAATAATTCTGCTTTTATAAAGAGCCTACTGCATCAGTTAAAAGCAGTGGGTATAATTTGAAACGATGCCAAGCATCAGCCAAACTTTATGGCAAAATATTAACATACTTTAATTGGTTTTCCAGCATTTCTTCAATCAACTCCTTGGCATTTTCCTTAGTTTCACAGCACAATGATAATACGCCGTATGTGATGATGTCTGGCTGCACGAGTGGCTTTAATTCCCAGAACCTCTTCTTTTTTCTATTTTTGTTTTCCAGGTGAATTAATTGCCTAACCGACTGAAAATATCTCGACATTAACATTTGATTAGAAGTACAATATAAACAGTAAAATTATTTATTATTATTACACCTTTCAGCTCTTTCATACTTAAGTTTCCAACATACGATAAATATTTATTTTTACATTTTCCGCACACAATATGTAAGGAAATTCGCAAACTTTCAAATAAATTTTGAGAATGTACAGTGGATAAGTCAATTTAAAAATAACTTAATCAAATAATGTAAATTGAAAGAAATCATAAATAAATTTTTAAAAAACTTACTCTGGCATCTTCATATTTAAATCTAAAGCAACGTTTTTTTATCAAAACATTATAAAAATTTATGTCAGATTTGATTTTATTGAGCTTTATAAATTCCAGCAGATCTTGTTCAGCTTCCCACGTGCTCGGTTGAACATACAATATCTGGGTAATAGTTTTTATGTCCGGGATAATATTGTTCCAACGCATCTCGTCGAGGATGCCCTTAGTGCCCCCGACCATCGCAAACCTGTCGTCTGAGGTTTCTATTTTTCCAAGAGAAACGACTCCCTCCATGCTAAGGTCGCGAGATAAAAAATTTGGAATACGATTCACAGAAACATTTGTTTGACATTGCTTCATATTTCTATCCATTTGATGGATTTGTGTAATGCCCTTATTTTCTACAATTGCTTGGGAATTACCAAACGTGTCTAAGTCAGAAGTGAGCAGACGCGTAGAGTTGCTTGTGGGAGCTGGTAGTATATTCATTAGCACTTCGTTAATAGATTTTATGGCAATTTTGTGATCACCAAATCCACATTCCTTAACACACCTCAGCATGAGGTTAAAAGTATATATATTTGGTTGTTCTCTTCTATTCAACATTTTCCTCCAGGCTATTAGAGCATGTCTGAATCCAGCATTTTTATCCGAGATACAAGAGTGGAGCAAAAAGTTTATTGTGTGAACTCTGATTTTAATTTTCTTTTCGCACATTTCATCAACCACTTGAAAGGCGGATTGAATGTCTCCACATCGTCCATATGCTTTGATCATGGCATTGTAATGAGTAGAATTTGGTTCGACTCCCTTTTCCAGCATTAAGTTCCGTAAAGCATTGGTTCTCTGTAAGCCCTCACTCTGCCACGGAGAGTTGGCGCAAGCGGTAAACAGGGCCGTGTAGATTCCTCCGGTAACTTTTAACCCTCTACTCTTCATATCATTAAAGAGCTTAAATGCTTTTTTTGTGTATCCTACCTCTGCACAAGCCCCTATTGCGAGTCCATAAATATAGCTTTCAGGTTTAACGCGATCTTCTTTTAACATTTTTATTTCTAATACATCTAAAGCTTCTTTGATTCTTTTATTTTTAATATGACCTTTAATCAAATCGGCATATTGCTTAGTACTTAACTGCTGCGTGCTTAAAGGTCTATATTCCAGAAATTCTTGTTCCTTTTTATCGCCTTCGTCTTGTTCGTATTTTTCGCTAAATATTTCATGAGTCCGTGACATCAAACCGAAGCTATTAGGTTCGTCAATTTGCACCAAATCTTTTTCATCGCGTCGTTCGTCAGTTGAAGGCAATTTATAATTATTATTTTTATTTTCAAATCGTTTTTTTGATGATAACGCTTCTGAATGTGAATTAGATGAATATTTGGTTAAATGTTCAAGTTTAGGAACGTTAGTGTAAAACGAAACGCTATTTTGAAGAACCATTTTATTACATTGTAAAATTATAGGATGGTTCGCATTGCTAATAAGTCGCGATTTCGTCGAATATATTGCATTACTAATGTTTTTTAACACTAATTGTGCCATATTATAAAAATAATAACCTCAAATTTATATGGAAATATTTTAAGCGGCCCTATATGCCGTAAACACAACTGTCAATAATCACCATAAACAAATAACTGAATTCTCATATTATATTCTATGGAGAGACCACGTGTTTTCTGACATCAAGTTAGTGTGTTGAAACTTCAATAACCTCAACGTATATTGTAAACAATAAGTATTAAAATTATATACCTACTTCCGAATAACGATTGTTTTCTAAAAAAATGTCGCAAAACGAAGCTCCTATGGAGACTACTAGTGAGTCGTCGGATTCTGAAGACGATGTAATGGACGAATCAAAAGAAGATATCGGAGATGATGATAACAGAGAGAACTCCGAAGGAGTGTACCTGCCCGGGAGGCCCTTGGAGGAAGGCGAAAAGCTTGTGTGCGACCAATCTGCGTACATAATGCTACACCAGGCGCAGACCAGAGCACCTTGCCTTAGTTTTGATGTGGTTCCTGACTCCCTAGGAAACAGTCGGGATTCCTATCCAATGACAGCATATTTAGTAGCCGGCACCCAAGCTGCTAGAGCTCATACAAACAAGTAATTATTTTGAATTTAAATTAACCCTTTTTATTGATTATTAAGATGCATTTATGTATTATACATGTTTAGATGCATTTATGTATTATACACATTATATTTAGTAATTTTTTTATATTATTCAAAAGAACATGATGGCATAGAGTAAGGCACACCGCGCACTAGGCAGCCAGGTTGCCGCAACCAAGTTGCGGCAGCCAGTCCGACATATGGCGGTGTATGGGAGCCCGCGCACTAGGCAACCACGATTTTCTGGTTGCGGCAGCCAGTAGAACGCGTCCGAGTGCACGGCAACCAGCTGGCTGCTAGCAGCCAGAACTAGCGCGAACAATAGTAGGCGATTGTATGTGGTTGCCGTCAGTCCTCACGCACTTGTTATAGCGGCCAGACGTATTTTGTGCTCCGTGACGTTTTGCGCGTCGATTGACTCATTGGTTGCTACACTGGCTGCTCAATATTTCTGGCAACCTGGTTGCCGCAACCTGGTTGCGGCAACTTGGCTGCTTAGTGCGCGGTAGCGCTTAGTGTTTTTTTATTTTATCATTCAACATCCTTCTGCATACTTTTATATTTCATCTCTTCTGACATTCCCTTTGTATACATATCCAATTTTATGAAAAAATAATCAAAACATGTGTTTTAGTGTTATAGTGATGAAAATGTCAAATCTCCATCGAACATCTAAGGAAGTTGCCGATGATGAAGAAGAATCAGATTCAGAAGATGATGAGGAGGAGGAAGAAGAAAAGAAACCCACCCTAGATTTTGTTTCAATAAAACACCTGGGATGTGTTAATAGAATAAGGGTAACATATTTCTGCTCTAAAAACATATATAATATTTATGCCACCTGTGAAATATTCGCGGAAGTACAAACTTTCTATCCTTTAAAATGGTTCACTGTACAATCAGCAATAAGTTTTATGTTACAATGTATATCAGTTTTTTTCACACACATTAAAAATATCACAATTAACAATACCAAATTATTCTCGAATATGACGAATACATGACTATAAAACGGCCCTTTATAAGTTTATGTATTATTATTAAAGCCCTTTTATTCATATATCCTTCCATGCAATTTTTAGATTTGGATTATCTAAATATTTGTTTCTATGTACAGGTTTCGCCATATAAAAACTCCACACTAGCAGCATCTTGGTCAGAATTAGGCCATGTGAATATATGGAATATCACGCAACAGCTGCAGGCTTTAGACAATCCTGTAATATTGGAACGATATAATAAAGAAAATATGGAAGAGTCAGAAAAACCACTGTACACATTTTCTGGACATCAACTTGAAGGCTTTGCTATTGATTGGTGTCCAACGGAACTTGGTGTAAGTTACATCATATAAAATGTTCTTTTCCACTTCTACTTTATCACTAACCATTTTAATCAATCAATAAAATTCTCAAAACTAACATTTATTTACCGCCTTCTACAAGAGTGTACCAATTGTTTTAAAATTATAGGTATTAGCTACTGGAGATTGCAGAAGAGATATTCACATATGGAAACCAAATGAGGCTGGAACTTGGACAGTAGACCAGAGACCTTTAGTTGGCCATTCTAATTCTGTTGAAGATATTCAATGGTCTCCTAATGAAAGGTTTGATTTTTGTTAATATATATATTTTTAGTGTGAAACTGGTTGTCATTTTCAACCCATTTCTTGCTGGTGGTTGACATGACAAAAATATAGGACCCGCACCAAAATTTTTATTTTTTATTTATCACTACATCTTGGAAAATGATGTACATATTAAAATTTACTGTGTGCCACACACCATGTAATAAATCTAAAGCTATGGAAAGGGCAATGTTGGGATCAGTGTAGCGGGAAGCGTGAGAAACACCACTATAAGAGACATAACAGGAGTCTCGGACATCATCGGAAGAGTAGCAGAGGCAAAATGGCGCTAGGCGAGCCGTGCTGCTCGCAGTTCTGACGATAGATGGACAAAACGCTCCTTTGCTGGCGTCCTAAGACTGCTACCTGAAACGTCCCGAACTTCGATGAAGGGATGACATTAGAAAGGCTGACATGAATGTGTGTTGTCCGGGTTCAACAGACATGGAAGTAGATGGAGGAGGCCTACATCCAAGAGTGGAAGGCTACAAGCTGATGGATGATTGAGATATGATATTCATATAATTTCGACCATGACTAATGAGTCAGTTGGGGTAACGGGTAGGACTAGCTTTCTTGCTGTAATTATGTTAATGGCCATGGGAAATACTAATCTCAATATTTTTCCACTGTACAATACTTGGATACATACATAATTTTTCACTGTTCCGAGGATTATATTGACATTTGATGATGCCTTAGACAGGTGAAACATGTCATTCCCATAAAATATAATAAAACTTCCAGAAAACAAACATTTTCATTTGTATTAATGATTATACATGTATTATGCATATCTGTTGCAGAAATGTTCTAGCAACGTGTTCTGTGGACAAGAGTATAAGGATATGGGACACCAGAGCGGCACCGCAGAAGGCCTGCATGCTGACAGCAGAGAATGCACATGAGAGTGATGTCAATGTTATCTCCTGGAACAGGAATGAACCATTTATTGCCAGTGGTGAGTATCACATTATTCAATCAAAAGCTTTTCTTCTTCTTCATATTTTTAGTTTAGGTTGTATGACCTGTAACGGTGAACCCTCCTGAGATGACATCCATCCCTTCATCTCATAGGCAACCTTCCTGGTAGTTTCTTGCTGCTGGGGTTTTCATCTATTACAAAAGCTTTTCATAGCAGATATATTTCTAGATATTAATAATTTATTTATTTTAGTTTTGTATAAATATTGATTGTTTCTTGAACAATGATGTAAAATTCAATATTGAATAATTAACACA
Source organism: Lepidostoma basale (assembly GCA_022606425.2). NCBI lineage: Eukaryota > Metazoa > Arthropoda > Insecta > Trichoptera > Lepidostomatidae > Lepidostoma > Lepidostoma basale. The sequence continues at coordinate 1,847,506 of JAHDVF020000333.1, read as the reverse complement.
TCTCATGCGGGGCCGATCGAGCGCAAGTTAACGAGTGACGCGGGCGTATTCCGCTCGCGTAACATATTAATCGCGACAGCATATAAATCATTAAAACATTTAAATCTTTCCGATAAAAGAGAAGAAATATAAACTTTCACCTACAATATTATAATGTTTTTATGAAGTAGCTTCTCACGTGCACTTAATAATTTTTACCTTCCCTTTTTGCCTTCCCCTCCATAGATTGCATTCATCGAACAATATTCTTGTAATTTAATTGTATCTCAATAGAGACGAAGATGCAAACTGGAAACGGAATATGGATGATCAAGGTGTTTACAGGACTTATGACCTGTCATTGGTTGGGTTAAGCGCACGCTTTATGTAATTACAACATTCCCCATTCCACCTTTGTTTATGATCATGCATGACAAATTTTTGGAAGTTGTATATACGAGGTCTGTTCAAAAAGTATCGCGAATTTTATATTTTTTCAATAAGTATTTATTTATTCATGAATATCTATTTTGTCCCCTTCAAAGTAATTCCCCTCGGATATAATACATTTATGCCAACGTTTTTTCCAATCCTCGAAGCACTTAAAAAAATCATTTTTTGTGATCTTGTTCAGCTCCTCCTTCGATGCCGTCTTTATCTCCTCAATCGTGGCGTAGCGTCGTCCTTTCATGGGCCTCTTCAGTTTTGGAAACAGGAAAAAGTCACAGGGGCCAGGTCTGGGGAATACGGTGGCTGCGGCACCATTACTGTGTTGTTTTTGGCCAAATATTCGCGCACAAGCAACGATGTGTGAGCAGGGGCGTTATCATGGTGCAAAAGCCAGTTTTTGTTCTTCCACAAATCCGGGCGTTTCTGGCGGATTGCTTCGCGCAAATTGCGCATAACTTGCATTCCTTATTGACCGTACTACCCTGTGGCAAGAACTCATGATGCACCACGCCCCTGCAATCGAAGAAAACTGTGAGCAAAACCTTCACGTTCGACCGAACTTGGCGCGCTTTTTTTGGTCTTGGCTCATGCGGCAGCTTCCATTGGGATGATTGAGCTTTGGTTTCCACGTCATAACCATAAACCCATGATTCGTCACCAGTTATGACCCTCTGGAGCACATTTGGGTCGTCACGGACCGAGTCCAACATCTCCTGAGCAATGTTAACGCGATGCTGTTTTTGGTCGAAATTGAGCAATTTTGGCACGAATTTCGCGGCGACCCGACTCATGCCCAAATCATTGGTTAAAATCGAATGGCACGAGCCAATCGATATGTTTAGGTCCTCAGCAACTTCTCTAACGGTGATTCGACGATTGGCTAATACTATTTTCTTCACTTTATCAATGTTTTCGTCTGTTGTTGACGTGCTCGGGCGTCCGGCACGCTCTTCGTCGTTCATATCTTCTCGGCCCTCTGAGAACATTTTGTACCACCGATAAACGTTGCTTTGGTCCAAGGTAGCTTCACCATATGCCACAGTCAACATTCGAAATGCGTCCGCGCACTTTATTTTGTTTTTCACACAAAATTTGATACAGATTCTTTGATCCATTTTTTGGAATAGGCAAAAATCGAAGACGAGCCAAAACACATCCAAGCAAAACAGCTGTCAAAAATTAACTAAACATTCAAAATGGCCGACCTTGTCAGCATAAGTAAGGGACATGAGTACCAACATAACGCTACAAAAAAATCAAAAATCAAATATACGTAGCCAGCGGAAATTCAAAATTCGCGATACTTTTTGAACAGACCTCGTATGCTCCAAATCTATACTTATCTTCACATGTCAGTTTCAATTGGCCATCTATGTAGATTTGTTTACACATGTTAATCTTTTTAAGATCAACCTATACAATCCACCCACTAACGCCATCTATGGAGATTGATTTTTAGCATTTAGCAAACTACTTTATTAACACAATCCAGGATTTGTGTACAAGTATAAGTATACATTCACAAAAAATATTAATAATTCTTGTGTCGGTTTGTATATATTGAGAAACGTTGCTTTAACGAAAATCCAAAAAATGTCACTATAAACCCTAAATAACGCAATATAATAAGCAGGACTGTGATCACTGATTACTGTCTCCTGCTAAAGCGACAAAATTTTTGGTAATTGTAATTACAGTCTCCCGCAAATGGCGATTGGCGGACTAAGAACTGTGAAACTCGTCTCTCGCATAAGATGTGTTAATATGAACATTTGATAATGCCTTAGAAAGGCGAAACATGTCATTCCCATAAATTATAATAAAATTTCTAGAAAACAGATGTTTTCATTGGTATTCATTTGTATATATAGTTTAAAAACAACTTTATGATTAAATATGTGAAATAGGTGGTGATGATGGCCTACTCCACGTCTGGGATCTCAGACAATTCCAGAGCTCCACACCGGCTGTGAGTTTCAAGCACCATGTGGCCCCCGTATCCTCCGTAGAGTGGCATCATGGAGAGAGTAGCGTGCTGGCTACAGCTGGGGAAGATCATCAAGTAGCACTGTGGGACCTTGCTGTGGAGAGAGATGAGGAGACTATCACGCAGGACGATCTCAAGGTTTGTTTATTATGTTTATAGAAAGTGTCTCAATGTGTGGTGTTATTAAAAATATAACACCCCGCACTCCTGGAAAAGACACAAAGTCTGAAACCTTCCACCATAATGGCAAGAGAAAGAGATTATGACCTTGCCATTGATGCTTGAAAAAGATTGTGTTTTTTGGACTTCCTTGAAAAGCTTGTAACTTTTGTTTCGTCCGTTTTTTTATTTATTTTAAATACTGATGTATGTTATGTTGGTGTGTTACTTTTTTATGTAAATGTACTTAATTCTCTTTGGGTCTCTCCAGGATCTGCCACCCCAGCTTCTGTTCATCCACCAGGGACAGACGGACATCAAGGAGCTCCACTGGCACCCGCAGCTCCCGGGAGTAATGATCACCACAGCACACACAGGATTCAATATCTTTAAAACAATCAGTGTCTAATTCTATCTATGCACACTGGGAATGTAAGACATAATCACTTGTGAATGATATAACAGGAGATTTAATGTCAGCACAATGACTATAATATGTTATATAAGCAATGTGACCGTTATTTTATTTACTAAAAAAAAAAACTAAGTATACCATAGTATAAATTTCAGGACACCAAATGACAATATTGAATCCATATTTCTAAAGGAGTAAAAATATGACAAATATTAGCATTAAAATTATAATAATATATATATTTTTAAATATTTTTATTATATTGAAGAAACATTACATATATGGGTTAGGTATCTAGGTATATGAACTACTGCTTATAATTGTTTCAAGTGAGGCTGTAGTCGTCTGCCCCGCACCAGGCAGTCAGAAAACGGCGGCAGTCAGCAGCATCTCCAGTAGGATCTGTGCTGCAGTGGAGAAGGATTTTGGCCCACGCATCACGGTTTGCTGCTCTACCTATGAAATAATAATAATAATATGCTAACTTTTAAAGCGCCGTTTTTGTGATGTAATCATAATACGGTGGTTGTGAAACGTCATCATGGCGACCTTCGTGACAGAGTGGCAACAGCTATGACTACCACACTGAAGGTCCCGGCTTGTGATTATCACACTGACATACTTCTAGTGTAGAATTCACGTGACAATAAATTTATATTTTTTAAAAGACTAAACCCAAGGATTTGAATCAATGGCATTAAAATTTATTTTATAATCTTCAATATAAGCAGAAAATAGCTCATTACTATGAAGAGAAGGAATCTGGTCACGTCCAGGCCTGAACCCAAGTCCCCTGGATCAGGAGCCAAGCGTTCTGTCCACTAGAGACCGATGGTGATGACGAAAATGGCGATGGATTAGCTACCATGTCATGAGAATCAATCTAATACCTATACCCTTTACTCGGTCAATTGGGCTCGAGCTGTTACGGTGTAAAGAACTATGTAATAAAATAATAATAATAATATGGATCAAGTTTTTGGCGAAATGTTCTCATAGAACCAATATGGTGGTAAGACGGTGCATTATCGTGTTGTAAATACTTAGAATTGTCTTTGAATAGCTTCACGCAAATGACACATAACACTCAAATAATATTCCGTTTGACCTAAAATATCATATCACAATTTCATAGTACCCGTGTTTATCTGAAAAATTCATTTTAATTTTTATTACCACAATAGTTGATGTATTATTTACCATTAGTGAAGTGTACCACGCGAGTTGAGAGAGGGTACCCCGTCAGCACACAGGCTGTATCCCCTGGCCCCAGGCAACACTCATACAGCCCACGCTTGTCCACAGGCAGTGACTAGAACAACAAAATTAATTTCCAAAACCACCATCGCTAAAACAACAAATTTATTCATCTTTAAAATTATCTCTACGGAGCATTTGAGGTTTTGGATTGATGCAATCAAAATGGCAGCAAAGGGAATTTTTATTTTGTGTCAATTCAATATACGAAGATGTCTTATTATAGATATGCATTATCAAAAAAATAAAATAAATGAACCTGAGTGACATTCTGGTCGAGTGAAATGGCCAGCACCCACTCCCGGACATCATCATGCTCCTGTGACGTGAGTGTGTTTCCTCCCAGAACCACCTCCTGTGGGAAGTCTGTGTCTCCTGCGCAATATAACCTCATTACAGTAGGGAAAAACACACATTTACATAGAAAAACCTACAATTAACCCTTTGCACTCCTCAATCTTAATTGTTTTACATGCCACCAACTGCTTAATTAATTTACAAAAAAAATGCACAGGAGTCTCCATATAAAGCCATAGTAGAAAGGTCTACAGTATTTTATAATTATTATTAGTATTTCATTTAAAAAATTGCGTCGTATAATGTCGGGTCTAGGTCGACATGGGAGTTGGTGTAAGAAATACAATGTCCAGTCACACTCGATATTGGAATGGTAAGATTTAAATAGAAGGTTTTTCTCAATTATAATATAATCTCAATTTCAAAATGTCTCATATTGGTGTAAAATTTTGGCTTTCTGTTTGCAAATATTTTTTTAAAGAACAAAACATACGACATACTTATTCAAAGCGACTGTAACAGAATTTATTTTAACGTATTCAATGTAAGCAGAAATAATCAGGAATAAATAAGGAAGTCCCCTTTATCAGGAGCCAAGCATTCTATCCCCTAAATCACTATCTAAAAAATGTCAAATTTGGGAGAAATAATACATTCAAAAAATACATTCGGGAATTGTAAAATTGCAACCTAAATAATACAAATGATTCTATAATTAAAAATCAAGTATTATAGCAATGAGATTTCTGCCCGAATGAATCACAAAAATATTTTTTGTGTAGTTTTATAATTCCAACCACTTTCTGGTTACCAGACGATAGCAGCGAGCTGCCGAAATGAAGCATTTAAAACAAACAAGTACACATACTTTTTTTTTCATCAGTTACAATAAAATATTGAAAATTTACTTTTAGGGATAATAACCATGAGGCGCAGAGTCCAATGTAGAAAAATCCTCAAGGCACCTATATGCTATATACATAAGTGTGACATAAAATAAGATAACAGTGAAATTCAATAATAAAATCCTATAATCAAATTTTTTTGTTGTATATCTGCAAGAAAACATACAAAAGAAAGATGATCTCTTAAGTACAATTTTATTAAAATATAAATTGTACAAAGAAGTATACAATCTTATTATTTAGAACATTTCTCATTTCAAAGTACATCCAGCAAAGTAGAGAATTAAAATTATTAAAAGGGATCGTAGGATGATAATTTCTCAATTTTCTTCTAATTTTATTTGTTTTATCCCATCACTGTAGTGCATAGAGACTAGAGGGTCTTTTTCCACCTGATTCTAGTGTGCATTTGATGCCAACTCTATGCACCTGAAGCCTAATATCCATAAATAAGGTAAATATTTACCAAAGTCAGCATGATCTAGAGCAGAGTCTCCGCCTTCTCCGTCGGCTGCCTCAGCCAAGTCGAGATACCGGTTCAACATCACCAGAGCCTCACCCTCGCGCTCTGCTTCCCGCAGCAAAACTCCTGCCTCGTAGAAAGCTAAAAAATTCAACATCACATAAAAACTGATAACATGTAGTAATAGGCAAAAATAATATGAAAATTTTACAAAATTAGTATTCAAAAGACAAATAAAATAATTACAAGTTTATGTACAAATAAGATACCGTTGTCAGCTGCGATGATGTCGGTATGGCGGAGTACGGCAGTGGCGGCTCTCAGAGCGAGGGTGCGTAGAGAGGGAGATGTGCGGCAAGCCTCGCGCACACACAGCAAGGCTGCAGTCTCCACGGAGCGTTCTATGCTTGGGTCCGCATCATTACCAGCATGTATTAGCTGTATAGAAGAAGAATCATTCAAGAATGTACAAGAAGACGACTCAATCAATTAACAAAAACAACAACAAATAATCATACCATTTTCCAGGAAGGAAAAAGTCATACACACACGTTGATGACTTCTAATATACATTTTTTTTAAATATTCTTATCGTAACTGTGTGTTCCAAAGTGACTTGGAAAACGTCAATTTACCAGTTAATAATAAACTAACCATTGTATGTAACACATTCCGCAGATCTTTGAGCAAAGTGAAGGGGGCCTTGGAGAGGGCAGAGGCCCGTGCCAGCAAAGGGGACAGGAGGGATAACTGCCCTCCGGGGGCCGCTGAGCCCCAACGTGATAGTACATGTATGGCAGACCCCACACCTCCAACCATCGATCCATCAGAATTCTGCAAAAAAATAATATTTTTAACACGGCACTACTTTTTTTCAGTCATCTCTCCACTGCTTTCAAATCAAATTTTCTCAAAAGGTATTACAAACAACAATTATTGTTGAAGGCATCCATTGAGAAAAGGTAAAATATAATATATAATAGCAGGAACGCATGAGAGATGGTTCGACTTTAGGAATACAAGATACTCTCTAAAGTCAAGAGTGCGCACTTTCACTAATATGAAAGATGTCGATCTCCGAAGCGATCATGTTTAGCAATTTTGATTGCTCTCCCCACTGGCATCACTAGAGGCAGGTTGGTTCTGCATGTTGGGAAATAAAACAGTCTGTGCTGACGCTGTCGAAGATAACCACCCAGAACATAAAGAGGGATACCCTCCAAGGCTGCATATAGGCCTCTTACACTCTTTTCCAATCCTCTCTTTCTTGGGTTTTCACAATCCAACTCACCTCAATGATAATGTTGTGGCAACCTGTCTTATATGTATATGTTTATATTATATGTGTACTAACTAACTAACCATCACGCCGTTTCTCCGGAGGGGTAGGCAGAGAGGATGAATCGCCACATTGTTCTATCCTGACATAACTCTCGCGCCTCTTTTACATTCACACACCGTGACATGCACGCTCGTCGATTGTTTCTACTTCGAACATGGCCGCCTTTCAGTAATTGATTAATTTGGTCATGCCATGTCTTTCTTGGCCTTCCTCGACTTTTTTTCTATACACACTACTTGTATATATCTTTTTAACCATTCTTCCCTCATGCATTCGTTCCATATGTCCAAACCATCTTAGTGAACCTTTCTTGATTTTATTTATCACGCATTCATCCGCTTTACATTCCTTTCTTACTTCATCATTAGATATTCTATCATATGTATAGCTGGCAAAACCCTATGTGAAAAAAAAAAATATGTGTACATTTTAATATTATTTATTTATAGTAACAGCGATGTTTGGTATATATATATATATAAATACACAAAGAAATAATTCATTGCTACCACATAATGTATTATACAAATGTTCATATAAATAAAAATATTAATAACGAATTCAAATATAAAACAATCTTAAATAAAAAATTTACGACACTTGAAAAACAGTTCCAAAAATCACAATTTTTTAAGTTTTTTAATTTTAATTTATTTTCATAAGGCCTTTTGATTCAAGCCCTCAGAGAACACTGTTTGCCCGTGATCTCTCTTACACGCCTAAGTTGCACCCAAACACTACGAACCTCCTACCATTGACTCACATAGGAACCCATTACATACACCCGACATAGATTACCTGATAGAGCAGAGTGTCTGGATGCTGCAGCAGGGCGGCGGCCCAGCGTGCGGCGATGCGGGCGCACACAGCGGTGCCGGCCGCCGTGGCCGCCTCCATGGCCAGAGTCCACTCTCCGCGCCGGGCCAGCTGGTCCGCCCTCGTGCTGCCGCTCTCACCACCCACTTAAAGTCAATTATTATATGATTATTTAAATGACAAGTAAGCCAAATGGCCGCTTTAATCTAATAAAAATGAACATACGCATAATAAAAAATATATTTAAATAATAAATAAAACTTGTTTACTTCGTTTTTATACCAATTTTTTTTGTTTTATAAAACCAACCAGTTTCATTCCCGCCGTAGCTTAGTTACGGTTAAAAAAACAAACTTCCAGTTATGGGCAAAATTTATGGCGACTCATAATCTCAAGTGTATTTAAATGCATCCACTCGTGTCTTTATACCTATTCTGTAGAAATTCGCAGAATCTTCATCTTGTTTTTTTGATGAATTGTATCAACTGTACTGATGTATGACAGAATCTCAAATGCTGATATTAGAAAGAAATGTAGAGGGAAAGAAGGTATTATGAAAGGATCGCTGTGTTGGTTCGGACATATAGAGCGCATGGGTGAAGAAAGAATGGTTAAAAAAGTATACGTTAACAATGTAAATGGAGTACGGAGTTGAGGTAGACCGAGGAAAACATGGCATGACCAAATTAATATAATTTTAAAGGTTAGTCATGTCAGAAGCCGGAAGAATCGACATGCGTATATGACTCTCTGTATGAATGTGGAGGAAGCTAGAGAGGTATGTCAGGATAGAGTAGTGTGGCAATCCATTCTCTCTGCCTACCCTGCGGGGAAACGGCGTGATGGTTTGTTGTTGTTGTTGTTGTATCAACTGAATATATCATATATCGCGTAATAAAGACAAATGAACTGTGAAAAGTTTGTTTTTGTTAACCTGACAAAGCTCCGGCGGGGGCAAAACCAATTGGTTTAATAAAATAAAGTCGTGTAAAAACAAAATGCACAAGTGTTATAAATTATTTTAATAATTCTACACCAGAAATTAAGTTCTGCATATGAAAGTAAAAATATATTCCGCCATGATTCATTGAAATATTCTCATCTGCTCAATTTGTTTGATCTAATTTTTCTTTTTGAGAAATTATGTAACTCAACGCTCTATGAGTTGTTGATAAATTTATTCATTCTTCTTTCTGGCTCTATTATCCTGAGTGTAACTCGGCCGCCACGCTTCTCAGGTCTGACTCCCAATATTTGCAGGACTTTTACAATACTGTCCAACCAATGGAGTGGTGGTCTTCCCACGCTGTGCCTTCCCTCCAGTCTTGTAAATGACAACCAGCTCCTCCACTCGCACCAGATTTCTAGCCCACCTAAGATGTTGAAGTTTTATAAACTTGACGAAATCCGTTTGGTTGTATAGTTCGCACAACTTAAGAGTCAAGCCTGCATCACCATATATTATCCTCGTGGACTCCTCCTCAGGATGTTGCACTCAAACACTTGCAACTTCTGGGAATCCACAACACTCAGTGACCAGATCTTTACTCCATATATCAAGACCGCCTTATAAGTTTTATTTTATTCGACATATTAATGTATTTAAGATTTATTTAGAGGCCAAAGTAGCATTTGTTAGCTGAGATGTAAAGCTTTTTTATAATTAAATTTATTACCATTACTATTTTCACCAGAGGAATCCACATCTCCGTGCATGGACAACAAGGCATTCTGCAAACGGGCTGCCATTTCATCCTGACCAGCTTCAGTCAACCTAAAATTAAACATCCCCATGACAATGTATTATTTGGATCTAAGTGATAAAATGAAAAATATATTAATTCATATTGAAAAAACATACATTTTAATAGTTATAATAATAAACGTGAATGTTTAATGGTTTTACTATGTTTTTATTCATATAATCTCTTATACAAATATCAGTTACAAATTTGTTTCGCCTTGCGAGGGCATTTTCAAACTAGTTTGAAAATGCCCTCGCAAGGCGAAACAAATTTGTAACTGATATTTGTATAAGAGATTATATGAATAAAAACATAGTAAAACCATTAAACATTCACGTTTATTATTATAACTATTATAATGGAGTTTTACCAAACTAAAACCTCGACAATCAATACATACATTTTATATAAAATGTATTATATTAACCTTTCCCTTATTGCGCTAAAAAAAATTCACGTGTTTCAGTACTGCGTAATAACTACACACTTCAAAATGAGAATTTGAAATTGGAAAAATAAAATATACTTAGGATATTGTTTCAATTGAAAATAATTTAAGTGAGATAAGAAAATATTTATAATATTATCTCTTGCCAAAAAACATGAATAAGCATCAGAAAATGTTCACTTTTGAAAAACAAATGAGGGAGAATAGTAATAGCGGAAGATGCCCAAGAGTGATTGAAGTATTATCTGATGAAATATCTGGTCAAATACTTGAATGAAGGAAGGAGTCATGCTGTTATTCATACTCCACAAATACGATAATAGCAAGAATGTGATGTAAATAGTTATGTGGCCCTTCATTAACTGTTTGAATGATTGAACACGATTAATAATCGTCTTTCTCGCTCTCGTGTATTGAATTTGTGTATGGATTGTAAACCATTACCTGCGCCCGATGAGGGGTGCCACTTGTCGGGCAAGGTGTGGCGGAAGGTGGTCACGAGCAAGGCGTGCGGCCCGTAAGGCGGCCCGCTCCAATGTGCCCGCCCCCACCAGCTCCAACTCTAGTGACAGCAGCCCTTGTATCGCTTCCCAGTATTGCCCGCTATCACAATACACACAAATTCATATTTTAAATTGTGATTTTTAAACCCCACCACTCCAATGTTGAGTGAGACTTCTTACAACAACGACAACTCTTAACCAGTCTCGAATCAACTGGTCCTCGGATTAACCGGCTTATCATATAGTATATAGCGGACTCAAAAATGATTGTTTTTACGAATGAGGAAATAATTTATATATGGAAGACTCACAAGAAATAGGTCACAACGAAGCAAAAAAAAGCTACTGATATTTTATTGCATTATATTGAGCGGCAACAGGAATCAACCGCATTGGACGTGACGAATATACGAAAATGGAGAGACCTGACTTTCAAAAAATCTTTTGCAGGTAAATTAACAGCAAAAAATAACTGATTTTTTCAAACAATGATACAGTACTATACACGTAAAGTTTTCAAAGTTTACGTAACTTTAGAATGTTTATGTATATACAATACATACAATAAAATAAGTAAGCAATAATGTCTTAAATGTTTTTTTATTCAAGACACCTGAGGAAATATGTAGGATGTTTTTGATTGGTTCTAATTTTCTCGGGAACCTCGGATCAACTGGCCAGGTCTCGGTCCCGACCAGGCCGGTTAAGAGGGGTTACACTGTACCAATAATAATTAAAACACACTCTACACCTTCCTTCCTAATGACTATTTTTGTACATTAATTAAACAGTTGGTGGCATGTAAAACAATAATGATTGAGGGGTGCAAAGGGTTAATCACCATAAACGAAATGAAGCGGTAATAATTTAAGATGAGTTTTGTAAATGAGAAAATAGCTATTTATTAAAAGTATTAATTCAAACATTTGAATCAGAGGTTCCCAAACTTTTTTGTCCCGTAGACCCCTTGCCGACTTCTTCTATTTTGTGCAGACCCCCTGCTTTCGTAATATTATTTTTTTACAAATTCAACTATAACTTTGAAGCTGACACAGGGTTAAATCAGGCCAATAGAAAAAATATTAAAAAAGCCGGAATTCGTTGTCGACCTTTTTTTTTTTGCTCATTCGTGAAAATCGGACCAGCCGCCGCGACATTCTCAAAAACTGTTATGTCGCGCAGTTGTTCCGATTTTCACAAATGAGCAAAAAAAAGGTCGACAACGAATTCTGGCTTTTTTTCAGATTTTTTTTTGTCAACGTTTTTTTTTTTGCTCGTTAACAGCTGTCGCGACAACACTTTTTGAGGATGTTACGAAGGCTGGTCCGATTTTCAGGAATGAGAAGAAAAAAGCAAAAAGGTCAACAAACAAAATACAAATCCATCATTTTTACATAAAAGAAAAACACTATCAAAATTTCAATATTCGGCTTCAATTTAGTTGAACCATCTCGTAGTTTACATATCGCACGTTGAAAACAAAAGTGACACTATACAAAAATCTCAATTTTTCAGTACGGTCATTTAAAGTTTTGAACGCTTATTAACCTAATTAAAATCAACTAGATTCTGATGGAATAATATCTAAACTAATATATAAAACAACAACCTTAGATATATTTCTACTCACAGTCAAGTTATTGACCTCACAAAAACTTTAAATGACCTTACTGAAAAATTGAGATTTTTGTATAGTGTCACTTTTGTTTTCAACGTGCGATATCATAAACCCCCAATTTTTTTTCCAATCATCGTAGACCCCTTGCAAGTCGAAATCAACCCCTCGGGGTCGATATAGACCACTTTGGGAACCACTGATTTAAATCCTAAAAGAATATAAAAAACAAACGCAATAATATTTAAAATCTTTGAAACATATTTTTTTAAGTATTTACATGTAACCTACAGAAGAAACAGAAAATTGTAAATTATAATATTATATAATATTGTTTCTTCATCTTCTATCTGTAGATCTTGAGCCAAGAAAATCAATCTGGCCCCATAGGAAACCTGTGGTTTATATTATTCTCCCCATAGTTAAAGTACAAGAAACATGCCGAGATAAATAAACTGAAAAATTAAAATATATCACAATGTTATACTTATTAGCATATTCTGCAGCCGTTTTCAAAATGGTCTCGGGATCTTCCTCACTCCGGGGCTGAGCATCGCCCCCTCCCCCTGCGGCGCCACTGCCCCCACCGCCCATCCGGCTGGCCTCGGCCCGCAAGGAGCGCACACCCTGAGGTAGGTACTCCTCACACACACGGATGGCGTCATCCCACATGCCTTCAAATAGGAAAAACAAAATTCAAGTCTTGTGGACTGGACTGTGTAAAAACTAAACGGAAAATGATTGGTACACATCTGAAGTGCAAAAATAATAGGAGAGAAAACAATATGCTTCATGAATCTAAGGCAACAGTTTTCGAAAAAGAAGAAAGCATGGCAGTCAGTGAAAATAGTGAAATTTGGAACAAGCCGGGAAGAGATATATGGACATTAAATTACATGACCTTGGAAATGGAAATTGTGGCGGTATTTATAAAAGAAAATATAGTTTGTTTACACACTTAGTATGTTCTAAGACAAAGATATCATATAACCAAGAAAACAATGAAGACCTTCGTGGCAGAGTGGCAAGAACTCTTACTGCCACATCGAAGTACCTGGGTTTGATTCCCAGCGATGGTAGTGTGATTGTCACACTGTCTTTGGTCTGGTATAGAACTCACGTGACAATAAAATGGCATTAGACTAGTTACCTATCACCTGTCATGAGAATCAATATATTAACCTGTTAACCGACTGGGACGTATATACATGTCTAATGTAAATAGTGGTGACTATGGGTAGGACGTTTTTATACGTCATTAAAAACTTTTCGTGCACCGAAACGGACGGGATGTTTATTTTTGTTAGTATATCTGGCGTGACGTAATAATACGCGCATGTTGCAAGTTGCGTAATTGGAGAAGGGACCGTCCGGTTAACAGGTTAACTAAAAAAAACATATTGTATACAGTAATTGGGTTCAAACAACCTGCTGTATACAAATAAAATAATAATAAAAATTTAGTTACTTTAGTCAAATGGCAAGCATTGAGATCAGAGCGGAAACCTCAAGAACGAAGGCTAGAGTGTGGGAGGATGATAGCAGGAAAGACTCGAGATAGGGTGAGGAACATGGCTATCCGCAAAATCTGAAAGGTGGAAGATATAGTAAGAAAGGGCAGACAAAGTAGAAGATACTGGAATGCACACGTGCAGAGGATGGATCCCTCCAAAATTACACACGTTGTGGCATTCCTGCTGGCTACCGTCCCCCCGGAAGACTGCCAAAGAAATGGAGGGATAGCTGGGAGTCAACCTCCCAAGAGAGGCCAGCCTGACTATAGGAACAGACCAAAGGTCGAAAAGAAGGAGAAGAAGCCAAGATGGAAGATGGGGAAAGACGAGTTAAAATCTTAAGTAAAATAAACATTGACCTTACATCAATTTGTATGGAGAAAATTGTAAGGCAATAAATAAGAAAATAGCAAAAAATCACTCACCATTGTCTTTATAATATTTGATAACTTCTTGCGGCCTCCCGGCTCGAATGATGAGTGCTTCATACAGTGTTATATCTCCTTGAGATTCTGCCCAATCTGCATAAACTTGCAATACTTCCATTTCCTACAAAACATATAATATTGCACAGAAAATTCACTCTCAATATCAAATAAGAATAATGCGCCTACAGAGATGATTGCTATAAATTTATTTAAATAATAGATATGGTTTGTTTAAGTTGCTATGTAATAAAAATAAATCATATAAATTTAAAACAAAGTAGTAAACTAAAAGGTTTATATTATTGTTAATGATGCCACACTTCAAATTATGCTTTATTATTATTATTATTATTATTATTTTGTTGAATCGCTCTTTACATCATGACAGCATGAGCCAAATCGATATAAAGGGTATTATAGCTACCATAGTCATTCTCGGGACATGTGATAGGTAGCTAATCTATCGCCATTTTATTGTCACATGAATTCTACACCAGACCAAAGACAGTGTGACAATCACACTGCCCTCGCCGGGAATCGAACCCGGAACCTACGGGGTGGCAGTCATGCACTTACCACTCGGCCACGAAGGTTACGAAAGTAGTTATAATAATAAACGTGAATGTTTAATGGTTTTACTATGTTTTTATTCATATAATCTCTTATACAAATATCAGTTACAAATTTGTTTCGCCTTGCGAGGGCATTTTCAAACTGAACCTAGTCGCCAAACAATGTGTCCTTATATTGATTTTAGAGAAATTAGGGTGGGGGAAAGAATTTATATAATGCAAATCGAAGGGGCCATTACACTAAACAATTTGAGGTTTTTCCAGGAACTAATTAGCCATTTGAAGAATTTATATAATGTTAGTAGATGGGGTCATTAAACTAAACAATTAAGATTTTTCTAGGAACCAATGGGTTATTTGGACCTAGAGAGATTAAATTTATTAAACAGGTGAGTACTTGATTGGGGTACCAGCTCTGTAACAATCCATTTTTAATCGTTATTACAAACAATAAATTAAACACAAATAAAAACAGTTAGTAGAGAAATGCAATATGTGACAATACAGATAATTTAATTTAATTTAAATATATTTAGTAATGGTGAGGAGAGGATGTTTGTCTGTTCATTAATAAGCTGAATGTTGGGGTTATTTAAGGTTTTATTAATTTCTAATTGTTCTAAAAGATTGAGTCTATATCCTTTATTTTCAAGATGAAGGGGGATTGGTTTATTATTTGGGTCTAGGGAATGTTCTAATGAGTTTAAGTGTTTTGCGAATTGGGAATCTAATTTATTGTTTTTATAAGATCTAACATGTTCTGTAAATCTAGTGCTAAACGATCTGCCAGTTTGTCCTATGTAGATAGAGTTGCAGTCACCATTACTAAATATATTTAAATTAAATTAAATTATCTGTATTGTCACATATTGCATTTCTCTACTAACTGTTTTTATTTGTGTTTAATTTATTGTTTGTAATAACGATTAAAAATGGATTGTTACAGAGCTGGTACCCCAATTAAGTACACACCTGTTTAATAAATTTAATCACTCTAGGTCCAAATAACCCATTGGTTCCTAGAAAAATCTTAATTGTTTAGTTTAATGACCCCATCTACTAACATTATATAAATTCTTCAAATGGCTAATTAGTTCCTGGAAAAACCTCAAATTGTTTAGTGTAATGGCCCCTTCGATTTGCATTATATAAATTCTTTCCCCCACCCTAATTTCTCTAAAATCAATATAAGGACACATTGTTTGGCGACTAGGTTCAGTTTGAAAATGCCCTCGCAAGGCGAAACAAATTTGTAACTGATATTTGTATAAGAGATTATATGAATAAAAACATAGTAAAACCATTAAACATTCACGTTTATTATTATAACTATTATAATGGAGTTTTACCAAACTAAAACCTCGACAATCAATATAGTTACGAAAGTATATAAATTTATTTGAGTTGACTTTGATTTGAACAAAAAACAACACCTATGTAAAAAAATATCCAATTAAATAATAATTTTAATTCACACCATCTGTGTTGTAATGATGCAACTAGTTTGTTTGCAGAATGTTTTTAGGGTCTAGATAAATTAATATTTAAATTTACATAACAAACCTTTTCTGGGGCGTGTTGCTCAGCAAGGGTGAGGGCCCGGGCAAACTGCTGTGCATGGAGCCACATGTCCACAGCCTCTGAAGCGCCTCCACCTTTTACAAACTCGGTTTCTGCTTCCTCTAACTACAACAACAACAACAAAACATATAGTCAGCAACTATATTTATGACACCTGCACACTTCCCTTAGATAGTGCACACTAACTAACGCTGTTTCCCAGAGGGGTAGGCAAGGAGGATGGGTCCCCATACTGCTCTGTCCTGACATATCTCCCTAGCTTCCTCTACATTCATACATCGTAACATGTACGCTCATCGTGGCCGCCTTTCAGTATTTGTTTGATTTGGTCATGCCATGCTATCATTGATCTTCCACTGCTTTTATTTCCACTCACGCTGTTTGTATAAAACATTTTAACCATTCTTCTCTCGTCCATTCGTTCCATATGTCCAAACCATCTCAGGGATCCTTTTTTAATTTTACTTATGATGCAATCATCTGCCTTACATTTCTTCCTTATTTTGTCATTAGGTATTCTATCATATATCATTCTTCTGAGTGATTTCATTTGTATGGTAATTATCCTACTTTCATCCTTTTTTGCTAGCTCTATGCTTTACTTCCATACATAAGGGTTGGCACTAGAACTCCATTATCTACTGTAGATAGTTCAAATAATCAGTAATTAAGGATAGCCACCGCTTACCTGAGTTATAAGATATATGTCAGGCTTTCATCAGCATCGCTTATTCACAAACAAAAATAAAATAAAAATTTGCTTGCCTTGCCCTGGTCCTCGAGTTGCGCAGCCATTTGTGCTCTGACAGGTCCTTCGAGATGGGGGGCTCCAGCATGACACAGTCCGAGGGCACGTGCCCAACGACCGCCCCGAGCTGCCCAGCGCACGCCTGCCTCCAGTGCCCCTCGCGTGCTCAGCACACGTGCGGCAGCAGCATGATCCTCAATGGAGTTGGACCATGCCACAACCACCTTAAATCAAAATTCCGTGCAACACAAATAAATAAATATTGAGAATTGAAAGTATGAAGTAGATAAAGGAATGTAACGCATGCATCTTTTGTTTTTGTGATTTTTTAGTTGCATCAGAACAAAACAACTATTTTGAGATTTCAATTTAATTCAAAGTTTTATTATCACCATCTCACCTGTTCTTGCACTTGTGGGGGAGCATGCTGTTGGGCTATCCGATATGCCTCCTCCCACTGATCTCCAGCTCTGTACATCTGTATAGCTCCTTTCCAGTCATCTGAATCACGGAATAAAATAAAAGATAAATTATATTTAAAAGGTTTATTTTAAATAATAAATATGCACAATTAAATGCAATCAAATTTTACTACAGTGTACTTAGCCTTTTACTGAAATTAATACACTTTAACATTTTCCTTAATGTGCTTAAGAGCCTGTACATCACAGATGAGTTTAATCACTACTCATTTCAAAATGAGAGATTTGAAATTGGATGAAATGAAATATTCATAGACAATTGCTTCAATCAAACCATAGATGTACTGGAAATTTTTTACTTGTTCTTTCTTTGTATTCATGTAGGTACCCTAATTCAGGCAGATTTTAAATCTAATTACTAAAAAACATCAGCTCAACACTCACAGTGGTTAAAATACAATCGCATCATATGAAAGATTCGCTTATTGCAATGGTTATATTTTAGTAGTTATTTCAACCAACAAGTTTAAATTAAAATACGAAATTTTGAATTTTCATTGTTGTTCAAAAATTCACCACCTGGGTAGGGTAACCTAATCCCCTAGTATATACAATGTATTACAGGTTAATGTACCAATATATTGTATTACGAAGGATTGGCAGCAGTTAAGTACACCCATCTTTGAATAAATACTGACCAGCTTGTATGTAGTACTGCTCGGCCTGTTTGAGTCTCCCGGCACGCTGCAAGTCTTGTGCCACACGTCTCCTGGCCGCCCCCAGCAGCTGCGGCTTGTGCGCTGCTACTAGTCGCAGCAGTGCTGCGTGTCGCCCTGCTTCCTCTTGCATCGCGATGGCCGCCTCTACCATACCCATGCCCACGTACAGATTCTCGGCTTCACGGTAGTTGCCTGCAGCAAGGAGAATAGTTCAATTTACCAAATGATTTAATGCCAAATGAGTTAATCAATATGCCAAGAAAATACAAAAAATGTAACTGAAATTTTATTATAATTTCGAGTTATTAAAATTCTGTTCTTGTTTAAAGCATCGGTGATTTCTATTCCTGAAATAATTTATCTTCAGTATTTCACAAGAATTCAGTATGTAAATAATTATTTTTAAATCCTCTAGAAGAACAACATGTGAAAGGGTTATAAGTAAATAAATTATTGAATTGTTTTTGCACATTGACAAAGCATAATCAAAAATAGCATTTGTTTATTTTTTGTTAGTAAAACTCACCTTGCTCTTTAAATCGTTCAGCTTCAGGTTGAAAAATGGCCACAGCAGCTTGTGTGCCAAGTAAGCGCCGGGCCAGAGCCAATCCCCTGGCGCCCTGCCCGCCCTCGCTCATGGCCCGGGCACCTGCCTCTGCCAGCCCCCCGGCCTCCCAGAGAGCCGAGGCTGTATCCCACTCCTGAAGCCACAACCAAAAAAATAAGATAAAATTGCAGTTTTACAAGTTTCAAATCATATACCATAGTTACTAGTATGATCACAAAATAATCATAATGACATCTGTTGTGATACCTAAAAAACACTAATATGTATCAACTTTAGTCACACCTGATTGTTTCTCTATCAAATTTTAATTCATAAAGGTTCAATTAAAATTTTCACATTAGCTTAAAAAGTTACATTATTTAAAAAAAATATGAACATTAAATTTTTACCTGAATAGATGAGAAGTGCTTGGCCAAAATTTCATAATATTCTTGCACGGAATCAACATCATCTATAACCTGAAAATCAAATAATTACATTACATAAAGACCTGGGCTCGATCATGGAGAAGAACCGAAATCTTCTTCGTAGCAAGAGCAATTTTTCTTAGCTTAGGTTAAATCTAGAACGATTAAAAATTGGGTTACATTTTGAATATATTAAAAATGAACTAAAAATCCTTATAAGTGGAAACATTTGAACTACACTACAATAGAATACTACACCCCATATAGAAGGCATAAAAAAGCCTTAGAGAGGTACCACTAACGTTGTCTGCGAAGGATACAAAATGTGAAAAAGCAGACTAATGCCAGCATACTTGCTAAGGTCGATATAACGAGTGTCGAGGCTGCCATTATTCAGCGACAACTACGCTGGACTGGCCATGTCATAAGAATTCCTAAGTCTAGACTCCCGAAGAAAATACTGTACTCTCGCCAGACCTAAGGAAAACTTTACATGGAGGTCAGAGGAAACGCTTCAAAAACTCCCTAAAAGTGAATCTCCAAAACTAACATTGATACTGAATGCTAAAAAGGCCGCAGTAGATAGACCCAGATGGAGAATAATAATAAATAAAGGCCAGCAAGACTTCGAAGCACAGCGCAGAAACAACTCCGCTGAAAAGAGAAGTAGACAAAAAGAGCGGAAGTCGGTAACGGTTCCCCTACCAACGTTTTCCCCTGCTCTAGATGCCCCACAGTATTTGGGTCCAGGATTGGACAGGAAGGACAGTCTTCCTCGGATATGATGGACAGGCTATGATGAGTGAATAGCCAGGTAAGAAATATTTTCTAGCGAATGAGCACCTGTATTATCTGCAGGGCCTTTGCCCACTGCTGGGCTCGTACAGCGGCAGCCAGTGCTCCACGTGAATCACCTGCCTCGATAAGGTGAGAGACGGCTGCGCCCCACTGCCTCCGCCCCACCAGCCATTCCCCCCAAGCCCGCTCGAGGCCCGTTACTTCTTCTGGAGCCACCTGATTATCACACTTGCTCATAAGAAATTGAAACATATAATTTATTGGGAGTACAAATAAGTTCTCCCTGTTTTCCTTATTGAAATTGTATTTTTAATGGCACCAATTTTATTTTAACAATCGAAGACTGCAATTGATGCTTTTGAGCAGAGCATTGAAAGCTAAAAGACCGCAATACGCCAACAGACATGACAAAGTTATTTTGCAGCATGACAATGCTCCACCGCATGTTGCAAGAGTTGTCAAAAATTATTTGGAAACACTATAATGGGAAATTCTACCCCACCCGTCTTATTCTCCAGACATTGCTCCTTCCGACTACCACTTATTTCGATCGATGATGACTGGATTAAATCATCGATTGAAGCATCGTTCTTCCAATACGGATATCGAAAATTGCCTGAAAGATGAGAGAAAGTAATAGCTATCGATGGACAATACTAGATTAAAATATTCTTTATCAGTTTTTTTTAAATAAAATTTCAAAGAAATAACACCAAGAAATTATTTACACCCCTAATAATATAGTACTAACATTAATTTACATTTATGAACTTTTATGTAACAAAATATTAATGACAAAGATGATGAAATAAAGAGAAAGTCGTAGATTAACAGAAAACAAAATTTAATTACATTGAACACTTGAGAGCTATTATATTTCATACTTTTATAATTATAACTATTATAATTACCACACGGGCTCTCTGTACAGCCTTGGCATAGGCATTAGCTTTGGCATAAAGTTGAACGGCTCGCTGAGATTCACCAGCATTCTCACAGAGCTCTGCAGCTTGCTCCCAGCATTCGTTCTGGGAAAATGAAGAGATTTTATATATTATTAAATGCAAAATACAAAGTCAAGATCGACAAAACATGCATCAGACCCATAATGACTTATGGAATCGAAGTAAGAGCAGAGACTGTCAGAATGAAACATCTCCTTGGAAGGGTAGAAATGAAAACATTACGACCTATCGTGGAGAGAACCCTTAGAGATAAGATACCTAATGGTGGATTCGCAGAACCTGCAATATTGATGACATAGTGAGATGGAGTAGGCAGAGAAGACGATTCTGGAGAGACTACATTGCGAAGATGTACCCAGCGAGGATTACCAAAATTGTGATGCATGAGACTCCTGATAGCCGTTAAACACCAGGATAACCACCAAAAAGATGGAAAGTTGGACGTCTTCCACACTCTCCACATCACAAGACCAAAATTGATATGCTGTCTGAACAGATTGCAAAATCTACAGAAAAAAAGAGAAGAAGAAATACGGAATGGGTTAAACCAACGGTACTCAACCTTTTTTTTCTTCGGGCCACTAACATTTTGTATTTGTAAAGTTACGCAGGCCGCAACACTATACTGGTATGACAAAAAATATCATGAAACACCCTCCCCCCCCCCCCCTTTTATTAGAAAACATTTTTAAGATTTAAAAAATTATAAACTAAAACAGAATAATAATAGTACATATCGCTTATCAGCATACTGTTCGTCAAAAATTACAATAGTGAATAAAGTAATACTTAAAAGTAAAGTTTATCCAAGCATTTATTTAAAAATTATTGATGCAAACAATGTGAGAAGCAGGAAAGCACAACCTTATACAGTTTTGTATTTTTCAGGAACTAATTTCCAAAAATCGATGTGCTCCTTTCCCTCTCATTTTTCTTCAAAAATAGCTTTCAGATTAATATTGTTCTTAAATTCGATAAATTCATCCAAAAGCTCTGCATTATCATATCCCAATGCAGCTAATAATAAATGCTCGTGATAATAAATGTTATAGGGGCGCACATAAAAGCTTGTTGGGCTGCATGTGGCCCGCGGGTCGCGGGTTGATTATCGATGGGTTAAACAAATATTTTTTGTTTTACAGACTAATGCAGCACTGCTAAAACAAGACAATTTGAAAAGAAATATACCTTCAAGAGAGCCTGAAGCACGGAATTAAGGCATTCCCGGTCAGCAAGCAAGGCCGGAGCATCCCGGAGGATACGGGCGGCACGTCCCGCCAGCCCGGCCCCCAGTACCAGGCGCAGGGCCCCACGCACGTCCCCCCGCGCCACCAGCAGAACAGCCGCCTCTGACTCAGCACCTGTCATTTATTTTAACTTATTATGTATTAATTTATTTTTAAGTTTCAATCCTAGGGATTGGTTTGCAGCATAGTGTAATATTTTTACTGGTCCTTGGGAAGAAACTTGAGCCTTTAATGTGGTAGTTACCTGTTGCTTTCCACATTCTTGTATACAACATGTTATTTGAACCCAATTACTGCATAAGCTCCAAATATATATACAAGCTCAAAATATTCAGCAGTAGCGCTAAAAGCGTACTGCTGTACGGATGTGAAACTTGGAAGTCTACCGCGGACGTTATTGGGAAACTCCAGGTGTTTATAAATAGGTGCCTTCGCTCAATACTCAAGATCTATTGGCCCAAACAGTGTCAAATGAAGACGAAATCCAGCCTGCATTGCTCAGGGCGCCCACTAAACTGGTCCGCTATGGCGGGAAAGAGGAAGCGAGGCAGACCTAGAGCCACCTGGAGAAAACCCCTGCAGGATGAAGTTAAGGCAGCAGGCCTCCCTTGGGATGATGTTAGGCATCAGGCATGCGATAGTCGGGTGGAGAAGGTTACTTGAGGCCCTATGCACCACGGAGGTGTGACAGGACAAAAAGAAAAAGAAGACTGCATCCAATTTTTTAGCTATTGATTCTCATGACATATGATAGGTAGCTAGTCTATCGCCATTTTTATTGTCACAAGAATTCTACCAAACTAACCAAAGCATGATTTTTTTTATGCTGTCATCGCTGGGAATGGAACCCGGAACCTTCGGTGTGGAAGTTACAAATGTTGCCACTTTCCCACGAAAGCCATAAACTTATGTATATTTATAATATTATAATAATAAATGTAAAATAACATCTAAAGAAACATGCGAACTTGAAACTCCATTCAAAATATTGATATAATTACCAGAAGAAATAAGATGAGTCATGTACTGCTCCCGGAGACTAGCGGCTTGCTGCAAGCCAAGACGGTCAGCCACTGCCAGAGCCTCAGGCCAGCGGTACAAGTTGGTGTACATTGTAATGGCCTTTGATGGATCTTTTAATTCTTCGATATATATTTGTTCGGCAGTTTTCAAATCATACGAAAGGATGGCTAAACGAGCTCGAACTTTCGGTGATTTCAACCCTGTTCAAAAGTTTAAATATTATAATGTTTAACAAAAGTAATGGGAGATTTTTGGTATTATATTCCATTGCAAATAAGATTGTATTCATTGAGTTCGTGTATTTAGGTAGTATGTTTACAAGAGATGGGCGAGTGGAGAGGGATATTGAAAGAAGGGTTGGGGCAGGCAACAAAGTGAATGGTTCACTTAAAGTTGTCATCGCAAACAAAAACCTATCCAAAAAAGCTAGAATGGCATTGCACAATGGTGTTATTCTACCGACCCTAATGTATGGAAGCGAATCATGGAACTGGCAAAAGAAGGATGAATATATAATAATAATAAATTGGATAATTTATAAAGCGCCATTTTTATGAATTGCTCATCTCAAGGGCGTTGCTCATCTGAAAGTAGAATAAATGCAGTACAAATGAGATCTCTTAGACGAATGTGTGGATACTCTGTGTATGATAGAGTGTCGAATGAAAATATAAGAAGTGAATGCGGTGCGAATGATGGTGTTATGGACAAAATAATGAAAGGATCATTAAGATGGTTTGGACATATGGAAAGAATGAATAAAGAAAGAATGGTAAAAAAATTATATGTTAACGATGTAAATGGAACCAGAAATAGAGGAAGACCGAGGAAAACGTGGCACGATCAAATAAATCAAATATTGAATGTCGACCATGTGAGGAGTCAGAGAAATCGACGCCTGTGCATGACACGATGTATGAATGTTGAGGAAGGAGGGAAATATGGCAGGAAAGAAAAGTGTGGCAGTCCATTATTTCTGCCTACCCTTTCGGAGAGACGGCGTGATGGTTAGTTAGTTTAGTTAGTTAGCAATTAAGATTATTAATATAGACCATGTGTAAGTGGCGGGCATAGATAGAAAAAATAGAGTAACTTAAATGTGGTCTGGTGTCCCCTTTGATTTGCTTAAACTAAATAATGTCAGTCCCTCATGGACGGGGATGGGCCTAGGAAATGAACAAGCGAAGCTGGTGAAAGGGCGCTGCTGGGCCCTATAACAGCATAGGGGTTACGCTTCTATGCTTAACAAAGTAGTGTGATGGTGACATTGAATTTAATACATCTCATAAATATGATTTAGTTATTAAAAATGAATTAAGAAGTTGAAACTTATAATCTAACTAATAAATCCACTAATTTAAATTCTGCATTAGCACAAACAGAAGTGTAAAAAATAATGTTACAACCATCTGCATTGTGTTCCTTTTCATATTCTTCGGAAAACTTCAAAGTTGTAGATAAATAAGCACTTCTAGCTTCATCTCCCAGAGCACGCCAGCATCTTACAGCCATCTGTAACATTAAAATGAAACTTAAAATACCATGTAGAAAACACGATTTCATATTCTTCTTTTCTTGTTCCTCAGAGGTTAAACAACATCATGGCTATTTTTACTTTTGATATAGCAGCTCTAAACAGGAATATTGTGCTGCAACTGAACATTCCTAAAGTTTTCAAGCCAGGATTTTCTTCTTCACTTGACACTTCATTTTTTGTTAATTTTACTTTAGATAATCAGTTGCAACACATTTTATTAATCGTTTCTCATAACATGCTCAATATATGTCAGTTTCCTGCGCTTTAAGGACATGATAAATTTTTTTACAGAAGTACTTTCACATTCGTAACTCTTTCTGTCCAAGATATTTTTAAATTCTAAAATATATCGACATTTCAAAGGCATCCAGCTTTTTAGTCATAGCTTTTGTCAAGGTCCATGTTTCTACACCATAGAACAAGACAGGTAGCATGTAACATCGAACCATTCTCATTCGCAATTTGATGGGCAGGTCATTGTTGCATAAAACCGGTTACATTTTGAAGAAGCTATTTGGGCCATCTATTTCCTTGTTCTTATATCCTAACTACAGTCCCATTCATCATCCAGGCAACAGTCTAGGTATTTTTATCGATTTCATAAAGAAATTAAAAACAACAAAACAGTCTCGATCAACCATAATTCTGTCTTAATGTTTCTATATATCATTCTGTATTGTGCCTTAAAAATTCCCTGAAATTACTCAATTCTCATAATTAGACTTCAGAAAAACTCAAAATATGTTTTATTCAACTTCCCCAATTCTTATTATAATAATGTTTAGTTTGAATGCCCTCCCCTCGCAAGGCAAAACAAATTTGTAATTAACATTTATATTTTAGTATAAATAAAACCAATTAAACAGTTGTATTTAGTATTATAATTTTATTTTTAATAAAACATTCACCTTCAAATCCCCTATTTCCATTGCCTTTGTGGCCAGCTGCTGCCAGAGTGTCAGAGCTTGAGGTATGTCTCCAAGACTATTCAAGTAACCCTCACAACCCGAAAAATCACCCGACCTTAAGGCTGTACAGAACTTGAGTCTGGCATGATCGAGAGCTATGTGTGACACAGCCCCTCCTTGTAGTATCACTCGAGGAATGTCATTAAACATTTCCACACGGACAGCTGCCCCCCCACCACACTCCATCAACTCTACTAAGCCCACATCATCTATACTGTACCTGCAATATTATATTTCAAACATCGTTATAAACATAATCAACCATTATATTATAAACATAATCAACCATGAGAAATCAACTCTTGAAAAATTATACAATATTCTTGTTATTATTATAAGATTGTGCACACATAGTAGGTATGTATGTAACTGCTATTTTAAAGAGTGTATGTTTAAGTGATCCCCATAAATTTCATCGCCAGTTTGAGTAAAATGAAAATTTTATAACATTCAGAATTAACTTGTCATAAACCGCTGAGTATGACCAGAGAGTATGGGGAACAACCAAAAGGATAAATATAACAATGTTATATAGAGCTCTTATTTCTATGGAGCATTCCATCTCCTTGACACCAAAGAAACCTGTGCACTCAAAAATTTGAACTGAAATGTTGTTTTAATTTCAATTAAAAAAAAATTATTAGTACTTATGTATAAATGAATTATTTGAATTTGGATAAAAGAAAACTATAACATACCACACTGCTAAATGTGTAGAGGTTTGAGCAACAACAGCATCACTTCCTTCCACCCACTGAACAAAACTCACACCGCTCAAGATTACTTCCTAAAAATAAAGTTTTTAATCAATTGACTATATCCGGATGTTTAAAGTAATTTATTAGGCAAGTATGTATGTACAACATTAGGTGTAAAAGTAAATAATTCACTCATAATACTTGCCATTCGGCCTGTGGAAACATCTAACATTAGCAGTCTCCGCCTTCTATCCCTCAGTAGTAAGACATGAGCTGATTCACTTAACTCCAACCAATCTACGCGAGCTTCAAGACGGGCTTGGGCTATTTGAGAACCTGCAATAAATAAATAGCAATTCTACAGTAAATATAATTCACTATAATACTAAATGAATAAGACTTTTGAGTGCAAGTATTTGAAAGTATTGGTGAGTATATTAATAACCACCTGTAATAAGGTCAACGACGCAAACACTCTTTTGGTCTAATAGGTAGGCAAGTTTTTTATTATCTCCAATCCCTTTCATATCCCCTTCATTGATCCTGACACTAATTAGGTGAGGATTTACAAAGTCAGTCCGTACCTAAAACATTAATCCACTTAACTTAATGAAAGCATACTTAGGCAATTGCAATATCAATAGAAATAAATAATTGACACTCAGTAATATGATATATTGTTAAAACCATACCGAGGAGAGTATAGAGTTGATGCCATACTCTATAAGGGTAAGTTCCCCAGCGCGGTGGACGAGACACACGGGAGCATGTTGAAAGAAAAATTTCTCTCCTGAACCAGACCATGATACCTTAAAATAAAAATCAATTGAATTTCAAACTTATTTCATGATTATACACGTAATAGGTTATATAATGTAATGTTGTATATTCGTCTTTACTTGTGAATCCATATTTTAATATAATGGAAAAAAAAAGTAATATGTCACATTATTTATTTAAATAAGCATGTTTCGGACAAAGAATAATCTTCTTCGGTGTAAAATGAATATATAATGTGAATGAAGACATCTGTTTTCTAGAACTTCTATTATATTTTATGGGAATGACATGTTTCTCCTTGCTAAGGTTTTATCATATGTCTAGAAAACAGACGTTTTCATTCATATTAAATATTTAATATGGAGTTACACATCATTGTTGAAGAAACAATTAATAAGCAAAAAAATAATACTGAAATGTATTTATTTTTAAATCAAAATCCATACAATAGATGAATGATCTTTATTTAGAGAAATATTTTCAAAACTGGTTATAATACTTGTATAGTCACCTCACTACTAAGTGATCTAGCTAAATCACATACAATAAGAGAACTTTCAGTCCTGCATACTGCGTACCAATCATCTCCTAAAAAGAAACGGATAAAAAGTTATTAAAGTAAATTCGAAGGCTGAAATTATTTTAGATACAAGTGCGTTCCAACTTGCCCAGTATTTTGATGGTGTGTATATCCCGACCCAGGGTGGATTGCACAGTGAACTGGGGCACGTCCTCAGCCAGTCGGTGCAGTGTGACCTGACCCTGGCCTCTGCGAATGGCTTCCACCACGCCCCGGTATACCCAACGCCTGAAATATGCACAAAACATATACCGGCGTACACAATAGTTCGCCATATCCTTTCTGAACATATTATAGAACAGAAAAATCATTAACCAACAACAACAACAACAATAACAAACCATCACACCATTTCTCCAAAGGGGTAGTATTTTTTTAGCCATTTCTCCAAAGTAGGCAGAGAAAATGGACCGCCACACTACTCGATCCTGACACACGTCTCTAGCTTCCTTCACATTCATATTCCGACTTCTAACATAGCTGACCTTTAAAATGTTTTAAATCTAGTCAGGCCAAGTTTTTCTTCCATATATCAGCATTTGAAATTCTGTCATACATCGTTTTGCCGCACATACGTATTAAGAATCTCATCTCTACCGCATATATTCTGCTCTCATCCTTCTTCTGCCAATTCGTTGCTTCACTTTCTGATAAATAAATGTATACTTATTAATATTTGAATTATTACTTGAGCATTGCTTCATAAATAAGAGTTGCTCCTGTGAATCCGGAGACAGCAAGTTTAGCTCCATCTCGGCTCCAGGCCACAGCTCGCACGGCATACAACCCGGGAATACTCAACGTCTTTCCCGCTATCCACCTTCCCTTGTCTCCTGACCACTGCACCACGTGACAGCTGTCGAAGCTACCGACTACTGCGGCCTACAGTCAAAGTCATGAAAATTAATCCACAATTGCTATTAAGATAATGCCTTAGCAAAGCAAAACATGTCACTCCCATAAAATAGATTAAAACTTCTAGAAAACAGATTGTAATGCACAAAATATTTACCATTATAAAACAAAACAATATTTGGTAAATCATATTTTTTTTACAACGAACATATTAAATAATAAAGATATTTTCGTAAGAAGCACTTAATTTGGGGTGTCGCGTTATTAAAAATAATTTAAAAATTTTTTTTACTAGTTTTCACACCACTTTATTTTTGTCAAAACCAACTGGTTTCCAGCTGGCTTGACGAAGCTCCGGCGGGAGCGAAACCGGTTAGTTTTGTCAAAAAGAAAGTGGTGTGAAAACTAGTAAAAATGTTTTAAAATTATTTTTAATAAAGATGTTGCCACAATTAGATTAGGCATTACCTGACCACTGGTGCTAGTACAAGCCACAGTGAATTCTTGTTGAGCCGAATCACGAGAGTAGTTAAATGAGCATAGTGGTCTTCCTGATGTATCATAAATCACTATCCGTCGATCACATCCTGCTGCCAAAACCTAGTAAAAAATATACATATAATATTATGTCAAACTACAGATTATTTGATGTATAATTAAGACGGGTGGCTGTCATTTGAAGCTTCTCACAAAAAAATTAAATTTCTGCATTTTGGCAATCCTTTAAGATTAAAAACAGCTCCATATACAAGTATATGCATCATCATGTGTGGTTTATTGTTTTTTATTGGTGCACACTCTCATACTCAAATTGTACATCGCTCTGCACGCCTTCCCATCAGCCAGCCAATTAAAATGACTACCTCCGGTGCCGCCGCCACAGTTCCTGACCATCGTAATCGCTCGCTCTCTATTTTACCGTTGCTTCCATCTTCCTGACCCGCTGCCATCTCCAAGTCTGCTGGCGTTCCTCAGAAGCCTCCATCCCTTGCTTCTCCTGCCGCCGTTGACGCCGCCTCCTCCTGCGCCGCAGCCTCTCCATGTCCTGCCGCCTCCTTCTGCCCCGCCGCCGCCATCGCTGCCGACCTGCTGTTTACTCCAACGCTTCAAGCCTAAACCTTTCCTTTCCACCATCCTTATCCCATCCTGTATCTCAATCCCATTGCCATATCGGTCCCCACCCAAGGCCACCGGCCCACGCCCAAGGTCACTCTTGTCTCACTTGGTTCCATATCCAGGACCAACCGGCCCCCACCCAAGGCCACTCCCTGTAACCGTCCCTCGGTCTCCACCCAAGACCTTGGCCCCTTTCCAAGGCCACTCCCTGTCACCGTCCCACGGTCTCCACCCAAGACCTCGGCCCCTTTCCAAGGTCATCCCCAACTCCTCCACACTCCTCCCTACCCGGGTAGTCAGGTCCAAATGTCGGACACAACCCACTATATCCTCCAAGTAACCATCCCCTCACCATCCAACAATATCCAACTTAATCTCCAAGAAAGAAATTTCCAACACGTGGGGAGCAATAGCCTTCGGGCTGGTACTCCCGAAAAGACAATATCCAAGAATGTATAATTAAATTTAACAAAATATTTAATGCTGTGAGAGTGTTCCATTTGTTGAAAATTTAAATTATTTATTTTTTAAGAACAATGTTTCAAAGGTTCATCTTAATTTTCAAGTATAAACTAAACATGTTAAAATAACAATAAAAAAGTCTTGCAGAGTAGTGACACTTGAAATAAATTCTTACGGCGTTTTCCAAAGCACACAATGCAGAAGGGGGTACTGGATGTCTAGCCAGGAGCCTTCCCCCAGGGGCCAGCAGGGCCCCATCCACGTGTCCCGACACCAAGAAACTGCCCCCAAATCCGGAAAGCGATATGCAGGCAGCAGCTCCGGCCCAAGCACCACTGCCCTTATTGGTCTTGCAATCTAATGTTCTGAATAATACGCCATGTTAATTGGACTACATTAAATATTTACTTTAAATTATAAAAGATCCTGAATACAATATAAGAATAGGTAAGTACCTACTAAAATGGGCACTTCAAAAAACCATAATTTGATAGATCTAAAGGTCTTATAAAAAAACTGTAATATTTGAATTATAATGAATGAATATGTACCTTATTTTACCATCCATCAGGCCAGTAAGAAGTGAAGTGGAAGATGTCCAGTAGAGGCAAGTACAGGGAGCAGAAAGGGGGAACTTGTTACAGATAACCTTTTTAGACTCCCAGCCCTCCCCCACGCGATATACAAACACCATGTTGTCACTTTGTCCCACTGCCAACATGTCTGACTGGCTGTTGAACTCTATGCCTGCAGTTGACAATATGGTGATATTAGGAGATATATCCGGATCGTCCATGTCAACATGTGCAAAATCGAAAAAAACATTATGTGTTATTATTATATAATAAAACTTTTAGAAAACAGACTTTTCATCCAGATTATTTATTTAATGTTGATCATTGTTCAAGAAACAATAAATTGTTTATGATGAACGCGGGATTCGTATGCTGCCCGAAAGATGGGAGAAAGTAGTGGCCAGCGATGGACAATACTTTGAATCATAAATGTATAACCAGTTTTTTACGATAAAGCCTCGAATTTTGGAAAAAAAACGGCGGAAGCAAAGTTATACACCTAATACATTATGTGCTAAATTAAAAAAACGGTGGATTCGTGGAACATAAATTAAATAGACAATATGTGCACCATCTAAAAAG
The DNA here is from genome assembly GCA_022606425.2 of Lepidostoma basale. NCBI lineage: Eukaryota > Metazoa > Arthropoda > Insecta > Trichoptera > Lepidostomatidae > Lepidostoma > Lepidostoma basale. The sequence goes on along the minus strand of JAHDVF020000333.1, from coordinate 1,815,980 downwards.
AACATTTTGTGTTAAATTATTTTTATTTTGTTATTTTATTTTATATCATTGTATTTTAAATTATTTGTTTTAGATTTATTTTGTGGGTGTTGGATGATCGAAGAGTGCGCGGGAGATGCCTATTGGTGGCGATGAGGTTCGCAACCCATCACACCACGTCTCCCGCGGAGCGAAAAGAGAAGGATGGAGTGCCGCATCAGTAAAAGTGTGACAGTCCATTATTTCTGCCTACCCTTTCGGGGACACGGCGTGATAGTTAGTTAGTTAGTTAGGAGATATATGCCTTAAAATACTATTAAATATTAAATGTTAAATGAACTTTTTGATCGGTGTTTATATAATTCTTCATATAAAGCACTCACTTTGTGGTTAGACATTTTAAATAATTATATAAATAAAACAACTTTGTTTTTAACCACGGTAGGGTTATTATATTGATGCCAACTAGTTTCGCTTGGACCCAAGCTTCATCAGGGCAGTATAACAACAGTTGTTATACTGCCCTGATGAAGCTTGGGTCCAAGCGAAACTAGTTGGCATCAATATAATAACCCTACCGTGGTTAAAAACAAAGTTGTGTTACTTGAATTAAAAAATAACCCATTATAAACAATAGACAAAATAATATAGAATATAGTTTTATGCATAATGTTTTGTGAATTTACCCCAAAAAAATCGATAGTTACAAAATAAAAGCCTCATCAATCTATGAAGAAACTTAAACTGTTTTATACTACCACCTACATAGTTCATGCAAGCATAGAAACTTTTAAAATTATATTTAAAAGGTGATTGACTTCTGATAGATGTCACCATAGTCAAAAACCTTGAGATTAAATAAAAATATAAACATTTAAATGAATTTCAATTACATGTTATCACGTAAGACTTTTTTCCTGCGCTGGGTTCAGATGGCTTAGTATTGAATTTATCTCTCTTAGTTCCAGCTTGGTCAAACAGCAAGATGGTGCGGTCGCATGTCGCTACAGCTAACTTCTTATTGCTGGGGGCCCAAGCCAAGGCTGCCACAGGGCTCTCTCCATTCTTCATTAACAGAAATTATTATAAATAAATATTAGTAAAAAGATGAACAATGTTAAACGAATTTCTAAATCAGGAAATCATGAGATTTTTTAAAAATATCCCATAATAGCTTTGTGGTTGTAGGTGGTTCTAAGTGTGTTAAAGAATCAAATCAAATCAAATCAGTTTATTAACTCAAAAGACATTACAAACAGGAAAATGTTTAAGGCATATATTGAGTACAGGTAAAATATTATAAAAATACAACAAAGTACCAGGAATGCATTAGAGATGGTTCGACATTAGGAAGACAACATACTTTCTAAAGTCAAGAGTATTTGTCCCCTGAACGTATCTTCACTAATATAAAAGACGTCGATCTCCGAGGAGACCGCGTTCAGCAGACTAATTGCTCTTCCCACCGGTGTCACCAGAGGCAGATTGGTTCTGGTGGCCGGTTGGTAAAACAATCTGTGCTGTCGCTGTCGGAGAAATCTATCAGCGACAAAAAGACCAACACCCTCTAGCACGGCCGAGTTCTCGAAATATCCCCTGATTAATTTAAAGAAATGGGTTATGAGATGCCCAACTCTTCGAAGCTGTAAAGAATTGGTTCCGAGCATTCCTAAAAGAAATGCCGTGGGATAGAGCCACGGATAACTACCATACTCCCTCATGTAGAGATACCTCAGAAATTTTTTCTGAACTCTCTCCAGCATAACAGAATATCTCGCCTCGTGAGGACTCCATATCACAGAACCACTTTCGAGTCTGCTCCGAACCAACGCGTTGTATAGGACTCTGAGCACATTGGGATTTCTGAAAACTCTTCCGGTCCGAACGATGAAGCCCAACATCTTCAGTGCAATGTCACAAATCCTCTCGATATGTGCACGAAAAGTCAGCCTACTCTCATAAATGATCCCAAGATCCTTCATCAAGAATGTCGCAGGTTGCGTCATAATAATTTATTATTATATTATATCGCACTCATGAACTGGACGCAACCACAAATTTGTGAACCAGATGTGATCCACCCGACGTAATGGGGATCCCAGTTAATTAGCGACTCAGTTAAAAAGATGTGGATGGAGTGATGCCGTTTGATTCTGACACTGTGTCAGGACTTATCATGCTACGTCATGCAATCACGCCGAAATCATCACATTGGAGTCATCAATTTGTGGTTGCGGGTGGTTTGTAAGTGTGTTAAAAAAATAATTATGACGTAACTGTGACTTTATTTAACACACTCACGAACCACCTGCAACCACAGCTTTAAAAATTAGATAGATTTGCTAAACAAAAACAACTGAACAGTTTGTTTTTGTAGGTACAGATTACTTAATTCAAGATTTGTTCATAAAAGGAATGTTACCTTTTTTCAGTTTTGCTATATTTTAAAAAACATTTATACCAACCTGTGACTCAATTATGGTTTGTAGATATTTCAACTGCATTTTATTCGAATTTCAATTGAATATTTTCCATTTATTTAATGATGATACTTAACTGGAAATGTAATATGCTTTATTTGACATTTAGGAATGTATTGTGTTACCTTTTGGTTTCCATGGCAACCTTTATAGACATGTGTATTTTTCTAGACACAAATATTATTTTATGAACTAGAAGTGTTTTTGACATAAGTACTTCACAAAAAGGAGGAAACTACATCATATTCTAGCACCAATTTACCGAAATAAATGCTGAATCTAAAAAAAACTTATTGGTTGGTGATGGTTTGATTAAAAATGCATATTTTTATTAAATTCCATTTTATTTTATTTATTAAACCTTGTTCACAGGAGATGTGATATATAAATGATTTTATATATTGTTCCAAATTTGCATATTTATACACTATATAATTAACAAAACTTTTTAAATGGAATAATATAAACAAAAACCTTGAAAGGAAACATTTATCTAAAAATGAACAAAAAAATTTATAACACAAAAAATATGTAAAGAAGTAAAATAAATATTGATTAAAAAAACATTCTTAGAAATTGTGATATTAAATTAAATTAATAGTACAAAATCAACAAAAATACGTATTTTTTAATAATCAGAGTATTATAAGAGATAATTAGTGTTGTTCATAAAATGAGAATATTTTAAAAAGTAACTAACCATCACACTGTCTCTCCAAGGGGATAGCCAGAGAGAATGAATTGGCACACATCAAAAACTCGACTACACACTTCGCCTGCCCCTTGGAAAACTATATATTTGTGAAGACTTGTACTCAAGTGCTGTTGGCACACGCGCGTATCCCTAACGGTTTGTACATTTTAGGTACATTACTTTTTCTCAAGCGCGTACCCAATACAGGATAGCAGAGAATGGTACAAAGTGTGGGTATATAGTACGCTCATATGCATTAAGGCGGTTAATGACCCTTTCATTATTTTGTTCATAACATTTTCATTCGCACCGCATTCACTTCTTATATTTGCATTTGACACTATCATAAACAGCTTTTTTAGATAGAGTTTCGTTTGGAATGACAACTTTAAGTGCACCATTCAGTTTGTTGCCTGCCCCAACCCTTCTTTCAATATCCCTCTCCACTCGCTTATCCTTTGTTAACATACTTCTTAAATATACAAATTCATCCACTTGTTCCAGATATTCACCATTCACGCTGATGTTGTAGACTGTCGCGCTTTCATCTTTTTCGAAAATCATTACTTTGGACTTATTTACATACATTATCAGATCGTATTGCATGCATACCTCATACATACTAGAAATCAGGACTTTTAGTTTATGCTCGCTGTGAGAATATTTCATGAATGTATTAATGCCATATTCACTAGGTGTCGTATTGTTGGTCGACCATGAGGGCAATTCTGAAATAAAAATAAATGCATATTGTTTAAGATATTAATGAAATTTTATTTAATATTTTCACTATACATTTAAATTCACTAAAGCAGAATCGAACATCCAAAATGTTTGACTTAAAATCTAGTTCTCATTTCAGTTTACTAAAGGATTTTGAAAAGCATCACTTTTATTCAATTACAATGGACTGCTTTCAGTAAACTGACTTTTATTCTCAAGTCTAAACGATTCACCAACCACTTAAAGAAAAAGATTTTTTTTTTTCAAATCAAATCAGTTTTTTTACTTTACTGACATTACAAACAGCAAAATATTTAAGGCAAATTTGACATATGCATTCTCCCAGTACTGATATATGGGTTTGAAACAATCACGTTCCCAAAAATAATAGAACATAAACTCCGAGTGACCCAGCGGGCAATGGAGAAGAGGATGTTGAACATCAGTCTGCGAGACACAAACCAAATTAATGTATCAGGAGTAACAGATGTCGTCGCAAGTGTGGCGAAGCTTAAATGGTCATTTGCGAGACATGTTGCCAGATTGGCACCCATTGTCCATAGATGGACCAAAAGGGTGGTAGAGTGGAGACCCCGCGAAGACAAACAAAACAGAGGGAGACCCCCCACATTGTCCGATGACATTAGAAGAATTGCTGGCGATTGGATGTAAAAGGTAAAAGACAGGGATACGTGGAGAAGTATGGGGGGGGGCGTATGTCCACAGTGGACGACAACGGCTGTCTAAGTAAGTAAGTATCAGAGAAACGACTAAGGATGCATATGTGGCATGTAAAATTGCTTTGTTGAAGTGGAAATGGGCTGGCCATACAGAAGAAGCAGAGAAACGGATACAAAAGCAGATCAAAACCAAGATGGTCTGATGACATCAAAAAAGTATCAGGAGGTCAATGGCACAGAGTGGCAAGGGATAAAAAATCATGAAGTTGGAATGGGAGGCCTATGTCCAACACTGGACAATAATGATGATTAATTAATTTTAAAAAGTCATCTTACCCACGGTTGGTCAATGGTGCCCATATGATCAACAAGTCTCCTCATATCAGATTTACTTAGTGCAGTTCCAATCATTACAGATTTTCGACAAGCACGGCTTGCAAACATGGCTCGTACCCTGCTTGGTCTACAGACTGTATCATTTGGAGCTTCCTAAGAACGAGAGAAGAAAATAATTAATTGAAACTATTATTAAAAAAACTGTATATACATATATTCAACAAGTAAGTACATACTCTCAACATGAATAACAATTCCTCAATGTCTTCTTTCCCAAACACACAACCTTTGGAGGTGGGTAGGGTTAGAAGTTTTACCCTTTTAGTTGGTAAGGCATCCTCATTTATTTCAAAAGTAAAACCATTTTTTCTGCAAATTTCTAAATTATCCATTAGTACCCGTTCATTCACACCTGTTAATTCCAAGGACAGTGGTCTGAAAAATTTAATCATCCCATTAATTGATTGTATCATAGAAGTGTTTTATAAAGTTCGTGTTAAAGATAGTGTTTTATAAAGTTCAAATGTTAAATCAACTCACACAACCAATTTCTGATTGGAAAGAACTGTTGTCTGTTGTAACGTTTCAAAATTATATTTCTCATCGGTGGCGTGTTGATCTATGATAAACAAGTCATCGTCGAACTGCGCAATAATAAATCCCAGGTTAAATTGTCCAACAATCTTCATTTGATGGAACATGTCTTTGGATATTTCTTTTCTAAGTTCTTCTTCACACTTTTTGTTGAACACTGGATTTATTTCTGATCTGAATTTTACTCTTTCTATATTATCTTGACATTTAGATTCTTTAATAGAACTATTTTCAGCAACAAGACACTTTATTTGATCTAGTGATGTATTTATTTTAATGGTTTTACGGACAAATTCAAATTTCTTAAAATTGCTATCTACGACTGTATTTACGGAATTAGATTTTTCAGAACATGCTTTTTTCCTTGGTGAATTTGTTCTGCTTGATTTTCTCATTGGTTGATCAAAAACGACCTCACTTATATCGACAACTTGTGATAAGGGAACATTATCAGAAAATCCTAAGAGTACAGTTTCTTTAATATCCACAGTCTCTATAGATTTATTTTCTGCAGAATCATTGATAATTTCCTCTTTCATTGAATCGTTCACGTCCGCATTATCTACAGGGTCTTGTTCTCGATCAGAGATTTTATCCTTAGGTACTAATATATCAAAATCAACTGTTGGTGTTTCAGGTGAAAGTGTTCGAACCACTTTACACGTTGTCACATAACTGTCCAGAGAACAATTAGATTTACGCTTTGAATCTGAGGATTTCATTTTATTTTTTGATGTACTCAGCTCCTGTCTTGATGTAGATGGTTCACTTTGAGAACATTTGCTAGCAAATTGGTTTAAAAATGATGAAAAAATTCTTGGAGTTTTTTCAATCTCAGAAATGTTGGTACTTGTATCAGGTTTTGAAAAAGAGGATTTCTCATTCTGAGTGTTTTCTAATTTTAAGGTAGATGGAATATTTTGATATATTTTTATTAGAGAACACTTTATAACTTCAATCAAATGTTTTTCCCTATCAAGAAACAACTTTCTTTTATCTGGAGTCACATTGACGTCAACAGCCGATCTCTTCATTTTGAGATTTAAATAAACAAATGGAGATTGGTGAGGATTATAAGATCTATACACCTCATTCACTAGTTTCATAATTTTATTAGGTTCGCAGGGTCTCGAGTTCACAAAAAAAAACTGCCTCTCTGTTGTGGACCGGCCACTTCCGTGAGCGCAGGAGGATACATGGCCCACAAAATCAAAAGGTTTTTTTATTTCAAAGTGTTTCTGACTGCCGTCAGATTGGCTCACTTGACTACAACTGAGCACTGTGCTTAAGGTGTTGCTAGAGCTTCCACTGGCTACACGGGGTGCATCATTGGACGATTCGTCTGACAGTTCTAACTCGTGTTCAGATTTGATATCGGGCACATCAATGTTTTCCGTCGATAAAGGAATATCCTCAACTTGAGAATTTTCTAAATTTTTGAAAAAATTTTCTTTGATATTTGAATTGTAGCTCTCAGGATAACATGGTTTTAATTCTAAAAGAGATTGCAACTGTTTGACTCCGAATACACATGCTATATTGTCTCTCAGAGAGCCCCCTTGAGTGGCAACCACAATCGACTTGTTTCCTTTACTCGTTTGATTTGTACAGATAATTCTGAAAAAATTGGTAAAATAAGCTTTAAATTTTATAAATATAAACAAGGTGATCACATACATTATAACATTTAATGCATTGTGAGAGATGTATCTATTCAACCATAGATTACTTTTCACCAATCGCAAACTAGTTTCCATATTGACTGTATATCCTTTCCTTATATCTTGGGATAAATAATTAAAGTGTATTACTTTTGTTTTTACAACAAAAAACCATCAAGCCGTTTCTCCGAAAGGGTAAGCAGAGAGAATGCACCGCCACACTGCTCTATCCTGACACACCTCTCTAGATTCCTCCACATTCATACAGTGAGTCATACACGCACATCGATTCTTTCGACTTCTAGCATGGCCAACCTTTAAAATCTGATTGACTTAGTCATGTCATGTTTTCCTCGGTCTTCCTTGATACCCTACTCTATTCACATAGTTAACATACACTTTCTTAACCATTATTTCTTCATACCATGATGAAAACACAGTCAGTATCAAAACAAATTAATGATTGAAAAGTAATCTGAGAAGAAATAATCCAGAATGCATTCAATGTTAATTTTTCCACATTTATAAGAAAATAATACATTGTTTCAGAATATAATTATAATTATTTACTTGACACCCTCAGATACGAGGCAGTACGCGTACAGTAGCTGTGTCATCTTATTAAACTCCCTCTTAATATTTCTATGAAACTCCTTCTGCCTTACGGGGAGTGTGCTGAATATATCAGTAAGACTAACAGTAGTGCCGACCAGGCGTGCACATGGAGTAGCGCTGATTATCTCTCCCTTGTGATCATACAGAATCTTTGTTCCTAAAACATATTTATTAAATTTTAACATGCAGTACAGGTTATTTCAATTGACGTGTAAAAGCTCATGTAAAGATATGATTTAGAAAACAATAGAAATTTTCCTATTCAACTTTTATTCAAAATAAATTCCATATTTTGATATTGAAAGGGTGGAATGAAAATAACATAAAAACAGACAAAATAACTAATTCCATCTTGGAAAAAATCATTGAATACTGAAACAGTCATTTCGTAATGTCTTATGAATCCCGTGCAGTGCAGGTGGCTTCATTTACAGTCCAAAAAAATTGGACTTGAACCGCGCCAAACTATATTTGCAGCCCGTATTTGATTGTATATTATTTACTTTACTACTAAATTGTATGTAATATTATGATGAAATCGGATTATCCGTCTGAATTGTTAATGAAACCAGCCGCAGTTCAAATCCATTTTCTTAACTGCAAATAAAGCCACACAATGGGAGTTTAATATTAAAATTGTTAGAAAAAAATATACGTGTATATATTTGGTTTCCTAATTCAAGTAATAACAAACCGGATTCTGCAGAGGAATGCCTCGTAACCACTGTAAGAGATGACAGGGCGCACAGGGAGCTAAGAGCCTCACCTCTAAAACCAAATGTTGATACGCCCAATAAATCAGAAAACTCGCGTAACTTTGAGGTATGATATTTCAAAGCTGAAAAAAAAATTTGCACATGCAAAATTTTTATTAATTTGTTTATCCTGCTGTTTTAAATAAGATCATAATAATGAATAAAAAATAAATCAAGACAATAATATATTTTTTAAAACACAATTACAACAATATAAAATTGCATACATTCAGCCAGTGAGATGTATTATAATAAAATATGATAAAAACTGGATCACAAAATATGTCGAATAATGTAAATACAAATTACAGGCATTATTTACGTTATAATAAAAAAAAATTGGAAGATCGAAAAAAACTAATTCAAATTTAAATGACAATAGAAAATATAGTTAAAATATTAAAATCCTTTACTTAGGCCAGAGAAATTATCCTCTACAACTCCAGAACCATTATCGATAACTTCAACAAGTTCTTGTCCATAATCTTTAAGTCTAATTTCTATAACCGAAGCTCCAGCATCTAAAGAATTTTCCACTAGTTCCTTCACTGCTACCGCAAGATTGAGAACTACCTATAAACAAACAAAAAATAATAATTCGATCGGCCGTATTTTGAGAAACTTATTTACAATTTAACTTTTCTATTTCCTACCTGACCAGAACAAATTTTATGAACTGTATCTTTATTAATAGGATTTATTTTTGCTGCCTTTTCTTTTGTACCATTGGCATCTGATGATTCAAAACTATCAATTAAATCCATTTTATCCATTAATTCATTATAAACGTATAATTTTTTTTTTTATATAAAATCAAAACTGACACGAAACTTCGCGCGAAATTTTGACAGAACTAGTCAGAAAAAATACATAAATAAAAATGTACACACACAGATCAAGTTTGTCGTCGCGTCAAGATTTGATTTTTTAAAAGATGATTCAGTAAATAATAAATAAAACATTTCTGGCATAATTTAGTTTCCTCGAATATACTTTTATTTATACTCACATTTCTCAGTAGTTTAAAATTATATTAAAGTCCATACGGAACTAAGTCTATTTTGCTGTAAGTATATTTGATTGTTAAATATTTATTTATTATATTTAAATTTACACCAAATGGGCACACCTCCCAAGAATTTTTTAAAAAGATCAATATTAATCAGCATGAACATTAATATGAAACAAGAAAAAAACACAAAATAAGGCTCCCTTTCAGAAAAAGTCCAAATCTCTGAATTCCCTTATAATGAAGTATTCCGGAGGGAGTCAGAAGTGAGTAGAACATAAACAAATTTAGAAAAGAATTAAGCGCATATGTATTTAACCTTATATTGATGTTTGTGTAGATGTAAATTATTTCAATTTTACGATTTTTTTTATTAGAACGTGTGATTATATACATGTACTATTTCAAGTAAATAAAAAATATATATGAAAAATCGTAAGTAATTTAGAAGAGCTATATTACAGTATAACAGTATATTATTGTGTTTTAAGCATCGATTATACTGTTTTATTTATTCATTATTATTAATATGGACCTTTTTATTTCGTTTTTAGCTCGGCAAGAAAAATCGAATAGTCGATGAGCTAAAAAAAAACATAGGTCGCCAACGATTTCGATTATCCAATTTTGCAACTTTTCAGAGAATTCAGCGGCGACCTATTTTTTAGCTCCTTTCAGGAATTCGTTTTTATGAACGACTCAAAATGATGAAAAAGTGTCGGCTCACTTTGCTGATCGGAACCGTTCAGCTCAGATCCCTTAAGTAATTCATTTTGCCAACCCGCTATGACACTGATGTCAATGTCAGTGGCCACACTGTCCGGGGCTAAAAAAATCTATTAGTCGAAGAAATTTTCAAAAACATTTAATTAACGTTTAATACTGCATTTTTTCCATAAACTTATATATTTTTTTAGAAAAAATACACCATTATCTACTGTCTAGCTTTTATCTTACTAATAATATTGTAGCTAAGCTATAAAAAACGTCTTTTTATTTTGATTCCTAATAATCTTTCAACGTTCATCCATACAACTTAAAATTTATATAAATCATTGTTACATCTTTTCTTTTAGAAAAGGCGTGGAAAGCTAATTTGTAATCACCACATTAAAAACATACAGATTTATATGACATTATCAATATGTTGATATAGCCATGTTTTATGGCATACTCGGTGAAATTGCACTAAACAATTTTTACGTGGCAGAAAATACATTTTCTCTCTGGAGGCTTGTTTAATCTTAGTTAAGTTTAATTTTAATTAGTGTTAAAACAATGAAAAACAATAATAGAGTAAATGACAATTTTGTGAGTGGCAACACTTTGGGGGCGTGATCTAACCCCCACCCTGCGGGCCTTTGAATGAGAGAGTTCCGAAGAGCGAGGTAGCTCTCTTACACACCGGACTCCGGTGGAGGTAATATCTCCCTGGCTCGGCAGGTGGCCGAACGCCGGGGAGATAATCTGAACGAGAAGATCGCGACATACGCGCCGCATGGCGCCAGCCACCAAGGGCCAGCTCATCACCTTTGGGGCCTGATGCTGGCCACCGCTGTCCGATCCGTGCCCTCCGCGGCCCATGATCCGCGTGATGATTCTGTGCCGTGCAGCCTCCGGTAGTCCTCGTACTGGCCCCCCGTCGGTTCTCGCCGCAGATAACTGCCTTGGTTAGTGTTAATTCATTGACTTCATTAGTTTTAATTCGTTGGCCAACGAATAGCATGTAAGTCCTCTTTAGTAATCTTTCTTTTTCTTTTGTGTGTATTTCGTTAATAAATGTAATTTTAAATAGAAAATATTGGTTTCAATCTCAAATCATAATACATCCCGGAGCATATCTCAAATAACATAATATTAACATTGGCGAATAACATAGGCAAACGTTGGGAAATGTTTGAGATCCGGAGTGAATTTCGATCAAATTTATCTTTCACCCCCATGACAACAACTAGCTCTTAACAATGTCAAGTATATTTTATCCCTTAATACTTAAATTGATGGCAATCAATTTAAGTATTTATAATTTTAGGGGTAAAATCAATTGAGATAATAAATCATCGGTAGGTACTTATTATATGCCAAATTAATTTGGCCAACATATTTACCCATTTTATTTTGTTAAGTTGTCATATTGTTTTAACCAAACATCAAGCTTGCCGCATATAAATGTCTCGATTGTTGTATAGTTGTGCTTTATTGTGAAAATTTGTTTTTTTTACAAGTGTCTTATTTCTAGTACGTAATAGATATTATTTATTACAATAATACTATGACAGTATTTTTTAATGGGTAAGGATAACAATTTGTTCACACAGATGAGGATAATTGACACTAAAATGGAAACTGGTAACACGGACGCTGTGAATCTGGGAGTAGGAGAAGTAGATGCAGAAATTGGTGAAGAATTAAAACAATTGGAAGAAGTTAAAGATTATGATACGCGGAGTGAAGTATCAAGTTCTACTTCTAGCGAATCCAGCGGTCCCAGCATTAGTACAGTGAGCTCCAAGTCGTCCACTGACCGCAAAGAGCGGCGGACCCGCCACAAAAGAGACCGCACCAGGGACAAAAAGAGCCCATCCCCGGTGCTAAAGAGAACACGATCCAACGATAAAGCTAAGAATTATGACTACGTTACCAAGCTTAATTATCTCTTTAGAGACACCAGATTTTTTGTAATCAAATCCAACAATGCCGAGAATGTCATCCTCTCTAAAGCTAAGGGCGTGTGGTCCACCCTGCCTCAAAATGAAGCAAATTTAAACCAGGCATATCGAGAGTCGCGGAATGTTATATTGATATTCTCTGTGAAGGAGAGCGGCAAGTTTGCCGGATTCGCACGTCTTCATGGAGAATCACGTCGAGATGTTCCTTCTATCTCCTGGGTCCTGCCCCCTGGACTCTCCGCCAAGGCCCTCGGAGGCGTTTTCAAGGTAGACTGGATATGTCGGAAGGAGTTGCCCTTTACCAATACTCTTCACCTCTATAATCCTTGGAATGACGGCAAACCTGTAAAAATTGGGAGAGATGGTCAAGAAATAGAGCCCAAAGTGGCGGAAGAACTCTGTCGTCTATTTCCCGAAGATGAAGCCATTGAAATGACTCCGATTCTAAGGAGATCCAAGGAGTCCTCCAAGAAAGTGTTCCTACGCAGCTCCAGTTTTCGCGGATTTAAAGCTCCCATATCTTCTAGGGGAAACAATTACAGGAGCCGTGGTGGCGTGTACACTCGCGGGCGACGCAAGATGTACCTCACCACCCGCAGCCGCATCGGCAGCTCATCCTACAAGCGCGGCACGTCCCCATACTCGCGCGAGTCGTGGTTCCACGGCCGCGAGCGCTACGGCGGTGCGGCCGCAGCTGCCGAGGCGTACGTGGCAGACTACATGCGCAGCATGCAGCACCAGCTGCCCCCGCTGCCCTACGCGCCGCCCCCGGGCTTCAGCAGCGCGGCGTACGAGGCCCTGCCCCCTCCGCCGCCGCGCTACTACGAGGGCCCGCCGCTGCCCGAGTATCCGGTGCCGACCTACGTGGACAAGCGCTCCTACGACCGGTCGGTGGATGAGTTCCTGTGGCGCACGAGCGAGCGCTCGCGGGCGCGCTCCCCGGTGCGAGAGCGAGCGCACCACCGGAGCTATCGAGACCGGCGATGAATGACTTCGCGAGTGCGTTTATTTAATAGTTCTATTTTCTACGAAGCCGGTGAGCTATGAGCCGTATGTGTAATTTGTATTCAATAAAGTGTTAAAGACGACTTGGATTTTTTTTATATGTAATTGTGGTCGAGCTTATTCCTATATAAAGTATAGAAACATTTATTATTTAAAAAGGAATATGGCCTTACGGATTTTCCGAAATGGTTTTGATATTGCGATGATCTCGGATTACTATAATCTGATTATTACTGTGATGATATCGATATATTTATTTTTTCACGTGCGTACCTGTTGAACTATAGTTGATGTAATGAATGCGTTGTGAAGGAACATTGTATGTACAGATTATAGAAGTTTTGGAGAATACTTGACGCGCATCCTGCCGGAGAACGGGGATGTTTGTTTTTACCTTGTAATTCAATGAACTGCTGTGATGGTGCTCAACAAGCCCGAGTTACTCTAGACTTTCTTCTCCCACGGGGCCTACGTGTTGTGACAACATAAACTTTGTGAATCTCCCTACATATTACGATCAAATGGACAGCTCGCCTCTGATGATTGTGCAATCAGAATGAAGACGCCTTCAGAACTAATAAGAGTAATTCTTTTTAGAATGCTCCCATTCATAGACATTCCTGTTTTATACCAAACAATAAATATCTTATTTGGATCACAACATATTTGTACACAAAATTCCATAATTCTAAAGGAGGGTTGCTACCGTAGTTCCATACTATTTATTGTGGATTAACATGCATAATAACAGTATTATACACGGATTTATGTTATAGTAGTGAATATGGGACCCTAAAGGCACAGTTAGGGAAATTATTCATGTAATTTATCGCTTTAAAAACTGAAACTATGTATTGATCATCATTCATTATTATTCTTGAGGTTTAAATTGTATACGAAAATGTTATTTCCGCATCCATGGAAATCAACAGTCTTACAAGTTAGTTGATTCATTTGGAAAGGGTCAATATTTTTTTTGGCAGTCCCTGACTTCCTTTATGGCCTCCATGATTCAAACAAACTTAACTCTGTGAATGAAAGTGGAAGATTGACGATAATATATAATATTATTTATTGTGAGTTATATTTTAATAAATTATTCATCACGTGCAATGAGCAATCTGTGCTGTGTACAGCATTGCTTATAACTGATCTCTTCTCTTATTTTTTTAATCTATCTGATTATTTTATTATGCGATTCATGTTATAGTTCTCATGTTAGAAATACTTGGTCCTCTATCCTACCTATCCCAGTCCAATATGTTGTGATGGTATGCATGTACATAAATATTTTGCCGTTCCCTTAAAACTTTTCTTGTAGGTTTCTGCATTTGTTTCAGAAGTTTAATTATGTCAATTCTATATTGCTTATTGTAGTCAACCATTTGTTCAAACTTGGGCACACATTGTATTCCAATTATATTTATATATAAAAAATAATAATACCAGATTGAGCACTCCAAATTTCCTATAAAAAATAATATTAATTCCATGAATATCTTTTAATTTCCGTGTGATTATTTAATACAAGTTTTTTTTTCTGAAAATATAACTACGTACGATGAAACCTCATTTGATCCCAATTCTTCCTTATAAGAAAATGTGCCAAGTGATTGAAAGCTGTTTAAATATTTGTTTTCTCATAATCTTTTTGATAATTCAAAACAATATATAAATGTATACTTTTTTTGCAACTGAAAACAGTTGCTCATTTCTTTTATGTATAGTTTTATGTTCCTAAAATCTGTGATAGCGGATTTCTTAAAAAAAATTCACCACTACATACAATCATTGTGTACCTTTGCGTCGTATTATATTTCATTTTCCTTTTAAATTTAGCATATATGAAATAGTTTGTGTTCATTTGCTACATTAATTAATATTTTGTATACAAATATTATTTATAATATTTTCTGTCTCATTTGTGTTATCACTCAATAGTTCGTGATGTGGATTATAATGGCTCTGATTAACAAGTGTAATCAACATGATAAAGAAGTGTTTTTTTGTTAAATATTATTAATCAGCCTTATAGATATTAACCTTGAACAAAAAAAATTAACTTTGTTGCAAAAAAATCTCCATAGTTACTTAAGTTTTTTTTATAGATTCATTTGATATTTCAAATATGTGAGTTAATAAGCATGCAAGAAATTGGGTCTAAATGGGATGTGTATCAGCATATATACATGGTAACATATTTTCCATTATAATTAGAAACATTCGGTGAGATGGTGGTCACTAACATACAAACCATCATATTGATGTACATTTTAAAATAGGTGTAACATTTTTACTTTCCAATATGCTCGGTGAATAATAATTGCAAATTGATAAAAACATTTGGAATATTCTTAAACCAGAAAAGGATCTCTGACAGCAGAAAGAATATTAAACGGTTTGTATCTTTAGTTGAAGTATTTGTATGGCAATTTATGTTGCCAGACTGGGAGACCAAAGATGGACAAGAAGGGTAGTAGAATGGAGACCTCGTGAAGATAGAAGAAATAGAGGGAGACCCCATTATGATTTAAAGATAAATTGCCGGTGCTTAGGTGCAGAAACCGTGAAATAGGAGTGTGTGGAGAAATAAGGGAGGTCTATGTCCAACAGTGGACAACATTGGCTATATAAGTAAATGGAAATCTAATAAATAACTACAACTAATTAATTTAGTAACCTCAAAATTAAATTGCAGATATCCCTTTATCACACAACTCTTCATTATGTGATAGAAGGATATTTTTTTTATTAAAATAATAAAATGACTTAAATTAATATATATGGTACATTCTTAAATACATTTTTTTTCTTTAAAGAGACTTAAATTATTGGTAAACTTACAACGTTGGAATTTCTTGATAGTAATTTTGGATGAATTCAAAAGCTTTTTCACTTTTCAACGTGTTTCAAAGTAAAAACCTTCTTCATTGAGAGAATGATCTAAATTATTATTATAATTGAGGACCTTTGTGGCCGAGTGGTAAGTGCTTTGACTGCCACATGTAGGTCCCGGGTTCGATTCCTGGCGATGACAGTGTGATTGTCACAATGTCTTTGATCTGGTGAAGAATTTGTGTGACAATAAAATGGCGATAGATTAGCTACCTATCACGTGTCACGAGAATCACTATGATGTAGATATACCCTTTACATCGATATGACTCACGCTGTAATGATGTAAAGTAATAATAATAGTTTAAGTTCTGATGATGAAGGTAAAATACCTTGGAATCTTATCATTAAAGGTAAACTCAAAAGTAGAAAGAAATGTTTTCCATAAAGTGATCGGGAGAGTAGCTATGCTGAGAAAGATCCAGGCGTACAGTGCAGAGTTGAATCCATATTTCCATAATCGATTTATCCTTCCTTACCGGTGCTACGTAGCTAGTACACATTACTTTTTACATTTCTCTATATTCATATAATTCAATTTTATTATTGTAAATACATTCCTTTCCCCAACAGAACGAGCATTTTTATAGAAAGACGAAGATAACTTATAAAACAATATACTGTCTCACTCTATAGTTTACTATCCCTAATTCAGTACTCACGAGCGCGAGAGAGACAAATATTAGCCTTGTTCAGGCAATTTGAGTACTACATCAGTCTGTCTTAAATGCTTGATGATTTTTCAACCGCGTGATTATTTTATGTTTTAAGCAATTCAATAAAAAAATCATCTTTGACATAAAATTTTGTGAAATTAAAAATATATCATATTTAGATTTCAAACTCTGATTTTGAATAATGCTTATGATCAGTAATTATGAAAATTAAAAAAAAATGGTTACTTTTCGTTTCATGTTTTTTAACAAACAAAAAAATTAATTCGTAACCGTAGCAAAATTTGACATTATTGTTATTTTTAAGACATTAACATCCATGTAAAAATGTGATGGAGCGCTTATCATATCCCATTTGAAATAGAATATTAGACAACTCATATTTATAATAATGAATTTTTGAGTTAATTATTTTGTAAGCGAAAACACGCAGGGTCCATTCGTGTTTGTATCATCCCCCGGTCGGACTTTCCAAGATAGTCGCGACATATGCCATTCCACAATATTGTTTTTGTGTGTGCTAATCTATGGCCGGACTGTGACGGGGATAATTTATGAGGGTACGTGAGGAATTGCGTTACCGATGTTCGGCAGGATTCTTGTGACTGAAGTTTTGTTGCCGGTCTGGAGTAAACATCTGACACATTTGGACCAGCACGTACGCGCGCGCGTAAACATATTCATCCCCTCCAGCCATTCAACCTGCCACTTACTATGCAAAATTAGGGCCTAGTGCAATGATACTCAACCTTTTTTGTCTTCGGGCCACATACATATATTTGTAAAGCTACGCGGGCCGCAACACTATACTGGTATGAAGAAAAAAATCCCCCCATTTTTTTGGAAAACAATTTGAGATTTAAAAAATTATAAACTAAAACAGAATAATAATAGTACATATCACTTATCATTATCAGCATACGGTTCCTTAAAAATTACAATAGTGAAAAAAGTTAAACTCAAAAGTAACATGTATCAAGGCGTTTATTTCGAAATAAGTGAGATTTTTGACATTGAGATAAATTTTCAACAATTTTAGACAAATCGTGTTTATAATTGGTGCATGCTACCCTCAATAGGTACGTCATCAAGGTGAGAATCAGTAAGTCGATTCCTTATACGTTTTTTGCATATTTCATTTTAGAATATGATGATTCACAAATTTATGTTTATGCAAACAATGTGAGGAGCAGGAAAGCACAATTTTTTACAGTCTTGTATTTTTTAGGAACTAATTTCCAAAAATGGATGTACTTCTTTCTCTCTCTTTTTTCTTCAAAATTAACTTTCTATTAGTATCGTTCATGTATTAAGATATACGAAATATAGAATGCCAGATTTTGTAAATCATGTCCCTGTTAATAAATGTGTTTAGGGCCGCACAAAAATGCTTGGCGGGCCGCAGGTTGAGTATGGTTGGCCTAGTGTGTTCTGTTCCCACGCTGTCTTCGCCGGACGAGCCGAAGATTAAAAGACATTCGTATATGATGTGTGAACTATATTTAACTATTTTAGATCTAAGCCGAAAACCCATATTTTCATATTTCGTACCCAATTTAAAACTTGTATATTTTGTTCTATTATACTTTTTTATTACTTATACGAAAGAGAGAGATACAAATGAGCATGGAGACACATTTGTGATGTGGTCAGGGGGTTGCGGCGCTGTTATCTCCCAGAATGGTAGAATGTACATGAATGTGTGAACCCAAGGCTGATGGGAATCCGTTTCAAAATCAGATTGACGAGAATTTTCCTTATCATAGGGTATGCTCCAGTCAATTCTGATAGCGAGGCGGTGAAAGATGAGTCTTGTGGTAATGTTAGGGAAATCGCGGATGTTCAGAATGTGAATGAAAGATTAATTCTGGCAGGGGATATGAACGGATGGGTGGGAACCCAAAGTAAATTTGGTGACGCGAGAATGAACGATAATAGTATGAGGATCCTCTTCGTGGCGAATACGATTTTTGACCAGAAGAGGAATCATCAATATACCTGGCAAAGGGGGAATGAAAGGACAATAATTGATAACGTCGCGATTGACTCTAGTCTGAGAAGTGACACTGTGGACACTAGATTATATAGGGGAGCCGAACTCGAGACAGACCACTTCTTGCTGGTTGCGATGGCGAACCAAGTCGCATAAAACAGTGTCTAGAGTCAAAGTTGAAAAAACTTCAAAATGATGACGTAAAAGATAAGTACGTAAGTATTGTAAATGAAAGACTGAGAAGAAGGATGCGTGGAAATTTTTCATTGCAGTGGATAGTGACTGTAGCGAGAAATATGTGAGAGCCAAAAAAATGTACAGTAAGTAAATGTAAAAATAAAGAAAGGATGAGCTTAAAAAAGAGGAGGGGAAAAAATATCAACCACTTCCAGGAAAATATCAAGATATTCTGGAAGGAAGTTTAAAAATCCCGGAACTCTTCAGAAAAGAGAATGGGTAAAAGCTATTTTGGGAGAAGACGGAAGAATGCTAACGAGTGATGAGAACGCACAAGTTAAATGGATGGAATAGATGTATGGTAGCGACGTAACAAGTGGTATGGAATGGAGAAAGCAAGTGGGAATGACAAAATGAGGTTAACAGCACAGAAGAGATTAGTGTGAATGAAATAAATAACGCAATGAAAATCACGAAAGGTGGTAAAGCTGCTGGGTATGATTGCATTGCCATAGAGTTCATCAAGAGTCGTAGTCAATTGGTTGTCGCATGGCTGTACAAACTTCTCAATCAAAGTATGAAGAAGGGATATACTCCGCTTGACTGGAGAAGAGCGTTTATCATGCCTTTATACAAGGTAAGCTGTATGATGGGAAATTGATAGAAAGAGTGAGAAAGATGACTTCCAGAAAGATTTGGGATCTAAAGGGAGCTTCTATCAGTGGACGTGGATGCATGGATCAAATTTTTGCACTCAGCAATCTAACCGAAAAGTTTGATAAAATATTATGAGAGAACAATATAGAATAATTCTTGAGCCTCTGTAAGCCAGAAGATCCAAGTCCAAGTACAATTAAAAAATATATTTTATCCCAATCTTAAGCTCTGTCTTGCAAAAAAAAAGAAGAATTAAAGGGGTGCCTAACAAATTAGCTACAATATTACATTTGTTTGTATAAATATGCTTGTATCTGATTATTATTGAAGTTAATCTGCAACGGATTAGTCTCCTTATAATATAGAAAACATGTACATTTTATAAACCCTTTGAATAGTAAATAAAAAAACTTAATGAAATAAATTCTCACAAGTGATTTGTAATAACGGATCAAGCCATTTTTTGAACATGTAAATCGCGTAAAGGTAAAATAAATAAGTAAAAAATTTGGTAAAATAAATAAAATTACGGTAACATAAATAAATCGAAAACTTAATACGTGTGATGACAAACAAACGAAAAAATAATATCTATGATAAAATAACCGACAACTTATTGTCTTTTACCGTTTTAGTTTATGGTTCCTTTCCTAGCATCAGAGAAATCTGTATTTTCCGGCTTCCCGCAAGCGTCTCGTTTTGCCGATCGAGTTTCTTGCTGTAAATCTACATTTACATATTTGTTCTAATATCGCGCCAAAATGCGTAAACGCAAGAATATCAAGAAGTCCGAAGATGAAGATTCTTCAGAAGTAGCCGACGAGCCGGAAGAATTTCAAGATTCCGGCGAGGATTGGACGCCCGACGCTACAGCGGTAAACACGATTTTCCATAAAATTGAACCATTTTGGCGGTTGTTGATTTAATTATGTGAATTTTAGGCCCTAACTTAACATTTTGTGTTTCGCAGGAAGCCGCTGCTGCTGGCAGGGGTGGTGGTGGTGCTCGCAAACGTGGTTCCAGGGGTGCCGCCGTTAACACTTCTACCAAAAAGAAGCGGAAGAATGAAGAGTCATCCGAGGAGAGTGAACTAGAGGAGGAAGCCGAGGAAGAGGAGGATTCCGATGATGAGAAGAATGGGTCAGACGGCAACAAATCCGATTCCAGCCAACAGAAGGATGTCCCCAAGCATTTTCATGTAATTATTACTTTTTTCAATTTCACTTGCAACTACACAAATATTTTTTTTTTGGCATCTGTTTAACATTCGTAAATTTACAAAGAAGTAGCCCAATGGTATATTAACGTTATGTGTAAGATTATGCATGAATTATGTATTGCATAATTAAAATAATCACCTTTATTAAAAAATTAAAACGGTTTAAAAAAAAAAGTTATTATTTTCACATTTTTATTTATTTATATATAAAAATAATACAAACCATTTTTTAATGAAACCAGGTTGTGTATTAATATTATATTATATTTGATTGTATATATAATTTCTATTTTTAATTCTGATTTTTTTTGCAGTCGGGAAACTTTGTTCTCCTGAAGAGTGATGTGCAGTGGGATGGAGAGAATGTGTCGTCTAAAGCCGCCGACGTCAACCTCTGGAAAATCGATGGCAAGGCATTATTACAGAAGTACATACCAATGGAATCCAACGGGAAGACTGTGCACAAGTGTACTTGTGTTGTGAGTATAGCATTCATTATTAGTTTGCCTATTTGCATTGCAGAGTAATATAGATTCATCAATGGAATTTTTTAAGTTTTACCACTTGTAGCTCACGCATGATTTTGTTTGTGATTGCAGTACTCTGGGTGGAATGTGGACAACCGAGAGAACTACTACCCCGTCACGGAGATCCTGGACAAGAATCCTAAATCGGATGCCAAGGAGCCGTGTGTAGCTATAAATCTCGCAGACCTCATCAAAGTGAAAGACAAGAATTAAACCTTTTTATCCATAAGTGTAATTTTAAGATAATTGTTTCATTTTCAACTCTTGACCAAGAAAGTATTCCATTACCGAGACAGACATATTCCTAGGCTCGGCTCTTGGCGTGTATCGCCTTTGATAATCCTGTTTTTGGCTTGAATTTTGAAAATATTCGTACATTTCTATAACTATAAAGGTAAATGCTGGGATCTGTTTTTTTTTTCTACTTACAATCTCGATTAGAAAGAATCTTTAGAATATTGTCTACTTAAGTTTTTTTTATTATTGATAATTCCAATTGATGTGTTTTATTGTGCTGATTTTTTTCTGTAAGCATTCATGTATCAACAGAAAGTGAAATATCGAAATAAAATAATTTAGTACATACAATATTTTTATTTTATTAATATACATAAATACATTTCACAAGGGTCAATCGGTTTCTTGGTCGGATCCGTCTGACTGGTCGCTCATGGGAGGCAGGTCGGGCTGGCCCCCTCGGCTCTCTCGTGCTTCCTCTAGGTACTTGTTCTGGGCCTCTATCACCTCGGAGCTGTTGGCGCATGAAGCGTAGATATCCAAAAGTTCAGCATTCAAGGATAAAAATGAATGACCCCATGAGAATTTTGATAAATAAAATTTTGCTTCTTCACTATGCCCTAAAAAATATTTATTTTTTTGCAAATAACATGACATTGCATTATATGAGTTCAGCACACTAATGTTATGATGAAAAAAAAAAATGTTTTGATTATTTTAAAGTTTTTGACATTACAAAATATTGATTTGGAAACCTTCTCCACCCGACTATTGCACGCCTGATGCCCAACATCATTACAATTGAGGCCTGCTGCTTTAACCTTGTTCTGCAGGTTTCTTATCCAGGTGACTCTAGGTCTGCCTCACTTTCTATTTCCACCCATGGAAACCATTTACCACAACCATAATATAATATTTTTATTTCAACAACTCCTCCAAAAATTGAATTTTATAGAATAAAAAAATCCAACACTTAAGTTTAAGAATGAATGTAGCAAAAAAAAGTATTTAAAGCAAACCTGTTATGTGCATAGTTGCAGCTAAAGCCTCGACACAGCTGAGCTGGCAAGGTTTCCCGTAGTTGATAGGATTAGCAGCAACTAGGAAAGGTAAAAGTCTCGGATTCGGTGATTTCATTTTGTGAAATGGCGTTTCTTCAATTTTAGCCCAAGAACAGTCTACAACAGCTATTCCATTAGATTCTATGATATCTTTGTCTTTAGGACTCACACACTGCGTGCCGACCGGGGTTAATACCAACCCAGGAAACCTGAAATTATTAAGAAATTTGAAGAGTTTTTTATAGTTAAGAAGGTTTAGATATTATTCCTTTAATCCTGGATATGTTCATGCCCTGTGGTTTCTCTTATGTGTAAATCAGAGAACAGGATTTAGGAAAAATTCAACTAACTCTAACCATCACGCTGTTTCTCCAGAGGCGTAGGCAGAGGATGGACCGCCAAACTGTTCTATCCTGACATAACTCTCGCGCCTCTTCTACATTCACACTCCGTGACACGCACCCTCGTCGATTGTTCCTGCTTCGAACATGGCCAACTTTCAGTATTTGAATAATTTAGTCATGCCATGTATTTCTTGGCCTTCCTCGACTTCTTTTTCCATTCACACTATTTATACATATATATCCTTTTGTCCATTCTTTCCTCATTCATTAGTTCCAAATGTCCAAACCATCTTAGTGACCCTTTCTGAATTTTATTTGGGATGAATTCTTTTGCTTTACATTCCTTTCTAACTTCTTCATTGGGTATACATAATTCAACCAACTTTGATAATATATCTACAGGTCATCTAGGAATTTTGATTACACATGGAGAGATTAAAAGTTAAAACACCAAACTTGATAAATTTAAAAGCAAAAAAGAATAGTAAATTTTATTAGAATTGAATGCATTCATAAAAAATATTAAACTCATACATTTGGAAATGATTTAAATATACAAATATTAAAATAATCTATTAGTATTTTCTCACCTTTGTCCTAGTTTCAATGTTTTGATAAGTTTATGTTTAGATAATTTTCTACCAGAACATTTTTTAGGATCACAGTGATTCAGATCCCACATGGCGACAGAAAAGTTGGCTTCATAGCCGAGTCCATCGTCTTCATCACTATTAGATTCACTTTTGTCGCTTAATGTAAGTTCATTAAATGTTTCTGCATATTGCTGTTCATTTTTAAAAGGACGGTTTTTGGTCTTGGAATTATTTTGCCATTTTTTCTTTTGATTTGATGCCATCGATTATATCGTTTCTTATGTGAACTTGCTCAATATCTAATTATTCAACTTGACAAATTCTGAAATTATAAATATGCATATATAGAATGCTACACATTCATCGACCAATATAATCATAGGTTAGGTCATTCTATAATGAGAATTTGAGAATCCATAGATTGTGTTTGCGCGAGCTGTCACTCGTCATGATTATCCATGTTCATAAAAGGAACTAGTATAATCGCAGAAAAAAAATCATTAGATTTTCGCGATTCCACCCAGTTCTCGACGAATTGTCATCAAGCGAAATTTGACAGCTGCGGTTTCTTCGAGAGCGCATATAAAAATTGTTTTTGTTTTAAAATGTCACTCAACACGGCTCACGTTGATAATGGTGTTTTGATTCACGCGGGAGAAAGGTTAGTTTCTATTACGCTTAATTTATATTGTACAATAATTAACATTACATTCGATTCCGTCACATTTTGCACGATTTGCGTTATGAAATAATTCTCACCGTGACGCATGTCCTCCAAATTGAAAGTAATTTACGCTCATTATTTCATCAATTTTTCTGAATTCCTTAAGAATTTAACCCCTGTGATATGATATCATGTGAAATTACTAAATTGATATCACTGCTCATCTTCTAAAAATATAACTACTTATCTGCATTCCAGGCAGCGTCACTGTGTAAACAGTAACCACCGCTTAAATAATACATGTTTCTCGATCACATTTATTTTAAATAACGCGATTTTACATTGTAAATGATTTCCTATAAAGTGAACTCGCTATTACTAAGATGATATTGATATGAAGTGAATTATATACTTGCAATTTGTAATCAAAGCTGAGTATTTTTTACTGGTTAAGATATATGATATGTTGTGCAATATTGAGTTTAATAATAATTTATAAATATTTTAATATGTTCATGAAAAATGATTCAACTTGACTATACCCATCATCTGACTTCTTTATAATATATTATATTATAAAGAAGTCAGATGATGGGTATAGTCAAGTTGAATCATTTTTCATGAACATATTAAAATATTTATTTATTATTATTAAATTCAATATTGCTCAATATTATACAAATGTGTCAAAAATCAGTGTCAGTGAGGCAGTGCTTATAAAAAATATATTACAAATTCTGGAAAGAGTACTGCCTCACTGACGTCGACATATTTGGGTTCCTTCTAATATGTTTGATTTTTTGGTTTCATGTTGTTGTTTTATCTTTGTTACACTATTTTGTGTCCAAATGAGTCACCTAAATGTTTTTCATTTGTTATGTCTCATTTGTGTATTATGTATAAATAAATTAATAAATAAATTGTCGATTTATGTTACAATGAAGTAGTTTGTTGTCTTTAACACAAATTTACTTTCATCATCGTCATCGTCGGCATTTAGTCGTCCAGTGTTGGTCATAGGCCTCACTTCCCGACTTCCAGAACTCTGTTCTCTCGCTTTTCTGTGCCATTGATCCCCTTCCACTCTCTTGGTGTGATCAGACCATCTTGCTTGTGGTCTGCCAGGATTTCTGTGGCTGGTTCTTGATCGCCATTCTAGGGTGCGTCGGGTCCACCGATCATCTGTTGTCCTCGCTATACGGCCGGCCCAATTCCACTTGAACGAACCTATTTTGCACGTTACCTCGGCAACTTTGGTCCTATCTCCGATACATTAATTTCACTTCCTGTCTCGCAGACTGATGTTCAACATCCTCCTCTCCATCGCCCGGTGGGACCCACTTTATTAAGATAATCAGTCAACATTGAGCGGCAGGTATATAATGTTAAGGAACCCATATGTATACATCAGAATTATTATTTAAATAAAATTATAGCTTTAACTTCGACTCTTATTATAAAATTAAACAAAGATAATATTTATTAGGACAGTTAATATGTTATTATGCAATATTTACGTTGAATCATTGGCATTAAGATATAAAAACCTTTGTTTTATTACAACATTTTAGTTCAGTTTATAAAGGGTCTTTCATTAAGCGCTTCCTATCTTTAAATTTAAATAAAACTAAACTGTGTTAGATATCATAATTTTTTTTTATTTCGTTTGAAAGCCTATCGATGCCATTATGTATGGAATATAACATCGTTCAAATGTCCGCCGTGGCTTCTCTGGGTGGCACGCATCCGAAATGTCCAATTTTCCATGACTGGCGCATAAATCAGGCTGAATTTGATCGATGGCACGGGTTATGTTGGCTTTGAGGGCCGCTGTGATTTGTAGCTTATTCGCATAGACCTGCGACTTAAAAAAAAACACAAGATAAAGTCTAACGGGGTCAAATCGCACGATCTCGGTGGTCAGTTCACATCACCTCCACATGAGATGACCATGCCTTCAGCTCCTGGGTCAGTTGAATTTTATACGGGTGCAGGCCCAAGTCACGACACAAAATTCGCCAAGTTGTGGTCTGCGAAAGGCCGAGTTCTTGAGAGCGACGTGAAATCGACTGATGAAGAAAGAATGGTTAAGAATGTATACGTTAACAATGTGAATGGAGTATGGAGTCGAGGAAGACCGAGGAAAACATGGCATCATTTTCATTAATTAAATCCAATTTTAAAGGTCGGCCATGTTTGAAGTCAAAAGAATCAACGTGTGTGTATGACTTGCTGTATGAATATGGAGGAAGCTAGAGAGGTGTGTCAGGATAGAGTAGTGTGGCGGTCCATTCTCTCTGCCTACCCTTCCAGGGAAACATTGTGATGGTTGTTGTTGCTGTGATATGTGACGTATAATAACAGTTTCAAAATGAAATCATTTTATACGTGTATTTCAATGAGATCATTAATTATTTGTAAATGTGTTATTTTCCAGTATCCTGTTATTTTCTGAGAATGTGAACATAGAATTCAATGGCCAGAATTCGATGGAGTTTAGAGGAACCAAGTCAGGGCGCATGTACCTCACCACTCATCGGATGATATTTAACGCCAAGAGCCCTTCTGAACAAATGAAATCGTTTAGTTTTCCTTTCATTACTCTGAGTGATGTGAGTATTCTGTTATTTTGTTCATGAAAAAAATATGATCACCGTAATTACCAATTTAATTTATTTTATGTCAGTATTACTCACTTCAAATAACATCTCTTCTAAAAATTTTAAATTGTGTCTGTGAGTAGATATTGAAAAAAAAATAACACTCTCTATTTGTTTTGGAACCAGATTGTGAATAATATGTAAGGTATTCCCGGAATTAACGTTGTTTTTTTCAATAGACAACTTTGGCTCAGTATTTTTGTGTCCATTGACCAGTAAAGATGTGTGTTGTTATTTTTTTTCTTCTTTGTGTTTCTTTATTTTTCTTTTAAACAAATAAATCTCTTCTGCCCCATCTACATACAATGGCAGACACGTGCCCTTCATCAACATGATAACGCCCGGTCGCACATAGCAAATATTACCTGGAAAAATATCCAGGACCTTGGCTGGGATGTTTTATTGCATCCACCTTATTCTCCGGACTTGGCACCGAGTGACTTTCACTTATTTCGCTCTTTAGAAACGCAATTTAGGAACAAAAAATTCAACAATATCGTTGGACTGAAATCGGATCTCTCTGAAATATCTGAATCTAAACCAAAGGCTATAAGAAAGGAATTTTAGATCTAGTAAATAGATGGCAAAGATAACGCTGAAATCGTAGATAACGCTGAAAATTACTTTGTAATAAAAAATATATATGAATGATTGAAATCATGTTTGAGTTTTACTAAAAAAAACAGCATTATTTCCGTGAATTCCTAATATTTACATGGCACTTCAACGACTAATGTGCAATGGGTGCAACTTAAAATTTCATCAAATCCCAAAAATTGGTGTCTAAAAAAATATATTTATAGGTTGGAGTTGAACAGCCCCTGTTCGGTGCTAACTTCATAAAAGGAAATGTTCGCGCTCAACCCAATGGAAACTGGTTTGGCGATGCAAAGTTTAAAATGACATTTAAATCTGGTGGGGCCATTGAATTTGGACAAGCTATGCTGAAGGCGGCGTATTTAGGTGAAATATTTATTATTTTTTATTCTATTATGAAATTGGACAGTTTAGTCATCTCAGACCTAGACAAATATTTGGCTTATTTAGATTTGACATTTTTATATAATGTATCTAAAAAAAAATCAATTGGAAAAATATTACTTATTTCTCAAATTAAAATATTAGTAAAAGTAAAAACTTATATTCTCTAGGAGTCTATTATGTCTTGTACAATGATGTAAATCTCCATATTACATAATTTATATAAATGAAAATGTCTGTTTTCTAGAAGTTTTATTATATTTCTAGTGTGACACATCTCACACCGCTGAGACAATATCAAATGTGCATGTTTGACATTTGATAATACCTTAGCAAGGCAAATATTTTAGAAAACTGTTTTCAATGGTATTAATAAGTTTTATTATATCTTATGAAGATGACATATTTCGCCTTGCTGGAGCATTATCAAATATATTTTACCAAAGTATAACATTTGGTATTACCAAGGTGTAAAATGTCATTTCCATAAAATATAATGAAACTTCTAAAAAACATACGACAGACATTTTCGTACATATTTGTATTTGAATTGAGAGGATAGTTTTTAGCTTTTGTTTTTTTTTAATTCACAGACTTTAAATTTAATATGCTATAATAATTTATATGTATAACCAATTTCTGTACAGGCAAAATAATTTTTTAAAGTTTATATTTTACCAAAGCATAATATAACATCCATAATGGATGTTGATGTGACAACAGGACTAAGTAACTAGTAGGAGATGTCTGTCAATTTGAAGGAACTATTTATTACTCCATTATAAACAGTTGTTGTGAATTATGAATGAATGTTGTAGCTACACGGGGTATGAATGCCAACGATGCACCGCCCCCGTACAGTGCACCCAGCGGCCCCTGGTATGCAGCTCCGCCCCCGGCCTACGCCCCCTCCCCGCAGGGCTACTACGGTTGGGTGCCCCCGTCCAATGTCAGTATCTATATTTTTAAAATATTCTTTACTAAAACTTGTTGAGATTTTAATAAAATTGTCTCCAGGAATCACATTTTTCAACTGGCAAGTCTGTGTTGCACATCAATCATTGATTGAAAAAAATATGTTAAATTCAATACCACAACTATTTTAAAGCTTTTTTTTCTAAAACCTTATAACTGATCCCAAGTTTACATACCTCGTTAGTAAGCTAAAAATATGTAGGTGTGTTTAAAATAATCTGTACACCTAATGTATTTTATTTATTTATTTAATTTGTCTTTCTTTTGGAATTCATTAATTAAAATGTATGATGTTTCCGTCTGGTATTTCCTAATGCGGACAGACAGTTCTAGTTTTTGTGTTGATAACGAATGCCTGTTATGTCCTCTAACCAAGAAAAAAAAGTTTGATTACAACCAATAGTTTTGTTTTCAAAATGTTAACATATCTTGATAAATTAAAATAAAACGTTAATTTATTTTTCTCATAAATAGTTCATATTTGTTCATACTTATATGACACAATTCATTGGTAATAACCTCCCCTACAACCTGCTATAAGAGATAGGTCGATTAACCAATAACCCTGTATAGAAACTAACAAACTAACAAGAATTATGTTCATAAAAAAAACTTTTTCCCCACCATTATCATTTCATATATAAGCCTAACAAACTTTGATGTAGATACCAGAAGATGGCAGCGAGCTGCTGAAACAGATCTAAGCCATAAAATCAAGTGAAATTAAACAAAATATAAATATTATAAAGGAATTGATTATTATTGTTTTTTTTTACAAACTATTAAGATCTTAAATCGTAATGTTTTTTTTTCTTATAAAATAAGTTTTTGTTGGCATTTAATAAGACGCAAAGTTCATTTATACTTTCATACTATTTGGGTACCACACATGCTTATTTATATTTGGATTTTGCAGGCATTCCCTGACCAGCCAGCGCCGAACTCCGTTTTCATGTCGAGTGCACCTCCTCCATACCCAGGTATTAATGCGCCAAACCAGCCCCAGGGCTACCCGGGGCCCCAGCAGGCTTACGGCGCACCGCCTGAATACCCGGGGACACAAGGACAGGGTTATCCTGGTGGGCAGCCAGGGTATCCTGGGGGGCAACCGGGGTATCCTGGGGGGCAGCCAGGGTTTCAAGCTCCCCAGCCAGGGTATCAAGGTGCCCAACCAGGGTTTCAAGGTCAAGCAGGATATCAAGGTGCTGCTCAACCAGGATTTTCTGGCCCAGGTTATCCTGGACCCCAACCGGGATATCCTGGGGCTCAACCAGACTATCCTGGGGGGCAACCGGCCTACTCTGGGGCACAGCCTGGTTATCCTGGAGCTCAGCCAGGCTATTCAGGGCCCCAGCCAGGGTATCCAGGGGCACAGCCTGGGTCTGCACCCGGCTACCCCGCACCCCAACCGGGGGCCTCCGCACCCCCGCAAGGAGGCTTTAATGGTACGAGAGAGTAAACTAAACAATTATGCAGGAATGTGAAAATGAAATGGCCTATTCTGTATATGTAAACCTAACTTTTATAAATTATACATATTCAACTACTTTGTTTACAATTATACATTTTTTTGTCAATTTGCTCTTACAGCACAATATTGTGTACTTTATATCTATTTACAATAAAAAAATTAATTTTTAAAATACCTTTGTTAAATTTTTATTATTTTACAATCATTTAAGCTTATTTTAAATATCAGTAATTTCTGCTTTGTAGGGAGTTGTTTTTGTTTGCTATTTCATATCACATTTCAATATATGTATTGTGTTGTTTAATTTATTTTTCCTATTCAATGTTCAGTTGCTCTTTCTGTTTAGATTTTTGATTTACTCCATCTCAAGTTTCGTGTACACCATTGCCGCTTACTTCAGTTTATTTGTTTTTATTTTTATTTTACTAAAAATCTTATTAACAGATGCAAAAGCAGCAGAAGCAGCCCAGAGTGCTTATTATGACCCTAACAAGCCGCAAATGGCCTATGTTCCTCCACCAGCATACTATGTAAGTGTTCACAAATAATAAAACAAATGAAGCCATGTAGAAACATACACACTATTCAAATAGGGTGTTTTTTTTTACAATATGAGTACATATTCAAAATGAAAAAACAAATTTAAATAATGTTAATATGTCTATGATATTGGCTGTATTTAATAGATAATTTTATGCCATTATCGTTTAAATATGATTTCGGGCATATGAGCGCCACGGCTAGCTCGAATGAAGCGCAATCGTGAAATCTAATTTTCGACAATTGTCGTCTTTGTGGATGCGTATTATCCACTAGAGTGTACGTGGTGCGAAAACGATCCATCGTCTTCCGAATAACTTGTTCGGATGGACAATTATGTCGACCGTAAAATGGACGTAGCGCAAGATAAGTTTGGCGCACCGAACCATAATTTTCAAAATAAATTTGAACAAATTTGCAAGCACTGTTCTGATGTCAGTCTATTCATGGTGAAATGGCAAAACGCACTGACTACAAATCAACTGTCAACTGTCAAATTGACAGTCTGTAGAAACAATGTTGCCAGTTTAAAAACCAAACTTCTAAAAAAACACCCTATATTAATATATAATCCGTTTGGAATGATTCCTGCTAGTTCTTTTTTTTGGCTTCTGAAGTTTAACAAATTAATTTTTTAAATTTATGCAGCTGAAGTAATTTTTATTTGTTATTTTTCTAGGAACAGCCACCGAGTTATCAGCAATCGATGTCTAAAAAAGATCAATAATCTGGCAACATTATGTAAATAGCACACTTGTACTTTTATTTTATTGATAGCAACATTTTTATTGGATACTCTCAGTTCGGTTTGATTTGATGCAAAACTTATACAATTAATAAATCTGTCAAATGAAATGGAATTGATCAGTAATTTATGAATAAAAGTTTTCTACTTTTTTTAAGCTTTCAATCACTCTCCATTCCAGTTGTGCTTTCGCTGCTTGTAGAATCGCACGCAAATCATTTGAAAAGTAAAACTAAATTAGAAAGCTATAAAATGAAAAAAAAAAAAAATATGTGTCAAAAGTTCTTTCCTTTCTGTGACACAAATGTTGAAAAATTCTAATGCGATTAAAACAAAATGTTTTTAAATAATCTAATCCCCTCGAGCTAAATGTTAATTTTAACAGATTAATAATGTTAATAAATTAAATTAAATATTTAATGTATATTTTTTACACAGAAGACAATATTCCATTCGAAATTATAGAGATTATTTATTAATTTTTTTCCATTAATTGCATGAAAAAGAAGACAGCTTTAAATGTTTATTAATAGTTTTTTTTTTGCATATTGCTTGTTTTTTTTCTATTACCGTGTTTATATATATATATATACATGCAACATTTAGATTTTATAAAAATAACATCATGTATTTTCATTGAGAAAGGAATGCTTTTTTTTTGTTTTTATCATCATTTGGTGATTCTCAAATGATTATTATTGTCATATATGATTGGTCCTATCAATTGTCATATTTTTAGTTTATGAGTTTTTATTGTTAATAGTAAAAAGTGATTTTGTTATTGAATCTACTTCAGTATACCAAATATTGTAATTTTAATTTATTTCAATTGAAGATTTTCAACATTCCTTGATTTTATAAACTGTTTTAAAATCTAGTTTTTATTTTTGTAATATGATTTAGGCAATAGTAATATTTATATTAATATTCTAACTATAATGGTTATTTAAAATGGGATCATATGTAAAGGATATGTATTTTATGAAGAATTAAAAATAATATATAAAAAGTTAATCTTGAGCATAATATGTAGTTTAGAAAGAAGCATTGAAAGAGAATTATAAAATATGAAGAGGCCTTAAGAGTATTGATTGAATTTGTTAATATATTCAAGTATTTTGTTTATTTGTTGTATCTGCGTACATTATAATGTATGAACAATGTAAATTACCCTAGTTTTACTGATTTAATTAAATAATGCTTTAGTAAGCGATAATTATATGTGTATACTTATGAAAATCCTATTCTCATTTATCCAGTATTCTTGTAACCACGAGGTGAATGTAATTATTAGTCTGTCCAAATCCAGAAGAAGGATGAACTTCAGCATGTCCCTACAGGAGGAGGAGGTAAAACTTGGGCAAAGAATCTTGAAGTGCTATGTTTGGTCTGTTCTATTGTATGGTTCAGAAACCTGGACTCTGAAAGTGCATATGTACTGTGAACCGGTTAGAAGCATTCAAAATGTGGCTACACAAAATAACTCTTTGTATACTGTAGACAGATTTGGAACAATTCAGAAATCCTTGGAGTCAATAGCAGCAGGGAGTTGTTGAAATGAATTAAGATCCGTAAAATTTCTTATCTTCACAATTTGTGTGGAGACAGATGTGATATCCTCAAACTCATGATAGTGGGCAAGATTGAAAGGTGACCTGGCAGAAAATAAACCTCTCGTGGAAAAGTTATTTCAGGCTGAGCAAGATAGAGAGGCCTTTTCCAGAAATTATGGCCAAGGTCGGGGAAACATGATATGGTTACAGGTAAGAAAACTGCGTATTTTATTTGTTGTTTCTTGAACAGTTATGTAAAACTCTATATTCAATATTTAATATAAATAAAAACACATGTTTTCTCAAAGTTTTGTTATATTTTATGGGAATGACATGATTCAATGTTAAAAATGACATTTGATAATGGCGAAACATGTCATTTTCACAAAATATAAATAGTGCATTAAATAAAAATGGAGGATAGAATTAAAGATTTTATAAGCATGGAGAATAATGATTATTCATTGAATACTTATCAGTTAATCCCGTGTGGTCCATGTGACTAATCCTAAATCACCGACAATTGAAACGAAAGAAAACACATTTTTATGTCACAATAATTTATTCTTAAATAATATATTACTATTGTATTCAGTATTGAATAAATATTGTACAATTTAAATTACTTATCTTTATGAATACTTTTTATATGAAAAATCACTCAAAATCAAAATTCACACAAACACTTGTAATAATAACAATGTAGCAACCATTTTTAAACAACCCTCCTAACATCTCTGAAATTAATAGAGGACCAATACAAAACATAATACAATCTATAGCAGCGATAATCCAGGTTATCATTAGGAAACATTCCATAATTCCTATAAATACCCAAGGGACCTCTGAAGCAAATAAAAATGAATAGTAATCTGTTAAAAATTAGTTTGGATTAGTGTTAGCAGTTTACATAACCGGTGGACATCAAAGTTTTGTACTTCTTTCTCAGATGTAAGTATTAAGATGGGATGGCAGAACCACTTGAGAAAATAAACGGTACCGACTCAACATATTGTGATGAATGGAACAGCATACCGCCGAGTGTTCCCCGATACTTGAAAAGGGATTAATACATAAAAAAATTAATTACTATTGGTCCCAAATAATACAAATAAGAAATTTAAAAAATCTCAAATTTAACAGTTGAATTGTAATAACTAAAAAAAAAAAAAACTAACATCAATAAGCTACCGCACTAATTAATGGAAAAGTTAAATGGCATTTGTAAAGTGTAAAATTGACTATTTAGTTGATAATGCATAAATACTTTTGTAATACAAAAAAATGTATGCAATATTTATAAACTACGTTAGTTTACGCTTTCACAATACCATTACCGCTCCATTTAGAGGGGGTTTCTATTAGCTGCAAAAGCTGCTAGTATACTACATTTATACAGTTCCATATTCCGGCTTTGGGATCTTACATTAGGCGCATTTCATCAGAGGAAGTTGTCCACATTATAACTGTTACATTTAATCATATCAAAATAAGGACGTGGACTTAAAATAAATGGGTACTTACTTTTAACCCGCACACCCTACTTGTGCATGAGACTTTATACAAAAAGCACTACGCGTACCCTTAAAAGTAAATTATTATGAACCGTAACAAATATTCCAATAATATTTGGCCTTAATACTTATTTTATAAGGACTAGTTCATCAAAAATCGATAATTGATTTTACGCTGTTAAAATGTTAAACCCAAAATAATTAATATAATTACTATGTCTTAATCCAAATAATTTGATTGTATAAGTAAATTAAACAAACGGGAAATATCAGCATTTGTGTTATTTTTTATATATTCTCAGATATAAAAAATAATTTAATGTAACAATAAATAAAATATAATATTATTACTGAATCGGGAAGTATTATTGAATTAGCACATCTTCATAGAACATATATTCGAGGCGCCTTGTTACTATATTCTCAAGGGTGTGGCCTCAGCCTGAACCATTATGACGAATATTTTATACACACATCAACATTTAGATATATTTGTTTCTGGAAGATCAAATAGAAAATACACGCAAATGGAATTGGCGACGAATTAATTAAAAATATTTGTGATGAATCAAAAACATTACGCTAATATAGACACAAGTGCTACTTTATACACGGATGTAACGTGCACGGGAACGATTTTCAACAAGTTCGTAGGATACCGTTCATTATTACATCTTAGATTTTAAGTATTCTTAATTTCCTATCTTTTTTTTCTTCTTCAAAAACTGTCTAATTTATATATTTATATATTATAATTAGTTATTTCGTCAAGTTACTTACTTAAATTTACGAGTTGATGATTTTCAAACTACATATACGTTGGTGTTACACTCTTACACACCGAATCAGAATTAATTTATTTATGAAAATTTTAGAATTTTGCGACACAAAATGAAAAAATGTTTTTATATTCTATAAAAGAGCGATCTCCGCTCCACACTTTCAATACGACCTGCCTTCTGCCATTCATTCAGTTACCATCCTAGTCTATGTATTATCTGCTGTGGTAATAGAGAAATGTTTATAAATTCTACTATAAGGGCATAGGGATTACCTTTGTATATATTTAACATAACCTTTAGTGTTTAGGTCCATTACGCGTAAACTTCATTAGGAATATATATATAATGATTATCAAAACGAATTTGCCTAAAAACATTTAAGTAGATAGACACAACAAAAAAAAACATTTTATTAAAAACGTCAGCAATACTCCTGAAATAATATAAATACATACTTAAACTACACACAAGTGAAACAAAAATATAACAATTCTTGATCATGTAACACAGCTTTATATAAGTTAGATTATAAATTCACTATTGAATTATCTACCTATAAAATCTTAAAGGTAATTTATCTTAAGTTTATTAAGAGTATTGAATTATTAAAAATGCATAAAATTCATAAGATCACAGCATCTTTTATAATAAAAATCCCACGTCACTCCATAGGCCTGTAGAAAGTATACCTCGTAGGTGAATTACAAAAGAATGTATTTCTCGGGCCTCCTCACACGATTATCATTTTAAAATCACAAACCCTATCAACATAAACATCAATTTGGCGGCAAACTACATTACCTATGTGTGCTCCGGCACGCCTTCGCGCCGGGAGGAAGATACGCCGTTAAGGAGACACTTTACTGAACACATTGACAACTAAAGCTTAGATGGAGGCTGGAACGGGTCGACTATCAACAAGGGACACCAAATAATCAAACAATAAAGTTATTGTACAACTTACACTCATCAAATGTCAAGGATCAATAATCAAATATGACATTCTCGCTCTCTAATTGATATTTAAATTGATGTGATCTAAACACTGATTAAGGAACACTATCCGTGCATTAGGGAAAAATGAAAAATCAAGCAATTCCCCGAATAGAAACCAAAACACGTTTATCAACTTAATCACAATGCGGCTCCATTAGTTCCACATTTAAATTTACTAGTAGGTCTTCGGCAGCGCGGGCGCAGCCACGCCCGTCCTGGGCCTTAACAATTTGGCTATAATACACACACAACACAGACATCCAATGCTCCCTCGAGCTGCTGCCGCTAGAGATCAGATAGTTTACACTTTAATTTATTATTGTTGACGTCTTGTGTGGTTTAATTCTCGTTATCGTCTTTAGAATAAACAATACACACAACAACTTTTAGACAGCACAATCATTTTCATGAAACCAATATCGGACAAGACAATTTCTTTGTTCATTTATATTATTACATAATGTACAAAAAGGAATTTCAGTTATCAAAAAAAAAAAATTCAAACATAAAATCATAACATGTGTTAATAAAAAAATAAAATACAAAGTATTTCGAAGTAAAATATCATCATACAGAAAGTAAGGAAACCAACTTTTCTGAGAGAAACGTTTGAAAAGGATAAACAACATTGTATGAATTTTAGTTTGAGGTTAACATACACAAATGGCTGTGAACCAAGTTATCGGTTGGCAATGTTTCTATATTCACCGATTCTTTCCCTGAACGCACCAGAACGGAGACTTTTCAAATAAAAAAAAGTACAACTTTTAGTGCTACCAGCTGTTGAACCGGTTGCTTTGGAAACATATACAACAGAGGGAAAGTAAAAAAAAAAAAGTATTTCTTGGAACCTTCAGTATGTCCATATCCTCTGTGACTGACATTTCGGAGATACCTAAAGATCCCAGTGATAAATCTATGCAAATATTTACAAAGTTATATTTGTGAAATAAATTGCAATCATTAAGAAACTCTACGGTATAAACACAATTTTGTTTTTATATATTCATAGACATTAAAAATATATATTAAAAATAGATGCAATATGTAAAGTTCATAAACCAATGTCGTCTCAAAATCTTTGTTTACCAGGGCGAAATGTTGAATTAAATGTGGGCCCGGTTTGATTCATATTGTTGGTACATTACAAATGGTGAAGATTCTACATCACATTATTTGAAAATGTTATGTAGAATTTTCAATATAGAGAGGTTAGGCAGCCAAATTGATATACCAGCACTGCAGAAACACAAATGTATTATATTAAAATGTTTGTATCACGTATAGAAGGAGTAATAATACAATTATGAGATTACGGCATGAGACGCATAATAACTTCACGGATTCCAATACTACGTACAGGCCCCATAAATCTCCATATTGAAAATATTGTTTATGGTGTTTACGGCCTGGTAAATACTTTTAAGACGGCATTATCATAAACATTTTTAACTTCTCACAGAAACAATAGGTCCTATGAAAATCTAAGAAGAAAAATGTTGTTTGTGAAAAATTATCTTGGCTTGATTTCTGATAAGTTATCACTAAAGAATTGAGATGGGAGAATAAATGGAATAAGAATGAGAATTAGTCACATTTCAAAATTATATTAAGAATTAAATGCTACAGAACTCTGACAGTATGTCTCTTGGGGTTAAGTGGCCTTGTAGCAAATCAAAATTAACGAGGATTTAAAAAAATATTGTTAGGCCTAGTAAGATGTATCCCGACTGTCGATAATCACATTTAGGCATCTGGGACTAATAAGATTTTACCTCTGTCTCATTCGTTAACCTCTTGAGTAGTAAGATATTAACGAGATATCATTTTTTCAGCTTGTAAAACATAACTAGTCAATAATTTATTTAATTTTGTGTACACCAATAGATGTCGCTGGTGGTCCAAATTTTGCAATAATTTGGGCATATTCGAGAAATTATAAATGAGCCCCAAGCATGGGGCCATATGCTATCTGATTGTGTATCCAATGGCCCCAAGATTGGGGTGGTACACACGGAGAGGTTAATATAAAAAAGAAGCATTAAAAATAAATAATAAAAAAAACTGAAATTCCTTTTAAGATAGAATGTTTATTTCTTCTTGACGGCTCTCTTCTCCGCCTTCTTAAGCATCTTATCTCGCTTGTCCTGCATGCGGCGCTCCTTGTCGGCAGCGTGGCGCAGCTCCTTGAGGCGGCGCTTGAGGCGCTGCTTGTCCTCGCCGGCCAGCCCCAGCAGCTTGAGGTCCCGCGAGGTGAGGGCCAGAAGCAGCGGCCCGTCCACCCCGCGAGAGGCGAAGGCCCCCGCGTAGCGCTCCAGTCCCTGCCCCATGGACATTATCCACTGCCACACCTGACAAACAGTTTCAATTATTATCTGTACTATTTTAAAAATACATAAAATAAATAATATCGCTGGAGAAATTGACGTATGTGCATTACACAATGTATGAATGTTGAGGAAGCGAAGATATATCTCAGGAAAGAAAAGTTTGGCGGTCCATTCATTCTGCCTATATCTTCGGAGAGATGAATTGATGGTCAGTTAGTTAAAATAATAAAGATGACAATTTTTTTATGAATTTTTAAACACTTTTTCCACTGTAGAGTTTATTTTCTTCAACTTGTTTCAAAGGTTTTACACCTTCATCATTGGGAGAACGATATAAATCTTCTAAAGAAGTAAAAAAAAAAAAATCAAAAAAGGGGCTTGCAACCAGAGCGGGTCTATGCCTGTTCCGTGAGCGTTGCCAGATGTTTTTTTTTAATGTTTTTAACAATTGAATCTCAATTATTATAATTTTTGACTTCAATTATAATTATATAAGGGGATTAGCTATGAATGTTCCTATTTTTCCGATTTAAAATCGCTAATTTTTTAATGCGTACTGACTACCCTACACCTGAACGCACGTTTTTATTTTAGCACCGTAAGGGAAAGGTTTAAAAATCTGGTCCGGAAGAATGAACACATGCTAAATAATCAATTAACCAGAATACAAAGCGTATTTAATATTGGTGCTCGATTGATTATGGGACAACAAAAATACTGTCATATCACGCCGCTCCTGAGGGAACTTCACTGGCTCAAAATCCGGAAGTGAGTAAATTACAAATTGTGTTTGACAGTGTTTAAGGCTCGACACCA
Source organism: Lepidostoma basale (assembly GCA_022606425.2). Classification (NCBI taxonomy): domain Eukaryota; kingdom Metazoa; phylum Arthropoda; class Insecta; order Trichoptera; family Lepidostomatidae; genus Lepidostoma; species Lepidostoma basale. The sequence continues at coordinate 1,776,376 of JAHDVF020000333.1, read as the reverse complement.
AAGAGCGGCACCGTATATTTCGGACCTCTGCGTGACACCCATGCCAACGGAAAGGCAACATTCACTCCGATCAGTAGAAGTAAATGCGAACAACATTACGATTCTATTCAGAGCCGATAAAGCAAGTTTCTACGACCATGCTTTCAGCATTGCGGGTCCGTTGGGATGGAATAACCTCCATGTTAGTATCAAGTATGAGGACAGTGACGTTATATTTAAGAAACTTCTAAAGACTGCACTGTTCAGTGAGTTTTTTCCTAGTGTGCCCTTGGAGTAATTGATTTTATAAAACGGCGCACTTAAAATATAAATCTTCATAAATAATAAAATTAAAATAAAATGTGCATTGTCAGTAAGATCAGATTTTATAAGAGATACGTGCGACCTATCATGACACATGCTGTAGAGACGCAGGCCGATACTGAATGAAACAAAAAGCTTCTAAGAACACTTTGTACTCAGCTCTAGTTAGTGTGAGATTACCTGCTGCTTGTTCCACTGTATGACCGGTATGGAGTGATGAGGGCTGAAGGAGGCGGTTGAGGCGGAGAGGGGAGACAGGGAGGGGGAATCTGCTCCCGGCACCCCCAGCGGTTGCCATGGCATCTCACTCCCCACTGCCATGCCGGGACCCACTTTCTTCACTAAAGGTAAAAACAATGATTGTCAAATAAGATGTTGTGATTTAAAAAATGACAACTATTTAAACAACAATTTATGGTAACTGAAAAGATGTTAAATCACTGTATTAGCTTACAATATATATTATGAATATTGGTATTGAAAATATAATAATAAAAAAAAAACATTCTTATTTTAATAAATCAAAATTGTTTTACAGTAAAACTCCAATAACAAGTGCCAGACGTGATATGGATATGCAGAAATTCAGATAATTAGATTAACCATAAATTAAGGTAATGTTTTGAAATAATAAAAGGAATTAGAATCACATTTGAAATTTACGCAAAGCTTTTTTTAAAATAACTATGTATTTTGTTTTAAGTCAATTTTGACCAATCGTTTATCAGACACTCTTTTATTCAGCTCTACAATAACTTTCACTTTGTCACTCATTGACAACACAACTCTTTTAGTTTAGAAGACATTTTAGTTAGGCCTATACATTTATTTTATTTCATGATAACCATCTGGATGACTTGAGTTCATAAAACTGATTAGTTCAGAGTTCCACTGCATTTCAACGGGTGGTGGTCTAGGGGATAGAACGTTTGGCTCCTGATCCAGGGGACAGATTCCTTCTTCATAATAATGAGCTATTTTCTGCTGACATTGAAGATTGTAAAATAAATTGTAATATCATTGATTTAAATCTTTGGTGTTAGTCTTTTTAAAAAAAAAGAAAAAACTAGAATGTAAGCAAAAAAAGGGGGATTTCTGGATAGATACAAATTTGAAGAATGACACAAGATTAAAAACCCATAATTAATACATTGTCTTCAGGTAGATTTGCATGATATTTGCCATGATAAATATGATGATCACATTTCACCATTTTACTGTATGCATATTACGAAATGTGATTAAAAGAAGTCACTTCAATTCATAAATGGGTTTAATTACATGTAAAAAAATATATCACTTTAATACTTAATACTTCCTTTTCTGTAATACCTTTCCCGCAGACAATGTCTTAATAGTGCTTCAACCAAATTTACTTGCAGGGGTCATCTCTCTCATAATTGTTAAATCAATTTAAAGCTAAACACTTTACCTCTGGCATTGGCCTCGTTGACAGCCTGCCTGATCTCCTCGACCAGGTTCTGTGTGAGCACCACGGGGTTGGGGGCCCCAGGAGCCCCTGCACTGGCAGGGTCCCCGGCCAGCCGTCTTTCCCGCTCCGCCAGCACTTGCTTCAGCTGCTCCGCAAGCGACGCGGGGGGACCTGAACAATGAAAGAGTGTATTTTACATGTGAATATTCATGGAGTCATTTTACATTTGTGAATTTATTATACAAGGTGCGGCAAAACAGACAGTGCAGTGCAGGGCTATTAAAAAAAACGGCGCAACTTACAGAAATGAGATTAATTTTATTTTATTTGGTACATAATGCCGTTTTACGCATCAAGTCTTGAAGGTGACATCAGAAAGATGATGACCCTCAGCAGCGATACATTGATGAAGACGATCTCTGAAGTTTTTGGCTGCATTTTGGCACATCTCGATGGGCATAGCGGCGATTTCCTCCTGAATTTGATCCTTAAGTTCTTCCAAGGTGTGAGGTCGATATTAAAAAACTTTTTCCTTCAGATAGCCCCCCAGGAAAAAGTCGCAAATGCTTAAATCAGGTGAGCGCGCGGGCCATCCCACGTCACCCATCAGAGAGACGAGGCGCGCAATGTCCAGATCCAGAATTTTTAAAAGCTGCACCGCAATAACGGAGAACACAAAAAGAGATAATAGACGGATCACACTGGTGGAATGGCAGCATTATTTACCTGGAAGTGGGCCAGAAAACTGATGGTGATGAGTTATGGTAGAGTATGTGTCTTCCTTCACTTGGTACTCTCCACTGGATCTCTTGAAAACTTCTGAATATTGCTGAAAAATTCAATAATAACAATTCATAAATTATTACTTCTAATTTATATGAAAAATAACAACTGATAGACAATCATTGCATACCGGATGTCCTGTTTGTTCGTCCCCTGTTAAACTGGATAAGGTGGACTCAGGATTCTCCTCTCTGTAATATAAACATTCACAATATTGTTTAATTAAAGTAGTGTAGATGAAAGTAGGATACATACCATAGAAATGAGATCACTGAGAAGAATGTGCAGGAAAGAGATGTATGAATACGGAATGAAGAAATAAGGAAGAAATGTAAGGTAGATGATAGCATACTAAGTCAAATTAAAAAAAGATCGCTAAGATAGTTTGGATGTATGGAACGTATGGATGAGAGAAGAAGAGTTAAAAAATTGTATAAAAGCAGTGCGAATTGATAAAGAAGCCGAGGACGGCTGAGGAAAACATGACACGACCAAATTGATCAATTACCAAAATGCGGTGCATTAGAATTTGGAAAAATCGACAAGCACGCATGTTACGATGAAAGATAACATATTATGAAGCTAGAGAGATATGTCAGGATAGAGCAGTGTGGCAATCCATCCTCTCTGCCGACCCACCCGGGGAAATGGTGTGATGGTTATTTAGATAGTTTAATTAAGAGTTTCTGAAATCTACTTTCAGAATTTTTATTAAACCAGAGAGCTTCTAAAACTATATAAATAAAAGGCAATGTTCGTATATATATGTGTCCTATAGACGTAAAAACTACTAGACCGATTTTGCTGAAAATTTCACGGTTTGTTCTTATTAGTACCAGGAGTGTTTAGAGAGTTGTTTGAATCTTCTTCTTCTTTCTAAATATTGTAATTGCAGGAAAAAAAAAGTTTGAATCTCTTCCTGGTGAAGCCAGGTTTTATGGCTAGTATAAATATAAAATTTGTCAACTTTACAATATCTCAAAAGTTTATTAAGAATTAAACGCACCTGTTGTTTGAGTTGATCAGCATGTCGTGCGAGGCGGATGTGGATTCACTTAATGAATCGTCGTTAGAGTCGTTGTAACTCTCGTCGAGACCGTCATACTGAAAAACAGGTAAAAAAAATATCACTAACAAGACACAGAAATCAAATTAATTGTTTAAATTAGAGAAGAATGAACTATGAAGGAAACTTCAGAACATTTTTTAACAAGTATATATATATAAAATAATATAAACCAGCGATTCAAGTAAAAAAAAAAACATAATTAGTTAAGTTTATAAGGAATTAATGTGATTTAGCTCAGTCCGAAGAGACACATTTTTTTTTGGTACCAAGTTTATAAGAGTTCTGGTCCCAACTCTTATGTATGGAAGAGAAGCAGGCAGAAGAAGAATGAGAGCAGAATAAATGCGGTAGAGATGAGGTCCCTTAGACATATGTGTGGTGGAACGATGTACGACAGAATTTAAAATGCTGATATAAGAAAGAAATGTAGAGCGGAAGAAGGTATTATGAATACAATTATGAAAGGATCGCTCTGTTGGTTCGGATATATGGAGCGCATGGATATTAACGATGTAAATGGAGTACGGAGTCGAGGTAGACCGAGGAAAACATGGCATGACAAAATTAATCAAATTTTAAAGGTTGGTCATGTAAGAAGTCAGAAGAATCGACGTGCGTGTATGACTTGTTGTATGAATGTGGAGGAAGCTAGATTGGTGTCAGGATAGAGTAGTGTGGGGGTTCATTCTATCTGCCTGCTCCTGCGGAGAAACGGCGTGATGGTGTGTTGTTGTTATTGTTTATAATTTTGGTACCAAATGGCATATTTTTTTTTTATTTGACTTTATATGCATGAAACTTTTGCAATAATTAAAAAAAAAGCTGCTTACACTGCTTGCATTGGACAAGGAATGAGGAGAATGGTGCCTTTGTCGTGCCAGATCACCCCGTGTCCTCTGCGCGGAGGTATCCAATAGAACCGTCTGCGGTACAGCGAGATCCAACTCTCTTCCGGCCCCTTCATCCTGCTCCTTCTCATTCAAGGAGCCATCTGGATCCATTCCCAAACTGTTGTTGTCTTGCTCCCTCCCGTTGAGCGAACCCTCTGGGTCTCGGTCCCGGTCGAGGCTGGCGGTGTCAAGCTCCACATCAGACGACGCGGGTTCGGGAGGAATAATGGCAGATTGGGAAGATGGGATGGTAGCGACGACTACTCTTCGCTCTACCGTTGCTGTCTTCTCGTGTGGGGAGCCTTCCGACGAGAGATCTCCGTCTGAGATCCATGAGTCTACAATATAAGAATGAATCTATGCTGTTAATTGAAATCGCCTAGTGGGTGGGTTAAAGTGATTTCTTCTTTATTAACTCTTAACGGACGTAAGTCACCTCTGACGCGACAACAGAACTTTGCCGCTGCGGTCGTATGGCACATGTGAGGTGACACAATGAATCATGTTGTCTGTGGAATCTGCGCGTAATCACTTTGTCAGTTGAATATTACCAATGAAGCGATTAACATACGGAGTGCCTTTTTAAAATTAAACATTGATAGAATGACATATACAAAGATACAAAAGCTAGTGTCCGAAAAGGGTAAATATATCTCTTATATTATTAGGACAATGGCATCTAGCCATATTTTTATTAATTAATAGGAAAGAAAACATCTGTTTCATTTTACTATGGCATTAACAATTGTTTTAATTTGATAAATCCACAGCACGTTATTTCTATAAAATATAATGAAACTTCTAGAAAACAGATGTTTTCATTCACATTAAATATTTAAGATGGAGTTTTACATCATTGTTATAATATCAATAATATTTTTATTTTTAAAATATATTACATTAAAAATATATTGGGAGATATGGTAGAAAAGTAATTGTGAGATTTATATAAAAAGTAGAATAATTAAAATTATTAATGTACATACTTGATAAATGAATATAATAAAATTACAAATAGAATATACATATATAATTAAAGCTATTGTCACATAATAATATATTTTATTTATAATACTTTCATTTCACAAATGCAAAATTCTTTCCACATATATAAAATATGATTGAATCGTGCAACTTGAATTATGCCTACAATTCCTTGTTTATAAATCTTAAAAGCAATGATGAAAGCATACAAAATATCTACATAAAAATAAATTAATATACCCAGAAACACCCAATTAGATGAATCCACAATCATTAATATAATACCCTCTTGTTATATTATAGTGATAATTTGAAAAGTAAATAATGTTTGATCTAAAAAAATGAATATGTCTATACATCTTCATGTGTCCATATATTTTTCAATATTTTAAGTGGAGATTTCGAATTCAAATTAAACAATTTATTTAAATTTGTTTTATATTTTTTTTAAATATTGCATACCATGATTTATGGTGTATATATATATTTTAAATTATTGTTAAAATCATAGATAAATTTATGTAAAACTTGCATTTGTACGCTATCCTTACCTTCATATAAAAAATAACACATATGGTGCGTATATGACTTAGAAGAAATTTGTTATGTTTATATTATATTATATATTATTATTTTTGTTAAAGAGGAATTTTGAAATAACAATTTCGAATCAACTTTCTGAAACATGTATATTTAAAAATAATAAATACAGTGTCATTTGATTACATATATGCATATAAAGAAGGACGCACTTTGATGTTACCATAGTTAATTCTAGCAGTCGATTCAATATATGCTTGTTTCGAAAAGGGCAAAATTATAAATAATGAAGCAACATCTATTTGTCTACTTCGAAAACTGATTTGATTGCTAGAACCTACTATAGTTGAGTATAAATAAGATGTATGATAAAATATAGTGATTTAATGGACTGGTGTATAGTTTCTAGGAATGCATAAAACTTACAAAAAAAAAATACATACAAAATTATTTCTAATAAACTTCCATTACAAAAACATCTAAGTATGTAATAAAACCATATACTATTTAGCAACCAGAACATAGCACGCAAAATGAAAAATACAATATCATTTTTTGAAAGGCAGGCAAACGTAACTTTACATTATAAATTCAAATCCAAAACCAAAATTTGCAAGCAACCCCTCCCCAACACGTTTAATAAATTAGTAAAATGCTTTTGCCAATACAGAACAATATAAATATGGATGTATTTAATAAAAAATGTGATTTCAATATTACCAAATGCAATTAAAATAAATTATATGAAATCAAGATATCGAATATGAAATAAGTTAATTATGAAAAGAGAAATGTTAATAAGATAATCAAAATTTCTATTGAATTCATTATACATTTAGAATAGACACTTTGATTTGCCACTCGATTCAAATATGCATTTTCACAATGTCATCCAAACACGTGGATAAAATAAAAATAAAAATATAAAAGCCATATAATATAGCTGCCTACAATGCGGCATGCAAGTCTCACAAAACTTTAATACATAAAAATCATAAAAACAAACGTTAATACCATTCTACAATATAAAAATAAAGTTGTCCAATAACAATTGGATAATATAATCAATTAATTAAAATATATTGATTATTTTAGTGAAAAATAGTCAAATAAAATAGTCAAAAAAACACTTTATTTATAATTTCTTTTACATATTCAGGATCAGTTTTGTCTTGTTGAATAGACCAATCCTAAATTTAAAAAATAAAGAGATGCCATTTTTGTTTTATTATTTTTTTTCCAAATAATTATGGAATTCTACAAAACTAAGAATGCAATAATCAAAAAATATTATATTGACTTCCCATACTTTATTCTCATTGAACTTTTTACAACTTTTGTATGAAGCACTTAATATGTGGTGTGACATTATTAAATAATAATATACTTTTAGTAATTTGTATATACACCACTTTATTTGGCAACACCAACCGGTTTCGCTCAGTTTACTCTCTCACCCCGATGAAGCTCCGGCGGGAGCGAAACCGGTTGGTGTTACCAAATAAAGTACAAAGTAGTATTAGTTGCCTAAATAGTTGCCCTAGTACAAATTTCGGGGATTGAGCGTTTGCGGTAGCCGGTCAATTAGCTTTGAAGAATCTTCCTTCACACCTCAGATCCATAAATGATCCGACACATTTCAGATCTAAGCTGAAAACCTATCTTTTTCATATTTCATACCCAATTTAAAACCAGGATATTTTGTTCTATTATACTTTTTAATCGATCGCGAATATCAATCAGATGCAATGTTCACATTTAGATTTAAAACATGTCTTAATGCGCCCTTGAGGTGATTACATCACAAAAATGGCACTTTAAAAGTTAGCATATTATTATTATTATTAAAGTGGTGTATATACAAATTAATAAAAGTGCAATATTATTTTATTTAAAATTTTTGCAGTTACAATATATACAAAAATCATTCAACATAAAAATTCATACATAATGAACTCGAACATACAAAAAAAATTATAATAATAATAACACACAAAACTTCAATTTGAAGTTAAAAAATATATATACTCGTACGTTACAGACAAAAGCGTTAAATTTAGATAATATATACATTAACTGCTCAAAGTATGCACAAAACATGAGTTTTAGTCACAGTATTTAAGTTGCATTTCGTGTGTGAACTCCCTGCTGAACAAACAAGATCTGTCAGACGACCGTGTTTGACAACTTACCCAATAAGAGCGAGTTTGAAAATTACTCCGCTACACATTAACATTCCAATGATATAAGAGAGTGTATTTTATTGATCAAGGGAGGCTATGAAGTTATTTTTTAATATAGTAACTCCAGTGTACCATACATTAGGTGAATATTGTGAATTCTTTGACAGACACCGAACTGTGAATGCATACAAGTAGTAGTTCATAAATTATTTTGTGTATACTGTAACTAAATATCATTGGTCAATTAATGTATATGTAAGACATATATAACACATACCCACCCATGATAAAATTAATGAAATACAAATGGATCCAATTTTCAAATGAGTATATAGATGCTCTGTGACATAAAACTGTTCAAATCAATTTAGTTTTCAACGGCATGTGAAATAAAAATGTTTCTTTGCTCAACATATGTATTCATTTTAGAATCATAGTCAGGCCACTGAAGTATGCATACAGATGACCTAGTGTAATTATTAAAAGTTGAAAACATTACTCTAAAACAGAAAAACACAATTGAAATAAACTGAATAAATATGAATTACCATGTTCTGCCACTTTTTAAAAATCAATATTATTCCTTTAATATATCAATAGAATTTACCAAATCAATTATTTAAAAATATTTCGCACTGAAAAATAATTTTGTCATATGAACTAGAAGTTTGCAAATGAAAAAAAAACATTTATTTTACCTGAGTGATTTCAGAACATCATATAGAAATTTTTAAATAATATTAAAAAAAGTAAAAATGTTTTTCATTTTGAATAATATATAATAAAATTATGTTTTTTATGAATTACTTACACTTTTGTCTTTATTTCGACAGCGACCGATTGATTCAAATTAACAAATGAACAATACCATTATATTCAATATTAAAATGTAATCTCAACTCATTTATAAATTAATATAATAAAAAAATTATTTAATTTGCAATATTTCAAAGGAAAAGCCTAAACATTACCAAGTGTCTTAATTATATAGGAGGCTGGATTATTTTTGCACAGTCACATGTCACAGAGTTTGGCTACGTACATGGGGAGCTAGTTATAGGGTGTACTGGGTGCAGTGGACGGTCAGTTAAGATCCTCAATAGCGGAAACTTTACCTAGGAGCTGGAAGGGCTCGGGGGGCGGGCGCCGCGACATCTGCGGGGTGGCCTGCTTGGCACTGGGTTCATATGGCAACATTACCGGCACTCCGGCCTTCTTTTGGGTCTCCTGCAACATACACAACCATAATACAATATAACACCTACAAAGAATGCCAAATGCGCGAGTGCCTCAGAAAATAATGACTGGACATCGGATCGAAAGCCCAGTTTGGGGTAGGGAAAGATGCGGCACAGTTCCTACAGATCACAAATAGGAAGACGGCGGCTGAGGACAGGAGGAGTTGGAGGCAGAAGTTGAAAGAGGTGAAGGGTCAATTTGGGTTGTAGCGCTATCAAAGAATACAATATTACCAAATCAGCTGTACTTCGGAAAAAACATATTCATATAATATTTAATGCAAATTCACAAACATTTTTTGGATAGTTTATAAAATATAGAACGTACAAATAGAATGTAAGGCAAATAAACAAATACTAAATAATATTTAAAAACGGCTCACGTTTGAATATGTAGAATTAACGTATAAGGGAGGAATGTTTAAAATGCTCGGTGACCTTCATGGCAGAGGGGCAAGAGCTCTGACTGCCATACCGAAGGTCCCGGGTTCGATTCCCGGCGATGGCAGCGCGATTGTCACACTGTATTTGGCCTGGTGTAGAATTCACGCGACAGTAAAATGGTGATAGATTAGCTACATGTCATGAGAATCAATACAATAATAGCTAAAAACAAATTGCATACAGTAATTGGGTTCAAACGATCTGTTGCACAGAAAAAAAGGAGTAGGAAAACGTGATCAAATTAATCAATCACTAAAAGGTGGTTGAAAAGCCAATCAGAGAACAAGTCGCTAGACGCAAATGGCTGTGGATCAGTTACACTCTGAAACGGAACCCAACCTGCATCGTTTAGGGCGCCCTAGACTGGTCCCCTATGGGGGGAAAGAGGAAGCAAGGGCAGACCTAGAGTCACCTGGAGAAGAGTCCTACAGGACGAGGTCAAAGCAGCAGGCCTCACTTGGGATGATGTTGGGCATCAGGCATGCGATAGAGTCGGGTGAAAAAGATTCCTTGAGGCCCTATGCACCACGGAGGTGTGACAGGACAAGAAGAAGAAAAGGTGGTCATATTCAAACAGTTGTGCATTTGAATACAGAGAATGCTCGAAAAGTATATCAAGATAGAAAAGTATAATGGTCGATTCTTTCTACAATCACCACTCCATGGAAACGGTGCGATGATTATTAAGTTATTACTTCTGAATGAAAAAGTCGCGCCAGATTGTACTAACCAAAAGCAGCACTTCGAGGCGGATGACGCGGTCCTTTAGCGTCTTGACGAGAGCGTTGTACTCCGTATCCTTCTCTTGCAGCAGCTGCTGGTAGAACTCTTCGCGGTGGATCATGTCAATCTCCCGCTGACGAAATTCGCGGAGGAGTTTCTTGGCCTAAAGGAACAAATTAAATGACATTGGTAATCAAATTAAATAAAAATGTCATCTTTAAATGTGATTTTCACCAATTAATTTTTTTATTTGAAATTTCATAGTAGAAGTTCATGTAAATAAATAAAATTGTAAAATGTCAACGAATGTTTCCTCGTTACATCCGAGATCTCACTATTTCCGTGATGGTAATAACAGAGTTCGACTGTATTTGTTTTCAATACGTTAAAAAGGTTTTTATTAGAAAATATAGATAAGAGATACAGAGTGATAACCTTAGGTTTAATATAGGAACTGAAATAAAATAATAATTTGTAGAGCTCACTCGGTTGTATTTGGTGTCCAGGTTAGTGTACTGCTCCTGTGACTGCTGGAGCATGTCCTTGTAAGACTGCGCTTCTCGCTGCGAAGTCTTGAGACTCCGCTCCGTCTCTCGCAGTTTCAGTCCGGACTGGCGCAGCTTCTCCGAGAACTCCTCATTTTCCGCACCATTAGACTCCAGCTCCATTAGCTAAATACCAGACGAACGCTTAATTACGCATATATTATAAGTGTGGTTCAATATAAAGTTTATTATCAAATGATACTAATAAAAAAAAAATATAAAAAAGTTATTAGAAAGCTTAGCAAATCAAAACTACTACAAACTTATAAAATAAAATATATAAGATGAAAAATAATAAAAAGTATGTAAACAAATTTAAACAGTGTGTCCAAGTTCAATAGGTTGATTCCTAATTTTTTTTTTTTGCTTTACCATTATTTTCAATATTTTATTTTAAATTTTAAAATATTAGTGTACAGTGAAAAATGATGCATGAAATGTTTTTCTCACTGAATAATCCATAATTAAATACAAATTCTACGAAAATCATATTTAGATTATCTTCCTTTAAAAAATGTATTCAAACAAAAAAAAATGTGTTTATAAATAACATATTTAATTGGTGAGAAGATAATTAAAAAAAAATAATGTCTAGAACAGCATGTCAGGATAAAATGAATACAGTATTATATTATTATATTACAGTATTATATTATGTGAATATTATTAAACAAAAAGTAGTAATTTTATTAATAAAAACATTGTCATTTATTAACCCCAAGTGCAGTCAACTTCATTTGCAGTAAACAAAAAAATCAAACTGCGGTTGACTACATTTACAGCTCGGACAGATAATACCAGTTATATAGTCGCAGTGAGAAATAATTTTTTTGGACTGCTAATGTAGCCACCTGCACTATAGGGGTTAACATAAATATTATATCTCAGGTATTATGAGAAAGGTATACAGAATAATAATAAAATAAATAATGATAATTTTTAAATATAATTTTACACAAACATTTAAGAAAATACGAAAGCATGCAAAAACATATACGGGAGAGATGGGCATTTTACCTTTTGGCTCAGTTGACAGACTGACGATTGGGAAGCAACTAATTGTGACTGAGTCTGGAAAACAACACAAAGTACGTGGTCACATGCGGCTAACACAGGCAGACATGCACTTTGAATGAAATACAAGATTAATACACAAATATCGATTCACAAATCACCGTTAGTAACTCGGGCGTCGGATGGTTCATTTCCTCCAATTAGTTAAACATTACAGAACACTTGCTGCAACCGTAAACATTGCCAATTTGCTGGACACAAGCGGAGTGCGGTCAATCAACACAAAACAAGCTACGCACAATAACACAAATCAAAGATTGAAACTTAATTTCAACTGATCTAATGAAAGTATAATTTTTTTATAATTACAATTTTTTTTCTGAAACTTATTTAAAATTTTACATTTAGAATGATGGCATCCAATACAAATATTGAACTAATTTACCGACAAACTATTTAAAAAGACTATAAATATATATATATTCTTTTATAAGTATTTGAGATAATCGGGAGATCTTCAGGAAAAATCAATGCCTTTTTTAATTCCACATTTAAAAACTAAAATATATCAGTTTTACATAAATATTTTTTTAACCTGACGATCGCCGTAAGCACACATGTGCGCTCTACGTAGACGATCGCCATAAGCGTGCGCAGCTGTGCGCGCATCGCAATATTCGAAAGATGTATTTCAAAATTAATTCCGATTTTCTCACAACGACATCTATGAATATTTTAAACAAACCAAAAAGGATCGATATTTTTCGATAGTTTGGGAGAAAATACGTGGCGTACCGGCGCGCTGTTTCTGCAAACATGTGGCGATGAATGGGTTAACAAATGGGAGACATTGATATTCTGATTTTGCTTTTATTTAATATAATTTTTAACAAGTGTGTATACTCGTATTGTGAGGTCAATATTAAAACTAGGTTACAACATTTTTGGCAGTTTTGAATTATTTACTTCAATGGAGTTCTTATCAAAGAAGCTTTTCAATAATATAAATACGTATATACCTTAAAATATTATTTCTCAACGACTATAATTCATTTTCACAATTAAGGATTTTAAAGTTGATACCCGAAGATAATTAGAAATTATGTAAACATGGAAACAAAATACTAGTTATCATTGATATCTGAAGTTACCTACATCTTTGAGTTTAGTCCAAAGCTATTCTCTATGGAATAAATAGACAAGTTCACTCTACTAGTTAAAGTACTTATGTTAACGGCGTGGTAATAGTTTCAACTTGAAACTAAGAATGCCATTTGATATAGAATAGAGAATTTTGAATAAGATAGTTATAATATTGAGCCCACAATTTAATCTATTAATAAATATATATAAAAAAAAAATAAAAACAACTACACAAATATATAAAAGCAAGCAGTAAAAACAAACACAAATCTATCTACAATTAGGATAGTCACCTCATGCAGTAGACTCCTGAGCGATTCGACGTCATCCTTATCCTGTTGGGAGGGGGGAGGAGAGGGGGCACGGGCACTCCCGGTAGAGGAGCCGGCGGGCGGTGGCAGGGGCGGGGGAGGGGGCTCGGAGGAAGACGAATTGCCGGAAGACACGGGCTGGGTGGAGTCCTCAGACTGGCGGCGCTGTCTCTCATCAATTGCGCGCTGACATCTGTTGGAAAACTCATATTATTAATGTGAAGAAACAGTGAGTAATCCGTATTGTGAATTAATGGATCAGGTAATGAAGGTGGTACCGCAATATAAACATTTCTGATTCGAATAAAGGTTTTTAGGTAGCTAATGAAAAATAAATACATATATTTCTTCTCATCTAAATTTTGAAAAATCTGCTTGTTTTTTTGGCTTTTAATAAATACTTTTTTTGGCTTTTAATAAAATGAGTACCTAGTTAGGTAAGCAAAAAAATAAATAACACAATCTTCTCAAAACTGCAAGGTTACAAGTGAAAAAGACAAAAAAAAACATAGTTCATTTCATAATTACCAAAAAAACTTTCAATAATAATTAAAACCTAAAGTAAAATATGTCAGGATTTATAACAGTTTGGTGGTCCATGATGGAAAATGGAGCCAGAGGGTTACTGAATGGAGGCCCTACTGCAAGAGGAAATACTGAAAGGTTGGGCCGGAAAAGTGTCGGGAGACAGCCAACCAGGTGGAGCGATGATATTGTGTGGACGGAGGGAAGGGCCTGGAGAACACTGGCGAGGGACCGAGAGAGGGACCGAGAGAGATGGCGTGGGGGTGGAGAGGCTTACGTCCAGCAGTAGATGGAGACAAGCTGACGATCCTATTTGCCTGCCTCTTCAGGCAATGGCATGATGGTTAGTTAGTGAGTTGTAATATTGATAGATCCTATTGAAGAAAACGAGCATACCTCTCTTCTCTCTCCCTGTCAGCCTGTAGACTCTGCCTGATGAGCTGGGCCACTTCACTGTTTTGGGGATCCTTCTCCCTTCCTATTTGGAAGTTCACCAGCCCTGAAGTGTTCCGGAGCACGGAAGCCGCGTACGCTTGCGTCACGCCCACCTGATCATTAATAAAGGCATTAGAAACTAAAATCGCTGTCGTTAGAAGCGAAAGTAATCTACTGATGTTTTATATAAAAGGTGTGCTCACCAAGCTCTTGCCGTCGACCTCGATGATTTGGTCGTTGACGTGAATTCTTCCATCACGAGCTGCTGCCCCGTTCTCCGTTATGGTCTTCACAAATATGCCCAATTTTTCCAAACCAGCGTCGGCACCAACTCCCATACCTATAAAAAGGAAATATATACACATTAGATCTACTTACGGTATTTAGATTTTTGATCATCATAAACAATTTATTGTTTCTTGAACAATGATCAACATTAAATAAATAATCTGGATGAAAAGTCTGTTTTCTAGAAGTTTTATTATATTTTATGGGGTGATTGGGAAAATCATTTTATAATGCCTTAGCAAGGTGAAACATATCATTCCCATAAAATATAAAAAACTTCGAGTAAACAGAGGTTTTCATACATATTAATTATCATAAATAATATTATAGAGCAGGTTCAGAATAGAATTGGAAGTAGAAAAATCTTGATATGCTCTTATAAGGTGCTTGTTACATTGGAGCGATTACTCATATTACATTATTATATATTACACTATGTACAGAAATGATTAAAATCCACATTTTTTAATTATAAAATATGCCCAATCTATACAAAGTAAATAAAATTTATAAATATACAAACCGATGATAGAAAGGCCAAGTCCATCGGGTCCTTTGAGCAGTCGTACAGGGAAAACAAGCATCTTCTCAACTCGCTTTTCAAGCTCGTATTCAGCTGATGCTGCTACGGGATCCACATCTTCGTTTCGGCGGTCGTATTCCATCACAGAGTGGGTGGAAAACATTTTCATTGGCGAGGAGCTAAACAGAAAAAAAAAAAATCATTTAACCGATCATTATGAAAATAATGTAACAGTTATACTTTTTAAACAATAGGAATTATGAATGTCTGTGGTGTTAAAGAGACATAGTGAAGTGGGGAAGAAGCAGAATGCGCTTTTGGAGGGACCATGTGAACCGCACGGAAAAAACAAGACTTGAAATGAAAACCCAGCAGCAGGAAACTACCACGAAGGCCGCAAAGAGATGGAGGGATGGCTGGATGTCATAATCCCAGGACAATTCACCGTCACAAAAGGTCATATGACCTAAACCAAGAGGAAGAAGAAGAAAAAATTATGACTGTTGATAAAAAGTGAATCCCAAAGATCATCTAAATACTGATGCACATATTGCAATATATAAAAAAATTACCTAAAGAAAACTTTGGTACTCTTCTTGACAAACACAGGCGGATAATAGCCCTCATCTTCATCAGCATCTTCTCCTTCTGGGGGTAAACCAGGAATCTGAAGAAATAAAATGATTGAATAAGATACAAGTGATACATATTGTATAATCATGTTAAAAAAATTAATTAAAATTATGAATTAAAAGTTTGCCGCCCTTCAGCCTGGAACGATCTTCCTGCAAACCTCAAGTGCATCGAGAACTCACCAGAGTTTAGATCAAGACTCATAATGCACCTTTTCAAATTATCCTGAAGTAAACTGCGTCAGGTGCAGCCCTCATACTAAATACGTATGTTTATTTTTAACAAGTTCATTGTATGGAGAATTTTCTACAGTGCCCTTGATATGATTAATTCACGAAAATAGCGCTTTATAAGTCTTCCAATTAATTATTAATTTTAGATAAACTTAAGGCGTTAACACTGTAGAATTCCATGATGACGAATTTTTTATGAATTAAAACAGTCAAAGCAGTCAAAACAGTTTTTTTCCACTTTTGAGTTTATTTTTCAAGACATGTTTTAAAACTTTACACCATCATCATCGGGAGAACGATATAAACTCCCGTGATGAAGGTGTAAAGCCTTCGAAACACGTAGAGAAAAATAAACTCAAAAGTGGAAAAAACAGTGTTGTAATTTATAAAAAAGTTTCAATTAACTATTATTATTTTATAACTACAAATATGTATCAATGTTTTATAATAGAAGTAAATTTAAAAAATAATAAACAATTTTCATTATTACATAAAATATTTAAAAGTTCATCTTTGTATTACCCTAAATTAATATGAAATAATCAATATACTTAGTTCCTTCTAAAGCAATATCTCTTATATCGTTACTTTGGAGACATACAGATTTACTAAAATATAGATTTGCTGTTTTTTTCCATTTACCTCTGTCCAGAAGTGACCATCTTCAAAGTAGTGTATCCCTTCATGTTCCCCAACTATTTTGATGGCTTGCGGAGGATAAAACACTGGCTCTGCAGTGGCTTCCTGCTCACCGGCAGGAAGACTTCCCGAAGATAACTCCATGGAGTCACCCAAAGTATCCGCCAGTCGGTCACTCAAGGTAACACCATTGGATTCATTAGCCAGGGAGACATAGCTGTCGTTCATGACCGGGCCGCTCTCGTAAGACACCATGGACTGGTAGCTTTCGTTCATGGAGTTCATGCTGTCCATCATCTCGCAGCTGCCACCATTCGGGAGGGTTGTGGGAGTCAAGGCTTCTGGTTGGGACACTGCGGGAGTTTCCTCCGATTTCGGTGATAGAAGACGGACGATTTCCTGAGCCTGTTCGTCAGATAGAAGGGCAGCTTGTCTGTGAACATCGTAGCATTGAATTAATATTATTTTTACCGAACATTAAACAAAAAAGAAAACAAGTTTCATAATGCATCTTAAACGGTTGTAGAAAAAAATATGTTTCAAGTTAGTACCAGGATTATTAATATGAATTTGACTAAAATTAATAAACCTAGCATAATAAAAATGATATTCTTGTTTTCATATGTCTATTCTCTAATCTACGATGAGCCAGTGATAATTTAATTACCTTTTTTATATGAAGAGAGTTTTAAATGTTAAAATATGCTCATCTATTAACATAATTATGATGTACAAGATACAAAAATACATTTTAATTAAATAAAAACAATTACTATGTAATTGATATACCCATATATACAGAAGCAGGACAGAAAAATTAAACAAAATTACACTAAAAAAAGGAATACGAAAATAGAACACTAATGTAATCCTGTAGATATGGAAATAATATATTTGATTGAGGAAGCGGTGAAAGCAAAAGCAATTACCTCATCTTTTTCTCCAGAATACTACAGCGGGGTGCGAGTGATATTTCCATGTTTGGTGGCAATCCCAGATAGCGACGATGCACAAACACATGCAAAGTGAACAGACAGAAAATATAGCCAATAATTATAATAATACAACAAACAGATGCAGAAGGTTCAGAGCTGTCGGGACCATGCGGCCAGCTGCTCTACTGTGGCGAATGCTCAAAATCTACCAATTAGTATTTTCATTAAGACGGAAGAACGGCACAAGTGTATAATCAGACGGCGTGGTGAAATTAATTACACTTGTGCCGTTTTTACGAGTATTCATTATTCAATAGAAACTGCTTTATGCAATGTTATAATTCTGCAATTAGCCCGACAGAAAGTAAATTTGTGAGTTACGACAGTTTGAGTGTGTGTAATATGACAAACATAAAATTAAGAAATGCACAAGTCATCCGTGCACAGCTGACACTCGACACAATTAAGTTAGCTTGACTTTGTACCCCATCCAGAATATGCACTCTAACTTTATATAAACAAGCAATACCGTAATTAGCTAGGAGTCAATCAAATAATTACTATTTCATTCAAAACGCTGTTATTGTATCATAATTTTAATTAAAACAAATGGGAATGACATATTTCACATTGCTAAGGCATTATCGAACAATTGATAATTCTTTAAAGCCGTGCCACGCTGTTTTAAACAAGCTCTCCACATCGGTCTCCACCGGCGGTTTAAAACTGTGTAGACACTTGTTTGAAACAAAAATTCGTTTGACCTTCAACAACATTTGTGGACGGACGCGCATAGTAGCGTGTGGATCCCGCCGTTGTAAACACGCATTCCACAATGTGGGCGCTCCACATTCCACCAGTCAAGGTCAATTGCATAGCGGCATCGCATCGGTGGAGTGCGGACGTATTGAACGAAAATGGTGTCTACTGTGGATGCCACACCAACCGTGGGCTCCACAAAGGTGACCCCTGTGGAGAGATGTTTACAACAGTATGTGGACGTACACCAACCATGGGCTCTGAGAGCTTGTTTCAAACAGTGTGGCACGGCCTTTAACAAGGAGAAACATGTAAAACCCATAAAACATCTAGAAAACAAATGTTTTCATACATATTAATTATTTAATATTGAGTTTTACATCATTGTTCAAGAAACATTAAATATATTATTAATTTTATATTTATAAAATTGTCACAACAGCTATTTTGCTGATGGATCTCAGAATCATCAGGTCATATAATAACAGAGTTTTAAATTAAACAGTTAATAACATTTCCGGATTATCTGGTAATTTAAATACTTGTGATGAAAATTGAGTTTGATACACTAGCAAACATAAATAATACGCCACAATCATAACTCTTCTATTAGGAAACGTACATATTAACTGGACAATTAATATTTCTATGAAGAGGCTAATGCAAAAAATATCTAAAAAATAATTAAATTAATGATAACATGCATACAACCGAACCGGCAAAATTTTATGCTAAGGAATTAGTAAGGAATGTTCGATTATTTTTTGCAAAAAGCAATTTTAACTACTGAATTTTTTTTATATGGTAACATTTTTAATTTTCCTCTTACAGTTTTTTTTTTGTCTGTGTACAACACCATACTAATTCCAATACACATAATATTTATTACGTCTTAACTACTTTATGTGTTTTAGAGTACACATATGACTACACATGCACGAAAATAGAAATTGAATTATAGTAAGAAAGAGATTATTTTTGTAATACAATAGTTCCAAATTGAGATTGTTCTTGTAATACGAGTAGTTCCAAACTGAATTTACAATAGATTATTATTATTATTATTAACATTTTGCATACATATTTTGATTGACAATATCTATTAGCAAAAACGAATGTATAAAAAAGTTAAAGCAATGTCTTTATATTATATGGCCTATTTGCAAGAATAACATGTTATCTAAAAAAATTGAAAAATTGAAACAAGATACCCTTCTGAAAGAGACAACGTGACAACACAATATACCACTGTTTTGTTGTCTCTCTTTCCCTCATAAATTCTCTGTTTTTCACTTTAAAAATACCATGTTTTTGTAGAAAATAATGTTGAACACGGCGGATTTGATTTTCGAAATGTCACGTTATTTTTCAATATACGTATATATATATTATATATATATATATATATATATATATATATATATATATATATATATATATATATATATATATATATATATATATATATATATATATATATATATATATATATATAAATATACATATTTTTTTTTAAATTTGGAATATCGAATCAACAAAAGAAATTTTTGAAAAAAAAATTTTTTTTTTCACATTACGTACGACGTGCAGTGCAAAATGTACCGTGTATAAGATAAGACAAGAGATTCATGCAGCATGAGCCATGGATATCGGGTAATCACCTGGAGCTCAGCATGAGTTCTGCCTCGTCAGGGGTCATGCTCTCGGGCCCGCGGGCGGCCGCGTCCCAGCTGGCAGCGTCCTCCAGCACGGAGGCCTCGCCGCGCGCGCCCGCCTCCCCGTCCGACGGCACGCTCCACTGGCTGGACACGGACTTGTCCAGGACCTCGAGGGACCCCTCGCTGACGAGCACGCCGGAGTCCTGCTGGTGCGCCGAGACGGTGTCGTTTGCCCCGTCCTCGATTTTACTATTTAAATTATCGCTATTTAAAATATCAGTCTTGGGCGTGTCCACGTAGAGCGGGCGGTAGTCCGGGCTGCCGCGGCCCTCCATCTCGGCCAGCACCGAGTTGGTGATGACCCCGGGGTCGGGCGACGGCGAGGGCGGCGCCGCCGGCTTGAGGCGCGCCTTGATCTCGGGCGAGGGCTCGTTGAAGCCGCCCTCGTCGTCCGCGGAGGAGGCGCGCGACGGCGGCCGCGCCGAGATGTCCAGGCACATGGACGCGATGGCCTTGGACCGCTTCTCGGACGGGGTCGGCTCGCTCGGCGACGGGGAGCGCGCGCGCTTCTCGTGCTCCGGAGACTTCTGGCAGGACCGACCTGGACAACCAAACATTAACAATTAACTATTTTACCGGGTGATAAAAATTAATGACCATTACAAAGGTACCAAGTGTCAAAAAAAAGTCTAAAATTAGTTTTTGATCCCAATTGATGTTAATAACAGTGCAAAGGTACAAAGTGTTTGAATAATAAAGTGAACTTGGATCTTCTGGCTAACAGAGGTTCAGCTCTAATGGTTATTCCTTTTACATCTGTTGAAAACAAGTGTAGCTCAAACATCCTAAGTAAAATAAAAATACGATCACTTAGATCGTTTGGACATATGGAATGAATAGATGAGAAAAGAAGTCGAAGACGGCTGAGGTAAACATGACAAATTCGTAAAAATCGACGAGCGTGCGATGTATGAATGTAGAGAAATCTAGAAAGGTATGTCAGGGTAGAGCAGTGTGACGGTCCATCTTCTGTGCCTACCCCTCCAGGGAAACGATGATGATTAGTTAGATAGTTAGTTCAAACTTCACTCTGAAGATGTCGCCCGTGGTACATGACACATGATACAATAAACAGTTTTTTTCTCTTTTTTTTGTTTTGTGTCTTAACCACTCAGTACCTTTGTAATAACCAGCCTTCAAATATACATCTAAAACATGACACAATCAAATTAATCTAGCACAAAATGTCGCTCTTGTTAGAAATCGTAACAATCGGCGGGTTTAAATGTAGACCAATTAGTTTGTTAGTTAAGAAAGATAAATAGCCGAGTCAAAGGCGTCATGACGAATTGACGTATAAAATTTCACGGGGAAAGTGAGACACGAAAATAATTAAATATAAAAGAGAAAAAATTCAATTAGGTCACGGGATCTGCTAATACTGTCCACCGCTCGAAATCCTTAACCTAATTTTAAAAAAAAAACGTCGAGAGCTATGAAAACAAACTCCATTTGATTCAATTTACATGCATCGAGAATAAAAATTCAGATGGAGGATGGTTCCCTCGCGGAAGAAATACGAACTAAAAACTAACTACCTAACCATCACGCCATTTCCCCGGAGGGGTAGGCAGAAAGGATGGATCGCCACAATGCTCTGTCCTGGCATACCTCTCGGGCTTTCTCTACATTCGTACATCGTACCATGCACGCACGTCGATTATTTCGATTTCGAATGTGGCCGCCTTTTGGTAATTGATTAATTTGGTCATGCCATGTTTTCCTCGGTCGTCCTCGGCTTCTTTTTCCACTCACGCTGCTTGTGTACAACTTTTTAACCATTCTACTCTCATCCATTCGTTCCATATGTCCAAACCATCTCAGGGATCCTTTTTTAATTTTATCCACGATGCAGTCATTTGCCTTACATTTCTCTCTTATTTCATCGTTCGGTATTCTATCATACAACGTTTTCCCGCATATTATTCTTAGTGATCTCATTTCTACGGCGTTTATCCTGCTTTCATCCTTCTTTTGCCAGCTCCAAGCTTCACTTCCATATATGAGGGTTGGCACTAGAACTCCGTTGTGTACTGCCATTTTTGCTTCTGTGGATATATTTCTATTTGCAGTAATGACTTTGAGTGCGCCATTTATTTTATTCCCAGCACCAACCCTTCTTTCGATGTCTTTCTCTATTTTTCCGTCTCTTATAAACATGCTTCCCAGATACGTAAATTCGGTAACTTGCTCCAATTTCTCGCCCATCGCACTTATATCACAAATCGTCATACATTCTTCAGAATGCTGACAGATGATAAGAGTGTACAAGAAAGAAGAAATACGACGAGACCATAAATGCGATTTTCGTCAAAAGATTAATCCAGACAGCGATGCATGGCACGCAAGCAAGATTTAGTAGAAGTCAGGTCCCTACGTAAATATTTTCATTTACGCAGTGCCGTGTTTCTTGAATGGATTACGCTCGCGGGTTCATTTTTCTTGGCGTGATCTCCGTGCAGCATTCCTACGCTAAAATATAGTAAAAAAAAAAATCTGACGCGAAACCACTAAATCAGCTGAAAATCTCGGCCAGAATTCGAATTACAATCGGAATTCCGGACACGTGCTACTATTATTCGTATAATAGTTTTGTTTTACTCATAAAACTAAACTATAAATTAAATTATTGTAATTCTTCAACATTGCGTAGATTTTCACGGCTCGCAGAATTTTTTTTTTTGGGATCTTGGGTATATCCGCGTAACGTGTCGTCTTTTTGATAAACCATTCGAAGATCGTTATAGTTTTTATCTGATGGGAATTGCACGGATATAAGCAAGATGAAAAAAAAATTTTTTCGTTCTAAATTGTCTTAGCGATCCTTTCATAATTTTATTGCAGGGCTCTTCTCCAGGTGGCTTTAATTCTGTCTCGCTTTCTCTTTCCCCCCATAGGGGACCAGTCTGGTGCGCCCTGAGAGATGCAGGCTGGGTTCCGTCTCAGAGTGTGACCGACCCACCGCCATTTGCGTCTAGCGACTTGTTCTCTAATTGGCTTTTCGCCTGCCATGGTCCGGAAAACGGCATTTGACACTGTTTGGGGCCAATAGATTTTGAATATTGAGCGAAGGCACCTATTTATAAATACCTGGAGTTTACCAATAACGTCCGCGGTAGATTTCCAAGTCTCACATCCGTACAGCAGTACACTTTTAACGCTAGTGCTGAGTGTTATCCGCCCTGCAGCATCTTCTCATAAAAAAATATATAATTATCTGGACTGTTAGAAAAATATACAAATCAATTTGTAACGTGAATGCA
The DNA here is from genome assembly GCA_022606425.2 of Lepidostoma basale. Classification (NCBI taxonomy): domain Eukaryota; kingdom Metazoa; phylum Arthropoda; class Insecta; order Trichoptera; family Lepidostomatidae; genus Lepidostoma; species Lepidostoma basale. The sequence goes on along the minus strand of JAHDVF020000333.1, from coordinate 1,752,823 downwards.
TTGCACCATGCAGAGAAACCGATATACTTATAATATAAAAATACCAGAGCGACACGCTGAGCAAAATTATATCACGAATTAAAAAATATATTATTGGTAAAAGCAGACGTTTATTTCCGAATGACCGTGTATAATCGGTGGCCTTGATTCTGTATTTTTTGTGAGGGAAATGAAATTATGTTTATTTTCTTTGAAAAGCAAACATAAATCGGGGCGCCCAAGGGAAAACGGTGACAACCGCCGCTGTTGACATATTGGTAAATAATTCAGTGTTTGGGTTCGCAGACTCAAAACAAACGGTGACTCAATTATGCCGAAAGCCCGAGACAGCTTATCGGGTGCATTGCGACCCGTTTAATCGGATCTCGGGGGGTTCGTTATTCGAAACTCGCAATCCGTAAAGTGAACCGAATAAATTGAACAAAAAATCAAAAATCAAAATCAAAGTTAACACATTGCCTCTGGGTATATTCGCGCACTAATTATCACGTGTTGTATGTAGCTTAAATACAATAATACAATGACGATGTACCCATTACGCGTAAATTTTTTTTGGTATATTTTTTATTTATACTTTTAAGATATGAATACGATCGATAAAAATATGAGATTCCTGTAAACATATATTTAAAAAATAAAGAAGGACCTTGTGCAATAAAAATATGGGGACACACGAATGAGTCGCTCGCGTAGTGGGCAAGCATAAAAGATCTCACGGGTGAGTCCTGCGCGGCTACTGGGATAAATAATGTAGGTATATTTTGACATGATAAAAATATGTTACTAATATTACATTAAAATACACTTTCAACAGTTTACACTTAGTCCGCGAAAAGCGTATTCATACCCCGCTTGGTGTCCACCAGATATCTTCACTCGTGCACTTTCAGGCCCGTCCCCCGTCCATGCGGGACTTACGTTAAAAAAATAGTATAAGTATATTTGCAACTAAGGGGGACCCAGACCACATTTAAGCTACGCAACTCTCCCTCGATGCCCCGCCACATAGCAATACAACAGCAAAAGAAATAATGATTAAGAAGATATACGTTAAATAGAGTACGGAGTCGAGGAAGACCGAGGAAAATATAGCATGGCCAAATTAATAAAATTTTAAAAGTCGGCCATGTTAGATGTCGGAAGAATCGACGTGCATGTATGACTCGCCGTATGGATGTGGAGGAAACTAGAGAGGTGTATCAGGATAGAGAAGAGTGGCAGTTCATTTTTTTCTGACTATCCTTTCAGTGTAACAGCGTAATGGTTGTTAGAATATAAATAAAAGATGAAGAAAAAAAACGCTGTCTTATAAATGTGACGCTGGACGATAATGGGTTAATAATTAAATTGAATTTGAAATCAGCGCTAAGTATTAATAGAGGTAGGTATATCAGCGTCAAAGTTCTAGTGAGATAAGTGAGATCGTGACAGTTAACCGGGCGTGCGCGCCCCGGAAGTGAAAATTTCAGAACGACATTCGAGAAGTTTTGATGACACTATTACATTTTCCCGCCATCCGCTTTACACTGTCGGCACACTTTCACGGATCATCTCACCACTCCCTCACCGCCAAGACTCTAAATTTGAATAAATTCATTTTTAAAATTCTCTCCCTGATGTGTCTTTTGCCATTTGTATGCGGTCGTGGGATCACTACACAGGTAGGTACTTTTGATAAACGTCTCATTTTGAATTCTGCGGTGCAAGGCTGCCCCAAATATTACTGTCATTTCTTTAGATCTTTGAATATGTTTACAGTTCTTAATAATTTGACACGTGGCTTATGTATGATATTATACATGGAATTAAAAAAAAAGTTTAAAATTTCCTCGATGTACCTCAATCGGTAAAGCATTGAAAATATTAAGGATTGCGAATTCGAATTTGGCCAAAGATAAAATATGTTTTAAACTAAATAACCATCATGCCGTCTCCCAGAAGGGGTAGGCAGCAATAATGGACCGCACTATTCTTTCCTGACATACTTATCTCGACTCCTCAACATTCGTTGATCGTGTCATTCACGCACATTTTCACGAGTACTCCGACTTCTGACGTGGCCGACATTTAATATTAGATTATTATAATAAGTAATTAATTTAATATTATATTAGAAATGAACATTACAAAATAAACGGTTAGTAGGTACGTATTTATTGACGATTTTTTAATGAATTAAATATATAATATATAAACAGTTTATATCGTTTTTGTGAAGGTGTAAGTCATTGAAACATGTCGAGAAAAATAAACTTAAAAGAGAAAAAACAGTGTTATAATTAATAAAAAATTCGTCATTATGGAATTCCACGGTGTAAACGCCTTAAGTTTATCTAACATATTTATTGTGATAATTCTAAATTAATAAATGGTTAGATATATTTTAAATAATTAAATGTAGTAATTAATTGTAGTTTTCTTTTTTATACACTTTGTATATACGACACTTCTATTTATATCACTTTGTATATACAATAGAAGTGTTGTATATATTATACAAAGTGTGTAAAAAAGAAAATAGAAATAAACCACCATAACAACACAAAGTATGGCGTATATAGAAGAAATGATTAATTATTAGTTTGAGTTTTACATCTTAGTTAGAAAAAATACATACATATTTTAAACTTTACATAAAAATATTTAATTTCCAGTGATAAGTATCATTACTTAATTGTAATATTTTTCGAAAGGCTCCACAGACATTAGATAATGAGCTTCCTCTCCAAACATTGTAAATAGACTAGGAATCTGTACATGTTAAAATGTGGGATAGAAATTATTGCCTAACGAAAACATCACAAACCGGTACATCTCGAGCAGAGTCTCCTTATCCTCGAGCACATGGCTCTCGCCGTCCCGGGAGACGGGAGGACCTTCTTCCGCCGCGGCCTGTGCCTCTCTCGGCAGCCTGAGGAGCTCATGCTCCTGGCTACTGCCGCCCTCGGGTCACCCGCCCGGCCGGCAGCGTCCGTCATTCATTTCACAACACTTCACAGCACTCGCGCGAGTTTAATGCCAAACGCGTTTTTTATAATAACAATTCATATTCTACAAATAAATAAAGTAATTAATTTATTGTTTCTTGAACAATGATGCAAAACTCGATATTAAATAATTAATACGAATGAAAACGTCAGTTTTCTAGAAGTTTAACTATATTTTAAGGGAATGACATGTTTCGCCCTTCTAAAGCATTATCAAATATCACATTTGATAATGCCTTAGAAGGGCGAAACATGTCATTCCCATAAAATATATGCAATAAAACTTCTAGAAAACTGACGTTTTCATTCGTATTAATTATGAGTTAATTAAATTATGCGCAGATAAAAAAATGATACTAAAATACCCTTTTGAGATATATTTGGATTGTTAACAGTTAAATATTATAACACTGTTATCATAACACAATTTTTATTATTCACTTTTTTAATGTCCTGATACTTGTTTCGCCTACCGATGTTGGTTAGTTAGTTTAAACTAACTAACCAACTAACCATCACGCCGTCCCCCCGGAGGGATAGGCATAAAGAATGGACCGCCACACGGTTCTGTCCTGGTAAACTTCTCTCGCATCCTCTACATTCATACATCTTGTCATGCACGCACGTCGATTTCTCCGTCTCCTCACGTGACCGATATTCAATATTTGATCGATTTGATCGTGCCACGTTTTCCTCGACCTTTCCTCAATTTCTAGTTCCGGTCACGTCACCTTCTTCACCATTCTCTCTTTACTCATTCTTTCCATGTGTCCAAACCATCTTAACGACCCTTTCACTATTTTGTTCGTAATACTTTCATTCGCACCGCATTCACTTCTTATACTTGCATTTGCCACTCTATCCTATACAGATTTGCTTCACATTCGTCTTAGAGATCTCATTTCTACTGCATTTATTCTACTTTCATCCTTCTTTTGCCAGTTCCATGCTTCACTTCCATACATAAGGGTCGGCACAAGAACACCATTATGCACAACCATCTTAGCTTTTTTGGATAATCTTTTGTTTGCGATGACAACTTTTAAGTGCACCATTTACTCTGTTGCTTGCCCCAACCCTTCTTTCAATATCCTTCTCCACTCTCCCATCCTTTGTAAACATACTTCCTAAATAAACAAACTCATCCACTTGTTCCAGATTTTCACCATTCACACTAATGTTACAGACTATCATGTTTTCTTCTTTTTCGAAAATCATTATCTTGGACTTATTCACATTCATCATCAAATCGTATCGCTCGCATACCTCATACATACTAGACACCAGGGCTTGCAGTTCATGCTCGTTGTCTGCAAGTAGCACAGCGTCGTCCACATACAATAAACAGCTTACTGACACCGTTCATTTTCGCACCTGCATCCAAACCTTTCAGCTCTTTTATACACTTGTCTATACGAGGTGTGGCAATTAAATTAGTTGTGTAGAATTTAGTTGTGGCGTGCAAACCGGCAACACTGCATGACTGGTGCGCATGCGCCTGGTTAGATAGGGCCTTTCACTCAGTCGCAGTGAAGATTTCATAGTAATCGGGCGTCTGGTTCGTTTCTTAGGGGTGTTTTTGGATACAAGTTTTTTAACTCGGTCGCAGAAATGACTGACTTAGTTTTTAAGCATCGTGCTGTGATCAGAGTTTTGGTCGTAACTGGTGTAAAACCTGCAAAAAATCCTACAAAAATTACGGCAGGTGTATGGAGATGAGTGTCTGTAGACCCGTAGACAAAGTCTACAGTGGGTGGAAGAGGGTGGGGAGCGCCCAACGAAAGCAAGGATGTTAAAATCACGGCTGAAGGCAATGCTGATCATTTTCTTCGATATTCATGGCATTATTCACCGTGAATACGTTCCTGGGGGCCAGACAGTGACTGGAAAGTTCTATATTGAAGTCTTGGAGCGGCGGCGACAGCGTGTTTTCCGTAAACGACCCGAACGGCTGGCTCTTGCACCATGGGAACGCGCCGGCTCATTCTTCCTAGATTTCGAGGGAATATTTTTCGAAAAAAGTATCTCAACGTTACCGCATCCAACCTACAGCCCCGACTTGGCCCCCTGTGACTTCTTCTTGTTCCCTAAAATGAGGAGACATTTCAAAGGAACCCATCATGGCAGTGTGGAGGCCGTCCAGAAGGCTGCGACCGTCGTCTTGAAAGGCCTAACTTTAGAGGACTATCAAGGCTGCTTCCAAACATGGGAGAAACGTTGGAAACGTTGTTCTGAGTAAGGAGGGGACTACTGTGAAGGCTGTTAAAAAATTTGGTTGCGAACTTTATTTGCCTGTGTCTCGGAATTTAATTGCCAAAACTCGTATATATTTGTGAAGAAAACAATGTGTAAAATAATAAGATGAATCGAAATTTTAAAATTATCGATCGGGGAAGTTAATGTGAGATTATTGAATGAATGAACACAAAGAGAAGCAACGAACTGGCGGTGTAGCGCACGGCTAGCGGACGGATGGGTGCTCCTGGCAGTGTGCCAGTGGGTATTTTATGTACATGAACGTTCTTCTTTATGAACTTTGAATGCGAAAAGTGTACGTGCAGCGGCGGGTGCGTGGCAAGAGAGTGAAAGTTCGCAGACGCCGCGAGAATAGAACGGGCCCGTCCGTGCCTTATGGCTCACCGGTCGGTAGGATCGCTGTGATGTGATATACCAGGATATTTATTGTTTCTTCAACAATGATGTAAAACTCCATATTTAATAATTAATACGGATGAAAACGCCCGTTTTATTTTAATTTATGTGAATGATATGTTTCGCATGACTAATGCAGTGGTTCCCAATTTAATTTTCCTGCGAACTACTTCAAGAAAAACCTCAAACTCGCGTGCCCCAAATTGTGGGAGTGATAATTAAAAAATTAAATCAGTTTTCTTAAACATTTATTACCATCAAAATACAGTTATTTTTATGTATACAACTGAACCCAATTACTCTGCCGCGCTTACGATAAACGCATCAACTAAGGTTTTTGTCGAAATTGAGTTATTACATTGTCTGGTATCAGGAAAACGAGATCTACAACTTTCTCAAAGTGACATTTCATGATTTCTTCATTTTCTCGGTTTTTCGCAGAGAAGGTGATTTATGACTATTTCAGAGCATATATAGAGAATTTGAAAATTTTCAAAAGAATTGAGACCTCGCAAACGATAGCGATCAACGCTTTACAAAATCCGATAAAGAAGATATATATGTTTAATCACAATTTAAAAACAGCGATAAAAAATAATTCAAGTGTATCATACAATAAAAATAAATGTGATAAAAATAGGTTTAATAATATTATTCATATACATAATGCAGTCATATATTAATTTACTATTGTTAAATTTTTTTTTATATATTAAAAACAAATTTGTTCCACTTATGAGTTTGTGTTTCGAAGGTTTCATACTTTCATCATTGGGATAACGATGTAAAACTAATTAATCATCACGCCATATCTCCGAAGGGGGTAGACAGAAATAATGAACGCCACACTGTCCTTTCATGGCATACTTACGTCACTTCCTCAAAATTTATACATCGCGTCATGCACGCCCGTCGGTTTCTCCGACTTTTCACGCGGTCGACATTTAAGATCTGATTGATTTGATTATGCCACGCTTTCCAAGGTCTTCCTCGATTTCTTGTTCCGTTTACATTGTTCACATATACTTTCTTCACCATTGTATCCATGTGTCTAAACCATCTTAATTAACCATTCATTATTTTGTTAATAACACTTTCATTCGCACTGCATTCAACTCTTTTATATTAATTCAATTCTCCCGATGATGAAAGCATAAAATCTTCGAAACACGTCGAGAAAAAAATATTCAAAAGTGAAGAGAAAACGGTTTTTCTAATTCATGAAAAAATCATCATTGAGGAATTCCACATTATTAACGTCTTAAGTTTACTATAAAATTAAATTACTATAATTTATATCCTTGTTATACAATATTAAATAAGCGACTGAAACAATGACTGAAATTGATTGTAAACTCTATTTATATGGACAACCGAGGCTGCGATGGGAGGATGAAGTTGGGAGAGATGGGGCCAAATTGTTACGAGTGTCAGATTGGATGGTCGATGCGGAGGACAGGAGGAGTTGGAGGCGAAGAATACTGGAGGCTAAGGCTCGATATGGGCTGTAGGGCCATGGAAGAAGAAGAAAGAAATCTAAATTCAGATGTGAAAATGATATTATAATTAATTTTATATATTTATGTCAAAATATACAATTACTTTGTATTATAATTATCATAGAATACGTATGGAAGTTGGTAAAATAAAAACTTTGATTGAACTTGAGATTGTTTTTGTGGTTTGTTCAGTAATTGATGATGCTAATTTAAATGGCACAAAAAGTTATTTATTCCGTATTTAACGGCTAAGCTATTAAAGCCTCTAGTTAAGATTCAGTAGGTCCCATCATATAACATAAATTATTGTTTTATTTTTGTAGATACCACAGGCTCCCAAACATATAGCCTATAAAAAATTTTCGCATTATCAAACGCCTTGGCACGGGGAAACATGTCACTTCCATAAAATTACTAACTAATTAACCATCACCCCTTCTGCACTAAGGGTAAGCAGAAATAATGGACCGCAACACTGTGCTTTCCTGACATACTTATGTCGCTTCCTCAACATTTCATACATATTGTCATGGAAGCACGTCGATTTCTCCGATGCCCCATGTGGCCGAAATTTAATGTTGGATCGATTGATCCCATAAAATATAACAAATATTTTCTGATGTTTTCATTAATATTAAATATATAACATTAAATTTTACACAATTGTTCAAGGAACAATACATAATTCAAGATGGATTTCTTCTATATTTGACATCACTTTATTTTGTGGATTTACAATTGAATATTTTTCTAAAAAAACATTGTATTTTCACAAACATTTTTTTGCACTTTCACAAACATATTTGGTGTCACACTTTTAAATTTCTACACTGGGGAGGGGCAATTGTGGCCGAAACATGTTTGTTTCTGATGAGAAGGACAATGTTTTAAAAAAAATTAAAGATTGACTTTTATATTCTGAGCAATTTGACATTTTGCATGTTTAGATATCTTGTAATTTCAGTGCACATCTTATTTGTAATGTTAAAAAAATGTACATAAATAATTATGTCAAAAATAATAGCACATAAATACAACAACTACAAAAATATTATTAAAAAAATCACGATACACGTTTCCAATGTATATTTAATTTTGAGAACCACTGAGATTCTAATATTCAGAATGTCGGTTTCGCAATATTCAAACGGTCTAGATATCTCTCCAATCTTTGATATAAAGTCAATATAACATTTCAATTGAAAACTTAGTATGCCAACTAATAAAGCTAGTTCGCAATTATAGTGACTACTATATTCACTATACCACCTACTCGTTACATTTTACAAACCGTTGAACAAATACGTAACTTTCTACATAAGTAAGTTTGTGCGCCACAATTGGCAGACTAAAGTTTCCCATCAACTGACGCGCGGCAAATGTTAGCGATATTAAATTAAATAAATAGCAACAAAAACAACATTGGAGTAAATCTTATTTTATTTGCATAATAAAGTTCCTCTTCATTTTCAATGTGCCGTAACTAAGTAGGCACTGGCGATGATCGCCCTACCGAGACGGCGCCGGGACCCGCTGATGTCGATTGCGCATCGAGTACCTCTTGGTGGATGACGAGAGATTTCAGGTTGCCATCGCAAAAATACATTTTCGCTAAAATGTATTTATCATATATATATATATATATAGATTACGGCAACACCGGTATTAACTCCGCCAGAGAATGATCAAATGCTATGTGTGGTCTGTTTTATAGTATGGATGTGAAACGTGGACCTTAAAAGTCAACTCAATGAACATACTGGAAGCATTTGAAAGTGGCTCCATCGCCGAATACTCAGAATTCCCTGGACAGACATGGTTACCAATAAGTCCTAAGGCGAGATAGAGTTGACAGGGAACTGTTATCAACTATCAAGGTTCGGAAGATTTCACATCTGGGTCATATACTGCGTGAAGGAAAGTACCACCTTCTCCAACTGATATTGTAGAGGAACATTAAGGGACGCCGAGGGCCCGGGAGGAGACATATGTCCTGGCTGCGAAACGTGAGGGAGTGGACCGGCATCTGAAGTGTGGAGGAGCTGTTCCGAGCGGCGCAAGACAGGGACAGGTTAGCCGAGGTGATCGCCAACGTTGGGGGGACCCGACAGGGCACTTGAAGAAGAATAATTGTTTTAAACTTCGCCACGTAGAGCCTACCAGACTTTGGTGATATCAGTGGGAATAGCAATTCAGACGTTAAATGTGTGATGTGGACATTTTTTGTATCATTATGGAATAGAGGCCAGAGCCGATACCAATTGAACTAAGAACCTTCATAGAGTAGCAGAAATACGAGCCCTACCCTCCATCGTAGGCACAACCCTCAGATATCGGATCAGAAATGAAACGATAAGTTCTGTCTGTGGTGTTGAGGACATAGTAAGATAGGGAAGAAGCAGAAGGCGCTTTTGGAGAGACCACGTGGACCGCACGGAGAATACAAGAATAGCGAAAATTGTTAAATATGAAAACCCAAGCAGCAAGAGATTATCAGGAAGGCCGCCAAAGAGACGGAAAGATGGCTGGACATCATCATCCCAGGACAGCCCACCGTCACAAACAGGTCATACGACCTAAACTAAGAGGAATAAGAAGATATGGGATTCTGGTGGTGTCCAATCCTTGGACAAGACCGTACCAGCCCCCCCCCCCCCCCATCTCTGTCTACTCCATATTATAATAGTCGCCACCTTGTTGATGTCTTCATATTTGTAATCCTTACTGGAATATGTTATTTCTTGTTGCATTGTGACACATGATTTTACATATTTTATTAATATGGGTCCAAATGAGTAGGCTAAATGTTATATGTACTATACGTTTGGTATGTCTCATTTGTATACAAAATGAAGATCTCATATAATTAGAAGCTTAATAAAAAATACTGTTCCTTCACATAAATGAATTTTTTTATCTCTATATTTTTCGAATATAATACAATACCAGATGTATTTGAATGGAGTGACATATTTCGCTTTGCTTGATTCCGATTCTTTCTTCATAATGAGAAATTTCTGCTCATTTTGGAGATTATATTATAAATTCAAAGACAATTAATTTAAATCCTTGGTGTTGATTCTCGCAATTGCGAAAGGTGAACACAATGTGATTTCCTAGGGATAGCCACGACACCAAAATAAAAATAAATATAGATACGATAAATCTGGATAAAAAAGGATTGTATGAAATTTTGCACGTCATTTTAAATAAATAGGATGTTTAAATCTCGGATACATTTCCTTCAAAACAGCCTTTTCCCAATGTTCAATATCCTTTCTTATCCCATTTTATGACAACGTCCCAAAGAGGATCATAACTCTCTTGACTTGTTTGGACGGGGAATCGTTTCCTACATCGTTGCTTACTCATTCGGGTGATTATTAAGGAATGAAAACGATTTTTATTTTTAAATTGAAAAGCTGTTTTTTGTCACTTCAAAATTCATAAAAAAATAGTCATTGTGGAATTCCGCAGTATTAAGGATCAAAACCACCTCCATAATAATATCTAAAAAACCCTATTAAGTAAAACAAATTTTGAAAATACAGCTTAAGTTAGTGTAGCAATCAACCCACTCTGCTTACTCCTACGGAGAAACAGCGTGATGGTGAGTTAGTTAGTTAACCCAATATAAAACTTTGACAATAAACTTTTTTTTTATTTGACACAATTAACTATTTTCATAACAAAAAGTTAGTCAGAGCGTATTTCATTGTATTTTAAATTTTACTTTTTTCCAAGTAAAATTAACATATTTCTCGCATTAACTCTAAAACAAAAGACAATTGAAATAAACTATATCGGACTATCGCAATTTTGTAACAATTAAGAAAACAAAATGGTTTAATGGTTATAAATAATTTAAAAGGCGGGAAATAGAAAAATTACTGGTTTATAGATGAATGGAATGTTGGGTTATTAAATTTCAAATTTAGAACGAAAAACAAGAAGTTTTGAGTATTTCCGAGATGAAGACACCGAGGATTATGGCAGGCAAGACAGTGAGAGATCGCGTGAGGAACACCACAAAAAGAGAGATATGTGAGTCTAAGGATATTATAAGATGGAGTAGACAGCAAAGGAACTGGTACGGTCATGCCCACAAGACTTCCCTGTATTGCACTACATAATATCACGGGACTCGTCCTCGTGGAAGACCTCCTTAAAAATAGAAGTACAACTGAGAATCCACATCACAGGAAGAGCAACACTCCGGAGAGAAGATCACATTGTTCAAGGAAGAAGAAGAAGAAGAAGTTTAGAATCATGGAGAAATCAAATGTGAACCCAAATAAACCCATTGTATGTATATAATATTTTACCTGTACTCAATAGATGACTCAAACATTTATGCCGTTTGATTTGATTTGAAACTTCTCTCGCTTCCTCAAAATTCATACACCGTGTCATGCACACACGTCGATTTCTCCTACTCCTCACGTGGCCGACATTCAATATTTGATATAATTGATCTTGGCACGATTTCCTCGGTCTTCTTGTATTTCTAGTGCCATTTACATCGCTAACATATACCTATACATATATTTTTACCATTCTCTCTTCATTCATTCTTTCCATGTGTCTAAAGTCTAAACCATCTTAATGATAGTTTCATTATTTTATTAATTGGCACAGCACTCACTTCTTATATTTTCTATTTTTATTTTTTATACACGTTGTATATACAACACTTCTATTAAAAAAATAAAAGTATGTAGACATGTTTCGGACAAACAGTCCCTCTTCAGTAAAGATAATTTTTTTTAAATATTATAAAATTGTATTTTTTTAAATGTATCTTTACTGAAGAAAGACTGTTCGTCCGAAACATGTCTATATAATTTTATTTTTTAAGTATGTAATAAAGTGTTTTATATACAAAGTGTATAAAAAATAAAAATAGAAATAAACCATCATAAATAAACCACTGACATACTCAATAACGGTAGACTCCCAAAGGCTTGGCTAGAGGCTTGGGTAATAGCGATCTTAAAACCTGGAAAACCATAAAATGAACCTAAAAATTACCGCCCCATCTCTTTACTCTCTGTGATTTATAAATTATTTGAACGAGTTATAGCATGTAGAATAAACCCTATAATCGACAAAGTTTTACCCGTTGAACAGGCCGGGTTTAGAGAGGGAAGAAGCACAGGTGAACAGGTTCTGTCACTGACAACACATATCGAAAACGGTTTCCAGACACAACACAAGAGTGGAGTTGTGCTTCTCGATCTGTCAGCGGCGTATGACACTGTGTGGAAGCAAGGACTCCTCCTGAAGTTTGCTAAAGTAATTCAGTGCAAGGCAACAACCAAGCTCCTGGAACAAATGCTTTCCAACAGAAAAATCAAATAATAATTAAATAAAACGATGTTTTTTAACTACTTCCACTTTTGTCTTTATTTAGACAGCGACCGGTTTCGCCAGGCTCGCTGGCATCGACAGACCTGTCGTCGACAGACCTGACAGTCTGTCGATGACATCGACAGACCTGACAGTCTGTCGATGCCAGCGAGCCTGGCGAAACCGGTCGCTGTCTAAATAAAGACAAAAGTGGAAGTAGTTAAAAAACATCGTTTTATTTAATTATTATTTAAAATGAACTTCCATCAAGAGATTTCAGTAAAATCATTTGATTATCAGAAAAATCAAAGTCTGCCTGAACGACAAGATAAGCAAACACCGCATCCTACAGAACGGACTACCGCAGGGATCGGTTTTGTCCCCCACTCTTTTCAACCTCTATACCTCGGACATTCCACAAACAAGCTCCCGCAAATTCATCTACGCAGATGACATTGCTCTGGTGACGCAAGACAGATGCTTTGGCAAAATGGAAGGAACGCTCAGCGGTGATCTTGAAATACTCTCTGAGTATTTCAAAACATGGCACCTCACCCCGAATCCATCAAAGTCAGCCTCAATTGCGTTTCACCTCAACAACCGGGAAGCTAAGAGGAACTTGAAGGTTGAAATGTGCGGTCACACTATTCCTCCTGAGCCTGCTCCCAAATATTTGGGCGTTAAGCTGGACCGAGCGCTGACATTTAGAAGCCATATTGAAGCCACAAAAGGAAAGGTAAAAACCCGGAACAATATGATTTCAAAACTAGCCGGTACTACATGGGGTAGTGACGCCAGGACCTTGAGGACTTCGGCAATGGCTCTAGTGTACAGTGCGGCGGAATACTGTGCACCTGTCTGGGCTCGCAGTGACCACTGCGGGAAGCTGGACGTGGAGCTCAACAAATCGATGCGCACCATCACAGGAACCGTTAGGTCTACACCAGTGGCTCCCAGTCCTGTCTAATATCACTCCTCCACCTCTGCGTAGATCCCTGGCATCAATCAAGATGGTTGATAGAGTGCGTAGCAACCCGCTTCTTCCTGCTTTCAAGGACATATTTCAACACCCTGATAAGCGTCTCAAGTCTAGAAACCCCATCTGGACGGTTGATGATCGCTGTAGGGATGTTGAGGCAAATTGGAAGTCCATATGGGAGGAGCACGCCGTGAAAAATCACCAACTAGTTGCTGTACCACACCAGGAGGCGCCAGGTTTCAGTCTCCCAAGGGGGCTGTGGACGACCCTAAATAGGATCCGAACAGAGCAGGGACGGTGCGGCTTCCTCATGCATAGATGGGGACTTACTCCATCTCCTGGATGTGACTGCGGGGCGGAGAGCCAGACTATTCGGCACATTGTGGAGGATTGCCCCACTAGAAGATACCCTCCTGGCCTTGATGACCTTCACAGAGCCACGCCAGGAGCAGTGAAGTGGATGGAGGGTCTGGATCTTCGCCTGTGACGCGGCCCAATGGCCCAGAAAAAAAATAATTTTGCCGCCATACGTAAAGTAAAGTAAGTATAAATAAACCATCAATAAACCAGCCTAAATTCACGGAAATCCACACTTCGCTCGGCGAACTCCTCAGCAATAGGAAGATTAGTTGAGCCGAAGCGTTGCCCCAGTACAAATTTCGGGGATCGAGCGTTCGCGGTAGCCGGTCCATCAGCTTGGAACAATCTCCCTTCACACCTTAGATGCATAAATGATCCGACAGATTTCAGATCTAAATTTAAAACCCATCTTTTTCATATTTCATACCCAATTTAAACATTTATACTTTGTTCTACTATACTTTTAAACCGATCGTTTTTTAAGCAGTCACATTTAGATTTTTAAGATTTAAAACACGTCTTAATGCGCCCTTGAGGTGATTACATCACAAAAACGGCGCTTTAAAAGTTAGCATATTATTATTATTTTTTTTTTTTTTATAATAACACAAAGTATGGCGTATATAGAAGACATTTTTATATTTTCATTCATCATACACAGATTTTCCTCACATTCGTCTAAGAGATATATATTTTTTACTGCATTAATTATAATAATACAAAACAATATTTTTTATATAAAACAATCTTAATATGCCATAGAGTCAGCGGGATTCTGGGCGGATCTTATGCATATATAAAATAATAATTGTCTGATTTTATTTAGTCTTGTGAATAACTTAATTCTTCGTTTGGTGCATTTCGTTTATTCGCCACCTGAGGATTTGTATAAATATTATCGAGACCACTACCCACATGCGAGACGAGGTGACGCTGTGCAAGACAGGTGACAGACAGCCCAAGCTGCCATGCCCGCGAGGCGCGTTCCGTTGTGAATTCATTTATTACTAATTTGATATGCTTGTATTTTGGGGTATCTAAAGTTAATTACACACACACACTCACATGAATAAATCTTATTGCCAGTCGAAAAAAAAAACAATGCAAGAACTTTTGTTTGCACATACATAGATTACCAAACAAACATACGAAATTATCGTAATAGGAATCACGCGAATTTACATATTTTTAGGGAAATCGGAGTCAATTTTAATTTTCTTTTTATGAGTTACTTAAGCAAAACGAAACGTTCGTTTTCCAGTAAAGTGGAATTGTTTAATGAAGGAAATATTATAATTTATATCTATATAATCTATATAATTTATACCTATCCAAAAAAGCTAGAATGGCAGTGCACAATGGTGTTCTTCTACCGACCCTTATGTATGGAAGCGAAGCATGGAACTGGCAAAAGAAGGATGAAAGTAGAATAAATGCAGTAGAAATGAGATCTCTTAGAACGAATGTGTGGATACTCTGTGTATGATAGAGTGTCGAATGAAAATATAAGAAGTGAATGCGGTGCGAATGATGGTGTTATGAACAAAATAATGAAAGGATCATTAAGATGGTTTGGACATATGGAAAGAATGAATGAAGAAAGAATGGTAAAAAAATTATATGTTAACGATGTAAATGGAACCAGAAATAGAGGAAGACCGAGGAAAACGTGGCACGATCAAATAAATCAAATATTGAATGTCGGCCATGTGAGGAGTCAGAGAAATCGACGCGCGTGCATGACACGATGTATGAATGTTGAGGAATCGAGAGAAATATGCCAGGAAAGAAAAGTGTGGCAGTCCATTCTTTCTGCCTGCCCCTTCGGGGAATATGGTGCTTGCGTGATGGTTAGCTAGTTAGTTCTATAACAAAATTTCTTGGCAAAAGTTTAGCTTTAAAAAAAGTAGATTTTTTAAGTGATAATTTAATTAACATCAAATAAAACTAAACTAAAAAAAAATAAAAAATAAATAAAGCGTTCAATATATCTTAAAAATAAGGTATATTGAACGCTTTTTGTTCAATGTAAATAATGATACTAACAAATCTTTAATTTTATTCCACTCGTTCTTCTAGTTCCGACCAGTTTTGCCAGCTCGTAAATTTTTTTTACAAAAAAAAAATTTGGTATTAAAAAAAAATCATTGCATGGGTCACGTGTTATTTTTAATGAAAACATTCAGATTCAGTAAATTAAATAAGGCAATTTAATATTATAAAAATATCGGAATTGGAATAGACAATAAGTCGTAATATTCGGGATTTATATAGCCTGATTTATAACTAAGTGGACACGTATTTTTTTTGTACGAAGTTGACATGTAAGGAAAGTTGCTATGATAATAATATATTACGGACCAAAGCGAACTGGACATTTTCTAACAGCCCACGTGTTGAATCATAGGTGGACGGATTAATAATACAGATCAAACAATTCCATGAAACAGACTCGTGGCACGCACTCATTCCTTGAGTGGGATAGCATACACAAAATATTAGACTTAAAAAAACATGTATAGGCTTGAAATATTTACATCACAGGTTCCCAAACTTTTTCGAGCCACCGCCCCCTTTCACATATTTTTTATCGTCACCCCATCATAACAGTTTTTAGCAATTAGGTCATTCAATATTCAATAGCGATAAATTATTCAAAATTAAAGTTAAATTATTGGCATGGTTAATATTTAAACGATTTCTTAATTAAAATAAATAAAAATTATATCATACAACAAATAGAGGAAGACTGAGAAAATTTTTGGCACCATCAAATCAATCAAGGGGAACGTGAGGGAGTCAGATAAATCGACGTGCATGCATGAGACGATGTATGAATGCTGAGGAAGTGAGAGGACCATGCCAGGAAATAACAGTGTGGCGGTCAGTTCTTTCCGCCTACCCCTTAGGGAGACGGCACGATGGTTAGTTAGTTTTTTTAATTGTCATATAGTGGACGAAAAACGAATTAAATTGTGGAATTTAAATTTCAAATGATTATGTAATCGCTTAATAGCGAGAACGACGACTTCGTGACAGGGTGGTAAGAGCTCTGACTGTCAGATCGAAGGTCCCGGGTTCGATTCCGGCGACGGAAATCTGATTGTCACACTGTCTTTAATCTGGAGTAGTATTCACATGGCATGAGAATCAACATGATAGCTAAAAACAAATTGTATACAGTAATCGGGTAACCTACAATCGCCCTCCTTAAAAGCTTCTGCGCCCACAGGGAAAGCGATATCGCCCACTTTGGGAACCTATGATTTATCTCGAATGTAATGTTATATTAAGATGATTTAATTGTCGATGCCGAACCACTTATATTTTCGAGAGAAAAAAATAAACAATGTGTCTTAGAGATGTTCTTATCCACATCTCAATTTTTTTCAAATAACTTAAATCGATTAAAAATAAGAGTTAGATCTGAAACACGTATAATAAACAACCTTAATAATTAACCATAAAACCGTTCTTAAATAAGAAAAATTGCAAGTTAGAGGACAATGTTCGGTGGAGTATATCTAGAAGAAGATACTGAAGGGACCATGTATCCAGAATGGATAGTGAAAGACTCGTTAGTGAAATTCCATCAGGACACCGTCCACCTGCAAAACCACCTAAGAGATAGATAAACAGTAGGACCTCATCATCTCAGGAGACGTATTATCATATTTGTGCCACGTTTTCCTCCACCTTTCTCTATTTCTACTCCGTTTTTACAGACCTAAATTTTATATATGGTCTGTTCTACTATATGTCTGCGAAACCTGGACTCTGAAAGTGAATGTAATGAACCGGTTGGAAGTGTTCGAGATGTGGATATACCGCAGAATGCTCCGTATACCGTGGACCGATAGGGTCAGCAATGCAGACGTACTGCAGAGAACCATAGCCAATAGAGAGCTGTTGTCGATTAAAATGAAAAATGTCTCATATTTGGGTCATATGCTAAGGGGAGAAAAATACCACCTCCTTCGACTGATATTAATGGGTAAAGTGGAGGGACGTCGGGGAGTTTGTGGAAGGTAGCTTTCCTGGCTGCGGAACATAATAGAGTGGACAGGAATACCAATAGTTCAGAACCTGTTCCAAGTGGTGCAGGACAGATATGCTTTTGCTGCAGTGATCGCCAACGTTGGGGGGACCTGACACGGCACGGAAAAAAGAACATATTTCACGATTTTCTATTATATTTATACATCGTGATATGTACGCAAGTTTATTTTTCCGACTTTATACATATGACATCAGGGTTAGATACAGATAGACCGAGATACGTAGATATGTCAAAATTCTCATAGAACGTCTCCTCTTTGACTTCAAAAAGTGTGACCTAAGGTATTTTTAAAATGTCGGGATCTAAAAATAAAATGAATAAGAATACTGTCAGCGGAGAAGATACAATGTGGTGCAGAGGTGTAGGGGAGGGCGGGGGACCGGAAGTGGATCAATAAGAAGTATGTATATACATATTCGTCACTACTATTTATCATAAATATAATAATATAATTTTTATTACAAACACGTCCCAAATCAAACAAAATTCATAATACATTGATAGCTAAGCTGAAAACTATCATTTTTCATCTTACATACCCAATTATTTTTAAATATATATAATTAATTTAAATTTATTTTAATTATAAAGAAACACTCAAGTTTTATAATATTTCGATTACATGTTTTTACCACATTTTCACACTATATAGGTGAACGTAAATTTAAAATAATTAAGAGTTTGAGAATGCCCTCGCAAGGCGAAACAAATTTGCCACAATTAATATAATTTATATAAATTAAATCCAAGTAAAACCACTAAATAAACGTGTTTAATATTATAAATTAATAATGGAATTTTACAAAACTAAACCAATAATTAAATAGTTAAAAATATAAAAGAACGACAATGAATACATTCATTGTTGTAATGATTTGCAATTCCATAATGAATATTAAGGACAATTTTTAATTTTCTTGGAGTTGATATCGCAAGAAAAGAACATGTTTCGCTATGCTAGGGCATTATAAAGTGTTGATAATGCCTAAGATTTCTCAAACATTCAGAAAAAGAGCGTTTTCTAGAATATTTAATTAAATAACAGATCATCAACCGTTTCCCTAAAGGGGTAGAAAGAAATAATAGACCGCCACATTCTTCTATCCCGGCATACTTCTTTCGATTCTTCTGCATTCATAAATCGTATCACGTACGCATGTCTCCGACTCTTCACGTGGCCGAGATTCAAATGAAAAACAGAGAATATTAAATAGATTGTTGCCGCGGAAACGGTATTTTCACCCGTTCTTGTATTTATTTATTTATACATAACACAAATGAGACATAACAAACGAAAAACATTTAGGCGACTCATTTGGACACAAAACGGTGTAACAAAAATAAAACAACGACATGAAACCAAAAAATCATACATATCAGAAGGAACCCTAATATGTCGACGTCAGTGAGGCAGTACTCTTGCCAGTTTGTGAATGTGTTTTTGATTAATGTAGGTATGTAGCGCGAAATGAGATTCGATGTTTACATTTTTACAGCGCCCCTACCGCCGTAAAGCAACGGTCGCCTTTTTACGAGCCGGTCGTTAATCGAACGTTGTTTCCTGTCTTTCAGGATGTTTGGCTTCCACGCGGACGAAAGCGAGAGGACCCAAGGTGAGGAGACTCGCGGTGAGCCCCGTAAACAGCTGTCGCCGCCAAGCGGTTATTAAAAGACACTAACTATACCACTGGAGTTTATCCCTAAATCCGGTGCTCTTACTGTCGACTTGCCGCTGTTTAGAAATGTTGCCACCATACCGGGGAAATACTTCCCACAGCGCGGAGATGTTGGGGAGATTTCTGTGCAGTGGATGCGAATTACACATACCTTCGGCGATCACTCCAGCATGATCGCATTAGGCGTAACAAGCGAGTTATTTAACCGGAGCAGGGCTCTTCTAAGATTAGATGTAATAAGTTAAGCGAAATGGTAATCGATACCGCAGCTGCTGCGATCCCACCGACACTAAGATCAAAACATCAAACACTTGCGAAAAAAATATATAAATATCTGTAAAACACTGCCTAAATGATGTACTGAATTTCATGAAGCATAAAGCCGTTTAATTTTTTAAAAACTTAAGGCGTTAACACTGTGGAATTCCTTAATGAATTGAAACAGCTTTTTCCACATTTGAAGTGGAAACTTCAAATGTGGAAAAAAAACAGTGTTTTAATTCATAGAAAAATGACAAAAAGCCATTTGTTTCGCTTATATGAGTTTATGTACATGTCTTCATCAGCTGGAGGACATAAAATAAGGAATTAAAGAAAACATATAAATAAAGATGGAGAGATGGCTAGACATCATCATCACAGGACAGCTCACCGTCATAAACAAATCATACGACCTTAAGTTAGAAGAAGAATATACAAATAAACTGACACAAGTACAATTACATTTTGAGTAATTAAAAATATGTATTATGAAAATTGAGTTATGAAAACGTCTGTTTTCTAAAAGTTTTATTATATTTTATGTGAATGACATGTTTCGCCTGTTTAAGACATTATCAAATGTGATAACAGGGGAAACATATCATTCCCATAAATATAATAAAACTTCTAGAAAACAGACGTTTTCATTCGTATTAATTATTCAATGTGGAGTTTTAGGTCATTGTTCAAGAAACAGTAAATACAATTTAATAACGTCGCCGGCACATATAGTACAGTATACTATTGTCAAAGCTGTAGTCACAACACCTTTAATATATTCGCAATGTGTACGTTGAGCACTTTGTAAACACTGTTTGAATAGAGGCGCTATTAGTAAACATTGCTCCGCGGCTTTTAGTTTACATTGGTTAATAATTAAATCATAGTTAATTGTACGAATGAATCACTAGTCCGCGAGCTACCCGAGAACACGATCCGCGGTGTTTTGGAAATTATCGGTCGCCCCTTTAGGGTTGTTTTTATACGCGATTTCCGTTTGCCGGTGCTGGCGTGCTCGGGTTCGTGCTCGCGGTCAGCACGCCGGCACGACACTGGACCCGGGGCACGGGGCACGCCGGGGCGGGGGCGGCGGCCGAGCACGTGGGCAGCCGCGGGGGCCGAGGGGGGCCCGACTCCAAACGTGTGGCTATATTTAAAGGTCCGCACAGCCAGCGCGAGGAGCGGTATGATAAAACGGAGCCACCGCATTGAAAGCTTTCATCTATTTACTTAAAATTTCCGATAAAACCAACCTATAAAGGAATATTTTTTTACTTTTGTGGCAAAATATCGGAATTACTACGTAGAAATGTGACGGGATTTAGGAGATTCCTCTTAAAATGATATACACGAGACAATAATTACTCCTTGGCGCCATCGTTGGTCACGTGTTTTACTTGGATCCTAAAATAATTATCCTGTAAAAGCTATCAACTAGCGTCCAAAGTTCACTCATTAAACCATCAAAAATGTTTTCATATTAATACAAGAAAATTCAAGAGATAATAGAAAACTTGCGAATACACTCCACAGAACCGAATACCTCTGCTTAGAATATTCTTCCACTGGCTCAACAAAACGTTATCTCCTTTGTTTGAACACTATATGTACTATTTTTGGTTTCGAACAAAGGGATGTCACCAGACTGCATAAGTGCATACATAGGATGCAGCTTGTACAAGGCTCGCTCATTTTAATGTCGTTTTGATTAAACTAACATCGGCAGAGACAATGAGACACCCTGTCTCTTCCGCAGCTTAAGAATTGAAGGCTGGTTATTACAAAGGTGCTAAGTGGTTTAAACATAAAACAAAAAAAAATAGAAGAAAAAAAAACTGTTTATTATAACATATAACATGTACGACGGGTGGCATCTTTAGGGTGAAGTTGGAACTGCACATTATTATTCGATGGCGATTTTTTAAAATCAATTAAAACACTGTTTATACCACTTTTGAGTTCATTTTTGTTCGACATGTAAAGGTTTATACCTTCATCATCGGGAAAACGAAATAAAGTTTATGTCGTTCTTCCGATGATGAAGGTGTAAAAAATAAACCCAAAAATAGAAAAAACAGTGTTAGATATTCATAATAAAATTCGTCATTATGAAATTCAGTGTTGACGTTTTAAGTTTATTAAAAATATAAAATGTCAATTTTTTTACTTAGTATAAACCACTTTATTGTGTAAGAAGCGCCGACCGGTTTTACTCTGTAGCGAAAAACTTCAGGGCTATACACAAACAGTTTGTGTATAGCCCTGAGGAAGCTCGCTACAGTTTGAAACCGGTCGGTGCTACTAACTCAATGAAGTGGTTTATACTAAGTAAAAAATGTTCAATTTTATGCTAAAATACTTTGAACCACCAAGTAATGGCTGCATATCAAAACAACAGTTGTTTGTAACACCCGTCGATGCCAACGTAGGTAGGCGAAACAGCTGTCACGACACCCAAAAAGTGAATAATAAAAATTGTGATATCATAACAGTATTATAAATTTTAACAGTTAATAAAGTTTTATTAAAAATTAAATTGTTAAGGTATCATAGTGTTTCGGCCAAAACAATGAGCTATTTAAAAAGTATTCAATCACTGCATCTTTGCACAGTTTTACCATTATGTTTAACACCAATTGGGAGCAAAAACTCAAAATATTTTTTTTGATACTTGGCACCTTTATAATATCCAGCATTCAATTGGTTATTCAATTGACAGAGAAGCCACGCGATGAGAATTTACACACGGAAAATAACAATGCAATACAAACTTGACGAAATTGACGGAACAAAAGTAAAAAGGGGTGATGTCACCGTAGATAGTTGTTGTGGCGCGATTCGGCGCAGAATCCGAAATGGGAAATCGTTTCCCTGTTGTGCAAGGCACGAGAGACCGAAATCCTTCTCGATGCGAAGAGCCGCCCGCCAGACCTTGCACCGAGCCGTTCTCACGTGCAATGCCCCATCCGATGTACACGGACGCACGTACAATGGTGAGAAGTGGGTCTCGAGTATTATGAAAAAAATCAAGTGTGAGGAGAGTGCATCTAATTATTAACAACGTAAACTTAATGAAACCGCACAGAACATTAATGTACCGCGGTGTGCGTGAGTTTCTAATACACTGTTAAAAACAAATAATGCAAAAGTGCCAAGATTAGAATTTGTCACTCTGCATGGGCATTGTGGATATATATATAATATAACTAACTAACTAACTAACATCACGCCAATGGACTGCCACACTTTTCTTTCCTGACACATATCTCTCGAATCCTCAACATTCATACACCGTGTCATGCACGCGCGTCGATTTCTCTGACTCCTCACATGGCCGACATTCAATATTTAATTTATTTGATCGTGCCAGGTTTTCCTTGGTCATCCTCTATTTCTGGTTCCATTTACATCGTTAACATTTTTCGTTACTATTCTTTCTTCTTTCATTCTTTCCATATGTCCAAACCATCTTAATGATCTTTTCATTATTTTGTTCATAACACCATCATTCGCACCGCATTCACTTCTTATATTTTCATTCGACACTTTATCATACACAGAGTACCCGCACATTCGTCTAAGAGATCTCATTTCTATTGCATTTATTCTACTTTCATCCTTCTTTTGCCAGTTCCATGCTTATTCAAATATTTTTTTTTTCAAATTCAAATTAGTTTATTTATAAAAAAAAAGACTTTACAAACATGTTAAAAGTTTAAGGCATCTATTTGAGAACAGGTAAAATACTAGGAACGTACGAGAGATGGTGCCTTTCGTCAGCTTCACTCGTGCACCCCCTAGGCCCGTCCCCCGTCCATGCGGGACTTGCGTTAAATAAAAATAAAAATATATGTACTCGTATATTTGCAACCAAGGCGGACCCAGACCACATTTAAGCTACGCTACTCTCCCTCTATGTCCCGCCGTACACACATAGTAATACAATAGCAAAAGAAAATACAGTACTGTCAAATAGACACTAGATATATAGACACCATAAATTAAAGTTACTCAAACGCAAGTCTACAAAGTCAACATGCATGATTTGACAGGCCATGTACAGATATAATAAGGTGTCAAACAGGGAGACACTCTGTCTTCGAAACTGTTAACCAGTGGACTGGACACAACACTGGACTGGATGAACGATTGATTGAACGTACATGGATAATATTTGTCTTACTTGAGATTCCCTGAGGAGTTTCTAACGACTAGCCTAGAAGACTAACCATGGCGCCGATTTTCTGAATGGTTAGGTAGTGTGCTTGGGCCGGCAATATCTTTATGCACGAACGATTTGGTCATGTTTTTCTCGATTTCTGATTCATTCCTATTTCGATACATTTAATATTATTCTGCAGCACAAGAGTAATTAATTAGGCATCGATACAACGAAAATTCACTAAACTAAATTTTTTTCCTCGGGCGCTACAACCCTTGGTGGGTCTCAGCCTCCTCCAAAACACGAATTTCTTGAAGTGTTCGTAACGTTGGTTGTTTTACGAGGTTAGGTTGTTGGCCTAACGCCCAACGCCCTTATTAGGAGAACTACATAGAGGAGTTTTAATTTCTACGATATTATTTTATATTCTTTGTCAGCTTCATGAATAACTTACATAAGCGTTAATCTTAGAACACCAATATGCACTGCGAAGCAGACCAACTAAGAGATCCGTACGATCACCCAGCAGCCCCTTATAACGATCACTGTGAGAGCCGGTCGCCTAGCATGGATGGGATACGTATGCTAGGCGACAGGCTCTCTTCTAGATCAACAGGAGTAAGACATCTAGGAAGGCTTAGACAGCGCCTAATGGATAATGTTCTGGCTGATCTGGCTAAGTTAGGCGAATCAGACAGCTGGGAGCAAAAGGCGCAGGGCCGAGAAACTTGAGGGAAAATCATTAAGGAGGCTAAAACTTTTCAAGAGTTGTATGGCCATAGGAAGTAAGTAATATGCACTGCTATCTTAGATTATTCACAGAGAAAAATCTTCAAATTTTTAATAAATCAAACTATTATTTAAATCTTGCGAAACAATTTTTCATTACGCAAAAATAATAATAACGAGTTATTCCATCTGTATTGCTTCGGCGAAGGCTAAAATTTTATATGCGAAACATGTTTTGCTATTCCAGCAATTTCGTAATCGTAAAAATCTCGGGGCCTGAGCACAGAGAACAGCCGAGGGACTTGAGATAGAAATCGCGATGGAAGCGGGAACAGCGCATCACTGTTTCATCTCTCTGCGCGGCATCACTGCCAGCATCCCGCGGAGCCGCTCGTAATTTGTAACGTCCACGCGGGCGGCAGTAAGATCCCAACCAATCAAAAGTATATCACAGCTAGATGCTAGTTGTGAATCAGTTGGCATAAAATTTCGATAAACTTAAGGAATTTAAATGGTTGAATTCCATAAAAAATAATTTTGATTAATACTTGGGATCTTCGATACGATCGAATCTTGTGCTGTGTTCCAGCAGATCGTTGCATTCTCCACGAATTACTTATTAATCGATGAGATAATTTTAATATCATTTGCAATCGCTTAAGAGATTATTATAATAAATGCAAAGTTTACAGAGAAATGTCTACAAGACCTTGCATAATTAAACAATTCGCCAATTCATCTTTCCAAAAATGTTCTCATAAGACGTAAGAGGAATCGTTTCAAATGAAGCACTCATTATTAGAAGAAGCACTCACTTATACACGGTTTCGTTCCTGTCGGAGTTTCAGTAACCCCGACGAAGCTCCGGTTACAAAGTATAAGGGTATTTTCATTTATTATTAAGAGGAATAGCCACAAGGGCTGAACCTTCGTATGACAAAAGATCCAAGTTCAAACACCAAACTAAAAAAAAAAGTGACGAAAATTGGATCCACATTTTGGTGTAATATGATTTATAAAAAAAATAGTTCAAAATAAAGTTCTTACCATTTGTAAGGAGATCGGAGCCGTCCTCGTCAGCGTGGAAATCATCGGATCCCACCGAGTCTGTCGGTTCTGGTGAACGCGGGCCGGAGACCCTTGCTGGAGAACCGGGGGAGCTCGGGGAACCGGCTAGTTTCTTCGGAGAACTGGCACTTTTAGTCGGAGACACTGCACTCGGAGCACAATCCTGAGGCGAAGAGTTCACGGGAGAGCCGGCGCTCAATGTGGGAGAACTAACTTTAGTGGGAGAGTCGGGAGTTCGAACAGAATCAGAGCGCGAGGAACTGATTCGCCTAGGGGAACAGGGCGCTTCGCCTAATGCCAGATTTTCAATTTCTGGTGTTTTTGGAGAAGAATCCCCCACGACGGCGCTTCCTGGTTTTGGTGGTGAGCTAATTTGTCCTTGCGGGGAGTTGGTAACTTTCGTAGTCCTAGCGGTGGGCGAAGGAGCCGCCAGGGCGCCGTCCGGGAGGGAGGGGCTCAATACCCTGGGCGGCGTCGAGGGAGGCGGAGGGGGGGACAGCGGAGGAGATCGGAAGGGACTCCTGATGCCACCAGAATCTCCGCTCATCGAATTCCTCGCGGAAGACCGATCTTCCCGATTGACGACTCCGATTGTTTTCGGTTCACCTCTGATAATGTCAGCGCCCACCCTCACCGTTCTAGCTTTGGAAAAATGCGATGTCCAGTTTCGTTGCTTTTCAATAAGTTCTTTGCTATTAAACTTCCTTTCCGGTTTTTCGGGTTTTTTCGGTAAGATCAGCGGCTTTCCTAATCGGGTGGTGTCTTTGGCAGTTCCATTGGCATTCGCAATGATTCTGTAGTCTCCTTTGGAGTTTCGGTAAGAAGGGGTGTTAGACTCGAGGTTGCCGTTGATGGTCCGGTCGTGCTGCACGCCGGAGTTGTGGTTGTGGTGCGGCAGCAGGTCGGGCCTGGGCGGCGAGGGCGAGCGGGAGAGCTTGCCGGCGCGCGAGCCCGCCGAGCTGGACCGCGAGCGGCCCGCCAGCCCGCCGCCCGACGGGGACTTTTCCACGCGGTGCAGCGGCCGGTTCTCCTCGCCGAGCTTCTCGAACAGGGCGCGGGCGTTGTTGAACCTCGCCAGGTGGCTCTCGGTCCGCACCACGGACACCTGCGTCACGGGCCCCGGCACGCCCGCTCCCGCTCCCGCCCCGCCCACGCTCGCTCCTCCGCCGCTCGCCTCGGGACCCTGACAATCTCTAGATGGCGCCATTCCTTGGAAGATGTTCGCTATTTGAGATACTTTCGAATTGGGTAGTTTTTTCTCCTCCATTTCTTACACACAGCCCCTAAGCGGACCTGAAACGAAACGAAACATTAATACACGATAATTCACATTTAACAAAACAATAAAAATATTAATACCTAATACATCCATTGTGGAACTAAGCATTTAATAAAAATGTAAAAAGTTTTTCTTAATAACTATACTCAATAGAATGAACGTTGCAAAATTTGAGTGTATCTTCAACGCGGACAGTGATTACTAGAAGACAACTCATAAGAAACTGATAACAACTAAGAATACACGAATACTAAATCCACAAGAATATAGCACTGATAACAAAGCAGAAATGGGGCCTTTACATTCCAAGGTGTGTTTTGATAATGACGTAAATAGGTTTTCTGCGTACCTACGCCGATATGGCCATTAGAAATAAAGACAAATTTAATATTGAACTTCCATTAATATCTTAATTTACATTTCTGCATACGCTTTACACGCGAAACACAGGTGCTTTTGAATTCCAAAAATGTTGATTCGACAATGAGACGCGATACATTATCGCTTCCACATCATTTCCTTAAAACCTTATCACGCGGGCAGATAAGCCAGCCGATAGTCCCCAGTCGATTGTACACAACATCATTAGTATATCATAAGCGCAAAGAATTCAAACATATCAAAGGATAAGCTGAACTCTTCATATTTACGATGAGATCAATGCGGTTCTTGGCCATAGCGTTGGTGCTGATGGAGAGCCTATATCTCGCCAGTGCGCAGTGCACGCTGGCAGACGACTGTGTGACCGACTACAGCCAGGCTGACTGTATCGCAGGGGCCTACCTCGTCCAAAACACCAGCGTCTCGGAATGTTGCCCAAGCTGTGTGGATTACTTCGGTATGTCTGGTTATTTATTTTTATATTTAGGGTAACGAACAGCGATTGTAATACATATAATAATAATAAAAACCCACATAATTTACGTTCGTTCAATTGGAAAACATCGA
Source organism: Lepidostoma basale (assembly GCA_022606425.2). Taxonomy (NCBI): domain Eukaryota; kingdom Metazoa; phylum Arthropoda; class Insecta; order Trichoptera; family Lepidostomatidae; genus Lepidostoma; species Lepidostoma basale. The sequence goes on along the minus strand of JAHDVF020000333.1, from coordinate 1,724,814 downwards.
TATTACTTAAATACTTATTGTAGCTGTCACAAATTGACATTGATGCGCTATGAGCGTAGTTAGTGCGATAAGCTGGAAGGTGGTAAACTTGGTTCGCGGTGTGTTTCGTGCGAAACATAGGGGTATTAAGTGTGTGGAGTATATTAAAATACAGTCCACGAATGTGAAAATTACTCTCGCAAATATAGTAATGAATACACTAGAACATCAAATCAATTAATATAGACGGAGACATGCTAACCTGTACACAATCCGACATTTATTATCAATAATTTAATTTCTAGTTTACAGTGTGTAGATAAGCTAACGTTTACTCATCTCGATGTCGTCATAATAAAGCCATTATTATTTATTGTTTCTCGAACAATGATGTAAAACTCCACATTAATTAAATCGAATTAAAACCTCTGCTTCAAGGCTAAACATGTCAATCCCATAAAATGTAATTTAATAAAACTTTTAGCAAAACAGACGTTTTCATTCTAATTAATTATTAAAGTCATTATTGTTAATCACTCTTCACGCATAAACCGACTACTGTAACAGGTTGTATGCTGTTCAGCCCAGAACCCATATAGATAAACTGCAATCCTTATGAATGATGCAACGGGTATATCCGAGTACCGTAAACTATGTTTTTGCTTAATTTTGTTTTGAATGTATACAAATACTTGTAGACAAATACTGGATTTTACCCATTACGGGTCAATCACTAAGAATTAATTGTATCTCAATAGAGACGAAGATGTAAATTATTTGGAAACAGAATATGGTGGTCGGGGCGTTTACAGGACTTATGACATGTCATTGTTTGGGTTAAGCGATCGCTTTATGTAATACAACATTCCCCATTCCGCCCCTCTGACGAAGATACAATTAATTCTTTATGTTTTTTCTTTCACAAAGTTCCATGCGGATGAGCACCATCTGCAAGAGATCCTGCCTAATTGTGAATTGAAATTAAAGCGCAGAATATGTTCAAAAAGTGGAACCGAAATGTTGCTATAGTCTCCCCTAAATAGTGCATTCTGCGATAACGCGATTGACTATTTCAAGAAGGTTTTAAAAATACACTAGACAAGTTTTTTTGTTTGTTAAAAATAGTGCTACTGAAATCTATGCCAAAAACAGACCCCAGAACCCCAGAACATGATCAGAATTGTCATAACCTGATATTAAGATCGAAGGCAACTCTTCTACTTAACTGCCTTTACCACTATGTATGTCTTTTAAGTACAATAATAATAATAATTAGGCTAATTTGTATAGCACCGTTCTCGTGAATAACTCACATCAAGGGCAGCAATCGGATAATAGTTGTTTATATTTTATGTGATATTTTGAAAAGGTGGGTTTTTAAGTTAGATTTAAACTCAGTCGAATTGTCCATGCATCTGAGGCGTGCAGGGAACATATTCCAGGCGGACGGACCTGTCATCGCGAAAGGCCGACCCCTGAAATGGTCGGGTGACGGACCTTGAGATTGCATGAACCAAGCTGAAGAAATGGCGCCGCTTGGTTCTATAACAGCTTTGGGTAAGCTGTGGGAGTCCCTCTATGCTCCCCTCTATTTTAAGTCTAGACCCGTAGGTAAATACAATATTCAGCACCGTAAAAGCGAGTGATAATCGTTTTTTTCATATGAATGTACTAAATGGATGGAAATACATAAATCTTCTGTAGAATTCTCGGACCGAATAGTCAGCCATAGAGAAGCGATAGATCGTAGAGCTCCATATTGGATCGTCAGCCATAGAGAAGCGATAGATCGGAGAGCTCCATATAGATACCAGGACGTCAGCGTAGTCAAGTTTGCACTGCATGAGGGATCTGGGGTCCCTTAAAGAAGGTTGTTTAACAACTTAATAGGGCGAAAAAGCGTCTAGAGATTGCGATGGTTGGATGGTACCGTGGCAGACTGTCTGGCACTGGAGCAGCAAAATTGGGAGGAAGCTAAGACCTACCAAGGGTTGTAGCGCTGAAGATGATGATGCGCACTTAAAATACAAATCATCATAGTAATAAATAAATAAATAAATGATATATTACACATTTCAGGATTGGGCGACAGGTGCAGTGCCAACAGAATATGCGCCCCCGGACTGAAGTGTGTAAATATGGAATGTGAAATAGATACAAGTAAGTTAAGCATAAAAATAAACCTATTTTATTTAAAAATCAACCATATAAAATATCACAAATATGGCGATGGCAGATTTTTAACAGAGATGATATGGTTTTGTCAAAATCCCTGATCTTCGTGCGGAAGTGAAGCTTGTTGTAAGGAGGAGAAGGATGAAAGTAGGATAAATGCCGTAGAAATAAGATCGCTAAGAAGAATGTGTGAAACAACAATGAATGATAGAATACATAACGAAAAAATGTAAGGCAGGTGAATGCGTCCTTAATAAAACTGATAAAATATCACATTCATGGTTTGAACATATACATAGATGAAGGTTGAATGGTTCAATTTAAATGAAAAAAAAATCATGACATGATCAAATCAATCATACAAGGTGGCCACGTTCGATGTTGGAAAAATCGACGGGCGGTGTATGCATGTAGAAGAGTCGCGAGAGTTGTGTCAGGATCCAAACAGTTCGGTTCATACTTTACCTACGCCTCCGGGGCAACGGCGTGAAGGTTAGTTAGTAACTATAATGGCATGTAACAATTAAATGACTTATATTCGCAGGTGTTTGTTCATATACGCAGCATCTTGCCAGTGCGGACAAACCTATTTATCCCCCCAGCTGCGATAAGGATGGAGCTTTCAGTGCAGTCCAATGTAAAGGAGATAAACTAGTCGGCAGGTAAAACTGATTTAAATGGAAGGCCTAAGTGGGGTATTTTTTTGTATGAAAAAAAAACATATTTGTATATCACATATATCAGGTGTTATAAACGATTGACAACAGTTTTTGTAACACCTGATGATGCCAACATCGGTAGGCGAAACAGCTGTCGCGACATTCTCCAGAAGTGTATAATAAATAAAAATTGATATTATAAGTGTTGTAAATTTAACACACAGAAGGTTTCCCACCACATACCCGAGGGTGTTATAGGGCGCGGCGCCCTTTCGTCAGCCTCGCTCATGCACTTCCTACGCCAGTTTCCCGTCCATACGGGACTTACATCTAATACTTAAATCGATCGCAAAGAGATGCCAGACCGCATTTAATGTAAATTTAAGTTTATAAATATATTTTTATTAAAACATTGATGAAAACGTCTGTTTCTATACGTTTGATTATATTTTATGGAAGTGGCAAGCTTCGCCATGCTTGGGCATTATCAATATTATCATTTGAGAAATGCCTTAACAAGGTGAAACACTTATAAAACTTCTAGAAAATTTACGTTTTTCATCAATTTTAGATATTGAATATGGAATTGAACATCAATATTGAAAAAAAATACATAATTTTAAAAATATTTTCATTTTACAGAGTATTCGGAACAGCTTATATAGCTCTTCTAAAGGATGGTATCTTCTACTATTTTGTAACATTAGTCAATACCGATATACATATCGAGATACCTCTATATTTATACATTGAAACACGAACGCTGATGGAATATGACCGCTCTCAATTTTATTTTCCATTCACACTGCTATTCCAACATCAATTCGTTCAATACGTTCAAGTCGTCTTAGTGATGCTTTCTTAATTATAATGAAGAAGCATTTATCTGCCTTACTTTCCTTATTTATTCATTCGGTATTCTAGGCACAATATTCTTAGTGATCTCATTTCACAGCAATTATTATAATTTCACCTATCTTTTTTCGGCCTTACTTCACTTCCATATACAAATATTAAAATTAAGTATACACTTACTGAAGAAGATATCTCATTAATTTAAATTACATTTGTTTTAGATGCTTTTGCTCAACTGCTAAAGGAACGAGGATATTTGGATTGTCCTGGTATAAAGATGCGGCGAACATGACGTGTGGTAAGTGTAAAGAAATGTTACATTATTATGTCGGCGGGGTTGGAAATACACTCCCACTTTGGTGGTCTATTAATTTAGTTCTGTTGTCAACTTCACAACTAAATTAGAGAAGTATATACACCAAGTCGAAGCACGGATAGCCTAAAATAATCCATCTTAAAAGATCTTAAAAGATGGATTTTTCTGGTAAAGTCCAGAAAAATCGGAACGGAAAAAGTTAATATATTCCACCCGTGTATTATGTTTTTAACGAGAGTCAAATACCTCAATAGACCCTCCCAAAAACATAGTATTAAGAATAAATTATGATAAATTCAGCCTCTTTCCAAAGATGAACCACATTGTCCAAGACTAAAGACAAATTAAACGAATCCCATAAGACCAAAGCCCGTAAAGATTGGAACATATATATTTAAAATACATATTGAAATTTAGAATATGCATCTATGTATATGCGTCTAAAACTAATGTAAGAATAAGGAACTAATAAATGTATGTAATATAAGCGCCTAAGACTAAGAAATATGCGTCTGAGACGATTTATAGTAGAATACCGAACGAAGAAATAAGAAACTAATTATTATTATTATTCTGATGCTTATATTTTAAGTGCGCCGTTTTGTAAAGTCAATTACTCCAAGTGCGCACTAGGAAATGACTCACCGAACAGTGCAGTCTTTAGAAGTTTCTTAAATTTAACGTAATCTAAGACAGAAGAATGTACGGAAGACTAATGTATTATAGATTACTAAATAAAAGGCCTATAAAAAAAGGATGTAAGGCAAATGAATGTGTGTAAAAGAAAATTAAGAAAGAGTCACTAAGATCGTTTGGGCATATGGAATGAACGGATGAGAAAAGAATGGTTAAAAAATTGCATACAAACATTGTGAATGGAAAAAAAGAATAACCAAGGAAAACATGGCAGACATTGTTATACTTAGAGTCGAAGTCGGAAAGATCGACGCGCATGCGTATGATGATCCATGAATATAGTGTCCTCAAGAGAAAAGTCTCGCCGTATATTTTCTCTGCCTACCCTCAGGTTTATTAATTCAAAATAATGCAAAACAAATGTTTTTACTGGAACGAATGACGAAACGGTGATTTTTCAGCGTGCAGCAGACGGCGCGCTGATCTGGAGGCGCTCGGCCGCACGGACGTGACGCTACACTGCACCGCGGACGGAAACTATGAGCCGCTGCAGTGTGATAGCGGCCTTTGCTGGTGCGCCGAGTCTAAGACAGGGGAGGCGACATCGCGGGTCGTGCCCGAAGAGCTTGTAGCGCAACTCCCCTGCTGTACGTATCGCTGGATATTTAAGACAAAGTGAAACCTTACGCAATAAGCAAAATATGACATTTTAATTAGTAATAAATGGGTCACACAAAACATTCAAAAGCTCCGATAGTATTAAGAATAAACCGAGCGTTTCTTTCAATTTCGTTCTTAAAATAATTTGGCCATTTCTACAATTTCACAGACAATAGTTACAAAAACCCTTTTGCTACTGCAAGGTTCTCAAAATACTGGCGAGCAATGCTACCTACCCGCAATTAGTTTATAAAAACAAATGAAATAGATAAATTACTTACTCGTACATATATGTTATGTGCGTGAACGCGCGAATATTCTAGCAGATTATTTCTCACTTGCATGTTTGTACGAGCGAGAGAAACTATTTATCGCACATAAATTATTTTAATTCGAATATTTATGAATCATTTAGGCCATGAAGATCTTCAATAGGTTTTTTGAACATAGCGACACTGTCATATTTTTTATTTTGTTGATTCGCTCTTTACATCATTACAGCGCGAGCCAAGTAAAGGATATAGCTATCATATTGATTCTCGTGACATGTGATAGGTAGCTAATCTATCACCATTTTATTATCATTAGTGAGAGTACATTCAGAAGACAGTCAAATACACATAATGATAATACAGAGAGTATCCTGTCTTCCTTAAGTCAAAACATCTCCCATGGGTTCCTGGTATTGTACGTTTTCTTAAATAGATGCCTTAAACTATAAATAACTAACTAACTAACTAACCATCACGCCGTCTCTCCGAAAGGGTAGGCAGAAAGAATGGACTGTCACACTTTTACTGATGCGGCACTCCATCCTTCTCTTTTCGCCCCGCGGGAGACGCGGTGTGATGGGTTGCGAACCTCATCGCCACCAATAGGCATCTCCCGCGCACCCTTCGATCGTCCAACACCCACAAAATAAATCTAAAACAAATAATATAAAATACAACGATATAAAATAAAATAAAAAAATTATAATAATAACACAAAATGTTCGTTTTAGATAGTGCACATATTGTCTATTTAATTTATGTTCCACGAATCCACCGTTTTTTTTTAATTTAGCACATAATGTAATAACACATAATGTTTTTTTCGATATTGCACATGTTGATATGGACGATCCGGACATTTGTGTTTATTTAATTTATGTTACACGTAACCACCGTTTTTTAAATTAGCTGTAATTAGGCACTTAACCAGCAAGAACTTAAAAACTATAAATATGTTAATATAAATGTAAACGACTGTCTTCTTGGAGTTTTATTATATTTTCGATGGAATGATATGTATCGCCCTTCTAAGGCATTATCAAACGTATAAATATGTTTGTAATCTCCTTGGAGAAAATAAACAAATTTGATTAATTTGAAAAATATCGTTGTTTAGCATTCAAATTAGCGTAATTGATTGCTATCTGTGTTATTATTTTATATATTTTCTTAAGTCTATCGAGTTTACAATATCCTCACCTGAGAGTAAGAAGGTTCCAACTGTCAAAAGTAAAAAGCTGAGAAAAATGAATTCAAAGTTTTGTTGGTTTCGGGTGTATATTATATCTTGGAATAAAAGGGATCCATCTGTAGCAGATGAAATTCCTTTACCGAGAAGCGTGTAAATTTTCTCTGGCGAAAGTTGGAATAATAAAGTTCTAAGTGTAAATGAACCCTTCTTCAGTGAATCGTGTGTTTTGAATGATCAGGTGGAACTTGATTCTTTTCGTAACATCAAAATGACGATACTATTACATGTTTTTTTTAATTGTACGTATAGATAAGGTTAGTAAGAACCCTTTTCACGAAAAAAAGACAAATGCGAAATTTTGTTAGTTGGAACTCTCTTACTCACAGGTGACGATATATAGTTTTGTGATTTTTATGACGTCGAAGATCAAATTTTAATGAAAAATTATCTACACAATATCGTAGAAGGCTTATAAGCAATTTTATATGTTGCAGACGAAGAGGACAAATTCGGATCTCAGTACCTGCGAGTGTGCGAGAGTAAGTTGTACGCTATCAACGTGCTGAAGAACAAGCTTTTAATCCACGGCATCACGCAGGTCAGCTTGGCCGCGCCCCTCTGCGACTACGACGGGACATACGGAAAGTACCAAATATCCGACGGAATGTGAGTGCAACTAACATCTTCTTCTTTCGGTGTCATGTCAGTTGACTATCCCTTGAGAGTATAATGTTGAATTTTATATCGCCATTTTCGTGAGAGATTCACTTCAAGGGTGCTCTTAGTCGTCTGGAAAGAGCACGATTCGCGAAATTTGAAAGTCCATGGCGCCGTGGGACAAAAAGTTTGTTGCTTATTCGTCTTTTGTAGATTGTAACGTTGAAAGCCGTGCCACACTGTTTTAAACAAGCTCTCAACTGGCGGTTTAAAACTGTGTAGACACTTGTTTGAAACCAAAATTAGTTTGACCTTCAACAAACTTTGTGGACGGACGCACATAGTATGCGTGTGGATCCACCGTTTAAACACGCATTCCATATGTGGAGAGCTTGTTTTCAACAGTATGTGGACGCTACACCAACCGTGGGCTCCACAGCTCTCCACCAAAATCACCCCTGTGGAGAGCTTGTTTCAAACAGTGTGGTACGGCCTTGACTGCCGAGAGTTCAGGTCGATTAGCTTGCAAAGGTCTGTGAGGTAGTGGGGTGATGGGGTGGGGTAGTGGTAAACATAGTTTAAAATCGAATCGCTCCGGTAACCTTAACCAGCGAAGTCGATGGAGCATGGAGGTTAGGTGTGAGAAGTGAGTAGGCGTATCTGCCTCTGGTTGCTCGAAACAGTTCTTTAAAGCTTTTAAAGCCCGGTCCCTTTATTCACTCCCTGTAAACACCTCGTCGATTTTGCCCTCAATTATCAGGTGCGGCAATTCATGTTTTTTTCCCTAATCACATAACCGAAATATGACACCGTACGGGCTTCAATATTGGCCAACAATTCCTTATCAGTTTCATCTGTCTGGAGAACATGTATGTTACTGACTATATCGGTCCAAAGAATGGGAAACATTTTGCGGTGCAGAGCCACAACATATTAGTTTTTAAGTTCAATTATTCAACACCATATAAAAGTATATTTGACCATTCTCTGCTGGAAGCTTCAAATTAATGTTGTATCACAGAAAACGCTTCTTATCTTGACGAATTTTTATGAATGAAAACACTGTTTTTTCCACTTTTGAGTCTCGACATGTTTCGAAGGTTCATCATCGACACCTTCATCATCGGGAGAACGATATGAACTTATATCGTTCTCCCGATGATGAAGCTGTAACTATAATAATAGTTACGTTTCGAATAAAATGAAAACGTTAAGCAAGCCCACGATACATGTATTGGTAGTGTTTTAAACCATAAATTATACTCTCTCTTTCAGAGCATATTGTTCGTGGAGGGATAACAGTCGCATAGGGACCTGGCAGACCACTGCAGATTCGACCCTGGTTACTGTCGATTGCCGTAAGTAACTAACCTAACTAACAATCACGCCGTTTCAGGCAGAGAGGATAGACCGCCATACTGTTCTGTCCTGACATACCTTTCTAGTTTCCTCTACATTCACACATCGTAACATGCACGCTCGTCGATTTTTCCGACTTGGAATATGATCGCCTATTAGTATTTGATTAATTTGGTCATGCCATGCTTTCCTTGGTCTTCCACGGCTTCGTAGCTCTTGCCACTCTAACACGAAGGTCGTCAGCTTAAATTACATAAAAATACCCATTTTAACAAGAATGACACTTAAACATTGATATGGAAAACACGGAAATGGAATTAAATAAGTAGTTGGATATAGAGGGAAGACTCTGGGTGATCGTATAAGGAACACATGTCGAGAGCAGTGGAGGTACTCCCATAGAAGCCCAGAAGCCTGGTTTGCGTAAGACATTTTGATTCAAAACCCCCAAATCTAAGTAATCATGCCTCCACATAAACCAACAACCCACCAAATCACCTTCCAACAATGTTTCCATCAGACGTAAGAGGAATAGCCACAAGAGTTGAACCTCTGTAAGACAGAAGAGGTTTTGATTCAAAATTTCTTACGCAAGCCGGGTTTCTGGGCTTCTATGGGAGTACCGCCACTCGTCGAGAGGCCTGTGAGGTTCAATATGTTCAAGATGTGGTACCAACATATACTGCATGGATAACAATTGCGTTCAGCGTTTATCAGGGAAACTCCCAAATCGATGAAGAGATAGCTGGAGTTCAGAAATCACAAGAGGAAAATCCTGTAACAATACTTCTGAGACTCTTAACCCTTTGGTTGACGAGAATTTTGGGGTACTTTTAATTTATAAATTGTCCTTTAATTCTAAATATGATTATTTTATTACAGATATATACAAAGCGTAAATAATATGTACCCCTGACACACTCTCTCACACCCTATTTAAAATGTATATGATTTGTTTTTTTGTCAAATACTTGTAGACAAAATTGGATTTTTACGCATTACGGGTTAACCATGGCGCTAGTGGCGACCTACCAACAGTCAAGTTATTAAAAAATATTAACATATATATAAGTTCCAAAAATTTGTCAGACGTGGTGTCGTAAGAAGGGCGGAATGGTGAATGTTGTTTAACATAAAGTGATCGCTTAACCCAACCAATGAGAGGTCATAAGTCCTGTAAACGCCTCGACTGCCATATTCTGTTTCCAAATAATTTACATCATTGATTTTCCAAATAATTTACATCGTCTCTATTGAGATACAATTAATCCTTAAAATATGTAAATGATTCTTTTATAAATCGTGACTTCGATCTGTCGGACTTGGTATTTCACGCTGGTGTAGCAGAAGCCTATACGAGTATATCGGCTTTTGGCAATCAAATGTTTTTTTTTTAATTTTTAATTTTTTTTTATTTTTTATTTATTTGATTTAATATGGGAGTAAAGTGAGAGGACTCTCATTATTGATACCCCACTATTTATGGCATGATTTTATTAAAACTATTTATGACATGGGTTAAACACTATTTATGATATGAGTTCCTTTAAACACTATTATTAAGCAATCGAACATAGATTGAAGTTTGTTTACTTGTTTTTTTTTTGTAACTCAATGTTGTTCCCAGATTGCGCACGTGACACGCTGTATTTCGCCGAGGCGGGCATGACAATGTCCCAGACGTGCAAGGGTAATGGCAACTACCTTGCCGTGCAGCAGTTGGGCGACCAGCAGTACTGCGTGGACGGGGATGGGTTCGCCATCACGGAACTCAGTCCGCCCGGCGAGGCCCTGGACTGCAATGCCTGGTAGCGGCGGTAAATTAACCATTTGAACTCGCCTCGTTGGCGCCGCATTTGCGACATACTATACTTTCTGAAGATTTAAAATTTTAAGCAAACAGCAATTTACCTAAATTCAACACAATATTTTTTTTATGTCATTACTTTGTTAATTTAAAAACAAATTTACAATAAGAAATCCAGACAATTATACATTTTATTTGATAATTGCTTATCTGTAATCACACATGTTTTGATAATATAATAAAACGTAGAAATGACAGAGTAAGATAGAATGTGTAGATAAGTTGATTCGTTTTCAAGAAAATGAAATTGTTTTTTTATATACTATTTTTCTAAGTGATCAATGAAACCGTAATATGTCGGTGAAGTTATGATATTGAATTATTTATATTAAAATGTAATGTATTATATGTGTAAATATTTAGTAAAAAAATGTTTAAATAATAATATTTATTCTTCTTAATCAATCAACTAAATTTTAAGTATTTAATATTGATAAAAACATCGATTTTCTAGAAGTTTTATTATAATTTATACGTATACGAGTGCTATGTGTGTTTCTCTTTTACATAATTTATATTTGTATAAGCAAGAGGACACATGTCATTTTCATAAAATTTCTGAAAAAAAAAAATACGGACGATTCCATCAATATTCTAGAATCATTAAACACAAATGTAATTTACATCTTCGTCTCTGTATGATTTGCAGAGGCTTTCACAGTGCATTAATAAAGATTTTCTGCTTAATGCTTACCCAAACTTAATAGATGACGCTAGTGTAGAGTGAACTAAAAAAAAATGTGAAGATAGGCGCGGCATTCTAGCATATATACAACTTCCAAAAAAATGTCAGACATGGTGGTCGTAAGAAGAGAGAAATGGGGAATGTTGTTAAACATAAAGCGATCGCTCAACCCAACCAATGACAGGTCATAAGTCCTGTAAGCGCCTCGGCTACAATATTGTTCCCAGAAAACAATTTACATCTTCGTCTCTATTACAATTAATCCTTATAAAACAAATGTAACTGTTTCTCAAATAAAAATAAAGTAATTTAAAGTACTGTTATTATACTTATTTCTAGCAATAAACTCTCCCCACCGACATCACCAGAGGCAGATTGGTTTTGCATAATACGGGAGATACCAAATTTCCCAAGAATTGTTTTTAAACCAAGTCCTGCATTGATCTATCCAAGAAAACATGTGCGCTAGAACACTGTACGACCAATAACTGAATTGGGAATCAACTATAATGTCGTTTCTCCGAAAGGGTAGGCGGAATGGATGGACAGCCACTTTTCTACGCGGAATGCCTATCTAGCCACCTTAACCTTAATACAGCGTGTCATGCACGCGTGTCAATTTTTCCTATTCCTCTCACAAGGTCGAATTTTAAAATTTGATTGATTCGGTCATACTATCCATCCGTATTTCTTAGTTAATTAATTCGATGTAAACGAAATCGAATTAGTGATAATTAAACTAATTAGTGATAATATTAGGGATCTCACTTTTATCACATTTAATCTACATATAAAATAATTCATAAAATGAGCATTAGCAGTGGTCAATAGCCAACTGATTATAGTCCAGAATTCTGGTAGCCGGTCCAGATGACATAGATAACCGAAAAGCAGTAAGAATGGAGACAAATCTCGTATGAGACTTCCTCCATATTCTCAATCAAACAATGGCAAGATAAACATCTGAAGTCCTATTCTTCTGATTGATGTATATCACGGTTGTCGGGTCGCATTTTATTGTAAGCAAATTAATTTTTCACTTTGCGCCTACACCGCGTTCTCGTTAGTCGAGTACTTACCGGGTATCTCATTCCGCTAGTAATAAAATTACACCTACACATTAAACTTGGACAAAAGAGATCTAATTGCCGGGGGATATTTATATTAAATACGATTTTATCAGAATCACAATGACGGTCAGATTTAGCATAGCAATAAGATAATTTTCAAGAGCATTTAGACATAAGAAAAATATCAAATGTTAAGAATAGTCCATTTACACTGGACAGTCATCAGCCGATACCGACACGTCACGATAAAAATAGCCTTGAATCTCACTGACTCGTTATCTCAAATGCTATAATAAAAACGCCGTCGCGGGTTGCAGAAGAAAGCACCTACCTACATAAAATTGGCACTTAATAAAAATGATCAATATTTTTCAGGACGTGTTTCCTACAGTATATAATTATTTTTTACAGAATACCATTTTTACTACCATTTAAATACGCCGTGGAGGCGATTATCTCGGGTATTTAAATATAATATGAAGGGAATCGACATTAATTAAAAGTAACAATACACCATCAAAACAAGCAAAACAATTATTTGCTCAACGCAAACAAACGCGTGACGTGTCGGTATCGGCTGATGACTGTCCAGTGTAAATTGACCTTTATTATACAAAATTACTTCTAAATATATTCACCATTACTTTGTATTGCGGATTCATAATTGAAAAATATTTATTATGATAGTTTGTAAAACAATACAAAAAATCATCAAAATATTATTAGATGCATATTTGATATAAGAAGAGAAAATAATACAAGTAGTGCGAAGTGGTTTGGGAATGTACACTGAATAAACGTGACATGTTTTCTTCGAGCTTTCTTATCTATTGACAATGCTTGTAAACAATTCAACGATTAATACGAATGAAAACGTCTATTTTCTAGAAGTTTTATTATATTTACCGATAAGTTCAGTAATGCAGACGTAATACAGAGAGCCGGGGCCAATAGAGAGCTGTTGTCGAGTGTAAAGGTTAGAAAGGTTCTATATTTGGGTCATGTGCAGAGGGGAGCAATACTCGTATATCATCTCTTTTGGCTGATAATCATGGGCAAGATAGAGGGACGTCGGGGAGTTGACAGAGGGTAGTCTTCCTGGCTGCGGAATATAAGGGAGTGGACAGGAATGAGCAGAGTTGAGAACATCTTCCAAGCGGCGCAGGACAGAGATGCCTTTTCTGCAGTGATCGCCAACGAAAAGTGTTAAGGGCACCAGAAGAAATATTATATATCAATCTTTTATGGATTAATTGTATCTCAATAGAGACGAAGATGCAAATTGGAAACTGAATATGGTGATCGAGGTGTTTACAGGACTTATGACCTGTCATTGGTTGGGTTAAGCGCACGCTTTATGTAATACAACATTCCCCATTCCACATTTCCTTGTGACCACCATGTCTGAAATTTTTTGGAAGTTGTATATATGTTAATCTGTAACACCACACTTCACATGGTAGTTTCAATCTACACACTAGCGCCATCTACATCTTTTATTATTGCTAGCATGTATTTTATTACAACGTAAGTTTTAAATATACAAATTAACGTGTAACAAATCACACTAGTATTACTAAACGTGAATTGTGTCACTTAAGAAATACTCGTAACATACAGGTATGGTATACAACAGACGAAAGAAATAAACAAGTAGGGTTTCCAGCGATGAAGCGTCTATTTATTCGCAGTGTTATTCTTTGGCTAAGTGAAACAAATCGGTAAGGAGCTTTCGCCGCAGACATAATGGCAACACAGGCGCCGGGTAATGGGATGGTAAGACGACATCCCTTCTTGCCCCAGCCCATGCTATTGTGCGGAACTTGCAAACAATTAGACAAGGAACCATCGTTATTAATCAATGTCCAATTACGCATTATGCGAGCAGTGATACGTGTGCCATTTAGGCACGATACGATAAGGCAAGTACTAGCTCTTACAATAATGTTCTGGATGGAAACAAAATCTGTCAGAACACTTTTGACAGATCTTTTTTGTTCATAACATCAGACAGACAAATATGTTTTTACTGTTAAAATTTAAAACACTGTTATAATATCACTTTTTAGTCAGAGTGTCGCGGCAGCTGTTTCGCCAACTGATGTTGGCATCATCAGGTGTTACAATAAACTTGAGAAACAATAAAATGAATTTATTTGTAACACTTGATGATGCCAACATCGGTTGGCGAAACGGCTGTCGCGACACTCTCAGTGAATAAAAAGAAATTGTGATATTATAACAGTATTTTAAATTTTAACAGTAATAATGTTGAAGTATCATAATGTTACGGTCGAAATAATGGACTATTTAAATATTTTTTTGTTAATTTTATGAAATGTTAAACTGCTATGGAATTCCGTAAATCTAATGTTTTGTAATTAAAGAAATTTTTTTTCCCCTTTTATAATCACACAATAAAATTAATTTAAATAATCAGATTTCCATATACAATACATTAACATAAATGACGTGTTCTACATTTGTCAATGCCTTAAGCATGGCGAAACATGCCATTCACATAAAATAAAAAAAATCTAAAAAACATACGTTTTCATTTTATTATTCATTTAACGTGGAGTTATATATCATTGTTCAAGAAACAAAAAATTTAAATATTTTTTTATACAATATAATTTCAAAAATAAGCAGTAAAATAGCTTTAAAAAACGCCGTTATTATTACCTTTTTGAAACATTGAAATAATTAATACATACTGATAATGAATTTTAAAAAAATATAAATTTCAAAATCAAAAAGCAGAGCTATAGTATTGGGCAAATTGTAAGCTTAAAACAGAAGTAAGGGTAGTACATCGCGTTATAGCGAAACCGTTTAAAAGGAAGTCAAGTTATGCGAGGGTTTCCGCAATTTATCATATCGTGTTGGAGCAAAACCGCGTTGTAGTATGACATACTTTGGTTTATCCGTATTAAATCTTATAGTTTGGTTAAGCAGTTCAGTCAATTTTCCCATATTGAGCAGAATCGTGCAGAAAGATAAAAAAAAATATATTATTGTCATTCCTCCGCCTTCGCAAAGGTCTCTTGACGGAAGTGCGTGAATGCCGTGGGCTTTACGGAATACTTTATGTAAATAGCAGAAGAAACTGATTATTATTTGAGAAAAATATTATGATTTGAAATCGATACTGCTGGAGAGCGTGGGTGAAAAGAGAATACGAGTATATCCACATGCCCGGATAATGTTTATAGCCATTAAATGATGGAAAAAAACAGTAAAAATAAGTGGTTTTCACGACAGGTGTATAAATTATATAATTACGTAAAATTTAAAGAATATACAATATTTTATTTCCATAGCAAAGTTATATAATAATTTGATTATTAATATAGATCGCGAAAGATTCTAAAGAATGTTATAAGTAGGTATACTATGGTATATATGGCTCAATCCAATATTTCTAATAGTCCTTGTCGTTGTTCCTATGGCCTCCTTGATGATAAAAAAAACTAACTAACTAACCATCACGCCATTTCCCCGGAGGGGTAGGCAGAGAGGATGGATCGCCACAATGGCCTGTCCTGGCATACCTCTCGGGCTTCCTATACATTCATACATCGTACCATGCACGCACGTCGATTATTCCGACTTCGAATGTGGCCGCCTTTTAGTAATTGATTAATTTGGTCATGCCATGTTTTCCTCGGTCGTCCTCGGCTTCTTTTTCCACTCACGCTGCTTGTGTACAACTTTTTAACCATTCTACTCTCATCCATTCGTTCCATATGTCCAAACCATCTCAGGGATCCTTTTTTAAATTTATTCATGATGCAGTCATCTGCCTTACATTTCTTTCTTATTTCATCGTTCGGTATTCTATCATACAACGTTTTCCCGCACATTCTTCTCAGTGATCTCATTTCTACGGCGTTTATCCTGCTTTCATCCTTCTTTTGCCAGCTCCAAGCTTCACTTCCTACATTCCAAACGCTTCGATCCCGCCCCCATTGCACCAAGCAATCTGTTTTGCCCAACATTATCCATTAGACGTTTTCTAGGCCTTCCTAAAGGTATTTTACTTCCTTATACAACCCTACTTCGGCCTTACTTACTGCTTGCAGATGAAAAAAGACTGGGCCACATTTACGAATTTCTTTTTATTACGACTTATTAGGCGGTTCTTTAAAAAGTTCGTTAACTTGGAGAGTATCCATCTTTACGTTCCAGATCTTAAATACTGCAGCATTAATTATTTTATTCCGTAGCATGCGGAATCGACACGCATTTGGTGATGCCAGTAAAGAGAACAATAAAACAGCAGAACACGGTGACTGTACTTTTCATATCTATATATACTCCAAAATACTCCGAATATCTTCCAGGGACAATGATAACTTTCATTCTAATTAATTAAAAATATTTTTGATAGTACCTATATTGTTGTAATCAAACAGTTTGAATATGTTAATAAAATTATTTTTCCATATGGCCGACATTCAATATTTAATTGATTTGATCGTGCCACGTTTTCCTTGGTCTTCCTCTCTAGTGTTGTCCTGTTCTTGTTCCTCTCATGTCCAGTTCCGTTTACACATACTTTATTTACCATTATTTCTTTATTCATTTATTCCATGTGTCCAAACCATTTTAATGACCTTTTCATTGTTTTGTACACATTTTTTCATTGTTTTGTTATTATTACACATTACATTCACTTCTTATATTTGCGTTTGACACTCATATATAGATTTATCATACATTCGTGTAAGAGATCTCATTTCTACTGCATTTATTCTACTTTCATCCTTCTTTTGCCGGTTCCATGCTTCACTTCCACACGTAACGGGAAAATGAGCATAATTTGTGGAGAGAAAATCACTGTTCCCGTAATGGTACCGTTGATCTTGGCTTTAAATCTGGGTACTCATCGGCACGCGTGCCAAAGGTTTACGCCGCTAAGTAATAAGTTATCTTATTAACAATAAGTTTTACAACATTACTAAATTTTCAACAGAATTTCCGCGTGTAATCATTAAAACTTCATAAATTAATAATTAGTCGACGTAGCGAAATACGACGGACGCTGGAAATATAATACTATTTAAAGGAATTCTAATATGATGGTACTCGAGCCGCCGATGAATATGGCTTTATGTATAACTTCATTAATTTGCCGACGTATTGTTGACCATTCTGGAATTTGTACAGGAACTCTGGTCAAATTCCATTCCAGAGTAAGCAGTTGGTTAGCAAATAGCGCTACCACATGAGACATCGGAGCGGCATAATTTATAGGACATATTTTATAAAGAATATTATATATTTTTATTTGTTTAAAATCACAAAAAAAAACAATAGCAAATTTTTTAAATTGAATTGTTTTGTATAACAGGTTTTTCACGAAAAGGGTGCGCCGGTGGTATGCCGACAGGTGACGACGAGGTTCGCAACCCATCACGGGGGCGAACAGAGAAGGGTGGAGTGTCGTATTAGTTAACATAAGAGGGGGTAAGAAAAAAACGACGAATAAGATATGCAAAGAAATAGACAATAAGTGTTCAGATACGTGCTTTTGTATTTTATTATAACATATTTTCTTAGAGTTTTTCATTTTTGGAAGGTTTGGCAGTTTGGAAGAGGCCTATATCCAGCAGTGGAGGGAAGAAGGCTAGCAAAGAAGAAGAAGATATTTTCTTCGACGAATTCTTGACGACCTTCGTGGCAGAGTGGTTACGAGCTCTGACTTCCATGCCGAAGGTCCTGGGTTCGATTCCCGGCTATGGCATGTGATTGTCACACTCTTTGGTCTAGTGTAGAATTCACGCGACAATAAAATGGCGATTGATTAGCTACCTACTACATGTCATGAGAATCAATATAATAGCTAAAATAAACTGTATACAGTAATTGGGTTCAAACAACCAGTTGCATACAAAAAAAATACTAACTAACTATCCACCACGCCGTCTACCCTAAAGGGTAGGCAGAAAGAATGGACTGTCACACTTTAACCGATGCGGCACTCTATCCTTCTCTTTTCGCCCCGCGGGAGACGCGGTGTGATGGGTTGCGAACCTCATCGCCACCAATAGGCATCTCCCACGCACACTTCGATCGTACAACATCCACAAAATAAATTTAAAACAAATAATATAAAATAAAATAACACAATAAAAATAATTTAACACATAATGTACTAACAAACCACCATTTTACTAACAATGCTACTAACATCATATTTTATGTAGTGGTCACGATACAGGCCATGCCTAGTGTGACAACTACAGTCCATAAACTTTTTTGGCAAATTGTAAAATAAAACATGTAAAATAAATAAAAAAAATAAAATAAAAATGTTCTTTTTAGATGGTGCACATATTGTCTATTTAATTTATGTTCCACGTATCCACCGTTTTTTTTATTTAGCTGTAATTAAGCACTTAAAACAAACCAACACCGGCAAGAACTTTAAAATGATATTTTAAAAAAAGACTTATGTTATATCGATAGAAAATGCACATGCGATTCAAAATTTGGCACAAAAAATGTTTTCGAAATGCGGCAGACTACATTTGCAGCTCATATTTGAATTTATCTTATAAATCTATGAACTTAATTTTCTTACTGCTATTTTGTACCTAATATTTTGGTGAACTGGGACTCTCTGCATGGGCTATAAATGTAGCCAAACGCATTTCAAGACCAATTTTTTTTACTGCAAATGAAGCTAGCCGCACAATGGGTAAAATACCACAAAAGATAATTTTAAAACAAAAACCTATCCAAATAAGCTAGAATGGCAGTGCACAATGGTGTTCTTCTACCGACTCTTATGTACGGAAGCGAAGCATGGAACTGGCAAAAGAAGGATGAAAGTAGAATAAATGCAGTAGAAATGAGATCTAAGACGAATGTGTGAATGAATACTCTGTGTATGATAGAGTGTCGAATGAAAATATAAGAAGTGAATCCGGTGCGAATGATGGTGTTATGAACAAAATAATGAAAGGATCATTAAGATGGTTTGGACATATGGAAAGAATGAATGTTAAAAAAATTATATGTTAACGATGTAAATGGAACCAGAAATAGAGGAAGACCGAGGAAAACGTGGCACGATCAAATAAATCAAATATTGAATGTCGGCCATGTGAGGAGTCGCGCGTGCATGACACGATGTATGAATGTTGAGGAAGCGAGAGAGATATATGTCAGGAAAGAAAAGTGTGGCAGTCCATTCTTTCTGCCTACCCATTCGGAGAGACGGCGTGATGGTTAGTTAGTTAGTTAGTTTTGTATCCCCGTGTTCTTTCAAATACGCAGTATCCTGATTTACATTATAACAATGGGTGTCGATAATAAGATAGAAAGAGATTTCGTAATGAGGCAACTCCAAAATATAATCTGCTAAAACTGTAACGGCGCTTTTAGCGGGCGTTCTGGTCCGCCCGCTGCCCACTGGTCGTCATCTCCTTGTTCCTCTCCGCGGAGTACATTTCGGGCACTGCTCATACGCGTGAAGGGAAACGGTAAACTTCCGAAAAGCGTGCAGTGCTCTGGTCACTTCCGAGTTAAACTCATTAACTAACTAACCATCACGCCGTCTCCACGAAAGGGTAACCAGAAAGAATGGATCGCCACACTGTTCTTTACGTTCATACATCGTGCCATGCATGCGATTTTTCCGGCTCTACACGTGGCCGACATTTACGATTTGATTATATTTGATCGTGCCACGCTCTCCTCAAGAAAGGGACGAGTGGAGGAAAATGGAAGAGGCCTGTATCCAGCAATGGAGGTTTGGGGGATGTTGTGAGGGTTGAAAGAAGGTGGAGGTTTCAGCGTTTATTGGAGGTCACAAGAAAGTAATCGTACGTTACAGTATTATGTACTCGTAATGGAGCGTGGCTGGAAGTCGATAGCAGCGGGGCGGAGTCCGGTGGTGAGCAGTAGAGGATGATGGATCGCTGGGCAGTAGCGTCGGTCGGCTGGAGTGAAGACTCGTCGGAAGTTCTTTTTACGTAGACCGGACAGCGTAGACTCGTGTCGGTTAGAAGTCGCAAGAAGGAACGACGTAGTAGCGTGGCTTCGTAGGTCGGCGCGGGAGAGAGTCCGAGGTCCCTCGTGGCATAGACTTATTAACGTAGACTCGTGTCTGTTAGAAGTCGTAATACTGACTGGCGTATTGGGTAGTCGGAAGTACCGCTTTTATATGCTTTGCATTCCATTGAATACGAAGCTCTGCTCTAGTGACCTAGTGACCAAAATGAATGAGTCTGGGTCTTCGAATCATCAGTTTTGATAAGTAGGTCCTGAGTCAGGCGTTTTTCGGTTATTCGTGTCATATATTTCATCATGAAATATGCTTATCTGGGTTATGCATTTAACCCCGACAGAGGGAAAAAGGCTGAAGAAGAATTCATTGCATTTTCCAAGATGACTCTGCACTGTGCCACCGAGCAAAAACTGTAAGTATTTTTTTTGACACTGTGATTTATAATGTCCATAAAATATATTTAAAAAATATAAGACTGTTAAAATAATTTTTAGGTCAAAGAATATATGAAAATTCAAACACTGGATTGGAAATAGCCCTGACCTAAACCCTATCGAGAACTTGTGCCATAAAATGGCAATTGAAATAAATAAACTGAAGCCTCCGTCAAAGGAAAACCTTAAAAACATCATCGAAAAAGTGTGATTGAAAAATTTTCCCAAGACTACATACATAGGTAATTTGATGAAATCCATGCCTAAACGTATTGAAGCAGTTATTAAAAAAAAGGAGGAACCAAAAATTACTGATTTTGTTGGTTTTTGATAATTGTTATTGTTATATACCTTTATATCTATATTGTTATATCTCTTTAAACAGTTTTGCTTAATAATTTGGACTGAAAAGCTATCAAGGAATCACAAAAAATATATATATAATTACAAAAAACTGATATTTTTAGTGTGGAAAGATTTCTGTGATCGCTACTGTAATATACTCGTCATACTCGTATGAAGGTAGTATGTAACTGTGCATACTATTTCTGATGCATTATTAATACCTGCAATACATTTTGTATTCAAATTGGTTATTCCGTTGAGAATGCTACATTGTTATAGCTCAGATCGCTCAATAATGCAAAACACAAAAACCGGCGTACAGAACTGAATATCGGATAATTATCCGCGAACATTACACGGGTCACGGGGCGATAGTAAAGCCGGGCGGGTGGGGCGCGGGTTCGCCCCATCCCATCCCCCTGGCGCGGCGCGGCGCTCTTCCAGCATCACTCAGACCGCGGAAGGGGCGACACGCCTTTTGACCTTTAGCCGAGCCAGAAGCCACTGCCACAGTGATGCGCACTGCAGAGGATAATTTTAACGTTATTTTATTCTGCCCGGTGGAAATTTTGCGACATTTAAAAATCTACGGTGTTCTCCTACCGACCCTTATGTATGGAAGCTAAGCATGGAACTGGCAAAAGAAGGATGAAAGTAGAATAAATGCAATAGAAATGAGATCTCTTAGACGAATGTGTGATACTCTGTGTATGATAGTGTCAAATGAAAATATAAGAAGTGATCATTTTATATTGTTCTATTGATATAAGTACCTTTAACAAATACCAGTAACATTCTTCGCCTTGCTAAGGCACTATCAAACAGATTTGGTAATGTCCTAATAAGGCAAAACATCTTTTCATCGATCGTGTCATTCATCATGTATCAAATATTAACTTGTATTATACTTAATTTACCGACCCTTATAGTACGAAGTATGTCCGAAAAGAAAAATGTGTCAGTCCATTATTTCTGCCTACCCCTTCGAGGAGACGGCGAGATGGTTAGATAGTTAGAAAAATTTAAATAATGAAAATAAATCAATCATTAATAACAAATATTTAAACTGTTAAATTAAATAACATTGTTTTATGTATCACAATTGTATTTTATTTTACGCGACAGCCGTTTCGTAAATCTATGTTGACATCATCAGGTGTTACAATAATATATCAATTGTAAAATTTTCGTGATTTATCGAACCTTTATGTGTATTTGTTCCTATGTCAAAAAAATCACGAAAATTTGACATTTGATATATTATTGTAACACCTGATAGGTTGACGAAACAGCTGTCGCGTAAAATAAAATACAATTGTGATACATAAAACAAATTTATTTAATTTAACAGTTTATATTGTTAACGTATCACAGTGTTTCGGGCAAAATTTATACAAATATTTAATATTAATTGTTAAAATTTATAACACTATTATAAATTTTAACAATAAAGATAAATGTATTTCTTAATTTGTTCTAGTGGGGAAACATTTAAAATGTCGTGGACAGAAAGAGTCACGAAAGATGAAGTACTCCGGCGAATGAGGAAAGATTAATAGATTATCAAGATTATCGGGAACAGCGCCCTTGAGGTGAGCTATTCACGAAAACGGCGCTATACAAATTAGCCTTATTATTATTATGAGAAACAATAAATAAAAAGCGATGCAACTGATTATTCAAAGAGAAGAAGAAAACCCTGGTTATAAAACCTTCGAGAATGGTTCAGTTGTAGAAAAATATCTCTGCTTGGAGCTGTTGTTTCAATAGATAGTAATAATAGCCAAAATGTTGTCCGATCTCCGATAGGAGAGGAATAAAAATATAGGGAAACATTACAAACTTTCAAAATATTTATTAAACAGTCATTTCTTTAAAATTTTACATACTTAATTTCTCTGGTCAATTTTCGTGGAATCGAGGGAATGATTCAATAGATGAAAATTTCGTAAAAATGAGCGTGCCGAAACGGAGAAAAACAGTTATAAGAAAATAAGCCTCGGTTAATTCTGAATCACTATAAAATTTGATGAGACGCCAAGAGAAGAAGGAGATAAATCTATCGCGCGATTTTATTATTCTAAACAAATCCGATTCAAGTCCACCTTCGCTAGAATTCCGCTGAATTTTCAACAGAGACGCGGATATATCGGGCAATCGGTTTATATTGAGTTGTTAATATTCGATATTAGGTAGACGGGGGGGGGGGGGGTTAGGTACCGGTTCGGTAGTCCCCAGGCCTCAGTCCTCACCTGAAATGCGAGGGGCGCGTGACGTCACGGCGCGGCGGCGTCTTCCGCCCCGCGTCTGCCTCCTCCGCGGCCATCTGGAAGAAACAACAAACCAAATTAGACAGGAATAAAACTATATCCCCTTCGCGGGTAAGCCGCTGCTCGGAGATATTCCCAGCATGAATTCATTTAACTATAGGATAACAACCAGACCGTGCTGGGAAATCCGAGAAAACGGAAATTACAACCGACTGAAATTACTGATTTCAGTCTACCTAATATTTGTTAGATTATTTGTTATTACAAAGTAAATTCAAATTATTACATGTATATAATTGAATGAAATTAACTTAGTGCACAATGGTGTTCTTGTGCCGACCCTTATGTATGGAAGTGAAGTATGGAACTGGCAAAAGAAGGATGAAAGTAGAATAAATGCAGTAGAAATGAGATCTCTAAGACGAATGTGTGGCAAATCTGTATATGATAGAGTGACAAATGCAAGTATAAGAAGTGAATGTGGTGCGAATAAATTAAGGAAAGGGTCATTAAGATGGTTTAGACACATGGAAAGAATGAGTGAAGACAGAATGGTAAAGAAGGTATATGTAAACGGCGTGAACGGAGCTAGAAATTGAGGAAGGCCGAGGAAAACGTGGCACGATCAAATCAATCAAATATTGAATGTCGGTCACGTGAGGAGTCGGAAAAATCGACGTGCGTGCATGACAAGATGTATGAATGTAGAGGAATCGAGAGACGTATGTCAGGACAGAACAGTGTGGCGTTCCATTCTTTCTGCCTACCCCTCCGGGGAGACGGCGTGATGGTAAGTTAGTTAGTTAGTTAGTTATTTTTTTACTCTTTTTTGTACTTTTAACAAACACGTTTCGGATTTTACACGTCCTTCTGTGTGAAATATCTGATCAATAAAATAATGCAACATATTTATAACTAACTAAATAACCATCACGCCGTCTCCCCGAAAGGGTAGGCAGAAAGAATGGACTGTCACATTTTAACCGATGCGGCACTCCATCCTTCTCTTTTCGCCCCCGCGAGAGACGCGGTGTGATGGGTTGCGAACTTCATCGCCACCAATAGGCATCTCCCGCGCACACTTCGATCGTCCAACGTCCACAAAATAAATCTAAAACAAATTATATAAAATACAATGTTATAAAATAAATAAAATAAAATAACAAAATAAAAATAACTTAACACGTAAGGTTCTTTTACTCGTATATACTAACTGGAGTAGCTTCAAATACCAATATGAATAAAAAAAAACGGTCAATTAATTACAGATTGTGTCCTAAAATAGATTTTTTAATTCAAGTGTAACAATCACCTCTAGACCAGTGATTCCCAAAGTGGCCTATATAGACCCCCAGAGGTCTACGGCAACTCGCAAGGGGTACATGTCAGCAAAAAAAGAAATTCGGGGTCTATGAAATGAAAATGGGGGTCCACGATAGTGGATCTCATGTCAATCAAATCAAATTTGTTTATTAACTCAAAAGACATTACAAACAGGAAAATGTTTAAGGCATCTATCGAATACAGGTAAAATATTATAAAAATACAACATAGTACCAGGAACGCATTAGAAATGGTTCGACATTAGGAAGACAAGATACTTTCTAAAGTCAAGAGTATTTGTCCCCTGAACGTACCTTCACTAATATGAAAGACGTCGATCTCCGAGGAGACCGATTTCAGTAGACTAATTGCTCTTCCCACCGGTGTCACCAGGGGCCGGTCGGATGGTCGAAATCGTTGGCGTCCCTTTTTTTAGCTCATTGGGGAAAATATTCCTGTCGAAACGTTTGGCGACCTTTTTTTATAGTTTATTTGGTAAAATCGAATATCCGATCTTCGCCGAATGAGCTGAATAAAAAGTCGCCCAAACGTTTCGACCATCCGACATGGGATCCATTATCGTGGTCTCCCATTTTCATTTCATAGATCACTAATTTTTGATTTATTAGGAAAGCAGGGGGTCTACACAAAATGGAAGAATTCAGCAAGGGGTCTACGGGACAAACAAGTTTGGGAACCTCTGCTCTAGACTTTACTCCACTCCCTTTTATTTAGTTCATACATGAGTAACAATTTTGAATAATTTTAATATTAAAAATTTTATACTGAGGAAGAATCCGTAAGTCCAAATATTTAGGAAAAATACAATATAAAAATAAAATGTTATAAAAAGTTATTTAAATTGAAATCCTCAACTCAAATGGGTGGCGAATATGTAATATAATTATTTAAAATTTATGCACTGAGGAAGGGTGTCTGTGTCCCGAAACATGTTTGTGAAAAGTGCAAAAAATTGTTGTGAAAAAAGTTATTCAAATATAATAAATAATTACCAATGAACTAGTATATGATGACTTTAGAAATTATGAACTATCAATTAAATTCTAAACATCGGCAATCAGAAGTAGGGACAATTTACAAGTTTGCGTGAACTAGAAACCCTAGTGAGAAATGCCATTGTACAACAGTGTTATTATACGCACGGTCTTGATTTGGCGTGACGAAAACACTGATAAGGGTGGCATTTACTTTGTAATTATCATTTAGTAAAGATAATATGTAAAGTAAACTTAGCATGTATCTGTATGGTAACACATATTGAAGTTTGCAGTTTAAACATAATCGATGTAGATGCTTAACGGCCGTTACTGTGATTTTACTCCATTTGAAGAGAACAGTCTCTACGAACGAAATATAAAATATATAAAACTAAAAAATATATTTATATTCGAATGTCTGGTTCAATCACAATCGATTGATTATATTTGAAGTATTCGAATTATGTTGGCTAATCAATAAATTGGGATTCGAATTGTCAGTAGGGTCGCGGCGAGTCACATCTTGCTGGAGGGTGTGATTCTATAAAGTGCTGCGAAACGCCCAGTTGCATTCCACCGGCAACACTACTGACTAGTCCAACTCGTTAGCGTCCCTGTCGCGAACCCCGGGCAATGGGATCACACTTATAACCGTGTGATCACAGCAGATAACGAGGGGATGAAAGGCGAGTTTCTGGCGCCTCCAAACCAGATCCAACCAGCTAAGGGAAGGTAACCCCGACAGAAAAATCCACCAGAGAAGGCAACGGGAAACCGCTCTGGTCACCTTTTCCCGGGAATCACTATGGCGAAAAAGAGTGGACAGGAATAACAAGAGTTCAGAACCTGTTCCAAATGGCGCAGGATAGAGATGCCTTTGCTGTAGTGATTGCCAACGTTGGGGGGACCTGACACGGCACCGAAAGAAGAAGAATCAATAAAACGTGATTAATTTTATGAAGTATACAAAATGCAGATTAGCTTAATAGTATGGCTTTTTTTTAATAGTTCGCGATAGTTGTAAAAAATTAATTTTCTCCGAGGCATTATTTAAATTCAAATAACATTTGACTTATGATTTTTTTTTCAAATACATTTATAAGGGTGCAAAAAAGAAAAGGTGAAGGAGTAATATCTTGTCAAGGAAAAAAATGTGCTTTATTCATTTAAAAAATCACGGAATTTGGGTTGTATTGCCTTATTTGCAGCAAAAAAAAATCTGTTTTTTCATTTAAAAAATATTGTATTACGGAATTTCACAATGTTATTTTTCGCCGGGAAAAGATTTTTTACATACTTAAGACGTTACATTTGAAACATGTCGAAATAAATTAATCGTATTTTCTCCCCAGGGTGACGAAAAACATTTGACAATATTTCTTCTATATTCGCCATACTTTTTGTTGTAGATGCTTTATTTCTCTTTTTCTTTTTTATATACTTTGTATAAATACATTAAACAATGCAACAACACTTACATTAACGTACAACACTAACATTTAAAAAAATATTAAATATACATAGAAATGTTTCGGACAACCAGTCCTTCTTCAGTGATACATATTATAAAGATACATATTTAAAATTGTTTACATGATCTGACAGATGTTATACGAGTACATTAAATTAATAAAAAAAAAAGTTAATTATCATTTGACACATTACAACATATTTTTTTTAAAAACTTCCAAAATGCGCATGTTTCATTCTATATCAAATCGAGACAATTAATTTTAAATGAATACATGATGTCAAGATATATTATATTTTTGTTACTTGTTCCTTAATTTCGTACTTTTTCTATTGAGATTATATAGAGTGTGAAAAATACTTCAATCGAACGGGTCACCCCAGTTGGGAGGTATTAAAACCATGTGCTTGGTAAATGATAAAAAAATACTTGATTAAATGAATTTATTTGTGGTGGTTAAAGGGTTTATATATTATGTATGGCTATATAATATTTTTTTACGTTTGCAAGTGGAGTTCGAAATAAAACCGCAACACTAATAGCTGGATTAATTATTCATGGGGCACTCTTCAAGAGGAAGAGAAACTGCGTAGCCTTTTGTCCCACGATTAATTTGGGAAATTAAAAGCAAACGCAGAATCGTGTGCTAGGGTAATGGACGGCCGCCGGATCGCCGGAAGCATTTCAATGGAAAAGGGGAGGAAAAAGAAACTTTTCAGATGTTGTGGACTAGAATAATCTCAAATTAAAGAGCCCTTTCAGAACTTCAATTTTCGTTTCACTGCAACGGGGTGTTAACTTCCAAAACGGATAGCCCACAAAGTAAGGCGTTCATAAATAAATAAAAACTTATTTTAATACACTTGACTGAAATATTTTTGTAACATTGAGTAGATACGTAAGAATTTAAATAAGTGAAAAGTTATTTCGTCACTAGAAATTGAGAAGTTCACCTTACTGACCAAGATATATAAAATTTCGGGTGTTGGTTTATAGGACAGAACGCTTGGCCCCTGATTGAAGGGACATGGGAACAATCCTGAACACGACCAGATTACTTCTTTATAATACTGAGCTATTATTATGTTTTACTGAGCTGCGGAGATTGTACCTGTTAAAATAACAAATGATCCAAAACAGCACACTTATTTAGGGCTGCCAGCAGCCTCCCTATCGCGGCGATTTCTTATGTGCATTTTTTTTTCTAACGTAAGTCCCGCATGGACGAAGGACGGGCCTAGAGATTGAATGAGCGAAGCTGACGAAAGGCGCCGTACGCCTATAACAGCTTCGGGTAAGCGGTGGGAATTTTCTATGTCCTATGTACCTGTTAAAATTGCCACCATTCATCTAAATCTATAGTGTTAATCGTTGAAAATAAATGACAAAATGATTAAAAAACAGGAACCATCGTGGTATAAACTGTCCGAATTGGCGGGGGAAATATAAAAAAATACAATTCTTCCATAAACTTATAATAATAATAATAATAATAATTGGCTAATTTGTATAGCGCAATTTTCGTGATTAGCTCACCTCAAGGGCGCTTTGAAAATGTTTTTAGTCATGAGAGTTATGATGCTGAATAATTAATATGAAAGAAAACAGCTTCTTTCTATTATATAGTTTTGATTATATTTTATGTGAATAGCATGTTTCATTTTATTATGCCTTAGAAAGGACTTTTATAAGGTTGAAACATTTTATTACCGGAATAAACATGTTCTAGAAAACAGACGTTTTCATTCTTATTTGATATGAAGTTGTACACCATTGTTATTTATAATAAATAAATAATGAAAAATCACATAATCGATAGTTAAGTATTATTACAATACAAATATTTAAAAAATAATAGTATAATTCGAGTACCTATAGAGTTACATGCAGTTGCGAATTATCCACGACCGGTTTCAGAAAACAGCCGTTCCCAACAAACAATATGCATATATTGTTTTACCGCACCTTCCGATGGCAATTTTTTTTCAAATCCGACGGAGTTAACTTAAAAAAACTAACTAACCATTACGCCATCTCTCCGACGTGGTAGGTAGAAAGAATGGACTGCCACCGTGTTCTTTCCTGACATACTTCTCACGCTTCTCTACATTCATACATCATGTCATGTATGAATGTAGCGAATAAAGATGAAAGCGAAATAAATGAGATCTCGAAGTTAACTTACAATCCAATATATTTATTTTTTGCTTGGCATCTGCAAAAACAATTTCTTAACGGATAACAGGCTGTCCGGATCGCCGAAGGACCCCAGAAGAATTTAAATAAGCTTATATTATTTGAACGAATAGAGAACGGAGGACCACGGAGCGCGAGGTGTCCTGGTCTGGAAATACGGTATTTAATAAACTCAGAAAGGTATTCCATCTGACGGCGGTTGCCGTAAATTCTAAACTCCCGGGAGCTTTGTGTCTATATTGCGGAATGTGTTAAATACTTGAGCGTAGTTATCCGTCGCTTTGTTTCCGATCTTACGTGGTGTGCTTTGACTGAGGATTATCTGATGCGCGAATAAAACACTTATTTCCCGTAGATTCTCGTGGGCGCTATCGGAGTGTTTTATTATGTGAGCAACCCGCGAAGTTTTAATATGCTATGTCTAAATACGAAAATAAAATAAATTACAATAAAGGAAATGAATCACGCGAATTGATGATTTTTTTGCTACAGGTAAAATTCACTTATGACACCCACATAATACATGTAAAATCGAAGTGAATAAATTTATATATAATACAATTTATGTATTAAATTGATAAATATATTCCATTTACACCTTTAAACGCCATTAAAAAATATATATTAAAAAAATATCCTAAAAATAACTAAGACGGTATTCTATTCTCACTTTTAAAAGTGGAATTCTTCAAATGAATAAGAACATTAAATCTTTGGTAAATGTAAGGCGTTGACATTGTGGTATTTCATAATGACGTTTTTTTTCTGAAATAAAATACTTCCACTTTTGAGTTTATTTTTCTCGACGTGTTTCAAAGATTTTATACATTAATCAACGAGAGAACAATATAAATTCACCAAAAAAATATATCAACAGAATGCAAGAACAGGGTAATAAAAAAATATACGTTTAATCTCATTGGTACTTTATTCAGAATATATAAAACCTGCGTAAGGCCTATACTGACATATACCCTTGAGACCAGAGCGGATACCACAAGAACGAAGGGTAAAGTACGGGTGGCAGAGATGAGGACGCTGAGGATGATAGCAGGAAGGACTATTCGAGATAGGGTGAGGATCACGGTCATCCGCGAGATCTGCTAGGTGGAGGATGTCGTAAGATGGGGCGGACAACGCAGAAGATACTGGAATGCGCACGTGCAGAGGATGGATCTCACCAGAATCCCACACGCTGTGGCGCATCAGATTCCTGCAGGGTGCCGTCCCCCCGGAAGACCGCCGAAGAGATGGAGAGATAGTTGGAAATCACCTTCCCAAGAGAGGCCAGCCTGATTTCAGGAACAGACCAAAGGTCTATAAGGAGAAGAAGAAGAAGGTACTTTAAAGCAAAGCCTACAAATAAAATATATTAGAGATATTATACCACATTTCAGTTTGCTGCTAAATTCTATTCAAACCATAGAAACATTTTTCAATATATAGGCACAGGTTAGAATTTTTAATAAAAATATATAAGCATATTAAAAAACGTGAATTGAAATACATTATGCACTGAATTCATTATCGTGTTACTTCTTTGTGCACTTAAAATGGTGGTGAGGTGTGTCGGGGAAAAAATATAATGGCCATAATGAAAATGGAGGCATCATTACTCTTTCAACGCAAACAAAGCCGTTTAGGGGCGAGAGGAACTCGCCGCAAGCCCACTCCACCTACCGCAGGGGGGCAGGGGTATCTTTCCACGGGCACGGCAGTTACAATACCAACTAAAACACTCAGCAGTGCTGGATGAGCGTGTATTGAAACAGCGCATATTTTTAAGCAATCACCGTGAATTTTTGCAAGACGTACTCTGCCGCGTTTGCGAATCGCTCACCTTTCGAAAATTCCCCCTCGGAAGCGTGCCTTATCCCGATTCCATCAGTTATTAAATACAGCAGAAGGCACTTCACTGAAAAGTGCATGTTTTTGAACGAGTAAATGTTACGTGTTATACGAGTCATAAAGCGAGGATTTAAAATAATAATTACTTAGTTTCTAGCAATGCGCTAATGGCGGTAGCCTTTCACACTGCGTTAAAAAGATCTTCTGCTTAACGCTTAAAAAATACAATCTTCATAGATGGCGTTAGTGTGTAGATTGAAAAAAAACTACCATGCAAAGGGTGGTGTTGCAGATTAACATATATACAACTTCCAAAAAATTGTCAGACATGGTGGTCATAAGGGAAAAAAAAGGTGGAATGGGGAATGTTGTATTACATAAAGCGTGCGCTTAACCCAACCAATGACAGGTCATAAGTCCTGTAAACACCTCGATCAACCATATTCTGTTTCCAATTTGCATCTTCGTCTCTATTGAGATACAAATAATTCTTGAATTACTTAGTAGTCACACAAAAAAAAGGAGGAAAATAAATACTCGATTTAATGCGTTAACATATGAGCTGCCGGATACACCAATCGGCGTGTCTGGCGTGTCATTAGGTACTCCAAACAAGCCAATTGGCGTAAAACGGTTATTTGAGTTTGAGCTTATTTATAATTGAAATAAACCTTAAAACCTATTTTATAATATATAGCAAACTCTTTTGTTTGTGAGCACATCTAATTGAAGGTCAAATCTGATATATTCAAAAATTATTATTATTGTGTATTAGATGCTTTGTTTGTATAACGACAATAAAAATACGGGAATATATAACAAATACATATAAAACGTAGCCCATTTCTTAGAATTGATAAACAGGTCAAGAGCCTGTTCATCGCAATAACTTATGGAGATACCAGAACAGAGAGAAAAGAAGACAAATTGTCAGTTTTGTATTTTTTTAATTCGAAATTCGAGTAAATTCAAATTAATGTTGTTAATGGAACGTTCTTGGTAGTAGTGGATTGTAAATAGATAAAAAAAAATATTTATAATACACATTTTGTTTTTTCCACTTGTTCTCAATATTCCGCCAAGTTTAGTTATTTATGGTCTAGAATTCTAATGACTTGTTTGGATGCCAGATTACTTTACATCGTGGGGAGGGGGTTGATACAAGAAGGGGCCTTCATCGAATAAACACACCCTTCGCGACTCGCTTTTCTTGAAGAGGCCATTTGAAGGAAAAACAATGTCTCAGACCCCATTTGCAAATAACGCAATCCGCTACCGCGATAGAGTAATTTTAATGAAAACCCAAAGTGGCACAACGATAGCAGGGAATTAATTTTCACTTTAAGCACAAATCGGATGCATTTCGCCCAAGTGTTCTCTGACGGAGTGACTAATCGCGCTGGGTTTAGTTTCAGGCGACAGACGATGATTAAAAATATCTTCCCCTAAGAGTATTTCAGTCACGAAACAAAATTGTAAGGACAAACAACAAAAGATTTTTTTTCCCGAGTGTCAGACTGATAAGATATTGTGCGAGGGAAAACGTTTTGGGAAAAAATGTCGGGTCCTGGAACGAAATGTAATTCGGTAAATTTGGTTTGATTTATCTCCGCTTATCTGAAGTCAAATATTGTTCTAAGCAAATTCTTTTTATTTTAATGTGCGTGGCGAATTTCACGACATGAATCGGTTTGCGCCATTAGATGATCAAAAATAACGAACGCTTTACCTGAAAAAAAAAAATAGCTCAGTATAAAGGCAATGTTCTCACAATATAAAACAACAAAAAAACCTAACTAGATTACACAATACAAAATTAGCGAATTAATACTAACGTAAACGTCCGTATATTTGTACATTTTATGGGAAAGACTTGAGACTTGATAAATAAATTACACTTGATAATGCTTTAGCAAGTCGAATGTCATTCCCATAAAATATAATAGAACTTCGAGAAAACAGACGTTTTCATTCGTATTAATTATTGTTCAAGTAACAATGAACATTATCAAATTATTTATTGTTTCTTGAACATGATGTAAAACTCCTTACTGAATAATTTATACAAATGAAAACGTCTGTTTTCTAGAAGTTTTATTATAATTTATGTGAATGACATGTTTCGCCTGTCTTAAGCATTTTGAAATGTATTCGATAATGATAATGATGATGCCTTAGACAGGCGAAACATGTCTTTCCTCATAAAATATAATAAAACTTCCAGAAAGCGCATTTTCGCATTTTTAAGTTTACGGATAAAAACTAAACGCATAAATATATTATTATATTGTTTTTGCGAGTGATTGCCGAAGCAACACGAACATAACATTATGTATAGCGGAGATCTCGTCCCTTAGAAAATAATCACCAAACGCTACTGGAATAATAATCAACAGGCGAACACAATTGTATTATTATTTATTATGTACGCAGTAAAGTCAAATAGTCTGCTTAAAAATATACGAATAATCGTCTACAACAAGTACCCTTTAAATGTGTAATCAATAACAGTTAATATTTCATAATGGTCTAGAGGACAAAACATTTTGCTCCTGATCCAGGGAACTTAGGTTCTAGCCTGGACATTACCAGATCCCTTCTTCATAATAATGAGCTATTTTCTGCTCACATTGGAAATTGCATAATAAATTCTAATACCATTGATTTAAATCCTTGGTGTTATTAAAAAAAAATCTTATTAAAAAAACATTTATTTATTCTTTACTTGCTCTTCCAGTTCTGCAGAAACCGGTCCGAACTAGAAGAACAAAATAAAAAAATACTATGGGCTAAATCGAACTAGGAAGGTGGGTTATTTATTTATTGAAAATCACATTGCTGAATAAAATGTTTACAGCAACTACGGTTTGTACTGGAACATTTTAAAGCAATAAAATTACTTCCAGAGACATCTTTATGCGATATGACTTTCGTTTTTTTTAAGATCTTCTTATTCTAGATGATTAATCTGTTATCGAACGGGAGTTATCCTATTGGGAAATGGAACACCAGTTATTTTTCTAAGTTTTTGGCGGTCTTTCTGGCAGTAGATGTCCCACGGTTATATTGTGGGCAACCACATGACTAGAAAATTACTTGATGGGTCAGTGCCCGAAGGAAACTATGGGGGGATGGGGGGGGGGGATGCCTCCACGTGTGGTGTACTCTATTATAATTTTAACATATTTATTGTTACTTGAACAACAGTGTAAAACTCCATGTAAAATAATTAGTGCGAATGAAAACGTCTGCAACTGCAGTTGTATAATAATTTATGGGAATGATATGTTTCGCCTGTCTAAGGCATAATCAAATGTTAAGACAACATAGATAACTAAAAAAATCTCTAGAAATGACACCAAGTCGGTCAAACCTTCTAGAAAAATATGGTCTTTTTAGGGAAAACCCCCACAAAACTAGCTTGCCAATGACACGACGACGAAGTGCCCGAAAACTTTTGAACCTTACCGTGTACGTGAAGTTGTCTTAGTACCTAACAAATAACATAATGTACCTTATTATGTGTTCTGCATGTAATGAACGCGACCTATTGCAGAGACGGCGAATGTGAGTTGCCTAATACACGTTTGCACGAAGACAGGTGATATGCGTAACAGGAAAATCACCGATTCGTAGCGAGGAAATCTGATACGACAGCAGGTAACCAGCAATCGATCCGTTGCAGGGCCGGTTGGGTCCCAGGGTCGCTTGTCAGTCGGATCCAGGGCCGTAGATGGCAGAGGGCGGTGCGGTGCCTAAATCATTGCCATTAGGGAGAAGATACATTATATTTTTTACACCGCGCGAATGACATCAGCCTAATAACAATCTGAAGTATTTCATCAAGGGGGAAAACGAACGCAAATGAAGATTAATTAGGAGTAGCCTGTATTATTTATTCGATAACACTGGGAGGACGTATTTTCTTAAGACTAGACATTCTAATAAATGTTTTTTCAGCAATCCTACATCAGATTTCAGTTTTAACAAAGGGGACAAACATTTTACGAGTCCCTTAAAACATTGCGAATTATAACGAAGTTTCGTTTAAGGCATCACACGAAAAGGAATCCGCATTTTATATTCGTGTTTATTATTATTATTATGTTTATTTAAAGTGTTGGTAGTACGAACATAAGAAAAGCCTATTGCTGTACATGCAAGATTTTTAACTTCTTCATCTGACGATTTTTCTAAATACAATTGATCGCTTAATTAGCACCCACCATGACACGCATGCTCGTCGAATGTTCCTACTTTGAACATCGCCGCCTTTCAGTATTTGGTTAATTTGGTCATGGCATTTTTTCCTTGGCCCTCCTCGGCTTCTTTTTTCCATTCACACTACTTGTTTATATCTTTTTAACCATTTTTCCATCGTCCATTTGTTCCATATGTACAAATCATCTTAGTGACCCTTTCTTATTTTATTTAGGACGCATTCATCCGCCTTAAATTTCTTTCTAACTTCTTCATTGGGTATTTTATCATACATTGTTTTTCCGCACATTCTTCAAAGGGATCTCATTTCTACGGCATTTATTCTACTTTCATCCTTCTTCTGCCAGCTCCAAGCTTCACTTCCATACATAAGGGTCGATACTAGAACCCCAATGTGCACCGCTATCTCTGCTTCAGTCGATATATTTATATTTGCAGTGATGGTTTAAAGTGTACCATTTATTTTGTATCCAGCATCAACACTTCTTTCGCTGACTTTCTTCATGTTTATATCTCTTGTAAACATGCTTCTTAGATAAGTAAATTCGGTAACTTGCTCCAATATCTCGCCGTTCGCACTTATGTCACAATCCGTCATACATCACCTTTTAAATACCATAACTGACATGATCTTAACATTAAAAATACTAGTGCGATATGCATATTTTTAAACGAGTGAATCCGAAGCCATTGAAACGAAACAAAAATAGCCCACGTTCGCAAAAAAAAAACGTATAATGTTACTAAGTTGTGAACCTTCGATAGTCGATTATAGAGATTACAAGCTTCTGAGTAACCCCGAGAGTACTACGGAACCGACCCAGTAGCTCGGCTCGGTGGGGTCGGTTCCCCGGGCTGGGGACGGCCGGGCGCGGGGGGTCATTCACAGGCATCAGTGGGGTAATCACAGGCATCAGGTGGTAACAACCATTCAGTAATTTCCCTAGACTGGAAAATTACTGAATGGTTTCACGATTTACGCCGTCGCGTAAGGGATGTAAATATAACATGTATAGAAATGAAGCTTGAAATTTGCAGAATAATGAAACTAGGACAAATATTATAAAAATTAGATTGCTAACAAGAATGTGCGGAAGAACGATGAATAATAGAATACAAAATGAAACTATGAGGAGGGGATGTAAGGCTGTTAAATGCTTCCTAATAAAAGTAATAAAGGATCATTTAGATGGTTTGGACATATATGGAACGAATGGATGAGGGAAGAATGGTTAAAAATGTGAACATGGAAAAATATGTGACATGCTGAGGAGGAAGATCTGGTTCGGCGGGCGGACTTCTGGGTCGACGATATATGACCGAGTTGACATGACGAAGGAAAAGAATGGAAAATCGAGAAAAACATGACATGTCTTCAAAATCAAACACTTAAAAGCGGCCATGTTCGAAGGAAAATAATTGACGAGCATGCGAGTCATTGTGTATGAAGAAAACTCTCCTGTGAAACGTCGGGATGGTTATTTAGATATTTTCATCTTCACTATTGATTCAATGATAAAAAGTGATATTTGAAAGGTCTCAAAGGAATTGATTTAGGTTATGGCATGGATTAAAATAACTGAATGATTAATATGAAAACGTCTGTTTTCTTGAAATTGTATTACATTATATTTTATGGGAATGACATTTTAATCTGATGTTAATGATTTAGCAAGTAGAAAAATCTCATTATTATAAAATAATTTTTTTATAAAACAGACGTTTTCATTCACATTAAGGGGGATAGCCACTGTGATTGCGTGAATATTTTTGTTAGTTTTAATTTCAAGTTTATAATTCGAAAATATGTGTACAAAATTTTAGGTAAAAATTCCAACAGTTACAGTCATTTTAGTGATAGTAGGTAGACCGACTGTCCTTGCGTCGACCGCGATGCTAACCAGGTGAAAGCTGCTGAAAATTGCATGGAAAGGATCGATAATTTTTTTTTAAATCAAGGACACCACTTCAAAAGAGGAAGAACCATCATATGGCCCAGGACTCGATAGCTTGATGTAAGTATACATACTCGTATTTTCTAAAGACACACGATTTCATACGAGTAATAAGAAAAATGGACTAAAAACTTAAACGCGTTTATCTCATTTTTTTTTTAAACTGGTCGCATCGATAACTCGAGCAATTATTAACAGATTTTCAACTTTTTTTGTTTTTTTATTATTTGTCTTTGCAATGGCTATCGTTTGAATTTTTTGAACAATTAGAATTTTTTTCATCGGTCGCTATTTTGTGAAAAATCAAAATAAAATTAAATCGAATACGCTTAACGATAACTACATTTATACAGTTTATAATAAACTTTGTTCTATTTTTTCAGAGAAACCCTTTTCGAGAAATCGATGCGATAGTGAATTTTTAAGACTACAAAAAACCTGATAACTTTATTACTTTTAAATATTTTTCAATAAAAAATTTAAAAACTATATTTAATGTACACTTTATAAAATAAAATAAAACCGCGATCCCCATATTCCTTAATTATCCCGGTAAAAAAAATACGAAAATCACTTATTTTTTCGGCCGTCACGGTGGCTATCCCCCTTAATAATTTAACATGGAGTTTTACAAAACTAACTAACCATCACGCCGTCCCGAAAGGGTAGGCAGAAAGAATGGACTGCTACACTTTAACAGATGCGGCACTCCATCCTTCTCTTTTCGCCCAGCGGGAGACACGGTGTGATGGGTTGCGAACCTCATCGCCACCAATAGGCATCTCCCGCGCACACTTCGATCGTAAAACATCCACAAAATAAATCTAAAACAATCAAATAATGGAGTTTTACATCATTATGAATAAGAACCAATAAATAAAACAACTGAAGAAAATATACAGCACATTTGGGGTATCTTATTACAGATACAAAGCCGTTGCTACGTAATGCGAAAACAGCTGACATTTGGGTCTTAATAAATATAACAAGAGATATCGATTCGGGATAGGTACGGGTTATTCGTGAGTGGATAATAATAGATCTGTTGGATAGAACAAACTTGTTATGGAGATTGGACGGAAAGTATTATAATGCGAATCACAAGACCACTTTCTCTATCATTCCGGACCGTGCCGCATGGCAAGTGGGCTGCCTTCTGCCTTACGCTCCTACAAACTAATTCATTATCATTAAATATACGCACAGATGAAATCTTTATACCTTACACGGAATAACTGTTTGCATGGGAAGTTTCCAATGTAAAAGTTTTTTATGTATATTTAAGCATGTACATTTACGGTCTTACGTTGAGTCACACTGGACATCGATTTTTTTACCCGTGGGCCCAATGTCGAATATTGTACATTTAAAATAAATCTCGTATCTATACTAATTCTAAAAATCAAAATTTTAATATTTTTACTAGTATATATCGACCTCTAAGAGTTGTTACAAACACAAAAATTCAGCTTTATCCGGATGTGTAAATAACACCATATGGAAGAACAAGTATATGAACACACGAAACAAGGTGAGGTGATATACAATACCTGTGTCCATCCTATAATGACCTACAGCATAGAATCCAAAGAAAAGTCATAACCATAAGCCTCATTCGAACGAGCGAAATGAAGATACTCAGATACATTGCTAGCGAAACCTTTTGTGGCATTTTGTTGCAACAAGCTGAGAAGAATGTTCTGGAATGAACATGTGACCAGAATGACCGAATCAAGGGCCGTAAGAACAGCAATGGACAGTTTATCTGAAGGAAACCGACTTCATAAACGACCTCCAAAAACATGGAAGGACAGCTGACTCCCCACTTCTTAAAAGAGAACTTGATGCAGAGAGTAACAGACCAAAAGGCCTATAACAAGTGGAAAAAGATATGAATAGTGTGGAATAGGTTAAAACATTTTTTTTACAATTAAAATCTAGATAGACAATTTAGATATATCATTTTTATTTATTAGCATCAACTTAATTTCAAATAAACTCAATAACTCCGGTTTGAACCATTTAGCACCTAAGACCCATAAAGTCTCAGGTGATTTTTTGCCCAAATGAGGTAGCAGCTAGCTTTTCCATCATGGTTTGCAGTTGCTGACAATAGACATCTGCCGTAATCGTCTGGCCAGATTTAAGAAAGCTGTAGTGAACGACACCAGCACTAGTCCACCAAACGCTCACAAGTAACTTTTTTGGAGTCAATTTTCGCTTGGGGCATGGTTTGGCTGGTTCGGCAGGGTTCAGCCATTGCGATGAGCGCTTCCGATTATCATACAGGATCCACTTTTCATCACAGGTAATGATTCGATTCAAAATCCCTTCATTATTGTGCCGGTTGAGTAATGCAACGCAGCAGTCAACGCGCGTTTGTTGATTTGCTTCACTCAATTCGTGAGGTACCCACCTTTCAAGCTTTTTCACCTTCCCAATTTGCTTCAAGTGGATTAAAACAGTTTTATCACTAACACCGCAGCCTGTAGCTAACTCGGACGTGGTTTGCGATGGATCCGCTTCCACAATAGCCTTCAATTCTTCATTATCAACTTTGGTCTCCGGCCGTCCACGGGGCTTGTTCTGCAGGTCGAAATTTCCAGAACGAAAACGTTGGAACCAAAAACGCAC
Organism: Lepidostoma basale; assembly: GCA_022606425.2. Lineage (NCBI taxonomy): Eukaryota > Metazoa > Arthropoda > Insecta > Trichoptera > Lepidostomatidae > Lepidostoma > Lepidostoma basale. The sequence continues at coordinate 1,684,717 of JAHDVF020000333.1, read as the reverse complement.
TGTGTTTTCTTTTGCGGCACCGTCGCCATACACATCATTAATCCTTCGAGCCGTTTCTGCAGCACTGGTGCCACGGTGGAACTCGTACTCGTAAATAACGCGATATTTCAAGTTTTCCATTTTGTAAACTGAGTGACGCAAAGAAAAAAAACAATTGAGGAAAAAACAAATGAATTATAATTTTCGAAACAAAAATACTTGAGTAAATAGCTGTTTAAATTTGAATTTGGAATTCCTAACCAAAGAGAAGATATTTGAGATCAAAGTTGCCAGTACGGCAAAACGCCAATTTCATATGTAAGGACCTAATATCATGTTATCATTGACGCAGTATTCAGTATATATATAGTATGTTATAGTGTATCCAGAACACAGTGTGCAGTATAGTAAGAAGTAACCGTTATGACAGACAATTGTCCGGGATACACTCAAAACATTATAAAAATCTGTCATGACGACCATAACTTAATTCGGCCAATAATTCACTTAAGACTTGATGGCATTTGGGGCACAGTAATGACCTCAGTTGGTTAGTTAGTTAGAAATATATTTTTTTCACGTTAAAAGTCAAGATTCAAATGGGACATATTTACAACCTTTGGTTAGTTTATAACACAAGGGAAGTATATAATAGAAGAAACTCCATAAAATGTTATGTTATCAAACAGTATCGAATACATTTACTGCATGATTTACTATTATTCGAATCGACACATAAATTAGCAGATAAAATCTTTGTGCAACGGAAAGAGAAATGTTTGCCCACATCTCGAGTGTTGATGCAGCTGCGAAGCTGATTAGATGTTAGATAACCTTGCTGCTTGCGGTTTATACTTGAGAATTGAAACAATAAATACTCGCATATACGAGAAGCAAAAAAAAAAATACAACATTTCTGACATTAGCAAAAAAAAAACTCGTTGACCTAGCATTTTAAGAGCAATCATACATACCGGAGAAATAACAGTGTTAAATATAACCGCGGAGGACTTCTAAGAAAATAAGCAAGTGTTCGAATAACTACCATGGTCTAACCTTAAATTTTATTATACTGAGATGGTACGGATGTCCGCATAACTTTTTTTGCATCGCATTCACCTTCGCAATCCGGTTCGCATTCGTGATGTGATCGAAACAATAAATTGGACATTGTGTTGGCATTTAGCTTATCCGAAAAATGGAAGAGTGTATTTATGTCATAATGTAACTTTACTTGAATACAATCTAGGAGAAAAGTGTGTGTGTGGGGGGGGGGGGGAGTATGTTGCCTTTACATGTGATGCTTTTATAACTATAATACTCGGCGCCACTGGAAGCGACACAAAGTCGGCCAAACCTTCCACCACAATAGCAAGAGAAAAACGAGTAATATTCCCCTTTACATAAACATATCTTGTCATTGATACGATGATAACTTGAATATCAAAAGTGAGTAAGACATAATGATAATGAGTTTTATTTAATCAGTGATAATATATATAAAAAAAATTACCACTTACGAGTTTAATGTCGCGTGACGTCATAAATTTTACGAACACTCCGCATCGTAAATTTGGTAGCCATAAAAAAACATTATAAACTGTTAAATTAAAAAACTTTGTGTTGACATCATCAGATGATACATTGATGTCAACATAGGTTGATGAAACAGCCGTCGAGAAAAATAAAAATACAATTGTGATACATAAAACAAAGTGTTTTAATTTAACAGTTTATAATGTTAAAATATCATAGTGTTTCGGCCAAAACAATGGACTAAAAAAACACATCTTATAAACGAAACAACATGCAAACCTTACCAACATTAGCAATGATGACGTTTTCATTAGTGCGGTTATTTGGCAAAAAAAAGTATTTTTAAATAGGTAAATTAGCTGTTTTTAAAAAAATCGATAAAAGTGCATTTTCTATTGTTTTAATTTAAAAAAAGACGAGTTTAACATCTCGCACGCTTAATAGTAAACTGACCCATTATGGTTTAGGTCATAATTAAGTTAACATTAGACAGAGGCGTGTGTTAACGCTATCCATCGATTTTTCACAATGTTAACGCTATCCATTCGTAGTACGATAATCGTTCACAATGTTAACCTTATCCATTCGTACGTGTTTTTCGACTGTTTTTGTTAAACCACCGACTCATGTCAGATTAAGCAAAACTTGTTTTTTTGAGTTAAGCAGTTAAGCGTGCGATCTGTTCGCGAATTTATAAAGTTTCATATTAAGTTTAAGATTCGAAAAAGGCTACTCCACATGAAAAAATAAATACACACACACAACAGTCGAAACTTGTATACTTGCAACACAATACATTGTGCAGGTGTATATAACAACAAGTTTACCATATTTCGCGTCATAATATTACACGAGCGAAGGTTTCCGAAGGCCTACAAACTCGCCGATATGAAAGTTGGGCCGAACGCAACGGCATCGACCAAAAACCGTTTTATTTGATTAAAAGTTTAAATCTGTAGCGCGGAGTTAGTAAAGGAAGCAGTAATTACTCCCAATTTAAAAGCGAGCATAATCTAATTTCCGAATCGCTTCTCGCTTCAGATGATACGTTAAGATGGCGTATGAGATAATCATATTTCGAGAAATATGAAATTTATTAATTCGCTTAATGTTTTAGGCAGTTTACTTATTCCCGGTGAAACTTCTCTGTCAACAATGCGAGGATAATTACAAAATTAATAAAAACAAATAATAATTTTGTAAATATATAAGTAGATATATGAAGTTTCACAATGGAGTATGTATGGAACCAACCCTAATGTATGGAAGCGAAGCATTGAACTGGCAGAAGAAGGACGAGAGCAGAATAAATGCGGTAGAGATGAGGTCCCTAAGACGTATGTGTGGTAGAACGATATACGACAGAATCTCAAATGCTGATATAAGAAAGGAATGTAGAGCGGAAGAAGGTATTATGAACAAAATTATGAAAGGATCGCTGTGTTGGTTCGGACATATGGAACGCATGGATGGAGAAAGAATGGTTAAGAAAGTATACGTTAATGATGTAAATGGGGTACGAGCTCGAGGCAGACCGAGGAAAACATGGCATGACCAAACTAATCAAATATTAAAGGTTGGTTATGTTAGAAATCGGAGGAATCGACGTGCGTATATGACTCGTTGTATGAATGTGGAGAAAGCTAGAGAGGTTTGCCAGGATAGAGTAGTGTGGCGGTCCATTCTCTCTGCCTATCCCTGCGGGAAACGGCGTGATGGTTTGTTTGTTTGTTTCATCCATATTTGCTATCACTAACGATACATTAGAATGAAAAACTAACTAACTAACTAACCATCACGCTGTCTCCCCGAAGGGGTGGGCAGAAAGAAGTGACTGCCATACTTTTCTTTCCCGGCATATTTCTTTCACTTCCTCAACATTCATACATCGTGTAATGCACGCGCGTCGATTTCTCTGACTCCTCACGTGGCCGACATTCAATCTTTGATTTATTTGATCGTGCCACTTTTCCACGGTTTTCCTCTATTTCTGGTTCCATTTACATCGTTAACATAATTTTTTTTTACCATTCTTTCTTCATTCATTCTTTCCATATGTCCAAACCATCTTAATGATCCTTTCATTATTTTTTTCATAACACCATCATTCGCACCGCATTCACTTCTTATATTTTCATTCGACACTCTATCATACACAGAGTATCCACACATTCGTCTAAGAGATCTCAGAATGAAAGCTTACCATAATTCCAAAACATGATACCATGTATATTAACATTAATAATATCTCGACACTTGAATATTGCGTTAATGTTTGTAACAAAATATCTACTTACGGAATAAGTCGAGTATCAAGACTTTGTACGATTAATCATTCTTCACAAAAGTTATAGAATATACAAGAAAATTCTTCTACGACATATTCGTCATCACTTTCGAAAAACATTGTATGATATTTTCACAAAACTTTATTGCACTTTTCATCAAATGTGTTTCGGGTCGCAGGCGCGTATATTAATGTTATTTCTAGAAGGAATAACATTAATATACTAAGGACTACTGAGGAAGAGTGTCTAGTGTCCAGACACGTTTGTGAAATGTGCAATAAAGTTTATGAAAATAAAATAATTTTCTTAAGTTATTTAAAAGTATGAAGCGTCAATATTTTGGACTTAAGCACGTATGATTGAACTGAGGAAGCACTGTATTTTTTTAATTTTCTTTTGGCATATACAAACCAAGAATACTAAGAGAAATAATCTATATGCTATCTACAATAGAGCAAAGAAAGATAACTTAGTTTATCCTTAGAACTGTCGCACGGAAGCACATAAAAAATATAATATATATTAAAGTATCATATCACCACCCATGGAGGCAAGGAAAATGCCTCCATGTGTGGCGTTAATATAACACCCGGTGTCTCTGGAAAGGATATAAAGTCAGCCAAATCTTCCACCACAATGGCAAGTAAAATAGGAGATAAAGTTTACTATTAAGGACAATTCTAAAGATACGTAAGACAAGCTTGTCATTGATACGACGCAGAAGATCGGATAAGATGAACAAAAGGAAAATATCATGTTTGCAAATCTATACATGTACACTTGTTGATATTTTTATTTTTACTGTAAAATCTTTAGGTAGATTTAGTCTGCACTGTAACGATGAAAATATTGTTTAGAAAGAAAGGTTTCTAGAACATTAACAAAACAAAATATTCATTTATATATCATGAAAATATTATCTATGCAAAGGGCATTGTTGCGTTAAATATACCATTTGTTCAACAATCCAAAACGGTAGAATATAAAAAAAAATGTAATACGGAGGTAAAAATGTTATAAAAAATAGTAGTTTTATATAATTACTGTAAAAAGGCGTTTTTGGAACAACGTTTTAATCAAATGTAAATAACATTACTCTGAGCGGTATGAAAAACTGGAAGAGAGGAAATCATTAAGTAAAATAGAAAGCTTTTTAAAAATATAATCCTGTTAAAATACTATAGCAAAATTTTATTCCCTTAATTTTTTTAAAGCGGGCGTTTTTTTGGTTACCTCAATATAACATATGTATATAATCTTACACGTATGAACACGCCCTAGAGAAACTAAACATGTTACTCCCATAAAATATACTACAACTTCTAGAATACTTACAATAAAACTTTTTTTTTAAATTAAATTCTACATCACTGTACAAGAAACAATAAATACAAATACAATTCACTGCCTCAAGTTAATAAAATAAAAAAAATTAACCAGGCGTTTAAAACACTGGGAATTTTTATAATGGCGAATTTAAAAAAAATGAAAACACTTTCAATTCACCATTGATTTTTTTTCTCACATGTTTTGAATGCTTGGATCATCGGGAGAATGATATAGATTGTAATAAAATAAAGTATAATACTTTCGAATCACGCCGAGAAAAATAAACTCGGTAGTGGAAGAAACAATGTTTTATTCATAATAAAACTGTAATATTTGTTTTATTTAAAATATTATTATGGTAAATATTTATCTTAATATACCCGTGGGTACATCAAAAGTAAAATGAAGAACAGATCCTTCAGTTTATTATTCATACATTTTTAACCCCCGTTATGCGACTGGCCTTATTAACAGTAAAAAAAAAAGTCTTTATTAGAAGTCTCGAACTACGGTTGGCTACATTTATAGCTCTGACTGATAGTCCTAGTTCATCATATTACGCATAATTTAGTAGTATGTAACTCAAGTAAAAAGGTTTATAAGATACATTAACTTATTTTTTAGTTTCAATCCTAGGGATTGGTTTGCAGCTAAGTTTATTAACATCATTGCCTTAGTTTTAATACTAGGGATTCGTTTGCAGCAAAGTTTATTAACATCATTGCCTTAGTTTTAATACTAGGGATTGGTTTGCAGCTAAATTTATTAACATCATTGCCTGGTTCTTTGGTTGCCACTTAAGCTTTTTTATATACAACTTTTTAGCTATTGATTCTCATTACATGTGATATGTAGCTTATTTACTGCCATTTTATTGTCACGTGAATTCTACATTAGACCAAAGACAGTGTGACAATAACACTGCCATCGCCGGGAATTGAACCGCCGGCAGTCATGGCTCTTACCACTCTGCCACGAAGATCGTCGAACATACGAGTATATTGCACGCTTAATCGTAAACTGACCGATTATGGTTTAGGTCATAATTGAGTTAACATTAGACAGAGGCTTGTGTTAACGCTATCCATCTATTTTTCACAATGTTAACGCTATCCATTCGTACGTACGATAATCGTTCACAATGTTAACGCTATCCATTTGTACGTGTTTTTCAACTGTTTTTGTTAAAACACCGACTCATGTCAGATTGAGCAAAACTGTTTTTTTTTTAGTTAAGCCAGTGTTCTATTAAGCGTGCGATATGAGCTTCAAATATAGTCTACCGCAGTTCGAAACCATTTATTTGGACTGCAAATGTAGCCAACCGCACAATAGGGGTTAAACATGAGCTTGTTATTGTGAATACATTTATAGACTCAAGAAAACGGAAGAAAAGTATTCCACTCAGCCACCGGGGACTAGAATATGTAATGAAATATTTACACAGTCCATTAGCCACCAGAAAATAGACCTGTCAGAGCGGAAACGAGAAGTTTAAAGCCAAAGTTGCAAATTCGAGCCGATTGTGCCTGCGGTCCGCGCAGTAATAAAATTAAAGCCATTATTAATTCTGCCTGCGATTGTCGTTCCCTGGCCAATAAAATTTAAAGTGTGGGAAAATAGACAACTGAATCAAACTATATTTAAATTGAATAAACAAATAGTTCTCCCCAGGCCAGCCGAGTGGCATCCTGGAAATCCAAATATGTCTTAAGTAATTATTAAATATATACATAATCATAATATAACTAACTAACTAACTAACTAACCATCATGGGTTGGAATGGACTGCCACACTTTTCTTTCCTGACATATTTCTCTCGCTTCCTCAACATTCATACATCTTGCCATGCACGCGTGTCGATTTCTCTGACTCCTCACATGGTCGACATTCAATATTTGATTTATTTGATCGTGCCACGTTTTCCTCGGTCTTCCTCTATTTCTGGTTCCATTTACATCGTTAACATATAACTTTTTTACCATTCATTCTTCATACATTCTTTCCATACGTCCAAATCATCTTAACGATCCTTTCATTATTTTGTTCACAACACCATCATTCGCACCGCATTCACTTCTTATATTTTCATTCGACACTCTATCATACGAGTACACAGAGTATCCACACATTAAAATTATACATAATCATAATATTAATAGGGAAAACGAAAAATAAGAAAGAGTACGTGAATATTTTGAATACAAGAGAGCGAGAGTGAAATACTTCGATTATCTCCGAAAGCAATTCGAAATGCACTCGATGCGCGTGCCCCTTGAACGGTTATGGATTATTTTGAATTTTGTTTTTATTATTGTTGTATGACAGTAGTGTAGAAAACAAAATGAGAAAAATGGTATTGTTAATTTGGTCATGCCGTGGTCTACCTCGACTCCGTACTTGGTCGCTGGTCCGATCAAATCAGCGATCTGACTGGACTCTCATTAGCTGCAGGATGGAGACTGACGGGTGACAGGGGCGCACGGCGTGCCATGGTCAATAGTTTACAGGATGGACACGACCCTCAATCATGAGGAATACGACTGAGTAGAAGAAGAATGCGCATCATATGTCCAAACCAACGCAATGATCCAAGAGAAAAATAAAATGTAACTAAAGAAAGTGTAAATTCAAAGATAAATAAGTGTGATATTAAAATCATTATATTTCAAATCTGTATGATTAAGGTAATACAATGTTGGTATATAAATTTACTGTAAATGTATATATACAGCCCTAGAAAGGGAACTAGATACATTCAAAGCGTGTTAAATCTCTAAGTAGTGATAGCGATATACTACCAATTATAACGAATAGAAATTAAATGATTTGCATATTAGATCTGAATCGCAGGTCTCTCCGACGTAAAACTGTTTTTAGTAGAGAAATTTAGAGCATGTAAGGTACGTTAGTAAGTATAAATATGCAAGTTAAACAAATGCTAACTAACCATCACGCCGCCTCTCCGAAGGGGTAGGCAGAAAGAATGGACCGCCACACTGTATTTTCTTGACACACTTCTCTCGCTTCCTCAATATTTGTGTCCGACATTCAATATTTTATTGATTTGATCTTGCCACGTTTTCCTCGGTCTTTCTCTATGTCTAGTTTTGTTTACATCGTTTACACGTACTCTCTTTGCCGCGTGGACGGGGGGAGGGCCTAGGGATTGTATGAGCGAAGCCGACGAAAGGGTGTCGCTGCGTCCTACAACAGCTTTGGGTAAGTGGTGGGTAACCATCTACGAGTATGTCTTTATTTAACTATATGTTTGTTCATTTGTGTATGCATTAACATTCATTGTATGTTACCCTTCTTATTCCTCAGCCTATTCCCGTCCACTCCTGGACAAAGGCCTCTTCCATTCGCTTCCATGTCACTCTGTCTTGTGCAGACTGCATCCAGGTTATTCCGACGTGTCTGTTCAGATCATCCTTTCATCGTAGTTGCCCTGCACTTCTCTTTGCCGTCCACGGTCTCCAAGTCAGCAGTATTCTTGTCTATTTTTCGTCTGAGCTTCTGGCTACGTGACCTGCCTATTGCCATTTTAGAGTCGCCACCCGGTGGATGATGTCAGTGACCTTTGTTTTTTCTCTCATCGAATCGTTTCTGACTCTGTCTCTTAGGCTTATTCCTAACATGGCTCTTTCGATGGCTCTTTGGGTCACTCCAAATGCCAAATGTCACCCCAAATGCCAAAATTCCCTCTAAACTAAGATGTTACCCTACAATAAATAACTACATACTCTGTTTACCATTATTTATTAAAAATGCTATGAAACAGTATTAAATCGAAATAAGTATTGATAAGAAGTAGATATCCACAAGTAGGCGAAAATCTTGCTTGTGTAGTTAAAATACGAGGGTTAAAAAAATATATTTTTTGCTTCCTCACGTTTGCGTACGGGTGAAAATATTATATTTAGAACTCTACGAGGGGTGCCCTAACATATTTTATTATCTTCGTTATTCTGGAGAAAAATCGTACAGCGAATAGTTAACTTAACCTTTATCCATGTTCTGAGACTTTAAGTAAACAGAGTTTAGAACACAAAGCTTACATAGTACAATAGGGTATTTAAATGTTTTATTTTTACATTTTACAATAGCAAATCTTTAAGAAACTTATAGTTAAAATTTGAATTTTATTTAGCATAGCAAATTAATAAAAACTTCTTTTTTTAAATATTGGTAGCCGCCAAACGATCATAACAGCCATTTTTGTATGAGACGTCACAATGTCCCATTTTTTGACACTTTCCGTCTGTCTGTTTTTGTTTTGACATAAAGAATAGAATTTCATGACATTAAAAACGATCGACCAATCAGAAGCGTTAAAATAATGTTAATAAAAATAATTTCTTTATAATATAAATTAGTTTTTTTTTCACTTGTTCTCCTAGTTTAGACCGGTTTCGGCATCAAGCTGTCAGAAGAACACGTGGAATAAAACTAAATATTATATTTTCATCATTTACAATTAACTTCTACCAATAAATTTCGTAGTGTTTAACATTTTTGAATCATAAAACATAAAATTATACATGAAAATATGATTTTTATGAATAAAAAAATATTAATAAATATCCGCAATAATGGTTTGTACAAATTCTATATATTTGTTATTTTTGTTACTTTTGTCTTTGTTATTACTATATTGTCCTGGCGAAGCTTGGGAACAAGCGAAACTAGTTAGCATTAATTATAATAACCATAGGTACCGTGGTTAAATACAAAGTGTTTTATTATTTTATTCCCACTCATTTAAAATATCTGACCACAAAGTGAGTGCTTCATATGAAAAATATTAATCATAAAAATCTGAGGAGTCAGAGAAATCTTGATGTGTGCATGACACGATGTATGAATGTTAAGGAATCGAGAGAAGTGTGTCAGGAAATAAGAGTGTGGCGGTCCATTCATCCTGGATGTTGGTCTTTTTGTCCCCGATAGATATCTCCGACAGCGACAGCACAGATTGTTTTACCTACCGGACGCCAGAACCATCTGCCTCTGGTGACACCGGTGGGAAGAGCAATTAGTCTGCTGAACGCGGTCTCCTCGGAGATTGACGTCTTTCATGTTAGTGAAAGTACGTTCAGGGGGCAAATACTATTGACTTTAGAAAGTATCTTGTCTTCCTAATGTCGAACCATCTCTAATGCGTTCCTGGTACTTTGTTGTATTATATTTTTATGATATTTTACCTGTACTTAATAGATGCCTTAAACATTTTCCTGTTTGTAATGTCTATTGAGTTGATAAACTGATTTGATTTGATTTGATCCCGACTACCTCTGCGGGGTGATGGTTAGTTAGTTAAATAAATAAAGGAAAAAAGGAAATAATATTAAACACGTATGTAAAACATGTGGCATCTATCCAAAAAATATCCAAATCCTATCCAAAAAGCTAAGATGGCAGTGCATAATGGTGTTCTTGTGCCGACGAATTGGAATTATGGAAGTGTGACAAATACAAGTATAAGAAGTGAATATGGTGCGAATGAAAGTGTTATGAACAAAATAATGAAAGGGTCATTAAGATGGTTTGGACACATGGAAAGAATGAGCGAAGACAGAATGGTAAAGAAGGTATACGTAAACGGCGTGAACGGAGCTAGAAATAGAGGAAGGCCGAGTAAAACGTGGCAGAAAGAAGTATGTCAGGACAGAACAGGTCACAGACAGGCGTGATGGTTAGTTAGTTAGTAAAATATGTGAGAGCATCTAATGGATCTTCCTGTATTCTTTATTTGTGTTTTAATTTATTTATGCAAATCGCTGTCTATTACCCGAAATAAACATAAATTTAATAATATTTCTCCGTACGGGTAAGCCCCACATTGATGCAAATGTGTGTATATTGTAAAATAATTCTATATAAACTCATGGGTGTATTATTCTATACGCGTAGATGTTTCCCGGGACTCGTGCGAGACATTAAACGCATGCTTTATTTTGGGATATGCCCGTAATCGCATTACATTTTATTAAAATAAATTCATCAGTAATATGAAAGGGACTAGAAGCTACATTATCCAAAACAACACGCGTGGAATTGCTTACAACGCGGTGACTCTAAAATAAAGGGTTTGAATAATGAGGCCTGCGATGCGGGGGGCGGCGGGGGAGCAGGGGGGCGGATGCTCCCGTGATTAGATACCCCACGACGGAGCATTTCATCCGCAGTGTAAACTTTGCGGCTTTCCGTGGGCGGGCGGATTAACAGGTACAATAAAAAAATCTGAATTACAAATGAGAAAAAAAAACTTTCCTAGCATTAATGATTAGTAAAAACGAATCTGCTCTTACGGTTCTGTCTCTCGCCGCTGTATCCGCCAGTGGAAACTCGCATAAAGGCCGTGCCACACTGTTTGAAACAAGCTCTCCACAGGGGTGACCTTGGTAGAGAGCTGTGGAGCCCACGGTTGTTGTAGCGTCCACATACTGTTGTAAACAAGCTTTCCACATGTGGAATGCGTGTTTAAACGGTGGATCCACACACATACAATGCGCGTCCGTCCACAAAGTTTGTTGAAGGTGAAACGAATTTTGGTTTTAAACAAGTGTCTACACAGTTTTAAACCGCCGGTGGAGAGCTTGTTTAAAACAGTGTGGCACGGCTTTAACACATTCGAGCCGGGAAAAGTATTATTACCTTCTATGCCACCAAATGTGAGGAGGGGTATTTTTACCTTTAACATGGGATGACGTGTCGCGTTCGATATTTCCGAATTGGAGGGCGGGAACGTACGAAATACTCCTTTTAAACATAACTGAATCATCAATCTATCCACATCAATTGACTTATTCTAACTTTTTGTCAAATATGTAAAATAAAAAAAATAAAAGATACACGTTAAAACGTGTATCTTCGAAGGAACTATAGACATCAGACAATCGAGGGTCCATTTCAAGTGGTTTATCAAAACATCAATTATGAGTTAATTTTTCTCGACACGTTTCGAGAACGATATAAATGTTTGTTTATTATAAACCAGTGGTTCTCAAACTTATTTCGTCTATCACCCACTTTGAAAATCAATTATTTTTCAGCGCCCCACAATTTTATTTAACTTTACCACATATAAAAACCACAATTACATTCATTATTTTAATTCTTAACGAGACTTTTTTACCAGTGGGAACAATTAAAATGCAAATTTAAAATATTAAGAGTATCTTTTATTCAAATTAAAACAAACAATGTCAATTTTAATTTTAAAACTAATCTAATTTGATGGATGATTTTAAACAAGTTTGTTGATATCAGGTTCGAATTTACTCAAAAACAGCCGCAAGTCGCCGCATTAGTCACCACTTCAACACCCCCCATTTTTTTCTGGGCCCCTTACCGCCCCCTCTAGGCCACCGGCGCCCACAGGGGGGCGTTATCGCCCACTTTGAGAAAGACTGCTATAAACGATTGATATCGTTCTCCCAATGATGAAGGAGTAACACCTTAGAAACATGTCGAGAAAAATAAACCCAAAAGAGAAAAAAAGTGTTTTAATTCGTAAAAAAAAAAACTCATTGATGAAAATAGTAAGAATTGTTTATTTTAAGAGTGTTTCGCATTAACAGTAAGATTGTGGAACAAATTACGAGTATTATAGCTAAGCGAGGTAACACTGTAAACATCTAAAATCCAACAATTTTAACTTATAAATTATCTCAGATGTACGTAGATAACGTTATAACTAGTACAAAAAAAAATTGCGTGCGTCATTAATTAAAGAATATAGTTTTACTAAGTGCGCCGCCTTCATAAGACAGAAACTAGTTTGCGGTGACGGAAACTTGCGTACAATCCTTTGTTAGAGAACACTGTAGACGTGTGTGCGATGTCAGACGCACAATTTCTAATTCTGCTTGAATGATACATAGTAAATAACACCATTTCTACTCACTAGAATGGTTCCGATATAAAGGCAAACGATTGATTTATCAGAGAAGATGAAGATTCCAAATTAATAATCATATTGTAGATAAGCTTTTGTTCGAGATTATTACATGGCAGTGTATATTGGTATTCTTATATAGACTTTACGTATTATATTATAACGACTTATGGAACTATCAGAAGAAAAACGATCTCAAAAGAATTTGTGGTATTTTTTATATTAAATAATAATTAAATAAAACGATGTTTTTTTTAACTACATCCACTTTTGTCTTTATTTAGACAGCGACTGGTCTCACCAGGCTCGCTGGCATCGACAGACTGGGACTCTAAATAAAGACAAAAGTGGAAGTAGTTAAAAAACATCGTTTTATTTAATTATTATTTAAAATGAACTTCCATCAAGAGATTTCAGTAAAATCATTTTTATATATTATATAATATAAATTCGATTCAAAAGAGGATACAGTGCGGATGAGTGCATTATAACGCGATTAATACGAATGAAAACGTCCGTTTTCTAGAAGTTCAACATTATTTTATGAGAATGACATGTTTTGCCATGCTAAGGCATTATCATACATCGACATTTGACAATGCCTTAGCAAGGCTATAATAATATATAACATTAACGCGATAACCAGGAAGACGAAATGAACAAATGTTGCAAAACTTTATTTGGTTCTTCTGAGATATAAGTCATAGACTATACCAAAATACCACAGACATTAGCAGGTCTCGAACCCTTGATATCTGTTTTTTTTTCTCATCAATATTAATTAACTGTTCATTTCACTGTGTGCACACAACGCGAGATACGCATCAGAGAATAAGAGATGGAACCTTATTACGGAGTTGGGAAATCGTGACAAAAACAAATTATCGAAGTTTTTTGTGGGTCATCATTTTAATTGCCTCTCTGTTAACTCTTCATTAAAACAGACGTAGCGTGTCGCCGTTATATTAAAGACCGAGCCCCGGTTACTCTGTTCAAGTTAAACTGCAATCAATTTCCATTACAATACAATCTGATTGTTAAATTTACTTTGTGAAATGTCCAACTAACCATCACGCCATTTCTCCGAATGGGTAGGCTGACACTGTCAGCTACATGTCAGCCTGACAGTATCAACCACCACAGTTTTCTATTTTGACATAATTCCATATTATCGTCTCTATTCATACATCGTATTATGAAAATACGATGATTTTTTCGAACCTGACATGGCCGACATTTAAATATGAATTTATTTTGTCGTGACATATACTCGTATTTCTTGTTATTGTTCTCCATTTATATAACAACTGTACACAATTATTAACCATTATTTCTTCATTCAATCATTCCAAATGTCCAAATCATCTTAATGATGATTTTATTATGTTGTTCTTATCTCTTTCGTCCGCACAGCATTTTCTTCTCTTCTCTTCGTCTGAGAGATTTTATTTGTGTCGCATTTATTTTACTATTAAACTTCTTATGATAGAAAATATATAATAATGATTGGTATAAGAACACCATAATGGACGAATAACTTGGTATTTTTATTTATTTATTTATTGATTTATTATTGAACATTTACCAAGTACATGGTTTTAATACCTCCCAACTGGGGTAACCCGTTCTAGGGAGGCATTCCTTGTACTCTATATAATTTCAATATATAATATAATTTACAAATTCAGGGAACAGTTAAGGGAAGCAACACATATCCTAAAGTGTATAACTTAAAATTAATTGTCTTATATATTATATAACACTATTTAAACACTATATTGTCTTATATAACACTATTTAAACTATTTACTTATTTTTAAAAATTAAACTACATTCAAGCCGTCCTTTTTTTAATGTCTCCGTAGTTACATGTTTTTTGTAATTGTGCATTGTCATTTTTTGTGGGTCGTTTATAGTTTTGTTAATTATGTTATAGAGTTTGGGTCCAAGATAGTAGAAATGTCTTTGCGCATAAGAAGTTTTAGTTTTTGGTACAAAATGGTTATGTTTGTTGCGTGTGTTGTACGTTTGTTGTGCTTTTAAGTGTCTGTCGGTGTCCTTGTGGTAGTGCACGACTAAATTTCTTATATATAGTTGTATTATGTCCGGTACTTGAAATTCATCGTAAAGTTGGTCTGAGGGGAATCGATATGGTTTTTTGTTAATGACTCTAATTATTGTCTTTTGGGCTACAATGACTGGGTTTAGTGTAGTTATTGTAGTTCCTCCCCATCCTATTAAACCGTAGTTTAGGATGGATTGGACGAAAGCATAATATACTGTTTTAAGTGTGGTTAACGGTAATATATTTCTAATATTTTTAAAAGTGTAAATAAGGCTTCTAATTCTCTTGGAGACAGCTTCAATTTGGTCTGTCCATCTAAGATGATCGTCTAAATTTATCCCTAAGTATTTGGTAGAAGTAACTTTAGTCAGCGGCAGGCAATTGCAGTTACTATTATTACATGTATGTATAATGAGATTATTTTTTCCTAATGGTTGTCGTCTATTGTCAATAGTTGAAGTTAAATAAGTCGTTTTGTTTGTATTTAAAGTCAAAAGATTATTGTCCAGCCAATATTTCACAAGTTTGAGTCCTTTGTTTGCCTTCCTAAATGCTTCTTCCCAGGTGTTCGCCTCAAACTGGAGTACCGTGTCGTCTGCAAATACGGTCGTTACCCCTCCAGTTACAAGTCTGCACAGCGGATCGATGTAAATGAGGAACAGCAATGGGCCGAGTGTGCTACCTTGAGGCACACCGAAGGTAACTGGTTGAGTATCGCTAAGGAGCATTCCAAGTTTTACGGATTGAACTCGTCCAGATAAATAGCTTCTGAACCATTCGAGGGGTCCATCACTGATTCCAATGTCTGAAAGTTTTTTTATGAGGATTTTGTGGGAAACTGTATCGAAAGCCTTTGCCAAGTCAAGGAAAATTGATATACAGCATTTTTTGTTATCTGTATTTTTTGCAATTAATTCAGTAATTTTTACTATGGCGTCTTGCGTTCCTCTATTTTGTCGGAATCCATACTGGTTAATCGACAACAATTCATTTTTTTCTATAAAATTTACCAGCTGTTTTTTAATGATTTTTTCGATAATTTTGCTTATTACATTTAGGAGAGAGATTGGTCTGTAGTTGGAAGGGTCGTTTTTTTCTTTGCATTTATGGATTGGAATTATGTTTGCAATTTTACAGTGATCCGGAAAGGTATTGGAGGTGATACTGCAATTAATGATGTGTGCAAGAGGGGTAGCTACTTCTTCTTTGATGTATTTTAATGTCTTTGTGTTGAGTCCGTCTGGTCCAGAAGCGCATTTATTTTTTAAAGAATTTATCGTTTTTATGATTTCTGTGGCATCGATGCTGGTGAATTTAAATTTATTTTCAGTCAGGAGTTTTGATGAATAGTTTTGGGCAAGTGTTTCTTCATTGGTATTTAAGGCCTTCGTGAGATCCTGTGCTAAATTTTTCCCCACATTTGCGAAAAAGTTATTTAGTTGGTTGGCGATTTGTTTCGGGTCTGTGATATTTTGGTGGTTTTCCTTAATTTCTACAATATCTGTGAGATTATTTTTGTTTATATTATTAATTTCCTTGATGGAGTTCCAAATAGCCTTAGGATCGCATCTATTTGTCTCTATTTTGTTTTTATAATATAGTTCTTTGGTTTCCTTAATAAGTTTAGTACATATGTTTCTATATCTTTTGTAGTATTTCTGTAGATCTATATTATTTTTAAATAGTTTGGCTTGCTTGTGTAGTTTGTCCCGTTTGTGGATACAACGTATTATATTTAAACTTATCCATGGTTTAATTTTCTTTATTCTATGTGTTATTGTTGTTATTTCTGAGCATTTAGTAATATTAGAGTTTATAATATGATTGAATAGGTCTAGAGCTTTATTTGAATCACTAATTGCCTTCACTTCTTCCCAGGTCTCTGAATTTAGCAACTGTTTTAGGGTGCATAAGTCTGTTTTCGTGTATGTTGTTTGTTTTTTAGTCGGTTTATTTTCCCCAGTTATTTGTATAAAAGTGCTATAGTGGTCAGTAATTGTCGTCTCGATCACAGCTGCTATGATATTACTCTTAGTTTTTATAAAAATATGGTCTATACATGAGGCAGATTTATCTGAGATTCTAGTGGGGATGTTGATTGCAGATTGGAATCCATATTGTGCTAGAAGACATTCATACTCGTCTACCTGCTGGTGTCTTTCTCCGATTGTATTTATATTAATGTCTCCTGCTATGATGGTGTGTTGCACTGGTTTACATTTTTCAAGAATATTGTTAAGTGAATCTAGAAATGGTCTAACGTTTGAGTTTGATGGGGTCCTGTATATGGCGAAGAGTTGTACGGTGTTATTATAGCAAATTATATTTAAGCAGTTGGCGTCCGTAACCATTTCTTCCAGAAATTCTGCTTGCAAATAGTCTTTTGTATAAACAATGACTCCGTCCGATCGATTTTGATGGCGTTCTGTTTTTCCTACTTTATAGCCATCAATAGTTGGAGCACAGAATATATCCCGGGTCCAGCATTCCGCGAGCACTATTATATCAATAACTATATTTAATTGTGAGAGTAGTATGACTAAATTGTCAAAGTTTCTGTTTACACTTCTAATATTAACATTTAATAATTTTAACGTGCATTGTTTCGATGTATAATTTACTAGATTGTGGGAATAACTTATTTTTAATGTCTTAATATTAAATTGATCGATTTGGTTTTGGAGATCCATCGTAGGACACGTTTGGCCGTACACCGCACACGGCCCACGGCACTATCACAACACTTGATATCCCTCGCCGATTGATTGATGTGACACTTGCACTCTGGACCGCACACGTGTTGCCAAATAGGTTTCCTGTGAATCCTGCAGCCGTTACGAATTTAAACTTTTTGCTTACTTCTGTTGTTGCGTTTTGATTTTGAATTGTGGCCGTTACAATTTAAAGTTTTTAGATCCTATTTATTATTAAAACTATTCTAGTTACCTAGTTTTTATAATAGGATTTTGTTTGCGGCTTTCAAGGCATTTTCTTGCATTCACTAAGGACAAGAAAACGAAGGAGATTATCTAAAAGAAGTTAATCTAAAACTCTCACGGACGATGAGCATACTAAAAGTGAATCTATCGCGAAAATTTCAGTATGTAAAATTATCATCACCACAATCTGAGCTATCTTTCGTCATTGTTTTGTAAACATACATAATCATGTGTTCTAATTATTTTTTAAGTATATTTAGCAGAATGCCATGCTTTAATTATTTTTAAAATAACCAGGATCTTTATTCTATCATCGCATGGTTATTTCGCATTGAAACATCAAACATATTCTAAAAATGTTTTTTCATTATATTGTAAACTAATTTGTTCCCTCGTTTTTATCGTATTGAACAATTCATGGAGTAAAACTAATATTCACCATGGAGTACTATTGAGCAGAATGCCGAATATCGAAGTGTGCGCGGGAGATGCCTATTGGTGGCGATGAGTTTCGCAACCCATCACAGCGCGTCTCTCGCGGGGGCGAAAAGAGAATGATGGAGTGCCGCATCGGTTAAAGTGTGGCAGTCCATTCTTTCTGCCTACCCTTTCGTTGAGACGGCGTGATGGTTAGTTAGCTTTTTTTATTTTTTAAAGACTAATATCAAAGATTTACATCAATGATATTAGAATTTATTTTACAATCTTCAATGTGAGCAGAAAATAGCTAATTATTATGAAGAAGGAATCTGGTCGTGTCCAGGCTCGAACCCATGTCCCCTGGATCAGGAGCCAAGCGTTCTATCCCCTAGACCACCACCCGATAGTTTAGTAACTATTATTATTATCTTTGTTGAATCGCTGGTGATTACATCACAAAAACGGCGCTTTAAAAGTTAGCATATTATAATTATTATTATTATTGACAGCATGAGCCAAATCAATGTAAAGGGCATCCATATAGCTATCATAGTGATTCTCGTGACATGTGATAGTTAGCTAATCTATCGCCATTTTATTGTCACGTGAATTCTATACCAGACTAAAGACAGTGTGACAATCACACTGCCCTCGCCGGGATTCGAACCCGGAACCTTCGGGGTGGCAGTCAATGCACTTACCACTCGGCCACGAAGTTAGTACTATTTGGGTTCAAATAACCTGATGTATACAAAAATGTGGAAAATACCACATTAAAAGGCCCAAGTGGCATCCCAAGAATCAGCGATTAGAGACTTTGTTGCAAAATTTTTTTTAGGATAGAAATATTTAAAAAAAAGTAGTATTCAAAATCTCTCTCTATTCTGTCCAACCCTGCATTTTTGTGCCACCAATTTACCCAATTTGTTAATAGCCATGTATCGAATGTTATTTTGGTCGATGAAAGTCATTAAAGAGTGCAATGGAGCGGATTCGATCTACATTCACGTGCACCGCAAGGTATCCATATGGCATCCCGGCACACCGGATACTGGCCGAGTGAGAGCCGCCGAGCGAAAAAGTTGCCGGCCGCTGTAGAAATCGCCTCTAGTTAGTATGTACAGCGGGGGCCGCCCAGGTTCCGCCTATACCCAGAGTACCTACCCGTCCTAGACTAGAAATTCAATGTTTTATTGTCGAAAGTGCATGCTGCTGTCCAGATAATAAGTGCCTACCCAGCAGAGGTCAGTGCCCAGTGTGGACATGCGAATAATGCCGTAATTTATGGTCACACAGAATAATACATAAAATACGGGATATTATTAATGAAGTACATAGATACTGGACCAGAAACTGTAACAGATATCACTTATCGAGTGCAAGAACAAAGACATGACAATCGAGATATTGTACAATGACCTAAAACTTTACAATGACCTGCCAAAAGAAATAAAGTGTTTATCATTAAATAAATATTTACATATCTGGGAACCATGTTTACAAGAGACGGAAAAATGGAGAAAGACATCGAAAGAAGGGTTGGTGCTGGGAATAAAATAAATGACGCACTCAAAGTCATTACTGCAAATAGAAATATATCCACAGAAGCAAAGATGGCAGTACACAATGGAGTTCTAGTGCCATCCCTCATGTATGGAAGTGAAGCTTGGAGCTGGCAAAAGAAGGATGAAAGCAGGATAAACCCCGTAGAAATGAGATCACTAAGAATAATGTGCGGGAAAACGTTGAATGATAGAATACCGAACGATGAAATAAGAGAAAAATGTAAGGCAGACGACTGCACCATGGATAAAATTAAAAAAGGATCAATGAGATGGTTTGGCCATATGGAACGAATGGATGAGAGTAGAATGGTTAAAAAGTTGTACACAAGAAGCGTGAGTGGAAAAAGAAGCCGAGGACGACCGAGGAAAACATGACATGACCAAATTAATCAATTACTAAAAGGCGGTCACATTCGAAGTCGGAATAATCGACGTGCGTGCATGGTACGATGTATGAATGTAGAGGAAGCCCGAGAGGTATGCCAGGACAGAGCATTGTGGCGATCCATCCTCTGCCTACCCCTCCGGGGAAATGGCGTGATGGTTAGTTAGTTAGTTAGTTAAATATAAATTATATCTGAAAAATAATATATTATAATAGCATGTAAGATGCAAACAACTTACATTTTTTTTTATAATTAAATAAAAAATAACTTCAAAATTGGAATAGGGCTGATTCAGAAGCTGAGACTGAACAATTTGTAATTGAATATGGCCATCCTAACATTATTAAATTAACTTGCTAACCCTTATGAAATATAATTACGTCAGTAGTAAATAATAAATTATTTTTGACGCCGTCAGTAGTAAATAATAAATTATTTTTGACGCCGAGCAAGAACAACTTACAACGTGTACGTTACTGTTAAGAACAACTAATTCTTTTATGAAAAAAAAACAGTAAGAATAAACTTTTACGAAGTAAAAAAAATTAAGGTTTACATAGTTTACATAACATTCACATATTTGCTTATTTCAATTATACTTACAATTAGATACAAAAATATAAATACAGCGACATGAATATTGATACAAGCTGATAGTTTCTACTTATTAAAAGGTAATTTGTCATGGTTATAAAATCGCCAATGATATTTTTACGTGACGTATATAATTGAAATCAGCGTCACAGATATGCTCACATCATTACAAGAGTCCTAAATCAAAACATCAATAATGTTACATGTACGAACAATGGACACTCGAAATAATTATATATTTGAAATGAAACAAAAATATGTACTCTATGAAAATACTCAAATGGTAATGGTAAAATTTAGCAAAATATTGTTTAACTACGAGAGTTGAACGTTTGTTATTCTGATATGAATTTATAATGTGAATAACTGAATACAATCCGAAATGTATACTCGAACACAACTTCAGCGAGCCGTTGCTGGATATTTCGCTAACCAAATATAACTTTACTCGGAGTTTTGAAATTCGTGTATTTCACATCTACCTAAATAATATAAATAATAGGAAAAAAGCTTTTCCAGGATACGCAAATATGTTATGGCTATACACTCGGGTGTACCCTTAAAACTAAAGTCTATGACTCGTGTGTCTTGCCAGTGACGATAAATGGCCTGGAAACTATGTCCCTCACTGCTAGAAAATATTAAAGCGAGCAAAGAAAAGACAAATGTTGGGCGTCAGTCTTCGTGATAGAATAAGGAGAAAAGACGTCGAACAAAGGTTACTGACATCGCAGAACAGCAAAGCTAAAATGGCAGTAGCGGTAGCATGTTACGAGACAGGATGGGCTCAGACGGTCACCTAGAATCTAGAACCTAGACGACCTTCGTGACCGAGTGGTAAATGCATTGACTGCCACCCCGAAGGTTCCGGGTTCGATTCCCGGCGAGGGCAGTGTGTTTGTCACACTGTCTTTGGTCTGGTAAAGAATTCACGTGACAATAAAAATGGCGATAGATTACCTATCACATGTCATGAGAATCACTATGATAGCTATAATACCCTTTACATCGATTTGGCCCATGTTGTCATGATGTAAAGAGCGATTCAACAAAATAACAATAATAATAGGAAGACTACAAAAAGGTGGATAGATTATGTTATCCAGTTGGTAGAGTTCAGTAAAGGCCTATATCCAGCAGTGGAGTGAGAATGGTTAAGAAGAAGATACTTGGAGATAATTAATTCATATCTCCATTAAAATAAATTGACAAAACGAATAATAATTAATTTATATCAAGTTGACGGTAGCGCAAGAAGAGTTACTATTTGTCCCGTAGCAATAACTCATGAATGAGACCCGTATTCGAGGGAACTGAATATGTATGAAGTTAGTTTCCAGTCGGGTTCTCAGACGGGCGGGGATACAGTACTTCTCCCGTACTTTAAAGCGCTCGGAAATTTTCCCTATAGAACAATCTCAGAACCCTTCCTTCCCTCGGGGGTTGATTTTCCGGCAAAGTTTGAATAAATTCCGTCCTCGAGAAGGACATTTCAATAAATACTGAGGAATTAAGAGGAAACCAGACGCGAGATAACAGAAGGGACACTTACAGAATCGGTTCATACTCGGACGGGGGACTCACGGTCACACACCGAGAAAGATGGTCGTCACAAACAAACATAAATAATCACGATGATACAGCTAATCTGAGTTATCTATAAAATTATACATGTGATTATAATGCAAAAGTCAGAATTATAATATAAAAAGATAATATTGACAACATAATGTAGGTAAGAATATTTTCATAGCAACAAAGCGAATGCTTTACATAAAGATATCATTGCAAACAAAAGCCTATCCGAAAAAGCTAAAATGGCGGTGCTTAATTATGTTTTTGTACCGACACTTATGTGTGGAAGTGCAGTATGGAACTGGCAAAAGAAGGATGAAAGTAAAAATAAATGCAGTAGAAATCAAATCTCTTAGAATGTGTGGTAAATCTGTATATAATAGAGTGTCAAATACAAATATAATAAGTGAATGCAGTGCGAATGAAAGGGTTATTAAGACTTTATTTACCAAGGAATTTTTAAATTTTAAGTTTAAGCATTTTAAATTCGTAGTAAATATCATTTTTAAATGAATAGTTCAAATTTGAAATTGATATAGTGATTTACGTAATTGTGAGAATCATTTCCAGTAGTAATAGGATAGAAAAACCGACTATACGGTTGAAGGCGAAAAGCTGACTAGCCGGCTTTTGGTAGTTAATGTGTTAAGATTTTATGAACAGATAGAAAAAATGAACGATAAAGAAAGTACACGTTAACCGTGTAAATAGATAGAGAAATAGAGCAAGACCGAGGAAAATGTGGCACTATCAATCGAATATTTAATATAGGTCAAGTGAGGATTTGGGAGAAATCGACGCGCGTTCATGACACGATGTGTGAATGTTAAAGAAGCAAGAGAAGTAAAGAACAGCGTGGCGGTCCATTCTTTCTGCCCACCTCTTGAAATGGTTTGATGGTTTTGTTGTTAGTTATAATGCATAAGACTTGGATACTTCTGAGAGAAGGGTGCTGCGCAGAATTCTGGGACCTGTGAATGACGGTGAAGGCTGGAGTGCGGCATAATGACTAGCTGTACTATATTTACTAAGCTCTCAGTCTCCCACACAGGTCAGACTGAATAGACTGAGATGGGCCGGTCACGTGCAGAGGATGCCGTCATCGCGAACCCCAAAATGGTTGCTGGATTGGCACCCAGGTGGTAGAAGACCAATTGGACGACCAAGGCTGCGATGGGAGGATGAAGTTGGGAGAGATGGGGTGAAATTGTTACGAGTGTCAGAATGGAGGGTCGAAGCGGAGGACAGGAGGAGTTGGAGGTGAAGAATACTGGAGGCTAAGGCTTGATATGGGCTGTAGGGCCATCGAAGAAGAAGAAGATGATGCATAAGACAGAATTATACCTAAAGACAATAAAATGTAGGTAAGATTATATTCAATTTGAATCGTGTAGAGTTGATCCCTCAGTAATGCTAGGCAAAATTGCTGTCACAAGGTCTCGTACACCGGCAGACTAATTACCGGTGTAATCATCTCGGGTTCATAAATCGAGTAAAGCACGTTCACGTAAGTTAATACGATCATTAATTCAGCTCGGACAAGAAGTATTCGTTACTGAAATTCAGTCGTTTCACGGCGCGCGCGGGGGGAGGAGCCCGGCCGCCCTGTAAGTAGCCACCCCGGCCCTTCAGGCGGCCCGCACTGTCGCGTCACACGCCCCCACCCCCGGACGGGTAATTTCTAATAACGTTCCCAGTTTTAGCAAACTCCAGCACTTTGCTCTCCGCCCGAGGAGAAGCTCACGTCACAAATTACAAGAGACGATAGACGGGGTATCATATGTGTGTTGATTAAAAAAAGGCAAAAACCCGGATATCACCAAGAAAGAGTATGAGAATATGTTGAATACAATATAGCGAGAGCGGAATACTTCGATTCTCTCCTATAGTAATTCGCACACGATGCGAAATGCCCGAGAACGTTTCTGGATTATTTTGAAATTTGTTCTGATTATTGTTATATGACAGTAGAGTAGAAAACAAAAGGAGAAACATTTGGTATTGTTAATTGTGAAAATTTTAATTTACATTAAATGTTAAAACTTATTACTGATAATGACTGTACAGTGAACAAAGTTTTTAAAGGGCAGAAAATCTTTACTTCCGTGAATATTTCGCGGATTGCAACTAGTTCCCCGTTAAACTTCTAAAAGACGTTAAAAATCTTTATACACAAATCATTCTTACTAATTATTAAGAAAAAAAATATTTTGAAGAACTTCTTCCACTTTTGTATTTATTTCGCCATCGACCGGTTTCGCCAGGCTTTCTGGCATCGAAAGACTGGTCGAACCCAGACTAGTATGTCGATTATAATGAACTTTTGAGTTTGAAAATGAGAATGCCCTCGCAAGGCGAATCAAATTTGTAACAAGTATTTATATATATTTTTTAGATAAACTTAAGGCGTTAACACTGTGCAATTCCATAATGACGAATTTTTATGAAAAACACTGTTTTTTTTACTTTTGAGTTTATTTTTCTCGACGTGTTTCGAAGGCTTACACCTTCATCATCGGGAGAACGATATAAACTGTATATTTTTATATCATATACAAATAAATAAAAATCTCTGTAAAAAAAAAAAATAGTCGCGTTTTCATTATAATTTATAGTGGAGTTTGTCAAAATAAAAACCACAACCATCAATAGTATGCCGATGTCAGCGAACCTGGTGAAACCGGTCGCTGTCGAAATAAAGACAAAAATGAAAGTAATTATTTGAAAAACATAGTTTTATTTTGTTAACATTTAAAATGAACTTCCACCAAAAGAGTCAGTAAAATCATTATATTATCTTAAAATCATACTAACGTTTTTTAAGTCACCCTATTTTCGGAAGGGTAGGTCGAGATGCTGGACCGCCACGCTCTTGTATTCTGAAAATTTATTATTAATATTATTATTTCATAAAAAAAAGTATTATATAACAATTGGGATCTACATCAATGGCATTGGAAATTAAAACAATATGACCAGAAAAAAATCATTAGAAGTAACCGGGTCGTGTCCGGGATTGAATATTGATACGTAAAACTCAGTATTATCCCGTTTCAATATTATACGTTTGAATGTAGTATTCATACGCATAACATGTCTGACTATTAAAATTTATCGATTCAATCTGCTGTTTTCTTCGTTCTTCCATTCACATTGTTCAGGTATACTTTCTTTAATCGGAAGGCGATGATCGTGTTTACAAATCTATCGCCAGCATCTTACTTCGTCGGAGTTGAACATTGTATCAAACGAACATAAAATTTTACACGCAGTTAAATAAGCACTGGATTACGTAATATAAAAAGAATGTAGGGAAGAATAATTATTGAAGAAATAATGGAAATATTACTATGATGACGAATTTTATTTAAATTAAAACATTTTTCCACTTTCGAGTACATTGTTTTCGACATGTTTCGAAGGTTTTACACCTTCATTATCGGGAGAACGATATAAACAGTCGTTAATAAGATATAATTTTAACGTCTTAAGTTTATAAATAAATATAATATGATAGTTTGAACACATATAATAATGGTGAAGAAAGCATGTGTTTATGACGTGAATGTAGCACATAATCAAACAATACCGAGGATAACATTAAATGACAAAATTAATTAAATATTAAATATTGATCATATCACGAGTCGTGGAAAATCGGCCATTGTGGAGAAATCTACATATTGAAAAGACTAGAAGTTTGTCTGGATAAAAGAGAGTTCGATCCTATTTGAAAATCCCCTTTTAGAAACGGTGTGATTGTAGATACTTAGTTTTAAATATTAAAATGTGTAATATTGAATACATTATTTTTCTTTCAGCATCATGTCAGGGCCCCCTATTACTTGAGTGTATGTACTCTGTTCCTGGCAGCTCAAAACAGCTCCTCGACACTGCTTTAACCAGTCCAGATCCTTATATTACTAGATTCGTCTCCTATCTACAACTCGTCGACCCTCTATTTTACCCTTATTGAACAGGTGCAGCGATTAATATTTTTCTCCCCTAATCACATGACTTAAATATGCTACCTTACGGGCTTTAATATTGACCAATAATTCTCTATCAGTCCTGGCTCTCTGGAGAACAATTATGTTGCTGACCATATCCGTTCAAGGAATGCGAAACATTTTGCGGTGCAGGCACACTGAATACATGCATTCTTATTTATTTTTGATATGTGCGCAATATAGTTAATAAAATATCGTAAAGTAAATGTACTGTCAAAGTAAATATTCAATAAAGCACAGTATGCTTGCTAAGAACAACGCAGTTATGATAATATACTGGTTAAAATATAGCCCCGTGTTATTGCTCCTTACCGCAGTTTTACGGTTCGGCTTTTGATTTAGGGAATAAATAAAATAAAAGATAAAATCACGATTTTATTGCGGTTCTTACTTGTATTAACCCGTTGTCCTACGGAAGTCCTGATGGCCGACTACAATCCACAAGAAGGTCGGTCACGTGTCGAACCATTTGGTTGTTTAGCCGGATGTTTTGTTTAATTAAAAATATTGGAGGGTTAAGAGTGTCAGATTATAAGGACGAAGCGGAGGACAGGAGGAGTTGGAGGCGAAGAATACTCTAGGCTAAGGCTCGATATTGGCCATCGAAGAAGAAAAAAAAAAGAACTTGCGAAAAAAAAGATGAATTAGTTATCGGCAAACGTATGTTTTTTTTCTCGAAATAATAAAGTATACGTAGCGTATTTATCATTTCTTGAACATAAACTCCATATAAAACCGGGTGTTGATCTAGGGAACAGAACGCTTGGCTCCTGATCCAGGGAATACGGGCTCAAGCCCGGACACGAACCGATTCCTTCTTTATAATATTTCTGCTCAGATTGAAGATTGTATAGTAAATTTTAATACCATTTATATAAATCTTTGGTGTCAGTCTTTTTTCTTAAACAAATAATAATAATACGAATGAAAACGTCTGTTTTCGAGAAGTTTCATTTTATGGGAATTACACCTTAGCATTCCGAAACATGTCATTCTCATGATAACAGACGTTTTCATGCATATTAATTCTATATAATGTATTTAAATTTCTTCCAAACGAAGCACTACGGGTTAGGCTCTAATTTCGCGTTATTGGTCTGAATTTCTTACCACGAGTCTGACTCGTATTGTAGGTTAAAGGGTTAAAAACGTCGTAGTCAACCGCGTAGATACGTATCGGACGCGTTTGAGGCGATATTGGTAGGTAAGAGCAGGAGCCACACTAATAAGATCACGATATCCGACGTCATAGGAAAAAAAAATCGAGCAAAGCCGAAACAATTAAAGTTAAGCGAAAATAAATCGTGGAATATTGCGGATCGAATCGAAATCGGATAACGGCGAATTAAATTATGGAATATAATAACGGAGTCCGCGGATGGATATAAATGAACACAAATAATAGCTATCATTCGTTTGTCGTCATCTCTAATATTTTTAAAAATATATATTTAATCCGGCTTTATTGAAATAAATAATAGTAATGGAGGACAAAGTATAAACAAAATTACTATAAATGTAGGCTGACAATACGAGTTTATTGAGTATGTAAAAACCGAGGAAAACATGGCATGACCAAATTAATCAAATTTTAAAAATCGGCCATGTTGGACGTCGTATACATCGACGTGCGTGTATAACTCACTGCACGAATGTGGAGGAATCTAGAGAAGTGTATCAATATATAGTAAATCAGTATATAGTATATCATTTTGTTTTTCTTGAATGTTACCAATACTTGTAGACAAATACTGGGTTTTACCGATTGCGGGTTAATCATTTGAGGATTGATTGTATCTCAATAGAGACGAAGATGTAAATTGTTTTTTGGAAACAGAATATGGTGGTCGAGGCGTTTACAGGACTTATGACCTGTCATTGGTTGGGTTAAGCGATCGCTTTATGTTAACAACATTCCCCATTCCGCCCTTTTTATCATATTTGACCACCATATTCTGTTTCCAAAAAACAATTTACATCTTCGTCTCTATTGAGATACAATCAATCTATATACAATAGTATATCAATATATATAATGTATCAGTATATAGTGGCGGTCCATTTTCTCTGGTTAAGGGAACTTCCGGGGAAAGGACGTAATGATCAATCAAATGAGCAATCAAACTGCTGAACATGATCGCTTCGGAGATCGATGTCTTTCATATTCGTGAAAGTACATTCAGAAGACAAATACTCTTGACTTTGGAGAGTATCTTGTATTCCTAATGTCGAACCATCTCTCATGCGTTCCTGGTATTATATAAAAAATGTTTGTAATGTCTTTTGAGAAAATAAACTGATTTGATTTGATGATTAGTTGTTGTAAATATACATCAGGTGGTTTACCAATAACTTACTAATTAACCATGACGCCGTTTCCCCGGAGGAGCAGAGGGGATTGACCGCCACATTGCTCTGTGCTTAAAATTGTGGGTTATCAACGAGACTATGACAATATATGTGTGATTTTTCTTCTAATGGAAAATAAAAAAAATCACACAAATATTGTTTATACTATGGGGATATATTCTGACCAATCAAAGGCGATTATAAGACCCTTATAAAAGTGAGAGAGCGTGAAAATGGGCGAAAACTACCAATAACGTCAGATTTCCTAAACCAAGAGGCGATCGATAAAGCCGATTAAGAAAATTAGTAACCGAATTTAACGGCTCGAGAGATATTAATCTCGTGGGAGGCTGCTGGCTGCCCCTCCGTCCAGCGCCGCGAGGTGGCGGCTCTCCGGACAGCAAAGGTTAAACTGCCACCACATTCATACACGGACATTTTGATAAATGTCGGTTTAACAATCCATAATAGCTTTGGACCGAACGCCAATACGGAAATCCGATCTCCGAGTAATAATAATTGACGAGATTAGATAGGCCAACTTCACCAATCCATTATTTGATGATTTGGTATTATTATTTATTGGAAATCTGTAAGGTCCCAGCATTGAGAGATTACAAGCTTTAATAATTTTGAAAAGGTAATACGAGTATATCATATTTATACATTGTTTCTTGAAAATATTGTAAAATTGAAAAAAAAAATAATAATCCTCAATTAAAATTTTAAATTACACATTAACTCAACTAACATGTTTCGGGACACATAAGCCTTTATCAGCCCATTATTTTATTTGTAAAATAAAAAATATATATTTTTCAATTTTGAATTCGCAACACAAAGATATGGTGAATTTGGAAGAAATATTGTAAAACTCCATATTAAAGAATTAATTAGTATAAAAACGTATGTTTTCTTGAAGTTTTATTACAGTTTATGCGAATGACATGTTTCGTTCTTCTAATGCATTAACAAGTCATTCCCATAGACTACAAATAAAACTTCTAGAAAACAGACAGAGAGGCGTGCCGAAGAGTTATCACATAACGTAGCATCTTAAGGAGCTCCACTGGCTGAAATGTCTAGAAATGATACAATACAAGCTCTGCTGGACGGTCTATAAGGCGTTGCATGGAATGGCACCAGCTTATATATCTAAACTCTGCATCAACGAGAACCTGAATGTCAGACAGTCTACATTGCGATCAGCTAGGACTTCTACGATCGGTAGATTGACCGTGCCAAAACGCTGTCCTAGCACAAACTTTGGCGACCGAGCCTTCGCGGTGTGACTGGCCCTTCAGTCCGGAACAATCTTCCAGCAGACCTCAGGCGCATTGAGAATCAGTCAGAGTTCAGATCGAGACTCAAAACGCACCTTTTCAAATTATCCTTTCCTGATAAGAAGGGTTGATCGAGTGCATTGGGTGCAGTCCTCATACTAAATACGTTTATTTTTTAACTAGTTCATACGGAGCATTTTAACTAGTTCATATGGAGTAATTAATAATAATGGCGCTCTATAAATTATCCAGTTACCTATCTTTTTACACTATTTTTAAATCCAAATTTCGTATTTACTATAGATGAACTCCGTTTACCAGTAGTTTTAAACAACGACAACAAAGCCATATTTAAAAAAATCTGAATTTTTACTTGATTGTTGATTTTGAGAGTAACATTTGAAAGTTGAACTTAAATACGCAAAATATAATGAAATTTCAGTGGCGTGCACAAAAGTTAAAATCTAAAACAATGCACCGAACACGCGTGGTTTTATTTGGTTACGTTATAACGTTGTTTCTACGTGTAATATTCAAAAAACAAGATCGAATAAAAATGGATTTTTAGAAATACGAATTGCAGGAATTCATTTGGAATGGAGTTCGTACCAATAGCGCTCCGGGCACAGACCAATCGAATAGTGAGAGTCAACATGTTGTTCAATTATTTACAAATTTATGTTTGTTTGTGTTTGACTATTTGGTACAAAACACACACAGGACTGAACATGAAACACGACTCGACGTGCAAGGAAAAAAAATATTTCATTTGAATTAACCCACAAAAGAATCATTAATAATGATTATACTATTCTTTATCTCGTAATGTTTGCGTTCCCAAAAAATACAGAAAAAATGGCAAGTAATCGTTCTACGGATATTTTAAAACGCCGGACACGAAATAAAAAAGCTCCCCAATCTCCCACGAGGTAATTACATCAACTCAAAGTATTCCCACAAAAAACTGGGGTAATTAAAGCTCGTATTAAGCTATAATGATTAGAGCTTTATTAATTCATTGGACTAGTCGTTACAAGGTTGAGATGCAGGAAAATATGATAGATATCGATATAAGTTATTTATAATCAAATAATTTTACTGAAATGAAATTTTACTGAAATGAAATTTACTGATGGAAGTTCATTTTAAATAATAATTAAATAAAACGATGTTTTTTTAACTACTTCTACTTTTGTCTTTATTTCGACAGCGACCGGTTTCGCCAGGCTCGCTGACATCGATAGACTTGGCAGTCCAGTCAATAGGCTGTTGATGCCAGCGAGCCTGGCGAAACCAGTCGCTGTCGAAATAAAGACAAAAGTGAAAGTAGTTAAACAAAACATCGTTTTATTTAATTATTATTTAAGTTATTTATTGTTTCTTGAAAAATGATGTAAAATCCACAAAATGGTCTGTTTTCTAGAAGTTTTATTATATTTTATGAGAATGACATGTTTACCTTTATAAGGCATAATTATTAATATTATTAGATAATACCTTAGAAAGGCGAAACATGTCATTCCCATAAAACATAATAAAACTTTTAGAAAACATACGTTTTCATTTGTATTTATTATTAAGTTTATGCGTTAAAAGGAGAAAAACACCACCTCCTTCAGCTGATAATCATCATCAAGATAGAGTAATGGCGGGAAGTTGGGAGAATGCAGTTGTCCTGGCTGCGGAATATAAGGGATTGGACAGTTGAGGACTTATTTCAAGTAGCGCAGTGATCGCCAAAGTTGGGGGTACCTGACACGGCACCAAAAGAATAAGATAAGTTTATTCTAACATTAACAGCGATAATATTATTTTTGCGTTAGTAAAATAAATTCCTCCCATGTTTGTCATCTGCCTATAACAAAATATTTCGCTATCAACAATAGGAAGGTGCCACCACGTGTGATATTATTATAACTATAATATATCACCAGGCTTTCCTGGAAATGATAAAAGTCAGCCAAACCTTCCTCCACAATTTCAAAACAATAGGAGAGAAGCGCCATCCTTACGAAACTAGTTTGCCATTGACACGAAGAAAAATAACAATTAGGAATACAATTAGATATAAAATAAAGACTTTGTATTTTAACCACTGAATCGTAAATATAAAATGTTTGAAGCCAACTAGTTTAAAAACTGTTATAAAAAACTTTTGTTTTATATATTTATAAATTTTAAAAACCCCAAAGTGAGTGCTTCATAGAATAAAAATCCAATTATATATATTTTCTCATAAAATCATCTACCAGTTTCATGATTTGTGTCAGTAATTGAGTTAAGAAAGAAAAATTCAATTGGATAAAATCTAAAATTCAAATTTTGCATCAAAATGAATTTCGTCGTTTCAAAGTATCTTTGTGAGTAAGATTTGTTGTGTTTAATTTTGATTTAGTTATATTGTTGTGATCAAGTTACGAGTAATATTTTCCATAGTTATCATTATTTTAAACCACTGGCCATTTAAATCTAATGATCGATGTTTATAATCCGAAAATTGACGTTTAATTTTAAATAACGCCAACGTTGTACACGCCATATTTAAAACAAAATACATAAAAATGATTCATATCAACTAGTGGAGGCCAGTATACATAGGCGTAATATATAAACATTATTGCTGTCATGAATGAAAATGTCTAAAAAAAAAAATAACTTACCATCACGCCGTCTCCCGGAGGGGTAGGGAGAAAGAATGGAACGCCACACTGTTCTGTCCTGACATACTTCTCTCGATTCCTCTTCATTCATACATCTTGTCATGCACGCACGTCGATTTTTCCGACTCTTCACGTGACCGACATTCAATATTTGATTGATTTGATCGTGCCACGTTTTCCTCGGCCTTCCTCTATTTCTAGCTCCGTTCACGCCGTTTACATATACCTTCTTTACCGTTCTGTCTCCACTCATTCTTTCCATGTGTCCAAACCATCTTAATGACCCTTTCCTTAATTTATTCGCACCACATTCACTTCTTATACTTGCATTTGTCACTCTATCATATACAGATTTGCCATACATTCGTCTTAGAGATCTCATTTCCACTGCATTTATTCTACTTTCATCCTTCTTTTGCCAGTTCCATCCTTCACTTCCATACATAAGGGTCGGCACAAGAACACCATTGTGCATGAAAATGTCTGTTTTCTAGTATAAAGTTTTATTATATTTTAGACGAATGACATGTTTCGCCTTGCTAAGGCATTTTTATAATGTCTTAACAAGACAAAACATGTCATTCCCATAAAATAAAAGAAGACGCTTAGAAAACTGACGTTTTCATTCATATTAACTATTTAATATCGAGTTTTATACGAGTATCTTTGTTTGAGAAATAATACAGTATTTTTTTATTGCTGTCTATATAGAGTAAAGCAAAATTACGTTTTGTACGATGTGGTATCTGATTGGTACCATTGGTTCATTCATACGTTAAATATTTTAAAATCACAACTATAATATGTTACGTGTATTTTCGCGACAGGTACGGAGTGCATTTCGGAACGGTTCGGGCTGCTCCGAATTTGACCGAAATAATCACTTTGATGCTGGCTTTTAAAACTTCATATAAATCTGTCTGGCTCTTAAAACTTCATATATATCTATGATATTAGTGAGATTTATTTGATACTAGCGGACCTAACAACGCTTCGCTATTGCTTTATTCCAGTATATACATACAGAATATATGAATAAAAAAATATATAACTAAAGTTCGGTATCAATTGATTTATGATGTAACAACGTAATGTTTCTCCAAATACATAACGTTTATAAATGAAATCTATTAAATATTTCAATTTTTGTTTGATTACACGTGCAGTAATGTCATGATGACGATTGACAGCTGTCATTTAAATCAACTCGAGCGCCATCTCTCGGTGAATCACATCATACATAATTTAACATTGACATCAAACAAAATTAGAACTCAATTTATGTAACGTCCTGGCGTTAAAATATTTATTTGCCTGTCACACTGAGAATTTGTTTATACTTGTATGCATTTTAAATGTGCATTATAACCCGGTTCGTTCCAAATTCATTTTTTAAACCTTCAGATAACAGTGGAAATTTCGTCGCAATCGGTTCAATATTTGTCAAGTCTATCGGTCTCATAGTCATGAACATTGTCTTTTGTTTACATACATATAATTAGATATATTTTAATTTCATTTATTATTGTTATTTTTGATGTTAGGTTATCAAATGTTCATTTCGTTAAACGAACAAGGCTCTCCTTCGAGTATATGAGAGCCGCCTCTGATTGCATTACACACAATATGAAATGTCGTAAATGATACAATTTTAGCTAACAAATATATTTGTTCTACTGATTTGGACAGTAAAGTTCAATGATCCCTTATTTCTTAAATGTTAGAGATTTTACGTATAAACATTGTTCGTGAGTTTATAAAAACTTAATATTACAGCCTATTCATTTTTATTGATATATTTAATGACATAATTTCATAAATATTATTATTTTTAATGGAAACAATTATTTTAATTTAGTTCGCAATTAAATTGACAAAAAGGGGTTTAGTCAAAATGGAGATTGATTCGATAGATACGCGTGGGATTCGGCTGATTAACGTTACATCTTACACCTAAATTGGCAGTTAAAATTTAAGTGGTTCATTTCCTGTCGACTAAATTAATAATAAAAAAATATATATTATAAAACACTGTTAAATCATTTTTATGGTGTTTGTTTGGATGTTTAGCATGTTAACAAGAGATGGAAAAATAGAAAAAGACATCGAAAGAAGGGTTGGTGCTGGGAACAAAATAAATGGCGCACTCAAAGTCATCACTGCAAATAGAAATATGTATTGTATATCCATTAATTAATACGAATGAAAACGTCTGTTTTCTAGAAGTTTTATTATATTATGGGAATGACATGTTTGGCCATTCTAATGCATCATCAAATCATCCCCGTAAAATAAAATTAAACTTCTAGAAAACTTAGAATTTGTATTAATTGTTTAATATGGAGTTTTACGTCATTGTTCAAAAAACAATAAATAAATAAATATATCTACTGAAACAAAGATGGCAGTACATAATGGAATTCGAGTGCCAACCCTTATGTATGGAAGTGAAGCATGGGGCTGACAAAAAATAGTATAAATGTCTAAGAAATGTGATCAATGTGCGGAAAAACGATGTATGACAGAATACCAGACGATAAAATAAGGAAGAAATATTCGTATAAGGCAGATGATCATTGATTGCATCATTAGTAAACTTAACGAAGGATCCCTGATATGGTTTGGACATTAGAAACGAATAAATGAGTAGAAAAAGATTCCGATGACGACCAGGGAAACCATGGCATGACGGAATTAATAAATTATTAAAATACGGCCACTTTCGAAGTCGTAAAAATCGACGAGCGTGCATGTTACGACGTATAAATGTAGAGGAACTTGAGAGGTATGTCAGGACAGAACGGTAAGGTGGTCCATCATCTCTGCCTATCCCTTCGGAGAAACGGCGTGATAGTTAGTTAGATGGGGAGTACTGAGTTTAAAATAACCCGTTTTGATGGAATTATAAAATATTATGGGAAATGATGTGAAGAATTATCTATTTTTAAATTTCATTCCAATGTTACCAATGTCAAAAAGCTGTCCAAATACGAATTATTTGAACTATTCACAAAAGCGGGACGTACTACGATCATAAACATGTTTTTTCTGCATTTTCATACGTCTTGTGAACTAATTGTACTCGTAAAAAGCGTCAAGAGCACCAGATAAACTAAAAAAAAAAACGTTTATTTCCACCTAGCCTAAAATATCGCAACAATGTGAAGTGAATTAATGTTGGATATTGTAAATAATGAGAATAAAGACATGACGAAATTTAAAAAGGTTTAGTTTCAATCAACTTATTTATATTTTATTTCCAATTGGTTTTGGCAATTTTCTGTCATCGTCTAGACAAGACATTTATTTTCAATAGATATTCATTTTTATAAACTTTAGGGGTTAATTGACGACCTTCGTGGCCGAGTGGTAAGTGCATTGACTGCCACCCCGAAGGTTCCAGGTTCGATTCCCGGCGAGGGCAGCGTGATTGTCACACTGTCTTTGATTCGATGATACAAAGAAATTTATATCCTTGTCTCGATGATGAAGAGAAGAATGTTTAAAAAAATTGTAGAGAATCTGTGAAACTAAACCTTTTTCAAGTTCAACAGATTCGTATACTTATTACTTTTAACTAAAATTAATCAACTTTGGGAATTAAAAAAACTTAAAATACACGACATGTTTCGGAGGATACCTCCATCTTCAGGTGTAAAAATATAACAAAAACTAAACAAAGAAAGACTAATAAATGACTAATAATCACTTAAATGATCTGCTTTCTTTCAATTTGTATCTTTGACAAGTCTTTCAATTTGTATCTTTGACAAGTCTTTCAATTTGTATCTTTAGTTTTTTGCAACACCTGATGATGCCAATATCGGTTGGCAAAACAGCTGTCGCTATATTTCATTAAATGTAATCAAAAAGTGAAAAATAAAAAGTGTGGTATCATAACATTGTTAATATCCCTACATCTCGCACAAGACACACCGCAAGCCAAGTTTTCCATCTCCCTGTTTATCGCAATAAATACACTCAAAGCGCGGCAATGTACAGGATTTGTGACAACTACAACAAGTATTGAGACATCGACGTTTTCCAGTTGAACGAACGAAACTTCAAAAAAACGATAGGAGCAACCTTTCGGCGTGGATGAGACCATAATATTACATGATATTATAATATATATCTTTTATTTTTACTTTTAATTTTGTTCTTATTTCTACTACTATTATTATGCTTAACTCTCAATCATTTTGTTTGACCGTATTTTGCCTTAGCTTAAATTCAATTAACTGTTTATTGTATTTGTGGTAGCATGTAATTGGCTTTATTTATATTTTTTCTTAATGTTTCTTAATTAATATATTGATATCGCTGTATGCTGCTCTTACTGAATAAAAAAAAAATTGTTTAACAGTTAGCAACGTTGAAGTATCAAAGTTTTGAAAAAATATCACTCAAAAGGTAGATTTTAAACAAATTTACCGAACGTTACACAGACGCGTGAGAATGTGTATTCCTTTGCATCGTTTTTTTTTTATTATGCCGAAGTAGACTATCTCCATCGGTCCATATAAGGCGAGGTAGAACGAAAACTGCGCAGGAAGCGGCCGACAATGATCTCGAGAATTTGGTGTGGTCAAGCAGCGAGAGATTATTGCAAGACAATAAATACGCCGCGGAGGATGGGTATTTATCGTCATGAATAATTTCAAGTGTCGTCGCGTGCATTTAGGAGCTTATAAACAAGCGTGAGTTGAAATCTTCCGAGTCATTGTGGACAGACTAGGCGGTTTTATAATAAACTGTAGCTAGTCTACATACAGAGTGGTTTTTTTTAGAGGTTTGGTTTTTAAACTGGCAACATTGTTTCTACAGACTGTCGATTTGACAGTTGACAGTTGATTTGTAGTCAGTACGTTTTGCCATTTCACCCAGTTGCTCGATAAAGTTGCCGAAAATCGGACTTCACGATTGCGCTTCATTCGAGCTAGACGTGGCGCTCATATGCCCGAAATCATATTTAAACAATAATGGCATAAAATTATCTATTAAATAAAGCCTTATATACATTTTTACATAAAGGTGTTTTTTTAGAGATATATAAATTCAGAATGAAAAAAAAACACATGAAAATAATGTTAATGTTTAGGATATACGAGTATATTATTTAGTTTATGACTTCTTCTCTTCTCTGGTTTCAATCCTGGGATGGGTTTGCAGCAATTTCCTCCATTATTCTCTTCCATTTTCCATTTTTCAGTTTATGACATATATGTCAAATTGACAATCTGTAGTAACAATGTTACCAGTTTAAAAACCAAACCTCTAAAAAAAACAGCATATATATAAACGAATGTTTGTGTGTCTGTCCAGGCTTTTCTCGAAAATTACTGAACCGATTTCGCTGAAAATTTCAGTTTGTTCTTATTTGTCCCAGGAAGGTTTTGAGAGTAGTTTGAATGAAATCCAATCCTCTTCTTCTTTTAGAAAAAAAAACGATTGCTTTGAAATTTTGTTATTTACGGATTGCTTGGAAATTTTGATACAATGTTGAATTAGAATACGCGGGTGTTTTTATATACTTTTCTTTTTCTTCTTCTTCTTTTGGAAAAACCGATTGCTTTGATATTTTATTTACATAAAATAAACGAATTGATATTGAACTTCAATTGTATTTGTTTAATATTCGGTGTATTTATATACTAGAATATAGCATTAGCGAAGCGTTGCCGGGTCAGCTAGTAAGTTATAAAAACATCAATTTGCCTACACAAAATTGAATAAATAATTCGATATTTAATGATATAAATAATTTGTTCTAACCGCTTGAGTAAATGTCTATTACGTAAATATGTATGCACGATATTCAATTGTTGATGTGTGCACAGTACAATGCGCACGCGTGCAACTTGTGATATAACTTTTACGGCTATGTGTGATAAACTTCATCGTGAGTTTAAATAATAGGTGGACATTAAACATATATATTCACACGAAAATATAAATGAGGCATTCAAAGGAAAAGTGGACTAACCCACATGATGGCCAATATTGAGTTAACTATGGGAATGTGTCTAAAACACGTGTTTCTTCGATTCAAAAACGGACTAAACTTAGTTTCAACAATATTCTTTAGATGGAAATGTTTTTTTTTTGTTTTTGCATTTTAATATTTAAAAATACTCTCAATGCAAAAGTGGATTTAATTTTCTTCTGGACTTCGTACCGCCAATTTTCCACGATTTTTATAACAATTTGAAGACCAATCAGTCAGATTTAATAGACGTCGTTTCAGTCAGATTTAATAGACGTGTCTGATTCCGAAAGTGATTAAAATTATAATAGATATATTTTCTATATACCTTAAAATTCATTTCATTTTTCTTCTATCCTAATAAAAAAATGGACTAAACATAATAACACTTCAACGCAATAGTGGACCAAGCCACCAAAAAAGAGGTATTTATAATTTTTTTGGCCAAAAACGGATCTAAATTAAAATTAACTTATCTTTTTTACCAAGAATCTTTCTTTACAATTAGTATTTGTTGTAAAATTTACGTAAAACAAAGAGATGAAATTTGATAATTTCTAAAATGCGCCATTACTCAAATCTACGGTAGATGGGGTTAGTCCACTTTTCCTCTGACTGCCTCAAATAACTGTTCAATTTATCGTAAAATAGCTTTTGATGCAATTAATTAAATGTAATCTACCCCCAAATGACACTATTTTATTATATTTCTGTACCATAGAGCCATCAAGTTTTGAGTGATTTTTTGAAGTACATCTGGTTCTTCACAGTTTCAATCCTAGGGATTGGTTTGCAGCAAAGTCTTGCACCTCGTCGTCCACTGCGCTCGGACTTCTGCAACTCAGCGCGAGATTCAAGCAGTTGAAGCATTTCACGTCATCGCACACCTGTTTCAGATATTACCGTCGAGGACGCCCTTTATAATTTGTCCCCTCAGCCCACCCCTCTATTACGCCATTGGGCTCGTCTCTCTGAAATGGATTATGTACACATGTAAGCATGGTGTACGTACATGTAGATAGTACATATGTTCATAGTATAACATATATGTACATATTATGTTATTATCGTACTCATATAGGTTATTTAATCCAGCACACGCACCTAAAACACTGAAAATCTCATTATAACTAATTTCGGGCAAAAATTTACTTAAGACAGTATGGCACACAGATACAGATTTATTTATCAATCTAGTTGCATATTGCTTTAACAATGATGTAAAATTCCATTTTAAATAATTAATATAAATAATGTAAACGTCGTTGATAATTGTCCAGGGGGGGTGATCGTTGATAATTGTCCAGGCGAGTATGATATTCGACGGATAACCCAAATGGCTAAAACTGCCTTAAACATTTTCCTGTTTGTAATGTCTATTGAGTTAATAAACTGATTTGATTTGATTTGATGACAAAGCTCTCCAAGATATGGCAAGCCAAAAATATCTCTAACAAGCCCAAGATGAGACTGGTTCAAACCATTGTTTTCGTGTCAAATGAAAATATAAGAAGTGAATGCGATGCGAATGATGGTGTTAGGAACAAATTAATGATAGTTTATCGAAAATACGAATATCGAAAAAACGTTTGCTGAACCAGCTAATAGCAGGCAAGCCAACGTTTGGGCAGGACAACATGTCAGGTCCGCTAGTGAATTATATAATTGTAGTTAGTGAAAATGAGTATACGATTTAGCATCGCATAATACATATTTTGAGAACACGCTGCGTGTTAGAATACAAGAAGCAAAGGTGGAAGCTGAAAATGCATACAGAGGACGTGGAAGGCAGAAAAGTCTGCTCCACGGCAAACATTGACAAATCCTTTGATACAGGCCTGTGAGGAGAAACACCTGCGCGATACAAACAACAAATATTTATAGAAACATGTTTCTTCAGTGCTGGATGCGGTCATCTTTTAAAATACCAACATGTATACGTTTACACCAGTCGCACGCCGTACACCGCGCGGCTCGGGGGACATCGAGAAACTGGAGAAAACTACAAAGGCGTTCTATTACTCTTCACGTTCTAACCGCGTTTTAAAATTGTGTAAATTCTATTTGAACAGGTGAAACATATAAAATGCAAGCCGACAGAATATCGGCGCTAACGGAAACAAAATAATAACTCGCTCGATACGTACATTACAGTCGATCAAATTACATCCCAAATGTCTGGCGTCCGATCCCATCGCGGCGAGACATTAGTTAACCAATATTGTGCGGCTGACTACATATGCAGTCCATTTTTTTTTGTTCGAACTGCGGCAGACTACATTTGCAGTACAAACATGAATATAATATTTTTTATGTATACAACAGGTTGTATGGACAAGGAACGGGCCTAGATAGTGCAGCGAGACTGACGAAAGGGCGTCGCTGCGTCCTATAACAGTCTCGGGTGGTGGTGGGAACCTTATATATATACAACAGGTTGCTTGAACCCAATTACTGTATACATTTTTTTTTTAGCTATTATATTAATTCTCGTGACATGTACCTAATAGGTAGCCAATCTATCGCCATTTTATTGTTACGTGAATTCTACACCAGACCAAAGACATTGTGACAATCACACTGCCATCGCCGGAAATCGAACCCGGGACCTTCGGTATGGAAGTCAGGAACAGGTTCTGAACTCTTGTTATTCCTGTCCACTCTTTGATGTTCCGCAGCCAGGACAGTTGCCTTCTACCAACTCCTCGACGTCCCTCCACTTTACCCAATAATATCAGTCAAAGGAGGTGGTAATTTCTAAATTTTTATTAAATTCCTTACTAAATTCTAGGTAATATTATAATGATCTGGGACAACCCGTCTGACCTGCAAATGTAGTCAGCTGCAGTTGGACATTTTTTGCTGCAAATGAAGCCAGTTGCATAATGAGGGTTAACAAAGCCATAGGTATGCTAACAATACAGTCATTTAAATTTCTTTTAAGGGCCAAATTTCTTTTACAAGAATTCTATATTTTTTAAACTTATTGAAACTAGGGTCACTGAATAAACCATCATATAACACTTTGCATTTTTTATTATATTGATTTATATGACAATATTAAAAGCTAAAAAATGTTAAGTTAAATCTGATTGATGGCCTTACATTTCCTCAAAATAGTTTGGTAAAATCAGGATCGCTTGTTGTTGTTTATAATTTCAGAAATGATTTCAGGCTGTCGTCAATGAGATTGATTAAATTTTTAATTCAAATATTACCTACTAAACGAAAAATAAAATATATTTATTTTAAAATTTTCTCTGAAATAGAGAATCCCTCAGATTGCTTGAAGCTTCAGTGTGACATTCAGAGCATAACCCAATGGAGTAAACGTAACAAATTATTCTTCAACGTCTCCAAGTGCTTTGTTATGTCATACACACGGGCATCGAAAACATTATACTTTCGCTATCTTATGGATGGGTTACAGCTTGAAAGAGCTTCTACATCCAGAGATCTCGGTGTTCTGTTCGATGCTCAATTATCGTTCAATCTTCACATAGTTGCTCTATGTAATAGTTCCATTAAAATGCTTGGATTTGTTTTCAGGAATGCCAAGATATTTTCGAACACACAGGTACTTCGGGTGTTGTATAATTCCCTGGTAAGAAGTCGGCTGGAATATAGTTCCGTTATTTGGTCACCGCCTGGGATCCGATATTCTCTGATGGTGGAGCGAGTGCAGAAAAAATTTCTGCGCTTTCTTTACCTCAGGGAGCGCGGTTATTACCCGTGGCTCTTTCCGACTGAATTCTTGCTAGGTATGCTAAGCTACCAATCATTGGAGAGAAGGAGGAACATTCACTTGGGAGTTCACTTCTTTCAGCTGATTGGCGGCCGTATACAGAACTCGGATGTCCTGAGTGATGTAGGTCTATTTGTCCCTGATAATTACCTTCGTCAAAGACAGCACAGATTGTTTTATTTGCCACGCTGCAGAACCAACCTGCCAATGGTAATGCCTGTGGGTAGGGCAATCTTATTGCTTAATCGGATCGCCTCGGAGGTCGACATATTTCGTGATAGTGTGAGTTGCCTCAGGGATGCAATATCAATGTTATGATTTTTTCTTACTCTTAAGCTTAATTTTTTTTTTTTTTTTTAATGCTTCTCTGTTTATAATGTAATTGCAAACGATTTGGAAT
Source organism: Lepidostoma basale (assembly GCA_022606425.2). Taxonomy (NCBI): domain Eukaryota; kingdom Metazoa; phylum Arthropoda; class Insecta; order Trichoptera; family Lepidostomatidae; genus Lepidostoma; species Lepidostoma basale. The sequence continues at coordinate 1,641,704 of JAHDVF020000333.1, read as the reverse complement.
TGTATGTCTGTAATGTTTGTGATTATTATCAAAATAAATGAAAAATGAAATGAAATGAAATAAACTTCCTCTTCGTGGAGGAGCCACATTTGGCTCGCGAGTCGCAGTTTGCCGACCTCTGGCCAAGGACATCCCACGAGGTCCCTGCGGCCAAGATAATAGTATCCCACAAAAGGCAATGTTCCGCGATTCGAAGCAATTAGATACATTTTGTCGGATAAATAAACAAAAAAGGGGTGATCGTCAATAAATTGAAAAACTGACAGAAGATCGACACGAGGCCGCGCGGGTCGCTCTCGGTACTTGGCACATCGTTATACTTCAAGTATATTATTTTTAGTTACATTTCTTTTGGCGCATTTAGTAGATGGTAAAATTGAGAGTTGCGCGCGCACCCTGTCACGGAAGTGCGACATGATGAAGTTAACCATCAATGATAAATAACGTTGGCACATTTCACGAATGCCATCTCACGAATTGCGAAAACATGTCATGGATTAAGATATAAAAAGTGTTAAATAGTACCACCGAATCGTCTCATCTCAGAGGGGTAATTTAGAATATTTTGCACAATATCCCGTGTAAAAACTTAAAAATAAGAACAAGCCTATACCAAAATACATTAGTACAGCAACAAACCATCACGCCATTTCTCCGCAGGGGTGGGCAGAGAGAATGGACCGCCATACTATTCCATCCTGACACATCTCTCTAGCTTCTTCTACATTCATTTAACGATAATAAGTCATACGCGTACGTCGATTCTTCCGACTTCTAACACGAACAACCTTTAAAATTTAATTAATTTGGTCATGCCATGTTTTCCTCGGTCTACCTCGACTCCGTACTCCATTTATATAATTAACGTATACTTTCATAACCATTCTTTCTTCATCTATGCGCTCCATATGTCCGAACCAACATACAATAATGCGCATATTAATAATACAAATATATTTTTTTTAAGTTACATGATGAAATTAGCAAATAAATATTAAATTTGAATAAATATAACTGCACTTAGAATTTTTATAACAATTGTATCGGTTTCGACCCCCTCCACCTTTATACATTATTCCACCCATTTAAGTATATATGTGATAACTCTGTTATATATATATATATTAATGTTAATATTTTGTACATTGAAAAAGGTTATGTCATAACCGAAAAATGTCTATGAAAAGTGTTAAAAAATATTAAGTTCTATTTAAAAATATGAATCCACAACACAAAGTGAAGGCGAATATAGAAGAAATAATAAATTAATTTTTCATACATTGCGTAGTGAAAAAATTATCAGTGACAAAACGTGTGTTTATAAACTTAAACCGCCCTACCTTTGGGTTATTTTCCGAGAAACGTGCAAAAAAGCAGTTTTTTTATTAATGAAATTTAATTTAATTTTTTTAAATTACGAAACGTCAAATACTCGACCGCACACTTCGCCTGCCCCTTGTAAAACTATCATATTTATGAAGACTTGTACTCAAGTGTTGTTGGCACACGCGCGTATCCCTAACAGTTTGTACATTTTAGGTAAATTACTTTTTCTCAAGCGCGTACGTGATACGGGATAGCGCAGAATGGTACAGTCAAAGTGAACGTATCACGTACGTTCAAATACGTTGGGTGGTTAAAAGCGGTTTTTTGGTTACGCCAAAGAACTAACTTCTTACGTGCGTACATAAGTAGACACTCTTTTTGTATTTTGGAGCTCCTCCAGCCTAGACTACGAATCCCACGACTCCGCAACGTCGCGTAAAAGCAATGCATTGGATGTATTAAAAATTTGCAAACTATTTTGGAAGAAATATTACACGAACACATAATTAATACACATTGCTCCGTGAACCAAAATTGCATTTCCAAATCTCTGCATTCTGTGTACATAACTGGAATAGTTACGTAACAAAAAACGTATTGTGTTTTTTTAACACGCTGACTGCCACGGTACTTTTCGGGATTCCGGTGTTAAAGTTCAATATATAAACTCAATGAACAGACAGACTGGAAGCATTTGAAATGTGGCTCCATCGCCGAATGCTCAGAGTTCCCTGGACAGACATGGTTACCAATACCGAAGTCCTGAGGCGAGCTAGAGTTGACAGGGAACTGTTATCAACTATCAAGGTTCGAAAGATCTCACATTTGGGTCATATACTGCGTGGGGAAAAGTATCACCTTCTCCAACTGATATTGGAGGGGAAAATTGAGGGACGCCGAGGGCCCGGAAGGAGACAAATGTCCTGGCTGCGAAACGTGAGGGAGTGGACCGGCATCCGAAGTGTGGAAGAGCTGTTCCGAGCGGCGCAGGACAGCGACAGGTTCGCCGAGGTGATCGTCAACGTTCGGGGGACCCGACAGGGCACTTGAAGAAGAAGATGCTATTAGTATATTAGAGTTAAGCATACATAACCCACCATACATATATAACTACCCTAAAGATGGAGAATGCAACAATCTCCGAAACGTCGGTCGGGAAAGACAAGTTATATGGATATATTAATATAAATGAAAACGTCCGTCTTCTAGGACTAACTAACTAACCATCACGCCGTAGGCAGAGAGGATGGATCGCCACATTGTTCTATCCTGACATAACTTTCGCGCCTCTTCAACATTCGCACATCGTGTCATGCACGCTCGTTGATTGTTAAATATTGATTAATTTGGCCATGCCATGTCTTCCTTGACTTCTTTTTCCATTCACACTACTTGTACGAGGTCTGTTCAAAAAGTATCGCGAATATTATTTTTTCAAAAAGTATTATTCTCGAAGCACTTAAAAAAATCATTTTTTGTGATCTTGTTCAGCTCCTCCTTCGATGCCGTCTTTATCTCCTCAATCGTGGCGTAGCGTCGTCCTTTCATGGGCCTCTTCAGTTTTGGAAACAGGAAAAAGTCACAGGGGGCCAGGTCTGGGGAATACGGTGGCTGCGGCACCATTACTGTGTTGTTTTTGGCCAAATATTCGCGCACAAGCAACGATGTGTGAGCAGGGGCGTTATCATGGTGCAAAAGCCAGTTTTTGTTCTTCCACAAATCCGGGCGTTTCTGGCGGATTGCTTCGCGCAAATTGCGCATAACTTGCAGGTAATATTCCTTATTGACCGTACTACCCTGTGGCAAGAACTCATGATGCACCACGCCCCTGCAATCGAAGAAAACTGTGAGCAAAACCTTCACGTTCGACCGAACTTGGCGCGCTTTTTTGGTCTTGGCTCATGCGGCAGCTTCCATTGGGATGATTGAGCTTTGGTTTCCACGTCATAACCATAAACCCATGATTCGTCACCAGTTATGACCCTCTGGAGCACATTTGGGTCGTCACGGACCGAGTCCAACATCTCCTGAGCAATGTTAACGCGATGCTGTTTTTGGTCGAAATTGAGCAATTTTGGCACGAATTTCGCGGCGACCCGACTCATGCCCAAATCATTGGTTAAAATCGAATGGCACGAGCCAATCGATATGTTTAGGTCCTCAGCAACTTCTCTAACGGTGATTCGACGATTGGCTAATACTATTTTCTTCACTTTATCAATGTTTTCGTCTGTTGTTGACGTGCTCGGGCGTCCGGCACGCTCTTCGTCGTTCATATCTTCTCGGCCCTCTGAGAACATTTTGTACCACCGATAAACGTTGCTTTGGTCCAAGGTAGCTTCACCATATGCCACAGTCAACATTCGAAATGCGTCCGCGCACTTTATTTTGTTTTTCACACAAAATTTGATACAGATTCTTTGATCCATTTTTTGGAATAGGCAAAAATCGAAGACGAGCCAAAACACATCCAAGCAAAACAGCTGTCAAAAATTAACTAAACATTCAAAATGGCCGACCTTGTCAGCATAAGTAAGGGACATGAGTACCAACATAACGCTACAAAAAAATCAAAAATCAAATATACGTAGCCAGCGGAAATTCAAAATTCGCGATACTTTTTGAACAGACCTCGTATATATATTTTTAACCATTCTTCCCTCATCCATTCGTTCCATGTGTCTAAACTATCTTAGAAAACATTCGATAATGCCTTAGAAGAGCGAAACATGTCATTCCATCTAAAATATAATTAAACTCTTAGAAGAAACGTTTTCATTCATATGAATTATTTAATAAAGAGATTTACACCATTGTTCAAGAAACAATATATGGATATACCCAAAATCCCCAAAAAAAACATATTATATTATATTTTCTGGTCATGTAAGCAAACCATAATTTTTTTCTCCGCCCTGATGTAACTAATTCATATTTACACTAATATTCTACGAATTTCTCCGAAGCTGCATAAATATGACAAGTAAACAAAGTACGAGATAACTCGTAGTTGGCGTCCTAGGCAATGATGCAATATACGAGTTATACCGTAGTTGACGTTCTGGGCAATAATGAAATATACCCTGGCATTCAACGTGTTAACGAAGAGCGGGTAAATGGTGAAAAATGTTTTGGTTAGCATAAAAGTAACAATTTGGAATAATAGCGGAAAGTTTTTTGAATTTAATTTCAGTTTAAATAAAACTTTTAATTGCACTAAATTATTAAAAGTGGGTAAACGCGATAGTCGTGAAGTTTATAACATTGTGATTACAAGGTGCACAATCGCATACACCTACTATTTATGTAGGTATGTAGGTACGTGGACCAAAAACAATGTGGTTATTATTACATGTGCATGCAATCTGCTGGCATGTGTAAACATGGTCCGTTGCAAGGGAGATGTAATCAATATTAAATGTAATTAGTTCCACAGGGTAAACTTCGGCGGGTAGGTGTAGTATCAAAACAACCCATTTAGGATGTAGGTAGGTCGATCTATTATTCAGAAACGTTTTCTACTCCACTAGTGGGTTCTTTCTCTTCGTCTGATAAATACATTATTTATGCAGATACGTACTTTTTTTAAGTAAGTTTTTTTTTTGATATCTTGTAAAGCAAATTCATCTCGATGTATAAGATACAATAAAATTCTTAGTGAAATTTAAATTCTGGGGTTTCCTTTCATTAAATCAAATCAGTTTATTTACTGAAAAGACATAACAAACAGCATAAATGTTAAAGGAATCTATTGAATACAGGTAAATTACTATACACATACAACAAAATACCAGGAATGCATTAGAGATAATTTCTAAAGTCGAGAGTATTTGTCCCCTGAACGTATCTTCACTAATATGAAAGACGTCGATCTCTAAGGAGACCGTGTTCAGCAGACTAATTTATCTTCCCACCGTTGTCACCAGAGGCAAATTGGTTCTGGCGGTCGGTAGTTAAAACAATCTGTGCTGTCGCTATCGGAGATATCTATCAAGGACAAAAATACCAACACCCTCCAGCACGGCCGAGTTCTCTAAATATCCCCGGAGTTATCTAAAGAAATGGGTTATGAGATGCCCATCTCTTCGAAGCTGTAGAGAATTGGTTCCGAGGATTGTCAAAAGAAATGCCGTGGGATAGAGCCACGGATAACTACCATACTCCCTCATGTATTAACAATAGCAGTGGTGACACTTCCAACTAATGACGGAAACTACCCAAAGAAGCGATCAACAAACATAGCGCCGACATTTATTTATTTTTATATTAACACGAATGAGACGGAACATATGAACATTGTACATAAAACAATTTAAGAAAAATTACAATTACAAAATTAAATGTTACAACACTAACCAATTGTCAACGACGGATACTCCAGTTCTTGGGGCGCATTACGAGGCGGTACTGGGACAGCTTGGAGATGATGGTATGGAGGGACGTAGAGGCAATGGAAGATCTCCAATACGATGGACTTAACAAATAAAGGCGACCACTGGAATGACTGTAATAGGATTGTGACGAACTGCGGAGTATCAGGAGAGCTGGAGAAGAACAACTTATGCCATGCAAGTCGAAGGACGAGGCTGTCACGACCCTCAAACAGGAGGAAGCCGACTAGGAAGAAGAATCCAACATAATAAGAAACAATATATTTCAGAGAGATCCCAAATTGACGTCAGTAAGGCAGCGTTCTTTTAAAAAATGATTACGTATTGTTTACGAACGTCCTCTTGTCACTATAAATTTCCAAATCCGATGTGATAGAATTCAACGCCCGAATTGCTCTTCCTACTGGCATCACCAAAAGCAGGTTAGTTCTGCGTTACTATGTGTAGAACAATCGACGCCGGTGTTGTCACTGTTTACTATTAAGTATTATAAAAATATACTTATTTATTCCAGAACGTAGAAATTCTCGATAGAGCCCCGAATCATCATGAAAAAATGTGACGTTGTGAAACTTTTCCTCCTCAGTTCAAGCGAACTATTATTACGTATAAAATCATATTTATGCACCCAATTTCCTAATGCATAGAAACATAACTTCTACTACATGCTTTGTCTGTCGATACCAGCTAAGCTGAGGAAACCGGGAAAAATGCGGGTAAACATAACCACAGAAAGTATGAACATTTAATTTTAGCGCTAATATCGGAGTATATTTTCTATTTGTAGTAAAAAAAAATACTACAATACAACAAGTACATGATTAGCAAACTTTTCGTGAATAGTTTTTCAAGCCGAGATAGGCTGACAGCCGAGTTAGTATAGAAGTATTGAGTATAGTGTATACTCCCGACTCTACTACAACAAATAATGGTTAGGGATAAGAAAAGTGAAAGATCACATCTATACCGCAAGAGACGGTGACTGTGAAGTTATTTATTAAAATAAATGTTTATCTGAAACTGGAGCGAATGAAAATATACTACGAACTTCGGAATACTCTCAATCTTTTGGATTGAATATTACCATATAGATCTCCCAGTTTATTTGAATTTCTTCTTCTTGTAAGCCGTCTATCGTGGGCCTCTCCCAAAGCATGCCACTGACCTCTATCCACTGCCACTCTCATCCATCCACGGTTCATCATTCATCCAGCAATCCTTATAATATCGTCGGTCCAGCGGGTAGGGAGACGTCAAACTCTACGATATCCTGCGCGCGGTCTCCACTCCAGAACCTGTCTTCCCCATCAGCTGCTGGTTCACCGACTCAGGGTACGACTACCTCGGAGCGCCAGAGTAGGAGTCAAGATGAACACCTGGCGAACCAACGTATGGTGTACTATGGGACTGGCTACACTATACGCTTCGCGCCGCAGTGGGTAAACACAAGCCACATGTGTCTTGACTCCTACTCTGGCACCCTGGGTAGGAGTCAAGACAGAGTTCGCTTGTGATCACGCCCTGTGGCGCGGAGCGAATAGTGTGGTTAGTCCCATAGTGCGCCATACGTTGGTTCGCCGGGTGTTCATTTTGACTCCTACTCTGGCACTTCAGTGTAGCCGTACCCTCAGAATCACCTCAGTCACTTAATAAAATCATTTTTGATTCTGTTTCTCGAGGTTATTCAAAGCATGACAACATGGCGTGCTGGGCGGCCTGAATCTTAAACACTAGACCTATATTTTGGTCACAATAATATTGTCTCTTTACGCTTAATTATATATACACAATCAGAAACGTTTAATCTAGTTAATCTTAAGCAAAGTGTCCGTAGCAAGAAAACTTATGCAAGTTTTAATAGCTTGCGCAACTTGCCGCAACCCGCATGCACGACTCGCAGGGTAAAATATGAATGATGAAGGGCACTTGCAAATTTGTTTCCTCTTCAAGGAGCAAAAAGGTGCATTCGCGTGTGATATTACTAAAACTAAAACACCTAGCACCCCCGGAAATGAAGCAAAGTGGTTCAAAGTTTTGTCATTGACACGAAGAAGAATTTTAAAAATCTTTAACTATGTGTATATTTTTTTTAACAAATAAATTGAATTCCATATTAAGTATTTAATACGGAAAAAAATTAATGCGTTTTTCTTAAGGGTTTTATCTGTTTATTTATTTATTTCAGTGTATCGGTTTATTTATTCACTCAAAAGATATTACAAACATAATTACAGTTTAAGGCATCTATTTGAGAAAGGGTAAAGAATCGGGAAAGAATGAGAGATGGTTCAACTTTAGGAAGACAAGATACTCTCTAAAGTTAAGTTAAGTTATATATTATTAAGTTAAGTTATATATTATTCGCGAGTGACATCTTTTGCCTTGTTAGGATATTTTAAAATGATAATATTAAAAAACTTCTAAAAAACATTTAAATCAATATTAAATACTTTGCTTTACACGTCGCGTATATATTCACATTATTAACGATGACGTCATTATTGGGGCAGTTTTTTGCGAATCAAAATAAATGAGCACGTTCCTAATTACATGAGCGGCCTAACCTCCATTGTGAAATGATAACAATTGATAACAAATGATAACAAATGATAACAATAAACTGACCCTCAATGCTGACAAATGTCTCAAAGTTTCGTTTTCTCGTAAAATCAACCCGCACAATCATGACTATTTTATTAATAACACAAGATTATCTAACTCAGATCGCGTGCGAGATCTCGGAGTCACAATGGACTCGAAACTCACTTTCGTAAGTCACATTGATGGCATTTTAGACAAATCCTACAGGACATTAGGATTCATATTGCGTACATGCAAACCCTTTCAGAACATCACAGCCCTCAAAGTTCTTTATACAACCATGGTTCGCTCACTACTCGAATACGTATCTCCCGTTTGGTCTCCTTACTATGCAGCGCATATTCAACGCATCGAAAGAGTCCAAAAAATTTTCATTAAACACATTAATTTCAAAATGTGCAGGTCATTTGCAAATTATAATTCTGCCCTTAAATTTTATTCCTTGGACTCTCTCGAAAATAGGCGAACAATCAATGATATGATGTTGCTTCACAAAATCATTCACTTCAAAATAGACAACTCCGAACTTCTTAGTAAATTATTACTGAATACCCCTATGCTTCGCACAAGACACACTGCGAACCAAATATTCCACCTTCCTGCTTATCGGACTAACTACGCTCAGAGTGCGGCGGTGTACCGGACGTGCGACACGTACAATAAGTGCTTTAGTAACATCGATGTGTTCCATCTTAATGAAAGTGATTTTAAAAAAATGGTTGGAGCAACCCTTCGGGGCGAATGAAATTAGTTACTCTATTTTTTTTTTCTTTTCTTGTCTTTTTCTTTTTTCTTTTACATTTTAAAATTGTATTTTATTTTTAATTCATTATTACTAATAGTTTTCTCTTTATCTTATCAAAGTGTTACTTTATTACTCTTATATATTTAACCTTATGTCAGTTGTTATATAATATTTGTGGTAGCATGTAATTGGCCTTGTTTTGTTGTCTCTATGTGTTTATACTCATATACTGTAATTGCTGTTTGTTACCCTCGATAATAAAAAAAAAAAAATAAAAATAAAATTTCATGACCTTTCGGGGAAAAATAAACGGAATAGCACAACACAAGCGCGGGCGGCTGACAATGAGGCGTAGTGTTGCCACACAATGATTACTTTGCTTTGGGCAGTTTTTTTGCCACCGAAGTCCGCGGTGTACCGTTATACCTCTAACATTGAATTTTGATCAGTCGGGAGTGTCACGCCCGGGATGCAATTGAATGGTTGAAGTAAACTAGGCACTAGGTGCAAAAAAAACAACAACTATGCAGTTTCGTTCTATATGACATGTTGAACGAAACTGCATACGTAGATTTTTATAACTAACTAACTAACCATCACGCCGTCTCCTCGAGAGGGTAGGCAGAAAGAATGGACTGCCACACTTTACACTTTAATCGATGCGGCACTCCATCCTTCACTTTTCGCCCCCGCAAGAGACGCGGTGTGATGGGTTGCGAACCTCATCGCCACCAATAGGCATCTCCCGCGCACACTTTGATCGTCCAACGTCTACAAAATAAATCTAAAACAAATTATATAAAATACAATGATATAAAATAAAAAAACAAATAAAAATAATTTAGCACACAATGTTATCTTAGATGGTGCACTTGTCGTCACTTGTAGATTTTTATTATTATTCGTATTTATTGTTTTTTTTTTACTTCAACCATTCAATTATTACCGGCGGGAGGCCGAACCAGGCGAACGAAAATATTTTTGCTACGTAATAATTAATTATTGTTGGGGTTCAAAAGGGTAGTAGGGCTACGATGTCGTAATAAAATGTCGTAAGGCGCCATGTTGCATTTACAACAGCAACACTACTATCAAGTCCAACTCTCTCAGCGTCCATGAGAGGTCTTTTAAAGACCCTGCGAACCCCGGGCAATGTGGCGCATATTACTTAGTGCCATAGCAGATAGAGAGAGGACGAATGGCGAGCTTCCAGCGCCATAAAACTGGATACCCCCAGCTAAGGGAAGGTAAACCCGACAGAAAATCCTCCAGAGAAAACAAGGGGATACCACTCTGGATATTTTTCCCCAGGTCATCACTATGAAGGTAATAGTCAACGTTAGGGAGACCTGACGGACACAGAAAGAAAAATAATAATTATTGAGTCGACTTTATGCATGGAACTGGCAAAATGAGAATGAAAGTAGAGTAAATTAGATTTCTTAGGCGAATGCGTGGTATATTATATTAAAATATAAGATACATTTTAAATCTAATTTTAAGACGCACATTTTAAAAATATCAAATAATAATATAAACAGCAAATATCTGATATAATTTCTAAATATCATTGTTAAAGCGCCCATGAGGTGAGTTACTCGCGAAAATGGCGTTATACAAATTAACCTTATTATTATTATTATTATTATCATCTACTGGTATTATAATATATATGATAGGGTGTCAAATACAAATATAAGAATTAAATGCATCGCGAATGAAAGTGTTCTGAACAAAATAACGAAAGAATCATTAAGATCATTTTTCACTTCATCGCTGATGTATAAATATTAAAAATATTATAAAATTGTTTACAAATATGGTCAGTTTTGACAAATGGTATAATTATAACATCTGTCAAAACTGTCCATATTTGTAAACAATTTTATAATATTTTAAATATTTATATAATATTCATGATGAAGGGCTGGTTAGTCGGAAACATGTTTGATATTTAATTTATATTTTTAAATAAATGTGAGTGTTGTATACAAAGTATATAAAAAAAGAAACATTTAACATCTACAACACAAAGTTATGGCGAACATAGAAGAAATAGAGAAAGACCGAGAAAAGTGTGGTAATATCAAATCAATCAAATGTTAAATGACGGCCACGTGTGGAATCGGAGAAATCAGCGTCCGTGCATAACACGATGTATGCATGTGGAGGATTTGAGAAAAGTATGTCGGGAAACAACAGCGTGGAGCTCCATTATTTCTGCCTATGCTTTCGGGGAGACGGCGTGATTGTTAGTTAGTAATAATTATTTCACCTGGTCGTACTGGGGCGGGTCGCGTGCGGCGCGAGACAATGGCGTTATGTCTGCTCAGCTGTTCGCGAGGTGTTATGTAAGTCGTTACACTTCTTACGCCGGCGGAGAATGATCCAATACTCGGCGGAAGGCCTAATTAAATCGCAAACTCCCTTGGAAGTCATCTCTCTGAATTCGATTGCGCAACTTGAATTCACTTTGATACAGTTCACTCGGGGAAGCCACACAGTACACGGCAAATTAATTATGTTTCTTAGATTCTAAATTATAAGTTAATATAAGGAAAATATGTTCTAAGTGATTAACCTAAATGGTTCCCAAAATCTTGGATGCGAACCGTTGGCGATCTGTATATTTTTATACGAGTACACTTTTTTTGACAAAATAGTGTCAGACACAATAGCGCAGTGGTGACAAAGCCCGAGTCACGAGATACGGAATTAGGAACATGCAAATATTTCAGGTAACCGTTTTCATGCTCACGTTGAAGAATTATAGCGTCTGATTATATTACAATGTAAAATGTAACGTTTTCTATGATGGTTTTATATTTGTCAACTGGTCCATTGAAGATGATGTGTGATGTCATAAATATCGTAATTGTTGCACACAGTCACTTGGTATTCTAAAAACAACTTTATCTATTCGAAAAAACAAAACACCAAATGCAATAAAAAATTAGGTACATACCCAATTCTTGTTACATAATAAATGAAAATATTATATTTTGAAAATATCACATTAATAAAACTATGCATGTTTAAAAGTGATTCCAGGCTGAGATGTATTTTGACTCTAAATAATCTGGTAAAAAGTGTTGTGCTCTATCATTTAAAAAAAACACACCCTTGATATAACATTGTTATAGTAAATCGTATAAAAACATCGGCGTTTCATCTTATCGGTGTGTTTTTTAATACAAAAATTATTTAAGTACCAATAAGATAAGATGGTTTAGACACATGGATAATATTAAGGAAACAAAATGGCTAATAATGTAAAACAATCGCGAAATCTAGGAAAACATACCACGGCCCAATCATGTGCATTTTCCAAGATGACTCTGCACTGTGCCACCGAGCACAAACTGTAAGTATTATTTTTTTCTGACATTGTGATTTATAATGTTCACAAAACAATATTTAAAAAATATAACACTGTTAAAATAATTTTTAGGTCAAAGAATATATGAAAATTCATGGGATTCCAACACTGGATTGGCCCGGAAATAGCCCTGACCTAAACCCTTTCGAGAACTTGTGGCATAAAATGGCAATTGAAATAAATAAACTGAAGCCTCCGTCAAAGGAAAACCTTAAAAACTTTATCGAAAAAGTGTGAAAAATGAAAAATTTATCCATGACTGCATACATAATTTGGTGAAATCCATGCCTAAACGTATTGTAGCAGTTATTTAAAAAAAAAAAGGAGGAACAACAAAGTACTGATTTTGGTGGTTTTTGATAATTGTTAGTGTTATATACCTATGTAATATTATTTGAAATAAATGTGTTTATTTAAATTATGTGAGCATTTTAAATTTTTGTGACAAAAAATCGAAAATCTACAAATTAACTCTAAAATTAAGATTTTTGTTTTTGATCCCTAAGAAGGCACTTTTCTTGCAGATCATCTTTAAACAGTGTTGCTTAATAATTTGGAGTGAAAAGCTATCAAGGAATCACAAAAAAAAATTATATAATTACAAAAAACCGATATTTTCAGTGTGAAAAGATTTCTGTGCTCGCTACTGTACATAACTAATAGATATAAAATGCTAAATTCTTAATAAATTAAATGAAATATTTCTATTGTTGTGTATGACCTAGGGAAATTGCATATATAAAACGAAGCGTCAGTCGCAACACGTGCAGAAGTTTTCTTGGCAGATGACGCTTCGCTTTAGAGCGGTTTCGAATTGCCTCGGAGGAAATTACAATGATTGAAACACGAAAGGGTCAGGATTCAGCCATTTAGCATGCAATCAGACAATCAGTGGCGATTTACATGATTGATTATATAAACGAAATAACTCTGCTAGCTCCCGAACGGTTTGCAGACAAGTTGATGTTACACTTCGCAACCCACGGTGCATTCACCTACACGATTTTGTTGTACTGTTATACAAGGTTATTCTATACCACGTGTAAAAACACAATAGGGCTGGATTATCTTGAAATACAATAATTTCTTTTAAGATCGAAACTGCGTCTGATGTGTATTTTATTTTTTTTAGGGTAAGAAACAGCGATTTCAATATACATATACAAACACATAGAGACAACAAGGCCAATTACATGCTACCACAAATATTGTACAGCAACTGACATAGGACTCGACGACCTTCGTTGCCGAGTGGCAAGTGCTTTGAATGCCACCTCGAAGGTCCCGGGTTCGATTCCCGGCGATGGCAGTATGATTGTCACACTGTCTTTGGTCTGGTGCTGATTTCAAGTGACAATAAAATGGCGATAGATAAGCTGCCTATCACGGTCACCAGAATCAAAATGATAGCTATACCCTTTACATCGATTTGGCTCGCGCTGTAATGATGTAAAGAGCGAATCAACAAACTAATAATAATAATGCATATAAATATTTAAAAGAATAATAAATAATAATAATAATAATAATGAATAAATAAATATGAAATATAATAATAAAAAATAAATAAAAAGTATAGCTACATTGTTCTGTCCTGACATATTTCTTTCACTTCCGCTACATTCATGTCATGTGTCATGCACGCACGTCTATTTCTGCGACTCCTTACGTGGACGACATTTAATATTTGATTGATTTGATCGCGCCACGTTTTAAGGTCCATTTACACTGGACAGTCATCAGCCGATACCGACACGTCACGATAAAAATAGCCTTGAATCTCACTGACTCGTTATCTCAAATGCTATAATAAAATCGCCGTCGGTGGTTGCCGAAGAAAGCACCTACCTACATAAAATTGACACTTAATAAAAATGATCCATATTTTTCAGGATGTGTTTCCTACAGTATACCTGTATAATTCTTTTTTACAGAATACCGTTCTTACTACCATTTAAAAACGCCGTAGAGAAGGCAATTATCTCGGAATTTAAATATAATATGAACGGAATCGGCATTAATTAAAAGTACCAAGGCACCTTCAAAAAAAACAAAACGATTATTTGCTCAACGCAAACCCGTGACGTGTCGGTATCGGCTGATGACTGTCCAGTGTAAATGGACCTTTACTCGGTTTTAATGCAGAAGCCATCTGAGAATATTTAAACTCACGCGGCGATCCAATAATGTAACAAAATTGAATGTGACTTGTTACCAGGGTATTTTAACATTCAGTGGTATATCCTTGTGCCGGATACGCTGCAGGCCACAGGTTGTGAGCGTAATCAGGAAGTGGTCGTGCTACCAGACAGGTGTGTGGCGGTGTTGGTGAGCACAAGGAAATGCAAGGTCGTCAGTAACCGATAGCCGGACGGGTTATGTGCCTGCAACAAGATCCGTTCAGTGCAACCTCCCATAGCGAACTATTCCCTGTTCCCTACATTACCGATTCAATGGACATCCTTGTATCAACGAGTGGCTTCATAAAGACGTTTCTCAATATTTTTCATTTTTGAATTACAACTGTGGTAACATTGTAATATACATTATTATTAACTGGCATTTAATTTGTAACTACTCTGTGAATCACAGAACTGACAAAATAAGATTGAAAGCACAATAAATGAAGTAGAAATGAGATCTCTTATACGAATGTGTGGTAAGTGCCAAATGCCACAGAGTGCCAAATGCAAATATAAGGAGTGAATGCATTGCGAATGAAAGTGCTATGAACAAAATAATCAAAGGTTCATTAAGATGAATTGGACACATGGAAAGATTGAATGAAGAAAAAAATGGTAAAGAACGCATATGTTATCAATGTAAACGCAATAAGAAATAGACGAAGACCGAGACGATTAAATCTATAAAGTATTAAATGTTGACCACGTGAGCAATCGGAGAAATCTAAAGGCGTGCATCCATTACACGATGTATTAATGTTGAGAAGAAACAACAGTGCGGCGGTCTATTATTTATGCCTACCTCTTCGTAAAGACGGCGTTATTCGGTTAGTTTTGATAATGCCTTGGTAAGGTGAAACAGGTTAGACGTTGCAACCAAATAAAACACCAGTGAAATTCGAATTAAGAGAAATCTAATAAAGATTATTACATCGTCGCTCAGGCAATATTAACGAGAATTATTTTTTTAATAAATCAAATTTGAAAAAATCTTATTACACCCCTTTGAATGACAGGCGACGAATTAGCGAAACTGATCCCGAATACATCCAAGAGTCATTATCCTACATTGAGAGCTGTTAAAACAATTGTGTTAAATCTCCATTATCACTGTTGAACCAATCATTCCCAATGCAACAGGAAGGGTTTAAATTATAATTATATTATATATAGTACCATAGAGACGTACTACAGAGAGCCAGAGCCAATAGAGAGCTGTTGTCGAGTGTGAAAAGTAGAAAGGTCTCATATTTGGGTCATGTGCTAAGGGGAGAAAAATACCATCTCCATCGACTGATATTAATGGGTAAAGTGGAGGGATGTCGGAGAGTTGGTAGAAGGCAGCTGTCCAGTCCCTTTTATATACATAAAAAAAAACATGTAGGTATGTAAGTGAAACGCTTTATGGTCTTTATAATTTCATTTTCTTTCTTCGTTCGCTCGAATGTGTCCTAAATAAAATTAAGAAAGGGTCACAAAGATGGTTTGGAGATAAGGAACGAATGAATGAGGAAATAATGGTTATGCCATGTTTTCCTTGGCATTCCTCGACTTCTTCCATTCACACTGCTTGTATATCTGTTTAAACTTAATTCCCTCATCCATTTGTTCCATATGTCCAAACCATCTTAGTGACCCTTTCGATCTCATTTCTACGACATTTATCCCTCTTCCGCCAACTCTAAGCTTCACTTCCATACATATTGCGTAAAAATATTTTAACAAATTTTTATAATTATGAGCTTAATGTGTAACTTCTTATATTCAAATACAAGCGGAACATCAAAGAGATGGTCAGGAATAACAGGATTTCAAAACCTGTTCCAAGTGGCGCAGGATAGAGATGCCTTTGCTGCAGTGATCGCCAACTTTAGGGGACCTGATACGGCACCGAAAGAAGAATGTACATACGTAGATGTGTATGGATTTATACTTTATATAAAATTATAAATAAATGACTGCCTGGGTTTAATTAAATCTACATCACACTGATTTCGAAATAAACAACCAATCAATCGACGTTCAATATTGGCTTATAATGACCTTATCAGCGCGAGAGCTAGACGTGTATGAATTGTTTGAGTGCCCATTGTAAGTATAAAAAAAAACGTTCAAGGATACGTATTCATGACAAACTGCATTACATACAACGTTGTGAATTAGTTGATGGTAAATAATGTTTTAGGACACTAGAATACATATTTATATACAAAAAAAAACATGTATAGAAGTGAAGCGTGAACCAAAAGTAGTATAAAAAAGTGCCATAGAAATGAGATCACTGAGAAGAATGTGTGGAAAACAATTTACGATAAAATACGGAGCGAAGAAGTAACAAAAGAATGCAGGGTAGACGAATGCGTCCTTCTTCTTATTCCTCTCCTATCGGAGGTTGGACAGCATCATGGCAATTTCTACCATCGATTCAGCAGCTCTAAACAGGGATGTTGTGCTGCAAGTGAACAATTCTCGAAGGTTTTCTAGGCAGGATTTTCTTCTCCCGATACTTCGTTTTCCGTTCATTTTACCTTAGACAATCAGTTGCAGCACTTTGTAAAAATAATAAATTGGATAATTTATTGAGCGCCATTTTTATGAATTACTCATCTCAAGGGAGCTCTAGAAAATGCTCCGTTTTATGAACTAGTTAAAAAATAAACATATTTAGAATGTCAACCCTTCTTATCACGAAATGATAATTTGAAAAGGTGCGTTTTGAGTCTCGATCAACTTTGACTGATTCTCAATGCACTTGAGGTCTGCTGAAAGATTGTTCCAGGCTGAAGGGCCGGCTACCGCGAAGGCTCGGTCGCCAAAGTTTGTGCTAGGACAGCGTTTTGACACAGTCAGTCTACCGATCGCAGAAGTCTTAGCTGATCGCAATGTAGACTCTCTGGCATTCAGGTTCTCGTCGATGCAGAGTTCAGATATATAAGCTGGTGCCATACCATCCAACGCCTTAAAGACTGTCCAGCAGAGCTTGTATTGTATCCCGAAGTATTCCAGTTTCCTGCGCTTTATGGTCTTTACAACTTGATTTTCTTTCTTCGTTCGCTCGAATGTGTCCTAAATAATATTAAGAAAGGGTCACAAAGATGGTTTGGACATACGGAACGAATGGATGTGGAAATAATGGTCATGCCATGTTATCCTTGGCCTTCCTCGACTTCTTCTTCCATTCACACTGCTTGTATATTTGTTTAAACAAAATTCCCTCATCCATTTGTTCCATAATAATAATAATAATATGCTAACTTTTAAAGCGCCGTTTTTGTGATGTAATCACCCCAAGGGCGCATTAAGACGTGTTTTATTTCTAAAAATTCTAAATTTTCGCGATCGGTTAAAAGGTACAGTAGAACAAAGTATAAATGTTTAAATTGGGTATGAAATATGAAAAAGATGGGTTTTCAATTTAGATCTGAAATCTGTCGGATCATTTATGCATCTAAGGTGTGAAGGGAGATTGTTCCAAGCTGATGGACCGGCTAACGCGAACGCTCGATCCCCGAAATTTGTACTGGGGCAACGCTTCGGCTCAACTAATCTTCCTATTGCTGAGGAGTTCGCCGAGCGAAGTGTGGATTTCCTTGAATTTAGGCTGTCCGTTATACAGAGTTCAGATATATAACTTGGTGCCATTCCATGTAGCGCTTTGAAGACTGTCCAGCAGAGTTTATACTGGATTCTTTCTGGACTTTAAGCCAGTGAAGTTCTTTGAGATGTTGTGTTATATGGGACTTTTTTGGAATGCCTTTAATGAGTCTTGCTGCTGCATTGAACGCAGATTGAAGTTTGTTTATTTGTTGTTTTGGAATGTTTGCATAAATTCCATTACAATAATCAAGTCGTGTGTCCAAACCATCTTAGTGATTTTAGATCTCATTTCTACGACATTTATCCTTCTTCCGCCAACTCTAAGCTTCACTTCCATACATATTGCGTAAATAATATTTTAACAAAATTTTGTAATTATGAGCTTACTGTGTAACTTCTTATATTCAAATATAAGAAGTGAAAGTAGTGAGAACGAAAGTGTTATGAACAAAACAATGAATAGGTCATTAAGAGGATTTAGATACATGGAAAGAATGGCGAAGAAAGTATAGGTACGTTAAGAAATAGAAGTAGACTGAAAAAAACGTGGCATGGTCAAATCAATCAAATATTATATGTTAGGCATATGAGGAGTCGACGTGCGTTCATGACACGATGTATGAATGCAGATGAAACGAGAGAAGTATGTCAGGAAAGAACAGTGTGGAGGTCCATTATTTCTGCCCAGCCCTTCGGAGAGACGGCTGAATGGTTAGTTAGTTAGTCTTCTTCTTCTTGTTGTTCTGTCACACCTCCGTGGTGCATAGGGTCTCAAGGAACCTTCTCCACCCGACTCTATCGCATGCCTGATGTCTATAATCATCCCAAGTGAGGCCTGTTGCTTTAACCTCGTTCTGCAGGACTCTTCTCTAGGTAGCTCTAGGTCTGTCTCGCTTCCTCTTTCCCCCTATAGGGGACCAGTCTAGTGCGCCCTGAGCGATGCAGGCTGGGTTTGCCATTTGCGTCTAGCGACTTGTTCCCTAATTGGCTTTTCGCCTGCCATGGTCCAGAGAACGGCATTTGACACTGTCTGGGGCCAATAGATCTTGAATATTGAGCGAATATTTATTAGTTCCGCATTTATGGTATTTCGATTAATTATACATATAAAACAAAAATTAATGTTTCTATAGAAGGGGTTACCCAAGTTAGAAAGCACAAAAACATGTGCTTTTAAAAAAATCAATGATGTAAAATCTTTCGACACTGCGCAAGAATAGTATTCTAGTCGTCTGATAAAGAAGATATGGAGAGCGCGCATCGCAGGACAGCTGCACAATTGCTGACTGCAAATCTTGGGCCCCTTTTGTCCTCCCCTGTCCCATGCCGGCTCCACTCGGCCGACTGGCCAGGAAGTATTCACAAAAGGCGCATTATGCATCCACATGTAACATTTAATGGCGTCACATTCAAAGTGAAAGTGGCCGACGGTCTAAAACGTTAATGCAATCTCGAGGTCTGGGCACAAACATAAGAATAAGAATCAGAAACCAAATAAGCCAGAACACGGCGGATTTAATTGTAATCCGATCGGCGATCGCCGCGAAATAAAATTAAATGGCGGCTTTCAAATTATATAGTACTTAAAAATCACCTTGGACTTACTCGAAATGCATAACTGTGAAATTGACGTAAAAGGTGAAATTCTTGAACAAGTGGTATATTTAGCATGTAATGTATTAACTAACTAACCATCACGCCAAAGAATGGACCGCCACACTGTTCTGTCCTAAAATACTTCTCTCGATTCCTCTACATGCATACATCTTGTCATGCACGCAAGTCGATTTCTCCGACTCTTCACGTGACCGACATTCAATATTTGATTGATTTGATCGAGCCACGTTTTCCTCGGCCTTACTGTATTTCTAGTTCCATTTACATCGTTAACATATAATTTAAATTTTCTATACAATAATATTATAAAATACCTTCTTCACAAAAGAATATGCAGTAAAACGATGTATGGTAGAATATCGATCAACGAAATAAGGAAGACATTTTAAGACAGGTGATAAAAAAAATGACCACTTAGATGGTTTGGACATATGGAACGAACGGATGAGATAAAAATGGTTAAAAAAATTGTATACAAGCAGTGTGAATGAAAAAGAAGGCGAGGAAAACACGGCATGACCAAATTAACCAATAACTAAAAGGCGTCAAGTCGAAAACTCGATGAATGTGCGTGTTACGACGTATGAATGTAGACGAATCTCGAAAGGTATATCAGGACAGTAGTGTGGCGGTCTATCCTTTTTGCCCACCCCTCCGGAAACGGCGTGTTAGTTAGTTAATTAGGAAGAGTGTTAGTGCAGGTAAAATATAAGATTGCAGTTTACATTTAAATTCTTGTATGAACGAAACCCTGTATATTTATTTATTGATATTTACTAAATAATGTATTTATATACAAGGTTTTCATATAATAAACATTATATTAAATGTGGTAAACCGTTCTAGGGAGGCATTTTTTGAACACTATATGTTCAATTTTCTATACAATAATAATATAAAATCATCCCAAAATAAATAGACCACAATAAGATATAATATAATAAAGAAACAGGGAAAAAATATTGCTTAACTCTTTATTTATGAGTGAGACAAAAAATTATTTGATATAAAGTCAAACCCAATAAGATATTGCATGGACGTAAATAAAATAAAACATTTTTAATTTATAAATTTAAAACAATAACACTGTATTTAACCATGGTATGGTTATTAAGCCATTCATCCAAGCTTCTTCAGGGCAATATAACATATCATATTACCCTGAGAAAGCTTGGGTACAAGCGAAATTTGTTGGCATCATTTATACCTAAATAATGAAAATAAAAAAAATCTTTTTAAAATGTATATTTAGTTAAAATCCACTGATATTTGTGTCTTCTCGGTTGGTTTGTACATATTGAAATAATAAATTAATAAATGATACGTTAATTATGATGAAAAGAAATATGAAATCGAGTAAGACCGAAGAAAATACGGCACGAACAAATCAATATATTTTTAAAACGTTTACTATATCTATCCTATTAATTGGGGTGCGTGTTGATGAATACAAGTATGTCAGGAGAGAAGAGTGTGGCGGTCTATCCATTGCATAATCCTTAAGGGAAATGACGTGGTGGTTAGGTAGTTGATAGTTATTAAACGACACTAGGCATGGCAACTGGCACCAGTGTCGAGGAGTTTGGTCGTGGCTCTTGGCTTTGTATCACAAAATAAATAGCCAGCACGTGACACGGTTCACCCAGCGAGCACGCCATTCCTAGGGAGATGGAAACACGAGCAAACGTCGATAACAGAAGTATACTCATTGTTTATTATACGATCGTAAATACTGTTGCGAAATGCCAATAGCAAGTGGTAAGGCAATCAGAAATTACTTCGTGACACCATGATTATGTTACTTACGTATTGAACTAATCATTAATATAATGCTTTTACTAAATAAATAAATATAAAATAATAATGCATTTAATACAAGTCTCAAATTAATTTCTAAACTAGCTAAAAGTATATAATTACATACACGCTACTTGGGTATGTAGATTAGTTTGATTCATTCGAATGTCAATAAAACAAAATAAAGAATTTTTTTTCAAAATGGCGTTCGGAAAAAAACAAACTATTGAAAACGCACTTGTTTTGAAAATTATATCAATATTATGTAGGTAGTTTATTAATTTAGTGGATTTCAGATGAAGTTTTTAGTTTCCCAAAATAAATGTTGTGTACATAACGCGATTTATGTCTTTCTTGTGTAAATTTGGTTTATATTATGTCTTCTAACCAATGTTTTATTTTTTAAATAAACTTAAGAGCAAAATGTCGGTTAACTAAAATATGTTTCCGTCAAAATAATAAGTATCTTTAACATTTAATTAATCACTATATAAAAGAATCTCGTACAGATATTTGTGTTGAATAAAATATGTAGTATTTACACGTAGCTTTGCCCATGACCTTATGTCAAAAAAAGTACTGTCAAAAGTACAGTTGTATAATAAAGTGCTTGTGTAGGCTGTCTGATCTTATATTATTATCGCGAACGTGTTTAAAGGCAATTAAAACTAAATCCAAAGAACAACAGACTTATAAAAACTGAGTCGTGATAACTTTTATTACGAAATCTAAATCCACACAATTATTTTTGTATCAGAGACAAAATGATTGTCAAAATCCGTTCGTAAACATATTAAAAACCAAGGTCAAAATATTACAGTTAAATAATACACAACACAAAATTAACGTCATAATAGAAAACGTAAAAAATGTAACTTTTGTGCCAGAATAAACTAAAAATAATTATTCATATTAAAAAACAATATGTGTGTAAATATTTTTTCGTTAAAAAACACATTTCAAGTGTACTAATATTTATAAAACAACACGATTTAGTACAAATGACTTAACCGCGCATAAGTATATTGAAATAGTATATGTACATACCTTCAAACCCCGCCAAGACAATACACCATCCCTAGTGTCAATAAATTCTCAGAAATATTCGTCGTTTATTCCTGTATTGGTGGTATTCTTATTTTTGAGAGGAATATAATCACAACAAATAAACGTCGTAATAATCAACACAAGCACAACACAACGCGGAAGCCTATTTACCGTGAGACATTTTACATATTCGTACTCATAATATCAATAACTGTGTAATGAAATCCTGCGTGCGTTTCACGAGTAACAAGGGGAAAACGCACCGTTATTGACACATGACGAGTAATCACTGAATAAAATAGATATTATCGTGGCAAATGCATTCTGAAGATCAGACGAGCACTCCGGAAAGTCGATTTCTAGTGGAAAAAAAAGAAAGGAGAAAAGATCGAGTCGCAGAACTGACGTACCGGTGAATTAACACGATAAACAGTCGCCAGGGGTGGGAGGGGCACGAAGCGCCGGCAGAACGCCCCAACTCGCGCAATCTCGTAGCGAATGAGGGAGACACACAGTACAGACCGAAGGAGACGGCATTTCGGTCAACGACTGAGCAGTTGGGCAACATAAAGAAATTATAAAATCATTCTGGCCAACTGTAAAATCACAAATAAATACGCGAATGCACTAAAAATAAAACATGTCTTTGTAGGTAGGATTTTTTAAAAAGAAATATTATTTGTATTCAATCAAATATTTAAATTGTTTTAAAATTGTATCGAGGAGTTGTTCATAACATAAAAAATACTCGATTACTCATTTAATTTTGATATTTACCCCAGTGAACAGCAAATATTTTTTTTTCATGAAAAAATTAATTCTATTGAAATTGCAGGTAATTCTAAAATGATGAAACGAAAATTAAATATATAAAAAAATATGTATTTATACGAGTATACATACATATTTTTTTTTTGAAAAGGATAAATAAGATCAATCAACAAACAATCAGAATTCATGTTTTTTATTTTCAATCAAGAGTTACAATAAATGAATAATCAATGTTTTTCTTTTTTATTCTTCTTTTTCTTTTTATTGACTTTAGGTGGTGAAATATCTTCAACTTCATCGTCTAAACTCACAGAGACATAAGGCATGTAAGATTTTTTACTGTCCCCCTTCGAATTTGTTTCAACAATTTCAGAATGTTTACGTTTCTTTGAAACCTTTTTATTAGTTTTCTCATCTGAATCATTATCAATATTTTCAGTTACGTCCGGTGCTTCCTCTTTTTTTATTATACCTTCAAAAGGTTTAACCAATGTAATAGATGTAATCCGACATCCAGTGGATATTGAACATTCTTCAATTAAGTTCATCTTTTTCATTTTAAGCTTCCATATTTTAATATGTCCCGAGCTCGATGCCGAGAAAATGTATCCATTATCATAAGTAATTGCTTTGACTCTGTTTGTGTGTGCTTGGTGAACTGCAGACTTTCCAGACTCTAAGTTAAATAACATGATTTCTCCACTTTCCAACCCGGCTGCTGCCAATTCCTCAGATATCCAGACCATGCAAATTGATTTACTGGGACATTTAACAATCTGCTTAATGGCGGCATTTGAAACAGCCCAAACACTGATTTCGTTATATCCAGTTAAAGAAAAGTGCTGTCCTTCGGGGCCCCAAACAACCGAAAGGGGATGGGCTGTGCCTTTACTTGTTAAATTAATAACATAAGCTTTGCGTCCTTTGATCAAATTCCATGTTCTTAAAGTACGATCTTCTCCGATTGTTAATGCAAGTTTACTACTGGGATGAACGGCAATACAAGTTACCGGGGAACCTAGAAGTAAATAATAAAAATATTAAAAACTTTTATGCAAAGAATTTACAAATACATAGTTGCATACATAAAGCTGATTTGTGTGAGGAAACTTAAGCCTAAGTCAACAAGGCAGCTGCAGTCTCTGATGCTCTAAAATCCACAATATAGATAAATAAAGATATGACCTAAAATATGCATAAGAAAAATAATAATATATGGCTAAGAAGCAAGATTATTTTGGACTTCATAGATGAAGGCATTGAGGTTGGTACAGATTGTGTGAGGAACACCAGAATGAGAGTGATTTATGAGGCATTAGAGCGAAGGAGGGATTGGTATGGCCATATCCAAAGAATTGACACCACCAGACTGTCGTAAAATTTTGTCAAAAAATACAAGTACGAATAAAAGCATACAAATATATACAAGATTTTACTCAATGATTTTTTAAATACAAATTTAATTAGCCTCAAGGGACCTTCTAAAAGATGGAAGGACACCTGGAAATTCACCTCACAGGAGAAGCAATCCTCTGGAGAACAGACCACTTAGGTCTATAGCAAGGAAGAAGATAGTAGCATATATCTTGCTACTCCTTTAATTGTAAAATGGGAAATGACTTATTTTAAACATTGCCTTTGTGGATAAATGGAACACACAACTCTGCACTTCATTGGATGAAGTATTAAACTATGGATGTGTTAGTTTGATTTGAAAGTTAATTGATTGACCATATACGAGGCGTGGCAATTAAATTCTGAGAATTTAGTTGTGGCGTGCGAACCGGCAACACTGCATGACTGACACGCATACGCCTGGTTAGAAAGGTCCTTCCACTCAGTCGCAGTGAAGATTTCATAGTAATCGGCAGTGGCGTGCCTAGGGTCAACCAGTAAGGCAAGCCCGTCTGACTTTTTTGTGTTATATTATAATATTAGTAGAGGGTCACGGTAATGTATTTTGACACATCGAATAGTAACATACTTTAGAGTGATAAAGCCCGGCTTCAAATCCATGCAAAAAATTGTAGATATCTTCTGGTATATATGCACCTAGCTATATGATTACAAGCCAAAAATAAACATAAGTGCGACAAAGACCCTTTTACATTTTGCATGCCCAATATGAAGCCCATCGAAAACATGAAACAAAACATGTGGACGTAGGTGATTTCGCGGGCATCTCACCTACGGTACGTATGAAAGAAATAAAATACGGCGTGGATGAGTGGAACAAAATATACACTTAGGTCATTTCTGCGCATGTCAGCGGAGTCATTTGCAACGCAGCGAATTAAATCACTCTAACTCACGCGAAAATTCAAAATATTATTTTATTCATAGACGGCTCAAATGCGCCTAAATCATCGTTTTATTATAGATTTTTTAAGGCATGCCCAGCTTTTCGGCTTGTAAGGAAGTACCGCCACTGGTAATCGGGCATCTAGTTCGTTTTTTTATGGGTGTTTTTCTGATACAAGTTTTTTAACTCGGTCGCAGAAATGACTGACTCAGTTTTTAAGCAACATGCTGTGATCAGATTTTTGGTCGTAACTAGTGTAAAACCTGCAGAAATCCTACGAAAATTACGGCAGGTGTATGGAGATGAGTGTCTGTAGACCCGTAGAAAAAACCTACAGTGGGTGGGGAGCGCCCAACGAAAGTAAGGATGTCAAAATAACAGCTGAAGGCAATGCTGATCATTTTCTTCGATATTCATGGCATTATTCACCGTGAATTCGTTCCTGAGGGCCAGACAGTGACTAGAAAGTTCTATGTTGAAGTCTTGGAGCGGCTGCAACAGCGTGTTTTTCGTAAACGACCCGAAATTGCACCATGATAAAGCACCGGCTCATTCCTCCTTGATTTTGAGGGAATATTTGGCAAAAAAAAGGATCCCAATGTTACCGCATCCACCCTACAGCTCCGACTTGGCCCCCTGTGACTTCTTCTTGTTCTCTAAAATGAAGAGGCACCTCAAAGGAACCTATCATGGCAGCGTAGAGGCCATCCAGGAGGCTGCGACCGTCCTGTTGAAAGCCCTAACTTTAGAGGACTATCAAGGCTGCTTCCAATCATGGGAGAAACGTTGGAAACGTTGTTATGAGTTGGGAAAGGACTTCTGTGAAGGCGGTAAAAAAATTTGGTTGCTAACTCTATTTGTCTGTGTTTTATTTACAAATTCTCGGAATTTAATTGCCACACCTCGTAGACTTCATTTTTTTAACTAGCTTTGTGGCACTGCTATTGACTTTTTTCAAATAATTTGAAATAAATTTACAAAACAACAAACCTTGGTGTGCCTTTGGCCAGTGCTTCTCAATCTGCCAATTTCCAGTCCTCGTAATAGTGAAGGAACCATCTGATCCACCACTCAGGATGTGTGTTCCGCCCTCTGCAAATGTCACGCAGTTGACTGTGCCATTGTGATGCATGAGCACGCGACTTTCTGTCCGATTCTTCATGTTGTGGATGATGATATTGTCATCAGCTCCACCCGAGGCTAGGTAGGCTCCGGCGGAGGCCACACTTCGTACAGAGCCGGTGTGCGCATGCGTAGCAAAACTTTGGACTAGTTTCATTACTGGGTTCTGAAAAATGAATAATTATATGATATAAGATAATCAATCACAACAATCTCATATAACTCATTACTTGATGAATAAGATTAAACTTCACAGATGAAAACTAAATATTTTTAAGCGAATGTCTTTTTAATTTCTATTTTCCATTACTAATGTTTAATTACAGACCGTTGTGGGGAAAAAGTATTAAAATAAGTTGATAAAATGTGAATAACAATATTTACTGTCTTATCCAGTCTATATCCTAAAATAAATTCTTCATAAGTTCCAACGACGATTTCAAGTCCGTCTTCCATTATGGTTGTTTTTAATTATCGACAGCAGATCAATTTATTTTAGCGAATTTAAAAAGTTTAATTTAAATTGCCATCAAACCCTAGCAGCAATGTGAAAAACGTGTTTTTGATCGAAATTTGACAGTTCGCTAGTTGAAAATTCAACGTGAAGATAGTCGTGAACAATATCGCCAACTTAAAGAGTTTAATCCCGAACAGTATTTACCTTACCTATTTATTTTTATATTCGTACATGTATGAACATACTTCCAAACAAATCATACGCTGCATAAAAAATAAATTGGTATACACTTTTTGAAATTTTTATTTTATTGATACTACATTGCATTAAAAATTAAAACTTTTGGTTCGTTTCAAACAAATGTGATTGTATTTAAAGATTACTAGATTTTTTGTACCTACATCATTATTTCATAAATATTTAGTATTGATGAAAACGTCGATTTTCAAAAGAGTTTAAATTGCTGTTATGGGTGTGACCTATGGATGTGAGGCGTGGACAATGACAGCGAAATCCGCAGAGCGAATAGATACTTTTGAGAGAAGGGTGCTGCGCAGAATTCTGGGATCTGTGAATGACAGTGAAGGCTGGAGAGTGCGGCATAATGACGAGCTGTACCATATTTACAAAGCTCCCAGTCTCTCCCCACAGGTCAGACTGAATAGACTGAGATGGGCCGGTCACGTGCAGAGGATGCCATCATCGCGAACCCCAAAAAGATTGCTGTAGTGGCACCCAGGTGGTAGAAGACCAATTGGACGACCAAGGCTGCGATGGGAGGATGAAGTTGAGAGAGATGGAGTAAGATTGTTAAGAGTGTCAGATTGGAGGGTCAAAGCGGAGAACAGGAGGAGTTGGAGGCGAAGAATACTGGAGGCTAAGGCTCGATATGGGCTGTAGGGCCATCGAAGAAAAAAGGAGAAGAAGAAGTTATGGGTGTGACATACTTCGTCATGCTAAGGCATTTGATAATGCCTTAGGAAGACGAGACTTCATTAAAATTTAACATGGAGTCTTACGTCATTGTTCAAGAAACGATATATATATATTTTTTAAACTTACTAATGTTAAGATAAGATAAATTAATTTATTAACAAATTATTTATAAATGATTTAGTTGATCTTGTTTGTGATCTATTATATTGATTATATATTTATATATAAAGATTTCCTATGAGTAAAGAAAATTACATAATTGTCAATTAAATTATTTTATAAATATGATCTATCTAGATTTTTTGTGAATTTTCTTTATAATAAATTATATAAAAATAAATCATTCACTTTCAAGATTGATAATATGTCGTTCATAAGTTACTAAAATTATTTCATTTGTTATATTTTGATAACAGTTTTTGCACCCCGTGTAGTTTTAATAAATGTTAATATTCTGTATCTAACCACCAATGAGAAAACACCTGAACTCAGATTACACATTCGATCGTCGGAATATTGGTCGGTTATCAGTAAGAGTTTATTGAATCCGTGTGGACATCTGGTATTACATATATAAGGATGCTTGGTTGGGGAAAAAAACATATTTCGGTTGATCTAGATGCAGATGCTGTATTGTGGGAGAAATTGTGATGCTGTTGCGCTATTGAGCGAAAACTAGCTGCATCAGCTTTGCAGTACACAAGAAAAAAAAGGAACTTTTGCATTTCCACCGCGTGCCCCACAAAGCAGCACCACCAGCTTGATGCTGATCACGAAACCTTCGGAAACGAGGGCTTATCGAGAGCCCCCTACTATTCGACATGTATAGCTTTACTTTATCAGCAATTTCCAATGAAGTTTATATTTTAATATAAATTTGTTTCTTTTTTCACAAATCAAGATCGGAATATGTTTAGGACATTATTGACGATGATGAAAATTATGGAGAAGTCGTAATTATCATATCATAAATAAAACGTGAAGGACTGATTAATAAGAATAAATTTGTCCTTAATGTTTTATTTATGATATTCGTGCTTAGATCGTGGTTATTTTATACTTCCCCACGATAATCTTGCTACCTCATTTGTTCTAATCTCATCTTCAACCAGAGTATTTAGTTTATAGGGTCAATTTACAAATATCGAATAATTTATAATCAAATGACATAGTATCCACATCCCTATGTGGCGTCAAGATAAATAATCTTGTTGTCTATGGCAAACAACACGAAAAAAGCCTCGCATGTAATCAGCTGTTTTTTGCAGTTTTTTTTAGATAGAATTTTACTTTGTGCGTTTACTGGGGCGTGACATCAAATTTCTGTCAAAAGTGTTCGACTGGATTATACAAATTGTAATTTATTGTAAATTTTGATCTATATAAATGTAACCAGTCCGCCTAGGAACACATATTTTCACAGCGAACCTATCTATGATCAGTCTGGTAAGCATTTCTATTTTATATACTTTGTTGTCTGAAAACTGATACTGATATAATAACCGGGTATTTTATTTATAAACACGAGTAATACCGATAAAATAAAACACTAACATTGTGTTTATAGCCGTTTGTTTTTGTTTAATTTTCCATGACGCCAACTTTAATTGCACGCGTTTATTCAGTTTTGTGCAATTAATTTTTGGTTTGTTAGATTCATTGAACGTTGTCTGTTTGAAGCTGAATCTAGTTGAAATTATAATTAGATTTAAATTGTTCAAATAAACTCAACGTATATTATAAATTAACTTAAATTGTATTCTCTTTACAATATTGATAAATAATTATATTGCATTGTTTATGTCGGCGATAGAACGAGATAGCGTTCTTTAAAATACATTTATTTTCATTCTTGCTATTCGCGGTTTTTATTTTCCCCTAATCTGTAAACAAAAAATTTAAGCATGTATTCGACAAATAGAAAACTAATTTTCTTATAAAATTCCAACTGGAAACCAATCAATAATTAATTCACAGAAAGGTTGGATTTCTTTAATAATCTTAACCTTATTTGAATGTTAGAAATGCTGTAGGATATCATTAAATAATACAATTTTGATCAATAGGAACGAGTATTCTACCAGAATGTTGAAAATAATATTACATATAGGAATTATTAATAACAATTTAATTGTTAATTATTTGTTAGATGCAGTTTTAAAAAAATCATATACATACATATAAATACCTGGCTTATATACAGAGCTCGGAATCTGTTAAGTAAAATAAAAACATTAAAAAAAATTCAATTCGAATCGTATTCTCCAAAATTTTTATTTTATATGGCCTGTATTCCATTGAACCCATATGTTTTGCATGAGCATAGAATTATGTCAAATATCACTTGTTTTATTTCTTAATACATCGGCTTACTCCATGCCTGGATCAGGCGACCTGCTTTAATACAAATTAAGAACAAACACAATTTTTATGCACTTTGGAAATTGAAAATAACTTTATTTATAATCCACAAAATATTAAAAAAACACGACGTGTTTCGGAGGATACCGCCATCTTCAGGATGGAGACACCTGAAGATGGAGGTAACCTCCGAAAAATGTCGTGTTATATTAATATTTTGTGGATTATAAACAAAGTTATTTTCAATTTCCAAAGTGTATTACTATGGAATTCCACAATGTCTTAGCTTTCAATAACCAATTTTTATAGTAAGCCGATAGGTTAAATATGTTTAGTTATTTTGACATTAATTAATGGTCAATTGAAACTTATTGATTATTCCAGATGCATATATTCAATGGAATACATACAGTTGATTGATTCATACAGATTCAATTTTATATTTGTTTTGTAAAGTACATGTGTATTATAAAGTACAATTTTGCATTTTTCTTAGGATTCCCAAAAGCGAACATACCTCGACGTCTACAAGATGGATCTGGCAGAAACAATGAAAAGTGTTTTATCTAAGGGAGGCGGGAGTGGTTCGTCAGCAGCGTCTAGTGGTGCAGCACCATCCGGGGTGGGGGGAGCAGGTGGGGGCGGCGGCGTGCCCCCCGGGGCAGACGGCTATGTCACGGAGAAGCTCTATATGCTGCTTCAGTTGTACCTACAGAACAAGGGCTGGAGTCCCAGCGTAGAATTGTTGCAGTGCTTCACAGAGCTAAAAGAGTCTTCTATGCTGCCCAGTGCTGCCTATTTACAGTGAGTCTCCAATTTTATATTTGATTGACAAACTGATTATCTCAATTTCAATTTATTTATTTAAAAATCATAAACATTACAGATAAATCCAAATCGTTTATAACTACAGAATAATATAAGTGTATCTAAATTTAAAATAAAAACAAGAGAACAATTTATAAATTCAAGAATAATTATAAAATGGAAAAAAAAAATATATAGTTCAATTAGAAAACACGAGTACAAGAAAAACAAATAGCACTTTAATACATTAGAGATGGATGTTTTCTGAGGGTAGTCTAACTATCCTGAAAAATTTCTACATCCGAAGAGATGCGTATCAATAAAATAAAATAAAATCTATATTCAGCTTTACTTTGTGTTGTGGATTCACATTTGAATAAATAAATTAACAATTTGTATTTTCACAAAACTTTAGTTTTGTAACAATTACCTTTGCACTTACAATTACAATTAATCCTTAAAATGATAACCCGCAATGGGTAAAATCCAGTATTCGTCTACAAGTATTTGTATACATTCAAAATGTTGTAAACTTTAGTTTACTTTTCGCAGCCATTTTCAGTTGTTACACAACCATTATCGTAACCATGATTTGTTATTTTATTATTGAAACAAAACATTTATTTTTATTTGAAAAAATTGTGCAACGATTAAGGTTGAGATTATCTCGATGTCTTGAACTTTAAGTTCATGTCTCAGAAATAAAAAAGTGTATTTTTGTTTTAATCAAGTAAAACTCCGCTAGTTGCTGGTGATGAAATTATTAATTAGTTTGCAAATTTTTTAGGTTAATGGCATCTCGAGTAGCCTTGGACACCCAAGGGAGACTGATATTACGAGAAAATGGAAAGATTATTCTTCCCTATGAACATTTTGCTAATGCCGTGATGCTCAAACATATGAACGGGCCCCACGGGCTCCACCTGGGGATTGAGGGGACTGTGAGGGCTGTAAGTGTGATAATAACTTTATTTATTAAAAATACTCTCTTAACCCATCAGCGTACCCAACACCTGGATTGATGCAAAGTAAGAACAATAAGAATTCTTAAGTGAAATTCCTAGTTTTTATTTATTATATTAACTAACTAACCATTGCGTCATTTCTTTGGAGCGGTAGGCAGAGAGGATGGACCCTCAAACTTCTCTGTTCTGACATACTACTATACTTACTAAATTATTTAATATGGAGTTTTACATCATTGTTCAAGAAACAACAAATAAAGTAATTTTATAACTTATTGGATATGGCGTTAAACCATTTGATGATTGTTTATTTACAGGTAGTGGACTCATACACGATAGGACGCGACCAGTTTGGCATGGAGAAAGAGTTCATCATAGAAGTGGTGCAGAACTGCCCTAACCCGGCCTGCCGCTACTACAAGAGCCAACTGGAGCTGACACAGAAGACAATCCAGCAGCACCTCTCACAGCAGCCTACCTACATACCGGGTAAGAATTGTTTTTTTCTTAATAATTATTTATTCATATTTTAACCAATATATGAAAACTATTATTATTTTTTCAATTAATTATTATTTTTGACAAAAAATGGTTGGGATTTTTCACACATTTTATGCAAAATATGCAGGGATTAAAAGAGTTAATTAAAATATACAACATTCCTCTTTTTGTTCTTCTTCTATCGGAGGTTGGACAACATTTTGGATATTTTTACTTTTTGGATATTTTTAAAACTTGAGGGTTTTTTAGCCAAGATTTGCTTCTTCTCCCGTCACTTTGTTTTCTTTAAATTTTACATGGATACATTTTTGAAGTTCCCGTAATCTAGTAACATCTCATAATTTAATTACTTAATGTTCTCCTTAACCTTCCCTTATTACGCCACCCTATATAAGATATCCTCATTCCCAACAAAGTAACTTCCAACATGTGGGGGAGCAATAGCCTTCGGGCTGATACTCCCGAAAGGCAAGTTTCAAGACATGATAGTATTTTTATTTTATTTGTCGCACAGACTGTCTCAAATAATGGCAGTAAACTTATCGGTGTTGTTGCATTTAAGAACAGGGTTGTAAGTGTTTGTTTGTTACAGAAGCAGGGGGCGCGTCTCTGGCAGACAGTCAGGCCATGGAGAGGCTGCTGCGCGGCACACCCTTGCCACAAGACTTCCAGCTGCCCCACTTGGCAGCATTAGGTAAAGGTATTCAATCGACTGCATTTAACTGCTAATCTAGTATAAGAATACATAAACATAAGGAGACATAGTTCAAACGTAATATATAATGCTCAAAGGTAGTACATATTGTGGGATCAATACTATAACTAGGTATTTGAAACAATTCTATTCTGAGAAAATGACATTCCTAGTTTCTAAATCAAACCACAACCATGCCGTTACCATGAGTATTGTAATTAGAGAAGTAGTTTCTTTCTAAAATTAATTTTGTTTTTTGAAATTTCATGGTAGAAGTTCGTTGTAAATAATGAAAATAAAATAAAATTACAAAAAATATTATAAATGAATATTTAGTTAAAATCCACAAATGTTTGTGTCTTCTGCTGCCATCTTCTGGCTAATAAGGTCCCAGAAGATGGCAGCGAGCTGCCCAAACCAGTCGAAGATACAAACATTAGTGGATTTTAATTAAATATGCATTTTAAAAAGATTTTTTACAATTTATTTTTATTCATTCTATTTCTAGCATAGGAGAGTAGCTTTGGGTGAAACTAAAAGATATGGGTAACCTCAGATATGAATTAATTATGAAAATGCTAAATAATTCACTAAATATTCTAAAATATTATTGAAAATCTCCTTTAATGAGCAATCCTTTGATGTACATAATGCCAAATTTTGAATGAACTAGTTTTATAGTAAGCCAACGGTTTAAATAAATAAATATTTGCATTTATTATGTATTTCTGTTGATTTTATCAATATGGAGATTATGATATTAAGGACTTACATCACACCCTAACCGTACAATTATAGATCTCTTAAATTACAATTCGAAGACACCTCCACAGATGCCTAAAATTGATCCTTCTTCAGAGGAACTTTCTGAGCCACACAGATAAAGCCCAGCAAAAAAAATCATATTATTTATAGACTTTAAAAACATGAAGATTTAAAGCATCAGTTTGGAGCAGTACATTGAGCCAAGAACACGTAAAAAGTTTTATGCTAAGGGGTAGAAAAATATATCATAATTAGAGTATTTGTTCATGTCAATCTCCAGAGTGATTATGTTTGTACATAGGCAGGTTGAATGCCGATTCATTAAAACACAACCAACTACAGATGATCCATGGTTTTTATTTATCTAATAATATAAATTGGATAATTTATAGAGTGCCATTTTTATGAATTAATCATCTCAAGGGCGGTGTAGAAAATGCTCCATTTTGTGTACTAGTTAAAAATAAACATATTTAATATGTGGGCTGCACTTGATGCAGTAGATCAACGTTACATCAGGATAGGATAATTTGAAAAGATGCGTTTTGAGTCTCGTTCTAATCTTGATGGATTCTCAAAGCTTGAGGTCTGCGGGAAGACTGTTACAGGCTGAAGGCCTAGCTAACGCGAAGGCTGTAACCAGCTTAAAGTGCTAATCTATACAATCGTACTATCTTAATAGTATTTTAGACAGTTAATTTTTTTTTTGTGTAAAATAAGTGTTTGAATCCAATTACTGTATACAATTTATTTAAGCTATTATAATGATTCTCTTGACATGTGATAGGTAGTCAATCTATTGCCTATTGCCATTTTTATCAGGTGAACTCTACACCAGACCAAAGACAGTGTGAGAATCACTGCCATAAAGGTTGTCAATTTAATGATTTGTTCTGTATATAAAACTAGAAAGTTTAAAGATGCATTGATTGGTTTCTAGTGTGTAAGTATTTAACCTAGATTTATAATATATTGTGATTTTGTCACAGCGGCGAGTGGAATGGACCTGGGTTTGGAGTCGGGCAAGTCGGGTGGCAGTGCGAGTCACGCAGCTGCGGCGGCACATTCCGTGCACGCGGCGGCTGCCCTGCTGGAGCGTGAGCAGCGGGCCCGCGATAAGGGCCAGCACCACATCAGGGAGGCCATCATACACCAACAGAACAGGTGACACCCTAGATGCACAAGGCACTGAGATGTATGAGGATGTTCCGGAGAAAGTCAGGAATGAAAAATATATGAATAGATTTGAAATAAAATTGAGTAAACCAACCGGTTTCGCTCCCGCCGGAGCTTCGTCAGGGTAACAGAATATACTAAACATAAAATCAGAGAACAACATATAAAAAAAAGAAATATAAAATGGAGGGGAGAAGAGGGGTAGGGAAAGTGTGCACGAGGCCAAATACGATGGTAGAACGGTGAGTCATGAACATTAGGGAAAACTATGGAGAATTTCTAATGTTCATGACTCGCCGATCTACCATCCTCTTTGTCCTCGTGCACACTTTCTTCTACCCTTCTTCCCTCCATTTTATATTTCTTTTTCTTTATAAGTTGTTCTCTGATTTTATGATTAGTATATTCTGTTACCCCGACAGAGCTCCGGGGGGAGCGAAAACAGTTGGTGTTTATAATGAATAATGTGTTTTATATACAAATTTTACAAATGTATTATTATTATTATATATATTTAATAATGTCACACCACAAATTAAGTGCTTCATACGAATGTATGAAGCACTTAATTTGTGGTGTAACAACAGGATAATATGTAAATGTAATGTTATAACAGGGTAGTTTGTAAATGTAATGTTGTGTAATGTTGGTCATGATATGCAATAATCCCTTTTAATTCCATTCAAATGAATACTCTTTCTCGTTCAAGTATTTTTGTTTACTGACTTTAATACAATTTTTGTAAAACAAGTTTGAAATTTTACAGGGCAATAGCCCAGCAAAACTTGGAGAAGTATGGTTTGGCCAACCTGGAGAAGCAGCGCGCCCTACAGCAGCAGATGGAGACCCTGGGGCAGCAGACCAAGGCCAAGTCTGCCTCGTCTAGCCTCGCCACCAACCCCATTGCTCATTATGACGCATCTGACCACAAGCTCAACGACTTCCTCAGGTATATTTGCTTCTCTGTATCATAATATAAATAAGCTAAAACTCAGATGTAATCAAATAGAGACTGAGAATATTTTGAATACAAGAATGTGAGAGAGTAATATTATATAAGGATAGTGACGTTAAATTTAAGAAACTTCTGAAGTGTAACAGTTCAGTCAGTTTTTTCCTAGTGCGCCCTTAGAGTAATTGATTTTACAAAACGGCGCACTTAAAATATAAATCACCATAAATAATAATAATATCTAATTAGTTAGTAGCAAGTGTAGTTACAGTGAAGTTACGAATATACTAACGAGTCCAGCATTGGACTCTATAGACTTACAAGAGACAGTGAGTTAGTTAATAATTCTCTTGCATTCCAAGAAAATTATAAATGTCCGGTTAAAATGCCCGATGCGATGGAAGTATTTTGAGTTAATTGTAAAATTTTAAACGCATTTGAAAAAATAGATTCGATTAGTAAATATCATAAAAAGAGAGCCATTCGTGAAGCAATAACCTCAAATTAATTATTATATGTTGAAAAACAAAAGAAAGGAGCGAAATATTGTAATGCACATAATTTGTGTAATGAAGATATAATAGGTGGGAAATATTTATTTATTATAATAATGTCATAAATCTTCAAAGAATTATTTTATGAAAAATGTATATATTATTATTTAAATTAGGTTAATAATTTGCTCCTGTTAAAACATCTTCCATCTGGTAAAATCATTTGATAACTCAATATAATTAATAAACACGTCTGTTTGCTGGGTGACTAATAATTAAGTAGCGTGCAGTATGGCCTTATAGTACGGCATACATAGGTTTGTTGGCAGATGTCATCTAGCTAGCAGCTTGGTTTTATGCACCAAGCTAAGCCCGGTGTGGCTGTATCTGCGTGGCCATAGCCTAAATAAAATTCACCATA
Organism: Lepidostoma basale; assembly: GCA_022606425.2. Lineage (NCBI taxonomy): Eukaryota > Metazoa > Arthropoda > Insecta > Trichoptera > Lepidostomatidae > Lepidostoma > Lepidostoma basale. The sequence continues at coordinate 1,604,297 of JAHDVF020000333.1, read as the reverse complement.
TTTTTCTAAAATTCTTTTAACCTCTATAGTGCGGCTGGCAGTGGCGGTACTCCCATAGAAACCCAGAAACCCGGCTTGCGTAAAATATTTTGAATCAAAACCTATTCTGGCTTACGGAGGTTCAGCTCTTGTGGCTATTCCTCTTGCGTCTGATGGGAACATTATTGGAAGGTGATTTGGTGGGTTTTTGGTTTATGTGGGGGCACGATTACTTAGATTTGGGGGTTTTGATTCAAAATTTCTTATGCAAGCCGGGCTTCTGGGCTTCTATGGGAGTACCTACCATCACTGTTGTAGTCTACATTTGCAGCTCATATTTGAATGTATTTAATTAACTTTTTTTACTTTAGTACCTTATTACTACGTAACATTATGATGAACTATCTGTTTGAACTGTAAAAGTAGCCAACTGCAGTTTGAGACTACTTTTTTTTCATACTGCAAATGAAGCCAACCACACAATGGGGGTTAATAAATTGATTATAAAAAAAGCTCTTAAGGTTAAGTGCAATTCAGAAGGTAGGGATTTTTATACACACTCTTATACCACACTCAAAATATATAATGCCATCATGTTCTGTGAACAGAGCCAATCTGGAGACCCTGGAAGGACTCTCGGGGGGAGCGGCGGGGGCTGCAGGTGCAGGGGCTGGTGCGGGAACAGGCGGGGGCCAGGAGCGGGTGGTGCGTGCCTTTGCGGAGCTGGCACGCAACCTGCACCGCATGCGGCCCTGCGTGCGCCCCGCCATGTGCAAGCCCTACGGCAAGCAGAGTGAGCAGCTGCAGAAAAGTAAATACTCCTTTTTTTTCTATCTTATATAGTATTATGTTTAATTAATGGTTGACGACACTAACCAGAATGATTGATCCAAATCATGCGTTGATAATTGTAAATGTAATCATAATTCGATTTTAAACAATTTGTATGTTCAATGGTATCAAAAACTTTATTTATTTATTTAAATAGAAGTTTGGTTTGTTAAAAGATGGTCTAATGCTTACATATTTAGTGAGTGCACATACTGAATTATACTCTAAAAATTTTATCTATTATTTTTAGCTATATTTAGATTTTGAATTATGATGGATCCATTGCCTAGAAAATAGTATTATTTTTGTCAATATCTTAAAAGTTACAATCTAGAAACTTTCCGCCCTCCATCAAACATACTAAACTACTAATACTAAAAATACTAATACTAAAAATATCCTTGAACGCCTTTAATTAATGAATTGAATTAACACTCTAAAAAATGTCCATGATTAAAGCAGTATACATGAGATAACTGTCCACGAATGTCAAAAATATATAGGTCAAAGAGTCGAATGTTAATACAAAATTGAAAGAATGCAGAGAATATTTAACTAAGAACAACTTCTCCGAATTCGTCAACCATTTACCAAAATTCTATCCTAGGGATTGGTTTGCAGCAAAGTCTATTAACTTCTTCGCTGGTTCATGGGATGCCACTTTACTTATTTTATTGTGGTAGTTTTCTGTTGCCTTCCACACATACACACAATAATTCCTTAACACGGTTACATTACATTTTTGGAAAAGTATGTTTAAAAAAATTGGGTTAAAACTTGAATTATAAAATAATGTTTAGCAAATTTTCTTTCAACATTTGTATTGCTCTTCGTATTAGTATTTTATCCTAATAATATTTACATATTAAATAGCGGACTTATAAATATACCTGAAGATATGAACAGTTGTTTCCCAAAAGCTGTTATGGTTTACTCGCAAACTATGTGTTTATAATTCTTAAATGCATTACAGTACTAATGGACACCATCCAGCTGGTGCAGTCTCTACGGAGCTACCTCCCCCCACCACACATCCAGGTCACCTCCTGGAAGAATGACGATAAGCTCAGGTGACGACTCCTTATTTTACTACTCTATACATGGAAAGGTCCTCATACAATCAAATAAACTAAAATTTAATCCATCAAAAACAGAATTTCTTTAGACTGCTTCTATGAAGCCCCAACACTTAATTGATCACTCCTCCTAAGTATTCTATAAAGTTTCTTGGCGTCCATCTAGAGACTGATCTTTCATTAAAATATTAAATCAATAAAACAGTCGGCAATAGCTTCTTTCATCTAAGGCAATTAAAATGTATAAAAATAAATATTCCCGTTGAGTGTTTTAAATCACCGATCAATTCCTTTGTCATGTCACGATTAGATTACTGCAATGGAGTCTACGCCAAAATTCCAAAACAACACAATAATAATCTGAAGCCTGGATTCAATGCGACAGCATGACTGATAAATGGTGCGCCAAAGAGTTGTCATATAATGCAATATCTTAAGGTGTTCCATTAGCTGAAATGTTTAGAAAGAATACAATCTTTAAGGTGTTTTGTGGAATGACATCAGTTTATATATCTGAACTCTGCATTATCGAGGACCTGAATGTGAGACAGTCTAGATTGCGATCAGCAAAGTCTTCTGCAATGGGTAAATTGTCTGTGTTAAAACATTGTCCTCACACAAATTTTGGCCTGAGCCTTTGCGGTAGACGGCCCTGCAGCCTGGAACAATTTTGTAGACCTCAAGTACATTGAGAACCTGCCAGAGTTTAGATTGAGACTCAAAACGCACCTTTTCAAATTATCCTGTCTTAATGTAAATGTTGATTGACTTTGTCAGGTGCAGCCCTTATATTAAATATGTTTATTTTTAAATGCTTCATAAAATGGAGCATTTTCTACCGCACCCTTGAGATGATTAATGAATAAAAATGTTATTAATAAAAAAATATTATTATTATTACTAGACTCTAATGGTGGCCTGTTACAGATCCGGCAGTGTGGAAGACCTGACTGCGGAGCCGAGAAAGATCGTGACGGGCAACTGAGCGGGGCGGGTGTGGTGGGGCGAATGGGAGACATCTCCAATTATCAAAACACTCGTAATATGCATTATCCGTCTAGATTTGCAAACGTTACTGTTTTATTTATGTATTTCTTGTTTATGATCTCTAAACCTCCGAATCTAACATTCTTGCCCAGCTCGCACGAAGGTAATTATTTCATACAATTCTAGTCGAAATTGAATTATTTTGGTCACTCGGGACGTACTGTGTAAAAGTAGGTATTCTCTAATTCTTCCGTTAGAAGTATGTAATTGTAAAAATTAAATGGTATATCGTCCAGGTAATATGATCAACAACTGTGATATTGTGAAAATATAATGAAACAAATCAAAATGAAATTTTGAGGCGAACTCTTTAATGATCTGTGTTTTGTTTCTATTCATCGTCATTAGTGTAAATGTCCGCGTGAAGGTTCATCGGTGTGCGTGTGTCCTGTGGGTCTCGTGAGTACTTGACGTGTTTGTTCGGTCCTGCGCTAGGCTACCTGCCCGCCGGGCCCTCTTGACAATATTCTATCACTACTCCTTTTTAATTAATATCTTATAATTAAGGTTGGCAGCCGCTTTTGCTGCCGAGGCATAAAAAGTATTTTATTTATTTATTTACCTACATGGATGTTTGTTTCTTGAAATTATTAATTTTATCATAGTTTTAAAATTGAGTTTTTAACTCGTTGACTGCCGACATATTCCGCAACCGTTCAACGCGAACGCCGTTGAAATACTGCTTGATATGCAATTTACTACATCGACAACCCTGATCGGGGTTCGTGGCGCTTCGGTTGAGTAGCCTCTAACCCTGATCAGGGTTAGAGGCAGCCAAAGAACCCCGATCGGGGTTAGAGGCAGCAAACGAGTTAAAAAATTTTTTTACAAGTAAATTCTATTTTATAATACAAACATTGAGTTAGTACTATACTTCCAGTCCGTACAACATAGTAATATTATTTTTTATTACCATTAAATGTGATTTACAACTTGAAAATGGCCAAGTGGGTGATGGTCTAGATATATAATGCTTGCCTCCTGATCAAGGAGACTTGGGTTTAACTCTGGACTTGATCCGATTCATTCTTCGTAATAATGAGCTATTTTCTGCTCAAATTGGAGATTGTTTAATAAATTCTAATATCATTGATTTCAATCCTTGGATTTGGTCTTAAAAATAAGTTTTGTTGTTTAGCTACAACTCAAAAGTCTAATTTCATATTTTGTATCACACACTTTGTATCTTTTGATAACAATGTTGTGGTAATGAACGCTGTAAAAAATAATGAACATTTCTCAGAATGTTATCATCACATAAACTTGAGTACATATCCTATATGTAACTAGCTACTTATTTGTACAGTACACTCCAGATTTTCCGGGATGGATGGTGAAAAAAATCTCGTATAAATCGATTTCCCGGTTAATCCAGTCACGTGAAAAAATGTAAACAAAGAGAAATATTATACTGCGCTATATACGCTTATGTATACCTACTTACTTAGTAAGGCGCACGTGTTGATAGCGTCACACTTTTTAACTGGCTTCCTTCAATTTTCGCCATCAATAGAAATTTGTCAGATGTCGTGTCTCTGTTTAAAGCCCGTCAGCCATCCAGAAGACACACTGAAATCACCTTGTAATTTCAATTAATTAAAATAGTGTTTAATTAACGACAATGTTTTATGAGTTAGAACTACGCTGCGGGTGCTTATTGCAAACTCGAAACATTATGACCCGACTATAGAGCCACAAACGTATGTCGACGGTGGCGCAAATGTGAACTAAACGGCCAATGTCATTGTGACAGATTTGAGTTTTTGTTTGCATTATAAGTGAAATATTTTTGTTTTTAAACATTTTTTTCAATGACTCAGGTGTCCCGGATAATCCGCTTCCCGGTAAACCGACCCTGGAAAATCGGGAGTGTACTGTATTTGTTGTTAAAAAAAAAGCTTATTTTTTTATTATCTTCTTGATATCTCTATAAAGTATCAGATTTATATAGTGCAATGATTGTTCAAAACTTTTTATATATTTATAAATGTATTGTTTAAGTTATTTTATTCCATTTTTTTGGATATGTAACAATGAATTTATTATTGTTTTTAATCTGTTCTGCATTTATAAAAAAAAATATTTAATTTATATTTACTACTTATATGAGTCGATTATTTCTAAAATCTGTAAAGAATTTGGAAAAAGAAGAAGCTTATTAATAAAAATTTAGTGCAATATGTCCATAAATATATTTTTACTGAATGATTTAAAAACCTTTCATTATTTACATGTATAGATAGAACACAAAGAAAGATAATGTTTACTTTCCTCCTTGCATTTGTAATTATTTTATTGTGTGCTAATGAAATATATTATACCAATGTGGTAACATCTTGGCTGTTAAATATTTTTTCAGGTAAATACTTACCTTTGTATTACCAATTTTCCTTACGTAGTGTGGTCAAATTATTTATTTCCAATTTATTATTTTTTATATTTTAAATTCTCTTAGAAAAATTATAAATTGTATATTATGCGTGTACATTGTCTTCTGAAATTTAAATTTGTAAGCAACGAAGATCAGTGTAGGTAAGATAAAACTATGATAATGAGGGATCTTCATAAGATAAGGATGTAATCTTTTGTGTTGTCATTTTGTCTTATAATAATAGCATAATATTAATTTGTACCAAACGTGAATATTCACTCGATCATGACATTGGTTTATATGCCGACTTTATATGGTAATGTTTAGAGATTAATTCTAGCAGGTGGATGTTGGTTGTCTTTTATACCTTCCCGTTATGTTGTACAGTGTTATTTTAAGTTTAGAAGGGGGGCGGTCGTCGCACCGTTCAGAGGCTTTATGTTTTATATTATGGAAATCATTTCATTTCAGCCATTGACATTTATTCATTCTCATTCTTCACCTCCGTGCATGTGTAATATTAGTTGACCTTGTATTTATTCTGAGCCTACGTGTGTAATTTAGGAGAAACGCATAATAATGTAATGTTATTTGCAATGGTGCAGCGGGTGATGATGAACTTCTCAATGTTGTGCAGAGTATTCATCCGTAAACCAGGATCTGACGTAGCTAATGTAAGATTTGTAACTCTGAAATTCGAGAAGAAAAGTAACCAGTAAAATTGTATTATGTACTCGTTCTAAAAAAGAAATTGCTCTTAGCATAGATCTGTCTGTCGCTTTCCCATTACCTGCGGGTATATATTATGAATGTATATTCCCAAGAGTCCCGAAGTTAAACTGTTAACTTTCCATGATCTGTGGGTATCAAACAAGATGGCGGAATCCCAGTGTTGAACCGTTTACTTTTTAGAAATTAGGGTGACTGATAATGTAACGTAAGTTGAAACACCAAGTTAGCTGCACACGCTCGCCGGGTCGCGCTGGGGTACGGCGGGCACGGGAGCCGGGCGCTTGAGCATCCGTAGTGTCTAAAGTTATTCCAAGACTGTTTATTAGATAGCTTTACTCTTTTTTACTCTGTCTGTAAGCTTTAGAGTCTAAACATAAATACAAATATTCAAATTCTTTTGGGTGTGACTACTTTGAGCGGCTAGAGGCGGGAATCATGTTTTATTTAACTCTGCATGCTATTGTTTAGGTAATTGTTTACCGGAGTAGCTAGTTATTACGACACTTGCTGGTACGCAATATTCATCACGTGGACTTAGTAATTATTGTTTTGGTAACGTATATCAATAACGAACAATCAATGATAAGATTTACACTGGATGTTAGGATAGCTCGACTCTGTTTGGCCGATACCGTGTGGAGAGGCGAAGGGAGTTAGGCGTAGCTTAAGTAGGCGTAAAGCGACACACTCCGTGTAGTTAGTGAAACAGTTGTTGACGAGAATTACATCGGAAAAGCATAGACTGCAAATTGATCTCGGCGAGGAAGGGAAAGGTTAAGACAGCTTGGACTAAAGTTTTTTTTGTAGAGAATAGAGAGCGGGAGCGTGTTTGGAATTGTATGTATCCGCTGAAGAAGGTTGTGTAGATTAAGTGTATCGTCACATGCTGCTATCGGCCACAGATAGATTGAAAAATATTTTTATGATACATCACAAAGTGATATGCGCCTATATACATTTTTGTCTATTGTAAGAACTGCTTTTATGTGCAATAAATGAATCCTTGAATACAAAAACATGTCTTTATTTCCAATAATCACCTCTGTTTCCATCTTCTATATTTGCAGTCCAAAAATATTGTTTCAAACTGTGTCAGACTGCGTTTGTAAACAGTATGCAATATTATAATGAACTGGGAATATCTGTCTGAGCTGTAAATGTAGCTAACCACAGTTCGAGACCAATTTTTTTTTACTGCAAATAAGGCCAGCCGCACAATGAGGGTTCACCTAACCTAGCCACTCTCCTGTTATTTTTTTTTTTCATTTGAATATTTTGATCTGAGATTTATAGAGGGTTGTCACATCTTGGTTTGACATCACCAAAGGTGTCAAACAGGGTTGTGTGATGTCCCCGTGGTTGTTCAATCTATACTTGGACAAGTGTATGAAAGAACTTGAAGGCATAGACGCTGGTGCTAAGATGAATTGTTTGTCAGTCAGCTGTTTGTTATATGCATACAATGCTGTGTTAATCGCTGACAGTAAAGAAAATTTGCAAATGATAGTGTCAAGGATGTATGAGGCATGCAAAAAGAGTGACTTGGTGATGAATGTGTCTAAATCTAAAGTGATGGTTTTCGAGAAAGAAGAATGTATGACGATTTGTGATACAAGTGCGATGGGCGAGAAATTGGAGCAAGTTACTGAATTTACGTATCTGGGAAGCATGTTTACAAGAGACGGAAAAATGGAGAAAGACATCAAAAGAAGGGTTGGTGCTGGGAATAAAATAAATGGCACACTCAAAGTCATTACTGCAAATAGAAATATATCCACAGAAGCAAAGATGGCAGTACACAATGGAGTCCTAGTGCCAACCCTCATGTATGGAAGTGAAGCTTGGAGCTGGCAAAAGAAGGATGAAAGCAAGATAAATGCCGTAGAAATGAGATCACTAAGAAGAATGTGCGGGAAAACGTTGTATGATAGAATACCAAACAATGAAATAAGAAAGAAATGTAAGGCAGATGACTGCATCATGAATAAAATTAAAAAAGGATCCCTGAGATGGTTTGGACATATGGAACGAATGGATGAAAGTAGAATGGTTAAAAAGTTGTACACAAGCAGCGTGAGTGAGAAAAGAAGCCGAGGACGACCGAGGAAAACATGGCATGACCAAATTAATCAATTACTAAAAAGCGGCCACATTCGAAGTCGGAATAATCGACGTGCGTGCATGGTACAATGTATGAATGTAGAGGAAGCCCGAGAGGTATGCCAGGACAGGCCATTGTGGCGATCCATCCTCTCTGCCTACCCCTCCGGAGAAATGGCGTGATGGTTAGTTTATATTATATTTTATCCACATGACCATTGGTTTATATTACTTCTTCTCCCGGTGTCATGTCAGGGTGTTCTGTGCCATGGCTTGATTTCTTTTAATAGTGTGATCTGGAGAATGATATCCAAGTCGTATCTCCTTTCCTTCCCTAGAGGATTTTCTGTTGGGTTGCTTTCCTTTAGGCAAATGAATCCAGTTTAATGGTACTGGAAATTCTCCATTTGTCCACTCTCTATTTGCTATGGCACTGATGATTTCGGTGGTCACATCGCCCAGGGTTTACAGGATCTAAGATAGACTCGTGGACGTTAGAGAGTTGGACTTTGGTATATATTTTTATATTAATATTAAAATATTTGAAACACTGATATATTTTTATTATCTTAAATCAATTGGTGTAGTCGATATACAGTCTGCTCAGCCAATTCTATGGTGGTTTGAAGGTTGAAGTGGATCTTCATGAATAGTATAATTTAAGCAGTCCTCGTTGAAGTCCACTGGTCGATCGGAATGCTCCATGTCTTTCAGGTCAAAATTACAGTCTTTGAAAGACAAAAACCATTAAGGAGCTGTCCTTTTCATTCATAGCGTCTTCACTGTACACTTCACAAGGATTGCGAGCAGATTTATCGATTGAACGTGAACAGAAGGAAGTGTCCAAAATGCTCACTTGCGTGTGCTTGACATTTCATTTTGAAGGTTGGTAATCAAATAAAATAATATATGTAACTTAAAAGCAAACACAGTATCTTATAGAGCAAAAAAATTCCCTTCGAATGACATTAACCCTTACTATTTTGTTATACTTTTGATGCTCATTTTTAAAATTGGAATAAAACCGACATGACTTATGTCAACATCTCTTTTTTTATATTGTATTTTCAGGAGTATCAGCCCGGAGGCTATTTGATCCCCCACATGTTGGAAAATTTCTTTCTTGGATGCTGAGGTCGGATATTGTTGGGTGGTGAAAGGAGGGTTTCTTGGAGGATGTGGTGGGTTAGGTCCGACATTTGGACCTGACTACCTGGGTAGGGACATTTGGACCTGACTACCTGGATTATGCTGATGACCTCTGTTTGCTTTCGATAAACCGGGTGGATGCAGAGCAGAAGCTTTGTAGACTTCACGAGGAAGCGGCAAAAGTAGGTCTCAAGATTAACATGTCCAAGACAGTAGACCTACGAGTGTCCACAAATGACTCCACCCCAATCTTGCTCCGCGGTGTCCCCCTTGTGACCACGACCAGCTTCTGCTACCTCGGTAGTATGATAGCAGGCTCGGGAGGTACGGAGGAAGATGTAGCCAGCAGACTTAACAAGGCAAGGGGAGCTTTCGCTATGCTTCGCCCTGTATGGCGCTCCAGTATCATTTCAAGAAAGCTCAAGCTCCAAGTATTCAGCGGTAGCGTTAAAAGCGTACTGCTGTACGGATGTGAGACTTGGAAGTCTACCGCTGACGTTATTGGTAAACTCCAGGTGTTTATAAATAGGTGCCTTCGCTCAATATTCAAAATCTATTGGCCCCAAACAGTGTCAAATGCCGTTCTTTGGACCATGGCAGGCGAAAAGCCAATTAGAGAACAAGTCGCTAGATGCAAATGGCAGTGGATCGGTCACACTCTGAGATGGAACCCAGCCTGCATCGCTTAGGGTGCACTAGACTGGTCCCCTATGGGGGGAAAGAGAAAGGGAGGCAAACCTAGAGCCACCTGGAGAAGAACCCTGCAGGACGAGGTTAAGGCAGCAGGCCTCACTTGGGATGATGTTAGACATCAGGCATGCGATAGAGTCGGGTGGAGAAGGTTCCTTGAGGCCCTATGCACCACGGAGGTGTGACAGGACAAAAAGAAGAAGAATAATACCTGGGTATGGAGGAGTGTGGAAGGGTTGGTAGTGGCCTAGGATAGGGGCCGAGATGGACGGTGACAGGGAGTGGCCTTGGGTGAGGGGCGGTTGGTCCTGGTTACAGAACCGAATGGGACGAGAGTGGAATTGAGTGTGGGCCGGTGGTGGGGATGGGGAGCAATATGGCAAATAGGGTTGAGATACATGATGATGGAAAGGGAGGAACGGCAGGAGAAGTAAGGGATGGAGCCATTCGAGGAACGGCAGCAGACTCGAAGATGGCAGAGGGTCGGGAAGATGGTAGGAACGGCAAAATGGAGTAGTGAGCGATTACAATGGTCAGGAACTGTGACGGTGGTACCGGGGGCAAGAAGCCTATTCAGGCAGAGATTGTCATTTTAGCTGGCTGGCTGACAGGAAGGCTTGCAGAGCGATATACACCATTTGATGTTTCTTTCTTGTTGAAGCACATAAAATAATAAACCACCCACGATAATGTAGTTCACTTCCGAATAGTACTATTACATTGGTCAAAAGTTGAATAATTGATTTTTTATGAGAAGTTTCAAAATTTGAAATTGTTATTTAATGACAGCTGCCCCCGGATGCCATTTTGAAACAACAAACTTGTACATTTTGAAACACCTAATATTATCTATATATAGTCCACAAATATATTGAAAACATTTAATATGAAATTAAATATAAGTATATTTAAGTAAAGTCACCATACAAAATAAAATTATCGGATAAACATCACATAATAAGAATAAGTACAAATAAAATTTGAGCAGTCGGCCATGTCAAAATATCAAAAAAACTCTTAAGTGTTGGTATACAAGAAACTGGGATTCTTTTTGAACAGGAAGACAGCATCGTTGAGCCAGTAGTAGGACTGGTTGAAGTCCCCTTCGCAGAGGTACGGCACCCGCGACCATTGCTCGATCTGAAGACCCACCGTGGCAGCGTACTTGATGAATGATTCCACTTGCTCTTCAAACGTGTTTCCTACAATAGGAAGAACCTCCTTTGGCAAATGGTTGACCTCATCTGAAACATACAAGATATTGCATTTGAAATTTGAAATAGGTGACGTATACTACAAGTGTTAATTTTGGTGTATTCACTTGTGTATCTTCAATTGGCTTTACTAGCTAAGGTTATCTGAGATAATATTATTAACTAACTAACTAACCATCACGCCGTCCCGAAAGGGTAGGCAGAAAGAATGGACTGCCACATTTTAATTGATGCGGCACTCCATCCTTCTCTTTTCGCCTCGCGAGAGACGTGGTGTGATGGGTTGCGAACCTCATCGCCACCAATAGGCATCTCCCGTGCACACTTCAATCATTCAACGTCTACATAATAAATCAAAAACAAATTATAAAATACAATGTACAATGATATAAAATAAAATAACAAATAAAAATAATTTAACACATAATGTTCTTTTAGATGGCATAATAATGTTCTTTTAGATAGCACTTGTCGTCAGCTGGACGATCCGGACATCTGTGTTTATTTAATTTTTATTCCACGTTATCCACTGAATAAATGTTATTATAATTATCATTTTGTTGAATAGGTTACATTACAGCGCGAGCCAAATAGATGTAAAGGGTGGAAAAAAAGAACACCAAAGAAAATATGCACAGAACCATGTGAATAGAATTATGACAGTCATCTCTTTACTGTTCTTATCCTGAGGGTATTTACGAATTCGCTATAATTGCGTCTAAAGAGGTCTATTTCCATTGCCACCTTATTTAGAAGACGAATCGCCTTCAATACAGGAGAACTTTGAAGTGCCCATGTGCGGCAATTTGGGGCATAAAATAAGATATGCCCATTCGAATTTATTAATATATTTGATCTAATTTTATGAAAATTTATTATAAACTATGACCACTCATTCACAAGTACCCAGCTTCTTTTAAACCTTCACAAGCCCTTTGATTTAAGCCCTTCAAAGTCAAGGTTTACTATCTCTAAGTTTAGGATGTCAAAATAATAGACTATTGTGGATTAAATGTGGCTTGGGGTAGTTTTTGCTTTGCTTTATTTATAAATATAAGGGAATGGACTCATCAAGGCGAAACATGTCCAATAAAATATAATAAAACTTCTATAAAACAGATGTTTTTATTCATATTAATTACAATACTATATGAAATACTTTATCACTACAAAAATTCCAAAATCAATCTGAATACTGCTACATCTAGATTTAAATAAAATATTTCACTAATATTATTATAATTACAAAATTATTACTTCAATAATTCAGGAACTTTAAAATTAACAATTAATTATGTAACATTTGACACGGGTAACACCACCCACAGGCAGTGAAATGATTCAGACAAAGTTGGTAGTACATTATGGTGTTTTAGTACCAACCCTTATCAACAAAAGTGGAGCTTGTAAAGAAGGGTGAAAGTAGGATAAATGAGATATCTAAGAAGAATGTGTTGAAAGTTGATCTATCATATAATATAATAGTACTGATAAAGAAATAAGGATAGAATGTAAGACAGATTAAGAAAGAATGGTTAAGAAGTGATATACAAGCAGAGTGAAAATAAAAATAAGTCAAGAAAGACCAAGGAAAATATGGTATAACCAATTTATTGAAAAGAGTGAAGGTTAGTAGATATTAATTAAATGAAAATGTGTAGTTTCTAAATTAAAGATAATTTTAGTGCACAACAAAGATTATGTGAAAATATGCTTTACTTACACTCAACATATGGTTTAAATGGAAGAACTAGAGCCACGATGATGAGTCCGTTGTCTTTGAGGGCTTGCCGTGCATTCAATAACATTGTTTGGGGTTCGGAGCAACGGTCCAGAAGATTCATCATGCTGATGACATCAAACTTTTCCTGTTTCCACCATTCATCTATTTCCAAGATCCTGAAAACAATAAAAGAAAAATAATTTTACAATAAACATGAGTGCACTCTTTTTGGATAATTGTATATTTTCTTGCATGAATGGTTTAAAAGGAATGAATTTTTTTAACCTCAAAATATTCAATGTTTCTAATAACTACTTTTGTCTTTATTTGACGGCGACCAATTCTCCAGCCACCCTGGTGAAACCGGTCGCTGTAGAAATGAAGACAAAGTGGAAGTAGTTATTAAAAATACATCGTATTATTTAAATAGACCATTGTTTTGGCCGAAACACTACGATACTTCAACATTAGTTAGTTAGATAGTTTCAATCCTGGGATTGGTTTGCAGCAATTTCTTCTATTCTTCTCTTCCATTCTTCCCTGTCTTGTGCGGCTCTTTTGAAATCTGCATATGATGAGCAGCGCACGTCCACCAACAGGTCCTCCAGGTACTCTCGGCGTGGGCGTCCCCTGGAGTTTGTCCCCTCGGTCATACCCTCCATTATGGCATGCAAGAGACCTTCTTGACGTATTACATGGCCGATCCATCTTCCACGCCTTTCGGACAAGGTCCTGAGTAGGTGCCTTCCTCCTTCGATTCCTTGAAGAACTTCCTCATTCGTGATGTGGTCTCTCCAGGAAATTCCTAATAGTCTTCTATAGGACCACATCTCAAAAGCCTCTAGTCTCCGCTTATCTCTTTCGGATAGGCATCATGTCTCGCAGCCGTACATCAAGATACTCCATACATAGGTCTTGATGAGGAGTATTCTCAGTTTTAGGTCTATATTATTTGATTATATTATTTTGGACCTTTTATTAAATGCAAGCCTAGCCTGTTGTATACGGCTGTCGACCTCGCTCTTAGACCGACCGTCCCATGTTATTTTGCTCCTGAGGTAGATAAACTCCTTGGTGTTCTTTAGTGGAACTCCAGACATCACTACTCTCATCTGATGTTGCGTTCGGCCTACAGTCAGCAGCTTTGTTTTGTCTTTATTTGTCTTCATGTTGTAGCTATCTTGAAGAATGCCTTGCAAAGTTGCTAAGGCCTCCTACAGTTCCTCCTCATGATATTCGATATGAGTCCTATTATATGATAGACTGGGCAATCCGAGGACCGGTTAATCCGGAACCGGTTAAGAGGGGTTCTACTGTACACTGCGATAATGTAGATTTTGTCGACTTGTTTTTTTTACTTACTTGAAGTCTTTAGATTCCAGCAGTTTTCTCATGGAGTTGCTCATCTCGGTGGCGTAGAGGCGGGAGAAGAGCGGCCGCCAGCCCCTGGTGACTTCTCCGTCCCCGGCACCCAGGTCCAGTAGGCTCCCCAGCGAGGCGGGCCGCTCTCGCCCAAAAGTCGAATCTCGCAGGAGCTGAGTGATCTGCTCCAGAGACAGGACGAACATGGAGCCACGCGCCAACCATCTGTAAAAATATTGAATAATTAAATATTTATATCTTAGATTTCCAACGGGGATAGTACCGCCCTCCAGTGAGCTTTCCATGGGGGCGGTAGCGGATCAGAGGTAAATGGGGGGCGTTAAGACAGTCAACTTCTTAAGGCAGTTCCTACCTCTTCGCTAACATAAATTTTGTTGTTGAGTACGTAAATGTGTAATTAATACGAATGAAAACGTCTGTTTTCTAGAAGTATTATTATAATTTATTGGAATGACATTTTTAGCGTATTCTGCTCCCTTAACTGGGGTATAAAAACAACAAACGTGGCACGATCAAATCAATCAAATATTGAATGTCGGTCACGTGAGGAGTCGGAGAAATCGACATGCGTGCATGACAAGTGTATGAATGTAGAGGAAGCGAGAGAAGTATGTCAGGACAGAACAGTGTGGTGTTCCATTCTTTCTGCCTACCCCTCCGGGGAGACGGCTTGAGGGTTAGTTAGTTAGTTTAGTTTAAAAACAACAGTGCGCTCAACAACAAATAATCAAAATTTTCGCTATATTTGATAATGCCTAAGACAGGCGAAACATGTCATTCCCGTAAATTATAATAAAACTTCTAGAAAACAAACGTTAAATTTTTTAATATGGAGTTTTACATCATTGTTCAAGAAACAAAAAATATTCAAACAATTCAAAGATGTAGTTATTGATGTGGATGTCAGTCCAATACATGTGATCCAATTAAGAATTTTTCCGCGGTAAAAGTTTTCGAGAATTTTCTGTGTTATGAGTGAAATTATCCCCATCGGTCAGAATATGAAATGAATATGTAAAAATCTTTATTGAGAAAAATGTCTTTTTTATATTTTTTATTACGAGGTGACTTCAAATCATTGGTCCGTATACGGTGTCACACTAGAATGTGTTTGACCTTATCAATATGCTAATAAAGCAGTCGCCTGATTTCCCTGCATTAATCAATATTGTCCCTTCCGACGCTTCGGCCCATTACGTATTCCTCAGATGGAATTGTTTATTCAATTTAAAAGTCCGATATGTAAAATAAAAACAAAAATTGCCTATTGTGCCTCAAAAACAATAAACGTAAAACAGAAATGAGATAAGCACCCCATTAAAATATGGAATACATAAAAACAATTGTTCGCGCAGGGCAACAAATCAAAGCCGCGCTGAGAAGCCCCAGAGATGTTATCCGCGCGGGACGCCAGAACAATTCAAATTCGGAATGGCGCGAACAGCGATTCAAATTCGGGATGGCGCGAACGGCCGATCGTTCGTAATGGCGAGATGTTTGAAAAAAGAAAGAAAGTCGCCGAAGACTATAAATACAATAAATTGTCGGTACATTCCGGCCGCCATTCTGCGTAAAGTAAGGGAGGTGGGCGAACTTGCGCCATAAAAACATTAACGTGCCAATTGTTATAAATGTATGCACACACACACTATGCAATGTAATGCTACATAAATTAGAAAGAGTAGAATATCATAAGTTTTACTGTATAGCACGGCGTTCCTGAAGGAACTTCTTCTTCTTCCTTACAGCCCATATCGAGCCTTAGTCTCCAGTATTCTTCGCCCCCAACTCCTCCTGTCCTCCGCTTCAACCCTTCAATCTGACACTCTTAACAATTTCGCCTCATCTCTCCCAACTTCCAACATCCTCCCATCGCATCCTTGGTCGTCCAATTGGTCTTCAACCACCTGGGTGCCACTCCAGCAATCTTTTTGGGGTTCGCGATGACGGCATCCTCTGCACGTGACCAGCCCATCTCAGTCTATTCAGTCTGACCTGTGTGGAGAGACTGGGAGCTTTGTAAATATGGTGAAGGAACTTTGTAAATATCCTGAAGGAACTTCACTGGCTCAAAATTCGGGAGCGAGTAAAATATATACTGCGTTTCACAGTGTTTAAGGTTCGACACCAGAGAGTGCCAGCTTACATTTCGGACCTCTGCGTGACACTTGTGTCAACGGAAAAGCAACGTTCACTACGATCAGTAGAAACAAATGTGAACAATATTACGATTCGTGCTTTCAGCGTTGTGGGTCCGTTGGCGTAGAATAGCCTCCATGTTAGTATAATATCAAGTATGAAGATAGTTACGTTAAATTAATTTAAGAAACTTTCTACGAAGACTGCACTGTTTGGTCAGTCTTTTCGTAGAGCGCCCTTGAAGTAATTGATTTTACAATACGGCGCACTTAAAATATAAATCATCATAAATAATAATAATAATATGCTAACTTTTAAAGCGCCGTTTTTGTGATGTAATCACCTCAAGGGCGCATTAAGACGTGTTTTAAATCTAAATGTGAACGCTTCATCTGATTGATATTCGCGATCGATTGGAAAGTATAATAGAACAATAATAATAATAATGTAATTAACAATAATACGTTTTCCTTGGGGAAGTTAAAATATTTAATATAGAAATATATATAAAAAAACGCATATTGCACTTCTGAATACTCGTAAAAGCAACGAGACAAAAGGACTCGTCAAAACCACTTAGTGTTCTATTTCGTGGACCCAAAATGTATAATTTATAACTAACAGACCACAGTGAATTTCATTCAATTTCACCGGTCGTATTTTCAAAACAAAACGTATCCGTGCTCCAGAGTAGACTTAACCAAAACGGGCTGAGATACGGTGCAAATTGTTTTTTTTTTAATAGTTACACTGTACTGAAACGGATGGTTTCAGTTAAGTGTGTTGTGAATGGACCGCGTATGTGATGGGCTGTAAAACATGGAATATTTTATAGGTTGCCATATCGCGTGTGGGTTCTTATTATTTGGAGCATGATGGGAGGTCAATGGCGCGCTCACTCTCACATCTGTTGGCCGCCGGAGGGTCGTAAACTGATATCGCATCTCCTAGCGACAAATGCCATAACTTTTGCCCGTGGAACCTACCCGACCCTGAATGGGCTGCTTACGTCACGAGTGTCATGGCGGCCGTTAGTGCTGCAGAAATGCATACCGAATGTTTAGCTGAAGTGGGAAATGTTTCGGACAGACATAAACAAGTACTGCAAAAGAAAATATCGAAGGAAATTGGATGCTTATTTTATAGGATTCTTTGATTGTGAAAGCAACTTAATATGTACCATTCCTTATTTAAATGTTTCAATCCTAAGGATAGGTTGCAACAAGTCTAACAGCTCTGCTGGTTCTTGGGATGCCACTTGGACCTTTTTAATGTGAGAGTTTCCCGTTGCTTTTAACATTTTTATACAGGTACAACAGGTTATTTGAACCCAATTACTGTATACAAGTTTTAGCTATTGACATGTGATAGGTAGCTTGTCTTTCGCCATTTTTATTTTCACGTGAATTCTATCAGACCAAAGACAACGTGAGATTTTTTTCACACTGTCATCGCCGGGAATCGAATCTGGGACCTTCAGTGTGGCAGTCATAGCTGTTGCCACACTACCAGGAAGGCCGCCTGTATATGAAATAAAATGAAAATTAACTTAAAAATAATTTTAAATTAATTTAAAGGTACACAAATAATTGATAAGGAAGGAATACAAATTCAAAGCGTAATTTTTTTATAAAATATTTATTTATTGTTTCTTGAACATTGATGTAAAATTGGGATATCAAATATTAATGTATATTATTTAAAAGTTTTATTAGGATATTCTTATCAATATTTAATAATTTTCTAGCAAGGCGAATAAAATTTCTAGAATATTCGTATGATTTTACTGAAATCTCTTGATGGAAGTTCATTTTAAATAATAATTAAATAAAACGATGTTCTTTTTAACTACTTCCAGTTTTGTCTTTATTTCGGCAGCGATCGGTTTCGCCAGGCTCGCTGGCATTGACAGACAGGTCTGGACCAGCGAATGTGGACATATACAAAAAAACAAATAATAATAGTTAATAGTTAATGGATTTTATAAAATAAAATAAATAATAAAAGTTAATGAATATAATAAAAGCAATGCATGAAATAATTATTCTTGGGAACTACGAAGTTTCACTTCTAGCACGCGTGTTTAACGCACTTATTTTTTTAATAACTAGGAACGCGAATAGCTCATTGACTTACCAGTATAATTATATTTTATGTTTTACTTTGTATTTGAAGCAGGTTGCCCGATCCAGGCGTCGAGTAAGCTGATGGGTTAAAACGAGACATTATGACTATGAAATATGTCTTAGCTTCGGACGATTTCTAGATTTTCACACCTCTCTATATTGAGCGGATACTTTAATGTCTTCACACTAACGCCCCTAAGTAATTTCCAGTTACGAATAAGAATAGTCACTCTGCGATCCTTTGAAATTGTGAAATACATCTTTTTGGATGTATAGAAATACTTGTAGACGAATACCGGAATTTAACCATTGCGGGTTATCATTTTTTAAGGATTAATTGTATCTCAATAGAGACGAAGATGCAAATTGGAAACAGAATATCCAATCTTAATAGATGGCGCTAGTGTAGATTGAATTAAAAAATGTGAAGTGTTCCCCAACATTGTAGCATATATACGAGTACATCTTCCAAAAATTTGTCAGACGTGGTGGTCGTAAGAAGGCCGAAATAGGGAATGTTGTATTACATTAAGCGTACGCTTAACCCAACCAATGACAGGTCATAAGTCCTGTAAACGTCTCGACCACCATATACTGTTTCTAATTTGCATCTTCGTCTCTATTGAGATACAATTAATCATTGAAATATATCTATATCTAAAATATATAACTAAATAACTAACTAACCATCACGCCGTCTCCCCGAAAGGGTAGGCAGAAAGAATGGACTGTCATACTTTAACTTTATATATATTGTATAATATATTTACACGATTTCTTGGTTACAAATATTTTCAAAAAAAAAAAAAAAAACATTTATAAAATATGTTTCATTAACAGTAATTAATTTATTGATGCATTTATAATGCTTTTCTTAAAGAAACTGACTTCCATACCGAAGGTTCCAGGTTCGATTCCTGGCGATGGCAGTGTGATTGTCACACTGTCATTGATCTGGTGTAGAATTCACGTGATAATAAAACGGCGATACATTGTTTACCTATCGTCACTTGAGAGTAAGAAGGTTCCAACTGTCAAAAGTAAAAAGCTGAGAAAAATGAAGTCAAAGTTTTGTTGGTTTCGGGTGTGTATCTTGGAATAAAAGGGTTCTATCTGAAGCAGATGAAACTCTTTTACCGAGAAGTGTGTAAATTTTCTCCGGCGACAGTTGGAATAATAAAGTTGTAAGTGTAAATGAATCCTTCTTCAATGAATCGTGTGTTTTGAATGATCAGATGGAACTTGATTCTTTTCGTAACATCAAAAAGACGATACTTTTTTTAATTGTACGTATAGATAAGGTTAGTAAGAACCCTTTTCACGAAAAAAAGCCAAATGTGAAATGTTGTTAGTTGGAACCCTCTTACTCTCAGATGACGCTATCACACGTCATGAGAATCAATATAATAGCTAAAATAAATTGAATATAGTAATTGGTTAGAACGACCTGTTGTATACAAGAAAACAAAAACTGTTTTAGTGTAAATAATTATGAATCAAAACACTGTTTTTTTCCACTTGTGTGAATTTATTTATCCTGACAAGTATCGAAGGTAGTATATTTTCATCATCGTTGGTATGTTATAAAACTGTTTTACATTCGAAATATGTCGAGATAAATAAAATCATAATAGTGGGAAAAAACAGTGTTTTTATTGTTGATAATTTATAATAGATTGATGGAATTAAGTAACTAAACGAATAATAAGGAATTTATCAAATATGCGAAAGGATTTTCGATAAACTTATTTATGTTTAGTAGTTGAGTTCGTGTATTTAGGTAGTATGTTTACAAGAGATGGGCGAGTGGAGAGGGATATTGAAAGAAGGGTTGGGGCAGGCAACAAAGTGAATGGTGCATTTAAAGTTGTCATCGCAAAAAAAAAACCTATCCAAAAAAGCTAGAATGGCAGTGCACAATGGTGTTCTTCTACCGACCCTTATGTATGGAAGCGAAGCATGGAACTGGCAAAAGAAGGATGAAAGTAGAATAAATGCAGTAGAAATGAGATCTCTTAGACGAATGTGTGATACTCTGTGTATGATAGAGTGTCGAATGAAAATATATGAAGTGAATGCGGTGCGAATGATGGTGTCATGAACAAAATAATGAAAGGATCATTAAGATGGTTTCGACATATGGAAAGAATGAATGAAGAAAGAATGGTAAAAAAATTATATGTTAATGATGTTAATGGAACCAGACCGAGTAAAACGTGGCACGATCAAATAAATCAAATATTGAATGTCGACCATGTGAGGAGTCAGAGAAATCGACGCGCGTGCATGGCACGATGTATGAATGTTGAGGAAGCGAGAGAAATATGTCAGGAAAGAAAAGTGTGGCAGTCCATTATTTCTGCCTACCCCTTCGGGGAGACGGCGTGATGGTTAGTTAGTTAGTTAGTTAGTTATGTTTCATTTATTTTTTGAGGGTTCGTTGATTCCTTTTTAAGTAAGATAAAATATTTCAGATATTGAAGTAACTGTGTACTAAAATTTACCTTCGCGAGCAAGTATTCCAACTATCGGGATAATACCATATTTGAAAGTCGTTAACTGCGTAGTTAAAAAACGGTCCGGATTCAGGTGCCTCCTACTAGGCAGAGGTGGTACGTGAATAATTTTGAGACATTGTTGGACTAAATCTTTATTTGATAAAATATAATACAAAATATTACCGAAAACTAACGGAAACGGAACTAGAAATAGAGGAAGACCGATAAAAACGCGGGGCGTTCAATAATGTAATATTGAATGTCGGCCACGTGAGGAGTCGGAGAAAGAACAGTGAAACGATCCATAATTTTTGTCTTCCTCTTCAGGAATACGGTGTGATGGTTAAGAGGGTATTAACGATATTTCATCAATATAAAAATTATAATTATAAAAAAATCAATGATCCAAAAAGATGCAGGCCGGCAAAGTGGGGGCTCACAAAAAAAATAGTACGTCCTGGTTGACACGATTCCAGTCCTTCCAGTAATCTGAGATTTTTTAAAAAGATTCTTGAAGAAGAAGAATGTAGTTATCGCATGACGTAGGGAAATTTTGAAAAAAATAAAAAATAACATTTTGGCTCTATTTTTTCAACTAATATTTTATTTTTTAAATAGTACAACCATTTTTTTTTTCGAAAAACCCCACGTCATGCGATACTCAGATATATAAAGAAGCTCTGTACAATTTTTCAAGTAAATCGGTATATTAGAACTTGAGATATCATGTCAACCGTATAAAAAAAAGTCAGTTTTGGAAAACCGCGTTTAAAGTTTGGAGTCGAGTTTCGCGCGATCTACGTTAATGGAGTGTTATACTTACATCCCAGTCTCATACAAATCTCGACCTTCCTGGATGGAAGTCGATTTCTAATGATTTATTGGGTTCAAAAGAGTTTTCTTAATGTGGACTCTTCCCAGGTAATCAGAGTTTATCTGCTGTCTACCGTTTATTTGTCTGGCCGGACCATTTTAGTCGGTGCGTCAAGAAAATAGCTGTCAAAAATATTCAGAATTTTAGAAAATCTTCTTAGGGTCATATTTTTGAAGGTCAAAACTTAAAAATATGCAAAAAAGATTTTTATTCAATTTTCTACACTAGAATACCCCCTTAATCAGTATGTTTTATTTTTAAAATGGACGCCGATGCTATTTTGCACGGCAGGACATACATTGTATCGGGAGAAAGAAGTATAAGCCAGAGAGCAAAAAGCGAAATCATAAAACGTACGTACTAAATTGCAAATAATAATTAGACTCTCGAAGAAAATATAAATGACAGACTCTCAATATCGTAAATATCTCCTCAGTATGGGCCGGCAACAGAGGTGTATAATTAGATTTATACTCAGGTTTTTCAAAACTGAGGACGACTTTAAGGTTTGCGTTGAGTTTGTTGTATAGTCATAATGTTTAACGATAAAAACTAAAAACTGGGTCACGGTAAAGGGTGGAATCGACTTCTGATTATAGAGATGAGATTTTGACAACCAACTAACCATCACGACTTGATTATTGTAATGGAATTTATGCAAACATTCTAAAACAACAAATAAACAAACTTCAATCTGCGTTCAATGCAGCAGCAAGACTCATTAAAAGCATTCAAAAAAAGTCCCATATAACACAACATCTCAAAGAACTTCACTGGCTCAAAAGTCCAGAGAGAATCAAGTATAAACTCTGCTGGACAGTTTTCAAAGCGCTACATGGAATGGCATCAAGTTATATATCTGAACTCTGTATAACGGACAGCCTAAATGATTGAAGATTAGTTGAGCCGAAGCGTTGCCCCAGTACAAATTTCGGGGATCGAGCGTTCCATCAGCTTGGAACAATCTCCCTTCACACCTCAGATGCATAAATGATCCGACAGATTTCAGATCTAAACTGAAAACCCATCTGTTTCATATTTCATACCCAATTTAAACATTTATACTTTGTTCTACTATAATTTTTAACGGATCTTTAGATTTAAAACACGTCTTAATGCGCCCTTGAGGTGATTACATCACAAAAACGGCTCTTTAAAAGTTAGCATATTATTATTATTATTATGATTATTATTATTATTAATGCCGTAGCATGTCGAAATATGTCATTCACATAAAATATAATTCATCTTTTAGGAAACAGACGTTTTAATTCGTATTAATTATATACAAGTAATATGCAGTTTTATATTATTATTCAAGATATAATAAATGACTTTATAAATGTTTTCTTTTTAATTATGATGTATCCGTACAAATTAAATGCGGAGATTACATTATTTCAAGTAAATAAACATATATAATTATTAACCCCTTGGAGTCGGTAGTGCGAATTTTATGTATTTTATACGATACATACTTTTTGAGATTCCTGTTTTTATTGAAGGTTGTGAACGTGGCGTTGGAACGTCTCTCTCTATCTTGAAGATGCGCGGCGTCAGGACGGGGCTGAATGAGTTGTTGCAATCACATGGAGTAATCGTGGAAATGCGAAATGATGGATGAGGCATTGTGTGTTGTCAAGTGGCGGTTTTGTATTAAGCTATATCCCGAGGTAATTCCGGCATGGGTGGTTTTCGCATCCACCGCGCCCGGCGCGGACGATAAAGCCGTAGGAGATAATTTGCGTTTTATAGAGGAGAATCGTACTTCAATCGTGATGGAACATTCAGGCCACAGTGTGAAATGTTTCAAGGAATAGTATTACATACGATTATTGCAATTCACATTCATACAAATATTTCAATCGTATCTAACGGATAATGAATGCGGTGGGAACAGAAAAAGTTGGGATTTGAATAAATAGATTTACATTTGAATAACTGAACTTCAAGCCCAATATTTGATTTGTTTCCCCTGTTCCATAATTCTTACATTACTTTGACATTTGGTTGACGGCTGACGTGCTTCGATTACTGTCAGTTTATGAAACATATTTTGAGTTAAAAAAAACGTAATTTTCAAATAAATAAAAATAGCTACATTTCCAGGTGAGTATTTAACTAACTATCCAACCATCACGCCGTCTCCCCGAAAGGTTAGGCAGAAAGAATGGACTGCCACACTTTAACCGATGCGGCACTCCATCCTTCTCTTTTCGCCCCCGCGAGAGACGCGGTGTGATGGTTTGCGAACCTCATCGCCACAGTGAGTTAGGTGAGTATATATATCATATTTAATCATCTATTACACGTAATAATAAAATATACTACAAAATATTTTCAAATTTTTATCAATACAGGTAATTAAATAAATAAATAAAAATTTCCCCATATTCTATTATATTATGCAATAAATATATAAAAATAGTTTTTTTTATTTAAAAAAAAATCTTTAAAGAAACGGTTAAATTTATGTTTTTCCATAATTTCTTTCTTAATTATTCTTTGCATCAGTGACAATTTTTGACATCTCTCAATTTTTTATTTCATTGTGTTGGAAGGTTTATTTATGAATTGAAAATCAAGTATCTATATTCATTAAAGGTTGCAATTTAATAAAAATTGAAACCTTTAAAAAATTACTTATTTAATTTACATCTTAATTACCACAAGTTTATATAAAAATGGTCCCAGAATCGATAAAAGAGAATAAAAGGCAATTGTTTTGCTCTTTTAAAAATGGACCTTTTGAGGGCTGACCAATAGCGTTGTTTTAAGATACCTCCTCCTTCGCAATGAAATAAAATAAAAATCACATAAACCACAAACGAAAGACAACCACTTCAAGAAAAGTCACCGTACAATTAAACGTGTCTCATTGAACAAAAAACCAAAAATGTGAACTGTTTTATAAAGCACATCCAAATTATAATTAGCGTTTAAAATCGATCTAAAAAAATTAAGTAGTCAGTTAATTTAAATACCATTGAATAAAAAGGGTTGATTTATAAGTAATTGTAGAATAAAATTACATCAAAATGATGTATACATTTTTGTAGGAAAGTTTTGTTTTACTTATTCGAAGGGTATCTTTACTTGTGTTATTGAGACGGTGGGACGCGAAGGAACGTAGCGGGTAATTAAAAGAGACTGTGAAGTTCTATAATTGAAATTCAATGCTCTGATTGGTCAAAAAAACAAAACACAGTCGTTGAATGAGGCTCTCTGACTGGTGGAATCTTTTGGAGAAATCGATTGGAGATGCTGGGCAACGCCATCAATAGGGACGATGAGGTATTTAAGAAGGCACTCCGCTGCAAAGAATGCGATGGCACTTTTCCCATAACTTTAATTACTTCCAGCATTTGTCTTGTGTACACGTATTTGACCCGCATCTGGCAACATAAATTTAACCTCAACCAAAAAAATATATACATTGGGCAAGATGGTATACATATTTGAGATGCCATTGGCCTGCAACAAACAATATATTTAACTAACTAACTAACTAAGCATCACGCTGTCTCGTAGGCAGAAATAATGGACTGCCACACTTTTCTTTCCTGACATATATCTCTCGCTTCCTCAACATTGTGTCATGCACGCACGTCGATTTCTCTGACTCCTCACATGGCCGATATTCAATATTTGATTTATTTGATCGTGCCACGTTTTCCTCGGTCTTCCTGTATTTTTGGTTCCATTTACATCGTTAATTTATCATTTTTTTACCATTCTTTCTTCATTCATTCTTTCCATATGTCCAAACCATCTTAATGATCCTTTCATAACACCATCATTCGCACCGCATTCACTCATAATTTCATTCGACACTATCATACACAGAGTATCCACACATTCGTTTACAATATATTTACTGTGCTAAATTAACAAGCAGTGTAAAATGGTGTTCTTGTTCCAACATTTATGTATGAAGTGAAGCATGGAACTGGCAAAAGAAGGATGAAAGTAAAATAAATGCAGTAGAGATGAAATCTCTAAGACGAATGTGTATAAATCTGTATATGATAGACTTCACTAAGAAGAATGTGCGGAAAACGTTGTATGATAGAATACCGAACGATGAAATAAGAAAGAAATGTAAGGCAGATGACTGCATCACGGATAAAATTAAAAAAGGATCCCTGAGATGGTTTTATTGAGAGTAGAATGGTTAAAAAGTTGTACACAAGCAGCGTGAGTGGAAAAAGAAGCCGAGGACGATCGAGGAATACATGGCATGACCAAATCAATCAATTACTAAAAGGCGGTCACATTCAAAGTCGGAATAATCGGCGTGCGTGCATGGTACGATGTATGAATGTAGAGGAAGCTAAGAGGTATGCCAGGATTGAGCATTGTGGCGATCCATCCTCTCTGCTTACCCCTGCCGAGAAATGGCATGATGGTTAGTTAGCTTAGTTATGTCCATATATAATGCATGACTTTCGTCTTATTTAAATTCATCCCGAGACCCACTCGTCTGGATGCAGTGTTCTGCTCATCAAGTATGCCTTCGAGTTCCCAACCCAACTGAATTCTTCGATCGGCTTCTTTCTTGAAATTGAATTGAGCACCAGAAAATGAGCATTAGCAGATTTATATTTTTAATCTAATTATTTATTTTGCTAAAGTAATAAAAAAACGGGTCTGCTTCGTTCGTTGAATTATATTACTGGTCCGCTTCACCGGTGTATTGATTTTTAATTTATCGTCCCTGTAGCCCTGTGATGTTCATCTCACATAAATTTCTAAAAGCGCCGAAAGACGGCAGGGAGGGGAGTAAGAAAACAATAACCAGATAAAATGAATAAAATCCGCAGGAACTTCAGAACGAAGGAACAACAGGTACAACACATTTATTATACAGAGGGCTACGCAATCCAACTTGGTTCACGAACGGAGGATTCCGGATTCAAAACAGAAGAGAACACTCGCTATGTTTGCCTTTCCGATATAAAACGCGAAGAAATCATTGAAAATTCAATAGAAAACGGAAAAGCCAAGCTGATTTCAACTTAAGCGGAAAACAACCGATATGTAACAGTGGCCACATTTTTAAAAAATTCATTAATTCATTAAAAACCATTTAATCATCATCAGAATTTTAATAAACAAAATGCCACTAAATAATACGAATGAAAACTTGAAAATATCTGATTTATAAAATGTCAACTAATATTATTATTTAGTATTCTGTAACAATGTGAGCATTGTATGCAAAATAGTCATGAAATACTTGAATTATTTCCAAGTCTTGTGTAGAATTCACGAGAAAAATTATTATAAAAATTAAATAGTCCATTGTTTTGGCCGGAACACTATGATACCTTAACATTTTCGACTGTTAAATTAAATAACTTGGTTTTTTGTATCACAATTGTATTTTATTTTACGCGACAGCTGTTTCATCAACCTATGTTAACATCATCAGGTGTTACAATAATATGTCAAATGTCAAGTTTAATAATAATAATTTTTCTAAAAATAATCACATTTTGAATATAAAAATTACATTTTAATCACTTGATTGAATTACGGAACTCTTTTAGACGCATTTATTAGATATGAAGATAACCTTATCGATCACGTAGATTTGGCTAACCAAATAATTCCATCCATAGGGTTATTTTTATTATTATGATTATTATTTTGTTCAATCGCTCTTTACATCAGTACAGCGCGAGCCAAATCGATGTAAAGGGAATAGCTATCATATTGATTCTCACGACATGTGATAGATAGTAAATCTATCGTCATTTTATGTCATGTGAATTCTACACTAGACAAAAGATAGTGTGACAATCAAACTGCCATCAAAAATTCAAAAACAAATTGTTTACAGTGATTGGGTCCAAACGACCTGTTGTACAAACACAAAATAAGAAAAAAGTCCCTTTCACAATTTGTATATTTTTTTGCCCTTTGATTATTGTATTATATTAATCTACATCAAATCCATCGAGCACCGCATTTTGCTCAAATACATAATTGCATTTAAAAAGCTAATTCCGATTGTATCTTTTAAGTATAAAACATGCTTTAATATTAAAAATCTACGAGTTTTATGATATCGATAAGAATCAAACTCCCCCACTTGAGATTGCTAATATTCAATTTGTGCGATCGAGTACGATGTTAATAAATTCCGCAGAGAGAGGAAGTAATTTCCCTAATTACCTGATCATTACCGCTATAAGTCCGTAGTGGTAAAGAAATTTCGTGGCCAGTTCACGCCGGTTGACCCCGGCCGGCTGGCTGCGCCACTGGAGCGTAGGAGCCGATAATTGGCCATGCACGACAGTGGAGGAGCTGGACCCGAGGCCCTTAACCGCAGCCGTACAAGGAAACCGATAATTGCAATCATAAGTGCCCGCCATCACAATTATCTGGAGTCTGTACATGGGGTGATGTTTACTTGATTCGATTTAAGGCATTGGTTCCCAACGGGGGCGCTATCGACCCGCAAATAGCGCTGGAGATGTCCAAGGGGGCAGTACCGCCCCCAATGGCGCTGAAGCTGTCCAAGGAGCGGTAGTTGATGTAGAAGCAAATGGGGGACGTTAAGAGGGGCGCCGTAGTGTAGTTATTAAAAAAATATATAATCCAAAGCGTATTATCTTAAACAAATTTTTACACCCGGGAATAACGAGTACTGTCCGAAACTGTTTGTGAAAAGTGAATAAGTGTTTTGAAAATGTAATATTTTGAAGATTTATTTAAATGTGAATCCACAACGCAAAGTGACGGCGAATAAAGTTTTTTTAAAATAATTAACTCAGTTTTTTTCCCATAATAGTGAAAAAAAAATACAGTTTTAATTCATAAAAAATGTGACCATGGAATTCCACAGTTTTAACGCTTTAAGTTTATAAAAAAATGAGTGTTTTTTTTTATAAAACTAACTTTTATTTTAACTGCATCCACTTTTGTCCTTAATACGACAACAGTCATGATCACATTGCTCATCTCAAGTACATTATTTATTTTTCTTTAAATATTCCATTGTTTTGGCCGAAACACTATGATACTTCAACCCTTTTAACTGTTAAATTATAAAACTCTGTTTATGGTATCACAATTTTCATTATTTTTTATTTTTCGCAACAGCTGTTTCAGCTGTTGACATCATCAGGTGTTACAATATTTTTTTTTAACTTTTAAAATAACTTTCGTGATTTTTCGAACTCTCATGTGTATCTGTTTCTATGTTAATTAGAATATGCTCCTTGAAGTACTTATAATAATCCATATAACTGTATTCTTAATTTTATATTTGTCCTTCTAACGTAAATAATCTTTATACTTGTATTCTTAATTTTAATAGTGTCCTTTCTTTATTATTCAATATTCCTGTATTCTCTTTTATAAGAGTGTCTTTTCATTAATAATCTACATAATTACCTGTATTCTTATTAATAATAATCATAATAATATGGAAACTTTTAAAACGCCGTTTTTGTGACGTAATCACCTCAAGGGCGCATTAATACGTGTTTTAAATCTAAATGTGAACGCTGCATCTGATTGATATTCGCGATCGATTAGAAAATATAATAGAACAAAATATGCAAGTTTTAAATTGGGTATGAAATACGAGTATGAAAAATATGGGTTTTCAGCTTAGATCTGAAGTCTGTCGGATCATTTATGCATCTGAGGTGTGAAGGAAGATTGTTCCAAGCTGATGGACTGGCTACCGCAAACGCTCGATCCCCGAAATGTGTACTAGGGCAACGCTTTGGGTGAACTGATCTTCCTATTGCCGAGGAGTTCGCCGAGCGAAGTGTGGATTTCCTTGTATTTCTTAATTCTATTCTATTCTAATACTGATCAGTCTCAACTCGTCTTAGGCTTAATGTTTTCCGTTATTCTTAAAATGTTCATAGATTTAAATAAACTGTCTGTATAAAAATAAATGTATTGGAATTTATTCCGTTTGTAATAATTAAAAAAAATCAACATTTTGAATGCATACAAATACTTGTAGAGGAATACTGGAATTTACCCATTGCGGGTTATCAATTCAAGAATTAATTGTATCTCAAAAGAGACGAAGATGCAAATTGGAAACAGAATATGGTTGATTGAGGTGTTTACAGGACTTATGACCTGTCGTTGGTTGGGTTAAGCGCACGCCTTATGTAATACAACATTCCCCATTCCACTTTTTTTTTCTTATGACCACCATGTCTGACAAATTTTTTTGGTGTTGCAGATTAACATATATACAACTTCCAAAAATTTGTCAGACATGGTGGTCATAAGAAAAAAAATGTGGAATGGGGAATGTTGTATTACATAAAGCGTGCGCTTAACCTAACCAATGACAGGTCATAAGTCTTGTAAACACCACGATCAACCATATTCTGTTTCCAATTTGCATCTTCGTCTCTATTGAGATACAATTATTCCTTGAATTGATAACCCGCAATAGGTAAAATCCAGTATTCGTCTACAAGTATTTGTATATATTCAAAATGTTGTAATTCTATTCTATTCTTAATACTGATCAGTCTCAACTCGTCTTAAGATTAATGTTTTCCGTTCTTCTTAAAATGTTCATAGATTTAAGTAAACTGTCTGTATAAAAAATAAATGTACTGGAATTTATTCCGCTTATAACAAATAAAAAAAATCATTTAAAATATTTGATTATTATTTAAAATGAACATTCATCAAGAGATTTCAGTGAAATCATAAGATGACAATAATAAAATATGATCTATGTACACTAGGGTGTCCCTTATATGGGCAAAAAAATTTTTTTTTGGATTATTGAAACGCATACCCCCTAATTATGTTTAATAGTCTACTAGTTACCCAAATACAGAATTTCAACTTCCTACGTAAATTCTAACCCGTGCCGACTTGCCCTCAAAGTTTTAGAAAATAGCCGCTTTAAGCGTCTTTTAAATATAGCTGTAGATGATCACTTAAAACCATTTTGTTAGATAAATATTAATGAAAACATGTATTTAAATAATGTTTTTCTTGTAATTATCAAAAAAGATCCAAATTTATATTTATTTACTTGAATATTTCCTCTTCAAAGTCTCTTTTTTTACAGTCTGGGTATATTTTTCTATGTTCTGGTACACAACATAATATGAACTGCTTATGTTCTTCATCTGCAGTAGTCAAACCATGAAAGTATGTTATTGTATTAACAGCTCTTCCAGCTGTGTCATTAACTGCTTTTAAGCTAGTAACCTTATTTGTAGCTACCACAAACTTCGCGCTAAATTTCTATGATGATACAATTTCTTGAAGAAAACTATTATCAAGTTTCAGTCGTGAAAATAAATCTTTACTCTTGACAGAAACATAATCACTCAAAGATTTTCATAAAACAAGATAACAAATACTTGTTAGTATCTATACATAAAACAAATAAGTGCTAATTTAAATACCAGATTAAACACTACTTGCGTACCATATAGAGAGACAGACATCTGTTCCTTTGATGGAACATATATCTTTCCCGAATCACCAAAACTTTCTATTTGTAAGTTTTCTACAATGTTTCCTTTGGTCTGCTTATCAACTTTGTCATCAAACATCAAAAGGACGGCTATTTCTTCTGACAAGTACTGCAAATGTTGAACTTGTATAAAACCACTTTGGAAATTGTCAACTTCTTCATAATCTTTTAAGGTCTTTAAAAAATAAAAATCTTGATTCGGAGCTTTTATCGCCAAACTACATCCAAGCCAAGGCTTCACATAAACTGCCACAATAAATAAACAGACATCTCGTAAAGCTTGTTTGTCCTTAGCGCACATTTTAAACTGGGACTGCAGCAAACGTATTTTTAAGGAGTAAATAGCTCTTGCCATTCATCGTGCTTAATGCATTGGGCCCGCAGGTCTGATTTTTATTTATTTTCATTGCCTCCACCCAGAAAAACAATAGCAAGCTCAATGATATTGCTATAACCATCTCGTACAATCGATTTTGCGATTCAAACGCACTTTTGAGCATCAGTTCATAAATATGATGGTGGCAAGCAAAGAGTAACAAATCTATTTCTAGTTTTTGCACACAAGCTCCGTTCAAGCATCCTGTATTAGATGCTGTCGTATCACAGCACATTCAAGAGCATCGGCTTGTGCGATATCGAATAACTTATCTAATTCAAGTTGAAAGCTCTCTTCGCGGCACCTATGTAAGTCTTAAATCTTCTTGCTATTTTTTGCAGTTCTCGTCAGACCTGATAAAGATCTACTAACTTCTTAACATAATAAGGAGCAGCTCTGGTAGGTATTCTAGCCTTTTTTCAGAATATATTGCACTCCAGAATGACAAGATTTGCGCTTTCATTAACAGTCAAATTAACTTCACGTATGTTGAAAAATAGAACTGCGAGAACTTGACGATTCTATGGTAGTTAACGCCTGTTATTTGGTAATTTACTTCACCAACCAAGAAAATATTGTTTTAATTGCTTCTAAGTTCCATTGGCATCTTCGAAATATAAAACAATCCGTGCTACTACCCGACAAACCTAGACTAAACGATAATAACAACGACAGCGCGCCGCTCCTGTGACGCAATTTGTATGGGACATCTTTGCGCGCAAGTCGGCACGGGTTACACTGTTCCGAATAAGGAAAAAAATTGTTTTCGGATGTTTTAGGCCCAAATGAATAAAACAATAGCCTATGCGTTGTAAAATTAAAACTTTGAAAAATAAGGGACACCCTAATGTACACTCATGGTTAAATTAATCAACTTTCTGAGAGAAAACGTTTAATACGGTAGTGTTGGGCAAGCCAGAAAGGTAGGAGGTGTGCTTTGTCGGCCGGCGTGAGAATCGAGAGTCCGGCGGATGAGGTTGGCCGCAGAGGCTGTATTGGACTGATTTAGACGATTTAATGATTGGAATATAATAAAAGCCCAAAGCGTTTATGATAATGGTCCAACAACGCGGTACATGGCGCGGCGAGCATTCTTAATTCGGGATGCGTCCAACGGTACGTGCCGCGGAGGAAAGATCTCACTCTTTGTACGAGTGCGTCTCATCATGCGCGAGTCATGGAATATCGGTAATGATGAGGCGAGGTTGTCCTCTCCTGGTTTCCTGGTTGCGAATAAAACTACGGTGAATAAACATGACACACATTTAGATTTGCTCCATAAAAACTGACACGCTCGAAATTTGAATTTTTTTCACTTCTTTTTAATATTTTTTAACAACAAAATAAGGATGGTTGAGGTTTTTGTTTTGTAAAACTCCATTATAATTATTGTACATAATAATAAACGCAATTGTTAAATGGTTTTACTTGATTTAATTCATATAATAACTTATATAAATAGTAGTAGGGTGAAATGAAAGTGTTATGAACAAAATAAGGAAAGGGTCATTAAGATGGTTTGGACACATGATTAGAATGAGTGAAGACAGAATGGTAATGAAGGTATATGTAAACGGCGTGAACGGAGCTAGAAATAGAGGAAGGCCGAGGAAAACGTGGCACGATCAAATCAATCAAATATTGAATGTCGGTCACGTGAGGAGTCGGAAAAATCGACGTGCGTGCATGACAAGATGTATGAATGTAGAGGAAGCGAGAGACGTATGTCAGGACAGAACAGTGTGGCGTTCCATTCTTTCTGCCTACCCCTCCGGGGAGACGGCGTGATGGTAAGTTAGTTAGTTAGTTTAGTAGGGTTCAGTTTGAAAATGCCCTCGCAAGGCGAAACAAATTTGTAACTACTATTTATATAAGTAATTATATGAATTAAATCAAGTAAAACCATTAAACAATCGCGTTTATTATTATATACAATAATAACAAAAAAGTATTTCTTCTATATTCGCCTTCACTTTGTGTTGTGGATTCATATTTGAATAAAAATAATTATACTTTGTAATACAACAATTTTTATTTTTACTGAACTCAGGACATGTTTCGATTAAAAGTGACCTTTATCAATGTACACAATTTTAATTTTAAATACGGTTAAAATTGTATACATTGATTAAGGTTACTTGTAACCGAAACATGTCTGGGTTCAGTGAAAATAAAAAGTGTTGTAATACAAAGTATAATTATATTTATTAAAAAAAAAAAAGTGACGATTTTTTCATGAATTAAAACACTGTTTTGTCCACTTTTGAAATTATTTTTCTCGACATGTTTAGAAGTCAAACGCTTTTACACCACCATCATCTGGAAAACGCCATCGAAACATGTTGAGAAAAATAAACTCAAAAGTGGAAAAACAGTCTCTAATTAATAAAAAAATCGTAATTATGAAATTCAACAGTGTTAACGCCTTAAGTTTATCTAAAATTAAAAAAAAATATATTACATGGCGCTCTTTAAATGGAAAGATATTCACTAAAGCAAAGATGGTAGTATTTAATGGAGTTCTAGTGCCAACCCTTATGTATGGTAGTGAAGCTTGGAGCTGGCAAAATAAGCCTGAAATGAGATCTCTGAGAAGAATGTATGAGAAAACGATATATGATAGAATACCGAACGCAGAAATAATAAAGAAATAAAAGTTAGATGATTGTATCATAAGTAATATAAAAAAGGATCCCAGAGGCGATTTGGACATATGGAACGAATGAACGAGACAAAAATTGTTAAAATGTTGTATAAAAACAGTGTGAAGAGAAAGAGAAGCCGTAGAAGATCAAGGAAAACATGACATGACCAAAAAAGGCGGCCACATTCAATGTCGGAAAAATCGTCGATTATGCATGTTATAATACAATGTATGAATGTAGAGGAAGCCCGAGGGGTATGTCAAGAAAGAGAAGTATGGTGGTCCATTCTCTCTGGGATTTAATTATTATTTAGAATTATAAAACAAAATGTAGTCACATTTGCAATACTTGTACATATTTTATTTACTAATAACAACGTATACTTACGGAACTTGAATCTTTAAGTATTGTGAATGAATTTCGAGGAAGATAAAAATATAGATTGAAGAAACATGTATATATTTATAATATAAGCATTCGATATTTTAATTTTACGTTGATATTAAATTTCCTCAACGGTCTTGCTCTGGTTCAATGCGAGTCTGGAAATGAATAAGATAAACGAGACCACAGATGGATATAGCATTGTGTGGGCGCATCTTCTGATGGAATATGTAACGTCTTAATAATCTTAATACACAAAACTTGGTTTCGCGAAACTTAATAGAGAAATAGACGGTGTGTGTTCGACCGCAGAAGTGCGAGAAGAGAAAAGTTTACGCTGCGCTGCGTACGTATTAAAATTGTTAGTATTATGTTACATGTTACCACCTTCGTTACCACAGATAATATGCAATACTATACGAACATAGTACCTGCGTACTTAGCTTTGAAGTACTTGCTTACCTAAGTAAAAGTACTATTGCAATCAGAAACAGCCTATCTACCTAGAATAGTAATATCGGGCTGGGCTGCCTTTGAGAAAATGAAAAATGTATTTTGTAAATAAGCAGGTTCCAGCAAAAAACTAGTGTATATAAACTGTAACGGTTTGAAGTTTCGTCACATTTGATGATGCCTTAGAAGGGCGAAACATATCATTCCTATAAAATATAATAAAACATCTAGAAAATTGAAGTTTACATTCGTATTCCCACATTGTATGCGGGTGCTTTTGTGCTAGAGAAATAAATTAAGTCCTATAAGCTTGTTCTTGATTTTGTTTTAAATTAATGGACTTTTTAACCTAAATTATAAAAAAACAAACTTAAAAAAAAAACTAACTAACCATCACGCCGTCTCTCTGAAAGGGTAGGCAGAAAGAATGGACTGTCACACTTTAACTGATGCGGCACTCCATCCTTCTCTTTTCGCCCCGCGGGAGACGCGGTGTGATGGGTTGCGAACCTCATCGCCACCAATAGACATCTCCCGCAAATTTATAAAATATTATAAAAATCTTCCGTTGCCAGTTAACGTATTTTATGGTAAAAAATAAAATCTGTTGAAATTTCAAGAATCGCGTATTTTTAGGTTTCCCGCACACAATGTGTTAATTATCTTCTAGACGCATTTATAAGATATGAAGATACCCTTATTGATCACGTAGATTTGGCTTACCAAATAATTCCATACATAGGGTTGGTACACTATTATGGAATTAGAGTATTAACTTGAAGGGGCAATGACCTGATGCACGTTGTAAACAGCCGCCGTTGGAATTTAGTGCACAAAACGTAAGATAGTCCCGCCCAGGTGGAAGGCGCACGAGAGCTGTCTCAAGAAGATTCGGTGTTTGGGGAGGGAGTGTAAGAAGACAATTGTAGTCGGGGCCGCGCTGCGGTCGGCAGCCCCTGACGGTGCAACATTCCGTCCGGCGCTTGTCACAACGGCGCGAGGCATAGACAATGGCAGGAATGCCGGCTGGATTCCTCGTCACACGGCCGGACACTGCACACCAGGCACCAGGGCATTGTCACAGCTATACGAGCTTAATTTGAACCAACTAAAAACATTTTTGACTGGTACTCGGTGTTCCAGAAGGGTTGTCAGAGAGGATGAATCACCGGACAATTATATTATAATATAATATATGAATGGTTAAGTGTAAATACTAATACCAAGGATTTAAATCAATATAAGAATTTAGTTTTACAATCTTCAATGTGAGCAGAAAATAGCTCATAATTATGAAAAAGGAATCTGGTTCTATCCCCTAGACCACTGCATACTTTCTGACTTACTTAATAGGCATCTGTCGTCCACTGTTGAAGGTAGGCCAAAAGCAAACCACTTCTCCATATCCATCCAGGTCCAGCAATCCTTATGACATCGTCAGTCTAACGCACAGGGGGCGTCCAACTCTTCGGAATTCTATTCGCGGTTCTTGCATAGTTAGTTTGAGTATATTTTATTAAGTGGCTATTATACTATTTTACTTCAACCATTCAATATTCGATCTACATTTATTCAAAGTATCAGGTATTTCGCTAAACACTGTAAAGGTTGTCGCAGGTAATTATTAGGAGCAAAAATACCTATTTGCTCCAGAACACAGGAGTTCTTACAAATTGGCGACTTATTTTTTTAATATACGAGTACATATTTGTAATGTCTATTTGGTTAAATAAATAAAGAGAAATTGAACACAATTGTATAAATAAAATATTGGGGGATGATATGTCATTATACGAAAATAATAAAGATTAATTGTATCTCAATAGAGACGAAGATGTAAATTATTTGGAAACAGAATATGGTAGTCGAGGCGTTTACAGGACTTATGACTTGTCATTGGTTGGGTTAAGCGATCACTTTATGTTTAACAACATTCACCATTCCTCCCTTCTTACGACACCACGTCTGCCAAATTTTTTGGAACTTGTATATACGAGTATGTTAATATTTTTTAATAACTTCATTGTTGGTAGGTCCATCTACACTAGCGCCATCTATTAAGATACTTTGTAAGCATTAAGCAGAAAATCTTTATTAATGCAGTGTGAAAGGCAGTGTTTGCAATCTACAAGTATTTGTATACAAAAAAACAAATTCTATGAAAATAATAAGATATGATTTAAAATATGTGAGTAGGTGTTGGACGTACTGATGCAATAGTCAGCATTGCACAATTCAACAGAATGATGATACCAATCTCCGATCATGCAATTTCTAGTTCCAAATTAAAAGTTCCGGAATATAACACAACTTCTGAAACAAATTTCGAGTACCGAACTGCAGAGAGAAAAATAATATCTCAAGATGTATTAAATCTCATTTCTCAGAAGCGGAATAAAAATAAACGGAAAAATCTTCGACATTAATTCAGGAGCAACTCATAAATATGAGAGACAGTACAGAAATGGATCCGAACAATACAATGGTCGCCTGGCTCCGTGCACGCGCTGGGTCATTGGAGTAGTTTTCTCGGAGAAGGGGGATCGGGAAAGCCCAAAGGAAAGCGATCGCGGAAAAGTTTACACTGTAAACAAAACGAGTACAGACTACTTCTGCGAAAATGGTAAGACTGCTTCACACACACAAATTTAAAATTACGTTAATCTCGGTCGTAAATTCTTAGCTATTTACGACATACATACGCGATATTGCGACACATTTAAATGTATTGGTCAATTATCTCCGATTTTCTATAAAAAAACATTATTATAATTATAATACTAAGATATAAAACTAGAATTAATTATACGATTTCAAATGTGAGCAAAAGTTTCTCATTATCATGAAGGAGGAATTGTTTCGTGTCCAAGTTTGAACCCAAGTAATTTAGATCTGGAACCAAGTGTTCTCTCCCCTAACCACCACCCGATTAATAATCATTGAAAAATGTTTTTCTTTAAATATTATACATCTAATTGTTACAATCGACCTTCGTGGCAGATAGCAAGAGCGATGGCTGCCATACCGAAGGTCCCGGGTTAGTTGCACTGTGATTGTCACACTGTCTTTGGTCTGGTGTAGAAGTCACGTGACAATGAAATAGCTTTAGATTAGTTACCTATCACATGTCACGAGAATTAATAGTGAAAAAACTGTATCCAGTAAATTAGCTACAAATAACCTGCTGTATACAAATGTGTAAAGCATCGGGAAACTACCACATTAAAGATCTGTGTATTTCTTATATTTATAGAGATGTTGTCTCAAGAAGACCATATGGAAGAAAAAGTTTATGGGAACTGACAGAAAGGTCATATATACAAAACCTACGTAAGACCTATACTCATATATGGCATTGAGACAAGAGCGGATATCATAAGAACGAAGTCTATGGTGCGGGTGGCAGAGATGAGGACGCTGAGGACAATAGCAAGAAAG
The DNA here is from genome assembly GCA_022606425.2 of Lepidostoma basale. Lineage (NCBI taxonomy): Eukaryota > Metazoa > Arthropoda > Insecta > Trichoptera > Lepidostomatidae > Lepidostoma > Lepidostoma basale. The sequence continues at coordinate 1,565,585 of JAHDVF020000333.1, read as the reverse complement.
ACTCTTCGAGATAGGGTGAGGGACACGGCTATCCGTGAAATCTGCAAGGTGGACGATTCGTAAGATGAGACAGAAATTGCAGAAGATACTGGAATGCGCACGTGCAGAGGATGGATCCCTCAAGAATCTCACACATTGTGATGCATCAGATTACTGTTGGCTACCGTTCCCCCGATAGACCGCCAAATATATGAAGCGATAGCTGAGAGTCAACTTCCCAAGAGAGGTCTTGCTACAGGAAAAAAACCAAAGGTCTAAAACGACAAAAGAAGATGTTCATGTTAGGAGTGGTGGAAGTTTTGCGGGCTACCTGCTTTTAAAGCGTGGGTCAAAACTTGAAGCTGTGCGAATCTCGTCTTGTTGTTAAAGTTATGAGAAGCAATAATAATAATAAATAATAATAATATGCTAACTTTAAAAGCGTCGTTTTTGTGACGTAATCACCTCAAGGGTGCATTAAGACGTGTTTTAAAACTAAATGTGAACGCTGCATCTGATTGATATTCGCGATCGATTAAAAAGCATAATAGAACAAATTATGCAAGTTTTAACTTGGGTATGAAATATGGAAAATATGGGTTTTTAGCTTAGATCTGAAGTCTGTCGGATCATTTATAACATTAGTGTAACTAATACACAATGTGTATTAGTTACACAGCACCGGTAGGGGAGGGTTAAAACCAAAAATCTTATCTCCGCGTAAAGAATGCCGAGTTTTCGTAATCGTGTGGACTGGGTGCTAGCGAAGCTCCCCGTATCCCGGAGAGGCGGGAAATGCATCAGTAAATCGCGTCAAATCCTCATACATAAATAATAAAAGTTCCCGGGGGCCGCGGGAGACGGGAGACGAATACGCATTTCCAATCCCTGATCGGGCTTAGCCGTGAATTAAATATCGATATAGGGATGACGGCTGTATCGGCGCTTTCTATGAATAATGTTTATCGGTTTAAATTGTTTAGCGAAACACTTGCTCCGGTGAAATATTGGAATTCATGTGAGAGCTTGTTTATAAATAGTTCGCAAGAATCACATACGAAATATTCAAAGATTGTTCAAAAAATTATTTTGTATGTATGCAACAATTTTCACTGTTCAAATATAAAACGCTGTTTATGCTACCATTTTTTTATTTTTGCGACAGCTGTTTCGCTAAACTATGGTGACATCATCAGGTGTTACAATAATTTTTTCAACTGTTAAAATTGTTATTTTTATCTTTTATATGTTTCTGAAATGTTCATGTTTATTTATTTATTAAGGGTAACATACAGCGATATCAATAACATGTATATAATAAAACATTTAGAATAATTACAATAAGGCCAATTACATGCTACCACAAATATAAAATAATAGTTAAAAATTAACAAATGATAGTGTGAAACGAGATTGAAGTTAAACTAAGACAAAATAAGGTATACATAAAAAAAAAGTAATATACGAGTATTACAATATCATGTAACATCGTGGTCACATCCGCGCCGAAATGTTGCTCCGATCATTTTCTTAAAATGTATTATATATTTTGCTTATTTATTCAATGGGGTAGATTAAATGTGGTCTGGCACCCCTTTGTTGTTGTCTTTAAATGTAAACCCAGATGAACCGGAGACAGGCACAGGGAGTGTACGAGCGAGCCTCAAGTATGTGGCGGGAACTTCTATGTTCCTTTAAAAAAAAACTGTTAAATAATATTTTCATGATTTTTCGAAAAATAAAAAATAAAAATGTGATACAATAATCATCGTTTTATATTTTAATAGTGAATAATGTTGAAGTATCATAGTGTTTAGGCCAAAACAATGAACTATTTATGAAACCATTTTGTCAATATTTCCATGTCCCGAAACATGTGTGTTTAAATAATAATAAAGTGTTGTGATATAAAGTTTTTAAAATGATTATATAATTATGAATCCAAAACACAAAGTGATGGTGAATACACGGTAGAAGATTGGTGATTTTTTCACAAAGATGACGCATTTAAATCAAATATATTATTATGACGTTATTGATAATGAAAGATAACATTGTGAACATAATCGTGGAAATATAAATTGATAAATTTGAAGAACATAATAAAAATGCATTAAAAAAACACGTTTTCGTAAAAAAAATCTACTACGAGACTTCTTGATAATGAGTGATTACATCTGGAAATAGTCAGAAAAATAAGCAAATTTGCTGAAACCGGTGAAATTTTGAAAAACGTTTTGGGATAAAAAGTTTTAACACGAAAATTCACATAAAATTATAATCAAATTTTGTACTCCCCCTACTCTAACCATTACCTCGTTCCATTTACATCGTTAACATATACTTTTTTTACCATTCTTTCTTCATTCATTCTTTCCATGTGTCCAAACCATGATCCTTTCATTATTTTGTTCATGACATCATCATTCGCATTCACTTCATATTTTTTCATTCGACACTCTATCATACACAGAGTATCAACACACTCGTCTAAGAGATCTCATTTCTACTGCATTTATTCTACTTTCATCCTTCTTTTGCCAGTTCCATGCTTCACTTCCATACATAAGGGTCGGTAGAAGAACACCATTGTGCACTGCCATTCTAGCTTTTTTGGATAGGTTTTTGTTTGCGATTACAAAAGTATTTGAACATAATACCTTGTTTTTTCTAAATACAGTGTAAGCTTGGTTAGTAAGTTAAAAATGAATAAAAAATTAAAACACAATGTCAAAGCTCTCGCCATATTGTATTATATTATGGTGTGTGAGTATTATGTAAATACTTACAAATACTTTTATGTATGTTTACACTGAAGAAAATACTTTTTTTTCCCCATCGCGGGTATGTAATTATAGAGTTTTCTTTGTTCAGAAAAAAAGCAAGGAAATAGAATGGAAATACGTAGAATTAATTTAAATTTGTCGTCACCGCTTACTCTTTAGAAACGGTCGCGTGCTCACCAGTCATAAAGGAAACAAAATACTAAACCTTAATTATATGACGTAAATCGTAGGAATACTGCTAAAGGACACTGGTGGAGCGGGCTCGATAATTAAGGGTACGTTCACACGGAACGGTCGGCGGCGGGCGGGGGAGAACACAACGAAAAAATTGAGAAAGATGGAAAGGGCGCGGGGAGCGGGGCGGGCGGGCGGCGGGCGGAGGGGTCGCCGGGTGGTTGAGTTAAGGGTATGCCGCGCCGGGGGGTGTTTTCTCGGGGGGTTTCTCGAGTCGCGAGAAAAACTACGAGCCGTACATACGTAATATCATGCAAGGTTGCCCGGGCCGTTGCCATGGCGACGGAGCGCGGAGATGACGTGTGGAGGGGGTGGGGTGGTGTTTAATATGATTTCGCCCTCCCCGCGGCGGCCCTACACCCATACATATGGATGGCGGGAGACTTAGCATTCCTGGCCGTCAATTAAAAGAGATCATTCTGCGAATTATTACACCTCTCGTACTGTTTCTTCAATACTGATACTGGGCGCTAGGCGGATGGAGAAACGTCGAAAACCTTATTGGAAATATTCATTGACAACTCCGTAAAATGTTACGTACTACATATAATTATTAAACTTATTTGATTTTGATTTCGAAGTAATATTTAAATGTATCAAATAAAAAAAATAACATTAGAAATGAAAATTCAAAGATGATTTTACAAAGAAAGTAACAACCATATTTATTTTATTTCGGTCAACCTATTTTCATTAGCCGTGTAGTAAGTAACCCATTTAAATTAATAAAGAAGAATAAGAAATGAAAGCTTTTAACACGATCGCTGCGTCGGACACGGCTCCCGTGTGCATTCAAAAATTGTAGCCCACGTGTCGGTCACGGGAACCGTGTTCATGTGGTGCTTTTGTGTTATCAACCAAATATTCTACAGGATGTCTACAATTGTTGTTATTTAGAACTGAGACATAATACAAAGTTTTGTGGTTTCGAAAGTTTGGTATTTTTCAGGTTCTCTGTAAAAATTTACGCAGCCAAAGTGTTGATGAATAAGATTATAATTTAAAAATTTATACCTAATCAAATAAACTTTACTACAAGTCCAATAATTGATTTGTTCCACAATTCTAACAAATAACAATAAAGCCTACCACTAAAATCCTTCCTCCTCCCTTTCATTTAGAATATAAGTAAAGATTTTGTTTTATTTTATTATTAAAATTTCTACATTAAGGAAAGACGTCTGTGACCCGAAACATGTTTGTGAAAAGTGCAGAAAATATATTATAATGTTTTCAAAAAATTATTACTTGAAATATTTTTTGTATACTAATAATGCAACCGAAGCGGGAATACGTTCGAGTCGAACGACTTTATTAAAAAGCACGTTAAATAATCTACTAGGAGTATCTTAATTGGTAAAAAGCAAAACGGTTCAATGGATAGGGTGTAGGGTTCGAGTCCAGGAAAACAGAACTTAACTTTGTGATCTAGTGGACAGAATGCTTGGGTTCAAGTCTGGACACGACCAGATACATTTATCATATTAATTAGCCATTTTCAGCTTAATTGTTCTTATACCATTGATTTAAATCCTTGGTGTCTTTCTTAGCCTACAAAAAAATTTTTTCATCTTGAATTAAAACATGAAAAGATTTGTTTCAATTTGTGATACGTTAGCACTAAATATTACTATTTGAAAGAGTATAAAAAAATTTAATTATTAAATTCAAAAGAAAATTTAACAGGAAATTTATATTATATTTATTATATTCAAATTAAGAAAGTTAGAGAACGGCATTACTCGTGGGGTGGATGGTTTTTTAGCTCGAGACGCGCAAGGGGGTGAGTTGTGTCGAGGGGGCGAGCTAATATTCTCCCCCGCCCCCCACAGCGGGCGGCGGGGCGGGCGGGGGGTGCCATCGGCTAAGGGAAAATTGCTACCGTGGAAATTCGTAATTTTCGCGAAAATGATTCTTATTTTGCGGAATGCTTATTGAAATTGTTGTACGGTTTCGCCCATTCGTGCGCGCGGGATCATCCGTTCGCCGGCGGGTAATACGCAGGATGCCTGCTAACTGCCGCCACACTGACACACGCCCGCATTAGCCCTAATATCCTGCCGAATATATTTCAATTGAAATTGGAACACTCGGAGACGACGAAAAAGCGGGAAAAATATAGTACCTACTTCAAAGCGTAAAAATATATTTATTATCGTTTGCGAAACAAAAAAATAAATATATCCACTTCATTCGGTGAGTAACCGTCTAACCGTCTGACATTTTCGTTAGGAAGAACAGCTGCAGATGATGGACCACCATATTAATCATTACATACAGGTAGCCTTTCGAACGTTCGACTTTCGCTCGATTCGCACATTTTTCGACCATCGTTTTTTGTTGGTGCTTTTGTAGGTGCGAGCACAAACCAACACAGCGACGGCCGTGGCTGGCTGCTTGCGCGACACCATAGGAGGAACAAACACATGCTAACCGAAAGTAAAGTCAAGATATACAAGGCATGCGTTCACCCCATCATGACGTATGGAATAGAGGTCAGAGCCGATACCAATAGAACTAAGAACCTTCTTAGAGTAGCAGAAATGCGAACCCTACGCTCCATCGCAGGCAAAACCCTCAGAGATCGGATCAGAAATGAAACGATAAGTTCTGTCTGTGGTGTTGAAGACATAGTGAGATGGGGAAGAAGCAGAAGGCGCTTTTGGAGAGACCGCGTGGACCGCATGGAGAATACAAGAATTGCAAAAATGGTTAAGGATGAAAACCCAAACAGCAAGAGATTACCAGGAAGGCCGCCGAAGAGATGGAGAGATGGCTGGACATCATCATCCCAGGACAGCCCACCGTCACAAACAGGTCATACGATCTAAACTAAGAGGAAGAAGAAGAAAAAGAAGAATAAGTTTTTTGTTCGATAAACGATCGCTCACGTGTCGCTCACTTGTGTCTCACGTGCAGTCGCTCTCATCTCCGTTTGTACGTTTGAAATAAATTCAGTCAAGGTTTGCAGTACGGACTGACACTACGCGTTTTGCCGGTTTATCTGTTTATATACAGTATATACGTGATTATATTCCGCCCTTATACATTAAGATGAGTGAGAAACGTAAAAAATGCTGTGTTAATATGAACAATAAAAAATCAAGGATTGGAAGATTCGACTAAAAGAAGATTCTAATGAGGAGTTTCTAGCATGTAAGGGCTGGTTCGACAAATTAAAAAAAATACCATTTTGGTGTATTTTTTTACATGACCTCTACTTTCGCACATTCAACTTTCGCACACATTTTCCGGATCAATTAAGTGCGAAAGTCGAGTGCCGCCTGTATGCACTTGTCTATATATACAATCCTTAACATTCATGCCCGGTGTCATATACAGAATTCGATTAATCCATTTTTAAATGTAATAAATGGCCCCCGTGTCAGAGTGGCAACAGCTATGACTGCCATACCAAAGGTTCCAGGTTCATTTCCCGGCGAAGACAGTGTGAAAAAAAAATCTCACGCTGTCGTCGGTCTGGTAGAATTCACGTGACAATAAAAAGGGCAATAAACTAGCTAGCTACCTTTCACATGTCACAAGAATTAAAAGCTAAAAAAATGTATACAGTTATTGGATTCAAATAACCTGATGTATAAAAAAATGTGGAAAGCAACGAGAAACTACCACATTAAAAAGGTTCAAGTCGAATCCCAAGATTAAGTAAGGATGTTAATAGACTATGCTGCAAACCAATCCTTAGGATTGGAACTCAAATAAGCAAAACTAATCCACATTTAAATTATGATGAGTGGTCGTGCTTTAAACTTTTTGTATGTCAAAACCGATTTAGGAATTCGTTCGCTATTTTATGTAACGCTTTCGTCCGTCTTATATGAATTTAAATTGTTGGAATTCTATCATATTTTACTATGATTAAGACGATTGTAATTAGATTATACGATTTAACGAGACGATCTCATTAAATTATAAGACACATTTGTATATGAGCTGCAAATGTAGTCTACAAAACGAAGTCATTTTTAGGCTGCAAATAAAGCAAGCCGCACAGTAGGGGTTAAATAGGAAAATGAAATAATAGATGATGACGGAATTAAAGATGACGGGATAAACCACCTTAAGTATAAGAATCAGTTTTTATGTGTTATTGCTTCCCATAGGGACGACTCCTGAGAATATTTTATAAAGACAAGACACCCTTCGTTTTGATTATTCACTATGGCAGACAACAAAAGACTAGCAGAATTATTAATGTAAGTGCTATATATAAAATAATCGTTATTTTATTACAATTTCATGACTGAATATAATGGTGCCGATTAACATTCATGGATCAGAGGATCATTTGAAACCACACCTCGTAAAAAAATAAATTAAATGATTAATTCAAAATACGGTTTTATATTACGATTTGACACTTGAACAATGTTGTAATAAATAAACACAATACAGTGTTATAAATAATTAAATATCACGAATTATAACTAGTATTTAATAATTTATATCGATGGAAATGTCTGTCGCTCAGAATTTTATTGTATTCTATAAGTGAGACGTGCGACGCGCTGCTAGGATAACATCGAATGCCCTAGCAGACGAAAGATGTCACTCTCATATACGTGTAATAAAATTTCTAGAAAATTGACGATTTTATCAATATAAAATAAGAATTAGTACACATTATATAAAATACATTTTTATAAAGACAATATTTGAAGACTACAGGGGAAAAACAAGGAATGTGAGTAGAAGGTTAATTTGAATAAATTGAGAATAAAGCTAATCAAAGTCTATACATTTCTTAACAATTAGCAATCGATTATCTGGCCATAGTCGATGATACAGATGATTTTTGAATATGAAAATTTTACTGTGGATAGATACGTACAAATGTCGCTAGATGGCATTATTACAATTATTTTGAATTTTAACTGACATTCCTTGTTTTTCCCCTGTAGTCTTCATTTGAAGTCAAAGATGAAAAAAAATACGCAGCGAGGTGCATTTGAATTTTTTTTCATTATTTACAATGAACTTCTACAAAAAAAAAAAAAAAAACACCTAACATTATTATTTAACATCAAATTAATTTTGGTAAGGAAGGTGCCTGCACATGTGGTGTTACTAAAACTATAACACCCAGCGCCCCTTGCAATGACACAAAGTCGGCCAAACCTTCCGCCACAATGGCAAGAGAAGGAGGACAGATATGGTACTTTTTAGGACCATCCCTACAAAGCTATCTTACAGTTGACACGACGAAGAATTTAATTTTAAAATGTCGATGAAATAGAAAGAACATTAATTTCCAAAAAAAGTTCAAGTATTGATATAATGCAGGAAATCGTATGAAATATGTAGGTTTCAAGTATATACTTTCCACAGCAGAAAAATATCGAGTTCGCACTGGGAGTTACTAAAATCATTTCTGCATAGATAAAGTTTGTTCGGGAAATACGAATATTGAAGAGTCTATTCCGACTGCATATTGAATTAGTACTACAGATTTCCGAGTTTTAATGGAAAACGGAGAATAAATATAGGAAAATTGTCGAAGTTTACCTCCCCCCACTCAGAGGAACACTTACCTAAAGATTTCATAATAATTTATTCTTTTAATGCATGGAATAATACGAACTGGAGGAAATAGTAAGAGAAAAGTGATATTTTCTGTTATTCGAACAATGAATTAAAACTTTACATTATCATATTAAAGTATTTTTGAAAGCTGAAAATATTTTATTTGTTATTTCAACAATTTCTTAATTTTTTAAAACATACCGAAATAAAACATTTTGGTTAATAAAGGATTAATGAATTATAAGTGATCCTAAACCATTAGGGTTAGAAACCATGTCAAAAATTAGACCATTGCCTAGAGCACAAGTTCCCCGTCTTTTCTGGACTACCGCCCCCTTTAAAATATAAAATTTCCAACGCCCCCCTTTCTCATAAACGTTATACCAACTAAAATAAAAATGTTTGTACATTATGAATATTCATATATAATAAAAATGTTGACATTACAAAGATAATAAAAGTTAAATTAAAATAAATTAAGATAAATATTAACAAGAAAAATTAATAAGAATAACGATAGAAACAATTACAAAATAAAGATTGTAAATAAAACCTTAATATTCATATCCTAATTTTTTATGAAAAAAAAAACACACTTTTTTACACTTTTGAGTTTAATTTTCTCGACAAGTTAGCCGAAAATATAATACCGGGAAATCGATATAAACTGTATAAATATTAAATAAAAATTGGTTAAAAAAAGTTGAAATAAATTATATCAAATATCTTCTTCTTTCCCTTTGCCATTTTTCATAATCTGGGTCGGTCCTCCTCCTAGGAAGACGCCAAAATTTTCTATCCTGAGTCATATAATTATCAAATATGATCAAATATATAAGTGAGAAAAATATTTGGCATTAAAAAATACATTAAATAAATGTATAACGACCACATAGATAAAATGACCACATAGATAAAATCTTCTAATTTCACACAATTGCGTACGATAAATAATATGAAAGATGACTCACTCCTAACATTTGAATAAAAATACTAAAATATTTCTCGAAAACGAGTACATTATTTGATGTCCCGAGACCGGGCGGCCGATACAAGGTCCATATTGCCGAACTAATACTTTTATTATCTATAAAATCTGACCAAATTCCTTCACATTGGAGACGGGCCGGCCTATAAAATTATTAAGAGCGATCTCTTGCGTTATGAATTCGTTTGGGAATGATATTTCTCCGAATCTAACCTTACATCTTCCATTGCCCCGTTATTTGAATACGTCTGACCAGCCGAGTCTATTGTTGACAGACCAATCTCATTTTCCGAACCAATATTCGGCATCTTAAAAAATAGATAAAAATGAATTTTCGGCGTAATTTTATTTCTTTGTGCTTTCCTACAATGATATAAAAGTTCGTGTCTATGGTTTTCGTCGTTATTTTTTATGTCATCTTCTCCCTCTTCTCATCCGTCAAATGTTAATGAAAACAGTTAGCCAATCACAGTCTATAATCTTTGGCTGTCAAGTAGGATTTTCTCATTATACTTACATTTTATAAAAAGAAACTTTATCTAAGCTTAAGCTGTTAACACTGTTGAAATTCAACGTCAATTTGGAAAGAGAAGTTAATAATTTTACTTATTAAAATATTTTTAACTGTAATAAACCAAAATTAAGATTTAATAATTTCCAGGTAACTATTAATACGTACATCTGCAAATGGAAAAACATGGAGTATTCATTTATTAATTGTTTCATGAATTATTATGTAAAAATCCATATTACATAATCAATACGAATGAAAACGTGTGTTTTCTAGAGGATATATTTCGCCTTGTTAAGGCATTTTCAACATTTAACAATACTTTAGCAAGTCGATTGTGCAAATTTAAATATATGAAAAAATATATAGCTAAAAAAGTGGTTTCATATAGTGTTTAAGTTCTCTTAATTAAAGTAACGGCATTCATATAATACAACTATACATGTATATTCATTAATTAAAATTAGTATATAATAAATGAAAATGCAATAAAGATAAGGTTTCTCAGATGAATGATTGAATTAACCCTTAAGAATGTCACTCTTCCAAAGTAAAAGTCTATACACAAGTGCAAAAGCACATATAGTATGAACAAATGAATTAAAGGAATGTAAAACGAATGGAGCTCATGAATTGAATAAGTGTTAACGAAGAATGAAATTGTAGTAGACGGAAAATATTACAATCAATAACAAAATTCTGGAATAAGGTTCATTTTAGAAATCGAACTATTCGACGCGCGTTTATAACATGCTGCTTGAATATGAAGGATCTAAAAAGGCATATTAGAATAAGTGTGGCGCATTTAAAAATCAGGAGAATCGAATTATGGTTTGACACAATCACGACAATCCGAGAGGTTTGCGAGGTTCAAGATGTGGTCAGATGGGGACGACAACATCGACGGTACTGGTACCAATATGTCCAGAGAATTAATCCCACAAGAATTCCATGGCTCTGCATGGAACACCAGATGCATAGACTCCACCTGGGATATCCACAAAACGATGGAGAGATAGCTGGAGTTCAGCATCACTGAGGAGAATTCTGTAATAACAGACTCTTAAGTCTACAAGTTGAAGAAAAATAAGTAATGGTTTGTTTACATATGAATAATATAATAACTATACGTAATTAATATGAGTTAGAACATATTCGTAATAATTAATACGAATGAGAAAACATCTGTTTTCTACAACAACAACAACAACAAACCATCACGCCGTTTCCCAGCAGGGGTAGGCAGAGAGAATGGACCGCCACACAACTCTATCCTGACATACCTCTCTAGCTTCCTCCACATTCATACATCGAGTCATACACGCACGTCGATTCTTCCGGCTTCTGACATGACCAACCTTTAATATTGTTAACCTATATAACCTGTTTTCAAGAAGTTTTATTATAATTAATAATGAAATAAAACGATGTTTTTTAACTGCTTCCACTTTTGTCTTTACTTCGACAGCGACCGGTTTCGCCGACTCGATGCCAGCGAGCCGGGCGAAAACAATCGCTGTCGAAATAAAGGCAAAAGTGGAAGTAGTTACAAAACATCATTTTATTTAATTATTATTTAAAAGAACTTCCATCAAGAGATTTCAGGAAATTCGTTTCATGATAATTTATGGGAATTACAAAGTATCGCCTTTCCATGGCATTATCAGTTAATACTTCATTTAAAAACAAACGTTTTCATTCGTATTAATTATTTAATATGGAATTTTATATTTTTAAGGATTAATTGTATCTCAATAGAGACGAAGATGCAAATATTTTTTTTGGAAACAGAATATGGTAGTCGAGGCGTTTACAGTCCATAATAAGTCTACAGGTCATAAGTCCTGTAGACGCCTCGACTACCATATTGTGTTTCCAAAAAACAATTTACATCTTCGTCTCTATTGAGATATAATTAATCCTTAAAAATGATTAACCCGCAATGGGTTAAATCCAGTATTTGTCTACAAGTATTTGTATACATTTAAAAAAAAACGAATTTTCTATTATTGTTTAAGAAACAGCATATTCGTAACTTTAAAAAAGGAATCCGTTTTATAAATGGAATGTTGTATTTGCTAGGCGACGGCGATAATATGATTTAATCCTATATATAATAACATGACGTCACTTTGGGTGAGTTGGGTCAACGGCCCCAAACGGAAGGAAATGAATTGCAAGCGGAGAAATCGAAATATTTTCACCTCTATGAAACAATAAAAATCCTCCTTCACGCGTCACACGCCCCCTCCCCGCCGCCCAACCGGTTCATATATGAAGGAAATATCTTATTATATACACTTATATATATAAACACACGAGTGTTATAAGAGGGTTAATACCTATCAAGGCGAACTTATTACATTTTATATTTTTCATTCCCAACCCTCCCGACCGAGGCGTTTACGTATGTGGACGCGTCCACACTGAACGAGCGAAATACACATATACACAGCGCGCCATGATTGTATTTCCATCACTGCACAACACAAAAAGAATGAAAGAGACATATATATTACTGTGTTAGTCTTGAAGCGGTATTTTGTGTGGCCGCGGGCGAGCGCGTACGTAAGTTTGTTCGGAGTTCGTATGTGTCCTGTAATCTTGGACAGGGGGTAAGGTGTCGAGAGGGGGGAGGTGGGGGAAAAGGGGTGAAATGAAAATACAGAGAGGCTAACACCTTCCCCATAGAGGAGTTAAAAAAGGTTTGGGGGTGGTGGCTGGGGGGCGGCGGCGGGCTGGGGGCGCGGGGTGGGTCCATGCACCTCCCCGAGTATATTATAATCTAAAGATGGCGGAGGCGACTTTATTGCCACTTGTGTGTGTGTGTGTGTGTGGAGCCTGCGGGGGTGTGGGTGAGGATACATGCTACGGGAGAATATGTTTCTTATTAGCGTGGAATGTACTGCAGGTAGCATGGCTGGTGCTTGTACACGGCATCTTAGCTTCTCGAGTCCGCAGTACGTTACTGTCATATTCTACTGCCGAGTCCAGTACCTGCCGCATACATAACTACGTAAACAACGATTTTTATTACATTCATCTAAAAATATAAGTAAAAAAATAAAGTAAATTTGAATATGCGAATAGCTCAACAAATTAACTCGATAATCAATACGTTTTAGGAATTGCACATTCATATTTTTTATTTAACGTTAATTGAAATTTCTTGGTTAGAGTTCATTGAAACTGCATTATTTTGGACATTTAGAACGCATTGGTAACAGTTAGAAAGTATACATCTAGGATGCGAATGGAGTATAGAGTCGAGGTTGACCGAGGAAATCATGGCATTATCAAATTAATTAAATGAAAGGTTGCCATGTTGGAAGTCGAAAATATCGACATGCTTGCATGGCTCGCTGTACGAACGTGGAGGAATCCAGAAAGGTGTCAGGATAGAGTAGTATTGGGGTTCATACTCTATGCCTACGTTTCCAGTGAATGGCGTGGTGTTGTTTATATAAAAACAAAAATGCGAACATTTATTTTATTTCAGATAATTTTTTTATTGTTTCTTAAAGAATGATATAAAACTCAAAATTAAATAATTATTACGAATGAAAAATTTAAAAATATTTGATAATGTCTTAGACAGGCGAAAAATGTCATTTACATAAAATATATTAAAACTACTAGAAAACATACTCGTACGTTTTCATTTTTATTAATTATCATAAATATTATATTAAATTTAATGCATGTAAACTTTGGCCCTAAACACTACGGAATTTTATACCAATGATATATCTATAAATTAAAACACAGATTTTTCCACGGATACATTATATGTATTTCTACATTATTTAAAGGGATATAACCTTCATGCGTGCATGGTACGATGTATGAATATGGAGGAAGCCCGAGAGGTATGCCAGGACAGAGCATTGTGGCGATCCATCCTCTCTGCCTACCCCTCCGGGGAAATGGCATGATGGTTAGTTAGTTAGATAGTTTTATATTAAATTAATTTTAACTTTAACATTAGATCCAATCGTTGAATAGCGTATAATGCAGGGAAATGCTTTAAAGTTATTTTTAGCGTCATAAATATGAAATTAAAACCTTATGTCAGGCTACGAACAAACAATTGCAGTATTTTCAAAGAGCTTTTTCCCGAAGGTTTGCGACTCACAAGGCAACGTGCCCTGCACTTTGCCATTCTAAGAACGTCCACTGAAGTGCAATCGAACTGATATCTTTCATCCGGGAGTTGGCTTCTGGCGATGGTCATTTTTCTGTGAATTTTGTCTTTATTGAGGGTCGCAAGAGCACGTTTTTCTGTGCTCGCATTAGTAATAAACTTTCATTTAGTTAAAATTTTCTTATCTTAAGTTTTCTTTTTTCAAACTCGGGATACGTAAAAATCTTATGAAATAAAAAAATCATGCATATACTCGTACAGCGATTTACATATAGTTCATTTTTTGGCCGAAACACTATGATACTTTAACATTATAAACTGTTAAATTAAAAAAACTTTGTTAAATAATTTTTTTTTTCAATTTACGACATTTGATATATTATAGTAACACCTAATGATGTGAACATAGGTTAAACAGCTGTCACGTAAAATAAAAATAAAAATAATATTGTGATACGTGAAACAAAGTTTTTTAATTTAACTGTTTTATGATTTATATATGAATTTAAAATATATTTTTTCAATTATTGAGTATATTTTTCTCGACATATTTTGAAGGTATTAAATCTTCATCGTTGGAAAAAGAAATGAGTTTTGAAGTTCTCCCGACAATGAAGGTTATAACACTTCAAATAATGTAGAAATACATATAATATATCCAACAGTAGGAAAATCTGTGTTTTAAAAACTAACTAACTAACCATCACGCCGTCTCCCCGAAGGGGTAGGCAGAAAAAATGGACAGCCACACTTTTCTTTCATAACATATATTTTCTCGCTTCCTCAACATTCATACATCGTGTCATGCACGCGCGTCGTGACGATTTCTCTGACTCCTCACATGGCCGACATTCAATATTTGATTTATTTGATCGGGCCATGTTTTCCTCGGTTTTCCTCAATTTCTGGTTCCATTTACATCGTAAACATATATTTTTTTACCATTCTTTCTTTATTCATTCTTTCCATACGTATGTGTTTTTATTTATAGATAAATCATTATTATGGAATTCCATAATGTTTAGGGTTAAATTTTATATGCAGTAATGTGCGAACTAATCGAATAAGAAAACAATATAAAAATAATATAAAAATTTTGATGATATTTAGAATCACAGATGTCATACATATTTTTTTAAGTATTTTTTTTAGAATATATAATAGTATTTATACGTTTTTTATTAGATTATAATGTATAATAACATGAAAACGTTTCGGCAAGGAATAAACTATACATATTTCAACTGTGTAAACCACCACGAGAATGATGATAGAAGCTATAATGGGGGTGTGATTTCAGGATGAATAAAATAAAAATAAATAAATAGAAAAAAACAAAAAAAAAAAAAAAAAACATATAATTCTATTCGATACAATTATTCGGATGTGATTGTACGTCTTCTAGGATTAATAATAATAAAAATTATGAATGTAAGTGACAATTGTTTTTTATTAGATTAAAACGCACAATACTGCATTCTTCAATGTTATTAGTTGAAATTTCTTTGTACTCGTAGAAGTTCACTGTAAATAACGCAAAATATATTTGGTTTCGATCTACTTTTTTTTTTACAGATTCGACTGGGTTCGGCAGCTCGATGCCATCTTGTGGTAATCATCATTAAAAAAATAATTTTGTAGTTTGAATCATCATTTGTTGGAACCGTTTGAAACTAAAGTAACAAGTATAATAAAAATAAATATAATTAATGTTCTTAATTGAAATTTCTAAGTTCATTTAAAATAATGAAAACAAAAAAAAATGATACAGAATTTCTTTATTATTATGTATTTAGTGTGCTGCTATCGTCTGGTCAGCAAGCTGCCGAAACCGATCGAACATAAACACAAGTGGAAGCACACTAAATACATAATAATAGAGACATTTTGTATAATTTTTTTTTGTTTTCTATATTTAAAAATAAATATAACATATTGTATAAAGATTGTATATTTCATTACTGAATAAGTGCTTATTTTTCATTTGGTAAAATAAATAATAAGTTAGTGTAAACATTTGTTGAGATTTGTGAGTTAAATGTATCGGTTTTTAATAATGACGATGCATTGAGCATATATGAAAACTCAATATGACTCCCTTAATGACACTAGAAATACCTCGAGCACATTGTTAAACAAGTTATCTGAAAAATTCTAACACTTTCTAAGCTCTTTTGGCGGCGTAGTATCGATAACGATTCAGAACATCCCTGTAACGGGGTTTTCTAACGGATATAGCGATAATCGTTAGGGTGGCTGTGTGGCCGCGATTACCAGCTACATGGAGATGTGAGGACTGCGAAGTGACTGAGCTAGGGACGGTTGATTGAATATAAGGATTTAAGTGTTTTATTCAAATATTGCAGAGCGCTTTTTATACACATTATGAATATCGCGCACGTCTGAACAGATAGGAGCAGGCTTTTATAAAAAGGGAATAATAAAGGCACGCGGGGAGCGAGGCAGAAAATGATAGGGGAAGGAAAACATAATTCATAAGTAATAAGAGCAGCTTTCAATTATTATACTGAATATAAGTGATATTCAATGTGAAGGTTTGAGGAACAAGTTATATATATTTTTTATAGCTAAATGACGAATAATGAACGTGAATTCATATTTTTCTTCTATATTCGCCATAACTTTGTGTTGTACATGTTTAATGTTTCTTTTTTTATATATACGAGTATATACCTAAGTATATATATATATACAACACTCACTTTATTAAAAAAAAAAATACCAAGGATATCTTTATATATTCGGACTATCAAGCCCTTCATCAGTGATATTATATAAATATTTAAAATATTATAAAAAATTATAAAAATGTGGTTAGTTTTGACAGATTTTTTTTTTTTTTTTTTTTAAATAAAGTGAGTGTTGTTTACTAAGTATATAAAAAAACGTGTGTACGATTATATTCGAAAAATAACTTTTTGAAAAAAAAAATGGATTTTTACATTTTTTTACAAATTTCACAAACATGTTTCGGGACACAGCTTCCTGGTGTCGATGGATTCTAAATGTTTTCAATCATCGTGCCGTCTCCCCTAAGTGGTAGGCTAAAATAATGGACTGCCATACTTTTATTTCCTGACAAACTTCCCTCGATTCCTCAACATTCATACATCGTGTCATGCACGCACTATTATACTATATAATTAAAAAAAAAATGTTCTTAAAATGGTGTTCTTGTACCGACCCTTATGTATGGATGCAAAGCATGGAACTGGAAAAAGAAGGATGAAAGTAGAATAAATGCTGTAGAAATGAGATCTCTTAGACGAATGTGTGAATACTCTGTGTATGATAGAGTGTCGAATGAAAATATAAGAAGTGAATGCGGTGCGAATGATGGTGTTTTGAACAAAATAATGAAAGGATCATTAAGATAGTTTGGACACATGGAAATAATGAATGAAGAAATAATGGTTAAAAAAAACTTGAAAATAGTACACAGAGTGACCATGGAAGAGGAAACAGACAGCAGCTACAAATTAACCAAAAATTCAGACGTACACAGACACTGGACCAGGAACTGTGACAGATATCACTTACCGAATGCACGAACTAAGACAGGACATCATGGATATTGAACAATGGACTTAAAATTTATAAAGAACTACCAAAAGACACAAGGAGTCTAACTACAAATCAATTTAAAATATACCTGAAATATTATATAATTACAAGTAAGATCTAAAAATGTATCCATGTAACCCAAGTGTTTTTTTTTAAATTAAATAAATAAAAAAATGGAACTAGAAATAGAGGAAGACCTAGGAAAACGTGGCACGATCAAATAAATCAAATATTAAATGTCGGCCACGTGAGGAGTAAGAGAAATCGACGCGCGTACATGGCACGATGTATGAATGTTGAGGAAGCAAGAGAAATATGTCAGGAAAGAAAAGCGTGGCAGTCTATATATTCTGCCTATCCCTTCGGGGAGACGGCGTGATGGTTAGTTAGTTAGGAAGTCTGGAAAAGTGAACCCACCTGGTGTTATCTATATGGAATATATAGAAGGATCACTCAGAAGAAATGAGATCTCTTAGACGAATGTGTGGATACTCTGTGTATGATAGAGTGTCGATGAAAATATAATATAAGAAGCGAAAGCGGTGCGAATGATGGTGTTTTGAACAAAATAATGAAAAGATCATTAAGATGGTTTGGACACATGGAAAGAATGAATGAAGAAAGAATGGTAAAAAATATATATGTTAACGATGTAAATGGAACTAGAAATAAAGGAAGACCGAGGAAAACGTGGCACGATCAAAAAATCAAATATTGAATGACACGATGTATGAATGTTGAGGAAGTGAGAGAAATGTGTCAGGAAAGAAAAATATGGCAGTCCATTCTTTCTGCCTACCCCTTCGGAGAGACGGCGTGATGGTTAGTTAGTTAGGAAGTCTGGAAAAGTGAACCCACCTGGTGTTGGAACCATAGAAGGATCACTTGATACTTAATATTTTCTGTCCTGCGATAAATAAGAATGAATATTTAAAGTATGCAAAAATGCAAACCATGTATAATACAAGGCAGGGTTCCTCCGTAACTACTCCGTGTGACAGTGTGACACACACACACGCGCCGCCACCACCCGCTCTAGGAATAAGATCTCTTTCAACTTTTTAAGTATCCCGCCCCCCGCTTATTGCCGCCGGCATAACAACCCCACCAGCTCTCGCGTGCAGCCAGCGCCCCCACACCTCGGCCCCCCAGCCCGCCGCCCCCCAGCTCACGCGGCCCCCATCACAACGGGAGGGAACGCGAGGGGATCAATTAAAAACAGGTGATGCTGACTGCTAAAGGTGCGATATGGATCTTAATCATTTAAAAATAATAAATTGTTATTTATTACGCACGCACACACTCTTCAAAAGGCGGTAGACTTTTCAATATGCTTGACAAATCTTTAAATTCACTAGGCAAAACCTTTATGAAAATGTGACTTAACATACATTTTAACAAATTCCTAAAATCTTGATTCGTATTATTATACACTCGTATATTAAACTATAATAGAATTTATAGGTAACTAACCAATGTTAGGAATAAGCTTAAGAGACAGAGTCAGAAATGATACGGTGAGAGAAAAAACAAAGGTCATCATCCATCGGGTGGCGACTCTAAAATGGCAATGGGCAGGTCACGTAGCCAGAAGCTCAGATGAAAAGTGGACAAGAAGACTGCTGACTTGGAGACCGTTGACGGTGAAGAGAAGTGCAGGGCGACCGCAACTATGGTGGAAGGATGATCTGAACAGACACGTCGGAATAACCTGGATGCAGTCTGCACAGGATAAAGTGATATGGAAGCGAATGGAGAAGGTCTTTGTCCAGGAGTGGACGGGAATAAGCTGAGGGAGAAGAAAAAGAAGATGAATTAATCATCACTGCGTCTCCCCGAAGGGGTAGGCAGAAAAAATGGAGCGCCACATTGTTCTTTCCTAACATTCAAACATCGTGTCATGCACGAACGTCGATTTCTACGACTCTTCACGTGGCCGATATTCAATATCTGATTTATTTCGTTGTGCCACGTTTTCCTCGGTCTTCCCCTATTTTTATTATCCATTTACATCGTTAATATATACATTTTCATTTCACATTCACATAATTCTTTCTTCATTCATTCATTCCATGTATCCAAACCTCCATAGTGTTCCTTTTCATTATTTTGTTTATTTCATCAACACTTTCATTCGCATTGCACTCACTTCTTATATTTTCATTTGACACTCTAGTTTTTCATACATACGTCATCTTACACACGTCTAAGAGATCTCGTTTAAACTGAATTTATTCTACTTTCATCCTTCTTTTCCCAGTTGCATGCTTCACTTCCATATATAAGGGTCGATACAAGAACACAGAATTGTGCACTGCCGTTTTAGTTTTTTTGGATAGGTTTTTGTTTGCGATGAAAATTTTAAGTGCACGACTCACTTTGTAGCCTGCCCCAATCCTTCTTTAAACAACGCTCTCCACTCGCCCATCCTTTGTAAACATACTAAATAAATATGCAAACTCGTTTCCTTCAGATTTACAGAGAGAATCGAAGTATTCCGCTCTCGCTCTAGTGCATTAAAAATTATTGATCGAATTAAAACATCGTCTAATCGAGAGCGATTACGTAAATTAAAAAAAGAATCGAATGGTGTATTCCATTATTTGAATAATTGAAACTGATATGATTCCGCAAATCCCCGGCAAACGTGCACGCCGCGGCCCGCGGCCTTCTCACGGCACGCCGGCCGCGCGGGGTAGGTAGGTACCGGCCGGTAATCGCCGCTGCGCCCGCGGACGTCATGCGCGCGGTGTACCGGCTCCGGCTCCGGCCATAATGGGTAATTAAACAGTTTGTATCCTAACGCGTGAGTCTGCATTGGATACCCCTGCCATGTACCGCTTTTGTTATGAGATCTACAACATACCCCGTATACAATACATATGAAAACAACTGGCGAAAAAAAAATTATGTCATTAATACGACTGAAAACGTGTGTTGTATAGAAGTTTTATTATATTTATTATTATTATTTATTAACCGTCGCGTTGCCATGTGGTCAATTGAGTTTCCACTGCCAATTTAAAGTTGATTTTCTTAAAACCTATGGACCCTAATATTATAAAAAAAAAATGTAATCCTCCATTGAAGTGTTCTCAATATTTCGTAATAAAAAAAAGCAAAAAATTACTTCCTTGCCCTCGCCTTCATTCGTGTTAAGGTAGAATTTGTTTTGCTAATATTTACAACTTTATCAAAAGTGACAAATACTTACTCGCTGTTTTGAACGTATTATAAATTATATGTTTGGCCTTTTCTCATAGGTACGTAATAATACCGACTGTGGACGGAAACGCAGCACGCAACTTAATAATATCAGAACTGTGAAAATATTAACACTTTACCAAAAGGGACAAATATTAATACGTACTCGTTGTCTTGAACGTAGTATACATTTTGCCTAGGTGCCTTTATCATACGTAAAATTATAGCGCCACGGCCGCGGCGCGGCGGGGCGAGACAAGTTCATACTTGGTGTCAGTTGCTCATATGCTGTCTGGCATTCCATATCAGAAATCGCATGGTTCCAGAAAAAAATTAATAATGATATGTTTTTCAAATAATCCATGTACGAGTATCTTATAGATATCGATCTATTCCTAATGAAATTCCCTACAAGATGACATAAATTAAATTTTGATTCATCGAGTCATATGCTTGATATTTAGATAAAGTTAGCGGTAAACTGAATTGATCACATGGGAGCGAGCGTTTTGTTTTGAACACGGTACGTTAAGGGTTAACTTAAAATAGAACATACGAGCTCGTATGTATACATATAGATATGTCCTAATAAGAACAGTTACATTACAAAAAACACAATCTTCATTTTACAGTGTGGTTACATATTTACTTAATTCTATTCTAAATCTACACATTTTCTTCTCACTTCTGATCTCCTGCGGAACATCCTCGTACATCTTCAGTGCCTTGTACATTAGTGAGTTTTGTGATTTCTTTGTATGTCTGAATGGAAGCCTCAATTTGTCTTTATTTCTTGTCCCATAAGAATGTTCATGCTGGTTACTCTTAATCTTCCTCATGAATTCTAGGGAGGTGTGTCCATTAACAATCTTATGCACAAGAAACAACACATTAAAGATAATTATTTTTTTAAACGGCACCATATTCAGTTCTTTCAGCATCACTCTTATCTTGGTGTATCTGCTTCTTCGTAGGATTATTCTTAGTGATTTATTTTGGAGAACAGTTAATTTTTTCATATCTTCTTCGTTAGCCAGAAACAGAACGCTGCTACAACAATTGATGTGGGGAAGAATTATTGCGTTGTATACGGTCTTGCATGTTTCTGCAATTAATAGGAATGACATGTTAACAAAGACATGGCCATTAAGAGTAAGATGAGAATATATAACTACACAGTGCGGCGGTGTACCGGACGTGCGACATGTTCAATAAGTGCTTTAATAACATCGATGTGTTCCATCTTAATGAAAGTGATTTTAAAAAAATTGTTGGAGCAACCCTTCGGGGCGAATAAAACTAGTTACTCTACTTTTTTCTTTTCTTGTCTTATTCTTTTTTTTACATTTTATAATTACATTTCATCTTTAATTATTCATTATTACTAATACTACTAGTTTTCTATTTAACTTATCAAAGTGTTACTTTATTCTTCTTATATATTTAACATTATGTCAGTTGTTATATAATATTTGTGGTAGTATGTGATTGGCCTTGTTTTGTTGTCTCTGTGTGTTTATATTCATATACTGTAATTGCTGTTTGTTACCCTCAATAATAAAAAAATAAATCATAATAAAAAAATAAAAATATATAATGCATGCGTAAGACCAATAATAGCATATGGCGTCGAAGCAAAGGCAGACACAGTAAAGACCAAACAAGTTTGAGGACTTCCGAAATGAAGACACTGAGGACGATAGCAGGCATGACACTGAGGGATCGCGTGAGGAACACCAGAATAAGTGAGATATGTGAGGTTGAGGATGTTATAAGATGGAGCAGACAGCGAAAAAGGGACTGGTACGGTCATGTTCAAAGAACGGACACCACCAGATTCCCCTATATTGCATTGCATACTCAACCTCATGGGACTCGTCCTCGTGGAAGACCTGCTAAAAGATGGAAGGACAGCTGGGAATCTACCTCACAGGAGGAGCAACACTCTGGAGAAAAGACCACATAGGTCAACAATAAGGAAGAAGAAGAAGAAGAAGTCTTTAAATTCGTTAGTTTGGTAATGAAAATGTATTAAGGGTATCTGAATATATATTGTACATGTATCGAATTTGGCAATCGACGGTTTTGAGTTTTCATATCTTAGCACGAGCTCAGAGGTTCGAGTTGGACTAGAAGCTCCGATATTTTCACTCTCCCTTCACACGTCACGAGTAATGAAAAAGAGGTGTGACAGTCTCATAAAAATGCAGCGAGCTGCCACTGATACGGGCGAGGATTTCCATCTAAGAAGGCCGCATAGCGCGCTGTTGGTCTAATGACAGCCGGCGCACACCTGGGCGGGAGAGAAATACGGTTAACCGGGGTCACTTCGTACCATTTACACTTTTAAACGATACTTATATAAAAAAATCATTGTAATACTAATATTTTATTAAATAATCCATTATTTTGACCTATGATACTATGATACTTCAAAATTATCAACTGTTTAACTATTTGGGGGCAAGAAAGGTGTCTCCACGTGTGGTATTATTATAACTATAACACCCGGCATCCCTGAATACGACAAAAAGTCGGCAAAACCTTCCACCACAGTCTCAAAAGAATAGGAGATATGGCACTTCTAAGACTATCCCTGTGAAATAAGTTTGCCATTGACACAAAACTAACTAATTAACCATCACGCCATTTCCCCGGAGGGGTAGGCAGAGAGGATGGATCGCCACCATGCCCTGTTCTGGCATACCTCTCGGGATTCCTCTACATTCATACATCGTACCATGCACGCACGTCGATTATTCCGACTTCGAATGTGACCGCCTTTTAGTAATTGATTAATTTGGTCATGCCATGTTTTCCTCGGTCGTCCTCGGCTTCTTTTTCCACTCACGCTGCTTGTGTACAAATTTTTAAACATTCGTTTAATATGTCCAAACCATCTTAGGGATTCTATTTTAATTTTATCCATTATGACACAAAGAAGACTAATTAACTGTTTAATTTAAAACATTTTTGTGATATCACAATTTATTTATTTAAATTCTATGATATTGTCGCGACAGCTGTTTCGCCAACCAATGTTGGCATCGTCAGGTGTTACAATAAATTGATTGATTGTAATACATAATGCTAACGTCGGTTGGCGAAACAGCTGTTAGCAAGAAGTGGATCGGGTCAACCTCCTGTAAATTGGATGGATAGTCAAGAATGACTTGAAAGTGCTGCGATTGGACATTCAGGTGACCCAGGACCACGGAGCTTGGCGGAGCCATATTAAGAGAGCCGACACCAAATAACGGGAAATGGGTATGAGAAAGAAGAAGAAGCTTGTATTATACACGTTAAAGGTAGCTAAAACTCACCCATTACACCTTGCTGTGGTGATTAGTTATGTAGCTTTTTTTGGTAAACTGTGTTAAAAGTATGTTATATGAAAGCTGGTCAAGTTACCCCTCGTCACAGTTGCACCATTACCGCCCGCGGAGATGCTGCAGTATGCTAATTCAAGGAGTCACGCTCTAGGAAGGAGGAATGGTGATATCCACCTCGTTAATACGGGACACTTTGCATCCAACAGGGGCAGTGCGTGATAAATTCAAAAGCAACAATGTTGAAAAAATTAAACGCATTTTTTGAGAAATATCGTGAAAATAAATGATAAGTTTTTGTTATTAAAAATCTGAATGCAATATCTATTTACGTGAAAAATTTGGACACACGCTGTTATTTATTTATTCGGAATATTTATAAAGCAAACAAATAAGTTGTGAAATAAAAAAAATATTTGTGAATACTACATGTATGGAAAACCATAAACAAATAAATATTAATAATAAATTATATAAGACACCTTACAGTTAATAAAGGAAAAAAAAATATTAAACTTATTAGTGTTTTTTATTTATTTTGATCCAAATTTAAATAATATACGAGTACATATATATCATGGTGTTATGAACAAAATAATGAAAGGATCATTAAGATGGTTTGGACATATGTAGAGAATGAATGAAGAAAGAATGGTAAAAAAGAGAAATCGACGCGCGTGCATGACACGATGTATGAATGTTGAAGAAGCGAGAGAAATATGTCAGGAAAGAAATCTGTGGGAGTCCATTCATTCTGCCTACCCCTTCGGGGAGACGGCGTGATGGTTACTTAGTTAACTAATTAATATTTTAAATCTAATTTTAAAAGTACTAATACATTTTAAACTGTTGCTTTAAATAACTTTATTTTTTATATAATATTACAATTGTATTTTATTGTAAGCGACAGCTGTTTCATCAACCTATGTTGACATCATCAGGTGTTACAATAATATATCAACTGTCAAATTTTCGTGATTTTTCGAATCATTATGTGTATTATTTCCTATGTCAATTTGAATAATTTCTTTGATATAAATTTGAAGTTCTTGCTGAAATTGTGTTAGGTATCTAAATATTTTAAGAATAATTTAATTCGATTAACGGGTACTGTTTGAATACCGTTGAAAAAAAAAACTTGATTTCACAATAGTTTTGGATTATAGGTTAATACCAAATATTTTTTACAGCGATTCGTTTGACTAACTGCGTAGGGTGAAACATTTACTCGAGTTCGTTACTATATTTTCGACCAAATAATATTTTTATATTAACGTCTAATAACAACGGACCGCCACTGGAAGGCGGCAATCGCAAGGACAATCAGGGTAGAAATTATAGCGCGCTTTGCAGTGCGTCTCTGAACAATTTTAATTCAGTTTTCTCGACAAACCATACAGAATACAATGGCATTAAACGTAGTCATATCAACAAAGCTAAAACAATTATAAAGATACTAAGTCACAAGTATTATATTATATGTCATGCGTAGGTACAATGATGCGATGTAAATTATTTTTGAAATAAAAAAAACGAAATAACTAATCATCACGCCGTATTTCTGAAGGAGTGGGCAGAAAGAATGGCCACACTTTTCATTCATGACACACTTCTCTCGCTTTCCGAATATTTATACATTATGTCATGTACGCACGTCGATTTCTACAACTGCTCATGTCGACATTCAATATATGATTGATTTGATTATGCTATAATACATTTTGGTGGTCTTCCTCTATTTATTGTTTTGTTTACGTCGTTTATTACGTCACTACAGAAAGTATACGTTAACGATGTAAATGAAGTACGGAGTTGAGGTAGTCGGAGAAAAACATGGCATGATCAAATTAATCAAATTTTAAAGTTCATATTAGAAGTCGCAGGAATCGACGTGCGTGTATAACTCGTTGTATGAATGTGGAGGTAGCAAGAGAGGTGTGTCAGGATAGAGTAGTGTGGCGGTCCATTCTCTCTGCCTACCCCTGCGGAGAAACGGCGTGATATTCCGATTTCACAAAATATCTCGGATGTACCCGATAAATTTAGATTATTATTAATATTATTTTTTTAATCAATGCGTAAATATATTATGGAGGAATACCTAAAATCTTAACCTTGTATTTACGAGTATATTTATAAAGATATTGATGGTTATTAGAAGCAACGTGTAGAAGATACCCATCACAGGGAAGGGAGGGTTAAAGTAGGAAAATTGAAAACAAATGCAGCATCTTTATGTAAGGCTGTGAGATATGGTACCCAACCAAAAGATAAATAAATAGACTGCTACAACAGAAGAATATTGGACAATTCTTAGAGATACCACATTTTGAATGACGAGGTTTTAAGTAAAATCTAAAGAGTGGGGAAACTAATTAAAACCATCTCAGAGAGGCGAGTCCGGTGGATCGGCCACATTTTGCGCCATGGGAGTTTTCTTTACGACGTAATGGGTAAGGTTGAGGGGACAAATTAGATTTTAATTTTATAAACAGAGGGCACTCCCGAAAGTATTTGTAACAGGTGTGCTATGACATGAATTGGGTCTTATATATTGCGCTGAAGAAGGCTGCAGAAGACCAAGTGCAGTGGAGGACGAGGTGCAAGATTTTGCTGCAAACCAATCCTTTTCGTCACAAACTGTTTAAATTTAAGCTTTTTCTTGGAAATATAATAAAATTCTTTTTCTTTAAGGTTAGTCAACGATTTGATGTTTTTACACTCCAGTTTGCGTCAGCCATTTTTCAAAATTATTTTCTTAATTGGTAGCTCTTGTAAGCCAAGGGTTACATTTGATTCAGTCAGCTAATCCTTTAAAGTTAAATCAAATGGTATATTCTGCTCGTTTTTTTAAAGCATAATTGAATTTGGAACAACTCAAACAAACGAATGATGGATTTATTCGATTTTGAGAATGACAGAGAGCCATACAAAATAATGAAGGGATCGTTAGGATAATTTGGACACATGGAAAGAATAAATAAAGAAAGAATGGTAAAAAAAGTATATGTGTACGATGTAAATGGAACAAGAAATAGAGGAAGTTCGAAGAAAACGTGGCACGATAAAAGAATCAAATATTGAATGTCGGCCACGTGAGAAGTCAGAGAAATCGACGCGCGTGCATGACACGATGTATGAATGTTGAGAAAGCGAGAGAAATATGTTATGAAAGAAAAGTGTGGCAGTCCATTCTTTCTGCCTACCCCTTCGGGGATGATGGTTGGTTAGTTAGTTCACATACCCAAAGAGAATTTACAAAATTCAACACAAAACGCAAAATATTAAGAGATAGATGTAGTCAACTATCGTTGAAGATGACGAGTGACTTTGCCATTTGAACTAAATAACTAACCATCAGGGCGTCTCTGTGAAGGGGTAGGCAGAAATAATGGACCGCCATAATGTTCTTTCGTGACATTAATCTCTAGCTTTCTCAACTTTCATACATCGTGTCATGCACGCACGTAGATTTTCGAACTCCTCACACTGATTGTGCCTTATAGAGGTAATAGATCGGATATATTCAAGAATGCGAATTTTCAAAATGTGATGAAAGCTATGAGTGAATTAATTTAGGTAAAAAACTGAATATTTTTTCATTAGTTTAAAATATCGTAATTAGAATAGAATTCATTTTGGATTTGAGCATTACTGACAGAAGGCAAACGGATTTCCACATTTGAATTACGATTCGAATGCAAAAAGCTTCGTCTCCGTCTTGCGCATTATGAGTCACGCACTGTCCTCTGTCCTCTCGGAGTGCGTGCCCCCGCCCTCCTCCTTAAGCCACGCCCCCCGGCCGGCGGACCAATCGGGAGTGGCCGTCCGCGCACCGCCACGCTGTCTGCTAGATCCGATCAAAGGCGATCGATCGATATTCTTATCAATAGGAATATGGGGCCGGTTGTGATAAGAACGGAAAGTGCCTGAGTTTTGTGGGGTATTTTTAAATACTTGCTTATAAAACAGTAAAATTAAAAAAAAATAGAAACACATTGACGATGAAGCTTTTATTTTTGTAAAGACAAGGATTTTAATTAATGTTATTAGAATTTAATTTATATTCTTCAAGGTGAGCATAAAATTATGAAGAAGGAAACTGGTCGTGTCCAGGCTTGAACCCAAGTCCCCTAGGTCAGGAGGCTATCGTTCCATCCCCTAGGCCACCACCCGATCTTACACTATTTTTATATTAAATAATTAATAACTTAATAAATTAGTTAAAGATATTTTTTTTATTATAAATATATATAATAGGACGTTAAACCAATACCGCAAAATTGAATGCAGAAACTGAAATAATTTTATTTATTTATTTTATTATGTATTTAATAAAATAAAATAAAATATAGGAATTTGACTAAAAAAATACTTTAATTAAAACCTATATAATTTAATTTTATAATAATATCACTTTATAAAATATAAAAAAAACATCAAGGAATATTCTTTAGAAAATACGTTAAAAAAATTATAATTTTTTTTTTTATGGATACTTAATATTTTTATGGTTTACAGGGTTAATTAAATTAAAAATATATATTTTAAGTTAAAACCCGACTTATGCCATAGATCGAACCCATATCATTTAGGTTCAACATCTGTACTAGCAGTCAACAGTCTGAAATAAATACATGTTTATCGAAAATTAATGTCTCAAACCCATATATTTTCAGACTGTCAATATGAAAAACATTGAATATATATATATAATGTTGTTATTCCATTATTTCGTAGTTAATATCCATAGAAGTTTCAGCAATTATTATTTTTGATGATCGTTTGGGCACATGGAAATAATAAATTAATGTTTTGTGGATGTTGGAAGATGAAAGTGTGCGCGGGAGATGCCTATTGGTGGCGATGAGGTTCGCAACCCATCACACCGCGTCTCTACCGGGGGCGAAAGAGAAGGATGGAGTGCCGCACCGGTTAAAGTGTGGCAGTCCATTCTTTCTGCCTACGCTTTCGGGGAGACGGCGTGATGGTTAGTTAGTTAGTTAGAAAAGTTAAAAGATTTTTTTCTAGAAATTGGTTAGCTATTGCGCTTTCTTATTTTGGCATTGGACGACTCTTAGGGGGTACTACAATCCTACAAAATCCCATCCCGAAGTCAATTTCCTATATCGTGCCCATTTCTTGTAAGATATTTTTAGATTTAGAGTTGTTTACCGATTTGAAGTACAGGTGTCGTTGGCTGTAGGCAGTTTAAATCTTAAAAGAGTGTTGACATCACGTCCATCAGTGTGGACGATAATAATAATATGAGACTAACTGGAGAACGTTTCACCGGCCATTTGCTTCCCGCGCGAGGGAACGAGGAAGGGGCTACCGAATATCTTCGAGATGCACGTGAACATCTGTGGCTGACTTTTACGATTTGAAATTCGAACATTTCACACAGACTTAAGGCAGGCGTTCACTCCGAGTAATTCGTGCAACAAAAAAAAACAAAATTTTTTTACGTATCTCAACGGTATACTTCTTCTTTGTTATAGACCTATGTGGTCTGTTCTCCAGAGGGTTGCACCTCTTGTGAGGTGGATTCTCAGCTTTCCTTCCATCTTTAAGGAGGTTTATCATGAGGACGAGTCCCGTGAGGCTGATTATGTAGTGGAATATAGGGGAGTCTGGTGGTATCAATTCTTTGGACATGACCGTACCAGTCCTTTCTTCATTGTCTACGCTATCTTATAATATCACACATAGATGCGAATGATATTAAATCCTCCATCAAAGCTATGAAAAATTCGCACTCGGTTGGTCCTAATTTTCTTATTGAATGTGCATCGTATTACCAAAATATTTGAATACTTAAGTAAATACTTGGAAATGGACTTGGATATTCTGGCATACATAGATTCCATTCTAAAGGCTATTCCTATTATGTTTGTTGAAAACATTATGGAAAGGAGATAAGATGGTTGTTTTATGCGGAGACTGGATGTGTGGCCAGGAGTGTTCCTCCCAATAAGGCCAGAGAGTCTAAGGGTCTAAATACCAATTTTTTTTCTCGATTAGGGTTGTTTTCCGTTTCAAGCCGAGAATTTATATATTTATTCATTTCACTCTCCATTTATTATCTGTGTAGTAGATATTATAGATGTATTATCATAGTAATTTATATTTAACTTTTAAAAAAACTTAAATTTAATTGTAATTTTGACTTGCCGTAATTTGAATTTGCTCGATTATTTAGTTTAGTTAGTTTTAAGTAATTCTATGTGTAATTTTTTACAATAAGTATATTTCCTGTTTATAATAATGTATTAAAAAGTCATGTCATAAATAGTGGGGTATCAGTAATGAGAGTCCTCTCACGATACTCCCAAAATAAAATCGTATAATTAAAAAAAAAAAAAAATTAATGGAAGATCAATTTACGTTGGCATTGCAGAGTATGATGGGATCAGCCTTATTATTTTAGAAAGGAGTTAAATCTCGATGGGAAGAGAATAACTTAAGTAAATACGCGTGCGTTATTTGCACGGAGAAATCAACGAGGATTTCCCTCTTAACAGCGCCAAAAATAATTTGTATGCAAACCAGCAAATATTTTAACGGTTGGAAATATATATGGAACAGGGCTTTATAATTAGCTCTTGCCATCGTCCAGGGCCGTGCACCATCAACAAAGACTTCACTGGGACCAGTGGGATATTGGGCTAGGAAAATTGTACCAGGAGTAGAAGTGTGTGATCATATGAATGTTTAAATGCAAGTTAAAATGAATAAAAGTGATGATTATTTGAGAAAAAAAAATGCAAAAGGAAAATATTGATAATATTTTTGTAAGGTACACAACAAATTTAAGACTAAAAATATCACCTGTATATATGTAATAAAAAATAAATTAAAAGATAAAATATTATAAAGTTTCTTCTATGTTCGCCATACTTTATGTTGTAGATGTTTTATAATTTTTTTTTTCTTTTTTATATCCTTTGTATATAAAAAAATATCAGACATGTTTCGGACAACCCGATCCTTCCTCAGTGATATTATAAAGATATTTAAAATATTATAAAATTGTTTACAATTTTATAATATTTTTAATTTTTTTATGTCCGAAACATGTCTGATATTTAATTAATTTTTTTTTTAAAATAAGTGTTTTATACAAAGTATATAGATAAAAAAATATATTATAAAGTTTTTTAAGAAAAATAATTCCAATTTCGTTATCAGCACTAACATTGGCACTCAGTAAATATGACGAAACCGGTCATAATTAAAAAAAATTCAACAAAAACCTTTTTTATACATTGATCAAAACGTCTGTATTCTAAGAGTTTTATAACATTTTAAAATGAATGACCTGTATCGCCTTGCTAGGGCATTATAAAAAAAAAAAACATTTTGTATGAAAATCTCGTATAATTATTAATTTGTGGACCGGTGTCATTTGGTGGATCATTGAAAAAATTATATAATTTATTTGAAAATAGTATCACGATTTCAAAATACCGAGTGTAGTATTTCCAATACTCACACAGCCAAAAAAAAAACCAACACATTAAAGATTTAACTTTCGTCGCCATTAATTTGCGAACTGGCTGTTAAACCCGCAAACTGTAGCCAGGCACAAATTAAATTTCCCGCGAGAATAAAAATGTTATTTAGGGCTTTCGGTCGGCGGGAAGCGGAGGGCCAGCTGTTAAGTTGGCAACAATGTCTCCACAATGGACAGTTCATAATAAACACCAGTATCGGGCCGTTGGCACGTAATGGCTTATTGTAATTAAAGGCGGGAAATTTGGCCCTCCACGAAATGGCGGATAAGATATGCGCAGAAAGTGTGCGTATTATCATAGTGGGGTTTTCTAATAAAATTTATGAAAAACTTCATACGACCTAATGATTTTACTGAAATCTCCCAATGGATTTTAATTTGAAATGATAATGAAATAAAACGATATTTTTTTATGAACTACTTCCACTTGTCTTTATTTCGACAGATACCGGTTTCGCCTGGTTAGCTGGCATAGACAGATTGAAGTTTTATATGTACTTATTAATTAATGCAAGTATAAGAAGGCCTATACTGACATATAGCATTGAGACTAGAGCGGATACCACAAGAACGAAGGCTAAAGTACGGGTGAAGGACTATTCGAGATAGGGTGAGGAACACGGCCATCCGCGAGATCTGCAAGGTGGAGGATGTCGTGAGATGGGGCAGACAACGCAGAAGATACTGGAATGCGCACGTGCAGAGGATGGATCCCACCAGAATCCCACACGCTGTGGCAAATCAGATTCTTGCCGGTTGCCGTCCCCCTGGAAGATCGCCGAAGAGATGGAGAGATAGTTGGGAGTCAACCTCCCAAGAGAGGCCAGCCTGATTTCAGGAACAGACCAAAGGTCTATAAGAAGAAGAAGAAGAAAAAGAAGAAGTATAAGAAGTGAATAAAAGTGTTAGGAAAACATTAATGAAAGGGTCGTTAAGATGGTTTGGACACATGAAAAGAATGAGTGAAGACGGAAATGTAAACGACGTGAAAGGAGCTAGAAATAGAGGAGGGCCGAGGAAAACGTGGCACGACCAAATCAATCAAATATTAAATGTCGGTCCCGTAAGGAGTATGAGAAATCGACGTGCGTGCATGATAAGATGTATGAATGTACAGGAAGGGAGAGAAGTATGTCAGGACAGAACAGTGTTGCGGTCCATTCTTTCTGCTTACGGCGAGACGGCGTGATGGTTAGTTGGTTAGTTAGTTAATTAATTAATCGCCACGGCGTCTCCCCTTAGGAGTAGGGAGAATGATGCACCGCTACAAATATTTCCGGACATAGGATAATCTTCTCTTGATTCCTCAAGAATCATACATCGTGTCATGTACGAACGTCTTTTTTTCGGATTCCGTGGCCGACATTTAAACTAACTAACTAACTAACCATCACGCCATCTCCCTGAAAGGGTAGGCAGAAAGAATGGACTGTCACACTTTTACTGATGCGGCACTCCATCCTTCTCTTTTCGCTCCGCGGGAGACGCGGTGTGATGGGTTGCGAACCTCATCGCCACCAATAGGCATCTCCCGCGCACACTCTGATCGTGCAACACCCACAAAATAAATCTAAAATAAATAATATAAAATACAATGATATAAAATAAAATAACAAAATAAAAATAATTTAACACAAAATGTTCTTTTTAGATGGTGCACATATTGTCTATTTAATTTATGTTCCACGAATCCGTCGTTTTTTTAATTTAGCACATAATGTAATAACACATAATGTTTTTTTCGATGTTGCACATGTTGACATGGACGATCCGGACTTTTGTGTTTATTTAATTTATGTTCAACGTATCCACCGTTTTTTTTTAAATTAGCTGTAATTAGGCACTTAACCAGCAAGAACTTTGAAATAATATTGAAGGAATTATTCAAATTGTCATTGGAACAAATAAAAAATGTATTTATACACCTGTCAAAATTCTTTATAAAAACGATAAAACTAATATAATTTTAACAGCAAAACAGTACAAACGTATTACGTGTCACAATTAACTATTATAAAGTGCGGCAACAGTTAAATTGACCAAAACAATTCACTTATACGCGAAATATCTCCAAATTAACAGGAGCACCACATGAACCAAACCAAATTTTCAAAAACAGAAGAATATCCAGAACCGAAACAGAACAGAACCGACATTTAATATTTGATAAATTTGATTGTGCCACTTTTCCTCGATCTTCCTCTATTTCTGGTTCCGTTTACATCGTTTATACTCACTTTCTTACCCATATTTCTTAATTCAACCTTTCCATGTGTTCGGATCATCTTTCATTTGCACTGCATTCACTTATACTTTGTAAGAGATCTCATTACTACTGCACTTATTCGACATTCATCCTTTTATGGTTCACTTCCTTAAATCAGGGTCGGCGCAAGAACACCATTGTACATTGCCAGCTTTAATTCCTGTATGCATGTACTCATGTATCATGAGACGGCGTGATGGTTAGTTAGTTAGTTAGTTAATAACATTTATTTATTAAGGATTAATAAATTGTATCTCAATAGAGACGAAGATGTAAATTATTTGGAAACAGAATATGGTGGTCGAGGCGTTTACAAGACTTTTGACCTGTCATTGGTTGGGTTGAGCGATCGCTTTATGTTAACAACATTCCCCATTCCGCCCTTCTTACGACCACCACGTTTGACAAATTTTTGGAAGATGTATTTATGCCACCATGTTGAGAAACACTTCATTTTTTTTTAGTTCGATCTACACTAGCACCATCCATTAAGATAAAGTGTCCATTAAGCCATCCATTAAGATTTATTTATTTATTTAAACAGCTTATAATGGATTAAATACCCATATATTTTCAGACTATAAATATGAACAATATTGAATATTATTTATTTAATGTTGTTATTCCAATATTTCGTAGTTAATATCCATAGAAGTTTCAGCAATTATTATTTTTTATGATGGTTTGGACACATGGAAATAATAAAATAAGGAAAAATGTTTTGTGGATGTTGGAAGATCGAAGTGTGGGCGGGAGATGCCTATTGATGGCGATGAGGTTCGCAACCCATCACACCGCGTCTCTCGCGGGGGCGAAAAGAGAAGGAAAACTGAAGGCAGTCCATTCCTTCTGCCTATCCTTTCGGGGAAACGGCGTGATGGTTAGTTAGAAAAGTTAAAAGACTTTTTTCTAGAAATTGGTTGGCTATTGCGCTTTCTAACTTTGGCATTGGACAACTCTTAACTCAAAACAATGGATTATCTAGTTAGTTTTATGTATAAACAATGTTCTATGCACTTGCATGAAAACGTGTATCAGTAGTTAGCGTATAACAAATTGACCATAATGCCATAATGATAATGAAGTGCATAAAAAACGTTAATTATAACGCGGTCCGGGTAAAATTTACGAGCCAGGACCATAAAGATCGGGTATAACCATATTACGGCAAGTTAAAGCGAAAATTAAAAAGCGTTAAAAAAACTTAGTTGCACCGAAATAATTTGACTCAACAAATTTAACCCCATCACGAGCGGAGTCGTAAATCTCCCCGGGTTTATGTCTCGGTCAAGGTGTTAACCCCTTGCTCTCCAAACACTTCAGTTATAGAGGACGTTAAATTTTTAATTTACATCGGTAGGCCGGGGCTAATAAAAAAATTGCGGAGAAGCGGCACATAAGGAGGTGTAGCCACTCAAGTGCGGGGAGGGCAGAGTGACCCTTATGATATTTGCAAATAATGGAATTCAAGAATGCGAACCGGGGTAATAAAAAATACATTTAGCAAGGAGCCCATTGTGCGGTAGGTACCTACCGAGTCCCCGGTACCTACCCACGCAACGCGGCGTGGCGTAGGTGTGCTGTCTTGTGTGTCTAAATACAACAGGCGGGAAATATATTACAACATAATACGTGCGTACATCCGAAATGATGCGATTAATTGAGATCTGGTGTATTTTTATTAGAGCGCCATTTCTGTGATGTCGCGTGGGAGCGACGTGATTTTATCTCCGTCGTAACCTTATTATAGTCTTAGAAAATATTAATCAAAGATAGAGCAGACCGGCCAATAAACACAAACAGGAGCGGGCCAAACACCCCCCGGCTGGACCGGACGGGGGACACCATTGGTCACTCGCCACCCTTATCTCCGTCGGCAAACATACATCCCGCAACCCCGAACACATAAACAGCCCCCGCCACCCCTTCCCACGGGAAACTATTAGCCGGGAGTGGGGCGCGCATGGATGTGACACATTAGTAAATGAGCCAACATTCGTTAGGTTTTCCGGGGAAAATTCCAGCGGCCGTCTCCCTCCGGCTACCCCCGCGCCCGATACGGCCATCCCTTTCTCTAGGATGCCGCTTTGTCTAAGGAAAACTCTTAATAGAAAGCCGGTGTATTAGTGCGCGTGGGACGGAGCGTGCAGGCGAGGGCGAGGGCAGAGGTGGAGCGGAGAGCGCCGCCAATGAGAAAGCTGATGAGATTTTTCTCGCAGTGTTTATAAGACTTTGTTAGTTCGCCACTCATACACGCCCGGTTGAAATGAACAGCGCCGTGTAGGTGACTGTCTACGCGGGTCCCTGTGTGTGTGGCCTTTTATATCATCAACGTACGAGAACTAATTCGTTCGCGAGCTTTTCTCTGAAAAGAATTCAAAGGAGAACGTAATTAGGTATAATTTTCAAAGAGATTAATTTATAACGATAATTGGGAGAGCGCTCCTCCGCTCCGGGTATTACGCAGTTAGAACGTAACGAAATAGAAACTACGGGAAAAAGCTAATTTGAAAAGGACTTTCCTCTTTTCGCATTATTTCACGGCACAAAGAAAATTTCCTCCGAACTGTTTACGAATTCAATTAAGAGTAATTGGCGTAGCTTTAGATTCTGCGTAACCTTTCGACGAGTTTCCGAATTCGGGAAAAAATAAGCCGAAACAAATTTGCTAACGAGCAACAAATGTAATCAGATTTACCAACTCCGGAGCAAATGATGGGCAATTAGCGAACCGGGGAATTAAGAGCCTCCTTCTTACGTACAGCGTATATCAATGTAAAATATGGCGTAGCCATAATAACTGTCGTTACCCGAAGGGGTACACTGGAAGGAGGGACCACCCCACTGTTATAATCTAACATAATTCTCAAGCCTTCTTAACAATGAATAACCGCGTCATCTCACAATCTACGACTCCTCACGTGGACAAATAAAATTTTCTTGTTTTGATCGTGTCACGTTTCTATCGTCTTTTCAGAATTGTAGTTGCACGAGCTGCATTTAATAAAATGAGAACATTATTTTGCAACGATAATCTTAACTTGAAACTCCGACAAAGAATGATTAAATGTTATTATAAACAAATAAAAAATATTCCTGGAATCGATTACTGCCAAAAATTTGTTTTGTTTGATTCCAGACCTTAGCAGCTA
This sequence comes from Lepidostoma basale, assembly GCA_022606425.2. NCBI lineage: Eukaryota > Metazoa > Arthropoda > Insecta > Trichoptera > Lepidostomatidae > Lepidostoma > Lepidostoma basale. The sequence continues at coordinate 1,528,347 of JAHDVF020000333.1, read as the reverse complement.
TATGGATGGGGAAAACCGAATAAGGCGATGCCAACCTAACGGACCAAGAACTATATTTACATATAATATTTAAATTCAGTAATAATAAAAACAAAATTAACACTTTTTTCAAACGTTATAAATATATATGTAAGCGATAATAAAATTTTAAATCCATTGTATTGAATATGAATCTTCTTGAATACCTGTAATACTAATATTTAAATTGAGTAAATTTTACATAAATATTTGAAGATTATTTTTGTATGGAATCATGTTTACCACCCCTGATCTGTATGTATACTCGTATAAAGGACTAAATTTACAATAGTGTCACTAGTCTGTCGATGCCAGCGAGCCTGGCAAAACCGGTAGATGTCAAAATAAAGACAAAAGTGGAAGCAGTCAAAAAACATCGTTTTATTTAATTATTATTTTATATATGGTCTGTTCTACTATATGGCTGCGAATCCTAGACTCTGAAAGTGAATGTAATGAACCAGTTGGAAGCGTTCGAGATGTGGATATACCGCAGAATGCTCCGTATACCGTGGACTGATAGGGTCAATAATACAGACGTACTACAGAGAGCCAGAGCCAATAGAGAGCTGTTGTCGAGTGTGAAAATTAGAAAAGTCTTATATTTGGGTCATATGCCAAGGGGAGAAAAATACCACCTCCTTCGACTGATATTAATGGGTAAAGTGGAGGGACGTCAGGGAGTTGGTAGAAGGCAGCTGTCCTGGCTGCGGAACATGAAAGAGTGGACAGGAATACAAGAGTTCAGAACCTATTCCAAGTGGAGCAGGATAGGGATGCCTGTGGTTATATTATAATTTTTATACCATTCTTTTTTTCCATGTGTCCAAACCATTCACTTATTATATTTTCATTCGACACTCTATCAAACACAGAGTATGCACACATTCGTCTTAGAGATCTCATTTCTACGGCATTTATTCTACTTTCATCCTTCTTTTGCCAGTACTTATTCAATGTACTTTTAAACTGCTATTACCATATAGGAACGTAATAAAAAGAATCATAACATTGCGCGGATAACTACCGACCAAAGTTCTCCGAAGAGGAGTAATAATCGTCTAGTTATACGAGTTAACTTCTGCTCCAGACAAATTATTAAGATCCTTGCTAACGACACTTATTTTTATGATCGATTCAAACACAATCTTGGAACGTCTACTGACACGTGACCTCGCAAAAGAGGGGGCGACAATGTGACCCGGTTTAAAACGTAAATTCAATAAAATCTGTATTTTCATTATGTATTTATTATTCTCATAACAAACATAATACAACACTCATATATAACACTATTTATCGTTTCTTAAACAGTAATATCAACATAATGGAGTTCTAGTGCCAACCCTTATGTACGGAAGAAAAGCTTGGAGCTGTCATGAAAGTAGGATAAATGTGATAGTAAAAGATATATGATAGAGTACCGAACGACGAAATAAAGAAGAAATGTAAGGCAAATGATTGCATATAAGATGGTTTGGACATATGGAACGAACAGACGAGAGAAGAATGATTAAAATTTTGTAAACAAGCCTTATGCAGAGAAAGATAAGCCGTGGAAAACCAAGGAAAGCATGGCATGACCACATTAATCAAATATGAAATGGCGGCCACATTCGAAGTCAGAAATCGACGAGCGTACATGTTACGATGTATGAATGCAGGACGGAGCAGTATGGTGGTCCATCCGCTCTACCTCCCCCTCCGGGGAAACGGCGTGATGGTTAGTTAGTTTTTTTTATGTCAACATAATTATCATCTGCAGCGTTATATATAACCCTTGGTAGATCTTAGCTTTTTCCAGGAAACTTCTTCATCCTGTCCTGTATCTGGCTGCCACTTCCCAGTCTTACTGTCCCAGGACTCTATAGTCTGCTACGACACCATTCAACCATTGCAGTCTTAGCCTACCGACTTTTCTTCGCCCTACTGGATTATCAAACAACACTATTTTTGGGGCTCTAGATCCCCCATGCGGTGCAAATGTAAAAGCCAGTTAAATTTGTTAATCTTAATAAACTTGACCACGCTGACGTCCTGGAATAGATAGTAGAGCTCCGCGTTGAATCTCCTTCGCCACGCCTGACCATCCATAATAGGTCCGAGGATTCTGCAGAGGATTTCCTTTTGAATCAGTTCAGTTTTGTTTCAACACGTTAAGTAAGTGTCCAGCTCTCCAAGGCATATATTAAAACTGGTCCAATCCAATTCAAATATTGACGAAAACGTCTGTTTTATAGAAGTATTATTATATTATTTGGCAGTGTATTACTAGGGTATTATCAAATGTGGCGAAAATCAAATGTATATACGTTTATAGACTCGAGTAAATGGATTAGAATAAGGTAATTAAGATAATTGATGTGATACATTCTTCTTCCATTCTTCTTCTCCTACTCACTTTAGACCCTTGATCTGTTCCTATAGTCAGGCTGGCCTCTCATGGGAAGTTGATTCCCAGCTACTCTTTGGCGGTGGTGGTACATTGTTAGCAAAAATTGGCCATTAGAAAAATATATGAAAGATAAAAACTTTGATAAAAATAATAAAACTGGGATTAAATTGTTTTCTTGGTGACGAAATAAATATATTAATTGTTTACTTTGCGAATTAAAAAAAATTGTTTAAACCACTTTTTAATAAAAAATATTAAGATGGAGGTATCCTCTGAAACATGTCGTGTATTTTAATATTTTTTTATTAGAAAGTGGTTTAAACAGTGTTTTTTTAATTCCCAAAGAAGACTACTATGGAATTTGTGTATAATAAGTGTTAATGCTTTAACTTTCAATAAGTATATTAATTGTTGCTGAAAAATTAATTAAAAATACAAATCTATGATGAAATTTTGTTGAAAACGTACATTTCACCCGATTTTAAAGGCCGTCTAATAAAATTAGATTTTTTAATTAATCTTGCAAGTATTGACCGAATTCACAGCTAGGACCGAAGAAAGAGTCGTCTCTTGGTGTGTGTGAGGAACAAATAGACAAACACAAGCGCACCAGGGAGAGTTTCCACCACCACTAGCGCGCGGCGGCTATCTAATTTGGTGTACGTGGTGCGGGCAGGTCTGGGCGTTGTGCCCTTAATTAATCCCGGGCTCTATTACGGCGGCCGCCGATTGGTCGGTCACGGGGCGGCCGCGGCGGGGCGGGCGAGACCGGGGAGGGAAATGCCAGGGAAATCTCGGGTTATTTAGCGCGAGCTGATTGCCCAAAGGATCGCAGCCTGCGAAGGAGCCGTCCGTGCTCGGAAGGGTGATTATAAGGGGGGGTATTTATATATGACAGAGAAGGATTTTACTTAATAAAACTTCTCCGGTTAAAGTACGGTGCTCGGGCAAAGTATATTATAACTTTGCGAAGTTGGTATTTTTATAAAATGAGATGTTTGGAGGCAACTTTGCGAGACAAATGCGATACGGAAAATGAGGGATGTGATTAAATATTTTATAACCGGCAAAAGGAACTTATAAAAAACTTTTAGATTAGGGAAATTACCGTATCATCAAAATGACAAGTGCTTACCCACATCTTAAACATTTAAAAAAAATATATATTTATGTCTGATAATGGAAATTTACATGTCTAATAAAAACAACGAGACTCGAATGTCTGGAAGTGCCACGATGGGACATACCCTGCTGGAAGGTTTATACCGGATGGTTATCTTCGACAGCGTCAGCACATACTGTTTTATCTCCTAGCATGCAGAACCAACCTGCCTCTGGTGATGCCGGTGGGGAGAGCAATCAAAAACTGCTGAACACGATCGCTTCGGAGATCGATGTCTTTCATATTCGTGAAAGTACGTTCAGAAGACAAATACTCTTGACTTAGGAGTATCTTGTATTCCTAATGTCGAACCATCTCTCATACGTTCCTGGTATTATAAGAGTATATTTATTATATTTTACCTGTTCTCAATAGATGTCTTAAAGTATAAAAAATGTTTGTAATATTTTTTGAGAAAATAAACTGATTTAATTTGATTTGATACCTATAAAATGCCGTGAAACTTCGCCTTGCATGACAACAGCAAAACTTCCAGTGGCTCTCTGGCCATGATCCTAGAGTGGTCCTCATTCATGACTTATTATCAGGGTCATAGCAGACAGGGACAGGGTGTATGGTATATCTTCTGCGCTACAAAACCGAGACCCACCAGCTAAGGGAAGGTAACGCCTACATAAAATCACTGGAGAAGGCAAAGGGAAACCACTCCAGCAGTCATGCTGCGAGTCTTATTTCATATGACGCATTAATCTGTCTTGCATTGCACTGATATTTTTTTTTAAATTACGAAGGTGGTCCTAAGGGTACCCGACTAATGATTAAAAAAAATGCGGGTCGAAAGTACGAACCTTATAAAGCTGAGGTTGGAAGTTCGAAGAGGCTTGGTGGTAATTGCCAACATTGAAGAAGTGGAGTCTATGGTTTTGAGGAGCTCGACGGTGTTCACTAAAGACAGGGTATTAAAGCTATTGAACTTCACAGGAAAAAATGTATCGAGCTACAAGATACCATGTTGAGAAATAAAGATGTTTTTAAAAAAAAAAAATTTCAGCTCGGGTACTTTTGGGATCACCCTGGTATTTATGTACCAACCGAAAGTCGATTTATCAGTTAAGTTAACATTCATAATATATGCAAAGACTCGTGAAATTTAACCAAATTTCTTGTACCCAAAAAAAAGCATTCAATGATTAGCAAACTGGTGGCAAAATTAATTAACTTTCGCCGAGTGAAGTCACGTACGCAGAGCAAAATACGAAAAAAACGATACAATGTAAATGTTCTATTATTATGGTGAAAGTGTTGGCTGATGTGATCAGACGGAAAGGTTGCTACTTAAAACTCTGCAAAGTTTCGGCGGATATTTTCACGTATTTTTTTTGCAACAAGTTTTACATTGCATACTATTATATTGTTTTTTGAGCGGATTGAGCAAAATGTCTACATGAATGTTGATTTTGTTTTCAATACGCAGTAAGACCTAAAAATGGAAATAAATAAATTAAGAATTAATTAATACGAATAAAAACGTATGTATGTAAATCCTATGTAAAAACGTATTTATGTAAATCCGTATGTAAATCCTTATGTATAGAAGCGAAGCATGGAACTGGCAAAAGAAGGATGAAAGTAGAATAAATGCAGTAGAAATTAGATCTCTTAGACGAATGTGTGGATACTCTGTGTATGATAGAGTGTCGAATGAAAATATAAGAAGTGAATGCGGTGCAAATGATGGTGTCATGAACAAAATAATGAAAGGATCATTAAGATGGTTTGGACATATGGAAATAATGAATGAAGAAAGAATGGTAAAAAATTTATATGTTAATGATGTAAATGGAACCAGAAATAGAGGAAGACCGAGGAAAACGTGGCACGATCAAATAAATCAAATATTGAATGTTGGCCATGTGAGGAGTCAGAGAAATCGACGCGCGTGCATGACACGATGTATGAATGTTGAGGAAGCGAGAGAAATATGTCAGGAAAGTAAAATGTGGCAGCCCATTCTTTCTGCCTGCCCCTTCGGGGAGACGGCGTGATGGTTAGTTAGTTAGTTTTTAGAAACGTATGTTTTCTAGAAGTTTCATAACAGTTTATGGGAATGACATGTTTCGCCTTTCTAAGGCATCAAACATTTGAGAGTGCCTTAGAAATGCGAAACATGTCATTCGCATAAACTATAATAAAACTTTTTTTTTGAATGTATACAAATACTGGATTTTACCCATTGCGGGTTAATTATTTTACAGGCGTTATCTAGCACTGTATAATTGCATAGCCTTTCACATTGCATTAATAAAGATTTTCTGCTTAATGCTTACACCTAATCTTAATAGATGGAGCTAGTGTAGATTGAACTAAAAAATGTGAAGTATTTCTCAACATTGTAGCATATATGCATCTTCCAATTTGTCAGACGTGGTGGTCGTAAGAAGGGCAGAATGGGGAATGTTGTTAACAGAAAGCGATCGTTTAACCCAACCTATGTTAGGTCATAAGTCCTGTAAGCGCCTCGACCACCATATTCTGTTCCCAGAAAACAATTAACACCTTCGTCTCTATTGAGATACAATTATTATTATTATTATTATTTTTTTTGCATACAACAGGTTGTTTTAACCGAATTACTGCATACATTTATTTTTCTAGCTATTATATTGATTCTTATGACATGTGATAAGGTAGCCAATCTATCGCCATTTTATTGTCACGAGAATTCTACACCAGACCAAAGACAGTGTGACAATCACACTGCCATCGCCGGGGATCGAACCCGGAACCTTCGGAATGGAAGTCAGAGCTCTTACCACTCAGCCACGAAGGTCGTCGAAATCCATATAATAAAACTACTATTACTTCTGTTTTCTAACAGACGTTTTCATTCGTATTAATTATTTAATAAAGAGATTTACATCATTTCAGGCAGGTCGTGTCGCTTGCAGCTCTGACGATAAATGGACAATGCTGCTGGCCTTCTTTGCTGGCGTCCTGGAACTGTTACCCGAAACTAACATCGATGGAAGGACGACATTAAAGACGCTGCCTGTATGATGTGGATGCGTGATGCCCAGGATCGACAGACATGGAAGCAGATGGAGGAGGCCTACGTTCAGGAGTGAACGGAAACAGGCTGATGATGATGATGATAACCTTAAAGTTTAGATTCAATAAAATAAAAATAAAAAAAAACAATCTGTATACTACATATCACTAAAAAACAGGTGAAAACCTTCGAAACAAGTCAAGTATACTTTTGTAACTTGATTTTCCTTATCAATACGATGCAGTGTGGTCTGACCATAACACGAACGCAATTATTTGAACAACAAACAAAACAGATTGAATAAACCAAAACATAATGACAGAGAGATCGTCTTTATATTCGATAGAAAACATATTACATTTTATTGAAAAAACAAAAAAAAAACGATTATTTGAATGCGAAATTAATAACACATGAAATTAAGTGAAATTTTCAATTGAAATACTGACGGATTCATCTAAGAACTAGGCTAAGGTTTTTGTTGTAGAGTTTTATTTAAAAATATATTCCATGAGACGGCGTGATGGTTAGTTAGTTAATTATTAAGTAAGTAATTTTTAGTGTAATATAATTGCGTAGATTTTCACGGTTGGTAGCGATATATTTTTTGGAATCTTGGGAAAATTAGAAATTAGAAAATTAGGAAGCCATAGTTTGCCGACCCGTTTGATTTATTCGCCGTATTTGCAATGGGGTCCTTCATCATAATTATGAGATATAATTTCAGTTGGCACAAGAAATAATAGCAAAAAAAAAAAGATTTAGAATTTAAATTTTTATTTATTTATTTATAAACATACAATAGATACATTGTATTCCCATGAGTAGAAAACTCATTATGGGACAGGAGGGATAAGTTACATATAAAATAATTATGGACCTTTAGAAAACAGAAAAGGAAATTGACTTAAAACTAAAACATTTTACACTATGAACATTTTGTTGCTTTATACAATTATTTTACATAATGTATGAAAATAAAAAAAACAAAAACCATATAAAAAAAATAATTTTATGCAATTGCACGTTAATGAAATTGATGTTAAAAGTGCAATTATATTTCTAATATTATTTAGGTATATGAAATTTCTACTCAACTTCTATTAAATTAACTAAATCATCATATCATACAGTTTTTAATTTTACACAATTGCGGATGGTATGAAATATGAACACAGTTCGAATACATGTTAAAAAGAAAATCCAAATAATATCACTGTTTTTCTAGTAGCATTAATATTCAATATCTATCCAAAATATACCTACACTTATTCTCACATACACATTCATAATAAAAAACAGACACGTACATACACTTACATTTAAATGCATGATAGTGCACTTACACACAAGTACATATCACGAAATTTCGTCAAATCACACCAAAATTACATTACAGAGAGATACCTAAGAGCATTACACTACAGAGAAATACATTACAGTGAAGTACATTACAAATAAGTACAACACAGAGAAGTATATTACAGAGAAATACCTGAAAGTAAAAAAGGAAAATAACTCCTTACCGGTCCGTTTCATTCATAATCTTATGCACACATTCACAGATAAGTCGTGCGAGGGAGCAAAGTCACGAAAGAGAAGTAGATCACTGCTATATTCAGAAATCATTCTAGATAAAGCTTGAGAAAATTACTTTTAAGTTTATTAAATAACTAACTAACTAACTAACTTACCATCACGCCGTCTCCCCGGAGGGGTAGGCAGAAAGAATGGAACGCCACACTGTTCTGTCCTGACATACGTCTCTCGCTTCCTCTACATTCATACATCTTGTCGTGCACGCACGTCGATTTTTCCGACTTCTCACGTGACCGACATTCAATATTTGATTGATTTGAACGTGCCACGTTTTCCTCGGTCTTCCTCTATTTCTAGCTCCGTTCACGCCGTTTACATATACCTTCTTTACCATTCTGTCTTCACTCATTCTTTCCATGTGTCCAAACCATCTTAATGACCCCTTCCTTATTTTGTTCATACACTTTCATTCGCACCACATTCACTTCTTATACTTGCATTTGTCACTCTATCATATACAGATTTGCCACACATTCGTCTTAGAGATCTCATTTCTACTGCATTTATTCTACTTTCATCCTTCTTTGCCAGTTCCATGCTTCACTTCCATACATAAGGGTCGGCACAAGAACACCATTGTGCACTGCCATCTTAGCTTTTTTGGATAGGCTTTTGTTTGTGATGACAACTTTAAGTGCACCATTTATTCTGTTGCCTGCCCCAACCCTTCTTTCAATATCCTTCTCCACCCTCCCATCCTTTGTAAACATATTTCCTAAATAAACAAATTCATCCACTTGTTCCAGATTTTCACCGTTTACACTAATGTTGCACACTGTCATGCTTCCTTCTTTTTCGAAAATCATTACCTTAGACTTATTCACATTCATCATCAAATTGTATCGCTTGCATACCTCATACATACTAGACACCAGGGCTTGCAGTTCATGCTCGTTGTCTGCAAGTAGCACAGCGTCGTCCGCATACAACAAACAGCTTACTGACACACTTTCCATTTTTGCACCTGCTTCCAACCCTTTCAGCTCTTTCATACACTTGTCCATATATAGATTAAACAACCATGGAGACATTACACACCCCTGTTTGACACCTTTATTGATATCAACCCAGGCTGTAAGATCCCCATTTACTCTGACACTAGCAGTGCTTTCTGTGTACAGCGATGTAATTGCCGTGATCAGTTTTGTGTTTATTCCATATTCCGACAATATTTCCAACAGTTTACCTCTATCTACGCGATCATATGCTTTTTGCAAATCGACAAACGCACAGAAGAGTTTACGGTTTTTGGCCATAAACTTCTCTGTCACTGTACGAAGTGCAAAAATTTGATCCATGCATCCTCTGCCATTCATAAAAGCGCCTTGCACATCCCAAACTCTATCACTCGTCGTCTTTCTTACTCTTTCTATTAAAATTCTGTTTATTAAATGAAAAAAGATATATAATATCAGATTGATTAATAGCATTATACTAGTATTTGTGAATACTCTGTTTCTTCTCTCTATAAATTAGTTTATTTTTCATATTTTATATATAAAATCTCTTAAGATATGGAGAGACAGTTGAATCTCAACACGTCTGAAGACATGATTTTTGTGTCACAGATTGTTTATCTATTAAAAAAAAGAAGATATATTTAAACACATATTTTTATGCTTAATAAATAAGGAAAATAAAAAAAGGATCACTGAAATGGTTTGGACATATGGAACGAATGAAAGAGAGCACATAGGTTTAAATGTTGTATACAAGGAGCGTGAGTGGAAAAAGAAGCCGTGGAAGACCAAGGAAAGCATGGCATGACCAAATTAAATAAAATAAATAGGCGGCCACATTTGAAGTCGGAAAAATCTAAAAACGTGCATGTACGATGTATGAATGTAGAGGAATCTCGAGAGGTATGTCTGGAGTGAAAAGTATGGCGGTCTATCCTCTCTGCCTACCCCTCCGGAAAAACAACGTGATGGTTAGCTAGTTTTAATAAATAAAATACATTGTTATTGACGTGAAGAATATTGATGTTGAAGTGTACACCAATTTTCAACAAACTCACGTTTTTCCTGTACAGAAAGCCGCACCCAGATCAAGTAAAGTTTTCATAATATAAAACCTCTTACGTCACAACGGGAACCAACCCTTTCTCTGGCGTTAGCCACGCCTCCTGCGATAATTACTCCGGGTGAAAACTTAAAGGAAAATTTCCCGGGAAATTCTCCCAATGGGGAGCTTTTAAGCTCTTGACAACGTATTTTAATTGGGGAGAGTCATCCCTTAATTATCGCTGCTCCAATCAGGACCGGTTTTAATTACGAGGGGATGGGACGCAGAGCGCAGAATCAGGTTTTAATTAATGTAGGAAAAGCGACGAATTTGAATACGGCGAGTGTTTTGGACGTTGTTTTAATTGGTCGGTGGGCGTACTCTGCTTACCAATAGGACTCGGAGGCCTGTATAATTAGTACAGAGGCGTTAACCAATTAATGCGCAAAAGCGGCTAAATGGTATAAATTAACGAGCTGAAGTGAAGATAGAAAACTAGGCTAGCTCAATTAAGATATGCGCGAGGTATATGGACATAACCCACGCGTAATATGATCAGCTAACGAGTTCATTAATAATGTATAACTCTTTTTTATAAGTCCATAACATACTTATTACTTAATTACAACGAATGAAAACGTCACACTTTAAGAAGTTTTATCGTATTATATAGGAATAACATGTATCGCCTTTCCAAGGCATTATCAAATGTCATTATTCAAATGACATCTGATAATGCCTAAGAAAGAAGTAACACGTCATTCCCATAAACTATAAAAAAACAGACGTTTTCATTAACTATGTAATATGGAGTTTTACATCATTGTCAAAGAAACAATAAATAAATAATGATAATCAAAAAAAATCAATCAAAATTCTTTTATAACATACAGTATATAGATATAACACCTGTATATTCGAAATAATAATTAAATAAAACGATGTTTTTTAACTACTTCCACTTTTGTCTTTATTTAGACAGCGACCGGTTTCGCCAGGCTCGCTGGCATCGACAGACTGGTGGACCAGTCTGTCGATGTCAGCGAGCCTGGCGAAACCGGTCGCTGTCTAAATAAAGACAAAAGTGGAAGTAGTTAAAAAACATCGTTTTATTTAATTATTATTTAAAATGAACTTCCATCAAGAGATTTCAGTAAAATCATTTGATTACCTGTATATTCGTATTTAGTTTAATTCCACGTAGGTTTATGGATTTATTAGGTTTCGACAGCTTGCTGCCATCTTCTGGGAGAAGATTAAGATGGATGATGAAGATGGCAGAATGTAAAGAAAGCATCCAGAAGATGGCAGCGAGCTGCCGAAACCGGTCGAAGCCATAAACCAAAGTAAAATTAAACCAAGTATTATATAAATAGTCCATTGTTTCGGCCGATACACTATGATACTTCAACATTATTAACTGATAAATTATAAACCAATTTTTATTTTGAAATTTTTAAATTATTATATATCATATATATTATATAATAAAGGATTTTTAAATTAAATATTAAATTTTCAAAATCCCGCCAACATCCCCAAACAGCTAACTCATAAACTCCAGTCTGCATTCAACGCAGCAGCAAGACTGATAAGAGGTGTGCCGAAGAGTTGTCACATAACACAGCATCTTGAGGAGCTCCACTGGCTGAAATGTCCAGAACCAGCTTATATATCTGAACTCTGGATCAACGAGAGCCTGAATGCCAGACAGTCTACATTGCGATCAGCTAAGACTTCTGCGATCGGTAGATTGACTGTGCCAAAACGCTGTCCTAGCACAAACTTTGTGTGACCGAGCCTTCGCGGTAGCCGTCCCTTTAGCCTGGAACAATCTTCCAGCAGACCTGAAGTGCATTGAGAATCAGTCAAAACGCACCTTTTCAAATTATCCTTTTCTGATAAGAAGGGTTGATCGACTGCGTTGGGTGCAACCCTCATTCTAAATATGTTTATTTTTTACTAGTTCTTAAAACGGTGCATTTTCTACAGCGCTCTTGTGATGAGTAATTCACGAAAATGGCGCTCAATAAATAATATAATTTATTATTATTATAAATATTTTTATTATTAAAGTGAACAATTACCAAGAAATTTCAAATAACAACATGAAACAAGAAATACTTACTACTCGTTAAGAATTTTCAGTATAATGTAGTGACATCAAAACGCGAGTTTGTAAATGTGTTACGTATGCAGTTGCGTAGGTGCGTACAGAAAATATGAATCTTTCTCCGGGAGTTATTTAATATAAGCAATGGTCAAGGGTGCTCGGCTTACACGAGAATATGGAAATAAGTGACGCAGAGAGCCAGCAACATTCAAAGTGCATTTGTTAAGGAAAACAGATTGGCAGTGAGTTTATTAGCTCGGCGGGCAACTAAATTCGAACGCGGGGAGCATTCTATGCAGCATCGACTGTCTCCGCTTTATCTGATATGTCCTTATTGCCAGGAGCGAATAACGTCTCCGCCACTTATGACATGCAGATCGTGGTATGGTGTAGGCATATTTCAGGGCCCGGGAGACGCCGTAACGAGGTAGGGGCCGTCAATCCTAGCCCGGACAGCCGCCAACACAAAAGCTAATTATGAAGTTTCTCAACCGCAGCTCTCTCATTAATGATGCCTAGGTCGGGCCGCGCTATCGGGCCATCGCGGCCGACGTCCAATAAGCAACGTGAATCGGTTTTATGTAAAACACCGGCATTCCGGCCATTTTTTTCTCATTTTATATTCACGAAACAATACTTGTCCAATCACTCACGGGCCGCTGACGCTGACATTTCATCACGCCGCGCGCATGGTTTGATTTCCCAAAAGGACGCTAGGTGCGCGCGCCGCACTAATGGTGCGCGCAAACAATGCAAAATGGCGCCGATAAGGTGTGTATTCGATTCAAATTTTCGTAGCGCGGCTTGAAGACCACACTTGTTCCTGCGCGGAGACGAACGCGTGTATTCTTTCTACACACCCAAGTTAAAACAAATACAACCAATTTAAAATATCAATACCGGATACAACAATATCCACAAAAATAACTTAGATTTTAATTTATTGCGTAAAATGTTTATTTTCATATGTCAAAAATATCTGGAAATACAAGAGCCGGATTATCGTATGACGTTCGTAAACTAAAAGATATAATTATATAATTAAATATAATTTAATAAACGGCATTTCTTTTAGGAATGCTCGGAACCAATTCTCTACAGCTTCGAAGAGATGGGCATCTCATAACCCATTTCTTTAAATCAGGGGATATTTCGAGAACTCGGCCGTGCTAGAGAGTGTTGGTCTTTTTTTCCCTGATAGATTTCTCCGACAGCGACAGCACAGATTATTTTACCAATCGGCCACCAGAACCAATCTGCCTCTGGTGACACCGGTGGGGAGAGCAATTAGTCTGCTGAACGCGGTCTCCTCGGAGATCGACGTCTTTTATATTAGTGAAGGTACGTTCAGGGGACAAATTCTCTTGACTTTAGAAAGTAGCTTGTCTTCCTAATGTCGAACCATCTCTAATGCGTTCCTGGTACTTTGTTGTATTTTTATAATATTTTACCTGTACTTAATAGATGCCTTAAACATTTTCCTGTTTGTAATGTCTTTTGAGTTGATAAACTGATTTGATTTGATTTGAAAAAATAATATTTTTATTCAACTTTTATGTTGATTTAAAAATAAAAGAGACATTGTCTGAAGAAAGAGTTACTCTGGGGTTCTGGGGTTAGGATGTGAAGGGAGTCCTTTGTAAAAACGTTCGGCAAGTTTTTGAATGAATTCTTCTATCATCGAGATTCCCGATTCTAGGTGCATTTGTGTGATATTGGTCCATGAAGGCGCACCAAGCGATAATCGGATAGCCTTATTTCGTAGGATTTGGAGTTTTCGTATGTGACTCAAAGCTGCATAGCCCCAGACCGGGGCTGCGTAAGTGAATATCGGCCTTATGACTGTTTTGTATTTAGTTTATTGTTTCTGGTTAACATTGGGTAGAGGGCTGAGATTGTTTTTGACTGGGCTTTGACTTTATTTGTAATGTGTGCTCTCCAAGTAAGATGAAATAAATGTCAATTAAATTAATAAAGAAAAATTATCGCATTATTCCATTCTTCTTCTTTGGTTTCAATCCTGGGATTGGTTTGCAGCAATTTCCTCTTTTCTTCTCTTCCATTCTTCCCTGTCTTGTGCGGCTCTTTTGAAATCTGCGTATGATGAGCAACGCACGTCCACCAACAGGTCCTCCAGGTACTCTCGGCGTGGGCGTCCCCTCGGTCATACCCTCCATTATGGCATGCAAGAGGCCTTCTTGTCGTATAACATGGCCGATCCATCTTGCATGCCTTTCGGACAAGGTCCTGAACAGGTGCCTTCCTAATTCGATTCTTTGGAGAACCTCCTCATTTGTGATGTGGTCTCTCCAGGAAATCCCCAATAGTCTTCTATAGGACCCCATCTCAAAAGCCTCAAGTCTCCGTTTGTCTCTTTCGGATAGGCACCATGTCTCGCAGTCGTACATCAAGATACTCCATACATAGGTCTTGATGAGGAGTATTCTCAGTTGTAGGTCTATATTATTCGATTATATTATTTTCGACCTTTTATTAAATGCAAGCCTAGCCTAATGTATACGGCTGTCGACCTCGCTCTTAGACCGATCGTCCCATGTTATTGTGCTCCTGAGGTAGACAAACTCCTCGGTGTTCTTTAGTGGAACTCCTGACATCACTACTCTCATCTGATGTTGCGTTCGACCTACAGTCACCAGATTTGTTTTGTCTTTATTTATCTTCATGTTGTAGTTATTTTGAAGAATGCTTTGCATAGTTGTTAAGGCCTCTTGCAGTTCTTCTTCACTTTCAGCAACCATAGCAATATCGTCAGTATTATTCCATTATTACTTCAATACTCGTATTCTTGATTTAAGTGTACAATAAAAAAAGTGTGTATGAAGGAAATACATACATACGAGTACGTATTATCTCCTTTTTTACCACAGAATGCATTTTTGGTATACACATAATTATTTGGGCTGGAAAAAATGCACATGTGTTTGTGGTGGGCTCGTATGTGTGCACAAGTAATATGCACGGGTGTGGGTAGGCACTTGGCGTGTTGCGGTCGGGTAGCTGGAAATTAGGCGAGTAGGCACTCTAAACGTATTTGGCGCAGATCGGTGGCAGTATTTCAGGCCCCTGCTTCACGGTGCTGCCGGTGATTGACAGTGAATGAAGGCTGTCCACCGCGGGACAAGATGGCGGATGGCGGTTGGCGTGCGCGGCGCGGAGCGGTGGCGGGAAATGCGTTTGAAAATCGAACCAATTTGAATATTGCAGAATCTAAGGAGCAAACCTATTGAAGGAATTTGAATATGGTTCGTTATTACATGATTTTACTTCGGATGAGTGGGATATTATTTGTGCGTTTATGTTTAGGCTTAGAACGCGTAATAACACCATTCCACTCCTTTTGAACTTCAATCATTAATCATGTTAAATAAACATAGCCCGACTGAATGAATTTAAATTATAAGGTCGATCATCTTAGAAGTCGGAAGAATCGACGTGCGTATATGACTTGCTGTATGAATGTGGAGGAATCTCGAAAAGCGTTAGGATAAAGTAGTATGGGGTTCTATTATCTCTGTCTTCCTTTCCGGGAAAACGGCGTGATGGTTTATTTTTTCGTTTGTTTTGTTTTATTTACAATTACCAATTTGGTTCTGATGAATAACTTAAAAAGTTCAGTCTTCTATAGATTCGTCAAAATTCATACATCGTGTCATGAACACAAGTTGAATTTTCCGACTCCTTAAGTGGCCTATAATTAATATTTGATACTTCTTTTGCCAGTTTCATGCTTCACTCCAAAACATAAAAGTCGTTACAAGAACACCAACATGCACTGCCATTTTAGTTCTTAAATCTAGACTTTTGTTTACGATGACAACTTTAAGTGCAGATGATAATATTATACGAGTATATGGGAACGTCATGTGCGATGGTACGGCCATGTCTTTTCTTATTCGTGTCAATGGCAAGTTAGTCATACATATCTTCAGAATTGTAGTTAAAATGGACTTTAATTTCCTATTTCACTTGCCATCGTGATGGAAGGTTTGGCCGACTTTATGTCGTTTCCAGGGATGCTGTGTACTATAGCAATAGTAACACAACACATGGAAGCACCTTCCAAGCACTCCTTACGGTCATGCAAGCAGGAGGGTCAATGACTTCATTGTCCACAAGACCCTGCAACTGGAAGATGGAAGGAGGGGACCGGGTCGCCCTCACGCATATGGATGTCCACAGTCAAGACCTGAAGGCACTGCGACTGGACAGCCAGCCATATGACCCAGGATCGCGAAGCTTGTGGGAGCCATATTAGGGGAAACGACCCCAAATAAAAGGAAATGACTAGAAGAAAGAAAAAGGTTACTCCAGGTAAAAAATAATAAATAACCATCACGCCGTCTCCTTGAAGGAAATACTTGTTCCCCACACTGTTATTTCCTTATAATTCTCTCGCTTCCACAACATTCTTACATCATGTTCAGTGGCGGTACTCCCATAGACGCCCAAAAGCCCGGCTTGCATAATTTATTTTTAATCAAAACCTCTCTTGGCTTACAGAGGTTCAGCTCTTGTGGCTATTCCTCTTACGTCTGATGGGAACATTGTTGGAATGTGATTTGGTGGATTGTAGGTTTATGCGGGGGCATGATTACTAAGATTTGGGGGTTTTGATTAAAAATATCTTACGCAAGCCGGGCTCTTGGGCTTCTATGGAAGTACAGCCACTGATCATGTCATGCATGCACGTGGATTTCTCTGACTCCTCACGAAGTCGATTTATTGTAAGATTGATTGATTTGTTCGTGCCACGTTTTCCTCGCTCTTCTTTTTCTAGTTCCGTTAAAACATACATTCGGTAAATGATCAATAGATAAATAAAATAATTACTTATAGTGATGTAACGATGAAAGTACGTATAAATTTTACATGTAAGTATGTATTTAACGATTAGTATTTGGACAAGAACTTTATTACGGAATTAACACATAAACCTATTAAGTCTAATAAAAAGAAATTTAATGTCGGGATGCGCAATTTATTGTTGAAATCGGGAATGTTCTAGAAGTCAGAGGTACCTTTATAGCGGGCAATATAAATTGTTAATAGTTTATGGAAGTAGTTAAGAGCAGAAGTGGGAAAGCCGCCATTAAAATCAATCAGAGGATATAGGAATAGGGTGGCTTTACATTTAATTTTGTATCGTCATGTTAATGTCATTAGCGTGACTTGATACGTGCCCTTAATACTTTAAGAAAACAACAGCACTCACGAACGATTACAATAGTGAAAATGTCATGAGATAAATAGGGAATACTTCTTTTTCTCGGCGCTACACCCTTGTGTGGGATTTAGTCTCTTCCACAATAGTCCTCCACTGGCCTTTTCCCTGGTCTTTCTTCATCATTCTCCAGGTCTTTCCAGTTTCCTCCAATCGTTGATCCTTATGTTTTGACTAGGTCGTTATTCATTGGGGAGGCCGAGTTGGATTAGGAAATTGTTTTTTTTTCTCGAAATTCCCAGGGAGATACGGAAGTAAATAGCTATCCTGTGAAACATCCGAGAGTGGACCAAAATGAGAAGTATGGAAGGGCTGTTTCGTGCTGCCCATGCCAGAGAGAATTTATCCCATGTGATCATCTACGTTGGGGGGATTCGACAGGAAATATATAGAAGATGTAATTGTTTAATTGAATTTGTGTTAGCATTTTCTTTTTATTGTGATTATATTAAGTACGTACTGTTCTTATACAATAAAAAACAAATTTACATGACAAACAAATTCAAAAATAGTATATCCGTTGTACCATTTGACGGTTTACGAGTATTAAGTATGATGTATGTACAAATGTTTAGATTGGACGCCATGACACCGAATCGCGACACTTGTATCGTGATACAAACTAATCGCAAGTCCCCACCGGTGGCAGCCATTTCATTAACACTGTGTATTGAGTGTTATGGTGTCGTAAAGTGCGCCAACAGGAAACACGACGCATTAACAAGCAAATCAAGGCCACCGGGTAGAAAGGTATGTACGATTTATTACAGCGGTTAATCTGTACCAAGAAACAAAGTTAACATTTCGTTGTTTCGTAACAGTACGGAAATAACGTTATTGCTTTGAAAATTTTGTGGAAATTTTCATTAAACTAAAACAGTACTTGACGTCACATTTGAAATAAGGTTTATTTTATTATAATGATTATTATTGTAAAAAAATACTAATGAAGACAGAAAAACAACCAAAATTTAATGAATACAACTGCAACAAACCACCATGAGATTATGGACTGTCACACCATTCTATCTTGACACACTTCTATAGCTTCCTTCATAAAGCGAGGCATACACACACGTCGAATCTTCCGACCTTAAAATTTGATTAATTTGGTCATGCCATGTTTCCTCGGCCTTACTCGACTCCACAATTCATTCATATAGTAAACATAATGTAACTAACTAACCATCACACCGTCTCCCTGAAGGGGTAGGCAGAAAGAATGGAGTACCTCACTTTTCTTTTCTGACATATTTCTTTTCGCTTCCTTAACATTCATACATCGTGTCATGCACGCGCGTCGATTACTTTCACTCCTTAAGTGGTCGACATTCAATATTTGATTAATTTGATCGTTTTCCTCGGTCTTCCTCTATAACTAGTTCCATTTACATCGTTAACGTATACATGTACTTTTATTACCATTCTTTCTTCATTCATTCTTTCCATGTATCTAAACCATCTCAATGATCCTTGTTTTATAAGGGTCGGTACAAGAACACAATTGTGCATTGTATTATAATTTTAGCTTTTTTGGATAGGTTTTTGTTTGCGATGGCAACGTTAAGTGTACCATTCATTTTGTTGCCTGCCTCAACCCTTCTTTCAATAACCCTCTCCACTCGCTCATCTTTTGTGAACATATTACCCAAATACATAAACTCATCTACTTGCTCCTGATTTTCACTATTCACGATTATGGTGCGGACTGTCATGATTTCTTCTTTTTCGAAAATCATTACCTTGGACTTATTAACATTCATCATCAGATAATTTCCCATGCATACCTCATACATACTATTCACGTGGACTTGTAGTTCAAGCTCGTTGTCTGCAAGTTGGACAGCGTCATCCGCGTACAATAGACGGCTTACTGACACTCCGCTCATTTTGGCACCTACATCCAACCCTTTAGCTCTTTCATACGTAATATAATACTTATTAAAATAGCAGTCTAGAACACATATTCTCTAAGCCTCTATAGTAACCGATGCTACCAACGAGACTCGAACATGCAATCTTTCTAAGAGTTCTCTAATCTGCTGAGCATGATAACTTTTATTCTAAAAAAATGTTTCCTTTAAAAATATGTTATCTTGAATGAGCAAATGGGACTAATTTATAATAGTTCGCGTATCGGAATCTTGGTACAAAGCTAGCTACACAACTTTTTTGCGATTTAAGCATTCAGGTCGTGGGTTCGAAGCTCGTTGGTAGCGTCAGTGATTTCCGAAATAACCATTCTTCAATTTATTGAAACCATAACTAGTTATCTGCATATAATTTTAAAATATACATTTTTTTACTAATTTCGTGACGGAAGTTAATTTTATTTATTTATAAATTTTTGGTTAATTTTTTTATTTTAATTTTTTTAATTTTATTCATTTAAAAAAAAACACAATTGGGTTATATGGATAAACTTTTAGATCTTACTTTTAATTATGTAATGTTTCAGTTATATTTTAAATTGAGTCGTAGTGAGACTCCTTCATATATCATATGAGTATAATCATCATAATCAATGGTATAAGAGGATCCTATGAGCATAATTAATGTTTTTTGAAAAATGATATAAAACTTCATATTAAATAATGAATACGAATGAAAACGTCTGTTTTCTAGAAGTTTTATTATATTTTATGTGAATGACACGTATCGCCTGTCTTAGGCATTATCAAATGTTTGCAGTTCTGCATTGCAAAACGTCTTAAAATTTGATAATGCTTAGACAGGCGAAACATGTCATTCAAATAAAATATAATAAAACTTCTAAAAAACAGACGTTTTCATTCGTATTAATTAATGTGAATGTGAAGGGGTGATGGGCCAGAAATGGTTAGGAACCTACCTATGACTTACACCATCACCCGAACGAATAAGTGGATAATATCAAAACTAATAACCAACATAAAATAGTATTAATTTTTTTTAGTATTTCTCCAACGTAAATAAGTTTAAGGCGTTAAGTAATATAAGTCCAACGCGGAAGAACTCGGAAAGTATAAGAATATAGGTAAGCAAGTCATAATGACGTCTATTTATAAGATAAATGTGCTCAGGGCTAACTTTGCATAACATTATTTTGATTATGATAAGTGGTTTTCGAGGTTTAGATAATAATACGCGGAGCCGAGCGGGGATGAGCCTAACTTTGGTATTACAAGGCCTGACTATAGAATTGCCTACAAACCGCAGCCCTCGGCTTATAAGAACTACTCAATGCAAAAACAAGAAGAGATGAACTGACACATTCAATAAGTATTATATATACAAAATAGTCCATTGTTTTGGTCGAAACACTATGATACTTCAATATTATCAACTGTCAAATTTACAACACTGTTATAACAACATATTTTTTATTATACACTTTTTGAGAATGTTGCGTAGCTGTGTTGTCCAACCGGTGTTTATCATGATGTTGCCAACATCGGTTGGCGAAACAGCTGTCGTGACATTCTTAGAAAGTGTACAATAAAAAAAACGATATTATAACAGTGTTGTAAATTTAACAGTTAATAAATATATACTAGCAGTTACTCAACTTTCGTATCACTTAAGAGAAACTTTAATGATACATTTCTAACATCCACTGATTATTTTTAAGGAATTAGGTATAATATTTGTACTCTTTATTTTTAATTACTATTCTATTCATTATTTTTCTCGTACTCATTAGCTGTACTAATTAATTTTACTCAATATTTTATACCTAGAACATTGGATGATCGGTGGACCAGACACACCCTAGAGTGGCGACCGACAACTGGCCACAGAAGCCCGGGAAGACCACAAGCAAGATGGTCTGATGACATTAAAACACATGGGACAGATAAGTGAGGGATAGAGTGATGGTAATTTATTTTCATGTAGACATATTGAAACCATTGTTTTCCGGAAATTGACGTGATTAACTACGATATTTCTACTCATGATTTGTACTAATTAATACTACCCATTATTTAAAATGATATTCATAATCATTACTTGTTGAACTCTATATTTCTGTTCGTTATTTCAACCCGTTATTTGTTCTCATTAACTGTACCTACTCATTATTTCTACTGATTAGTTGTACTCATTATCTCTACTTAAAATTTTCAGACTAAATTTAAATAATTTAACTAATTATTTGTATTCACTTGAGGTCAACTTAAGGCGTTAAATTTTTAATTGTATCTCAATAGAGACGAAGACGTAAACTGGAAACTGAACATGGATGATCAAGGTGTTTACAGGACTTATGACCTGTCATTGGTTGGGTTAAGCGCACGCTTTATGTAATTACAACATTCCCCATTCCACCTTTGTTATTGTGATCATGCATGACAAATTAAGGCGTTAACACTGGAATTCCATAATGACGATTTTTTTTAATGATATAAAACATTGTTTCTTTTCTTCCTCTTTTGAGTTTATTTTATGTTTCAAAGACTTACACCTTCATCATCGGGAAAATGATATAAACAAACCTATTATATCGTTTTCCCGATGACGAAGGTGTAAGTAAACTCGAATGTGGAAAAAACAGTGTTTTAATTCATAAAAACACCCATTTTTACTTGTTATTTCTATTAATGATTTGTATTAATTATTTCTATTCTATTTTAGTTCTGATTTTAAAAAAATGGTTTGATTCATGTGGTGCTCCTGTCAATTTGGAGATTTTTCCTGTATAAGTGAATTGTTTTGGTCAATTTGATTGTTGCCGCACTTTGTGATAGTTATTTGTGACAAGAAATACGTTTTCACTCTTCTGATGTTAAAATAATACAAGTTTTTTCGTTTATAAAAAGAATTTTGACAGGTGTAAAAATAAATTTTTCATTTGTTCCAATGACAATTTGAATAAATTCTTCAATCAAATTTTCAAGTTTTTGCTGGTGTTGGATTGTTTTAAGTGCCTAATTAAAATGAAAACAGTGGAATAAAAAATTAAATAAACTCAAATGTCCGGATCGTCCAGCTGACGACAAGTGCACCATCTAAAAGAACATTATGTGTTAAATTATTTTTATATGTTATTTTATTTTATATCATTGTATTTTGTGCGCGGGAGATGCCTATTGGTGGCGATGAGGTTCGCAACCCATCACACCGCGTCTCTCGCGTTGGCGAAAAGAGAAGAATGGAGTGCAGCATCGATTAAAGTGTTGCAGTTCATTCTTTCTGTCTACCCTTTCGGGTAACGGCGTGATGGTTAGTTAGTTAGTTAGTTAGTTAGTTGAATTATTTCTACACAGTATTCGTACTCACTATGCTTACTAAATATTAACAGTTATTTGTAATAACGGGTAGTTGAAAAGTAAGTGCAAATGATTGATGTGTCTATGATTTTGTGACATTGGTCGCGCACTCTTCATTCGCCAGGCGAGTGTGTGGGATGGTTATACTTAGTTTGCACCACCGAGGGCAGCGCCTCTATAAGGGACGGTTCTATAATCAAGCCCGAGCCACGCTGGGCTGTCGTCAATTTTATTGATTTATCTGTCCATTCAAACAGCACACGAGGCTGCGGCTCGCTATGATAGATTATACCGGAGCGGCGTAGCTCACTTCAAATGCAATTATGAAAATTCGCGATCGATTGTGAAGCACACATCAACTCTCGGAATTTGTTATATTACTTGTGAACTTGTTTACTTGCTTATTTAAATATAATATATTCTTCTATTATAATTTAAATATAATGTAATATAAGAAGTGACTGAATGCGGTACGAATGATGGTGTTATGAACAAAATAATGAAAGGATCATTAAGATGGTTTGGACATATATGGAAAGAATGAATGAAGAAAGAATGGTAAAAAAATTATATGTTAACGATGTAAATGGAATCAGAAATATAGGAAGACCGAGGAAAACGTGGCACGATCAAATAAATCAAATATTGAATGTCGGCCATGTGAGGAGTCAGAAAAATCGACGCGCGTGCATGACACGATGTATGAATGTTGAGGAAGCGAGAAAAATATGTCAGGAAAGAAAAGTGTGTTAGTCCATTCTTTCTGCCTATCCCTTCGGGGAGACGGCGTGATGGTTAGTTAATTAGTTAGTTTATATTCTTCTAAAGCAAAAACGATAGCAAATTAAGAAATTTTAAGAAATTTTTCTAATCACAATTTTGATAACCAGACTGAAATAAACAAATAACTGCTCTTGAAATAATTAATACGAATGAAAACGTCAGTTTTCTAGATGTTTTATTATAGTTTATGGGAATGACATGTTTCGCCCTTCTAAGGCATTATAAAATGTATTAAACGTTTGATAATGCCTTAGAAGGGCGAAACATGTCATTCCCATAAAATATAATAAAACTTCTAGAAAACTGACGTTTTAATTCGTATTAATTATTTAATATGGAGTTTCACATCATTGTTCAAGAAACAATAAATGCTCTCAAAATAATTAATAAAATATTGAGCTAAATATTTATTCTTTCTTGAACGATGACGTAAAACTACATATTAAATAAGTAATACGAAGAAAACGTCTGATTTCTAGAAGCTTTACTATATTTTATGGAAAGAGCAATATTAAATTTAGATAAACTTAAGGCGTTAACAATGTGGTATTCCATAATGACTTAATTTTTTTAATTAAAACACTGTTTTTTCCACATTTGCGTATTTTTTTACTGAATATGTTTCGAAGTCTTTACATCTTCAGCATTGGAAAAACGATATACAGGCGGCCTTCGACATTCGCACTTTGATCCTGAAAATGTGTGCGAAAGTAGAGGTCATGTAAAAAAAACACCAAAATGGTGATTATTTTCAGTTATATATTTATAAACATACATACATACATACATAATATAATAACGAAACGAATTAGCACATAAAAATCTTCTTTACGAATTTGTCAAAATATTGTTGGATACCTTTTTTTTCTTTTCCCGATAGAGAGTTATGAAATCAAATCAGTTTATTAACTCAAAATACATTACAAACAGGAAAATGTTTAAGGCATCTATTGAGTACAAATAAAATATTATAAAAATACAACATAGTATCAGGAACGCATTAGAGATGGTTCGACATTAGGAAGACGAGATACTTTCTAAAGTCAAGAGTATTTGTCTCTTGAATAGCAAGGAACAATAATTTATTATTATTAATTATTCTTCATCGTCCTGTCAACTGAAAGCTAGTTTTGTTGGGATGGTCTTAAAAATTGTCAAATGTCTCCTTTTCTCCTGCCATTGTGGTGGAAGGTTTAACCGAACTTGTGTCGTTTCCAAGTTTGTCGTTATAGTAAAACCACACGGGTAGGCATATTCTTTTGTTAGTTTTTTTTAAGTATGCTTTTTCCTCTAAAATCATTTCCATGGAAATTTGAGTACAAAGGACCAAACGTAATGCGTTGTTTATACATGTACCGGAGAAGTTATTCTTGATTTAATGGCAATAAATGGTAAATACTGGTACATTTAAATTTTAAATACAATTCCGTGGCTGTCACTCGATTTTATGAACCATTAAAAAGTTGAAGCAAATGTAATAAGTCGTATATCAGGGGATTGGATTTATAATACTCGCGATCAAAATGGCGTCCCTTTTATTGAGTTCCCGCGCACAGTAAATGCCGGCCGGGTCCCTCCCGCATGAATAATACAACGGCCGCGTATAACAATTCAATAAAAAATAAGATTTATTTGGCATTGGTGGGCCAAATGCAATTACAGCCGTGGTAACACTCGGAGACAATGACAGCCGAATGGCGACTGCAGATCTGACCTGTCCGAAAACATTTCACGAGCCATCCCCATGTCGGAAGAGGTCAAAACTAATTATGAACAAGGCATCGAACGGTAAATCAAGAATCACATCTTTTTCTTCATGTCAATAACATGGCTTAATTATTATTATTATTTCGGAAGAAGGTATTATGAACAAAATTATGAAAGGATCGCTGCGTTGGTTCGGACATATGGAACGCATGGATGGAGAAAGAATGGTTAAGAAAGTATACGTTAATGATGTAAACGGGGTACGAAGTCGAGACAGACCGAGGAAAACGTGGCATGACCAAATTAATAAAATTTTAAAGGTTGGTCATGTTAGAAGTCGGAGGAAACGACGTGCGTGTATGACTCGTTGTATGATTGTGGAGGAAGCTAGAGAGGTTTGCCAGGATAGAGTAGTGTGGCGGTCCATTCTCTCTGCCTACCCCTTCGGGAAAACGGCGTGATGGTTTGTTTGTTTGTTTTGAATCACTCTTTACATCATTACAGCCCGAGCCAAATCGATGTCAAGGGTATAAGCTATCGTATTGATTCTCGTGACATGTGATAGGCAGCTAATCTTTTTTATTTTTTTAAGGAACATAGGAGTTCCCGTTATATAACCGATGCTGTTATAGGGCGTAGCGGCGCCCTTTTGTCAGCCTCGCTCGTACATTCCCTGGGCTTGTCCCCGGTCCATCCGGAATTTTCATTTAAAGACGGCAACGACAAAGGGGTGTCAGACCACATTTAATCAACCCTATTTTACTTCTATGTTCCGCAAATTATATAATATTATACATGAACATTTCAGAAACATTATATAAAAGATTAAAGTTAAAGTTTTTTTCGTTTATATAAAGAATTTTGACAGGTGTAAAAATAAATTTTTCATTTGTTCCAATGACAATTTGAAAAATTTCTTCAATATTATTTTAAAGTTCTTGCTGGTGTTGGTTGGTTTTAAGTGCCTAATTACTGCCAAATAAAAAAAGTGGATACGTGGAACATTAATTAAATCATATAACAGCTAATTTAAAAAACGGTGGATACGTGTAACATAAATTAAATAAACACAAAAGTCCGGATCGTCCATATCAACATGTGCAACATCGGAAAAACATTATGTGTTATTACATTATGTGCTAAATTTAAAAAACGTTGGATTCGTGGAACATAAATTAAATAGACAAATGTGCACCATCCAAAAATAACATTTTGTATTAAATTATTTTTATTTTGTTATTTTATTTTATATCATTGTATTTTATATTATTTGTTTTAGATTTATTTTGTGGATGTTGGAAGATCGAACTGTGCGCGGGAGATGCCTATTGGTGGCGATGAGGTTCGCAACCCATCACACCGCGTCTCCCGCGGGGCGAAAAGAGAAGGATGGAGTGCCGCATCAGTAAAAGTGTGACAGTCCATTATTTCTGCCTACCCTTTCGGGGAGACGGCGTGATGGTTAGTTAGTTAGTTAGTTAGTTAAAAGAAAAAGGCAGCTAATCTATCGCCATTTTATTACAACGTGAATTATTCACCAGACAAAAGACAGTGTAACAATCACACTGCCATCGCAGGGAATCGAACCCGGGGCTTCGGTGTGGCAGTCAAAGCACTTACCGCTCGGTCAAGAATGTCGTGAATCATTCATTTGAACTCTGGATATATAGAAAGCTATTTTTAAAACTTGGAGAGACAAAGTTCGCAGTGAGATTGTTTTCAAACGATTGAAAAAGCATCTAGAGTTGCTCGACGGTGTAAAAATAAGGAAACTGCAATACTTTGGTCACGTTATGAGAAGAGTAAAATACCAACTCCCACAACTGATAATACAGTTACAAGAGGACCAGGTGGGAGAAGAATCTCTTCTTGGCTGCTCAATTTAAGACAATGGTTCAGAAGTAGCACCACATCGCTGTTCAGGGCCCCAGTTAACAAGGTGGAAGTGGCCCTGACGATGGCCAAACATCGCAGAGGAGACGGCACTTAGAGAAGAAGATATCTCCTCTTTCTTCATTTTGCCATTGTAGTGGATTTTTTTTGGACTGATGTTTTCATGGTCGCCGGGTGTTCTTTTTTTAACTCTTTGTCGACTACGACTTGAGTCAGTTTAATAATTCATGCGCTTCAGGATCTCAAGTGTGTGTTTATTGATTCTTAAATACTCGAGAAAGGTATTGATATAATCAATTAGGTATTGTTATAATCATTTGGTACAAGAATAATAATTACAAATCATCACGCCTTTTCACCGAGTGGTATACAGAGAGAATGTTATGTACAGCAGAATTTCAAATGCTGATTTAAGGAAGGGATGTAGAGCGGAAAAAAGTATTATGAACAAAATTATGAAAGGATGACTGCGTTGGTTTGGGCCTATGGATGAAGGAAGAATGATTAAGAAAGTATACGTTAACGGTGTGGATGGAATACGCAGTCGTGGGAGACCGAGAAAAACTTGGCATGACCAGATTAATAAAATTTTAATGGTCGGTCATATTAGAAGTTGGAAGAATCGACGTGCGTGAATGACTCGCTGTATGAATGTGGAAGAATCTAGAGACGTGTGCCAGGATCGAGACCCGGTTATTCAATGTTATTATTGTGTTATTACCAAACATCTCTTAAGAGCAGCAGAAATGAGAACATTGCGACCTATTGTGGGAAGAACCCTTAGAGATAGGATACCCAAAGAAGAAATTCGCAAATCCTGGAAAATTGAAGACACAGTGAGATGGAGTAGGCAGAGAAGCCGATTCTGGAGGGACCACATCGAGAGAATGGATCCAGCAAGAATTCCTAAGATCGTGATGTACGAGACTCCAGAGGGCCGTCGACCACCTGGACGACCACCAAAGAGATGGAGAGAAGGCTGGTCGTCTTCATCACAGGAAGAAAGTTGATATCCTGCATACACAGATCGCAAGATCTACTATCAGAAGAAGAAGAAGAATAATCACAATCATATTCAATATTAAATATTCTTAAAATTTGTTTTTTAGAAGTTTTATTATATTATTTTAAATGAGTTCGCTGACACAACTACAAAACCAAATCATTATAGTCATAATCGATTTTATGAGACAAGATGTGTTTCAGATAATCCATTGTTTTGGCGGAAACACTTTGATATTTAAACATAATTAATTGTTAATTTTGTGGACGTTAGACGATCGAAATGTGCGTGGGAGATGCCTATTGTTGGCGATGAGGTTCCCAACCCATCACACCGCGTCTCCTGCGGGGGCGAAAAGAGAAGGACGGAGTGCTGCATTGGTTAAAGTGTGGCAGTCCATTCTTTCTGCCTACCCCTTGGGGGAGACGGCGTGATGGTTAGTTAGTTATTTAGATTATATGAGTATTTTCCTCTAAAATAATATAAGCAATAAACACACACTCGAGATCCTGATTGCTGATGGTCACGACTTCTTAATCACCCTACGTATTTGAACGTACGTGATACGTTCACTTTGACTGTACCATTCTGCACTATCCCGTATCACGCACGCGCTTGAGAAAAAGTAATGTACTTAAAATGTACAAACTGTTAGGGATGCGCGCGTGTGCCAACAATACTTGAGTACAAGTCTTCATAAATATGATAGTTTTACAAGGGGCAGACGAAGTGTGCGGCCGAGTATTTGACGTTTCGTAATTTGAAAAAATAAAATAAATATATAATTAAATTTCATTAATAAAAACCTGCTTTTTTCCACGTTTCTCGGAAAATCACCTGAAGGTAGGGCGGTTAATCTGTCTAAAGTCAGTAGTAGCGACCAAAAAGTTTTAAAATGCGTCTGATTAACCCGAGGTCATTGACCTAATGCCCTGAATGCAGGGCCGTCCTTGTGTCAAACGCTTGAATGTGAATTATGATTACGATTGTTTACTCCATTATGTTTATCGGGAGAGTTGGAGTAAGTCCTTAAACTCGCATTACGCCGATGCTCAGTCGGTGCAGAATATTACCACCCAATACGCAAGCGCGGCGTATTTTCTTCAATATAATTTCTTAAATCAAAAGTAATGCAACAGGAGGCAGGAGGAGAAGCGGTAGCCGACCTCGCGCTAATAACTAAAGTACGGACGTTAGCCCTTTGTTTGCGTTTCATACTTCACTGCATTCGGGTATAACAAAGAACCATAAATTAAAAACAATAATTACTTTCGTCTGGAGGGTCCGAGGCGGTCTCTGGCTAGGTGGGTACCTACCCCGCTTTAGGCAAATGCGTATTCAGAAATGGAATTAAAGAATTCCATTTTATTTTAAATGACGAGAGTCTCGGCGGAGAACGAAATGGAAAGTCAATACGCGGATAGAAAACAAAAGACCGCTGATAGAAATTTTGCGTAAGAAATATATTCACAATTGGCATATTATAACTGCTATGAAATAACCAATTGTAGATTATACAGGAACTGAAATAAAAATTATATTATTCTAAAATACAAGCATTCTGATAATGTTCAATGAAATGGACTGCTGGGATCAAAAGGCGCAGGATCGAGGACCTTAGAATAAAATCATGAAGGAAGCTAAAACTATTCAAGAGTTATACGGCCATATGGTATAAAAAAAATCCAGTATAATTTGTAATTGTTTTTTCGCCTGCCCAAAATCCAGAGAGCGGCATTTGACACTGTTTGGGGCAAATAGATTTTGAATATTGAGCGATGGCACCTATTTATAAACACCTGGAGTTTACCAATAACGTCCGCGGTAGACTTCCAAGTCTCACATCCGTATAGCAGTACGCTTTTAACGCTACTGCTGAATATTTGGAGCTTGAGCTTTCTCGAAATGATACCGGAGCGCCATACAGGGCGAATCATAACGAAAGCTCCTCTTGCCTTGTTAAGTCTGCTGGCTACATCTTCCTCCGTACCTCCCGAGCCCGCTATCTACTACCGAGGTAGCAGAAGCTGGTCGTGGTCACGAGGGGGACACCGTGGAGCGAGATTGGGGTGGAATCATTTGTGGACACTCGTAGGTCTACTGTCTTGGACATGTTAATCTTGAGACCTACTTTTGCCGCTCTACTCTGAGACGGAACCTAGTCTGCATCGCTCAGGGTGCACTAGACTGGTCCCCTATGAGGGGAAAGAGAAAGCGAGGCAGACCTAGAGCCACCTGGAGAAGAACCCAGCAGGACGAGGTTAAGGCAGCAGGCCTCACTTGGGATGATGTTAGGCATCAGGCATGCGATAGAGTCGGGTGGAGAAGGTTTCTTGAGGCCCTATGCACCACGGAGGTGTGACAGGACAAAACGAAGAAGAAGAAGATAATTTGTAATCGTAAGACCCGTTTTTGAAATAGTGTTTGTACTTACAAAATAAAAATGAAATTATTGAGTTATAGAGTAGTGGATGAAAACGTCTGTTTTCAAAAAGTTTAATTATTTTTTATGGAAATGAAATGTTTCGCCTTGCTAAGAAATCACACCGTTGTTCAAGAAACAATTAATGAATTCCACAGTACGAGTTAATACATAGAAAATTCTATGTATTAACATAGAAAATTTAACAAAAAATAATTATATGATAATGGTTAAAAAGGTAAAATGATAAAAAATAATCAAAATAAAATATCTCATCTAACTCAAAATTCATTTCAACCAGTGTTGCTAGTACAATAAACTCATTACCAATTAAACAAAATCAAAACATCGTGTTATAAAATACGAATAATTTTCCTATTAATACGAATGAAAACGTCAGTTTTCTAGAAGTTTTATTATATTTTATGGGAATGACATGTTTCGCCCTTCTAAGTAATTATCAAATGTTGATAATGCCTTAGAAGGGCGAAATTTGTCATTCCCATAAAACATAATAAAACTTCTAGAAAACTGACGTTTTCATTCGTATTAATTATTTAATATGGAGTTTTACAAAATTGTTCAAGAAACAATAAATAATATTCGTATTATTTATTAGTAAATATTTATAATACGAGTTAATATATAATAAATAAATACAAATGTTAATGTACTTGATACTAATATAAGATTTACGAAAGTTATTTACGATTGCTATGACATTTTGACACAACGTTGCATTCGAATACGCGCGTGTTGTTATATACTCTCCATCTTCTTTTAGAAAAAAAACCGTTGCTTTGAAATATCAAATAAAAATTACTAATTTATTTTAATTAAAAAGTAATGTACCATTAAACAACTGAATCTTATGAACTCCACTTTAAAAAAAAAGTTAGAGGTACATCTGAAGATGGAGTGTATATCCGAAACATGTTGTATTAATACACTTTTAATTTTATGACAATAAAAACATATGAAAGTGGTTTTACATATCG
Organism: Lepidostoma basale; assembly: GCA_022606425.2. Classification (NCBI taxonomy): domain Eukaryota; kingdom Metazoa; phylum Arthropoda; class Insecta; order Trichoptera; family Lepidostomatidae; genus Lepidostoma; species Lepidostoma basale. Next base: position 1,496,749 of record JAHDVF020000333.1, on the reverse strand, counting down.
TTAAATTTTCTTTTCAAATTCATCATCAATACCGCAGTGTCAATGGTAGGACCATAATATATCTCCACTTCTTTTGCCATTGTGGTGGAAGATTTGGCCGACTGTGTGTTGTTTCCAGGGGCAAAGGGTGTTATAATTACTATTATCCGGAGGTATTTACAATCCAGGAATACTGAGAGAACTAAATCTATACGTTCTCCATAGTTATAGCAGAGCAAGAGGGCATATATTATTTTATGTCCCAAATTGCCGCACAGAAGCCCTTTGAAATTCTCTTGCATTGAAAGCGATTCGTCTTTTAAATGAAGTTGCAAAAGAGATAGACCTCTTTGGATGCAATTATGGCGAATTTGTGAATACCTATACGATAAAGGCAGCAAGGAAATAACTGGCATTTTCCTATTCATAAGGTTCTATGTACTCGTATATTTCCTTTGATATTCTTTTTTTTCACCCTTTACTTCGATTTGGCTCGCGCTGTAATGATGTAAGGAGTTTTTTCAACAAAAGAATAATAATTATTATAGTAAAACAATACGGGGAGGCACCTTCTATGCTTTTCAAATTAATAATGGAATTCCATAGCCTTAACACCATAAGGTGATAAAGTAAAAAAAACAATATTTATATCTGGCAAAGAATGTGAACAATGTTATTTATCTTGAGAATGCAGATTTATAAAAAATGTGTAAATCGATTATAGGGAATTACTTAGGAATCATTGTGAAGTTATGTCATAAATGTCTATTATTAAAGGCGTGCGAAAGTGTGAAGTTATTAAACAAGAAAGAAAATGTCCAATTTATAGTGGAGATTGTTCATGTTTAGAAATGATCTGGAGTTAACATGATAACACAAAAAATCAGTATTATAATACATTAGTGCTGACAGAGAGCTGTTAAAACTCGTATAATGATGACAAAAATAATTGTGGCCCACACGTGGTCCATGGTCGAAGTTTAGGCCGGCTGCATATAGAGTCGAACAAGCGAAACATTTGCAAGTGATGTACGACGACGCGTCTGTGCACTGTGCATCAGAGAAAAGTAGTGCACATTTACGAGTATAAAGGAAAAAACACAACATCAATTAACAACATTAATATATTGAAAATATACAGGACTACCTCAAAGTTCATAATAATGGGCAAAATAGAGGAAAAGTGACCGGAAAACGGCTGCCAAACTGCTGGTCTGATCAAATGATGATCGACCATGATGACCTTCGTGGCAGAGTGGTAAGAGCTCTGATTCCCATTCCGAAGGTTCTGGGTTCGATTCCCGGCGACGGCAGTGTGATTGTCACATTGTCTTTGGTCTGGCGTAGTATTCACGTGACAATAAAATGGCGATAGATTGGCTACCTGTCACATGTCACGAGAATCAATATATCAGCTTAAAAAAAAATGTATACTGTAATTGGGTTCAAGCAACCTGTTGTATACGTAAAAAAAAAAAAAAAATCAGGGCGCTGACTGGCCTCTTAACCTCTTCTTCTTCTTTCTCTTTGCCATTTCCCATCATCTGGGGTCGGCCCTCCTCGTACGAAAACGCCAAACTTTCCTATTTTCACTCATTTCCACTGTCAGGTGGCCTCTTAACCACCCTACATATTTGAACGTACGTGATACGTTTACTGTGACTACCATTCTGCGCTATCCCGTATCACGTACGTGCTTGAGAAAAAATAATGTACCTTAAATGTACAAACTGTTAGGGATACGCGCGTGTGCCAACAACACTCGAGTACAAGTCTTCATAAATATGATAGTTTTACAAGGGGCAGGCGAAGCGTGCGGCTGAGTATTTGACGTTTCGTAATTTAAAAAAATAAAATTAATATACAATTAAATTTCATTAATTTAAAACCTGCTTTTTTGCACGTTTCTCGGAAAATAACCCAAAGGTAGAGCGGTTAATAGCTATAGCCTGGAGTTTGGTATTCTGTAATGAAATTTTTTAAATGTGTAATTAAAAAAAAAGATTTAGGTACATTAAAAGTTAAAACTTATTACGATTGTACAGTGAATCTAGTTTTTAAAGGGTAGAAAATCTTTCCTTCCGTGAATATTTCACGGATTGTAACTAGTTTTCCTAATTTCGAAATTTCACTGTGCTTCGGAGTATCGTTACCGCAATGGATCGGAGAGAGCTTATTTCTATGGCTTATTACAGTATTTAATACATACTAACTAACTAACTAACCATCACGCCGTCCCCCCGAAAGAGTAGGCAGAAAGAATAGACTGTCACACTTAAACCGATGCGGCACTCCATCCTTCTCTTTTCGCCCGGCGGAAGACGCGGTGTGATGGGGTGCGAACCTCATCGCCACCAATAGGCATCTCTAGCGCACACCTCGATCGTCCAACATCCCCAAAATAAATCTAAAACAAATAGTATAAAATACAATGACATAAATTAAAATAATTTAACACAAAATGTTATTTTTAGATGGTGCACATATTGTCTAATACATTATTACTGTTAAAGGCGGGTCACACTGTTTTAAACAAGCTCTCCACATCGGTCTCCACCGGCGGTTGAAAACTGTGTAGACACTTGTTTGAAACCAAAATTCGTTTGACCTTCAACAAACTTTGTGGACGGACGCGCGTTTAAACACGCATTCCACGTGTGGAGAGCTTGTTTAAAACAGTGTGTGGACGCTACACCAACCGTGGGCTCCACAGCTCTCCACCAAGGTCACCCCTGTGGAGAGTTTGTAAACAGTGTGGCACGGCCTTTAATGATTAATTTTATTTTAAACATTGATCAATGAATTTGAATTTTTATTTTGAAGTATCAAAGAGATATTATGTATTGTGATTAATTATGGCGTCAATGTCAAACAGTAAATAAGACCAAGCATACAAGAGTAAATATCCGACATTAAGATGGCCAAATGTAAAAAAAATAGAACAACTACAGCATAAAAATTGCTTCATTGAAACGATCATGTGGATTTACGAAGCACTTATGTTAAGCAGCACGATTGATCTAACATCGTAGACTGATTTAATCATAATGATTAAGACGTAATGATTCAAATATGGCGAGAAACATTTTAGAAACAATGAAATTTACATAATTTTCATTTGATGAATTGCAGTAATACAAACTGTCAAGTCAGCGTTCTTTACGGTTACCTTTCAACATCAAATTATAGCCGCGTTATGTCTGACACCGGCCTTAATAAATTATAGTCCGCCGTAATATGTTTTGACTTAATGACGAGCCGCCTTTGCACATTTGTATGTAATTTATAATTGCCGGCCATCGTAATAAGCCCCGGGGATGATTCCGTAAACTGTAAATAATTCATGTATGAATATTAAAAGAAGAGGTGTATTATAATCGTATAGACAAGTCGCCGGATCTGTCCGAAGAATTTTCATTTAATTACACCGCGCTAACAGCGAAGGTTGTGCTCATTATTTTGTGAATTTTTATACGCAGGCAACGTAAATCTTAGTAAATGGATAATTACATCAAAAACAGACTCGACCTACGCTGGAAAAATAATGTATACAAAAACAATTTACAATGATTGTATTATTTGTACATCAAAGGAAACTGAAATATCATTGACATAACAGAAACGATGAAATTTAAGATGGTTTGGAAATTGTAACGTGTAAAAAAATTGTAAGATGGTTTGGACATATGGAAATGATGAATCAAGAAAGAATGGTAAAAAAAATATATGTTAATGATGTAAACGGAACCAGAAATAGAGGAAGACCGAGGAAAACGTGGCACGATCAAATAAATCAAATATTGAATGTCGGCCATGTGAGGAGTCGGAGAAATCGACGCGCGTGCATGACACGATGTATGAATGTTGAGGAAGCGAGAGAAATGTGTCAGGAAAGAAAGGTGTGGCAGTCCATTATTTCTGCCTACCCCTTCGGGGAGACGGCGTGATGGTTAGTTAGTTAGTTAGTTAGTTAAAAAAAATCAACTTTATGTTCCTCCCATACAAAACGCCAATTTCATATGTAAGGACCTAATATTAATATTTCTTTTACCAGCTTCAAGCTTCATTCTAAAGATTTGTATTTGTAACTTTGATTACAACAAAATGAATGAGAGGATTAATCCAATGTTGGTCGGTCTCTTGGCTATTTAAATAATTACCGCACCACGTTGTTTCTATGATTACAGGTGCGATAGCGAATTAACATACATAGGCATGGGTTCGAATCTCGCGTGGGACACATTACTCACATCATTTAGTATTCGTAATTACTACGGGGGATCAGTCAGCGAGATGGGGACTTAATATTACTTGTAATTATTAAGCGGACGTGAATTCTTTTAAAAATATAATTACAGTATGACATGAAAAGATTTGACACAAAAATTCATAATTATACGCACAGAAAACACATTCTGCGAAAAAAATCCAACCAAATCTACCCGAGTGCAGAGCTTTTTACTGATTAAGCATGATTGAAAATATGATTCCGTAATGACGAATTTTAATACGATATTCGTTCTACCTTTGATGTAAGGTGGAAAACCTTCGAAAGATGTCGAGAGAAATAAACTCAAAAGTGTAAAAAAAAACAGTATTAATTCATTAAAAACGGCATAAAATTAAATAATAATAATACTATATGTTTTGAAGATCCATGTCAATCAAGTGTAACAACACCAAAATCAAAATTAAATCGTCCATTGTTTTGGCCGAAACACTATGATATTTCAACATTTACTGTTAAAATTTATAACAGTGTTATGATATCCCATTTTTCATTATTCTCTGTTTGAGTGTCGCGACAGCTGTTTCGGCATTATCAGACATGACATATCTGATTATGCCAACATCGGTTGGCGAAACAGCTGTCGCGGCACTCAAAAAGTGAATAGTAAAAATTGTGATATCATAACAATGTTATAAATTTTAACACTCAATAAATTTAAATTAATGAAAATATAATAAAAATTACTCAATTAATAATACTTAATTAAAATTTTATAAAAATAAAACAATTAATGACCTTTAATAAATTAAATAAATATTGGACCAGGATTTGCTGACCACTTCCGATAATATTTGGATAATCAGTATAGGATCGTTTTCAAATTTAGGCATCAGGGCTGCTCCATACACCTGAATGATTCATCGCAAATAATACTCGTATATAAGAAAACTTATAGAAAACAGACGTTTCCATTTGTAATAATTATTCAATATGGAGTTTTAAGTTTGGATGCTCTGTGTATGATAGGGTGTCGAATGAAAATATAAGAAGTGAATGCGGTGCGAATGATGGTGTTATGAACAAAATAATGAAAGGATCATTAAGATGGTTTGGACATATGGAAAGAATGAATGAAGAAAGAATGATAAAAATATATATGTTAACGATGTAAATGGAACCAGAAATAGAGGAAGACCGAGGAAAACGTGGCACGATCAAATTAATCAAATATTTAATGTCGACCACGTGAGGAGTCAGAGAAATCGACGCGCGTGTATGACACGATGTATGAATGTTGAGGAAGCGAGAGAAATATGCCAGGAAAGAAAACTGTGGCAGTCCATTCTTTGGTTAGTTAGTTAGTTAGTTAGAGTTTAAAATATTTGTTTTTTTTTAAACAAAGAAAACATAACACTATCGTATTTTTATATTCGGATTGTGGAACTTCTTAAGACTTTAAAAGTACTCTTCTTTAAAATGAGAAAAAATGTCATGTGTGTTTTTGCCAAAAAGATACGGATTTGGTTTATTGTTTCAAGAAACAATAGACGAGGTGTACACTCTTTGTAAACAAATATTTTAATGAATTTCTGTTTATTTTAGTTGAATATAAAACTGTCAGATGCGCGAAGAGGAGAAGCGATTAAAGAAGATTTAGAGAATATATAATAATTAGTATTTCATGTTAAACGAATATTATGTAGTGGAAAGTACGTCATATTAAAATGTAAATTGTTTAATAATGTAGATACGCAGATGATTGAATGTTCGAGATCAGGTTAGTACGGGAGATAACGGAAGATTTTACGTAATTAATTTTAGTAAACATTATACGGCGTAATAACTGGTTGCGGATTACTTTAATATTTTTATGGGTTAATTTTCGACGTAGAAAAAATTCAACTCAACATGATTAAAAGTCAAGAGGATGTGACAAAAAAAGTAATTACGTAGAAATTACTATTCCCGTTATGACTGTTTACATCTAATTGTGGGGTTAATTGTTCATAATTATGCACAATATGACTCAGTGGCGGAGACGAAAAACGATTACACAAAAATGAAAAAATATTATTTGTTTTTGAATATATACAAATACTTGTAGACAAATACTGGATTTTACCCATTGCGGGTTAATTGTATCTCAATAGAGACGAAGAAGTCATTTTTTTTTTTGGAAACATAATATGGTGGCCGAGGCGTTTACAGGACTTATGACATGTCATTGGTTGGATTAAGCAATCACTTTATGTTAACAACATTATAACAACATTTGTATACAATCAAAAACAAATTGTATAAAAACTGGTCCAAGTTAAAAGCATAAAAAATTGAAGATTGGATCTCCAGGCATTTTCTAGCAATGTATGATAGTTGCGAAGCCTTTCACATTGCATTAATAAAGATTTTCTTCTTAAAGCTTTCAAATATTCTTAATAGATGGCGCTAGTGTAGATTGATCTAAAAAATGTGGAGTGTGTCTCAACATAGTAGCATATATACATCTTTCAAAAATTTGTCACACGTGGTGGTCGTAAGTGTGGAATGGGGATTCTTGTTAACATAAAGCGATCGCTTAACCCAACCAATGACAGGTCATAAGTTCTGTAAACGCCTCGGCCACCATACTCTGTTTCCAAAAAAAAAAACTATTTTCATCTTAGTCTCTATTGGGATACAATTAATCCTAAATATTGAACAAATATTCCTTAAAATTAAGCTGGATGACGTTGAAATGTGGATATGTCGTAGAATGTTCGGCGAGTGTTTGCTACTCAATTCTCATTCATGTTAAATAATTCACATTGAATAAATTTCTCAAGTAAATTCTTGAGATATCGTTCAATGAAAATATCATATGCAATGGGCACATGGATAAAATGAATGAAGAAAGAATGGCAAAGAAAGTACAAGTAAACGATATAAGTGGAACTAAAAATGTCATAGAAAAATACCGAAGAAAACGTGGCATGATCAAATCAATAAAATATTAAAGCCGTCCACGTGAGTAGAGGAAGAAATCGACGTGCGTGTATGACACGATGTATGAATGAATGTTGAGGAATCGAGATAGTGTATGTCAAGAAAGAACAGCATGGCGGTCCATTCTTCCTGTCTACCCCTTCAGGGAAGCGGTGTGATGTTAGTTAGTTTATATCATAGGTTCCCAAAATGGGCCCCATGGCCCCCTAGAGGGCCCTGGAAGGAGCAATGAGGGGTTAATTTTAGCCCTGGGGGAGTAGGGGAGCCCTGGGAAGCAAAACGAATCGAACCATCTTTAATGCGTTCCTGGTAATAAGATGTATGTGTATAATATTTTACCTATACTCAATAGATGCCATAAACATTTATGCTGTTTGTAATGTCTTTTGATTAAATAAACTGATTTGATTAACTGATTGATTGAACATTCGTCTTGCCAACCATGTCAGGGAAACGGCGTGATGGTTAGTTAGTTAGTATGTTATAAAATATGGAAGGCTGTCACTGCGCCTGCTGCAGGTAACTGACTGCGACATAGAACACATTCGTAATTATTATTTCCACTGGCTATAATTGTTCTAAAACAATAATTACAGTGGCGGCGCCGCATTCGGCTTTCAGATATATTAAATCTGTAATTACACAGCGCGGTACGATCTCGCGTGTTGTGTAATAACCCCGTGTAAAAGTCATACATTAACGTGGCGACATGCCGTATTAGCGTATTGTACTAATTCGGGACTGGATATTTCCAGCCACCGCCGGCCAGGGAGGGACTGTGGCTCGTGGCTCATGGGGTCTCGGCAGGCCGGTATTATAATATGAGGGCACTACTTGCAAAGCCAGTAACCTCAAAAAAATGTTTTTCCAACTTCGAATGGTAAACTATTAATATAGTATTTTTTTATATTGTGTGAAAATGTAAAGAACAAAACGTGCAATTAACGTGCAATAGCATACAATTATTATTTTTATATCGTTTTTGTTTTTTTATTTTTTATATGGTGAATACTATTAAGGTAATGGAATTCACTATTTGAATATGTTCTTATATTTCCTTTAAATAGTGCAATTTATGATGTATTAATATGATCAAATATTATAATGTAAAATAATTTTATAAAGCAACAAAATGTACATATTGTAGAATGTTTTAATTTTAAGTCAATTTCTTTTTCTATTTTCTGAATGTCCATAATTATTTTATAGGTAACTTATCCATTTTGTCCCATAATGAGTTATCTACTCATGGGAATACAATGTTACTATTGTATGTTTATAAATAAATAAATAAAAAACTAGCTTAATTTCAAGTAAAATAAAACTTGAAATTTATGTATCTTGCAAAATCAGTAACATCCACTTGCCGCCATCTTGATTTTGTCTCGACCAATAGCAGTCCCCGATTAAAAAAATTATTGTTGTGTTAAAATACTTTTTTTAAAAAAAATGAAAACTCTGTTAATAATTAAAACTTTAATTAATAATAAATAAATGTTCGTTAAAATTTTCAGAGATTGCCAGTAATATTATTTTCTGTGATGTTATAATCAAAGTAGGTAACCTCCAAAGTTATGTGTTGCAAATCCGGTAACCTCCAAATGTATTGATCAATGTCAGCAAAATCCAAACTATAATTCAATTTATCTCAGTTTTACTCTTGTTTTTAATATACTATAATAGTTTAGTGTTACCTCATTTTCTACCTTAATTAAACATGTACAAGCCATAAATAAACATATTATATCTGATATCCAGAACAAAAATAACACATTTCTTCATTTTTCTCAAAATATTTTTTTTTTGAGGTTACTGACTTTGCAAGTAGTGCCCTCATATTATAATTACACAAAGCGAATTTAGACTTCTGGAGAAGCACGTGGAACAGAATCGACGGATCATTTGCTTCGAAGATATCTAAATTTAATAACCTTGCAATTGAATTAACAACACTGTAATTATTCCACTATTATTACTATTTTTTTTATACACAACATGTTTCGGAGATGACCTTCATCCTCAGGTGTAACTCTATCTAAATTTAAAACGTTATATAATGTATAAAATTTGACTAACTAATAATCACGCTGTCTCCCGAAGGGGTAGGTTGAGAAATAATGGATTGCCACACAGTTCATACCTCGCATACTTCTCGCTATTCATCAACATTCATACATCGTGTCATGCACGCACAAAAATAGATTGTCATTCTCGTTATTTGTAATCGAGTCTTGCTGGTCTTCATTCATACTTGATATGAATTCTTCAAAGCTTCGTTCAAATTTCCGTTATTTAATTTTTTCATTTATTTCATTTATTTATTTATAAAGATTACAAACATCACAGATGCGTCCAAGTCGTCTGCAACCTCAAAATTACATAATTAGATATACATTTTTTCAAAATAACATTAAAAAAAATAACAAAATACATAAATACTACGGCATCAGAGATAACAATCACAACATTGATATTGCATCCCTGAGGCAACTCACACTATCACGAAATATGTCGATCTCCGAGGCGACCCGATTAAGCAATAATATTGCCCTACCCACAGGCATAACCATTGGCAGGTTGGTTCTGCAGCGCGGCAAATAAAACAATCTGTGCTGTCTTTGACAAATAGACCTACATCACTCAGGACATCCGAGTTTTGAAGAGAGAGAGAAAGAAATGAACTGCCAAGTGAATATTCCTCCTTCTGTCCAATGATTGGTTATAAAAGTTACGGAAACAGAAACAGAAACGGATGTCAAAAAAAGTTCCGAAACTCTGCAGTTGCGGAAGCAGAAACAAAAGTCTGTTGTATCAATACTTATCACACGTCACGAGAATCAATATAATAGCTTAAAACAAAATGTATGCAGTAATTGGGTTCAAACGAAAACATTTTGGAAACAATTTTTTTTAACTACGTTGTAGGGTTATTTTCGCATGTCATAATTCTTCCCTCCAAAAATATGTATTATACGTTCCATGTTCCTGTAGCAAAAAAATATAAATTAATATATTAGTATATACCGCAGCAGTCGTGTTTTTGATGCATAAAAGAGATAATTTACTTTTATACAAAGTATCCGTGCACTCGTAACGAAACCGCAATGTCTAGTGTTGGGGTAAATGTTTTCCTTGAACTCAAGTCTAAATTTAGGTCTTACTGTTACGAAGAGTTAAATCAATGTGAAAATAGAGTACAGTAAAACCTCGATATAACGGACCTCTATTTAACGAACTTCGGATATAGCGGACAAAAAATGCTGTCAAATGTAAAAATAATAAAAACATCCTATTAATATTTTACATGCTTAAATTCAAGTGTCGCCGCATGTAAACAATTTTTAGCGGCCATGATAATCACGTTACTTGTCGAATTTTTAGAAATAATGCCGAGGATAGCAGTGAATATAGCGAAAAAGAAGAATCAACACTGACAAAAATGAAGTTATCAGTGGTAAGATCACATCTCGATCTAATAACATGTACTGACTAACTAACTAACTAACTTACCATCACGCCGTCTCCCCGGAGGGGTAGGCAGAAAGAATGGAACGCCACACTGTTCTGTCCTGACATACGCCTCTCGCTTCCTCTACATTCATACATCTTATCATGCACGCACGTCGATTTTTCCGACTCCTCACGTGACCGACATTCAATATTTGATTGATTTGATCGTGCCACGTTTTCCTCGGCCTTCCTCTATTTTTAGCTCCGTTCACGCCGTTTATATATACCTTCTTTACCATTCTGTCTTCACTCATTCTTTCCATGTGTCCAAACCATCTTAATGACCCTTTCCTTATTTTGTTCATAACACTTTCATTCGCACCACATTCACTTCTTATACTTGCATTTGTCACTCTATCATAAACAGATTTGCCACACATTCGTCTTAGAGATCTCATTTCTACTGCATTTATTCTACTTTCATCCTTCTTTTGCCAGTTCCATGCTTCACTTCCATACATAAGGGTCGGCACATGTACTGACTATTCGTCAGATAACGCAGTTCAACTATATTATACGCATTTTCGTAATTTTAGATAGTTGATTATAAAAAAACAGCAAACTTCAAAAGTGCAAAAAAAACTTGATTACTTTTTAAAAACAGGATTACCGAAAGCAAGCGCGTTGATATCAAACAGCAACGTCACTTCACAACAAGTGTCCGAAGATAATAAATAGAATTTTGTTTGTGTTTTGTATTGTGTATTTATAATTAACTAAACTAACTAACCATCACGCCGTCTCCCCGCAAGGGTAGGCAGAAAGAATGGACTGTCACACTTTTACTGATGCGGCACTCCATCCTTCTATTTTCGCCCCGCGTGAGACGCGGTGTGATGGGTTGCGAACCTCATCGCCACCAATAGGCATCTCCCGCGCACACTTTGATCGTCCAACACCCACAAAATAAATCTAAAACAAATAATATAAAATACAATGATATAAAATAAAATAATAATAATAATAATATGCTTACTTTTAAAGCGCCGTTTTTGTGATGTAATCACCTCAAGGGCGCATTAAGACGTGTTTTAAATCTAAAAATCTAAATGTGAACGCTGCATCTGATATTCGCGATCGGTTAAAAAGTATAGTAGAACAAAGTATAAATGTTAAATTGGGTATGAAATATGAAAAAGATGGGTTTTCAGTTTAGATCTAAAATCTGTCGGATCATTTATGCATCTGAGGTGTGAAGGGAAATTGTTCAAAGCTGATGGACCGGCTACCGCGAACGCTCGATCCCCGAAATTTGTACTGGGGCACCGCTTCGGCTCAATACAGAGTCCGTATCTAAATACAGTGTATATATTTAAAAAAAAAAGTTTTTGATTTGTTTTGAACCTATTTTTATATAACGGACTTTCGGCTTTTACGGACACCCCCTCCCCTCAATTAGTCCGTTATATCGAGATTTTACTGTATTTACAAATATAAAACAATATATGCTATACTGGTATTATACGAAAACGAAAGAGCAGTAAAACAAAAATATTTTTTCGTTTAATTATAATATAATTCGTTGGCGTGGAACCGCCTCCATGTTAGTATTAAGTATGGGGATAGTGACGTTAAATTTAGGAAACTTTTAAAGACTGCACTGTTCGATCCGTCTTTTCTAGTGCGCCCTTGGAGTAATTGATTTTACAAAATGGCGCACTTAAAATATAAGTCGCACCGTGAGTGTAAAACCGAAACAAGTGCAAATATACGATTTGGAGATATGGGAGTTTAAAGACTTCATATTGCTTGGAAAAACTCTTTTTTTTTAAATAAACCAATGATTTTCGGTTTATAGGTATATTACTTTAAACTGAAAATCATTGATTTATTAAAAAAAAACAGTTTTTCCAAGCAATATGAAGTCTTTAAACTCCCATATCTCCAAACTGTATATTTGCACTTGTTTCGGTTTTACACTCTCGGTGCGAAGTCATCAAAATAATAATTATAATAATAAAATCAGAAACAAAAAAAGATAAACATACGAGTACATTAAAATTTTAGGTATTAAGAATAAAATATGTATTCATGAATACCCCCATTTAATATAATTCAAATTCAACAAACTTCTCAAGTTGCTTCTTGGAGATATCGTCTAGTGAAAATATCATATGCCATGAGCACATGGATAAAATGAATGAAGAAAGAATGGCAAAGAAAGTACACGTAAACGACATAAGTGGAACTAAAAATGTCATAGAAAAAGACCGAAGAAAACTTGGCACGATCAAATCAATCAAATATTAAATGTCGGTCACGTGAGGAGTCGGAGAAATCGACGTACGTGCATGAAACGATGTATGAATGTAGAGGAAGTGAGAGATGTATGTCAGGACAGAACGGTGCGGCGGTCCATATTTTCTGCCTGTCCCTCCAGGCAGACAGCGTGACGGTAAGTTAGTTAGTTAGTTATCAGTATGGTATTTATAAATAACAATACATGAGAGACAAACAAGACATACTTCTGTGATCGGTAGAATGACTGTGCCAAAACGCTGTCCTAGCACAAACTTTGGCGACCGAGCCTTCGCGGTAGCCGGCCCTTCAGCCTGGAACAATCTTCCAGCAGACCTTAAGTGCATTGAGAATCAGTCAGAGTTTAGATCGAGACTCAAAACGCACCATTTCAAATTACCCTTTCCTGATAAGAAGGGTTGATCTACTGCGTTGGGTGCAGCCCTCATTCTAAAGATTTTTTTAAACTAGATCATAAAACGGAGCATTTTCTGCAGCGCCCTTGAAATGAGTAGGTAATCCATAAAAATGGCGCTCGATAAATTACCCAATTTATTATTATTATGAGAGACATTTGTTTCAAATTTACGATGCTGAAATATATAAATTATGAATTTAAGCAAGTTGTATCAAAAATAGTTTATAACGAAAACTAGGATCGACACTAATGGACGTGTTGCGTTATTTTACACAATAATAAAGTACTAACACAGTAGTTAGTCAAATAAAGTGTACAGACAAACGCGTTTTAGCACGTAAGAAAAGCCGCAAACACAATGACCACAATAGGCAGTAAGAGTCTACGAATCAGTAGACGTCTTCATACGTTTACTCGCCTGCAAGGTGCTCACAGAAGCCTTACGATACTACTTTATGAGTAGCATTGCATGTAGTGATGTTACACGACCATGGAATGATTGGAAAGTAGGTACTTTTAACACTGGAAATAGTGCAGTGCGATCATTTTTACTTCTTTCATTTAAGAGAACTAACTAAATAACCATCACGCCGTTTCCCCGAAAGAGTTGGCAGAAAGAATAGACTGCCACAATTTAACAAATGCGGCATTCCATACTTCTCTTTTCGCCCCCGCGGGAGACGCGGTGTGATGGGTTGAGAACCTCATCGCCACCAATAGGCATCTCCCGATAAAATAAATATATGAAGCAGTTAATGGGAAAATTAATATTAAAGGATGCTGATAATTAATATTGTACATTTTTAACAATTTTGTTGTATCTCTGAGGGAATAGGCAGAGAGAATGGTCCACCAGACTCCTCTATCCATATGATCATATTCACATCAATCACACAATTAAGAGAACTAAGATTTAAAAAAAAATACTAGCTGTACCCGGCAACACGTTGCTATGGCTCAGTCTAGTTAAATTGAAAAGAAGAGCACACATTTACAATATGTTAAATTTCACAATACTTGTGAGTATACAATATTTTTGTTATAAAAATAATCTCTTAAGCAAACGTTTTCCCTTCCTCAGTGAACCAAGGTTTCGGTTGTTTTAAATATATTTTTTCTCAAATTTAAAATGCAATATTCCCAATATTCCAAAATTCTTAAACCTTAAAATGAACAGTGAAAATATCACCAAGACCTGTCAATTGACAATAAATATTTAAAATATTACATAATTGTTTACAAATATGGTCAGTTTTGACAGATGATTATAACACCTGTCAAAACTGACCGTATTTGTAAACATTTTATAATATTTTAAATTTTAAGGTTGTTTGTAAGTTGATGCGGGTAAATGCCTAGAGACGGTGATGAGGTCCGCCACCCATCACGTCGCTTTTCCCGCGGGGGCGAACAGAGGAGAGTGGAGTGCCGCATCGGTACTTGGAACATAAGAGGAGGTATGGAAGGGAAGTTAAATGAGATGTGCGATGAATTTGGGATGTAAATGGAGTAAGGAGTCGAGGTAGACCGAGGAAAACATGGCATGACCAAATTAATCAAATATTAAAAGTTGGTCATGTCAGAAGCCGGAAGAATCGGCGTGCGTGTATGACTCGATGTATGAATGTGGAGGAATCTAGAGAGGTGTGCCAGGATAGAGTAGTGTGGCGGTCCATTCTCTCTGCCTACCCCTGCGGGGAAACGGCGTGATGGTTTGTTGTTGTTAAATATTTAAATAATATCACTGATGAAGAGCTGGTTAGTCCAAAACATGTTTGATATTTTATTTTTTTAATAAATGTGAGTGTTGTATTCAAAGTATATAAAAAAATAAACTTTAAATTACTCATTACTCATTACGTGGCGGTCAAGTTGCAGTATGGCGGTTCATCTTCTCTGCACCTACCCCTCAAAAGAAACGGCGTGATGGTGAGTTAGCGATCTGTTAAAGTAGCAAAATTACTCATTACATTTACAATGTAGGAATAATGCAATCCCAGGGACGAGCACGGATGGAGTCCATTATCCGGCGCGGGCTCCTGCAGCCTGCTCGACCCAATCCTGGCGATTGGTTCCGCCATTTTGGCGAGATTTGCTTTGGCGGGAATCGTCGTTTTGGCGGGATTCGCTCTGGCCGGCAGGGAGGTGTGAAACAAACTAACGAGCCGCTACCTCATCCGGCAGTCGGCCTGCGAGCCGCTGCTTTGCTTTCGTTTACCTTTTTTAATTTGGTCCGGGAACGTCTGGCGAGTATGAGCCGTGAGTAATCGATTTTGTTTTACGGCCGGTTTCGGGAGGAATGCGCGGAGCTGACCTATGACGTCACTCAATTTGCATAAACAGGGCTGCCACAAGTGCCATTTTCCGAGAACATTTTTTAACTACTATGAATAATTTATTCTTCTTAAACAATGATGTAAAACTCAATATTTAATATAATCATATGATTTTACTGAAATCTCTTGATGGAAGTTCATTTTAAATAATAATTAAATAAAACGATGTTTTTTAACTACTCGTACTTCCACATTCACTTCCACAACAGTGACCCTGAGCAGATATCCACAATATTCATAGAACTCAATGGAGCATCATGGAATTTTAGATATCTAGGGATGGACCTGTGTGTGAAAATGGATCTACCATGTGAAGTGATGGGGTAAGTAAACAAGGCTGCGGTCATTTCAGGCTGCTTGAAGAATTCAATTTGGAAAAACCCTGACATGAAGATCAGCAGCAAAGTGAGAATTTACAAGACTTGTGTGCGACCTATCATGACATATGAGATCGAGTGCAGGGCGGACACCACAATCATAAAAACGCGCTCAGAGTGTCAGAAATGAAGACGCTCAGA
Source organism: Lepidostoma basale (assembly GCA_022606425.2). Lineage (NCBI taxonomy): Eukaryota > Metazoa > Arthropoda > Insecta > Trichoptera > Lepidostomatidae > Lepidostoma > Lepidostoma basale. The sequence continues at coordinate 1,480,537 of JAHDVF020000333.1, read as the reverse complement.
AATATATCTGGCAAGACACTGCAAGAGAGGATAAAGAATACACGAATAAGGGAGATATGGGAGGTCGAGGATGTTGTTGGGTGGGGAAGGCAAAGCAGAAGATAATGGTATGCACACGTGAGGAGAATGGATCCATTCAGACTCCCCTTCATTGTGTTACACGGCCAGCCCCATGGTAGACGACCCCCGGGCAGACCACCAAAGAGATGGATTGACAGCTGGGAGTCGACTTCGCAGGAGGCCAATTCCTCTTAAGAAACAGGCCACTAGGCCTACACTAAGAATAAGCAGAAGAAGAGAAGAATGGAGCATCAAAGAAAATATGACTGAAAACAGGAGTAGACGAATATAGAGTGATGGTGATGGTGATATAATCCCTGAGAACTAAACATAATTAAAGCTTCTATCTTATATATATCGGACCTCTGCGTGACACCCATGCCAACGGAAAGGCAACGTTCACTCCGATCAGTAGAAACAAGTGCAAAAAACATAGCAATTCCAGTCAGAGCCAATAAAGCATGTTTCTATGCTTTCAGCGTTGCGGGTCCGTTGGCGTGGAATAGCCTCCATGTTAGTATAAAGTATGAGGATAGTGACGTTAAATTTAAGAAACTTCTGAAGACTGCATTGTTCGGTCAGTCATTTCCTAGTGCGCCCTTGGAGTAATTGATTTTACAAAACGGCGCACTTAAAATACAAATCATCATAATAATAAATAAATAAATCTTAATATTTTTGAAGTGATACACGTTGTACACTAGATAAAACCATTCTCCCGAAACCGGTCAAGGAGAACTAATGAAAATTATATCGAAAGAAAAAAGGATTATGTATTTAAGGTTGTGAAGGGAAATGTGGTGCTAGGGCCCGCCTGTTTGCTGGCGCAAGAAGGTCAGATGCGTTGCCGCTGTGTCTGGCCGCTCCAAGGATGCTGCCCCGAGATCCAGAGAGCCGCGCCTGACTGATGCTGTGTGCCGTGCATTCGCGATCGAGGCGAGCAATACGATGCAACGCCACTTGTAACAAGTTTAAAACTGCGGAGAATTTAACGTTTAGAGATGATATATAAAAACAATATTTACATATGTTAATAAACGCTGAATTGTTACAAAACTTTATTGCAATATTAAAAAACAAATTTATGAATGTAAATATTTAGTTCATGATTTAATTGTATCTCAATAGAGACGAAGATGCAAATTGGAAACTGAATATGGTTGATCTAATCAAAATCTTCATAGATGGCGCATTGGAACTGACATGTGAATTCTGGCGTTGGACTTTAACATATACGAGTATACAACTTCCAAAAATTTGTCAGACATGGTCATAACAAAGGTGGAATGGGGAATGTTGTAATTACATAAAGTGTGCACTTAACCCTACCAATCACAGGTCATAAGTCCTGTAAACACCTTGATCAACCATTTTCAGTTTCCAATTGGCATCTTCGTCTCTATTGAGATACAATTAAATCATGAACTGATAACCCGCAATGGGTGAAATCCAGTATTCGTATACAAGTATATGTATACATTCAAAAAATATTGGAAATATTTAGTACTGTTAAAATTGAAAACACGGTGGTTGTAAAAAGGGCGGAATGGGGAACGTTGTTAACATAAAGCGATCGCTTAACCCAACCAATGACAGGTCATTAGTCCTGTAAGCGCCTCGACCACCATATTCTGTTCCCAAAAAACAATTTACACCTTCGTCTCTATTGAGATACAATTAATCCTTATAAAAAAAAATTTACCCGCAATGGGTAAAATCCAGTATTTGTCTACAAGTATTTGTATACATTCAAAATGTTATTTAAAACACTGTTATAATATCACAATTTCCTTTTAGTCAGTGAGAGTGTCGCAACAGCTGTTTCGCCGACCGGAGTTGGCATCATCAGGTGTTCCAACAATCGAAACAGCTTTCGCCACAATCTCAGTGAATAAAAAGAAATTGTGATAAATAATATAATAGTGTTTTTTTTTAATTTTAACAGTAATAATGTTGAAGTATCATAGTGTTTCGGCCAAAACAATGGACTATTTTGTAAATATTTAGTAAAATATATTCACTGAAGAAGGATTGGAACCATCTGAAAAATGTCACGGAAATGGACTAAAAGGGTTGTGAAAATACAATGTTTTTCAAAAGTCATGTCATCGCGAATCCTCAATATAAAGAGATTAAAAAAAATGTTTTATTTAACAGAATTAATATTTTTTACGCAGCTTTCATTCATAGAAATTGAGAAAATTAGTATATACGTTGTATGAATGAACATGATACTAGAGAAGTATATTAGTTTAGAACTATAAATAGTAGTATGTTTACAAGAGATGGGCGAGTGGAGAGGGATATTGAAAGAAGGGTTGGGGCAGGCAACAAAGTGAATGGTGCACTTAAAGTTGTCATCGCAAACAAAAACCTATCAAAAAAGCTAGAATGGCAGTGCACAATGGTGTTCTTCTACCGACCCTTATGTATGGAAGCGAAGCATGGAACTGGCAAAAGAAGGATGAAAGTAGAATAAATGCAGTTGAAATGAGATCTCTTAGAAGAATGTGTCGATACTCTGTGTATGATAGAGTGCCGAATGAAAATATAAGAAGTGAATGCGGTGCGAATGATGGTGTCATGAACAAAATAATGAAAGGATCATTAAGATGGTTTGGACATATGGAAAGAATGAATGAAGAAAGAATGGTAAAAAAATTATATGTTAATGATGTAAATGGAACCAGAAATAGAGGAAGACCGAGGAAAACGTGGCACGATCAAATAAATCAAATATTGAATGTCGGCCATGTGAGGAGTCAGAGAAATCGACGCGCGTGCATGACACGATGTATGAATGTTGAGGAAGCGAGAGAAATATGTCAGGAAAGAAAAGTGTGGCAGTCCATTCTTTCTGCCTAACCCTTCGGGGAGACGGCGTGATGGTTAGTTAGTTAGTTAGTTACTATAAATATCGTTATCAAACTATCCAGAATATCGAAGCTTTGATTAATTAGTGCGTGAAAGAGAAGTATGAAATCCATAAAATGACGTTTGACCAATAAAATTATCAAATAATTGCGTAGATTTTCACGGTTGACAGCAACATGTTTTGTGTGATTTCGATTTTGATTTCGTGATATTTTGTGTGATTACCATCACCACATTACCCTGGAGATTGAGACTGCAACGATTTCCAAAACGTCGGTCAAGAAGGAGAAATCACACGTTGTTACCCAAAATCATACAAAACATAATAAAATTGTCGTATTAATATTTGATATTGGATAGGTTAGGTTTTACGTATATATCAAAAATTTCCTCTCAAATCTGTTACCCCCTCTTTAATTATGAATGTTCCTCATTTCCTGCACTACACCATTTATATGAAACGCTAATGTTTCCGTCGGGAAATTAGAACCAGCGGGCTATATGTTACTTTGAGTCTACCCTACACGTGTGTGTTAAACAAGGAAGCAATTATGTAAAACATTAAAGCATTGAAATACTATTAACAAGACAATTAACACGACCCTACCACTTGATATTTTATAATGATCATTAAATTCAATAAGGATTGTGACAACACAATGTTTTTTTTAAAGTTATTTAAATGTGAATCCACAACGTAAATAGTCGGTGAATATATTTAGAAGATGAACTGAAATTAATTCATATATATTTTTAATTTTAGATCAACTTAAGACGATAACACTGTGGAATTCCATAATGACGATTATTTTTTTATGAATCAAAACTCTGTTTTTTCTACTTTTCCGCTTTACACCTTCATCATTGATGATCAAAGTGTAAGGCCTTCGAAACATGTCGAGAAAATAAACTCATAAGTGGAAAACATTGGAATGATATATTTTCCTTTGTTAAGGCGCTATCCAATAAAGCGAAAATCAATTTTGTTGCTGTTTATATGCCCAGAACATAAGATAATTGGTCAGACTTAATGCATTGTTAATAATAGAATAATGGCTTTTATTACAACCGTTTGATACATATTTACAAATATGTAAGGTAAACCAAAGGGGGAGTAAGGGGGATCCTATTGACTCTTCGAGCGGTGCATGGCCATCACCGTGGTGATGGGCATGCTACGCTGGAGGATTGATCTGATCCCAAGTACCTATCCACACCTCCTCGACTTTGGTCTCCCCTGGAAACTATGCGAAATGTTAGAGATCGAGTAATTAACCTCGGTGGATAATATTGATGCATAGGCTAACGTGGAAGGACACCTCGCCAACCCGTCTGGCAAGCGTGGCGTTGTAATGCCAACCACCCCCCGTATGACATGTCATACATGGAGAAGTATGGGGGAGGCCTATGTCCAGCAGTGGACGACAACGGCTGTTAAAGAAGAAGAAGAAGAAACCAATAATAATATACGACGTTGAAGCAGTTAGAATCAGACAAGTTTTGAGGACTTCCGAGAGTATAATAGAAGGTAAGACATTGAGCATGAGTCATTGCATGGGGAACACCAGAATAAGAGAGAAAAGTGAGGTTGATGATATTATAACATGGAGTAGACAGCGAAAGAGAGACTGGTAAAGTCACGCCCAAAAATGGACACCACCAGACTCGCCTATATTGTACTACATAATCAGCCTTACGGGACTCATCCTCGTGGAAGACGTCCTAAATTGGAAGAACAACCGGGAATCAACTTCGCAGGAGGAGCAACCGTCTGGATAAAATATAACTAACTTATCAACCATCACGCTGTTTCTACAAAGAGGTAGGCAGAGAGGATGGACCGCCATATTGCTCTGTTTCCCATATACATCTCGAGCTTCATACATCGTAACATGCACGCTCGTCGATTTTTCCGACAACGGATGTGGCCGCCTTTTAGTATTTGATTAATTTGGCCATGGTCTTCCACGACTTGTCTTTCCACTCACACTGCTTGAATAAAACATTTTAATCATTATATCAGCATACTTATTGCTTCTTGAACAATCTTGGAAAACTCCAAATAAAAAAAAAATTGGATAATGCCTTAGACAGGCGAAACATGTCATTCACATAAAATATAATAAATTTCTAGAAAACAGACGTTTTCATTCGTATTACTTATTATATCAGCAGTTCAAATATATCTAGTTTTAAAACAAAAACAAAAATTTGTATAAGGTAGAGTTTTTCTAGCATCACAATTGCCTTTCAAAGATGAAAGGCAAAGTGTCCTGCTCCAAATTTTCATTCATTATTCCATTTAAGTATTTCTTTCTCTGGGTCAATTCGTGACACGGATCACGTTTTTAGGATGACGCTATTGTTTGCGCGAAGGGCGTGTGAATTCCTGAGATGCTTTCCATAGAAACTATTCCTTTGGGTTGAAAAACCGGCGAGGAATTCCCGTGGAATGCACGAAACTTAATCGCACACAATGGCCCGGGTAATGAGCTGCTCGAGGGGTGTGATTCTCCGGACGATTGAGGGGGATCTGTCACACTGTGCGCTGAACACTCGAGGGCGAATTATGTTATTCGTGTTATACTAGTTACAACCCGTGAAAAATTCACGGAAGTAAAGATTTTCTACCATTAAAAATTTTGGTTCTCTGTACAATCGTAATCAGTAATAAGTTTTAACTTTTAATGTAAATATTTAATGTAAATATATGGTGTTCTTCTACCGACCTTTATGTATGGAAGCGAAGCATGGAACTGGTAAAAGAAGGATGAAAGTAGAATAAATGCAGTAGAAATGAGATCTCTTAGACGAATGTGTGGATACTCTGTGTATGATAGAGTGTCGAATGAAAATATAAGAAGTGAATGCGGTGCGAATGATGGTGTCATGAACAAAATAATGAAAGGATCATTAAGATGGTTTGGACATATGGAAAGAATGGTAAAGAATATATATTAATGATGTAATGGAACCAGAAATAGAGGAAGACCGAGGAAAACGTGGCACGATCAAATAAATCAAATATTGAATGTCGGCCATGTGAGGAGTCAGAGAAATCGACGCGCGTGCGATGTATGAATGTTGAGGAAGCGAGAGAAATATGTCAGGAAAGAAAAGTGTGGCAGTCCATTCTTTCTGCCTACCCCTTCGGAGAGACGGCCTGATGGTTAATTAGTTAGTTAAGTAAATATTTTTTATTTCCATTTTTCTTTTTTATACGCTTTGTATATACAACACTTTTATTAAAAACAAAAGTATGTTTCGGACATGTTTCGGACAAATAGTCCTTCTTCAGTTCTTCATTTATAAAAATATTATAGAATTGTTGTTGTTTACATGATCTGACAGATGTTATAAAGATTAATTTTGGAACGTTTATGCTTTTGTTATAACAAATATTACGATTCAATTTAAAATAATAATTTAAAGTTCTTAATGGGAACCAGGTGGACGACAATGGAAATAAATCAATGATAAGACTTGACGTTAAATTTATTTGATTATTTATAATATTTTCTTTATTTTTATTTTCTAAAATTTCGAGATTGCTCAAAGTTATATTTCTATTATTAACATGCTAAATTTCAACGCCAATATCTTTATTAAATGAATGATCTTTTTCTATGAGGTGGTTAGCAAATTCAGAAAAATTATTTAATTTATAAAGAATTTAATGAATGATTAATATATACGAGTATATAATGGGAGCTTGGGAGACCAAAAGTAGACAAATAATTTAAGGAGAAAGGAGTAAAATGAGGAATCTGATTATTAATTATGATTTCAACCAATTTCACCGACTTGAGGATTTCTAAAGTTTCAAGTTTTTTTTTTTTTGCTATTGTTAATTTTTATCGAAACTATGGTCAAATTCAATACAATGATTAGCCATCTCAGAAAACATGTTTGGTGAAAGCTTGTTTGCGTTCGTTGATAAGTGATTGAAATATTCGTCCTGTTTTGCCTATGTGAAAGCATCAAAGTCCTTACATTTAAGATAATCAAATGATTTTACTGAAATCTCTTGATGGAAGTTCATTTTAAATAATAATTAAATAAAACGATGTTTTTTAACTACTTCCACTTTTGTCTTTATTTAGACAGCGACCGGTTTCGCCAGGCTCGCTGGCATCGACAGACTGGTAACACTATTGTAAACTTAGTCCTTTATATACATACAGATCAGGGGTGGCATGTTTACCTGTATTTAATTTAATATACACCACTTTTTTGCCAAATATTAGTTTAGAATTTAAAAGGAGTTGGCTAAGGTTGTTTTGTGTGTAAAATACTGGTTTGATGTGACCAGGGAGTGATTTTTTTTATTTTATTATATATTTATTACACCTGAAGATCCTACGAAATTCGAGGAAATTACGAGGTATCCTACGAAACATGTCGTTTTTGGAAAAATATTTTGTGGATAATAAACAAAGTTATTTTTAACAACAACAACAACAAACCATCACGCCGTTTCCCCGCAGAGGTAGTCAGAGAGAATGGACCGCCACACTACTCTATCCTGGCACACCTCTCTAGCTTCCTCCACATTCATACATCGAGTCATACACGCACGTCGATTCTTCCGGCTTCTGACATGACCAACCTTTAATATTTGATTAATTTGGTCATGCCATGTTTTCCTCGTTCTACCTCGACTCCTTACCCCATTTACATGGTTAACGTATACTTTTTTAACCATTCTTTCTTCACCCATGCGCTCCATATGTCCGAACCAACGCAGCGAACCTTTCATAATTTTGTTCATAATACCTTCTTTCGCTCTACATTCCTTCCTAATATCAGCATTTGAGATTCTGTCGTACATCGTTCTATCACACATACGTCTTAGGGACCTCATTTCTACCGCATTTATTCTGCTCTCATCTTTCTTCTGCCAGTTCCATGCTTCGCTTCCATACATAAGGGTTGGGACCAGAACTCCATTGTGAACGGGGCATTTTCGCTTTCATTGATAAATTTTCAATTTCATTTTATTTTCAATTTCCTAAGTGTATTACAACGGAATTCCACAGTGTTAAAGCCTTAGCTTTCAATAAGTTAATTATAAGAGTATATACAGAATAAAAAAAACATAATAATGCTTAAATTTGGATAAAACTCTTTTTTATATTCACGCGGACAATAGATATGTTAGAATGTAAAAATTAAATGTATTACAAAGTATTACAGAGAATGGAATGTTTTCTTAAACAAGTAAATCGAAGGGCCGGTGATCTCTCGCGAGTGCATTACGCAACAAGTTCCCGATACCCTTTATAAATCAGAATGCACAAGAACAATCGGAGATTACATTTTGTAATGATATCCACAGCGGCTATTCCGGGTAATAAGCCGATGATTGGTATCGATGCGTTAGACCCCGGTGCAAGCGTTACATCTATCGCTGCATTCGCAATAACAATAAAAACAACATCAACGGCAACAAAGAAAGTTCGAGAAGTGAAAAAAACGGCCGGGAACGCGAGGTAATGGGATAATTTTACACCGCAAATGACCGCCGCTTAGGGCCGTGATTGCCGCTCGCATTAAAATGGGATGCAATGCCGAGGTACGAATTAAGCAGTGCGAGCGCCGAACTGCGCCTCGAACTGCGGCACAAACTGCGACTGACCACTTCGGAAATTACAGCTTTTTGAGTGATTTATGGGAATTCGATTATTCTGCATTACAAGCTGTATTCAATTTGCTCATCGTACCATTAAGTTGTAAGTAGATATAAACCCAAATGACTGGAAGTGGCACGATTGGGACATATTTTTCTTATTTTTGTCCTGTCACACTTCCGTGGTGCATAGGGCATCAAGGATTCGCCTCCACCTGAATCCATTGCACGCCTGCTGCCGAAAACCATTCCATGTGTGTCCTGCCGCCTTAACCTCGTCCTGCATGTTTTTTCTCCAGATAGCTCTAGGTCTGTCTCGCTTCCTCTTTCCACTAACAGGGGACCAGTCTAGTGCATCCTGAACAATGCAGAATGGGTTCCGTCTTGCTCTCAGGTTGGCATTTTGCCTGCCATGGCCCAGAGAACGGGATTCGATACTGTTTGAGTCAAAAAGATCATGAATATTGAGCTGCAACACCTATTTGCAAATAAAGTGATGTTTTCCAATGAGGTCCGTTGTAGATTTCTAAAGGTCCTTTTACACTGGACAGTCATCAGCCGATACTGACACGTCACGCGTTTGCGTTGAGCAAATAATCGTTTTGTTTGTTTTGATGGTGTCTTGTTACTGTTATTTAATGCCGATTCCGTTGAATATACTAAAATACTAGAGGTAATCGCCTTCTCCACGGCAAATAAATGGTAGTAAAAATGGTATTCTGTAAAAAAGAATTATATATTGCAGGAAACACATCCTGAAAAATATTGATAAATTTTATTTAGTGTCAATTTTATGTAGGTTGGTGCTTTCTTCGACAATCTCCGATGGCGATTTCATTATAGCATTTAAGATAACGAGTCAGTGATATTTAAGGCTATTTTTATCGTGACGTGTCGGTATCGGCTGATGACTGTCCAGTGTAAATGGACCTTAAGTCTTGCATCCGTACTAGGACACACTCTACTAGAACGGTACCTATAAAATGGCGTGAAACATCACCTTGTATAACAACAGCAAGACTTCCAGTAAGTCCGACTCCCTGGCGTCCTAGAATAGTCCTCGAGATCCCACATGTGATCACTGACCTTACCAACAGGGTCATAGGTGACAGGGAGAAGGCGTATGGCGTATCTTCGGCGCCACATAACCGAGATCCACTAGCTAAGGTAAGGTAACCCCTACAGAAAATCACCGGAGAAGGCAATATAAAACCACTACAGTAACACTTCCAAGAAAACTATTCGCCACAGTGATCGCCAAAGTTGGTAGGACATGACATGGCCCTATTAGAAGAAGATAAACCTTGCCACCTTCTAGATGGCAGTGAGTGCCGAGACCAATCGAAACTGAAGAACAAGTGGAAGAAAACTATATATTTTTTTTTGACCAATATGATTTTCAGTTTTGAATCATTGAATAAGTTGATAATATATGTAATAAGTGTTTGTTAAGGCATCCACACAATATATATTTATACGAAATACCGGTTATTTGACTGAATGGCCAGATTAGGTCCATTGCCCTTAACATTATTAAGGAACCCGTGGCCGATGAGAACAGATCAACAACTCTGATCAGTGCGGCGTTTAAATTATTGCCGCAATCCCAAAATTACTTCAAGAGGAAATAAAACACAAACAAAACGTCGGATTATTGTGTCCAACCAGAGGGAGACGGACAATAAATCACATTAACTCTTTCGAGCGCGAGAGGGACCGCATTATTGCCCGGGTAGCGGGGGAAGGAGACGGATGTATGGGAAAATGTTCGAAAGGGGAAGGAGAGAAAATTATATCACTTTTGGATCACGGGAAATTCAATCAACGGCGTTATTATTATTATCTATAAACGTGCTTCCATAATGTTTCTCAACATTTGGTATTATTCCTGTCAGACGCATACGGAACACAGTGGAGGTGCTGCCTTTCTGCAGTCCTACAATAAAGCGAACGGGGAAAAGCGACAAAATTATATTATATTATAGTTAAAATAGATTTGTTTTAAAAATGAAAAGGAATCGTTTAAATGTATGGGTAAAAATATATCAATAATTACGATAATAATCTTAATGAAATCAGTAATTATGTATTGTTTTAACAAGTGATGTTCAAACCTTAAAAAAACAAAAATGTTTTAGGTCAAATACGTATTGTTATGTTGACGTTAAAATATGCCGAACACAACACCATAAATACGTTCTTATAAATAAATCATTTTCTTAGTGATCAATATTGTCAACATAGCAACCTTCGTGGCAGAGTGGTAAGAGCTCTGACTGCCATACCGAAGGTTCCGGGTTCAATTCCCGGCGATGGCAGTATGATTGTCACACTGTCTTTGGTCTGGTGTAGAATTCTCGTGAAAATAAAATGGTGATAGATTAGCTACCTCTCACATGTCATGAGAATCTATTCATGTCATGAGAACAAACTGTTACCTTTTATTTATAAACATCAACTTATTTATTGTTTCTTAAACAAGGATGTAAAACTCATTATTAAATAATTAATACGAATGAAAACGTCTGTTTTTTTAGTTATTATGTTTTATGCGAATGACATGTTCCGCCGTTCTTAAGGCATTACAAAATGTTAAATGACATTTGATAATGTCTTAGACAGACGAAACATGTCATTCACATAAAATGTAATAAAACTTCTTGTTAAAAAACGTTTTTTAAATCACATTCTTGGCGTTGAACAAATAAGAAAACAATTTTTTTCTTCTTCTGAAAATTAACATTAGTAATCACTTCCCATTATAAAATTCATAATGCTTAGCATTTAATGCTATTGAATAAAAGTAAAATATGGTAAATTCTATTTTAATAAAATTATAAGAATTGAAAAGTCTCGTTTTATTAAATATTTCTCTAATAAAAATATATTTATTTTGATAATTGAAATACATTCACAGAAGCAAAGATGGCAGTGCACAATGGAGTTCTAGTGCCAACCCTCATGTATGGAAGTGAAGCTTGGAACTGGCAAAAGAAGGATGAAAGCAGGATAAACGCCGTATAAATGAGATCACAAAGAATAATGTGCAGGAAAACGTTGTAAGAAAGAATACCGAACGATGAAATAAGAAAGAAATGTAAGGCAGATGACTGCATCATGGATAAAATTAAAAAACTGAGATGGTTTGGACATATGGAGCGAATAGATGAGAGTAGAATGGTTAAAAAGTTGTACACAAGCAGCGTGAGTGGAAAAAGAAGCCGAGAGGACGACCGAGGAAAACATGGCATGACCAAATTAATCAATTACTAAAAGGCGGTCACATTCGAAGTCGGAATAATCGACGTGCGTGTATGGTACGATGTATGAATGTAGAGGAATCCCGAGAGGTATGCCAGGACAGAGAATTGTGGCGATCCATCCTCTCTGCCTACCCCTCCGGAAAAATGGCGTGATGGTTAGTTAGTTAGTTAGTTTTTTATTTCGATAATGCCAATTAAGGTGACATGTGTTTAAGCGTATCAGCAAATAAGGATTTTTGGAAATAAAAAGTTCATAATATATGATTTCAGAGAGATTTTTGTTCAGATAAGTAAATACATGTACATAAATAAAATAAAATGGCGTTACAGTCCAAATCGAGCCTTGGCCTCCTTTAGCATGTGCCTCGAACTCTGTCTGTCTTCAGCTTAAATACTTAATAATAATAGTGATTATAAAGAGTTTGTATATCTGGGCAGCAGAATAACTCAAGATGGGCGCCCAAAGGCAGACTTCGTAAGCAGGAGACAGCAAGCCAGGATAGCCTTCAATAAAAATACAAAAATAGAATCGAATAACATTTATGTGAGCATCAGAAAAAATCTGATCAAGACTTTTGTCTGGAGTGTGCTGCTGTATAGCTGCGAGACATGGACCATTGGCCGGAGTGAGTGCAGACGTCTAGCTGCTTTTGAATAGGGTGCTGCAGAGGCATGATGGGAGTCAATTGGTCGGAGCACATCAAGAGCAGCGAGGTGGTGAGAAGAGCCGGAGAAACAAGTCAAATGCTCAAGGGGAGATTGCCCAGTAACAATCAAAATGGATAGGTCATAGTATCAGGCATCCGGGGCAGCTTACTGCTATCGAGAATGGAATGGTCGAGGGTAGGTATTGCCGAGGCTACCCAGGGAACGCCTTTGTGGACCAGGTGATTAGAGACATGCGCCTTGGCAGCTACACAGAGATGAAGAGACTCACTGGAGACAGCACTGAGTGGAGGAAACGAGCGAAGCTTGTTGCAGATCAATGCTCAGGGTTGTAATCATGAAGAAGAATATGCAGCATATTTAGAAAGAAAGGGTCATTTATATGGTTTGGACACATGGAAAGAATGAATGTGGACGGAATGGTGAAGAAAGTATATGCAAATGACGTAAACGAAACTAGAAATAAAGAAAGGCCAAGAAAAACGTGGCAAGATCAAATCAAACAAGCACTAAATGTCGGTTACGTAAGGAGTCGATGTGCGTGCATGACACTATGTATGAATATATAAGAAGCGAGAGAGTTTACGGAAATATTGATCAAATCAAATTGGATAGACGTATGTTCAAACTGAATCGCCAAAATAACATTAAAATAGTCTTCTACTGGTTTGTTTTCCAGGGTGTTGCTTCTCTTGTGAGGTAGATTCCCAGCTGTCTTTCCTTCTTTTAGGAGGTCTTCCACGAGGACGAGTCACATAAGGCTGATTATACAATGCAATATAGGGGAATCTGGTGTTGTCCATTCTTTGAACATGACCGTACCAGTCCCTTTTAAGCTGTCTGCTCCATCTTATAATATCCTCGAAATAGTATTTTGCTAAATTAAAAAATTAAATGGAAAAGAACCACGCTAGACGAAATTAAAACGGCTGGATAAGCATGTGGAGATAATCAAGTTATCAGATGCAGTATTGAGGTGAATAAAGCGACGTGTTTGAGGTTTCTAGCACATTATATAATATGTTAAGTGTTAAAAGGTGACACTAAATTATGGGCAGCGGCTTGAGTTATAATGGCATACAACTCAATTACTCGTTTGTATTCAACAATATTCGTAATATATAGATTTATATTTAGTAGTATCACTCTTGACCACACTTTGAATTAATATCCTGCAGAAAAAAGGTAAACTATTTAATCTAGGAATGTCCTTGGGGTCATTGAATGGTTGTGGTAGCGAAAAACATCCTTTAATAATAGGAAAATTATAATGCTCCTAGTATTTTAACGTACCAGTAGGTGTATGTTTTTTCAAGGGAGGTTCGTAAAATTTTATACAATTATGAATGACAGTTAAATGCATTGGAAATTATTGGTATACATGAATATAGTTATAATACTAACTAATTAACTAACCATCACGCCATTTCCCTGGAGGGGTAGGCAGAGAGGACGGATCGCCACATTGTTCTATCCTGGCATAAATCTTGCGCCTCTTCTGCATTCACACATCGTGACATGCACGCTCGTCGATTGTTCCTACTTCGAACATGGCCACCTTTCAGTAATAGATTAATTTGGTCATGCCATGTCTTCCTTGGCCTTCTTCGACTTCTTTTCCCATTCACACTACTTGTGTATATATTTTTAACCATTTTTTCCTCATCCATTCGTTTCATATGTCCAAACCATCATCTCTGTCCTACCCTCACCAACATTTGCCTGATTTTTTTTAATCACAGGCTATAAGTTTTTATTTTTATATTATATAATCATGTATGAAAGTGCTGAACGGGTTGGATGCAAGTGCCAAAATGAGCGGAGTGTCAGTAAGTTGTCTCTTGTATGCGGATGACGCTGTCCTACTTGCAGACAACGAGCATGAACTACAAGTCCTGGTGAACAGTATGTATGAGGTATGAATGCGAAATGATCTGATGATGAATGTGAATAACTCCAAGGTATAAGTTTTGAAAGAGAAGAAATTATGACAGTCTGCAAGATTAGCGTTAATGGTGAAAATTTGGAGCAAGTAGATGAGTAAACTAAGACAAAATATGGGCGAGTGGAAAGGGATTTTGAAAGAAGGGTTGGGGTAGGCAACAAAGTGAATGGTGCACTTAAAGTTGTCATCGCAAACAAAAACATATCCAAAAAAGCTAAAATAGCAGTGGATGTATGGAAGCGAAGCATAGAACTAGCAAAAGAAGGATAAAAGTAGAATAAATGCAGTAGAAATGAGATCTCTTAGACAAATTTGTAGATACTGTGTATGATGGAGTGTCGAAATATAAGAAGTGAATGCGGTGCGAATGATGGTGTTTTGAACAAAATAATGAAAGGATCATTAAGATGGTTTGGACACATGGAAAGAGTGAATGAAGAAAGAATGGTAAAAAAGTATATGTAAACGATGCAAATGAAACTAGAAATAGAGGAAGACCGAGGAAAACGTGGCACGATCAAATAAATCAAATATTGAATGTCGGCCACGTGAGGAGTCAGAGAAATCGACGCGCGTGCATGACACGATGTATGAATGTTGAGGAAGCGAGAGAAATATGTCAGGAAAGAAAAATGTGGCAGTCCATTCTTTCTGCCTACCCCTTCGGTAAGACGGCGTGATGGTAAGTTAGTTAGTTAGTTTTTAATCATGCATTATTTTCTGTTAAGTTTTTTTTGTAATTGGGACATGGGAGTGAAAATAAATTGGATTAAATGTGGCCTGGGATCCTTTTTCATTTGTTGCATTTGTGTTGTTATGTTGTTATGTTGCATTTCCTAGTTGATGTATGTCCCGGGTGGACGGGGGACGGGTTTAAGGATTGCATTAGTGAAGCTCACGTAAGGGCGCCGTTGCGTCTTATAACAGCTTTGGATAACCTTCTATGATCGCAATATATTGACATTAACACGATGCCTTAATTTCATGCATCGCCCATGGAAAGCAAATGAATCATAGCGTGGAATAAGTAGGTAAAAAATGTAATATTATGGGAAATCCAATGTTGAGAGTGCTCTGCGGAGAGCCGATACTCGCCCATTATTGTAATTATCAATAATGGTATCGGTTTGGATCCCGCGCTGGGCATACTGCGGCTGCTTACCGCAGAGGTAATTTGCCGCCTCTCCTGCGTGCATTATGTTTTATTTACGGAATAACTTCGTTATTTGTAACTTGAGAAGCGATCGCATCCACAAAGGTCAATCATCCCCTATTTGCCGCGCTAAGAGGACGCGATATTTACGGCCAATAGCTATTATAAATGGATATGATTGACTCATTATGGACCGACACATATTCAATACAACAAAAACTTTAAACATTATTATATTCATCGACTTAATATATAATATAATAAGTAATAATTAAATAAAACGATGTTTTATAAGAACTACTTCCACTTTTGTCTTTAATTCGACAGCGAGCGATTTCGCCAAGCTCACTGTCAAAATAAAAACAAAGGTGGAAGTAGTTCTTAAAAAATCATAGTTTTATTTATTTTTTATATACTTTGTATATAAAACACTTACGAGTACTTACATTAAAAAAATTAAAATTACATAAACATGTTTCGGACAACCAGGACTTCTTCAGTGATACATTGTATCTTTACATGTATCTTTATAATATGTATCACTAAAGAATCAAATCAAATCAGTTTATTTTATCAACAGACATTACAAAATTTATTTTTAAGGCATCTATTGAGAACAGGTAAAATAATATATTATATATAGTATACTACCAGAAACGCATAAGAGATGGTTCAACATTAGGAAGACAGGATACTCTCCAGAATTACGAGTATTTGCCTTCTGAACGTACTTTCACTAACATGAAAGACGTCGATCTCCGAGGAGACCGCGTTCAGCAGACTAATTGCTCTTCCCACCGGTGTCACCAGAGGCAGATTGGTTCTGGCAGCCGGTAGGTAAAACAATCTGTGCTGTCGCTGTCGGAGATATCTATCGGGGACAAAAAGCCGAACACCCTCCAGTACGGCCGAGTTCTCGAAGTATCCCCTAATTAATCTAAAGAAATGGGTAATTAGATGTCCATCTCTTCGAAGCTGTAGAGAATTGGTTCCGAGCATTCCCAAAAGAAATGCCGTGGGATAGAGCCAAGGATAGCTACCATACTCCCTCATGTGAGATACCTCAGAAATTTTTTCTGAACCCTCTCCAGCATAATGGAATATCTCGCCTCGTGAGGACTCCATATCACAGAACCACTTTCGAGTCTGCTCCGAACCAATGCGTTGTATAGGACTCTGAGCACATTGGGATCCCTGAAAACTCTGCCGGAAAAGAAAAAGAAGGACTGGTTGTCCGAAACATGGAAATACTAGTGGGATTTGTGTAATTTAATATATTTTATATTTCTAAAATCTCTTGATGAAAGTACATTTTAAATAAAAATTAAATAAAACTATGATTTTCTTCTATATTCGCCATAATTTATGTTGTAGTTGCTTTATTTCTCTTTTTTTTATATACTTTGTATACGAGTATATAACACTTACATTAAATAAAAATTAATTACATAAACATGTTTCGGACAACCAGGTCTTCTTCAGTGATACATTGTATCTTTACATGTATCTTTTTAATATGTATCACTGAAGAAGGACTGGTTGTCCGAAACATGTTAATGTAATTTTAATTTCTTTAATGTAAATGTTACATATACAAAGTACATAAAAAAGAAAAAGATAAACAAAGCAACTACAACACAAAGTATGGCGAATATAGAAGAAAATCATAGTTTTATTAAAATTTTATTTAAAATGTGCTTTCATCAAGAGAGTTTAGATATATAATATATGTTAAATTAGTCAAATCGCACTAGTATTTCACCATAGCCAACGAGATATATTTTTTTGACTAGTGTTACTTTCTTATTCTTTTAGTTCTGTATTTCAGTAAAGAAATTAAAAGCGTTTTTTTATATCTACTGAATTAAATAATTAACACGATTAAAAACGTCTGTTTTAAAAATATGTATGTTATTTTATGAGGATGACATTTGATAATAGTAAGACGAAATATGTAATTTCCATAAAATATGATTAATACGAATGAAAACGTCAGTTTTTCTAGAAGTTTTATTATATAAGATGTTTTATTATATAAGATGTTTCGCCCTTCTAAGGCATTATCAAAATGTACATTTGATAATGCCTTAGAAGGGCGAAACATATCATTCCCATATATATAATAAAACTTCTAGAAAACTGACGTTTTCATTCGTATTAATTATTTAATATGGATTTTTACATCAGTGTTCAAGAAACAATAAATAATCCATAAAATATAATAAAACTTCTAGAAAACAGTCGTTTTAATTTGTATTAATCATTGAATATGAAGTTTTACATAATTGTTCAAGGAACAATTAACTAGTGTATCAAAGTATCCATTTATAGTATCATATTAAAATAATAAACCTCGAATACGTTTGCCATCTGATTCAATTGAAATAATTATGATATCTGTAATTTCAACATAAAACCACGTCTTAAATTCAACGGAATGTCCATGTAGAGCAAGCGATGCGATGGTGTAATGTTTTGGTTATTAGAAGAATACCCAAGATGATGATATGTTGCGTACGTGGGGCAGAGTTAATTACCGGCTCCATGAGATCTCGATACAGATGCCACGGCGGAGGAGGCTGGAGTGGGAAGAGCATCATCAGAAGCACCTATTGAAACTGGTTTAAATACTAGAATCAACACTAGTTACAGGGTGATTCTGATGAACACGATTTATTTATCGAGTGAAGATGAAGTTTAATTGAAAAAAAAAAAATACATTTACGATCATAGGACAATGAATAATAATAATTATTAAAATAAACTACGTTGAAAAGTTTATAAATACATATAGACTTAATTTTTTTTAAATGTATACGTAAGTGTTACAATAGAATTACTGAATTAAAGAAAATCGATCATTGTGGGTTCAAGTACTGCTGGTATCACGATTTTCATCCTAGGCAGAACTTGTAAGATAGGATGTTTAAAATTAGATATTTACTTTTTGCTGTAACTTTGATAGACATTTATAAAGGGTTAGTAGAAATACGAGAAAAAAATGATCGGAATAAGAAATACGAACGAAAAAGATATTGAGGAACATTTAAATAATCTCAAAATAATTAAAAAAAATGACTTAGTATCTCTTAATTTATTTCACTGTTTTGAGACTGAGAAATTGTATTTTTTTATGATTTTTTAATCATTTTGCTAACGGGTTTAACAGAAGCAAACAAACAGAAAAGAGGAATATATATCGTTTTGACACAAAAATATATGATTATTTTGCAATTCCACATTGTCAACAGTTTCATTTTATCAAAATTAAAGTCAGTTTTGTATATTTATATCATTCTAGTGATGGTTAAGGTAAAAAAAATTCTTCGAAATTTCTATAAGTGTTTTAAAATTAAGACACTTACACGGTGGGATTCTGCAGTGATGAATTTTTATATAAATTAAAATACTGTTATTTCCACTTTTTTAAATTCATGAAAAAAATCTTATTTAATATCATTATAAAAATTGGAAAAAACTCGGATATCATCCAAGAGGATATTTTGAATACTAAAAAGCGAAAGAGGAATAATTCGATTCTCTGCAAAAGTAATTCGAAATGCACACAATGCGCATACCCGAGAAAGTTTCTGGATTATTTTGAAATTTGTTCTGATTATTGTTGTATGACATTAAACAATAAAAAAAAATAATACTTAATGTGGAATTTGATTTACTTCTGTGAACATTTCACGGGTTTCAACTAGTATTTGTATAAATCTTAAATGTATTTAATTTATTGTTTCTTGAACAATGATGTAAAACTCCATATAAAAGCATTAAAAGGAATGAGAACGTCGGTTTTCTAAAAGTTTTGTTATATTTTATGAGAATGGCATGTTTCGCTTGGCTAAGGCATTGTCAAAATCAATTTATTTGATAATGCCTTAAGCTGGGCATTATCAAATATCTTCTTCTTCTTCTTCCTCTTAGTTTAGGTCGTATGACCTGTTTGTGACGGTGGGCTGTCCTGGGATGATGAAGTCCAGCCATCTCTCCATCTCTTCGGTGGCCTTTCTGGTAATCTCTTGCTGCTTGGGTTTTCGTCTTAAACAATTTTTGCGATTCTCGTATTCTCCATGCGGTCCACGTGGTCTCTCCAAAAGCGCCATCTGCTTCTTCCCCATCTCACTATGTCATCAACACCACAGACAGACCTTATCGTTTCATTGACGACCTTCGTGGACGAGTGGTAAGTGTATTGAATGCCACTCCTAGGTTCCGGGTTCGATTCCCGGCGAGGGCAGTGTATTTGTCACACTGTCATTGTTCTGGTGTAGAATTCACGTGACATGTCACGAGAATCACTATGATAGCTATAATACCCATTGCATCGATTTGGCTCATGCTGTCATGATGTAAAGAGCGATTCAACAAAATAATAATAATAATAATAATAATAATAATTTCTGATCCGATCTCTGAGGGTTTAGCCTGCGATGGAGCGTAGGGTTCGGATTTCTGCTACTCTAAGAAGGTTCTTAGTTCTATTGCTATCGGCTCTGACCTCTATTCCATACGTCATGATGGGGATGAATTATCAAATAGAAGTATAATAAACAATGTTATAATAAATTAGAATGTCATGTAGTTCAGGAACACCGTGTGTTTCAACATAGATGACGTATAATCCCATTAGGCATTATACAACACAAAAACAGGCGTAATGACGGGATGTTTTTATATTAAACAAAAGATTCAATAGAGCCACCGCGCACCGGCAGGAGAGCCGAAGAATTAGTCCCGATTGATTGACGCGGCGAGTAATAAAATTACGGAAGGCACGGAGCGCTGCGGTTACCGGCGGGCGGGGGCTAATCCCGCGCCGGCCCTGCCCTGCCTCTGGTGGGAACACGGAGCGGAATACAATTAAAATCTCTTAGCAGCTGTACGGAGATCATCGCCAATAAAACTATAAAAATCTACGCGGGCTAAACCCCGTTCGAAGTTTCTGCTGCAAGAAATTATGACAAACAATAAATAATACTTGCAACCAGTAAAATATATACGGAAGTAAAGTTTTTCTACCCTTTAAAAACTTGGTTCACAGTACCACCGTAATCAGTAATAAATTTTAACTTTAAATGTACATATTTTTTTAAACACACGTTAAAACATTCTTAATTAACTAACTAACTAACCATCACGCCGTCTCCCCGAAAGGGGTAGGCAGAAATAATGGACTGCCACACTTTCCTTTCCTGACATATTTCTCTCGATTTCTCAACATTCATACATCTTGTCATGCACGCGCGTCGATTTCTCTGACTCCTCACATGGCCGATATTCAATATTTGATTTATTTGATCGTGCCACGTTTTCCTCGGTCTTCCTTTATTTCTGGTTACATTTAAATCGTTAACATATAATTTTTTACCATTCTTTCTTCATTCATTCTTTCCATAAATCCAAACCATCTTAATGATCCTTTTTATCCTATTTTGTTCATAACACCATCATTCGCACCGTGTTCACTTTTTATATTTTCATTTGACACTCTATCATACACAGAGTATCACGCATTCGTCTAAGAGATCTCATTTCTACTGCATTTATTCTACTTTCATTCTTCTTTTCTTAATTAACAATATTAAATAAAATGGCCGTTCACAATGGACTTATGGTCACAACCCTTATGTATGGAAGCGAAGCATGGAACTGGTAGAAGAAAGATCAGATCAGAATAAATGCGGTAGAGATGAGGTCCTTAAGACGTATGATATAACGATGTACGACAGAATCTCAAATGCTGATATTAGAAAGGAATGTAGAGCGAAAGAAGGTATTATGAACAAAATTATGAAAGGATCGCTACGTTGGTCGGACATATGAAGCGCATGAATGAAGAAAGAATTGTTAAAAAAGTATACGTTAACGATGTAAATGGAGTACGGAGTCGTGGTAGATCATGTTAGAAGCCGGAAGAATCGACGTGCGTATATGACTCGCTGTATGAATATTGAGGAATGTAGAGAGGTATGTCAGAATAGAGTAGTGTGGCGGTCTATTCTCTCTGCCTACCCCTGCGGGGAAACGGCGTGATGGTTTGTTGTTGTTGTTGTTTTACTAACTTATACTCTTTATGTTTTCAACACAACTGTCATAGAAAAATAATCAGAACAAAATTCAAAATAATCCAGAAACGTTCACGGGCATGCGCATCGTGCGCATTTCGAATTATGATACTTTCGGAGAGAATTGAAGTATTCTTCTCTCGCTCTCTTGTATTCAAAATATTCTCGTTTTCTTGATGACATTTCGGTTTTTGCCTATTTATATTATGATATTTCCAGATATTCTTCGACATCGTCAATACAGATTGTTATAATATATCTTATATAATATTATAACTTGTGGAATCAACTGCTTTTTGTGATGACTATGACGCGGACAATTAAACTGTTAAATATACTTTGAAGGGGTTAAATACCTTACTTTCGCTTCTTTCTGCTAGCTAATTGCCGTTATTTGGGGTTGATTCTTCTAATACGGCTCCGCCAAGTATCGTGATCCTAGGTTATTTGGCTGTCCAGTCCCAGCACCCTCAGGTCGTTTCTGACATCTGTTTCAGGAGGGCGACCCGGTCCCCTTCTTCCATCTTCCAGTTGCAGGGTTTTGTGAACAAAGTATTCATTATCCATCCTGGTCACATGGCCGTATCATTGCAGACGATGTCCCCTAGCTTTTTTCGCTATGGGGGCGCCCTTTTGACTTCTTCAAACATCTTATTTTCTTTGTCAGCTTGTCTCCATCCAATGCTGAATGTAAGCTTCTCCATACCCACGCCACTCCCACGCTATCCCCACGCCACCCACATCGCTCTCTCGCTAGTGTTCTCCAGGCCCTTCCCGCCGTCCGCACAATACCATCTCCACCTGGTAGGCTGTCTCCTGACACTTCTCCGGCCCAACTTTAACCTCCATTCAGTAACACTCTGGCTCCATCTTCCATCATTCCGTCGCGATGCGTATCCCTATATCAGTGACCCTGATGCGTCTTCTAATCTGCACGTTGGGAATATGGTCTCTATAAGCGAGATACTCAACATGGATCTTTTCATGGCCCATTGTGCGATTTTAAATAAATATTTGTACCGTCTGCGTCTTAAAAACTTTAAATATAAAAGCATAGGTGTTATTTCATTTCCGTTGATAATAAAAGGAAACGTATCCGTGGTAAAAGTGAATGACATATTTGCATGTAATAGAGTGCCTGCATATTCAAATCGAACGGAAGTACACATTATTGTGGAGAGGGTAAAGAAAGAAATGTATTAGGAATGTATTATGTACCTGTGGTCCTAACTGTTTATTTGTTGCTATCTAATTTGAGAACTGTCTGCTCAAATATAGTTTGGATCGGTTACAATGTTAAATAAATCGATTCCAATCGTTCTCGATCTATGAAATTATCCACGGTTAGAGCTGTGCCCGGACTAGATACAGGGTGAATCTAAAGAACATCACATATATTGTATTAATGTAACAACATAATTGAAATATTAATAAGATATGCGGAAAGATAGCATGATACATTCGACAACGATTTCATATTAATATTAAGTAAGATATGCTATAGACTGTTTTCCTGTTTAAATAAGTATTAATAAATGCTTAACTAATGATTAAATATGGTGTAAATGATCAATTAATGATAAAATATGATGTAAATGATTAACTAATAAATAAATATGATGTAAATGATCAATAAATAATTAAATATGATGTAAATGATTAACTAATAATTAAATATGATGTAAATGATCAATTAATGATAAAATATTATGTAAATGATTAACTAATAAATAAATATGATGTAAATGATCAATAAATAATTAAATATGATGTAAATGATTAACTAATAATTAAATATGATGTAAATGATCAATTAATGATAAAATATTATGTAAATGATTAACTAATAAATAAATATGATGTAAATGATCAATAAATAATTAAATATGATGTAAATGATTAACTAATAATTAAATATGATGTAAATGATCAATTAATGATAAAATATTATGTAAATGATTAACTAATAAATAAATATGATGTAAATGATCAATAAATAATTAAATATGATGTAAATGATTAACTAATAATTAAATATGATGTAAATGATCAATTAATGATAAAATATTATGTAAATGATTAACTAATAATTACATATGATGTAAATGATCAATTAAAAATAAAAATTGACGTAAATGATTAATTTATATTTAAATATGATGGCAATGATCAATTAATATTAAAATATGATGGAAATGATTAATTTATAATTTAAAATGATGCAAATGATCAATCAATAATTAAACATGAAGTAAATGATTAACTAATGGTTGGGGGTGTTTTTATTGCCAAAGGTAATTTCGATAGTATACTTGTGGAATATTCTTGTAAGTGAAAACTTTGATTAAGAGGCTGCTAAAAACGGATCACGTCAATTAAAAAAAATCTTTTAAGATAATTAATGATTTAACTGAAATCTCTTGATGGAAGTTCATTTTAAATAATAATTAAATAAGACTAAGTTTTTTAACTACTTCCACTTTTGGCTTTATTTTGATAGCGACCGGTTGCGCCAGGCTCGCTGGCATCGACAGACTGGTGATTGCAAACTGAGTCCTTTATATACATACAGATCAGGGGGTGGTAAACATGATTCTATATACAAATAATCTTTAAAAAAAATGTAAAATTCACTGAATTTAATGTTATTTAAGAGGATTTGTATTCAAAATATTGGATTGAAAATTGTATTGTAGCTGACTTATTTATAAATAACGTTTAAAAAATTGGTACTTATGTTTTTATTATTACTGAATTTAAATATAATATGTTATATATTTTGGTCCATTAGGTTGGCGTCGCCTTATTTGGTTTTTCCATCCATTAGTTAATCTTTTAATTTCTTTCACGTACACTTTGTATTGGTTTTAAGCCTGAAACTTTTCACCGAATCACCCTGCATATTCCCGCCTGTTCCAAATTGGTTTTGTGATTTTTCTCAGTGCAAACTGTGTGATTTTCGTGAGTAGGATATTAATAATCCAATCGGAATGATTTCACCAATCGCCGAATGCGAGTCGTGATCTAATGATTTCAAAAAACGAACACTCATTTGGATCTTAACTCAGTTTGGGCGAGAATGAACTTTTTTTACGATAACACAATTTTTACACGCATTTACTTTCAAAGAAAAATGATTCAAAAATAAAACGGCGGTATCAATGGAAATAATGATAGAATGAAAATAGAAATGGTAAAATAGGCGTGCCCTATGAGAAAGAAAATTTTGTTGTTATGAATATTTTTTACAGAGGAAATAAATCTGTAAAAATATGTAATTATGAATAATTATCAACACTGTTATCTGTTTTACGCTTTATCGTTGCTTTTCTCGACTTTTTTTCATAGGTACTTGGTATATCTTGGAAACATGTACAGAAAAATAATCATGTAAGACCATCGACCGAATTCATGCTTTATTATTCTAGAATCCTAACCAGCAAACCATCACATTTGTATCCCAGGAAGTAGGCAGAGAGGATGGGCCACTCCACTGTTCGATCCTTAAACACTTTTCTAGTCTTCAACATTCATACATAGTTGATATTCACGAACGTCGCTTGTAACGACTCCTTACGTGGCCGACATTCAAAATTGATTTGATCATGCCACGATATGCTCTTATTCTATTTACATCGGTGACGTGTACTTCTTCACCATTCTTTTCATGTGTCCAAACCAAATGACAATAATGTATAAAATATACTTTAAATTAAATATCATAATAGTAAGTAATTAAGTCAGAAGTATAATAGTAACTAATAATATTTTCAGCTGAGAAACGAACGAAAATTCCTTTGATTCAGAGGAGGCGTTGTTCCAACTGTGTTTCTTCACTTTTGTCTTCAACTGTGTTCCAACAAAATTAAAGTTAAATTAGGGTTTTTGTTATGCTTATTAATTTCTAAAATCCTAATTTAAAAAAAAATCCTATTTTAACTTTCATCAATGAACAAACTAACATATATTATATTCATCCCCACTCCTTAATGTAGTTCCGATATATAATTCGATTCAAAGAACTCTTGATTCTGCAATGTATTTATTTCACATTTCAGATGCAGAAGAGAAGAATACATCGATTAAGTATACGCGCACAGGATGGCGATTTTATTTTATTATATATACTCGTATAATATAATACTTAGAATCATTAGTCACCTTGATATATGTAAAATCATTTGTAAACAATTTGTAAGAAGATGTTTATCTTAGAAACACATTATTTGGTCCTTCTTCAAATAACTTATTTTTGATTTATATAATATCATTTAGTAACCCATAACTATGTAATCATTGTCATAAAACTCTTAACGAGTTCCAAGAAACACCTCCCAATATTTCTGGACCTACCCAAATTATTATTTGTTAAAAATGTATAAAATCACATAATTTTTGGTTAATTACCACATTCTGCTCCATTTACTAGTTTATAAACACTGCAATGAGTTGAAGTTTCGTCACATTTGATAACGCCTTAGAAGGGCGAAACATGTCATTCCCATAAAATATAATAAAATTCTAGAAAACTAACGTTTTCATTCGTATTAATTATTTAATTACATCAGATGAGAGTAGTGATGTCAGGAGTTCCACTAAAGAACACCAAGGAGTTTGTCTACCTCGGGAGCAAAATAACATGGGACGGTCGGTCTAAGAGCGAGGTCGACAGCCGTATACATCAGGCTAGGCTTGCATTTAATAAAAGGTCGAAAATAATAGAGTCAAATAATATAGACCTAAAACTGAGAATACTCCTCATCAAGACCTATGTATGGAGTGTCTTGATGTACGGCTGCGAGACATGGTGCCTATCCGAAAGGGATAAGCGGAGACTAGAGGCTTTTGAGATGTGGTCCTATAGAAGACTCTTTGGAATTTCCTGGAGAGACCACATCACGAATGAGGAAGTTCTTCAAGGAATCGAAGGAGGAAGGCACCTGCTCAGGACCTTGTCCAAAAGGCGTGCAAGATGGATCGGCCATGTAATACGTCAAGAAGGTCTCTTGCATGCCATAATGGAGGGTATGATCGAGGAGACAAACTCTAGGGGACGCCCACGCCGAGAGTACCTGGAGGACCTGTTGGTGGACGTACGCTGCTCATCATATGCAGATCTCAAAAGAGCCGCACAAGACAGGGAAAAATGGAAGAGAATAATGGAGGAAATTGCTGCAAACCAATCCCAGGATTGAAACCAGAGAAGAGAATTATTTAATATGGAGTTTTACATCATTGTTCATGACACAATAAATACACTTATATTAATATTAAATCGACTGTAAAAAATAAGCACACAATGCAAAACAAATAAGTAAATATATAGTTAACACGTATCACGTCGTGGCAGTCATATGTGACTGTCATCAATTGTTACCATTACGCCGTAGCAGTAAAATTAAAGTAAAAGTCCTCAAGCTCGTGCAATCTTCCTATATATATATACAAATAAATATAATAATATACAACACAATTTGTATGGCGGTACAATGGATCTTTTTTAATAAAATATGCATGGCACACTACGTGTTAAAACAAGATACAATATAGTTATATCAACTTGTTTTCGCTCCAAAACAATAAAGGGCACAAGTAATCTCGTTTTAAGTAATTTTGTTCTTATTTTATAATAGGATTTACATTTTAAACTGCTCTTAATGTTATATCCGTTATTATTTTTATAATTAAACGTTTGCTTTTATGAATAGATACGTTAGCGCGATATAAAAAAAATATTAGTTGATGATAAAAACAAGAGATGGCGTTAGTGTACACAAGTTATCAAATAGATCGTATATAACTTTAATTGTTATCCTTTCAGTATCCTAACTCACTAACTAACAAACCATCACGCCATTTCTCCGGAGGGGTAGGCAGAGAGGATGGATCGCCACAATTCTCTGTCCTGGCATACTTCTCGGGATTCCTCTACATTCAAATAAATCAAATAAATCAAATATTCATAAACACGATCAAATAAATCAAATATTGAATGTAGGCCACGTGAGGAGTCGGAGATATCGACGCGCGTGCATGACACGATGTACGAATGTTGAGGAAATTAAGAAAAATATGTCAGGAAAGAAAAGTGTGGCAGTCCAATCTTTCTGCTTAGCCCTTCAGAGAACCGTCGTGATGGTTAGTTAGTTAGTTTAAATCGAATGGAAAACTTTTTAAAATGCACGCACTATATCCTTTAATCATATAGAAACAAACTTTTACGAACAAAATGAATGGTGCATATCGAATGTATGAATCTTAGGATGATATTGCAATTTAGTATTTAAGCCGTGATATCGGATTATTAATTAAAATAAAGGCGAGAGTGAGATGATGTATCGAGCGGGGCGGGGGTAGTGGCAGGGTGCGGAGGAAGGGTTTAATTAAGCGAAAGAATGGAAAATTCGAGGCTGAATGTGGCGAGAAATTAATACTGATGACAGGAGGTATGGAGATTTCTTTATAAAAGGCAGGCCCAGATTGGGTTACCTAATTTCCTTATTATTTATTTGAAGTTAAAAGCATGAAAGTTTGCAATAACCGAAATTGTTCTCTTCGTTATTTATTTATTCAATCATATTAAAACAAAATTAAAACGATTTATTTATTTTTAAACTTATAGATATACAATAATAAAACAATTTGTATTTAACCACGGAATGGTTATTATAATTTATGCTAACTAGTTTCGTTTGGAACTGGCAAAATAAGGATGAAAGTAGAATAAATGCAGTAGAAATGAGATCTCTTAGACGAATGTGCTGATACTTTGTGTACGATAGAGTGTCGAATGAAAATATTATATAAGAAATGAATGCGGTGCGAATGATGGTGTGATGAAAATAATGAAAGCATCATTAAGATGGTTTGGACACATGGAAATAATGAATGAAGAAAGAATTATAAAAAAAATATATTTTAACGATGTAAATGGAACTAGAAATAGAGGAAGAACGAGGAAAACGCGACACGATCAAATTAATCAAATATTGAATGTCGGCCACGTGAGGTGTCAGAGAAATCGATGCGCGTGCATGACACGATGTATGAATGTTGAGGAGGCGAGAGAAATATGTTAGGGAAGAAAAGTGTGGCACGGCGTGATGGTTGTTAGTTAGTTAGTTTAGTTTCGCTTGGACCCAAGCTTCATCAGGGCAGTATAATAACTCAGTTTGAATACCGTGGTTAAATACCAAGTGTTTTATTATTTTATATCTATAGGTTTAAAATGTCTAACCGCAAAGTGAGTGCTTCATAAGAATATTTAATATTTTTAATTTTTTTTCATAATTTTTAATGCACCTATATATTTGAATGTATACATTATATGGAAACGAAATGCCCCATGGAAAACATCGTAGTAATATTATATTTATTATAATCAAATGGCCTATTGGTGGCGATGAGAATCGCAACCCATCAAACCGCGTCCCCCGCGGGGGCGGAAAGAGAAGGATGGAGTGCCGCATCGGTTAAAGTGTGGCAGTCCATTCCTTCTGCCTACCCCTTCTGAGAGACAGCGTGATGGTTAGTTAGATTATAATAAAATGATTTTACTGAAATCTCTTGGTGGAAGTTCATTAAAAATAAAACTATTTACTACATATTTTTTTAAAACCTGTTTGTACTTTTATATTTATTTTGATAATTACCGGTTTCGTTAGGATCGTTATTATTGATTTACCTGTCTGCCGAATCCGGACACTGTCAAAATAGAGAAAAAAGTAGAACAAGTCCAGACAATCATTTCATTGTTTTGTTAAAAACACTTTTATTCGTAGTGTATTAAAGATATATATTATCGTATTAATATATGATCGTGGATTCGGCCCTGCTCTCCGAACTCACAAAAAGTCGGTAGCAATGTGAAGTAATTAAACAGTCGGCTACCAAGCGCATAGGTGTGCCGCGGAGGGCGGAGCAGGTTAAATAACGCCCACAATATTTAATTTATTATTATTCGAATTGAGACGAATTGAGGCAGCGAATTAATTGTAATGCGAAAGCCTCAATACAAAGTGAAATTACAAAAAATGAAGTTAAACATTTTTGAAACGTACAACATAGTAAATTCTTTATGCATGGTTATTAGTCGATTGGTTTTATACAAAGTAAGGCTTCGTAGGGCAATAAAATAAAAATTATATTGTTGTTAAAAATTTAACTGAATTCTAAAAATATGGTACTGGTAAGAAATAAGAGGGGGCGACATTAAATTTTGCAGAAATAAGTATTGGTGCCCACGGGAGTGTTTTTTTTTTTAATTATAGCAATATTAAATATTTAAATCGTCTATTCAAATATAAGACAAAGATTTTACGTTAAAAAGTAGTCTGGTACCAAATGGTATCGCCTTCGACCGACGTTTAATTAGCCGACTTAACATATTTGATTGATTTGATCGTGCCACGTTTTCCTTGGTGTTCATTTTTATTGTTACATTTACATTGTTAACTAATAAATTCTTTATTATTCGTTATTTCCATATGTCCGAACCATCTTAATGTTCCTTTTATTTTGTTCATAACACATTTATTCGCACTGTATTCATTTCTTACGTTTGCATTTGAAACTTTATCATATACAGATTTACCATACATCCTTCCAAGGTGAATGTAGGATAAATGCCGTAGAATTGAGGTCACTAAGAAGAATGTGCGGAAAAACAATGTATGATAGAATATCTAATGATGAAGTAAGAAAGGAATGTAAGGCGGATGAATGCGTGATACATAAAATTAAGAAAGGGTCACTAAGATGGTGTGGACATATGGAACGAATGGATGAGGGAAGAATGGTTAAAACGATATACACAAGTAGTATGAACGGGAAAAGAAGTCGAGGAAGGCCAAGGAAGACATGGCATGACCAAATTAATCCATTACTGAAAGGCGGCCATGTTCG
This sequence comes from Lepidostoma basale, assembly GCA_022606425.2. Lineage (NCBI taxonomy): Eukaryota > Metazoa > Arthropoda > Insecta > Trichoptera > Lepidostomatidae > Lepidostoma > Lepidostoma basale. The sequence goes on along the minus strand of JAHDVF020000333.1, from coordinate 1,449,969 downwards.
AAGTAGGAACAATCGACGAGCGTGCATGTCACGATGTGTGAATGTAGAAGATGCGCGAGGATTATGCCAGGAAAGAACAATGTGGCGATCGATCTTATCTGCCTAACCCTCCGGGGAAACGGCGTGATGGTTAGTTAGTTACAATTATTTTTAGAGAATAGATATATTTAAGAAAAACCTGTTAATAGAAAGCTAGTCCGCTTCTGTCGGGCCGAAGCTCCGCCGACAGATTCGACAAACGAAAAGCAGAGAAGAAAAAAAACCGTCCGTTTCATTAACGATCCACCGCGGTGGAGATGCCTCGCATTGCGGCACGGAGTGGCCTTCCTTGGACCCGCCTGCAGACGCTGTCAAACGCTATCGATGGGCACACACTTAACTGAAATTCTACGACCTTCGGGTCAAACGAATTAACGCATAGTAAAAAAATATTCACTACCTATTACACAATAATTTTATTAAAAGAAAAAAGCATGAAAACTTTTGAAACAGTGCTTATAGGGAGTAATTCATCTTGTAAGCTCTATAGGATTTCTATACGCGTTATAATAAAAATATTATTTCATAAATAGTCTATTGTTTTGGCCGAAACACTATGATACTTCAACATTATTACAGTAAAATTTTAAAACACTGTAATAATATCACAATTTATTTTTATTTACTAAGTGTCGCGACAGCTGTTTCGCCAACCGATGTTGGCATCATCAGGTGTTACAATGAACTAGTTTATTAAGTTTATTGTAACACCTGATGATACCAACATCGGTTGGCGAAACAGCTGTCGCGACACTCGGTAAATAATAAGAAGTTGTGATAACAGTATTTTAAATTTTAACAGGAATATTTCATAATTAATACGAATGAAAACATATATTTTCTAGTACTTACAAACTAACTAACTAACTATCTAAACATCACGCCGTTTCCCCGGAGGGGTAGGCAGAGAGGATGGACCGCCATACCGTTATGTCCTGAAATACCTCTCTTGCTTCCTCCATATTCATACATCGTAACATGTACGTCTGTCGATTTTTCCGACTTCGCATGTGGCCGCCTTTCAGTATTTGATTCATTTGGTTATGCCATGCTTTCCTTGGTCTTCCGCGACCTCTCTTTCTAGTCACACTAATTGTATACAACATTTTAACCATTCTTCTCTCGTCCATTCGTTCCGTATGTCCATTCCGTATGTCGAACCATCCGAGGGTCCTGTTTTAATTTTACTTATGATGTAATCATCTGCTTTACATTTCTACTTTATTTCGTCTTTCAGTATTTTATCATATATCGTTTTCCGGCACAATCTTCTCAACTTGTTTTTTTTAAATTGTTTTTAGAATAATATTGTAAACCTCCACATTCAATATTAAAGAATGATGAAAACTATATACAAAACCTGGCATATTGCACTCATATTGACCTATTGCATTGAGATCAGAGCGGATACCACATGAACGAAGGCTAAAGTGCGGGTGACAGAGATGCGGATGCTGAGGACAGGAAGGATTCTTCGAGAAAGGGTGAGGAACACGGCTCTCCGCGACATCTGCATAGTGGAAGATGTCAGATGGGGCAGACAACACATAAGACAATAGAATGCGGACGTGCAGATGATGGATCCCTCCAGAATCCCACACGTGGTGATGCATCAGATTCCTGTTGGCTACCGTCCCCCCGAAAGACCTCAAAAAAGATGGAGGCTGAGAGTCGATTTACCAAGAGAGACCAGCCCTACAGAAACAGACCAAATGTCTAAAAGGAGAAGAAGAAGATGAAAACTTTTTATTTCCAGATGTTTAATTATATTTTATGTAAGTAAAATGTTGTCCTGTTATGGCATTATTACATGTACGAGAATCAAAGAGTAGCCGTTTTTATAAGCGAGTTAATGGAGCAGAATATGCTTGCAAACTGGCGCAGTTGTATTAAAACATATTATATATACATGTAAATTGTATGGTATAAAATAATATTAATAAATTTATCAAATTAAGCATTCCTCATAAATAACATGTTGTTGTAAGATTTCATTAATTACGGGTTGGAAATGTAATATATGGGAAGTCATATAATGATTGCACGTATGACTGTCGAAGAAGCTAGGAATGTCCGTCAGCGTGAGCGGTGATGAGGTAAGACAGAGATGTGATTAACGATGTAAAGAGTTCCCAAAGAAGGGAGGCTTAATTAGATTTTAATGAAACCAACCAGGATCTTGACAAATTATAAAAAATAAAAAATGGTTTTATTTAATAACTTCTTCAGTCATTACGGAACGTAAAGACAGAAGCTAAATAATAGTTACAATAGATTCTGTCTAATGCGCTGAATAATAGCTTTTATAAAAATTATTAGCGCGAATTTGAGAAATAAATAAAAACTATAGTTAATTGTATCTCAAATAGAGACGAAGATGTAAACTATTTGGAAACAGACCTGTCATTGTTTGGGTTAAGCGATCACTTTATGTTAACAACATTCCCCATTCCGCCCTTCTTACGACACCACATTTGACAAATTTTTGGAACTCGTATAGGTATATGCTACTATTTTTTTAAAATAACTTCACACTGTTGTACACTAGCTTTATGTTGTTGCGTAATCATTACTTACGTAAAAAAAAATATATAGTTGAATTCTAAGGTTAGTGTGCAATCGATGGTTTCCGATACCAATTTTAATGGTATATTTATTGTTTCTTGAACAATGATGTAAAACTCCACATTAAATAATTAATACGAATGAAAAAGTTTGTTTTCTAGAAGTTTTATTATATTATATGGGAATGACATGTTTCACCCCTCTAAGGCATTATCAAATGTACATTTGATAATGCCTTAGAATGCCGAAAAATGTCATTCACATAATTTTAATAAAACTTCTGGAAAACTGACGTTTAAATTTTATTATTAGAAATTAATCACCCCTCGATAAGTAGTAATTTAAACACATAATTATTTAAGAATGAAAATAAATATTTTTAAACCAGTGTCTTTTTTTAAATTATTAATTTAAGGAAAAATATTAGCACGTTAATATTAATAATGAACCATTCGCGTGTGGGGTGGAACTCAAGTCATCTTTATCAGGAAGTAAGTGTTCTGATCTATGGATCCACCTACTTTTATACGGTTATAAAATGAACAATTTAATTTAAGATCAAAATAAAATATAAGTAATAAATACGAATAAAAACGTCTGTATAAAGAAGTTTTATTATATTTTATGGAAATAACATGTTTCACTTAGCTAATGCATTATCACATATCATCACATGGTTCCCATAAAAGTAAATAAAACTTCGAAAAAATATGATAATATCAAAACTGATCATATTTGTAAACAATTTTATAATATTTTAAATATGTATCTTTATACAGTAGCGAGCACAGAAATCTTTTCACACTGAAAATATCGTTTTTTTGTAATTATATACTTTTTTGTGATTCCTTGATAGCTTTTCACTCCAAATTATTAAGCAACACTGTTTAAAGATGATCTACAAGAAAAGTGCCTTCTTAGGGATCAACAATTGTTTTTTCTTAATTTTAGAGTTAATTTGTAGATTTTCGATTTTTTGTTACAAAAATTAAAAATGCTCACATAATTTAAATAAACACATGTTTATTTCAAATAAAATTACGTAGGTATATAACACTAACAATTATCAAAAACCAACAAAATCAGTACTTTGTTGTTCCTCCTTTTTTTTTTAAATAACTGCTTCAATACGTTTAGGTATGGATTTCACCAAATTATGTATGTAGTCATGGATAAATTTTTCAATCACACTTTTTCGATTAAGTTTTTAAGGTTTTCCTTTGATGGAGGCTTCAGTTTTCAATTGCCATTTTATGCCACAAGTTCTCGATAATCAAAATCGAAAATCTACAAATTAACTCTAAAATTAAGAAAAAAACATTTTTTTTGATCCTAAGAAGGCACTTTTCTTGCAGATCATCTTTAAACAGTGTTGCTTAATAATTTGGAGTGAAAAGCTATCAAGGAATCACAAAAAAAATTATATAATTACAAAAAAACGATATTTTCAGTGTGAAAAGATTTCTGTGCTCGCTACTGTAATATCACTGAGGAAGGACCGGTTGTCCAAAACATGTCTGATATATAATTTTTTTTTTAAGTTTGTGTTGTATATACAAAGTATACAAAAAAGAAAATGACAAATATTACACGTTTATTTATTCGACGACCTTCGTGGCCGAGTGGTCGGGTTCGATTCCCGGCGAGGGCAGTGTGATTGTCACACTGTATTTGGTCTGGTGTAGAATTCACGTAACAACAAAATGGCGATAGATTAGCTACTTATCACATGTCACGAGAATCACTATGATAGCTATAATACCCTTTACATCGATTTGGCTCATGCTGTCATGATGTAAAGAGCGATTCAACAAAATAATAATAATAATAATTGAGGTAAATAATGCTAAATAATAGAACAAATGAATATTACAAAAATAGATTGAAATAAAAATTGAATACATTTGCATTCTTTATATTTTTGAATTCCTTCTACAACTACCGGTCAGTTCTACGAAATTTGCATCTTGAGATGGGTAGTTCGTACGGCGGCTACGCGGGGTGGGGGGTAACCGAAGATAAGGGGCGGGGGGAGGTGTTATTGTAAGCTGCGGGTGGCTTATCCGATCAGAGAATAGCTAAGAAAACCGGGAAAATAATCGAAACGGACCCGATAAATATTCCGGTCGGAGACGGGAGAAAATGAGCGAAAGACTTTGGGGGTCATTGTTGCCAGGATTTAGCCCCCGAAACGAAGATCGAATCTCGTATTGTAAATGATGAAAGCGTTTTTATGAAATAAAATAAAGCCCCGTTCATTGATATTGTGGAAGGTGCCTACTCCAAGAAGCGAAGCAATAATCCCTCCTTTCATTTATAGATTAAACCTGAATAAAAGTCATATAATGTTTTTTTACGTTTAATATTGATATACTCGTATAGATAAAACCATTATATGAATAAAAGTCATATAATGTGTTTCACGATTAATATCGACTTATAAATGTGTTTTACGTTTAATATAGATTTAGAGATAAAACCATTATCTGAATATAAGTCATATGATGTTTTTCACGATTAATATAGATAAATAGATTTAACCATTATTTTAATAAAAGTCATATAATATTTTTCACGTTTGATATCGAGTTATAGATAAAACCATTATCTGAATAAAAGTAATATAATATTTTCCACGTTTAATATGGATTTATAGATAAAAAATTAATTGAATAGAAGTCATATAATGTTTTTCACGATTATTAATGATTTATAGATTTAACCACTATATAAATAAAAGTCATATAATATATTTTCACGTTTTATATTGATTTATAGATAAGACCATTATCTGAATAAAAGCCATAATATGTTTTTACATTTGATGTTGTTGAAATTATACGTTTTCTTATATTTATGGGAGTGGTATGAATCGCCATGTTAATGAATTACCAAATGTCATTTGAAAATACAAACATTTATCAAATGTCATTTAACGTACACGATACGCATGCCTAAAATCGTTTTCTAAATTTAAAAAAAACTGTTCTGATTATTGACGTATGACATTAAACAAACAAGCAAACCTTAAAACTTAATGTAGAATTCGGTTTACTTCTGTGAATATTTCAAGACTTAAAACTTAATACTTACAGATGTCACGTACGTTGTATCAATGCCCGTATTAGATTAATTTTTCAAAAATCGAACACTTTTGATACATAATGGTTAAATAACAGAGCAGACACCGATAATAACATGGCGAATTCTAGAGCTGGCTGGTCGTGACGGTTTGGAGTGTAACATAGGTGATTATGAAAAAAGCTGATTGCCAAATTGTTTACACCACATGACACCGGTCATTATTATAAAATCGTGAAAACACAAAAAAAGGCTTTCATAACTGTTAACGGGTTTCGACAAAAATAGTTTAACACTGTTAAATTCATAATGGGATTTTATAAAATGAAAAGGTATGGTTGCTATCTATTATCGTAAGAAACGAAAATTGTTCTATATTTACGGTAGCTATTGAAAAAAGTAAAACACATAATATCGTTGCTTCATTGGCGTAGACGGATTTAGTTGGATACATGAAACACAGGGCCGTAATGTAAATATTTGAAAAAATAAAATACCGGTTTACGGTAAGCCCAACATCCTCAAATATTTCTTTTTAACTAACTAACTAACTACCTAACCAACACGCCGTCTCCCCGGAGGGGTAGGAAAAAATAATGGAACGCCACACTGTTCTGTACTAACATACTTCTCTCGATTCCTCTACATTCATACATCTTGTCATGCACGCACGTCGATTTCTCCGACTCCTCACGTGACCGACATTTAATATTTCGTTGATTTGATCAAGCCACGTTTTTCCTCAGCCTTTCTCTATTTCTAGCTCCGTTCACGCCGTTTACATATACCTACTTTACCATTCTGTCTTCACTCATTCTTTCCATGTGTCCAAACCCTAATGACCCTTTCATTATTTTGTTCATAACACTTTCATTCGCACCATATTCACTTCTTATGCTTGAATTTTACACTCTATCATATACTCGTACATATTTGCCACACATTCGTCTTAGAAATCTCATTTCTACTGCATTTATTCTACTTTCATCCTTCTTTTGCCAGTTCCATACTTCATTTCCATACATAAGGGTTGGCACAAGAACACCATTACGCACTGCCATCTTAGATATTTTGGATGACATGACAACTTTTTCTTAATGTATCGACTTATATAACGAATACAATATCAAATCAATAAAGCGTATACCATCAGGATGTTCAGAAAATCTAGCCAGGAAGAAAAAACATGTGTATTGATCAAGGTTAGAATTTATAAGCCATGCGTGCAGGATAAGTCGATGTTGTACGAACCAAAGGGCTTTTGAGAACATCGTCTGCAACGAAGAAAAATTGCGATATATAGGACATAGTTTGGTGGAATAGATCCAGAAGAAGATACTGGAGGGACCATGTAACCAGAATGGATAGTGAGAGACTCGCAATACAGACGCAAAAGAAACCCCCCTTGAAATACCGTCCAACTAAAATACCATCTAAGAGATGAATGAACAGTGAGACCTCATCTTCTCAGGAGACGTGATTTATGTGTCACAGATCGTCGGCCACTAACGAAATCCCCTTTAGACATTGTCCAACTGGATGAAAACCTAAGAGATGGAGAGACAGTTGGACCTCATTATCTTAGAAGATTCTTAGAAATTAAATAAGTAAATTGTGAAAAATAAGTTTAACTTATTGAACGCTAGGGCAACACTGTGGAATTCCATAGTAATATACTCGTATACTGAGGAAATTGAAAATAACTTTGTTTAATCCACAATATATTAAAAAAACACGACATGTTTCGGAGGATACCTCCATCTTCAGGTGTAAAAATATATTTTTACACCTGAAGATGGAGGTATCCCTCCGAAACATGTCGTGTTTTTAAAAAAAAATATTTTGTGGATTAAACAAAGTTATTTTCAATTTCCCTGAGTATAAATATTTTTTGCGAATGTATACGTACACTTGTACACGAATCCTGGATTTTCACCCATGGTGGGTGATTAATTCATGAAATTTAATTGTATCTCAATAGAGACGAAGATGCAAACTGGAAACTGAATATGAATGATCAAGATGTTTACAGGACTTATGTCCTGTCATTGGTTGGGTTAAGCGTACGCTTTATGTAATTACAACATTCCCCATTCCACCTTTGTTTATGATCATGCATGACAAATTTTTAAAATTAATTATAAAAATTTTAAAAACATGGTTTTAAACTGTTAATGAATAAACTTTGTTTTTTGTATCACAATTGTATTTTATTTTACGCGACAACTGTTTCATCAGCCAATGTTGACATCATAAGGTGTTACAATAATATATCAAATGTCAAATAAAATAAAATACAATTGTGATACAAAAAACAAAGTTTATTCATTAACAGTTTGAAATGTTAAGGTATCATAGTGTTTCGGCCAAAACAATGGACTGTTTAAAAATATGGTTGTTTTATTTGTGGCAATATTTGAATTAAAATTGTATCTACGCCACTGTATAATTTTTTTCCGTAACAATAGATCGAGGAACATAATGAGGTTTCTGTAGAGATGTGTAAGAGTGGTGGGGGAAGGCGGGGAGCCCCTCTCCAGAGATGGCGGCGCCAAGAGAGCCAATGGCCTCTTGATTCCCGTGTAATTAAAGTTATTAACTCATAATTCAAGCGGCCTTACGATGATGCTAAGTTTAATTCAGGTACCCGAGGCTGTGGTATGATAAATCTCTTTAGACTAATTCCACATTACCACGTTAACAAAAGTCTCAATTTAAATGGCACAGGATGTCGCAAAATGACTTGTATGGTCTTCGAAGATGTCTTAATAATAATAATAATATGCTAACTTTTAAAGCGCCGTTTTTGTGATGTAATCACCTCAAGGGCGCATTTAGACGTGTTTTAAATCTAAATGTGAACGCTGCATCTGATTGATATCCGCGATCGATTAGAAAGTATAATAGAACAAAATATGCAAGTTTTAAATTGAGTATGAAATATGAAAAAGATTGGTTTTCAGCTTAGATCTGAAGTCTGTCGGATCATTTATGCATCTGAGGTGTGAAGGAAGATTGTTTCCTACCTCAAACGCTCGATCTCCGAAATTCGTACTAGGGCAACGCTTTGTACAACAAATCTTCATATTGCCGGGGAGTTCGCCTAGGGAAGTGTGGATTTCCTTGTATTTATGCTGTCCGTTATACAGAGTTCGGATATATAATTTGGAGCCATTCCATGTAGCGCTGTAAGACTGTCCAGCAGAGTTTATACTGGATTCTTTCTGGACTCTTAAGCCAGTGAAGTCGCCACTCTGCCGACGACCTTCGTGGCAGAGTGGTTACGAGCTCTGACTTCCATGCCGAAGGTCCTGGGTTCGATTCCCGGCGATGGCAGTGTGATTGTCACACTGTCTTTGGTCTGGTGTAGAATTCACGTGACAATAAAATGGCGATAGATTGGCTACCTATCACATGTCACGAGAATCAATATAATAGCTAAAAATAAAAATTGTATACTGTAATTGGGTCCAAACGACCTGTTGTGTACATAAAAAAAAAAAAAAAAAAAAAAGTTCTTTGAGATGTTGTGTTTTATGGGACTTGTAACAGAACCACTATATCGACTATTCCTGCAGCTCCTTTCTGTTGGAAACATAGTTGTGAAAGGTTTTGCACAGCTGCTCTCAAAGTAATTGTATATACTTTCAAGGTTGGTAGCAATATGATTTTTTGGGATCTTGGGTATATCCGTGTAACTTGTTTTTCTTGACCAACGTTTCGATGATCGTTGCAATCTTCAGGGTAGTTATATTTGTTCATTTTTCATAGATCTGGGTTTGCGGGAGTCAGCCCGAAGGCTATTGCTCCCTCACCTGTTGGAATTATCGTGCGTGTCGATGGAATATGGAATATGAGTGCGTGTCCTATGTGTGGACAGTGGGGTGTCTTTAGGCTGTGAGTGCATGTGATACGGTTGAGGTGGACTAGTGGTGGGTCTGTTACTGTGATGGTTTGGAGGTATGTGTTCGGAAGGGGATGGGGTGGCTGTAGCATGTGGCCTGTGGTGTTGCTCTGAAGAATAATGTGTTTGGGGTTAGGTTAGGCGACCCCCTGGTAGAAGCGTTCTGCTAGTTTGTGGATGTGACCGCCTAGGGTCGGGAGGCTGGCCTCTAGGTGGAGTTGTGTAATCCTGGTTCAATGGGAAGCACCCCGCGCTTCTCTGATGACTCTGTTCTGCAGGATTTGTAATTTTTGTGAGTGACTCGAGGGTGCGTGACCCCAGAGGGGGGCTGCGGGTCTGATGATCTCATAAAACTGGATAGGTAAGCAAAGGGAAAGAAACCCCGACAGAAAATCATCCAGAGAAGGCAAGGGGAACCACTCTGGGCACCCCAGGACATCACTATAATTCATCTGGCATAGGACTGAGAGGCCTACGCTAGGGTGATAGCTGACGTCAAGGGGACCAGACATGGCACTCCAAGAAGAAGAAGTAATTCTATATATACTATTTCCAATTCTTGTAACCCATAGATATATGTATTATGCTTTAAGACATCATTTATAACGTTATAGCATAATATTTGATAGTCATACAAAAAACTGTCAAGAATAATAAAATGACAAAAAACAATTATTTGATTTACTGTTTCTTGAGCAATGATGTAAAACTTCATATTAAATAAATAATACGAATGAAAACGTCAGTTTTCTAGAAGTTTTACTATATTTTATGGGAATGACTTGTTTCGCCCTTCTAAGGCAATATCAAATGTCATAATTCTTTAGAAGGGCGAAACATGTCATTCCCATAAAACATAGTACAACTTCTAAAAAACTGACGTTTTCATTCGTATTAATTACAATTGTTTGAGATTTCAAATATCTTCGTGTGCGCAATGTTAAAGAGGCTGGATAAGTACTTAAGAGTGTGGCGGTCTATCCATTCCACACACGTCGTCTGGCAACAGCGTGATGTTAAGCTTGTAACATGACTGGTCACAATTGAATCAATGATCTTATAAAATACATTTTTGTACCTGGAAGCCATAAAATCTTTCATGATTTTTTGGCCGAAATATGTTATAGTGGTTATGTCAGATTTTTATGTTTTGAGTAGATTTAGGGAAATTAACTGTCTTAACGGTTACTTTATACTATACCTATATTGTGTGTGGATATACTACACCATGTACCGGATACCGTGTCGATGATAACATAATATGGGGGTGTTGTTGGACCCACGCTTGTCGTTTAGTCTTCACATAACTTCATCATGTAATAGCTCCTTCAAAATGCTTGGTTTTGTAATCAGAAACGCCAAGATTTTTCATAATATTCAGATTCTGAAGTAGCTGTATAACTCTCTGGTGAGAAGTCGGTTGGAATTCAGTTCCATTATCTGGGCGCCGCATGAGGTTCGATATTCCCTGATGGTGGAGAGGGTGCAGAAAAAATTTCTGCGATACCTCTATCTTAGGGAGTATGGATATGACCCGTGGCTCTTTCCGACTGATTTCTTGCAAGGGATTCTAGGCTACCAGTCATTCGAGAGGAGACGAGACATTCACATGGATGTTCCCTTCTTTCGACTGATAGGCGGTTGTATACACAACTCAGAAATCCCGAGTGGAGTAGATCTGTTCGTCCTTGATAATTGCAGAACCAACCTGCCAACGGCTATGCCGGTAGGTAGAGCAATATCTTTGCTTAATCGTATCACCTCGGAGTTTGACGTATTTTGTGATATTGTGGCTCTCCTGAGGGAAGTACTACCTTTATTATAATTATATATTCATTTATTTTGTCATGCATCTTATGTTTCTCGATCTTTTTTTTATGATTTCTTATTATTGTGTATCTCTAACTTGTATCTTGAGTGTATTGGAAAATAATTCTGTACTGCTTTATATACGTATATAAAAAAATGAAAAAAATATATAATAGACGACCTACGTGGCCGAGTGGTAAGTGCTTTGACTGCCACACCGAAGGTTCCGGGTTCGATTACCTTCAATGGCAGTGTGATACTGTCTTTGGTCTGGTGAATAATTCATGTGACAATAAAATGGCGATAGATTAGCTACCTATCCACATGTCACAAGAATCACTATGATAGCTAAACTATTTAGATCGATTTGGCTCACGCTGTAATGATGTAAAGAGCGATTCAACATAATAATAATAATATGTACGTACTTCATTTCGGTCAAAAAATCACTTACGACTTTATTGCTCTCGGGTATAGATTTGTACCCGTGATTTCATATAGAATCATTAATTATTTCGAGATACATGATATAGAAAATATAAATGATCTTTCGCTTACATATAATAATAAGATATAATATATCAAATACACTAAAAGAAACTGCAAGCCAGCATCAGATGTGTTGTTTTGTGGCCGGCGATGTCGCTAATCTACATATAATGTAAATAATCCTCCAGGTAGGTTTAAGGCCGTTTCACAATCGACGCGATTCTAAATGAAGTAAGACTAAAAAATCATATAATATAACTAATGAAAAAATAAGTGACAGAGTCAGAAACGATACGGTGAGAGAAAAAACAAAGGGCACTGACATCATCCACCGGGTGCCGACTCTGAAATGGCAATGGGCAGGTCACGTAGCCAGAAGCTCAGATGAAAAATGGACAAGAAGACTGCTGACTTGGAGACCGTGGACGGCAAAGAGATGTGCAGGGCAACTGCAACTACGGTGGAGGGATGATCTGAACAGACACGTCGGAATAACCTGGATGCAGTCTGCAAAAGACAGAGTGATATGGAAGCGAATGGAGGAGGCCTGTGTCCAGGAGTGGACGGGAATAGGCTGAGAAAGAAGAAGAAGAAGAAGATTTTCCAAAGTCTGAAACGCAGAATGTGTGACTAATGCGCATTTACAGTACTGGTATATGTAGCACAAACATTAACCCTCATCAAGTCGACCATAAGAAGACTCCGTATAGCACAAAGGAAACACGAAAAAGCCATGTAAGACTTTCAGACCGAATAATAAAACACTGAAATACTAGAATGTCGGGAGTAACAGATATCGTAGAATGGTCTTTTGTTTTAGAATGGTCAAGGATGGACCAGAAAGGTGGTGAAGTGGAGATCGTTAAGATATAAGAAGCATAGGTAGATCTGCCACACAATGATCTTAATGACATTAGGAAAGTTGCTGGCGTCTGGATGCAAGGGGCATAATATAGGAACACGTGGAGGAGTACGGAGGAGGCTTATGTCTAGCAATGGACGACATCGGCTGTATAAGTATTTGGTTACAAAAAAATGCGAAGATAATATTAAAGTATTTTGCATACGCAACTCGACACTGTGAAACGGGTCTGAGATTGTATCGCGGATGATGCATGGACCAGGGGCGTCTGCCTGATAATATTCAATGAGATGACTATCTGCGTCAATAGTGCGGGAGGCGTTTATCCAGGTGCGTAATTGTACGAGATATTATCGGCCGGGTGTGAATAGGAGAGATTTATCTCGGGGTCATTATCCATTATGTGACACCAATGAAGATAAATGGAATAATTATTACAATTGTTCATACCCATTTTAATAATTGATAGTCTGGGAACATGCTAGGGATTCTGTATTTCTTAACAAAAATTCCGTGATACCTTGAAGAGTTCTGTTATTTAATATTACGCGAATACACGCATAATTTAAAGAAAGGTATTTGTTGTTTGAACGATGATTCTTGAACAATGATTAAATAATTAATACAAATGAAAACGTCTGTTTTAAAGAAGCTTTATTATAATTTATGTAAACGACATGGTTCGCCTTTCAAGGCATTATCGAACATTTGATAATGCCATAGAAAGGCAAAACATCTCATTTACATTAAATAAAATGAAACTTTTAGAAAAAATACGTTTTCATGATAATTAATTATTTAATATGGAGATTTACATCCTTGTTCAAGAAACAACAAATATGTCATTACCCATTTAAATAACTGATATCTATATACCTATTATAAACTATACTCTTTATGGATTACTCCATAAATTTCATGAGAGTGGCTTGCCTTGCTAGGACATTATCAAAATATCTACGAAGCAATACTTTTTGGAATAGAAAATGAGAAATATGTGAGGTTGAGGATATTGTAAGATGGAGTAGATAGCGAAGGAGGGACTGGTACGGTCATGTCCAAAGAATGGATACCACCAGACTCCTCTATATTGCTCCACATAATCAGGCTCACGGGACTTGTCTTCGTGGAAGACCTCTAAAACATGGAAGGACAGCTCACAGGAGGAGCAACCCTCTAGATAATAAATTGCACAGGTCTACTCCAAGGAAGAAGAATAAATACTTACAATGAATTTCCATATCTTTGTTTAAAAAAAAATCCATTAAATGTATGGTTTGGTATTTTCATTAAAAAAGTTTGGACATATCGATAGAATGAATGAAATAAAAATAAGAAAGAAAGTATATAGGTACTACATACAGAACATTTTTGAATTGGATAATAGTCCTTAAGTTACAAAGTTTTTCACAAGTTCTTATTTTATTAATTGAATTTTGGGTATATCTGTATCTCCTGTGTCTTCTCTGATCTTTGCAGTTTTCAACATCAGTGAAATGTTATCATTATGATAACTACCTTAATGATGAATATTGCACTGATCAATATTAATAATGATCATTGCAATCGTTATTGCGTCGGTCGAAGAGGACATAAAGAGATTATTCAATCAAGCGTGAATATTTAAACTCACAAACAAAAGAAAATAGTTTGATGTCTAAAATGTATATTTTACAAGGATTAATTGTATCTCAATAGAGACGAAGATGCAAATTGTTTTCTGGGAACAGAAGGTGGTGGCCGAGGCGCTTACAGGACTTATGACCTGTCATTGGTTGGGTTGAGCGAAACCTACCATATATACAAGTTCCAAAAAGTTTGTCAGACGTGGTGGTCATAACGGCGGAATGGGGAATGTTGTTAAACGTGAAGCGATCGCTCAACCCAACCAATGACAGGTCATAAGTCCTGTAAGCGCCTCGGCCACCACCTTCTGTTCCCAGAAAACAATTTGCATCTTCGTCTCTATTAAGATACAATTAATCCTTGTATAATAAAAATAATTTATCCGCAATGGGTGAAATCCAGTATTTGTCTACAAGAATTTGTATACATTCAAAATGTTGTTGTATAAAATGTAAATGTATTTTGAAGGTTGAAAGCGGTGCGAAGATGTCGCATAAAAAATCCTTTAGATTTTGTGTATTACTAATACTGGAGTCGCCCGTACAAAAAGTCAAATTCCCGAGAAAAAGTCCGACCCATGAGCTACTAGCACACGTGCAGCGAATAAAACTAAGACAACGATAAAAAATTAAGACGGAACCGGCAAAAAACGGCCGCATCACTTAAAAAACCCAATAAACATAAAAGCACGTATCGATGCGCTAAAAAGCGATCCGCAGGCATTTCAAAACAATGGTCAGGAGGTTTGTTCGAAAGGGTAAAACAAAAATGGCAACCTGTTCGACCGTTTGCAAACGGTAGCGGCGGACCGAATCCAAATCAAATTAAAATTAAAAACCCGCGACACAGCGGGAGAAACAATACGCGGCCCGGTCGTGGGCGAGACTGATTGGGCGCGGAGGGCGCGGACCGCCTGACCCCGGCTTCCAAATTAAAATTCGAAAACTAATCGAGTTCACTTGTTTCAACTTCTAAAATTGAAACTATAAAAATAATAAAAGATGAAGTCTGGTACTTAAATAGGCTGCATAAAGACTAAGCAATGTATATCGGTCCTGCAGTATCAACCTGCTTTTATTTAATTGTTATGTCAGTTATTTTATTTGTTAAATTAAGAATTTATAAATAAATTGGTTATTAATACGAATGAAAAGGTTTAATGAGTTTCATATATTAGGGAGTAGAGATCTGCAGTCATAATGATCTTTATACCGAAGTACGAGAAAAGTCAGTAAAGGCTCTGCCGTGTCAGGATGTCTGGAAGAACAAGCACATGCGTATCATTTCATTTAATTTATTTTCATCGACGACAGTGATCAGAATTTATAAGACATGCCTGCGACCTATCATGACGTACGTTATAGAGACGCGGGCCGACTCTGTGCGAACCAAGGGTCTACTAAGAACATCGGAGATGAAGGTTCTAAGATCAATTGTTGGAAAAACTCTCCGAGATCGTGTTCGCAACGCAGACGTTAAACAAAATTACGAAATAGAGGATACCATTCGGTGGAGTAGATCCAGAAAAAGATACTGGAGGAACCATTTGCCCGAATGGAAGGTGACAGACTCGCATATACAGCTGCTTATGAAATCCTCTACGGACATCCCCCACCTGGAAGACCGCCTAAGTGATGAAGCGACAGCTGGACCTCATCATCCGACGAGACATGATTTCTGCGTCACAGATCGTCAGATCTATTTAAAGAAGAAGAAAAAGAAAACGTTTCTTTTCTATAAGTTTTATTATATTAAAGGGGTGTGATATGTTTCGCCTTTCTAAGGCTTTATCGAATAGAGTTTTACATCATTGTTGAAGAAATTGCTGAATTTATTTTTATTTATTATATTTTAATATTGATATATATAAACTTTTTCCTTGAGGGCATGGTAGAAGGTAACTATTATATTTGTATGGTATGATGTTGCATCATTTTGAGAAATTATTTCTACTGATAATGAAAAGATTCTATATACAAAGAGAGTTAATTGAATTATTTGTGTGACCGGTTGAAAATCGACAGGCGATTACAGGAAAATTATCATTTTAAATATTACATATCATACCATTCAATATCGAGTTCTACTATGGAATTACGGCAAAGATATATGGGATTATTCTTAAATGTCCGACAGAGTGTTTATTGTTACCTTGGTAACAAGAGTTTCAACCTAAATAATAATTATTTTTAATTTTCTTTGAAAGTTATAAATATCATAGTCACAAACAATACACAATGAATATTTTGTTTTGTTAGTTATAAACCTGTATTAATATGTTAATATTATAAAACACAATACATTATTAGTTTTTAATAAACAATAGACGCTATTTAGAAAGTTTCTACATCAATGTGGATTAAACAAAATGTTCGATTTAAAGATAAAACTAATCTTGCCTCAATGGAGTATTATAAAAAGTAATTACGTTTGGAATCAGTAGCGGTCTATTTATATTTTTTATACATTTTATATTAATCATGTAAAGACATTACACTATTATTTAATTATCATTTAATGCCTTGGCAAGGTGAAACAATAAAATATAACTTATTTTTTAAGACAATCAAATGATTTTAATGAAATCTCTTGATGGAAGTTCATTTTATTTAATAATTAAATAAAATGGTGATTTTAACTACTTCCACTTTTGTCTTTATTTCGACAGCGACCGGTGTCGCCAGGCTCTCTGGCATCGACAGACTGGTCATGCCAGCCACAGGTCAGACACCAGTCTGTCGATGCCAGCTAGCCTGGCGAAACCGGTCGCTGTCGAAATAAAGACAAAAGTGGAAGTAGTTAAAAAACATCGTTTTATTTAATTATTAAATAAAACTTCTATGAAGTTTTCATTCGTAATAATAAAGTGTTTCGAGAAGGATAAGATTTATATACATAGTTCGCAAATCAGTGCGCATCATAAATTTCCAAAGGTTTTTTGACACTAGTGTCAAAAAAACATTGGATCTTGTTCCAAGAATAAATCATTGATAAAACCTGGGTTCATCTATACACTTATTATGAATATTGTATATGACATTTTAATAGTCTGGAAATAAAATTTCCATTGGCTAAATAGTATGCCAAAAAGTGAGTGCGCATTTTACACAAGTGTAAAATATCCTATTGTGTGTTAAATTATTTTTATTGTGTTCTTTTATTTTCGATCATTGTATTTTATATTATTTGTTTTAGATTTATTTTGTGGATGTTTTACGATTGAAGTGTGCACGGGAGATGCCTATTGGTGGCGATGAGGTTCGCAACTCATCACACCGCGTCTCCCGCGGGGCGAAAAGAGAAGGATGGAGTGCCGCATCGGTTAAAGTGTGACAGTCCATTCTTTCTGCCTACCCTTTCGGGTAGACGGCGTGATGGTTAGTTAGTTAGTTAAAATATCCTTTGGATCTTGTTGTAAGGGATATAAGTTCCATCATTGATAAAACCTGGATTCATCAACATATATGATACAGCTATTATGAATATTGAAGATGACTTTTTAATACTCTCGAATGAATTTCCTCTCGAATAAATGGTATTCTAAAAATCGAGTGCATAAGTATCAAATTATCTTTGGATCTTGTTCCAAGGAACATAAGTTCAATCATTGATAAAATCTGGGTTAATCCATGTATACAACACAGCTATTATGAATATACAAGATGAAATGTTAATTTTCTCGATTAGAATACCTCTGTGACTAAATACGTAGGATTATTTGGAAGAAATCATATTAAAAAAATAACTGACCTTCACTGTAAAATTTTGGGGTTGAAAAGCCACTCGATATATAAAAAGTGCTGACGTATGCAAAAACAATTAATAATACGGTAGGGTAAAATAACTAATTATTTATAATCGAAGGAAATAAGGTTCAAAACGATTTTGAACGAGGAAGGTTAGGGTTGAAATGGGTTTTTAAACTGTAGATTAATTAAATAGAAATTTATGATTCATAAAAAGATAAATAAATCCAAATAAGCTTATCCAACTACATTAGTTCGGATACTGATTGATTTTCAAGCAGGATAAAACATGTCACTACCATAAAATATAATTAAACTTCTAAAATAATTATGTTTTCGTCAATTTTCAAATTTTAAATTCATTAATAAAACATTGTTTTTTCCACTTTTGTGTTTAATTTTGTCGACATGCGTCGAAAGATTTAAACCTTTTTTTTATCCAAGGAAACAATATAAACTCGTTTTTCCGATGATGAATACGTAAAACCTTCGAAACATGCCGAGAAAAAATAATTCCAAATGTAATAAACCTTGGGTTATTTATAAAATAATATATATGGAGTTTTTACATAATTGTTTTGTTTAAGACACATTAAATTATTAATTAATACGGATGAAGACGACCGTTTTCTAGAAGTTTTATTATATTTTATGGGAATGACAAGTGTCATTAAAGCATTTGATAATACATAAGAAAGGCAAAACATGTCATTCCCATAAATTAGAATAAAACTTCTATAAAAGAGACGTTTTCATCTGTATTAACAATAAATACATTAAATCGAGGATGACCGAGGAAAACATGGCATGACCAAATTAATCAATTACTTAAAGGCGGCCACATTCGAAGTCGGAATAATCGACGTGTGTACATGGTACGATGTATGCATGTAGAAGCCCGAGAGGTATGCTAGGACAGAGTATAGAGATACTCTCTGCCTACCCCTCCGGGGAAATGGCGTGATGGTGAGTTAGTTAGTTATTTTACATTAAATCATATTTACTGTTAAATTCCTGCAAAAAACTATGCTATTTTTTATTATTATTATTATTTTATTTTTTATTTATGTTCGCAACAGGTCGTTTGAACCCTAATACTGTATACAATTTATTTTTTTAGCTATTATATTGATTCTCGTGACATGTGATATGTAGTCAACCTATCGCCATTTTATTGTCACGTGAATTCTACACCAGACCCAGTTATTTGGTTCGTGACAATCACACTGCCATCGCCGGGAATCGAACCCAGGACCTTCGGTATGGAAGTCAGAGCTTTTACCACTCTGCCACGAAGGTCGTCACAAAGTCGTTGTATGCAAAGACAGTTTAAAATTTGAGGATGATGTGCCCTTGAGGTGAGCTATTCACGAAAACGGCGCTATACAAATTAGCCTAATTATTATTATTATTATTATCAAACCAATATTAATAAACATGCAATGCATTAAAGCATGTATTCTAGAAACTGATAAGATTTTCACCTGAACAGTTGGTTTCGTAGCATCGCGTAGGTCTGCGGGTAATAGGGAAGGGACAAACGTCCGGACGCGATAATATCGGACCATTAAGTAATTAATCGGAGCTTACCCGACCACTCCCAACTATCTTTCTTCATTTCTTTAGCCTTGGATTAGATAAGAGGGCTAATAATCGTACACAAGGCGCGGAGTATAATGAAAACCGATACTAATTATCACCGTAAATAATTATAAAGCTTAGATTCATGATAGGAAAATGATGTTAAGAGTTTGAAAAAAATACTCTTCGCTCTAAATATTTTTTTCCAATTTCAACAGAAAAAAGCTCATTATCAAAGTTGTGAAAAAGTTTTCACATTTTGATAACTAACTAACTAACTAACCATCACGCCGTCTCCCCGAAAGGGTAGGCAGAAAGAATGGACTGTCACACTTTTACTGATGCGGCACTCCATCCTTCTCTTTTCGCCCCGCGGGAGACGCGGTGAGATGGGTTGCGAACCTCGTCGCCACCAATAGGCATCTCCCGCGCACACTTCGATCGTCCAACACCCACAAAATAAATCTAAAACAAATAATATAAAATACAATGATATAAAATAAAATAACAAAATAAAAATAATTTAACACAAAATGTTCTTTTTAGATGGTGCACATATAAATGTTATTAACGAGAATGAATAATAAAAATATGTTATTCTAGTTTTGACGAGTTTCGGCAGTTTGTTGATATCTTCCACCAGAAGATAGCAGCGAGATGCCAATACCATTATATAACATTTTGATTATATAATATAATGAATATTTGTAGCAGAAACGCGAACCCTACGCTCCATCGCAGGCAAAACCCTCAGAGATCGGATCAGAAATGAAACGATAAGGTCTGTCTGTGGTGTTGAAAACATAGTGAGATGGGAAAGAAGTAGAAGGCGCTTTTGGAGAGACCACGTGGACCGCATGGAGAATACAAGAATTGCGAAAATTGTTAAGGATGAAAACCCAAGCAGTAAGAGATCACCAGGAAGGCCGCCGAAGAGATGGAGAGATGGCTGGACATCATCATCCCAGGACAGCCCACCGTCACAAACAGGTCATACGACCTAAACTAAGAGGAAGAAGAAGAATAAGAAGAATGTTTGTTTTTAATATAAAATATTTAATTAAATTTTTTATATTAAAATGGTTTTATGAACAAAATATTGAAAGGATCATTAAGGTGGTTTGGATATATGGAAAGAATGAATGAAGAATGAATGTTTTTGTTTGTGTAGATAAAAAAAAAAAAAGAATATATATATATATATATATATTTTTTATGTTAACGATGTAAATGGAACTAAAAATAGAGGAAGACCGAGGAAAACGTGGCACGATCAAATAAATCAAATATTGAATGTCGGCCACGTGAGGAGTCGACATTCATACATCGTGTCATGCACGCGCGTCGATTTCTCTGACTCCTCACATGGCCGACATTCAAAACAAGATTTATTTGATTGTGCCACGTTTTCATTGGTCTTCCTCTATTTCTGGTTCCATTTACATCGTAAACATATAATTTTTTTACCATTCTTTCTTCATTCATTCTTTCCATATGTCCAAACCATCTCAACGATCCTTTCATTATTTGGTTCATAACACCATCATTCGCACCGCATTCACTTCTTGTATTTTCATTCGACACTCTATCATACACAGAGAATCCACACATTCGTCTAAGCGATCTCATTTCTACTGCATTTATTCTTCTTTCATCCTTCTTTTGCCAGTTCCATGCCTCTCTTCCATACATAAGGATCGGTAGAAGAACACCATTGTGCACTGCCATTCTAGCTGTTTGGATAGGTTTTTGTTTGCAATGACAACTTTAAGTGCACAATTCACTTTATCACATATAATTGGAATCAATATAATAGCTATACACCCTTTACATTGATTTTACTCATGCTGTAATAATGTAAAGTGAGATTAAATTAAATAATAATATATATTTTTTCTTATTAAGCAAAAAATTCACTTAAGACTTTATGGCTCTCAAGTACAAAAATATATAATACCCGTTGTCCCCTTGGATTACTGTTCCCATTTCATCGTTCCATCCCTCATTTCACCGGTTCGATCTTCTCCGTGAACTCCTTACTTAATTGACGTTTCCCTCATCGAAAGCAGGGCGAGGCAGTCTCCCTATAATTTATGGCCCATTCATCGATAAACGTACGTGATTTTAATTACTTACTAAAGACACCACCCTTGTAATTCAGAGGCCAAAATTTAATGGTACCACGAACGAAAAATCTCAATGTGATTGAAAAATAAGTTATATTATATTTTTTTGTGATTGTATACTTATACTTGTATACGAATAATTGATTTCACCCACCGTGGGTTATCAATTCATGATTTAATTGTATCTCAATAGAGACGAAGATGCGATAGAGATAGAGACGAAGAGACGTGCGCTTAACCCAACCAATGACAGGTCATAAGTCCTGTAAACACCTTGATCAACCATATTCAGTTTCCAATTTGCATCTTCGTCTCGATTGAGATACAATTATATTATATTTTTTTGGATAATGATATACTTCGCCTTGCTAAGATAATATAATAAATAATAAGTAATTTTTTGTACAAATGATGAAGGTAACCAGAATATGGCAGCGAGCTCCCGAAACCGGTCGAAGACACAAACATAAGTGGGTTTTAACTAAATATATCTTGAAAAAATAATATATAGTACATTATATGTATATAAACAAAAACCTATCCAAAAAAGTGAAAATGGCAGTGCACAATGGTATTCTTGTATGGAAGTGAAGCATGGAACTGGCAAAAGAAGGATGAAAGTAGAATAAATGCAGTAGAAATTAGATCTCTTAGACGAATGTGGAGATATTTTGTGTATGATAGTGTCGAAGAAGTGAATGCGGTGCGAATGATGGTGTTATGAACAAAATAATGAAAGGATCATTAATATAGTTTGGACACATGGAAAGAATGATTGAAGAAACAATGGTAAAACAAATATATGTAAACGATGTAAATGGAACTAGAAATAGAGGAAGACTGAAGAAAACGTGGCACGATCAAATAAATCAAATATTGAATGTCAGCCACGCGAGGAGTCAGAGAAATCGACACGCGTGCATGACACGATGTATGAATGTTGAGGAATCGAGTGTGGCAGTCCATTCTTTCTGCCTACCCCTTCGGGGAGTTAGTTAGTTAGTTTAGTTATATGTTAATTTGCTAATACCGCGCAGGTCGGTGGACGGAAGTCTAGATCTGTGATCTTTAACGTATTAGTGTGCGATTGAAGGCGCATTAATAAAAATATATATTATTACGGGCGACTTTATATGTTGTAAAAATAACATCTCAAAATAAGTAATGGACTTGAAAAATTTGGGAACCTTTGGTAAAAATAAAGGGTGTAGCATTTTTTCCCTTTCACACAGATTTTGGAAATACGACTTTTCCCACATCTGGAGAAATCTAATCGTAAATTGATTTCAAAGTCAAACCATCCTAAAGACATGACAAACTCGTGAAATAAAATGCTAAGTGAAACAGAGGCACGAGTAAAAGTGGCGAGAGTTAGAAAAAGGAATCTCTGTCTAAGTCGTCGTAATTGGGAGCGTGTTATCTGGCCATTGTAAAACAGAGAGGGATCATTATGTCAGGTCATTATAAGCGGGCGGCACGGAGACAGGGCCGGCCCCCCGGATAAATAACGGCCCAGATTCGGGGCCCGATAGCTGAAATTAGCATCGGCCCGGACGCCGGAGCGGGCCTTTGTTTGGCCGATGTTTATGGACGAGGTGGCGAGTCCTTGCCGCCGAGGGCTGGCTATCCTGGAATTTGCACCACAGTCAAACCAGGACTCGGAAATAAATAATAAAAATCTTCTACTTCTTAGTGTAGGACTTGTGACCTGTTTCTGGGGATATTTCGAGAACTCGGCAATGCTGGAAGATGAGTTACAAATAGGAAGAATCGAATTTCGTGTTTTTTTTTTCTTTCTTGTATACAACAGGTCGCTTAAACCCAATTACTGTATACACATTATTTTTAGCTATAATATTGATGATTCACATGACATGTGATAGGTAGCCAATCTATCGCCACTTTATTGTCACGTGAATTCTACACCAGACCAATGACAATGTGACAATCACACTGCCATCGCCGGGAATCGAACCCGGGACCTTCGGTACGGAAGTCAGAGCTCTAACCACTGTGCCACGAAGGTCGTCATGTATGACCCGCTGTAGGAATAAGGAGGAATCTAGAGAGGTCATTGCCGGTCTATTCTCTCTGCCTATCCTTTGGGGGAAATGGCATAATAGTTTTCTGTTGTAATTGTAACAAACAATAATTCAGTAAGAATAAATTAGGGGTGTTCTTCGCTGTTCAAACGCACCGTAAAGAGTAGATCGATGGATCATTAGAGGTTAAAATCTTTTTCATGGTTATAAAAATCAAGAATGTGATAAATGATTGCGTTGATTGATAAAGAATAGTAAAAAAGTATATATAACGATGTAAATGGAACTAGTAATAGAGGAAGACCGAGGAAAACGTGGCACGATTAAATAAATCAAATATTGAATGTTGGCATCTTGAGGAGTCTAGAAATCGACGTGCGTGTATGAATGTTAAGGAAGCGAGAGAAGTATTTATTATTATTATTTATGATGATGAAAACAATAATGACTTACAAAAAATGCTAGACAGTCTACATCACGCCTGTAAGAAACACAACATGACGATCTCTATCGAAAAAACAAAATGTATACTTTTCCAAATCACCCAAAATATGTTACCTGGTTATAGAAAATCAACCCATAGAACAGGTCAGAGCCTTCAAGTATCTAGGCATAGACCTGGTGGGAGGAGCTGATCTGCGGGAAGAAATACAAGCCCAAGTAAATAAGGCAGCTGCAATCTCTGGCGCTCTAAAAACCACAATATGGAAAAAACAAAGACATGGCCATTAAGAGTAAGATGAGAATCTATAAAGCATGCGTAAGACCAATAATAACATATGGCGTCGAAGCAAGCGCAGACACAGTAAGGACCAAATAAGTTTTGAGGACTTCCGAAATGAAGACACTGAGGACGATAGCAGGCAAGACACTAAGAGATCGCGTGAGGAACACCAGAATAAGAAAGATATGTGAGGTTGAGGATATTATAAGATGGAGCAGACAGCGAAAAAGGGACTGGTACGGCCATGTTCAAAGAATGGACAACATCAAACTTCTATATTGCACTACATAATCAGCCTCATGGGACTCGTCCTCGTGGAAGACCTCCTAAAAGATGGAAGGACAGCTATGAATCTACTTCACAAGAGGACCAACACCCTGGAGAACAGACCATATAGGTCTACAACAAGAAAGAAGAAGAAGAAAGAAGATTTGTGATGATTTATATTTTAAGTGCGCCGTTTTGTAAAATCAATTACTCCAAGGGCGCATTAGTATGTCAGAAAAGAAAAGTGTGGTAATCCATTCTTACTGCCTACCCCTTCGGAGAGACGGCCTGATGTTTAGTTAGTTAGTTAGTTTTAATATTAATTAAAATTAGAACGATTCTTGAGTCAACCATGCAAGTGCAGTATTCCTCTTATTCCCGAATCGCGTTGTCTCGTCGCAGAATCACCGCGAAGGGCCACTTTTCGCCCTTTAATCGCCCGCGATCGCATTAGCATCGGCCCTTATACAAATGTCCGTCCGGCGGCTGGATACACCGCCACATACATGGCGAGTATCGCCTTTAACCCACGAATTGCGGGAGATCTCCCAACACTAGATAACAATACAGATGCAAAGAAAGCCGAATGTATTATGCATATTAGAAATTCACTAAAATACGGAATAAAATAATTCAAAAATTCAAAAACACTTCCATCTAGCGTTGGAGATTAGAGGTAGATTTTTAAACTTAAACTGGTAGCCGTTACACGTGTGGCGAGTAAAGAAGTCTTACCCAAATCTGCACAGTTTTTCCGTCTGATAATATCTAAGTAAGAAACATGCGATTAGCTGTGTGCGGGCGGTACCGTACCGCCAGCAGTGCATTTTTATTCTCACATCAATTACCAACCTCAATAAGATGTATAACTATTTTGTATGACCTTATCCAAAACACCTCAAACTTGTAACCTGGCTGTAGGAAATCAACTGATACAACAGGAGAGAACCTTCAGATATCTAGGCATATACCTGGTTGGAGAAGCTAATCTACGCGACGAAATACAAGCCCAAGTCAACAAGTCAGCTGAAATCTCTGGTTTTCAAAAATCCACAATATAGAAAAACAATGACATGGCCATTGAGAGTAAGATAAGAATAAAAAATGCACGCGGAAGACCAAAAATAGCATATGGCGTTGGTCCAGACAACTTCTAAGAACACTAAGAACGATAGCAGACAAGGTACTGAGATATCGCGGGAGGAAATTATATGATGGAGTGGACAGCAAATGAGGGACTGTTACGGTAATGTCCAAAGAACGGACACCATCAGACCCCCCTATATTGCACTACATAATCACAAGGGATTCGTCTTCGTGGAAGACCTCCTAAGGACATCTGGGAATCTACCTCACAGAGAGAGCAACCCTCTGGTGAACAAACCACATAGATCTATAACAAGGAAGAATAAGAAGAAGAGTATGGTGTAAGATAAATAAAGAAATAAATTATAATTTAATCAAACGTTAAAAAAGTAGGTCTCAAAATTAACATGTTTCACGAGGAAACGGCAAAAGTAGGTCTCAAAATAAACATGTCCAAGACAGTAGACCTACGAGTGTCCACAAATGACTCCACCCCAATCTTGCTCAACGATGTCTCCCTTGTGATCACGACCAGCTTTTGCTACCTCGGTAGTATGATAGCAGGCTCGGGAGGTACGGAGGAAGATGTAGCTAGCAGACTCAACAAGGCAAGGGGAGGTTTCGCTATGCTTCGCCCTGTATGGCGTTTCAGTATCATTTAGAGAAAGCTCAAGCTCCAAATATTCAGCAGTAGCGTTAAAAG
Source organism: Lepidostoma basale (assembly GCA_022606425.2). Lineage (NCBI taxonomy): Eukaryota > Metazoa > Arthropoda > Insecta > Trichoptera > Lepidostomatidae > Lepidostoma > Lepidostoma basale. The sequence continues at coordinate 1,423,319 of JAHDVF020000333.1, read as the reverse complement.
CGTACTGCTGTACGGATGTGAGACTTTGAAATCTACCGCGGACGATATTGGAAAACTCCAGGTGTTTATAAATCGGTGCCTTCGCTCAATATTCAAGATCTATTGTAAAATTCCGTTCTCTGCACCATGGCAGGCGAAAAGCCAATTAGAGAACAAAACCCAGCCTGCATCGCTCAGGGCGCACGAGACTGGTCCCCTATGGGGGGAAAGAGGAAGCGAGGCAGACCTAGAGCCACCTGGAGAAGATCTCTGCAGGACGAGGTTAAGGCAGCAGGCTCCACTTGGGATGATGTTAGGCATCAGGCATGCGATAGAGTCGGGTGGAGAAGGTTCCTTGAGGCCCTATGCACCATGGAGGTGACAGGACAAAAATAATAAGGGAAGAAAACATACGCACTTATATGCAGATTTTATAATAGAAAAAAATCGAATCATAAAACTTCGATCAAGGATCCTTAAATGCAATATTTTAAAATTTCAAAAGAACAAGTGGTCACATAGTTTATTTTTTAGGTTAACGAAATATATACCGTTTCAGAGAAGGTTTATAGTGTGTCTTAGAATATAAAATTTAATATATTAAATACAAATAACACCAAGTTTCTGTATTTTAAACAAGCCGTTCGATATTAAAGAGTTAAAGCCTTATCTGAAAACAGTGAATTTAAATTTATATACAAGTAGATTATATATTTACATTTACTAATTCTTAGTTTTTTTTCTGTTAAAAATGACTAAATCATATTTATGCTTTGTTCACCAGTGATGTTAAAACTCTATATGAAATAATAAATACGAACCAAAACCTTTTTCTTTTTAAATTTTATTATATTTTATGGGCAAAGCGAAACATGTCATTCCCATAAATATAATAAAACTTTTAGTAACAGTAATTTTAATTCGTAATTCTTTTAATTTTGAAACACTGTTATTATATGTATCATAATTTATTGATTATTTTTACGAGATTGTCGCCTTGAGCAGCTTTTCGTCACACCTGATGATGTCAACATAGGGCGAAACAGCTGTCGCGACTATCTCATACGAATTTATAAGTAAATTGTGATATATATATATAATAACATTATTACTGTTAAAATGTAAAACACTGGTATAAAATCAATTTTTATTCACTGAGAGTATCGCGACAGCTGTTTCGCCAACCGATGTCGCCAAACCAACATCAGGTGTTACAATAAACTTATTAATGTTTATTGTAACACCTGATGATGCCAACATCGGTTGGCGAAACAGCCGTTGCGACACTCAGTGAATAAAAAAATTGTGACAGTGTTTTATATTTTAACAGCAAGTATTATAGTGTTTCGGCCAAAACAATGAACTATTTATAAAAATAGTGTTTCATATTTAAAACATCTGTTGAAGTATCACAGTGTTTCGGCTAATACAATGAATTATCTAATTAGTATTAATGACATCAAATCAGTAAACAAATCAGTGATTAAAAGTAACCTTAAAAAAAGCCAATTTAAGGTTAGCCACAAATACACGTTAACAAAATGAAAGAATTCGGCTCGCAGAATTAATTACGCTCACTCGGATCTTTAATGCGACGACAAGTGTATGCCCGGCTTTACAATGGATGCACGGAGATAAAGCATCCAGAAAACTGCGAGAGTGAGGGAGACGGATGAGAAAATCAAACGTTGAAAGCCTGAAGGATGAAACGGGACAACTTTGGACAACATGATGTATTATGTTGATCTTTAGCCGGGAGTGACGGACGCGTTATTGAAATTCACGTCATTTCTCACAATACACAAGATTTTATCAAATACTTCATTTCATATATGGACGCCATATATTCTAGTTAAAAAATATATATAACTAACTAACTAACTAACCAGCAAGCCTTCTCACTGTAAGGGTAGCCAGAAATAATGAACCGCCACAGTGTTCTATACTTCTCTCGATTCTTTAACATTCATACATCATGTCATGCAAGCATGTCCTCAATCTCAAATGTTTACTATTATTTGTTGATTTAACTAACTAACCATCACGCCGTCTCCTCGAAATGGTAGGTAGAATGAATGGACTGCCACACTGACCGATGCGGCATGAAAGAATGGTATAAAAAGTTAACGATGTAAATGGAACTAAAAATAGGGGAAGACGGTGGAATGATCCAACAAATCAAAAATTGAATGTCGGCCAAGTGAGAAGTCAGAGAAATCGACGCGCGTGCATGACACTATGTATGAATGTTGAGGAAGCGAGAGAAATATGTTAGGAAAGAAAAGTGTAGCGGCCCATTCTTTCTGCCTACCTCTTCGGGAGACGGCGTAATAGTTAGTTAGTTAAATAATTCAGTATGCATTTTCGTTGCGAAAGTTCTATGTAAACATTAGACATTCTTTTTCATTGACGACCTTCGTGGCCCGAGTGGTAAGTGCATTGACTGCCATCCCAAAGGTTGCGGGTTTGATTCCCGGCGAGGGCAGTGTGATTGTCATACTGTCTGGTGTAGAATTCACGTGACAATAAAATGGCGATAGATTTAGCTACCTGTCACATGTCATCGATTTGGCTCATGCTTTCATGATGTAAAGAGCGATTCAACAAAATAATAATAATAATATTGGCCTCAAAACATTCCGTATATTTCAAAGGACGATTTCTTTCGTTTGAATACTTACGAACTGACAGAAGAGCGAGAATGGAGAAAGGAAGCTTTGACATGCGGCATAACTAACCAAGAGTAATTGATTTGTTTCGATTCGCCGTGCTGCCATACTTTCCGGCAGCCTGCAGACTCCTTTGTTCTCTGTGGTCGTTCTCCATTATCTCATTGTTTCGACTGATCGGATTCTTCCTAGTGTTCGGTGTTGACTATTGATTACACGAAATCAGATTCGTTAATTAACAATCACACCGTATCACCGTGGGGGACGGTACACTCGCGCACGTAAGTAAGTTTTTTTTAATGAGTTATATTTCAAATAAACGTTCCATCAAAACGGAAAAACCGCCACGAACCTTTATAAAAATATCAGTAATTTGAATGTGTTAACGAAACATCACAGAACACTTCGAATCGAAAACCACGTATATATAAAAAATACATATTTAAATAGTTTGTTAACAGTTTAACAGTTTGTCGAATGAAAATATAAGAAGTAAATGCGGTGCGAATGATGGTGTTATGAACAAAATAATGAAAGGATCATTAAGATGGTTTGGACATATGGAAAGAATGGTAAAAAAAATATATGTTAACGATGTAAATGGACCAGAAATAGAGGAAGACCATGCTTCGCTTCCATACATAAGAGTCGGTAGAAGAACACCATTGTGCACTGCCATTCTAGCTTTTTTGGATAGGTTTTTGTTTGCGATGACAATTTTAAGTGCACCATTCACTTTGTTGCCTGCCCCAACCCTTCTTTCAATATCCCTCTCCACTCGCCCATCTCTTGTAAACATACTCCCTAAATACACGAACTCAACTACTTGCTCCGAATTTTCACCATTCACGCTAATGTTGCAGACTGTCATGGTTTCTTCTTTTTCAAAAATCATTACCTTGAACTTATCATCATTTGATCATTATTTCATTATTATTATTAAAATATACTTTAATTAAGCTTTTGGAAACGATTAGGGGATTCTAAGAAATCGAAGGTAGGTTCCGAATTCAAATTCCAAAAGTTAAAATATACAGGGTTCACATTAAGCTTTCGCCGTGTCGTGTCGGCGGAGAGCGCATGCGTGTGGTGACCTCGGACAAGTGTTAATAAATTCGATCGCCAACTCATTAGGCGGGAGATTTAAGGTTATGCATTTTGGCGGCAAACGGTCCCTTTGCCGCTTCGAATTAACAAAGGCGAACACAGTTGACAGTTTTTGCAACAATACGTCATGTTTTTTTGTTTTTGTTACAAAAAAGTTTCTTGTTGCGAGGCGCACAAAAAGCGATCATTAAGAAAAAATATATGCTTAGGCATACCAACCACACTCTTAATAGCTTATTAAATGTAATGTTTTTCATGTTTGTGGAATGTGACGGAGACATTTCATAAATGATTGTTACTTTGACTTAAAATAATATAAAAAAGTAAACCAAATAAGGATATTCTCTCGTCAGTCATTAAAGCATGCACATACGAGTATATAACTAAGATTAAGAGTTAATTGTTTCTTGAAGAATGATGTAATTGTTTCTAGAAGAATGATGTAAAACTCCATAATATTTATGTAAGATGAATGAAAATGTGTGTTTTCTAGAAAATTCAATATATTTTATGAACATGACATGTTTAATTAATCTTGCTAAGGCACTTTGCTTAAGTAAGGCGAAACACATCTTTTCCATGAAATATAATAAAACATCTGAAAACAGACGTTTTTATTGATATCCTCTTAAGAATAAAATTAAGATAATAATAACGAGGTAAATGAAAATGAAAATGAATTTCGAATGAAAAAGTTTTGTCTACGACTGAGGTTTTGAAAATCAAATTTTAAATTATTTAAACTTTTGATTGATCTAAAAATTATGAAAAAACTACATGGTTCTTCACTTATATTTTGATATAAATCTTAGATTTCAAAATTGTTTAGTTTAAAAAGATTTTAGTACTCATTTACCTATGAAGATTTGGCTCTTTATTAAGGAGGGGTGTATTAAATTTTATGTACAACTAGGAATTGTCTATATAAAACCAATAAATTTAATACAGACAAAATAGACAATTTAAGGGATGTAAACAGAAAACAATGGTTCTGTCAAATATGCAACAAACCCAAATTTTAAACACTACATGCGAAAGAGAATACATCAGAGAAACATCAGAGAATGAAATAGAGCCGGAAAATGAAATAAAATGGAGAATTGAAGTTGCACGAACTGCATTTAATAAAATAAGAACCTTCTTTTGCGTAGATAATCTAAACCCGAAACTCCGACAAAGAATGATTAAATGTTACATATGCTCTATTATACTATAAGGTTTCGAAATCTGGACTCTTATAGTGAATGTAATGATCCGGTTGTAGGAGTTTGAGATGTGGATATACCGCAGAATGCTCCTTATACTCGTATACCGTGGACCGATAGGGTCAGTAATGCAGACGTACTACAGAGAACGAGGGCCAATAGAGAGCTGTTGTCGAGTGTAAAACTTAGAACGGTCTCATATTTGCGGAACATCAAAGAGTGGACAGGAATTACAAGAGTTCAAAACCTGTTCTAAGTGGTGCAGGACAGAGATTCCTTAGCTGCAGTGATCGCCAACGTTGGGGGGACCTGCCACGGCACCGAAAGAAGAATAATAATGACATATTAAAATAACGTAAACTGACGTTCGCATGAAGAGCAGTGGTATGCTTTAAATGATTAAATTTACAGAGCTCACATTAAGAGCTAACTTCTTTCAGAAAAAATATAAGAACTTTTGTACATTTAGCGAGCAAAAGTCGTAATTAATGCCGGCCTCGTGTCGTCTGTGCATTAAAAAATACATTACATTTACAAAACTGAATTCTTGCATAAGTGCATCCAGACCATGAACAAATAACTGCAGAACGCATTAGTAAGCGACTTCGAAACGTAGATCAGTGGCGGTACGTCGCGTCGTCTGAATTATTAAATAAAAAAATAAACTACAGTTATGAAGATAGTATTTTAGAAAGGGTTATCAGATGCTTTTTTCTATTAGATTAGAAGATATTACATACTCTTGTATGTAAATTTATTATTACAACTTTCCTAGCATACAATTTTAATTATATCATCATGTTACGATTAGTTACCAATATTAGCATAAGATTACTAAGAAATACTAACAAACCGCTATGTTACTAACAATTCCACTAACATGCTATTTTATGTAGTTGTCACGATACAGACCATGCCTAGTGTGGCAAGTACAGTCCATAAACTTTTTATCAAATGTATATCATGAAAAAGTAAAAGTAAAAAAAAATCAACAGGTAAACAATAATAATGGCCCAACGTTAAGAAGATGGAATCATTCAGATAATCGAGAGAGATGACACATCGATAATTCCTTTTGCATAAAAATACTTGAAATAACGGACATCTCTTCGAGCTTTCCAGAAGATTACTTGTTCGATAATACATGGATAAAATACAATTACATAGCAAATCAAAACATGCTACTTATTGTTTCTTGAACAATGATGTAAAACTCCATATTAAATAATTAATACGAATGAAAACGTCACTTTTCTAGAAGTTTTATTATATTTTATGTATACGAGTATGACATGTTTCGCGGGCAATTTAAGGCATTATCAAATGTTTGATACTGATAGTGAAAAACATTTGATAAAGCCTAAGAAGGGCGAAACATGTCATTCCCATAAAATATAATAGAACTTCTATAAAACGGGCGAATTCTTCAATATTTTTAAATATGGAATTTAACATGATTGCTCAAGAAACGGATTATTTATGTCTATTGATTTGAAACTCGTATAATTTCTAGATTTGCTATAAATTTAAAATCAGGTAGAAATAACTTTGTATTATACATAGTTTCACAATATTCACTTTCATATTTGTATTTCAGGTAAATATCACTATATTACAGTGGAAAATACGAGTATTATATAGATTTTGTATTAATATTTTGTACTGAATAAAGTGAACTTAGTTTAATGGTATTAAAACATTAAACGTGGTTGTTTGTTTATTTGTTTTAGTTGTGAAAAATATATGAAACAAGTGAGTACTGTAAAAAAAAATTAGCCCTTATATCGCTAAGCAAACGTTACTCTATCCTTCGTTGCTACGCGGCACATTCTTGGTTAACGCATTTTGAAAATGTCACTTGTAAAACGATCTTTTCTTACAAACCAAATCATGATATCAATAATTAATTATGTGAGTATCTTCCTCGAATATCAAATAATTAACAAACACATCCGAAACATGTGTTTTTTTGAAAAATATTTTGTGGATAACAAACAAAGTTATTTAAAATTTTATAAGTGTAACACTTTTATTAGTTTTTAAACTACTTTATTTTTTTATTAAAACCAACCGGTTTCGCTCCCGCCGGAGCTTCGTCAGGGTTACAAAAAAGACTATCTTTTGATAGTCTCATTTGTAACCCTGAAAAAGCTACGGCGAAAAAGCTAATGCCCCACCAAAAATGAAGTGCTTCATACGAAAGTGCATATCATACATATACTGTATCAATCGAAAAGTAAATATTTCGTAGCGCCACTGAATTACCGAGAGTGAACTCCCGAAGATATTAAGGTCGCTTTTGTGCTTCATACGACATTAAGTAGGTAAGATAATAAAACGAAATTACTGAGTCGGGCCAGGGAGAACGGAAGAATTAAGTGAGTTGTTTTGTCCGGCACATACCCAGACCGCGTGATGAATACGATCTTAATGAGGAAAGTTCTCTTATAATAATTGACTTAAGAGTATGTTGCTACAGGCTCCTCCTGTGATGCTGAACTCCAGCAACCGAGGAAAACGTGGCATGACTAAATAAGTAAATAATTAAAAGATGGCCACATTTGTAGTCGGAAAAATCGTGGAGCGTGAATGTTGCGATGTATGAATATAGTGGAAGCATGAGAATGTCAGGAGAGAGCAGTATGATGGTCCATCCCTCTACCTACCCTCCGGGGTGCGGCGTGACGGTTAATTAGTAGCCAAGTAAATCGCGATCGGGAAGCCAATTTTGGTCGTTCACTCGCGATTTTTAAACTTAGAAACCGGCTAGACAATAAGATAAATAGACGTGCCAAAATACTGTGTTTATACAAAAAATGTTTATACATATAATTCAAATAAAAGTGGAGTATTACTGGTTGTGGTATTTACCCATTGATGTCAGTTCTAGTCATAAAAAAGCTCAGAAAGCTCTTAGCCAGGCAGTGCCAGATCTGCGTCCACAGCCAGGAGGCCTTCTCTATCGAGTTTCGGATGAACTCGCGTGTCTCTGCATCGGGAGAAAGCTGCTGGAAACTGCTCTTCACCTCTTCGCTCAAGGATGTCATGTCGCAGCGGTACCACTATAACAGAAGAACCCAATTAACAAGTCAAAAAAATAAGTAAACGCATATGGAAAAAAATGGAGTTCAAAAGGGTAGTAGGGCTACGATGGGGTATGTTTTGCTGAAAAGCATGCCTCTACAAAATGTCGTAAGGCGCCACGTTGCATTTACAACAGCAACACTACTATCAAGTCCAACTATTTAGCGTCCACGAGAGGTCTTTTAAAGACCCGGCGAATCCCGGGCAATGTGGCACATATTACTTAGTGCCATAGCAGATAGAGAGAGGACGAATGGCGAGCTTCCAGCGCCATAAAACTGGATACACCCAGCTTAGGGAAGGTAACCCCGACAGAAAATCCTCCAGAGAAGGCAAGGGGATACCACTCTGGATATTTTTCCCCAGGTCATCACTATGAAGAGCCGAGCTGCCCAGGACAGGGAGGCCTACTCAAGGGTGATAGTCAAAGTTATGGAGATCTGACAGGACACAGAAAGAAGAAGAAGAATATGGAAAAAAATAATGAGCTTTAAATAACAGGAAGACTATTCGTAATATGCAGTCGGCGAGTTGAGTTTCTATGGTCATATTACCAGGAGAGAGCTTGGTAACCTGGAAAAAAACATTGTCATAGAAAGTGTTCCAGGCAAAGTAGTAGAGGCAGATCTTCCAGCGCGGTGATGTAACCAGATTAAAGAGATGACTGGGGGAAACTTTTACTCGGCGGCATGGGCTGCGGGAACATAGAGGATTGGAGGCGTTTTGTTTTAGCCATGACCAGCTCCAAGGATCACGACTCTCAGTAATGAGATTACGAAGAAAGATGAAGAAACTTAACCGATACAGGCATTTTTTGACAAAAATATTTATTTATTAACAAATTACATATCAACTTATTGAACGCTAAGGCACTATCACTGTGGAATTTCATAGTATTATACTTAGGAAATTGAAAATAACTTTGTTTAATTCACAAAATGTTAAAAAAAATATTAAAAAACATGACATGTTTCGAAGGATACCTCCGAATTAGTACTTATAATAAATAGCCCAGGTTGATTTTAAAATTTAAATTATTGTATCGAATATTAAATGCGCTTTTTATTTAGTCTTTCCTTGTTTAGTTTTTATTATATTTTTACACCTGAAGATGAAGGTATCCTCCAAACATGTCGTGTTTTTTTTAGTATTTTGTGTATAAAACAATAACATTGCCAAATAACAAATCAACTTATTGAACGCTAAGGCATTAAACCTGTGGAATTCCATAGTAATATACTTAGGAAATTGAAAATAACTTTTGTTTAATCAACAAAATAATTAAAAAATATTAAAAACACGACATGTTTCGGAGGATACCTCCGTATTAGTACTTATAAAAAATATCCCAGGTTAAATTCTAAATAAAAAATATTGTATTAAATTTTAAAAACGTTTTTCATATTATTCTTTCTTTGTTTAGTTTTGATTATATTTTTACACCTGAAGATGGAAGTATTCTCCGAAACATGTCGTGTTTTTTTAAATATTTTGTGGATTAAACAAAGTTATTTTCAATTTCCTAAGTAAATAACACATCAAATAAAACTAAGATGACAATGCACAATGGTGTTCTTGTACCAATATTTATGCATGGAACTGGTATAATAAATTTAGACATTAAAATTTGTGCATCGAAATAGGATGTGTAACAAACGAAACATGTCTGAGATAAGTAAATTTAAGTTAAAAATAAAATTAAACGCTTTTCACTTAGTATAGTCACTTTATTTGAGTTAGTAGTGCCGACCGGTTTCACTCTGCAGCGAGCTTCCTCAAAACTATACACAAACTGAGCTCTGACACGAAACAGTTTGTATACCTATAGTCCTGAGGAAACTCGCTAACTTGGCGCTACTAACTCAAATAAAGTGGTTTATACTAAGTGAAAAGGTCATTAATTTTATTTTTATTGTCAAACCACCAAGTAATGAGTTCGTATCAAAGTAATGTAATTTATTCAAATAAATTATTTTTAGAAGAAAAGAAGGATGAGTAGAATAAATGCAGTAGAAATGAGATCTCTAAGATGAATGTGCGGTAAATTTGTATATGATAAAGTGTCATATGCAAGTATAAGAAGTGAATGCGGTGCGAATGAAAGTGTTATGAACAAAATAATGAAAGGGTCGTTAAGATGGTTTGGACACATGGAAAGAATGAGTGAAGACAGAATGGTGAAGAATGTTTATGTAAACGGCGTGAACGGAGCTAGAAATGTAGGAAGGCCGAGGAAAACGTGGCACGATCAAATCAGTCAAATATTAAATGTCGGTCCCGTGTGGAGTCGGAGAAATCGACGTGCGTGCATGACAAGATGTATGAATGTCGAGGAAGCGAGAGAAGTATGTCAGGACAGAACAGTACGGCGTTCCATTCTTTCTGCCTACCCCTCCAAGGAGACGGCGTGATGGTTAGTTAGTTAGTTAATTATTTTTAGATAATAAGGTCTTAATTCATGCTGTCAGATAAAAATGAAAACATGGAATATACCTACTTCTAAAATGTGCTAGAGTTTTATAATTTGCTACAAATTTACTATAATAAAATGGTGACGTTTTATAGACAATACGTGATTTATAAAAAATGTAATAAAATATAAAATTTATAGGCGGAAAATAATTTTAGGAATAACGCAATATAATTTATACATAACGTAACGGAAACCTCTTTAAATTTATAAACCGTAATGAACAAATCAAATAAAAATATCATTACATCTCTATAAATAACACCGAAAACAGTTTTGTTCGTTATATTGTAGCATTGATCAAGTCTTCGAGAGTACAATACAAGTTATATCTCCTGTACAATAGGAAAATTAGCCATGCATTCTCAAGGGAAATGTAGCGAAACATTAATACGTTTACGGGTGTAGGCATGCGGCAATGAAAATTGAATTCATTGCAAAAAAATATTCACTAATGACCACTTAAATTATGCCAAAATACTCGTACATATTTATATGAGATTTCGATAAATCTTTCAATAGCATTATCATTCATGTATAATATGATTAACTTATTTATAATATCATTAATTATCTTAAGATATTGTTTTATTGAGTTAGTTCTAAAATTAAAATGTGAGGTGTTCATTTGGTTATTTAGATAGTTTACAAAGGAAATTCCAAATCAGTTATTTTTTATTGTTATTTTTTATTGTTGAATCGCTCTTGACATCATGACAGTATGAGCCAAGTCGATGTAAAGGGTATTATAGATATCATAGTGATTCTCGTGACATGTGATAGGGAGCTAATCTATCGCCATTTTATTATCACGTGAATTCTACACCAGACCAAAGACAGTGTGACAATCACACTGCCATCGCCGGGAATCGAACCCGGAACATTCGGGGTGGCAGTCAATGTACTTACCACTCGGTCACGAAGGTCGTCAAGTTGTCATCTCAGTTGTTATAAAAAAATGGTATTTTAATTATTTTTTACATTAAAACAATAATGTGCATTAAAATGAGTTAACCATTGTGATCACGCGATGCCGAATCTAAGGCATGTTGACTCCGCCAGCCGGAATGAATGGATTTAAAAGGAATGATGGATCCGTGAAGAGATGACTATTTGATCATAACATTCCCGGCAGTTCATTCATACGGCCGGATCCGGCGCGCAAGTCAATGGCAGGGAAAAAAGAATGTAAAAAAGTTATTAGCCGCACAATGAGCGCTGCGCTGGTGTAGTCAAATGTGATCTAGAAAAAATGTGGCTGATTGCCCGCGTATCGGTGTAAATGTATTATGCCTAACTGTAATTTTATTGTGCGGTTAAACCAGCTATCTATTGCATATTATAAAATTATTAATATACATTAAAAAAAAAGCTAGAATGGCAGTGCACCATGGTGTTCTTCTACCGACCCTTATGTATGGAATCGAAGCATGGAACTGGCAAAAGAAGGACGAAAGTAAAATAAATGCAGTATAAATGAGATCTCTAAGACGAATGTGTGGATACTCTGTATGAGAGAGTGTCGAATGAAAATATAAGAAGTGAATGCGGTGCGAATGTTGGCGTGATGATAGTTTCGTTTGGAACTGGCAAAGTAAGGATGAAAGTAGAATAAATGCAGTAGAAATGAGATCTCTTAGGCGAATGTGCTGATACTTTGTGTACGATAAAGTGTCGAATGAAAATATAAGAAATGAATGCGTTGCGAATGATGGTGTTATGAACAAAATAATGAAAGGATCATTAAGATGGTTTGGACATATGGAAAGAATGAATGAAGCAAGAATGGTAAAAAAATATATTCAAAGATGTAAATGGAACCAGAAATAGAGGAAGACCGAGGAAAACTTGGCACGATCAAATAACTCAAATATTGAATGTCGGCCATGTGAGGAGTCAGAGAAATCGACGTGCGTGCATGACCTGATGTATGAATGTTGAGGAAGTGAGAGAAATATGTCAGGAAAGAAAAGTGTGACAGTCCATTATTTCTGCCTACCCCTTCGGGGAGACGGCGTGATGGTTAGTTAGTTAGTTAATTTTATATATTTTTTAAATCCATGTACTCCTTTTAACAAACTAACTAACCATCTCGTCGTCTCCCGAAGGGGTAGACAAAAATCTGTTAGAGGCTGTTCTTTCTTGGCAAACTTTTCACGGTTTCCTTACATTCTTACTTCGTTTTATGCACGACGTCGATTTCTCCGACTCCTCACCGCCGACATTCAATATTTGATTGATATAATATTGCAACTATTCAAGTACAATACAACAAGTACTGGTCGACAGGGAGACACAATATCCCCAAAACTTTTCCCATTAGCCCTCGAATACATTTAAAAAAATCTGAACTGGGAAATTAAAAGAATCCGTGTTGATGGAAAATATTTAAACCATCTACGTTTTGCCGATGACATCGACTTAAGACGAATGTGTGGTAAAACGATATACGACCGGCTCTCAAATGCTGATATAAGAAATTAATGTAGATCGGAAGAAGGTATAATATTATGAAAGGATCGCTGCGTTGGTTCGGACATATGGAGCGCATGGATGGAGAAATAATGGTTAATAAAGCATACGTTAATAATGTAAATGGAGTACGGAGTCGAGACAGACCGAGGAAAACATGGCATGACCAAATTAATCAAATTTTAAAGGTCGGTCATGTTAGAAGTCGGAAGAATCGACGTGCGTGTATGACACGCTGTATGAATGCGGAGGAAGCTAGAGAGGTGTGTCAGGATAGAGTAGTGTGGCGGTCTATTCTCTCTGCCTATCCCTGCGGGGAAACGGCGGCGTTTGTTTGTTTGTTTGAGTATGAAACATAGGTACACAAAAATATTGTTTTAAAAAATATATATATTTTGATCGTAAAAATCGATCGTTCGTATGTGAATGATGCAAATGGGGTACATAAAATGCATTATTTCCGACCAAGAAATAATAATTAACGCCTTTTTTGTTAATTCGTCACTGACTTTTTTCGGGCGCTAGCGGTGAAAGAGCCCGCCGCAATAAAGGGCGTCGGAAGCTTTGACTCCTCAGGATCAAAAGGCATCCTTCAGAAAACGTTTACTGCCACCGTCATTGTTGATCGTCGCCTAATTGATCCTACGGTAGTACGGTAGTAGAATTGACGGTACTCAGAAAGGATCAAGTCCCGGAACTAGTGAGACCATTTAAGTACAGTGTTGTGGTTGGTAAAAATAAGCTATGATGGTGGCTGATTTCTTCTATAAAATTTGTACACCGAAGAAGGATGAGTCGCGCTTCGCCAGTTTCAATCCAAGAAAATCGTTTACAGCAAATAGTATAATTTTTGCTAATTGTTAAGATACCGCTTGGCTCTTTAATGTGGCATTATCCCGATGCTTTCCACAAAAAGATGAGTATCATCCGAAACATTTGTAAAAATTTGTAATAAAATATAGCGTAAGAGTATTTTTTTAATTATTGAATTATAGAACGGTAAAGCATTAACGCTGTGGAATTCCATAATAATATAATTAGGAAATTGGAAGTAACTTTTTGTTTTGAATGTGTACAAAAACTTGTAGACAAATACTGGATTTCACCCATTGCGGGTTTATCATTTTAAGGATTAATTGTATCTCAATAGAGACGAAGATGCAAATTGTTTTGGAAACAGAATATGGTGGTCGAGGCGTTTACAAGACTTATGACCTGTCATTGGTTGGGTTAAGCGATCGCTTTATGTAATACAACATTCTCCATTCCGCCCTTCTTACGACCACCACGTCTGACAAATTTTTACTTTGAAGTTACTTTGTTTAAAGCAACTTTGTTTAATCCACAAAATATTTAAAAAATATAAAAAAAACACGACATGTTTCGGAGGATACCTCAGGATAGCCCGGGTTAATTTTAAATTTTAAATTATTGTATCGAATTTTAAATGCGTTTTTATATTAGTCTTTCTTTGTTTAGTTTTTATAGTATTTTTTACACCTGAAGATGGAGGTATACTTTTTTACCATTCTTTCTTCATTCAGTCTTTCCATATGTCCAAACCATCTTAATGATCCTTTCATTATTTTGTTCATAACACCATCATTCGCACCGCATTCATTTCTTATATTTTCATTCGACACTCTATCATACACAGAGTATCCACACATTCGTCTAAGAGATCTCATTCCCAAAAAATATATTTTACACACATACGTCACGATTGCAGCAGAATAAATTTGTTATTTCATTCACACCGGCGATTATTCAATAGGTAGAGAGACTGGACCCGGGGAGCGTCCTTGAGGCACCTCGGAGGCAGCGGAATGAACCATCTTCCCATTGGCCGTCACAGTATGACACCAAGCTGTTAAATTATCCAATTATAGTCAGGTGATTAGACGTCAAACTCAAAGCCGACACCGCTACCAGTGTTACCGGCTAATAGCCGGCCGAGATACGCTAATGAAAGATCATACACTAGGCCGCGGCAAGATGGCGGGATTTGATCTGGGAACTTTATTATGATGGCTTTTATGATTCGAAATTTAAACTATTATAAACGTCAGCGAGCGAATTTATTGTTAACGATTTGTTAACGTGGCTCCGTGCTTCTCAGCTTGTTAAGGAGCATATGAATTTAAAACGAACTATCCAACCATTGCGTCGCTACCCCGAAGGAGTATTCAGAAAGGACCAATCGTCACTATTATTTTTAAACTGTTTTTTCTCGCTTCCTCAACATTCGTACATCGTTTCTTGAACGCAAGTCGATTTCTCCGATATCCCACTTGACCGACATTTAAAGTGTGATAGACTAATTCATGCTTAAAAAATTAACTAACTAACTGACTAACTGACCATCGCGCCATTTCCCCGGAGGGGTAGGCAGAGAGGATGGATCGCTACAATGCTCTGTCCTGGTCTACCTCTCGGGATTCCTCTACATTCATACATCGTACCATGCACGCACGTCGATTATTCCGACTTCGAATGTGACCGCCTTTTAGTAATCGATTAATTTGGTCATGTCATGTTTTCCTCCGTCGTCCTCGGCTTCTTTTTCCACTCACGCTGCTTGTGTATAACTTTCTAACCTGTTGTTATTTGAAATTTCACGGTAGAAGTTTATTGAATAATTAAAAAAAAAATGTAAAATATCTCTTTAAAATGTATAATTAGTTAAAATCCACCGATGTTTCTGTCTTCGACCGGTTTATTTTCATCATTTAATCATGCCACATTTTTCTCGGTCTACCATTCTTTCTCAGGATCTTATAAATAAAATATTGAATGTCGGCCACGTGAGAAGTCGGAGAAATTGACGTGAGCCCATGACACGATGTATGAATGTTGAGGAAGCGAGTAAAGTATGTCAGGAAAGAAAAATTTGGCAATCCATTTTTTCTGCCTACCCCTTTAGAGAGACGGCATGATGGTTAGTTAGTTACAATTTCTTAACATTTCTTCCTACATTCATATCGTTATGGTATATTCTTTTAAACAAAATTTTCTTCATTAATTCATTCTGTGTCCAAATTATCACAATTAACCATTATTTTATTTGTCTTTTTCTTTTTATATATACTTTGTATATACAACACTATAAAATTACATAGACATGTTTCGGATAACCTGTCCTTCTTCGGTGATACATATTATATTATAAAGATACATTATAAAATTGTTTACAAATATGATCAATTTTGACAGATGTAATAAATATTTATTTTGGAACGTTTATCCTTTTGTTAACAAACAACAAAAACAAAAAATAACAAATATTATGAATCAATATAAATTTAAAATTATAATTTAAAGATTTTATTGGGATTCAGATAAATACTTACAACAAAGGAAATAAATCAAAGACCGGACTTGACGTTAAATTTATTTTGTTATTTATAATTTTTACAAAGGAAAAGGATCGCGTATGGAATGTGGAAACCACAGAGCTATTAGTCTTTTGAGTGTCGTTGGTAAAGTCTATGGCAGAATTTTAATAGAAAGAGTAAGATAATTGACGAGTGACAAAGTTTGGGATGTGCAAGGTGCCTTTATGAATGGCAGAGGATGTATGGATCAAATTTTTGGACTTCGTACATTGACAGAGAAGTTTCTGGCCAAAAACCGCAAACTTTTCTGTGCATTTGTCGACTTGCAAAAAGCATATGATTACGTTAATAGAGAAAAGTTGTGGGAAATATTGTCTGAATATGGAATAAGTACAAAACTGATCACGGCAATTAAATCGCTATACACAGAAAGCACTGCTAGTGTCAGAGTAAATGGAGATCTTACAGCCTGGTTTGATATCAATAAAGGTGTCAAACAGGGTTGCGTAATGTCCCCGTGGTTATTTAATCTGTATATGGACAAATGTATGAAAGAGCTGAAAGGGTTGGATGTAGGTGCCAAAATGAGCGGAGTGTCAGTAAGCTGTCTCTTGTATGCGGATAACGCTGTCCTTCTTGCAGACAACGAGCATGAACTACAAGTCCTGGTGAATTGTATGTATGAGGTATGCATGCGAAATGATCTGATGATGAATGTTAATAAGTCCAAGGTAATGATTTTCGAAAAGGAAGAAACCACGACAGTCTGCAACATTAGCGTGAATGGTGAAAATATGGAGCAAGAAGTTGAGTTCGTGTATTTACGTAGTATGTTTACAAGAGATGGGCGAGTGGAGAGGGATATTGAAAGAAGGGTTGGGGCAGGCAACAAAGTGAATGGTGCACTTAAAGTTGTCATCGCAAACAACAACCTATCAAAAAAAGCTAGAATGGCAGTGCACAATGGTGTTCTTCTACCGACCCTTATGTATGGAAGCGAAGCATGGAACTGGCAAAAGAAGGATGAAAGTAGAATAAATGCAGTTGAAATGAGATCTCTTAGAATAATGTGTGGATACTCTGTGTATGATAGAGTGCCGAATGAAAATATAAGAAGTGAATGCGGTGCGAATGATGGTGTCATGAACAAAATAATGAAAGGATCATTAAGATGGTTTGGACATATTGAATGAATGAAGAAAGAATGGTAAAAAAATTATATGTTAATGATGTAAATGGAACCAGAAATAGAGGAAGACCGAGGAAAACGTGGCACGATCAAATAAATCAAATATTGAATGTCGGCCATGTGAGGAGTCAGAGAAATCGACGCGCGTGCATGACACGACGTATGAATGTTGAGGAAGCGAGAGAAATATGTCAGGAAAGAAAAGTGTGGCAGTCCATTCTTTCTGCCTACCCCTTCGGGGAGACGGCGTGATGGTTAGTTAGTTAGTTGGTTAGTTAATTTTTATTTTTTTTTAATTGCTTTTTTATTTCTAAAATTTCGAGATTGCTCAAAGTTATATTTATATTATTAACAGACAAAATTACAACGCCATTACCTTTGTCATTATAGTGTATAGTGTATTAATAATATCTTTTTCATTTATTATTTTTTTAAATACGTTTTCATTCGCACTGTATTTACTTTTAATTTCTGCATGTGACACTCCAGCATATTAACAGTACCCACACAATAGTTTTAGATATCTTATTACCATTGCGTTTTTAATTTTATTACTTTTTCACCAGTTCAATAATTCACTTCCATACATAAGGGTTGATACAAGAACACCTTAGCAAAGTAAGACATTTCACTCCTAATCGGAAAATATAATAAAACGGACGTTTTTATCAACATTAAATATAAAAATAATAATGTTATCCACAATGTTAAAGCATGTATGAAAAAACGTATAAAACATCATACTGAACGTCGTACTAAAGTGAAGATATGCGAGTAGTTCAGTACGTACACGACTTAATTTCATCTAGGTTCATCACAGGTGACTAGAGTCGTTTAAACTCTAGTCTGATTAGCGTTTTTTTAAGCCAAAACGGTCAATTTATCGAAATGAAACGTACTCTTTCAGCTACCGGCAGCGCTACAATAAGAGTGAAAAATGTAACACTTCATTCTACGTAGAGTCGTTAAAATACTCGAATCAAGCATGTATGCGAACAACTGTAGGTGCCTGAACGGTGAGGAATTCGGGGCAAAAACAATCAATGGATGACGGGAAAAAATATGGCCTCACCGCAGTGAGGAACACACGGGGCTGGTGTGTTTTATGTGTATTTTGCCGGGGAAAAGGCACTCGCGAGAAATTTTAAAGATTTAAATAAGAAACCGAAATGAGAATAAACAATAAACAAGAGAAAGGCGAGCGAAACATGGTGTTCGCTTGTTTAACTTTCCGAGATGAAGTTATTATTTTAAGTCGAGGGGGAATTCGCAAACAAATATTTTTTATAGTGATACTTCCAACACGTTCTTATTTGAAGACTACAGGGGAAAAACAAGGAATGTCAGTTAAAATTCAAAATTCAGTAATAATGCCATCTAGCGGCATTTCTACGTATCTATCCACAGTAAAATTTTCATATTCAAAAATCATGTGTGTCATCGACTATGCTATTGCTACTTGCTAAGAAATATATAGACTTTGATTAGCTTTATTCTCAATCTATTCAAATTAACCTTCTACTGACATTCCTTGTTTTTCCCCTGTAGTCTTCATTTCATGGTGTAGCGAATTTGATACAAATCGAAAAATCTTTTAACTAACTAACCATCACGCCATCTACCCGAAGGGGTAGGCAGAAAGAATGGACTGCCACACTTTTCTTTCCTGACATATTTCTCTCGCTTCCTCAACATTCATACATCGTGTCATGCACGCGCGTCGATTTCTCTGACTCCTCGCATGACCGACATTCAATATTTGATTTATTTGATCGTGCCACGTTTCCTCGGTCTTCCTCTATTTCTGGTTCCATTTACATCATTAACATATATATTTTTTACCATTCTTTCTTCATTCATTCTTTCCATATGTCCAAACCATCTTAATGATCCTTTCATTATTTTGTTCATGACACCATCATTCGCACCGCATTCACTTCTTATATTTTCATTCGGCACTCTATCATACACAGAGTATCCTAACATTCGTCTAAGAGATCTCATTACTTCCAACACGTCCTTATTTCATGGTGTAGCGAATTTGATACAAATCGAAAAATCTTTTAATTACAGAATATTTTAAATTTATAAATATTATTTATTGTTGAAAGAATGGTAAAAAATATATGTATGTTAACGATGTATTATAAATGGAACCAGAAATAGAGGAAGACCGAGGAAAATGTGGCACGATCAAGTAAATCAAATATTGAATGTCGGCCAAGTGAGGAGTCAGAGAAATCGACGCGCGTGCATGACACGATGTATGAATGTTGAGGAAGCGAGAGAAATATGTCAGGAAAGAAAAGTGTGGCAGTCCATTCTTTCTGTCTACCCCTTCGGGTAGATGGCGTGATGGTTAGTTAGTTAGTTAGTTAAAAGATTTTTCGATTTGTTCAAATTCGCTACACCATGAAATGAAGACTACAGGGGAAAAACAGCTATGTCAGTAGAAGGTTAATTTGAATAGATTGAGAATAAAGCTAATCAAAGTCTATATATTTCTTAGCAAGTGGCAATCGATTATCTGGCCATAGTCGATGACACAGAGTCAGAGAAATCGACGCGCGTGCATGGCACGATATATGAATGTTGAGGAATCGAGAGAAATATGTCAAGAAAGAATAGTGTGGCAGTCCATTCTTTCTGCCTACCCCTTCGGGGAGACGGCGTGATGGTTAGTTAGTTAGCTTTTATTTATTGTTTCTTGAGGTTCATTTAATGATACAAAACTCTACATTAAATAATTAATATGAATGAAAACTTATGTATTCAAGGAGTGTTATTATATTTAAGATAAAATGAAACTTGACAATGTCTTAGAAGGGCGAAACATGTCATTACATCTAAATTATAATAAAACTCTCAGAATGCAGACGTTTTGATTAATATTAATTATTTATACATATTTTTATTGTACGCTACACTCTACAATCCATTCTATCTATAATATTGAGGTACAAAAGCCATCGCTAGTGGCGCTAGTTTACAAAAAAATACGCCTTTCGATTATTGATAGTTAACTAACTAACTAACTAACCATCACGCCGTCTCCCCGAAGGGGTAGGCACAAATAATGAACTGCCACACTTTAACCGATGCGGCACTCCATTCTTCTCTTTTCGCCGCCGCAGGAGACGCAGTGTGATGGGTTGCGAACCTCGTCGCCACCAATAGGCATCTTTCGCCCACACTTCGATCGTCCTCAAAATAAATCTAAATCAAATAATATAAAATAAAATAACAAAATAAAAAAAATATAACACATAATGTTGACAGTTTTTTAGACATATTTTGTGTTTAAAATAGCCGTTCTTTTCAAAGTAAAAAAAAAACATTACTGGAAGAGTATTCATATCACGGGCACACAATTTGTTTTATGTAATAATAATAAAAATATTATTTATCTCCGTTGCAAAATTGATACACATACATTTTTATTAATAAAATAATACAAAATCAAAGCAAAGTCAGGGTATCTTACAAATGCGTCCGCTTCATTATCGAATAGTAATCAGAGCCGATACCTATAGGACTAAAAACCTTCTCAGAGTAGCAGAAATGAGAAACCTACGCTTCATCACAGACAGAACCCTTGGAGATCTGATCAGAAATTAGACGATGAGGGCTGTCTGTGGTGTTGAAGACATATTGAGGTGGGGAAGAAACAGAAGGCGCATTTGGATCATACGGATCGCATGTGGATACAAGAATTGCAAAAATTGCCAAAAATGAAAACCCCAGTAGCAAGAGACTATCAGGAAGGCCGCCGAATAGATGGAGGGATAGCTGGACGTTATTATCTTAGTACAGCTTACAGTCACAAAGATGTCATACGACTTAAACTATAAACTTGACTTTTGACTATAAATAATCAAAATAAAATTTTCAATTTATTTTTGAAAAATAATGGGCATCATTTAGGAAATATCATTTTATATTAATCATAATAAACTGTTAAATTAAAAAACTTGGTTTTATGCATTACAATTGTATTTTTATATTTCGCGACAGCTGTTTCGTCAACCTATGTTGACATCATCAGGTGTTACAATAATATATCAAATGTCAAATTTTCGTGATTTTTCAAACCTTTATGTGTATTTGTTCCTACTTCAATTTGAATAATTTCTTTGATATAATTTTGAAGTTCTTGCTGATCTTGAGTTAGGTACCTTATTATTTTAATTAAAAGAACGGTTAGGTACTATGTATAGGAGAAAATATTAAAGGTGGAAAATAGAATAATGATAAAATAAAAATATATACAATATAATAATAATCATAATAATAATAAAAACAGTCATTAGAAGGAACGATTACACATAATATAGAGTCAAAAACGATAAAAAATAATAAATTTAAGACGATAAGCAATATAAGGAAGCAGATTACATTAATAAGAAAGGTGACAAAAGTTGAAGGGAGTATTTTTATTTTTATGCTGGATTGTATAAAGGTTATTATTGTAAATTATTCAAATTGATATAGGAACAAATACGCACAAAGGTTTGAAAAATCCCGAAAATTTGACATTTGATATATTATTGTAACACCTGATGATGTTAAAAAATGTTGACTAAACAGCTGTCGCGAAAAATAAAAATACAATTTATAATGTTAAAGTATCATAGTGTATCGGCCAAAACAATGGACTATTTAATCAAAATAGAAACTGGTACCTCTGGTACTGTAAAAATAATATTGAAATTATTTTATATCTGTATGAATAAATATTTCATAGCAGTACTACTGATGCACAAGAATGGCCTAAATTTCAGATTAAACCAAAGTGTCAAAAACACGTCTCAACGCTTACGTATCAATTAATTATTTTTAAGTAAGTCGAAACTGTTAGGTTAGGTTAGGTAAGGTTGGGTTTGATAAGTTTACAGTAATTGTCAAATTTCGAATATAATTCATGGACCTGCGAGTATAAAGACACGTAAGTTGTAATTAATCCACTTCCATGAATGCAATAACCGAAAAAATAAACAGTTATGCAACCGAAAATTATAATCGTTACAGAATCATAGCATAGTACGGAGATAATGAATTAATTATAAAAAAGTAACGTTCATTTATTAAAACACGAGTATTCCGATTTGTTCCGAGATCCAGGAACAATAATTAAACTCGTGTATATACACACTCACAAATAATCACAGATCACGACACGGTTACATCTACGGTGTCGAGTACAGGTAGGTACTCGCGGCCAATAATACGGATTTGATGATGATGATATGTGAAATGAGCGCCTCGATACGCCACCTACGTCAGTCCCTTGTAACCAAAGCACAAAGGCGGCAAACCTTAATTTCACGGTAGCTCAAATTAAAATTTTTGTTAAACAAAAAACACGCACACAGACGGGCGGTCACACAGACACATGCAAAGGCTTATACTGCGGCATCAGGTGTATAGCGTGGCAAGTCAGAAACGTAATTAGGATGAGGAAGGTGTATGAATAATTTATTCAAAAAATATTTGTATATACCTGCTATTATATAATTATTATTTATTTTAGTAAATATACCATCGTTATGGTCCTGAGCAATAACTTTGTGTTAATTATAAATGTTAAGAATTTATCGATTAAATCGAAATACACTATGTATATATTATAAAAAAAAACAAAAGCCTATCCAAAATAGCTAAGATGGCAGTGCATATTGGTGTTATTGTGCCGACCCTTATGTATGGAAGTGAAGCATGGAACTGAACATGCAAAAGAAGGATGAAAGTAGAATAAATGCAGTAGAAATGATATCTCTTAGACGAATGTGTGCCAAAACTGTGACAAATGCAAGTATAAGAAGTGAATGTGGTGCGAATGAAAGTGTTATGAACAAAATAAGGAAAGGGTCATTAAGATGGTTTGGACACATGGAAAGAATGAGGGAAGACAGAATGGTAAAGAAGGTATATGTAAACGGCGTGAACGGAGTTAGAAATAGAGGAAGGCCGAGGAAAACGTGGCACGATCAAATCAATAAAATATTGAATGTCGGTCACGTAAGGAGTCGGAGAAATCGACGTGCGTGCATGACAAGATGTATGAATGTAGAGGAATCGAGAGAAGTATGTCAGGACAGAATAGTGTGACGTTCCATTCTTTCTGCCTACCCTTCCGGGAGACGGCGTGATGGTTAGTATGTTAGTTTTACACTATAAATTAATTTTATATATGAGTTCCATTAAATTAGGCTAGGAAGATGCCTCCACGTGTGTTATTGGTATCAAAAATATAGCACCCGGCGGTCTGGTAAATGACAATAAGTCGGCTAAACCTTCCACCACCTTAGCTAGATAAAAGAGAATAGATAATGCATTGCCATTGACACTAAGAAGAAGAATTAATGTGATATAAAAATCGTATTTATTAAAACATATAAATCCTTCAATTATTTTTCTTACATACAATTTTTATATGCTTAAGGGGTTAGGGGTAGTAGGTATGAAAAAAACTAGTATTATAAATATTGTTTTTTTGTCAGTAATTTAATTAATTTTATTAAACCAACAAAACTTAATTATTATATTATGTTTTAACTTGATTTGACCCAAATTTGAAAAAATAAACATAAAGATGTAACTTCACATATAATTTATATATTTTTTTCAAATTTGGGTCAAATCCAGTTAAAATATAATATATTAATTTTATATTGTTGGTATTAGAAAATAAATTAAATTACTGAGAAAAAATATTGAAAATACTTGTTTTTTCATACCTCTGACTGCCCCTAACCCCATAATTATAAATGTTTATGAGTGACAAAATTCGATTCAATACATGATTTATCCTTTGGTTTTCTGTAATAATATATCAGATCTGGTATCATCAAATGAAATTCATTTTTTCAATATTTATGAAATATGCATTACATGTTTTTTTTACCAAATGTATCGATATGTTTCGATATTGATCGTGTAACGATAAAATTCGTTCCGTTAGTCTATAAATAAAGCTTTAAAGAAAATCCCCTCAAATTTTGAGTGAAATCCATCATGTAGTTGTTGAGCACGGCAGATTTTTTGGTGCCAATTTCGCAGTGGCAATATTGTTTATTTAAACTAACTAACTAACTAACTATCACGCCGTCTCCCCGAAAGGGTAGGCAGAAAGAATGGACTGCCACACTTTAATCGATGCGGCACTCAATTCTTCTCTTTTCGCCCCCGCGAGAGACGCGGGTTGCGAACCTCATCGCGTATTTGATGCATCATTATATAAATAAAAAGACTGATAAATTTCAGTACAATCCTTTGGTTCTTTCCTTTGTAAATAGGTAGATATCGGGGGCCGAAATTAATTAATTAAAATACTTGCACTCGTATTACCATGGAGGTCTTATATGTATGTTAACGAAATGCTACTGTGTAAGGACAAAAAAAACCGAACACGACTACTGTATGGAGGCTGATATGACTGGCTTAGATCTCAAAAGTAATTATAAATTACGATTGCGTTCATTTTAATCACTTTTTAATACTTCGAGGAATTCCGTGGCGTACATTAGAGGAGATCAAGCCAACGGGTGTTGATTATCTTTTAATAAAACGTACCAAATCACGGGTAATGAGGAAAATAACTCATCACCGGCTGCCGGGTCGCTGTGCGCCGCCATTTTGTGAAAACACGATGAACAAGATGGATACCGTATCAAAATCTTTTGTTTATTGAATGTACTCGTATTAATCAGTTAGCATACAAAGCATTGTAATTTCTTGAATAATAATGACCCGTGATTTTTGCTTAATTCTAGAATAGGTATTTTTAATATAACCGGTTTCAATAGGAAATTTGTCATATCTTGGAATTTATAAAAATGTTGCTTACCATTAGATATTTGGTATTATAGTGGGGGTAGAAAAACAATTGGTTAAATACACTCATTATTAATTTATTATTATAAAGAAAGGCTTATGCCAAGGATTTGACTCAATAATATTAGAATTTATTTTACAATCTTCAATCTGAGCAGAAAATTGCTCATTATTATGAAGAAGGAATATGGTCGTGTCCAGGCTTGAACCCATGTCCCCCGGATCAGGAGCCAAGCGTTTTATCCCCTAGACCACCACCCAATTACTATGAATAGAAGTATATAAACTATATATAAGGTGGAGAGCAACGGGAAACTACCACATAAAAGGGCCAAGTGACATCCTAAGAACCAGCAAAGATATTAGATAATCAAATGATTTTACTGCAATCGCTTGATGGAAGTTCATTTTAAATAATAATTAAATAAATCGACATTTTAAACCTCTTCCACTTTTGTCTTTATTTCGACAGCGACCGGTTTCGTTAGGCTTGCTGGCATCGACAGACCAGTCTGTCAATGCCAGCGAGTCTGGCGAAACCGGTCGCTGTCGAAATAAAGACAAAAGTGGAAGTAGTTAACGTCGTTTTATTTAATTATTATTTAAATATATTAGATTTTGTTGCAAACCAATCCCAAGGATTGAAACAATAATGTTTATATATTATATATATAGTTAATATGAGGGCAGTGTACTGAAAATTATGTGCATAGACTAAGAGGCAGACACATGTCGTGTTGTTTAATATTTTTTTAATAATAGTGGATTAAACAAAGGTTTTCATTTTCTTAAATATAAACATTTTTAAACTGCGCACTTTAATAAATTGAGTAATACTTTTCGATTTTTCAAAGTTTACTCGGAAAAATCATTACCAAGATTAAAGTAGTGAAACCGCCCGAAATGTGCGTTAATTACAAATATAAAATGGATTCCAAATATACAAATGGAATAAAAAATATTATTAATTGTTTAATTACATGCAATTACAGAGTGAATGAAATCTCACGTGGAGCGTTGGGTTAGCTTTCTCGACAACGTAAACTGGAGAAAGCTTTCTTCTTTGAAAATGATACGCGGGATTCGTATTATTTTTGTAGGACACTGCTTAACACAGGAACATGCCATTCCCGTAAATTACATTTAATTCAATTTAATATAAAAAAAACACTAACATTACAGACAACAATTTCCAATGCGTTTAATTTTACAATAAAAAAAAGAAAAGTTAAAAAAATAAGTAAAAAGAAACAATACAGTAAGAAAATATAAGACAATTTAAACGTTTAAGAACAATGAAAAAAAACAAGTAAAAAGAAACAATGTAGTACAATTAGAAAAAAACAATAAAATAAATACTTATTATAATATGAATGAAAACGCCTGTCTTCTAGTAGTTTTATTATAATTATGTATTTTAAATCACGTTTCGCCCTCCTAAGGAATTATCAAATGCATTTTATAATGCCTTAGAAGGGCGAAACATGTCATTTCATCTAAAATACAATAAAACTCCCAGAAGACAGGCGTTCTCATTAAAAAAATAATAATAATAAAAGCTAATACCATTTTAATATAAAAGTAATGCTATCTGAGAGTAGCCTCGCTATCGTGAAAATATCCACATCCAATAAGATACGGTATTGCCCTGTCCCACGGCCAAAACTTCTAGAAAACAGACGTTTTCATTTGTGTTAACTAGAACGTGTTGGAAAGTAGCAGTGGCAACATCTCCGAATTTTTATATTAATAAGAAAAAAAATTAATTAAGTGAATGCTACTTCAAGTATTGGGTAATCTCGTGTTAAATTAAATTTTTGATTGGCCCCCGCGCCATAATGGCTCGTAGCGAATCAACCACGAGACGAAATTAAAAAATACATTTCTAGTCTGATTTATACAAAATTCTTAGCCGCGGACTTAATGAGATTCTGCGAGTACGACAATGGACCATTTTAATTATAAATTATATGCACGGCGGTGATCTCCTCGCCGGGGGAAAATGTCGTTTCACGCGTTAAGAAAACATGTTCATACTTATATAACATAGCGTCATGTTCTAACGAGCCTGGGAAAAAAATGAAAGTTTATATCGTTGAAGGCGTAAAACATTCGAAACTTAAAAATAAATCTTTAATAAGTTTCATTTTGTTCAATTATTATTATTCAATCGTGTGAATCTAGTTTAACTTCAATTTAGATTCACTAAGTTATTGTTAACTCCGAAATCTTCTTATTATTTATATTTGTGGTAGCACGTAATTGGCCTTATTTTATTGGTTCTATGTGTTTTACTATATTTATGTACTGTAATCGCTGTGTGTTACCCCTAATAAATAAATAAAATAAAATAAAATCAAATCAAATCAAATAGTTTATTAACTCAAAAGACATCACAAACAGGAAAATGTTTGTCACATCTGTTGAGTACAGATAAAATTAGAGATGGTTTGACATTAGGAAGACATATATAAAGAAGTAAGATTTTTCGATTAACAACAATAACAACAAATCATCACACCGTTTCCCCGCAGAAGTAGGTAGAGAGAATGGACCGCCATACTCCTCTATTCTGAGACACTTCTCTACCTTCTTCCACATATATACAACGAGTCATACACGCAAGTTGATTCTTCCGACTTCTTACATGACCAAACTTTATAATTTGATTAATTTGGTCATGCCATGTTTTCCTCGGTCCACCTCGACTCTGTACTCCATTTGTATTGTTAACGTATACTTTTTGAATAATTTTTTCTCCATCCATGCGCTCCCTATGTCCAAGCCAACGCAGCGATCCTTTCATAATTTTATTCATAATACATTATTCCGCTCTTATATCCGTTCTTATATCAGCATTTGAAATTCTGTCGTACATCGTTCTACAACACACGCGTCTATGAGACCTAACCCTACCGCATTTATTCTGCTCTCATCCTTCTTCTAACAGTTCTATGCTTCGCTTCCATGCATATAAGGGTTGAGACCAGAACTTCATTGTGAGCGGCCATTTTCGTTATCATTGATAAATCTTCACTTTTATCTCAAAAACTCACGTTTTATTTGGAATTGACTAACACTGTTTTTATTCAGAGAAATTTATACGGAAAAATATACTACATAAATCAAAACAGTTAATATCATAGAATATAAAATCGGTTGAGGATTAGGTAATAGCATTAATAATTGGTACATAATTTTGCTTCTGGGTAATCCAATTTTAATTCCGTTCCTACTTATTATTTTATTAGCAGGCGAGATTTAATGTGAACGTAAAACAGTTATCTTAATTGAAAACGAATTGGAGCAAAGATATAATGAAGCTCATTACAAAATATATGGAGGCTGGCCTATCGGCTAGTGATGGATGCAACCGGATTAGTTGGAACAATAGAAAGTTGACCAATCGAGTTTATAATCGATTATTAATTTTGTTATTTTATATTCGTCATTACTTTTGTGTTGTGGATTTACTTTCGAAATAAATTATGTTATCAAAACGCATATTTTCTCTCTTCATAGACACATTTCAGATGGTACACTTCTTTTTTATAGTGTTATTTTTAATAAAAAAATTACATAGTCCATTGTTTTGGCCGAAACACTATGATACCTTAATATTTTAAACTGTTAATGAATAAACTTTTCTTGTATGACATATATACTATGTGTAATTGTATGACTCTAAGTGTAATTGTTCATTCTAATAACTGTTTTATTATTATTATTATTATTTTATTATTTAATTTTCCACCTTTAATATTTTCTCCTATAAATAGTAACTAATCGTTCTATTAATTAAAATATTTAGGTACCTAACTCAATTTCAGCAAGAACTTCAAAATTGTATGAAAGAAATTATTCAAATTGACATAGGAACAAATACACATAAAGATTCGAAAAATCACGAAAATTTGACATTTGATATGTTATTGTAACACCTGATGATGTCAACATTGGTTGATGAAATAGCTGTCGCGTAAAATAAAATACATTTGTGATACAAAAAACAAAGTTTATTCATTAACAGTTTAAAAAAATTACATAGAAGATGGATTAGTACTACAAAAACATGTTAGAAATGTTATTTAAGAAAAAAAAGTTTTTAATAAGCATATTTTAAGCAACTAGTCGTTGACTGTTAGAGATAACCAAAGCATGTTTTTTTTTAAAAATAATATGATATATCTTAAGATTGATTAAAAAATAAATTGTTTATTCATTTTCGAAAATTCTATTTAATCGATAAAGAAAAAAATTATTCAAATATTAATTGATTGGGAGACGTTTCGTTATAAGAGTATCAATTTTTTTAAATTAAAAAATTAAAAAGCATTTTATTGGAGCAAAAAAAAATATTTTCGTGAACCTCAAACACTTTTAGAAATGTGTTAAGATAAAGAAAATATCAACTTATATTGACATCTGAAAAAATAACATAATGTATCGGTTGTTGATTATAAGTACAAAATTGGTGCGCATAATGATTATAATCGAATAAAATCGATTACGTATATTGATAAACACCATCACTATTAAAAATAATAATTTGGTATCAAGATGACCTCATTGATTCCGCAACAATAATGAATTTATACTTTATTTATAGTGAAGTTTTAATGGTAATAAATGGTAGTTAATAATAATTACTAATATTATTATTATATTAAGAAAAGCAATAGTTTTAATCAATACCAAAAATCTCCTCGTAATGTTTTGTATAATTATCATTTTAATGGGATAAAATAGGCTAATGCTGATGACCGATTTAGATATATAATATAATAACATATATAACACATGAAACAAATTTAAATAATTTATAAATAAGATGATGCATACTGACATATCAAGCAGCAGTGACTTTTATTAAGGTGTTTAATTAAACAAAATGTTTATTATAACTAAATGTATATTTTGAGAAAAATTTTATTTTTAGCAAAAATGTTTATTTTCAACTGTATGTTTATTTTTTTACAAAATTGTTTATTCTTAACAAAACGTTCATTTAATTTTTTTAAATATTTTAACAAAATGCTTTTTTTTACCAAAATGTTTATTTTTAACAACATGTTTATTTTTAACAAAATCTTTATTTTTAACAAAATGTTTATGTTTATTTTTACCAAAATATTTATTCTGAACCAAAATTTTCACTTTCACTAAAATATTTATCTTCAACTAGTTCATAAAATGGAGCTTCATAAAAATGGCGCTCTATAAATCAACCAATTTATTATTATTATAAGGTCTAAAAGAAAAAAAAAGAACAAGCTGCTGTTGTGGCTGGGGCTTGTAAAAGCTGTTTTGAATAACAAATATGCCGAAAGAAATCAAAATGTCAATCTACAAAACCAGGGTTCGACCAATAATGATATGATACCCTATTAAGATGAGGACTGATACCACTAGAACAAAAAGTCTAGTCTAAAAAGTGAGAACGATACTTAGAGACAGAGTCAGAAATTCTGAAATAAAGAAGATTTGTGATGTCGAACATCTGCGATGGGGAAGACTAAGAAGTTGTTGGAACGATCATGTGTTTTGAAAGAGCGATAAGGAATAATCTTCCAAGAAGACCACTCAAAATATGGCGAGAGAGCTGGACGTCTACATCTCCAGACCGGGCTCCGATAAATGACAGAACGCAGTCCTAAAGAAAGCAGCGGAAGAATAATAATATAAATAGAGTTAAAAATGATGGCATAAAAAAATAAGGCGTCAGTAGACAACAGACTGAAACATGAGGATAATGTGACTAATCTTAAGATTCTTTAAGCCGTGAAGCACTTTTATAATATATATATTTTTTAATAAAAATAACCGCACGAATGATTTAAATTAAGGTTATTAGAATTTATTGTATCAGACAATCTTCAATATGAGCCAAAATAATAGAAATTTGATAATGCCAATGCCGTTCAAATAGAAACTTTATATCGTTCTCACGATAATGAAGGTGTAAAACCTTCGAAACACGCCGAAGAAAATAAAAGAGTGTTATTATTCATAAAAAAAGAATTAGATTAATCTCACATTGTGTAGTTTTGTACGAACTTTCACCTGATTGAAATAACTTAAAATTACGGGCTCCTATTTTATCCTCTAAATTACGGGTATTCTAGAAGCTTTATTATATTATATTCTATGAGAATGTAAATGCTCGGAATTGACAAAAATAACCTTTTTTTCCCAGGACTTTGCTTTCAAAAAGACGCCGTTTTTTGGTGTTTTGAGATCTATACAACCCCTTTAGCCCTAGTTATTAGGGAATATAAAAGCATATTTCAGTGTTTAGCGAATATTTAGAATATTTCTGGGTTCTCGGGGTGAGAGCAATTAAATGGCATATTTTTGCCCTTTCGAACTTGCTACTGTTGTGGCAAGGAAAATTGGACATGGTGGAGAAGTTACGCAAAATGATATAAGACAGTGCAGGCTATATGTTGAAAGCCAGAGACTGTTTGAAGGCGTTTCATAGGAAATTGGTGTACGTTACTTGTTTAGCTCACGGGGTGTAAAGGGTTGCTGAAAAAGTACGAAAACTTTCGCCTGTGGTGAACGATTTAATTTCAGCAATATTCGTAAAAGATCCTAGTCTCGTGACGATTTACAAGATGATGCCCCAAAGCCGCTTCCATCAGAGCCTATTGTCTCGCGGTAGGGTACTTGAATCCAAGTCGAGTCATACCCCCGACAATATATAAAAATATGTAATTGTACGATACAAAAAATAATTTGTCACACATAAGATCTTGTTTTTTTTTCTATTTAGAAGTAAACATAAGGTGAGAGAACATAAAATAATATTTAGGCACATATAAAATAATATTTTCAACTTTTTAGCGAATATAAATCCGAGCCCTAGTCATTACCAAATATCGTGACATTTAAAGGTATTGAAGGCATGACATTTGATAGGCATTTATTATTAAATATATATAAAAATAATGATCATTCTAAACATAAAATGATTTTCACTAGTTTCTTCATCTCGATGAAACATATTTCGAATTGCTAAGGCGATATCAAATTTATGACAAATCATTTTACATTTTAGAATGCTTTATAACGGCGAAACATGTCATTCTCATAAAATAAAATAAAGGTTCTAGAAAACAGATTATTTTATTCGTATTAATTATTTAATTTGGAGATTTATATCACTGCTCAATAAATAATAAATAAGTCATTTATGTTATAAATAGTGGGGTATCACTCATGGGAGACCTCTCACGATACTCCTATATTGAAAAAGCATTTAATTAGTAGTTCTAAAATACTTCAAATACATTATGTTCCAAAATGATTTTTATTTGCAATGTGTTTATATGTTCCCGTGTTCGGCATATATGGTATACATAACGTAAGGAGTAAGAGGGTAGTTGTGTACAAAAGCGCCTGCAGAAATGCGCGGATATGTACAATGTACACACAAACTGGCATACGTACGTAATGTGAGTGTAGGTACGTCGGCTCAATCAAGGAAGAATGCAGTTCCGAATCTGAATGCAATTCCATTCAGGGCTTGTATCTGCAGCAGACATATTGCAAATAAGTCAGTCACTGGACTGTGCGCCGATGAACATCAAGATTACATTAAAAAATAAATTAAAAAAAAACAACTCAAACGATTATAACAACATTTATTTCATTTTTTAACCTTTTATTTTTAGATTTGCAGATATGTTTAAGTTGTGATCCAATTTTATTCGATGTACAAATTTTAAATAATAAGAATTTTGGCTCACAACTGAGACATGTCTGCAAATCGAAAAATAAAGTGTTGTGAAAATACTAAGTGTTATTCTATTTACTGAAATGTGAATCACAAAAAGTGAAGACGAATATTGAAGATATATTTATTTAATATTAAGAATCACGTATAATAGGGTTTTGTCAAAAAAGGTAAGGTGGCAGTGCACCATAGACCCTTATGTGAGAAGTAAAATATGAACTCGCAAAATAACGAGAATAAAAATGCGACGAAATTAAGAATTCTTAGACAAAGACACCCTCTTATAAAACATCTTAAAAACCGACGTGCGTGCATAATACTAGGTATGGGTGTTGAGGCGAAATAAGTAAAAATTTGTTTTAATAGAAAAGTGCGAAGGTTCATTTCCAATGTATACCTCTTTGGAAAAATGGTGTAATGGTTAGTAAATTTATAAAAACACGCCTTTTCTATAAATTTAAAAATATGTTTGAAGAGTGACATGTTTCGCTTTATAA
Organism: Lepidostoma basale; assembly: GCA_022606425.2. Classification (NCBI taxonomy): domain Eukaryota; kingdom Metazoa; phylum Arthropoda; class Insecta; order Trichoptera; family Lepidostomatidae; genus Lepidostoma; species Lepidostoma basale. The sequence goes on along the minus strand of JAHDVF020000333.1, from coordinate 1,389,741 downwards.
CTAAGACTTTTAACTAAGTCATTATTAAGTATGTAGAGGATCAAAATATTTTCTCAGTAATAAATATTAAATAAAGTGTAATATAATTGCTTATTCATGTACAACTGACGATATCAAATTAAGGATAGTGCTTAAGATTGAAAAAGAAAAAGAAAAAGGGAATTACTAAACACCAATTTTATATATTATGCATAGGTGAATCATGCATGAAATCGATTTTTTTCATTTAAAAAAATTACTGATTTTATAAAAAAATTTTAACCCCATAAAAAATATTTTACTTCCATACACATGCAGTCATGATAAAATATCTAGTTTTAAAAAATAAAAGAAATTAAAAAATCTATCAGCGCAGAGGTCTTTTATATTTGCTAGAATCACGATCAAATTTAATAATACATCGGTACTATTCATTATCAGGTGAGATACACATTATAATAGTTGCTTGTTCTGGCAAACAGACGTCTGCGCCGCGACTTATTGCCTTCTAAATTCAGATTAACTGCGCGCTAGCTTATTTGCATGCAATCCGGATTATTCTATTAACACAAGGAATAATTATTGCCCACGGTGCGGGAGTACAGTCAGCGAAATCATATCGGAATAAATAATAAAATTATAACATTAATAAAAATTAAACCCAAAATTGGGGTGCGTCTTATGGTCCGGCGCGTCTTATTGTCCATTACGTATATTTTTCTAAAAATTGATAGATTTATTTTGGCGTGCGTCTTATGATCCGATGCGTCTTATCGTCCGCAAAATACTGTATGTACAATATAAAAATAAACAATGATTATTTTTTCATAAAATGAAATTTTACAAGAAAATTCTGTGAAGACTTTCATTAAAATTACCACAAAATTATAAAAAAATCTTTTAAATTTATGAAAGTTTACTTATATTATACAACGTACATAATTTTGATAAATTATCAGGGATTTTTATCTGATCATTCTCCATATATAATAGTATATCGTCATGATACATCATTAGCGTATTTATTGTTTCTTGAATAATGAGGTTAAATCAATATTAAATAATTCGATCACTTTATGTTACCAACATTTCCCATTCTGCCCTTCTTACGACCACTACGTCTGACAAATTTTTGAAAGATGTATATATGCTACTATGTTAAGAACACCTCACATTTTTTAGGTCAATCTACACTAGCGCCATCTATTAAGATTAAATGTAAGCATTAAGCAGAAAATCTTTATTAATGCAATGTGAAAGGCTTACGCAATGATCATACTGCTAGAAAACGCCTGGAGATTCAATCTCCAAATTTATGCTTTTAACTTGGGCCAGTTTTTATACAATTTGTTTTTTTGAATGTACACAAATACTGGATTTTACCCATTGCGGGTTAATCCTTTTTAAGGATTAATTGTATCTCAATAGAGATATAAATTGTTTTTTTGGAAACAGAATATGGTAGTCAAGGCGTTTACAGGACTTATGACCTGTCATTGATCGACTGACGGAACATGTTTCTACTTGCTAAGACTTTATCAAATGTCATGAACCTAGCCTCCGTTATTCCTCAAGTCCAACTCCTCCTGTCCTCTGCTTCGACGCTCTAATTTGACACTCGTAACAATTTCGCTGCATCTCAATCGACTTCATCCTTCCATCGTAGCCCTGGTCGTCCAATTGTAATACCTAAGCAAGGGTTAACATGTCATTCCCATTAAACACAACAAAACTTCTAGAAAAAAGTCATATTCGTTCACGCTTAATATTTCATATGGAGTTTAACATCATTGTTCAAAAAAATATTAAATAACATAATATTGAGATGTAGTAGATAAAGTTGTCATCGCAAACAAAAACGTATCCAAAAAAGCTAGAATGGCAGTGCACAATTGTGTTCTTCTACCGACCCTTATGTATGGAAGCGAAGCATGGAACTGGCAAAAGAAGGATAAAAGTAGAATAAATGCATTAAAAATGAGATCTCTTAGACGAATGTGTGGATACTCTGTGTATGATAGAGTGTTCGTATGAAAATTGAATTGAAAATTGAAAATCGAATGAAGTGAATGCGGTGCGAATGATGGTGTTATGAACAAAATAATGAAAGGATCATTAAGATGATTTGGACAAATGGAAATAATAAATGAAGAAAGAATGCTAAAAAAATATATGTTAACGACGTAAATGGAATCAGAAATAGAGGAAGACCGAGGAAAACGTGTCACGATCAAATAAATCAAATATTGAATGTCGGCCACGTGAGGAGTCAGAGAAATCGACGCGCTTGCATGACACGATGTATGAATGTTGAGGAACTGAGAGAAATATGTCAGGAAAGAAAAGTGTGGCAGTCCATTCTTTTTGCCTACCCCTTCGGGGAGGCGGCGTGATGGTTAGTTAGTTAATTTCTAATTAAATTATGTATTTTCAAATGTATGTTTTTTCTAAATTACATTTTTTTATATATTTTTTCATAATATGAATAATATAATATTATTATCATCATGTTTTATTATTATTAAATATTATTTATTAGTTCTTACTGTTAAAATGTAAATGTTAGTACCTACTTATAACAAATAGCACAGGTTAATTTTTAAATTTGAACTATTGTATCGAATTTTAAAATGCGTTTTTTATTAGTCTTTCTTTATTTAGTTTTTATTATATTTTTACACCTGAAGATGGAGGTATCCTCCGAAACATGTCGTGTTTTTAAATATTTTTATTAAATAGTGGATTAAACAAAGTTTTTCAATTTCCTAAGTATATTGAGATTTAGCAGTAATAAATAAAAACATTTATTCGGATTACATATTTGAAAATGAAAGTTATTTTTCAACTCTCATTTGGACAGAGTGAATACTAATTTATTGATACAATCTATTAGCGTTATTTTATCTTTGAGTATGGCAATTTTATACGCATACATTGTGTTCAATTAGGCCGCGGACGTAAAGCGTATGATAAATGGCCGAAGCCATGTGAGTGTTTCAATAATCACGACCGGATATCAGTGAGTTATTGGAATAGTTATAAACAAATTTTTCTGTACCACCATGCTCGGCCATAAACAATATTCAATTTGCAAACCAATATCCGAGATAATTGTATAAATTATAAGCTATGGTCTGGCCGCACGCTGCAGGTATACGCGCGTTTCTCTCTAGGACGCACTTCAAATAAATGTTAAAAAGAAAATATATTATATTATTATTTACTTATTATATGTATCATTTAATAATTAACAAGAGAAAACGGTGCTATGCAACAACATCGAATTGCGAATGAGAATGGTTATGTTATGGGACGAGGAAGTACTGAAGATAATGAAGGAAGAGAAGATTATCTGAATCGTATTAATTAATTAATCTGAACTCAGACCTGGACCCAGACTATATACCTGGGTTCTCAAATCAGTGGCGACTTTATATGGTGTGTAAAAAGGTTGGAAATCTATGGTCTAGAGACAATTGAGATGTTGAGACGTCGAAAAAATTCAATCAATTGTAAAAATCATTTAGAGTCTATGATGTTTGTTGTCTGCTTTTTATGTAGAAGTATGGATGTTGAGAAGACCCGGAGAAGGCAAGGGGAAACTACTCCAGTAACACTTTCCAAGAAATCACTGTGGCGAATGTTCTCCGCCACAGTGATCGCCAAAGTCAAGAGGCCTGACACGGCAGGTACTATCAGGCGAAGAATTAGACAAAAGTTAAATTCTTTAGTGACAACATTTAAAATGATATTACAGTAACATATAATATAAAATGATCGAATGATTTCGTTGAAATCTCTTGATGGAAGTTCATTATAAATAATAATTAAATAAAACGATATTTTTTAACTACTTCTGTTTTGTCTTTATTTCGACAGCGACCGGTTTCACCAGGTTCGCTGGCATCGACAGACTGGTCAATCAAGACCTTGGATTGTATCGATTTTTAAATGCCCTTTCACAAGTTTTTCGATAAATATTTACACCTGAAGATGAAGGTCTTCTCCGAAACATGTCGAGATATTTAATATTTAAGTGGAAAATAAAGAGCGTTATTTTTCAATTCGAAAGTAACCAGTTAAAAATGACCAGGATTGGAAAACAACAATTTTGTAAAGTAATCTTAAATATTTGGTTGTTTCTAAGTACCAGAACATCGCCACGAAATCATTAAATCTCTAAATAACTCACTAACCATCACGCCGACTCTCTAAAGGGATAAGCAGAAAGAATGGAGTGTCAAATTGTTCATTCCTGGCATACGAGTACTTCACTCGAATCTTCATCATTCATACATCGTGTCATGCGTGCACGTCGATTTCTTCGACTCCTCTCGTGGTTGGCATTTAATATTTGATTGATTTGATCGTGCTACGTTTTCATCGGTCTTCCTCTTTTTCTTATCCCGTCATCGTAAATATATACTTTCATTACCATTCCTTCTTCTTGATTCTTTCGTTGAGTCCAAACTATCCTCAATAACGTTTTCATTATTTTGTTCATAACACTTTCAATCGCATTGCATTCATTTCTTATATTTGTATTTGACACTTAATCATATACAGATTTACCACACATTCGTCTAAGAGATCTTATTTAAATTGCATTTTTTCTATTTTCATCCTTATTTTGTCAGTTCTATGCTACACTTCTGTGCGTAAGGGACAGAACAATAACACTATTGTGCTCTGCCACCTGAGTTTGGTTTTGGATAGACCATTAAATTTGGATCTTATAATAATATGAAAGAATACAGAAATATATTGTATAGCCAAATTCACGGAAAATAATATATGTTAAGAATAAGAATAAAAATAATACTGGGAGTATCTATTGATCTTTAATTCTATTACAAAATGCACATTGCACAAACTTAATTACGAAATAGTATAAAAACAGTCATAAATATTGTAGGCGTTATTATTTCAATATTCATTACCCCTTTATGCAAATTGATGACCAATAACTTTAAAATACACATTGACCCCACACTTGTTCAACGCTAATGATCCGATACAAACTTACATGTCACATCACAAAAAAACTATAAATTATTAGGTTGATAAACTGCTTTTTCTTTGCTATTTCTTACTTTAAGTGGGGTCAACTCTTCTGACACGATTTTCTCTAGAATGCTCTGTACCTCTAGATATGACCATGTCACCAAGGGCGTCTTCTGCCTTTTTTAAAACTTGGAATCCGAAAATAACACATTATAAAACGAAATTTTTTTGGTATACTAAGTGACCAAAACATCTCGACTTGTCTTTCTCAAACTTTTGTTTATAAAGATAGAAGCCTCGTTTGGTGTTGAGAGGTAGGTGACCGAAACAAGCGAACCAGCAATTTTCTTTAAATCATCAGATCATCTTGTGGAGGGTATCCATCTATTTCTTCTATATTTACAAGTTATCCATTCCATAACCCTTTTGGCCCATCTTTGGTCTCACAGTTTTACATGTCCCGTAAATGAACGATCAAACATTCTGCATATTTTAGTGTTTCTAATACTTATTGTAACACCTGATGTTTATTGTAACACCTGATGATGCCAACATCAGTTGGCGAAACAGCTGTCGCGACACTCTCAGTGAATAAAAATAAATTGTGATATTTTAACAGTGGTTTAAATTTTAACAGTAATACAGTTTCATTAATATTAATTTTGGATTTATTTTAACCAGGTGGTCTGTTGCAGTGCGATTGATCTTTACGCTTTATTTTCTCTTTATATGATTGGCGTTCGTGGATTTTTCAAAGGCTTTGGTTTATTGATAATCAACTTTAGTCGTCCAGAGCTGGACATAGACCTCCCTTCCCGACTTCCATAACTCTTTATCAAATCAAATCAAATCAAATCAGTTTATTTTCTCAAAAGACATTACAAACATTTTTTATAGTTTAAGGCATCTATTGAGAACAGGTAAAACATAAGGAATATATAATACCAGGAACGCATGAGAGATGGTTCGACATTAGGAATACAAAATACTCTCCAAAGTCAAGAGTATTTGTCTTCTGAATGTACTTTCACGAATATGAAAGACATCGATCTCCGAAGCGATCATGTTCAGCAGTTTGATTGCTCTCCCCACCGGCATCACCAGAGGCAGGTTGGTTCTGCATGCTGGGAGATAAAACAGTCTGTGCTGACGCTGTCGAAGATAGCCATCCGGAACATAAAGATGGATAGTCTCCAAGATGATGGAGTTCTCAAAGAATCCCCTGATAAGTCTGAAGAAATGGGTAAGTGTGCACCCATCCCTTCTTATCTGTAAACTATTGGTCCCCAGCATGCCCAAGAGGAATGCAGTGGGATAAAGCCACGGATAGCTACCAAACTCCCTCATGTAGAAATATTTATCCCTCGCCGCTCTGTGCCATTAGCCTCCTACCACTCTTTTGATGTCATCAGACCAATTTGCTTGTGGTCTGTCAGGATATCTGTGGCCGGTTCTGGGTCGCCACTCCAGGGTAATAAAAATTTATTAATATAAAACAAATATCTCGCTTGAATTTTAACATCGGAAAACGATGGGTTAAAAATTCACTAACAGCAAAAACAAATATTTTCTGAGCACTGCACCTAACCGTTATTCATCCCAGAATACGAAATGGACGTCTGGGCCGAGGCGGATTTGCACTGAACTAATAATCCATGGCTCGGGGAGCCTATTACTCAATAATTTCCAGTAATTACACCTATTCACGACAATACGAACCTCTCCCAAACAGCTTAGAAAGTAATATTAATTAATGTTGCCAGGTATTGCGGAAAGGCGCCGCGGGCTACGGTTTTACGGCCGAAGCGTGTTGATTAAAACAATGGGTCTGGCAACGAATGCTCTCATCGTGTGCTCCGAACAATATCCCGTGGACATAATTGTTCCATGTCACAATAATAATACTTTGTGGAAGCTGTAACGGCCCGGAATAGGCTTGGAGCTTTGTTTATTGAATGGCTCTACCGGGCGCAGGGCCGCCACGCACGCGGATTAACTAACCCTTACTTTACAAGCTAAATAGAAGAAAAATAAAACACTTATTGTTATGTTTCAGATATCAAAACATATAGTCAACAAAGTATAGTTAAAAAGTGAGACTCCATAATTAATTCCAATATTTAAAAGTGATACAGAAAATATATAGATAAGGGTCTGTTCTGAAATTAGTAGTACTCATTAAAAAAAAAATCGTGAGAATAATACAAATGTCTTCTATATATACCTACCTATACTTTGTGTTGTTATGATGCTTTATTTCTCATTTTCTTTTTTTATATACTTTGTATATGCAACACTTATATTAAAAAAAAAATTACATAGACATGTTTCGGACAATCTTCAGTGATACAATTATAAAGATATATTTTAAAAATATTATAAAATTGTTTACATGATCTGACAGATGTTATAAAGATTTATTTTGGATCGTTTTTTCATGTAAACAATATTATAATATTTTAAAAATGTATCTTTACAATATGTATCACTGAAGAAGGACTGGTTGTCCGAAACATGTCTATGTAATTTTATTTTTTTAATATAAGTGTTTGTATATACAAAGTATTATATATAAAAAAGATAAATAAATAATACAAATGATTAACATTTTTAAAAGTAGCACCCTTCCGCATGTAAACACTGCTGCCAACGAGTTTTCCAGTTTCCGTATGCCTCCAGGAACGCCTGGACCGGGATGCTGTATAGATCCCTTGTCACGGCCTATTGAACTGTCTCTACCGACCCGTGATGCTTCCACTTGAGCGTCGATTTTATTCTCGGGAATAGAAAAAAGTCTGACGGGGCCAAGTCGGGTTTGTAAGGGGGCTGAGGCAGCGTTGCTACCTTGTGCTGGGCAAGATACTCCACTACTCGCGGCACCAGCTTCGCGCACACTTTCCTCATGGCTAAGTTTTCTGTCACGATCTCAAAAACTTGGGTAACTTAAGCCTGATTTTCATGTCTTTTTTGGAGGGCGCTGTTTTGTAGGAAAATAAAAATGAATCGTTTTCGAAATTTAGGATGTTTTTATTTACATATTAAAGATACAATTTTTTTTTTAAATTTAATAGTTTATTATTATTATTATTAATCGAAGTTGGCACCTCGAAAAAAAAAGCGCGTGAAAAATTTTGGCTTTGATGTTCTTGAAAATTCTTAATCTAAAGACATGTCATTCTGGTCGGAACTACAGAAGTTAAATTTCATGGATAAATAAAAAAATGGCGGACTTTGAAAAAAAGTCAACAAAGAAGGGGTTGTAAAATAAAAAGTTAGGGGTGAAAAAATGTCTCGGTAGTTCCGACGAGAATGACTTGTCTTTAGATTAAGAATTTTTGATTTCAGATAACATCAAGAGCCAAAATCACCCGGGCCACCCACGCGCTTTTTTTTCGAGGTGCCAACTTCAATTAATAATAAAAATAATAATAATAACAATAATAATAATAATAAACTATTATATAAAAATTTTCAATTTTTTTTTTGAATCTTTAATATGTAAATAAAAACATCCTAAATATCCAAAACGATTCATTTTTATTTTCCTACAAAAAAACGCCCCCCAAAAAAGACATGGAAAATCGGCGTAAGTTACCAGACTACTACCTTAAGTCACCAGCAGTCATTCAAACGACCTGTTGTATAAAAAAAGTGCTTAACACGAAAGTATGAAATATAGAGAATCTAAGGAAACACAACTTCAAGGCTTACAAACATCCAGAATGCTTATTGGTCCTATGCCGGGCCTGGTTTCTATAGCAAATGTTCAATATTGCAAATAGCTATGCATAAACCAATTAACAGAGAACACAGTATGAAATAATGCAATATGGATTGAAGTTCGAGGAACTGTGAAAATATTCAGAAATCTGATTGGATGGTACAAGTAAGATTTGCAAGAGGCGAAGCAGTATCAAATGTTAGAATATGAGAACACGAAACAATCAAAGTGTTACTCGAAGAAAAATACTAAAAACAAACTAAAAACCTAACCTAACCTAACCTAACCGTCTTAAAATTACACCTATCATGAAGTTGTCACAGATGTACCTACATATATTATTTCGTATATAAAAATGGTATCAAGAATATTTCTTGTTTCTTGAACAACGATGTAAAATTCCGCGTTAAAAACAATTAATACGAATGAAAACGTCTGTTTTCTAGAAGTTTTATTATATTTTATAGGCATTGTATATTCATCCTTTCTAAGGCATGACATTGATATTTGATTATACCTTAGAAAGGCGAATATGTCATTCCCATAAATTTTCAGAAAAAAAAACTGATTAACTAACTAACCATCACGCCGTCTCCTCGAAAGGGTAGGCAGAAATAATGTACTGCCACACTTTAACCCCTAGGTTCTCAAAGTGGGCGATAACGCCCCCTTGTGGCCGTTTGAGGCTTTCAGGGGGGCAGTAGAAGACCCAGAAAAAATAGAGAGCGTGGGAAGATAAAAAATATAGTCTAAAAAGACAAAAATGAAACACACAACTTTTCTTCGTTCGGTATTCTACCATATGTCGTTTTCAGATACATAAAAGATTTAATAATATTTTAAAATTCAACTACGTGTTTCTAAATATTTGGAATAACTTTTATGGGAGGGGGGCGTTGAACGTTTACTTTCCTTGTAAAGGGGGCGGTGGCCCAGAAAAGATTGGAAACCTATGGTTTAACCGATGCGGCACTCCATCCTTCTCTTTTGGCCCCGCTAGAGACGCGGTGTGATGGGTTGCGAACCTCATCGTCACCAATAGGCATCTCTCGCACACAATTCAATCGTCCAAAGTCCACAAAATAAATCTAAAACAAATTATATAAATACAATGATATAAATAAAATAACAAAATAAAAATAATTTTACACATTAGATGGTGCACTTGTCGTAAGCTGGACGATCCGGACATTTTTGTTTATTTAATTTATATTCCACGTATTCATCGTTTTTTTTTATAATAAAACTTCTATAAAATAAACGTTTTCATTTGTATTAATGGTATCAAAAGAAATTTTCATTATTTCGACAGTACATATTATTACATGATGTTTGACCTAACCATTTTCGTATGTCTATTAGGCGTGATGTCTGACGATGTCCACCCGAACTCTTCGTTTCAACCCTTCCATTCATGGTTAATACCCACTTTATGGTAATTAATTAATTATTTGTTTGCGGTTGAACTAAGGAGGAGGAGGACGAGGTCCGGCATTGCGGATCAGTCTCCCCTCCCCCCAGCAAGATAATCGGCACCCCCTCAAAGGGGCAAGTGCCACAAAACGGCAACGTCCGGTCGAGACGATTGGCCGAGGTTAAAAAAAATAAAAAGAGCAAGAAAGAATCAATTGTGTATTTTCTTTTGCTGTTGTATTGATATGTGTGTACGGCGGGACATCGAGGGAGAGTAGCGTAGCTTAAATGTGGTCTGGGTCCCCCTTGGTTGCAAATATACAAATATTATTATTTTTTAACGTAAGTCCGGCATGGACGGGGGACGGGTCTAGGGAGTGCGCGGGTGAAGCTGACGAAAGGCGCCGCTGCACCTATAACAGCTTCGGGTAAGCGGAGGGAGCTCTCGCTCGGCTCGGTCACATTACATTTGTTTGCGGTACTGGACTGAATATCGTGTTAAACACGTGTGTTTTTAATTAATATAAGGCGAAAGCCACGAGGTTAATTATTATTACAACAACAAAAAAGTTCAAGAAATGTATACACGCAATGTGCCATGCGCGCAACAGTTGCAACAGAAATAAACTCGGGCGTCACAAGTCATTCGGTATGCATCCCCGTGTTACTAGATAATTAAGTGCAAACTCTCAAATCAAAGTCACGCATGTTGTGTCATCACAATTTATCTTCCACTTATTCTCTGTTTAAATAAAATTATTATTTTTTTACTGACTATATCTGGAGGATAATTGACCAAAATTTGATAAATTTAATATGAGGTGTATTAATTTGTACTAGAAAGTTTTAATAGATGGCGCTAGTGTAGATTGAACTAAAAAATGTGAAGTGTAGTCCACCATTGTAGCATAAATTCATCTTCCAAAAAATTGTCAGACGTGGTGTCGTAAGAAGGGTGGAATGGGGAATGTTGTATTACATAAAGCGTGCGCTTAACCCAACCAATGACAAGTCATAAGTCCTGTAAACGCCTCGACCACCATATTCTGTTTCCAATTTGCATCTTCGTCTCTATTGAGATACAATTAATCCTTAAAAATGATAACCCGCAATGGGTAAAATCCAGTATTCGTCTACAAGTACGAGTATTTGTATACATTCAACATGGTAGAAAATTTAAACACTTAATGGACGATAATGTTTTTGAAAGATTATGTTAAATTAATTTTTAAAGCAACATAACAAATCTTTTTTTTTTTTTTTTTTTTTTTTTTTTTTTTTTTTTTTATGTACACAACAGGTCGTTTTGGACCCAATTACTGTATACAACTTTTTTTTTAGCTATTATATTGATTCTCGTGACATGTGATAGGTAGCCAATCTATCGCCATTTTATTGTCACGTGAATTCTACACCAGACCAAAGACAGTGTGACAATCACACTGCCATCGCCGGGAATCGAACCCAGGACCTTCGGCATGGAAGTCAGAGCTCGTAACCACTCTGCCACGAAGGTCGTCATACATCATACAGTGTTATAAAGGTATGTCATTTGATTTGTTCAATAATTCATCGTAACGTCAATTGTTAAAATCTGGAGAAAATGTTTACAAGAGATTAACGCTATATTTTTTAAAAGAATGGTTACTACAGGTCATACCAATATCAATAGAGACGATACCAATAGAACTAAGAACCTTCTTAGAGTAGCAGAAATGCGAACCCTACGCTCCATCGCAGGCAAAACCCTCAGAGATCGGATCAGCAATGAAACGATAAGGTCTGTCTGTAGTGTTGAGGACATAATAAGATGGGGAAGAAGCAGATGGTGCTTTTGGAGAGACCACGTGGACCGCATGGAGAAAACAATAATTGCAAAAATTGTTAAAGATGAAAACCCAAGCAACTAGAGACTACCAGGAAGGCCGCCAAAAAGATGAAGAGATGGCTGGACATCATAATCCCAGGACAACTCACCTTTCACGAACAGGCCATGATGAAGAAGAATGTTACTACAGGCAATATAAGAAAATATAATCAAAGTGGCGAAATTCGTCACTGCAAAAATATACACAATATAACAAAGTTAATAAAGGATTCTAAAGGACAGACCCGGGTTTAGAACGATAGAAGAATGTCCTGTCGGTAATCTATATTACCAATTTATGGAAGGACGAGGAATCGGCGACATTATACGAAGAGGCCATTTCGTATTCAAATTCAGAGGCTGCATTCTGGCCTTATGAAGCCTCCGGGCTGTTTGGGCGGTGTGAATCCGAAATAAAGACATTGTGCCATTATGGCTTCCAATCTCAAAGGGAATTTCACCGTTTCTTTGGCTGGCTGGCAATGTTGACCAAAGGCGCCCCTAAAGCGCTTTCAAAACGAAAATAAAAAACATATTCTACAATTATATTTATATCTACGTATTAGGTTCCATAACTTAAAATTAGAAAAGTGCGGCAACAAAGAAATTGGCCAGGAGTATTTGCACACAAGAGCCTTTACATTAAATTTTGTCTACTTGATGTTTTGAAAATGTCAATTTCACATTTCACATGTCTAGCATGACACACCCAACACGTTTCCAGCTGACAACATGTGCGCCATCAAAAAGCACATTATGTGTTATGTTATTTTTATTTTTTATTTCATATCATTGTATTTTATAACATTTGTTTAAAATTTATTTTGTGGACGTTACAGGATCGAAATATGGGTGGAAGATGCCTATTGGTGGCCATGAGGTTTGCAACCCAACACACCGCGTCTCCCGTGGGGGCGAAAAGAGAAGGATAGAGAGCCTCATCGGTTAAAGTGTGGCAGTCCATTCTTTCTGCCTACCCTTTCGGGGAGGCGGCGTGATGGTTAGTTAGTTAGTTAGTTAAAAAAAAAACACAAATTATTGGTACAATCATATATAGTACACACCAAAATAATTCACTGATGCACCAAACATCTCCGGTTTTATGGGAGATATAAAATAAATCAAATATTAAATTTCAACCACGTAAGGAGTCGGAAAGATCTACGTACGTATATGAATGTTAAGGAATCGTGAGAAGTATGTCAGGAAAAAACAATGTGATGGTCCATTATTTATTGTTTTTTCCTTCGGGGAGACGGTGTGATGATTAGTTATTTACAACAGTTTTGAACTAACTAACTAACTAACCATCACGCCGTCTCCCCGAAGGGATAGGCAGAAAGAATGGACTGCCATACTTTTCTTTCCTGACATATTTCTCTCGCTTCCTCAACATTCATACATCGTGTCATGCACGCGCGTCGATTTCTCTGACTCCTCACATGGCCGACATTCAATATTTGATTTATTTGATCGTGCCACGTTTTCCTCGGTCTTCCTCTATTTCTGGTTCCATTTACATCATTAACACATCATTTTTTTACCATTCTTTCTTCATTCATTCTTTCCATATGTCCAAACCATATTAATGATCCTTTCATTATTTTGTTCATGACACCATCATTCGCACCGCATTCACTTCTTATATTTTCATTCGACACTCTATCATACAAAGATAATCCACACATTCGTCTAAGCGATCTCATTTCTACTGCATTTACTCTACTTTCATCCTTCTTTTGCCAGTTCCATGCTTCGCTTCCATACATAAGGGTCGGTAGAAGAACACCATTGTGCACTGCCATTCTAGCTTTTTTAAAATATGTTTTATTAAATAGTAGATTAAACAAAGTTTTTCAATTTCCTAAGTATATACTATGGAATTCCACAGTTTTAATGCCTTAGCGCTCAATACGTGGAATATAAATTAAATAAACACAAAAGTCCGATCGTCATCAAAGGAATCAAGAGAAGTATGTCAGGAAAAAACAGTGTGATGGTCCATTATTTATGCCTATCCCTTCGGAGAGACGGCAGGATGATTAGTTATTTACAACAGATTTTTTTAAATTTTGACGTGAATTTCCTTATGATTTTTGTCTCACCCGTCGCCCCTGTGGGCTGGCTATCTGCCCCACAAAGGTTAAGCTATTCCTATTCACGTGCGAGATTTACAGCCAATCGGCTGGCCGCGGCGCGGGTTGCGGGGGTAGGCTAAACAGAGAAATAGCCGCCTTACCAATAAGGGAAATAAATAATTTTAATGTTTCTATTAGACGTGTGAACGCTTTGCTGGAAACATAAGTGCTCATTTACTTAGACTGGTTTTCGCAGACGTCCATATATCAATTGAAATTAGTCTTTCACTATCATAAATGCTAACTGAAGTGTGACCACATTTTTGTTTATAATTATGGTGTTGAAGCAAGGGCAGACACATCCATGACTAAAGACTTCTGCGATGAAGACATTGATGATGATAGTAGGTAAGACGTTGACAGATCGCGTGAGGAACACCAGCATAAGAGATATATCCGAGACTGAGGATAGTATCAAATCAAATCAGTTTAAATAGTTCATTGTTTTGGCCGAAACACTATGATATTTCAACATTATTACTGTTAAAATTTAAAACACTGTTATAATATCACAATTTCTTTTTATTAATTTAGAGTGTCGCGACAGCTGTTTCGCCAACAGGTGTTGGCATCATCAGGTTTTACAATAAACTGATTATTGTAACACCTGATGATGCTAACATCGGTTGGCGAAACAGCTGCCGCGACACTCTCAGTGAATAAAAAGAAAATGTGATATTGTAACAGTGTTTTAAATTTTAACAACAAATCAGTTTATTTTATCAAAAGATATTACAAACAACAATTATAGTTTAGGACATCTAATGAGAACAGGTAAAATATGATTAATATATTATATAATACCAGGAACGCATGAGAGATGGTTCGACATTAGATGGAGTAGACAGCGAAGGAGGGACTGGTACGGTCATGTCTAAAGTATGGACACCACCAGACTCCTTATATTGCACTACATAATCAGCACAATGGTCCGACGACATTCGAAGAATTGCTGGCCATTGGAAGCGAAAGGCACAAAGAGAAATACGTGGAGAAGTAAGGGGGAGGTCTATGTTCAGCAGTGGACGACAACGGCTGTTTAAGTAAGTAAGTAATCAGCAAGATCTCCTAAAATATGACAGCTGATAATCCACCACAATACAATATATACACACAAATATACCCACATACACATCATAGATCCATTCTCATTATCGCTTAACCGCATTATTTACAACAGACAGTTATTAATATGGTTTTCGAGTAAAACTCTTTAAATACCATATATATTAAATTAAATTAATTAAGAGATCGGATATCGCCATGATAGATATAAATATAGATTATTTTAATAGGTTTTTAACAACCAATCAAAGATTTTTCTTCTAAGCTTAAAACTAATAATGAGTACAACTATATAATTGCTGTATCAAGATTAGGGTGCTGAATAGGAAAAGGATTAAAAAATATATTATGTGAATTTTAATGGTAGTTGCGCAGGGCGGGGCTTCTGGCTTGCAGCACCCGAGGAAAGGTTATAATGACGGATTATTAGGAGAGTCTTTAAAAAGCGGTAGCTGGGATAAAAAAGTCTAATTAAGAAGAGACGCTGTGTGCTCTGGACCGTGACTAATAGAAGTGTAATTTGGTTGATAGGAAGGTGTAATTAGAATTCCAGTGGAAATATTAGACTCTACTCAGTGGCGGCTCCCGAAAATTTCATAATTGGGTCCCTCTCGATTTCTTACACATATTTTTTCTGACGTAAGTTTCGCATGGACGAGGAATGGGCCTAGGGATTGAATGAGCGAAGCTGACGAAAGGCGCCGTTCGCCTATAACAGCTTCGGGAAATCGGTGGGAATCCTCTATGTCCTAT
Organism: Lepidostoma basale; assembly: GCA_022606425.2. Classification (NCBI taxonomy): domain Eukaryota; kingdom Metazoa; phylum Arthropoda; class Insecta; order Trichoptera; family Lepidostomatidae; genus Lepidostoma; species Lepidostoma basale. The sequence goes on along the minus strand of JAHDVF020000333.1, from coordinate 1,373,801 downwards.
GTTAAGATTTGCTGTCGATTGTTATTGGACGGGAGACGGGCCTAGGAGACCTTGAAGAGAAGAGTGCATTTCTCCCGGCTCATTATTTTTTTGTATCGAACACACCACATTTTTTTGTTCTCTGTGTTCTTGCTCCTAGTTTCATGACAGTGAACGAGCGAGGCTGGCGAAAGGGTGCCGCCGTGCCCTATAACAGCCTCGGATAAGCGGTGGGTACCCTTCTATGTAAATTTTATATTTTTTGATTAATTAAAAACAAATATGCATTCAACAATAAAATTATAAATTACATAATTTAAAAAAAATGTATTATAGTATTTTTATAGTTTTTCAAAAGGGTTCGGTGGAAATATCATAATGACACTAACAGAGTTTAAAAAAAATATATTTTTATGAGTCAGAATGAATTTCTATGGAATAGGCGATTGTGTATACAACTCAGAAATCCTGAGTGATGTAGGTCTGTTCGTCCCTGATAATTATCTTCGACAAAGTGGCCATAGATTGTTTTATCTCCCACGATGCAGAACCAACCTGCCAATGGTTATGCCGGTAGGTAGAGCAATATCTTTGCTAAATCGTATCACCTCGGAGTTTGACGTATTTTGTGATAATTTGGCTCACCTGAGGGAAGTCTTATCTTGATTATAATTGTAGATTCATATTATTAATTTGTTCTATTTGTTCTATTATGTATTACTTATTATATATAGTGTATCTCTGACTTGTATCTTGAGTGTATTGGAAAATAATTCTGTAATGCTTCGGATTTATTTAAATAAATAAATGAAATGAAATGAAATAATTAGATAAACGTTAAATTGTATTATAGTCATTATTTTGTTTATTTATAAATTAGGTATATTACTACATATATACTACAATCGTTCGTTTGTTAATTACCGTACAGAGTTCTAACGAGCCACCCCTGTTTGATTTTTTGAAGCCAAAATACGTTCAGAAATAATAACAAAAAGTGGCCACTGTTTTGAAACCTGATTTTGTATGCTATCACATGTAACCGAATAAGGTCTATAGCACAGTGCTATCAGCTAAAACACTAGAAAAATAAAATAACGAGGTTTATGGTAGAATTGATTTATATACCTAATAAGTGAAATATTACTCGTAGATATGGATGCACCGCAGAATACTCCGTATGCCGTGGACGGATGGATTCAGTTATGCAGACGTACTACAGAAAGCCTGAGCCAATAGAGAGCTACTATCGAGTGTGGAGATTAAAAAGGTCTCATATTTGGGCCATGTGCTAAGAGGGATCGAAGAATGGGGACCGCAGAATGCTCCGTATACCGTGGACCGATAGGGTCACTAATGCAGACATACTTTTTGTTTACTTGAATTGTCTCTATTAATTGATGCCCTGCGTTTTAATTTTCAGGGCGGTGTGGACATGTTTGATTTGCAATTCTGCGAAATAATATGGCTTTATTATTAGGGCGGCATAGATGGCCAAAAGAAGTAAAAAAAAAAGAAGTTAGAAAGGTGAGAGGGGTGAGTAGAAAGAGAAATGAGAAAGAATGAGAAATGAAAATAAGATAAGTGGAGTTCCTATATATGAGATTCCATGGACTAGCTAATAAGCATCCTGATATTTGCCTTACAACTGAGGGAACAATGGAAAACCTCAGTCGGGACGCGATGCAGACATATGTACTAAAGAGATCCAGAGCCAATAGAGAGCTGTTGTCGAGTGTGAAAGTTAGAAAGGTCTCATATTTGGATCATGTGCTGAAAGGAGAGAAGTACTACCTCATCCAACTGACATTAATGGGTAAAATAGAGGGACATCGGGGAGTTGGTAGAAGACAGTTGTCCTGGCTGCGGAATATAAAATATTGGACAGGAATGACCATGTCAAATGAGCCCCGAACCTGTTCCAAGTGCGCAGGACAGAGATGCCTTTGCCTAGATGATCCTGTAAGAAGTTATAATGGTCACCGCAAAGTACCACTTATGGAACAGGGTCCAACAAAGATGGCAATAACTTCATATAATATTTATATATATAATATTTTTTTAAATTTTGGGTTTAATCAAGTTTAGATATAATATAATAACGTAATATTGTTGGTTTTATACAATAAATTAAAGTACTGACAAAAAAATATTATTGAAAATACTTGTTTTTCATACCTATGAGCCCTAGCCCCTTAATATAAAATACATATATTTTTTTAAAGTTAAAATGGGAGTAAATTATGGGGCCTCCCAACAAAACCAAGCCAACCTTATGGGGCCTCCCAACAAAACATTGATACGAATAAGAAGAAGAAGGCAGTTAATTCTAATAAATAAACAGTTTTTAACAGGTATTCGATAAATTAATGAATTGGGTTCCTGGTATCGATAGAACAAGGGAATATAATGCAGCGTCACCATAAGGTTTAATTTAAACTCTCGACATTGGTAAATAAAGGTGAATGCAAAGAGAACAAACAACTGTAGCGACACCCGTGTAATGACCTCTCCATTGTGTGAAGACTAATTATCTCACTGCCACTGGTTTCTATTTACTAAACAAAATACCCATTTAAAAGTAAGCGTAATAATAATAAAAAAAGAGAAACTTATCATACTATCGATGACTTGTGTAACAGTAGGCACTAAGATAAAACAAAAATACGCTGTATCATAAAATAACAAAGGAACTTTAGTTAGTGATACTAGAAGTAGTATAGATGAAGTTATCATTTACTATATCGCCCTGATGAAGCTTGGGCTTACAATAACCATACGTTGGTTAAATACATACATAAATACAAGTGTTTTATTGTCTTATATCCATAAGAAGTGATAATGTTATTATATAAACATGCTTTTGTTGTACGAGTATGATAGACATACCGAACGATGAAATAAGAAAGAAATGTAATAATAATAATAATAATAATAATATGCTAACTTTTAAAGCGCTGTTTTTGTGATGTAATCACCTCAAGGGCGCATTAAGACGTGTTTTAAATCTTAAAAATCTAAATGTGACCGCTTAAAAAACGATCGGTTTAAAAGTATAGTAGAACAAAGTATAAATGTTTAAATTGGGTAAGAAATATGAAAAAGATGGGTTTTCAATTTAGATCTGAAATCTGTCGGATCATTTATGCATCTAAGGTGTGAAGGGAGATTGTTCCAAGCTGATGGACCGGCTACCGCGAACGCTCGATCCCCGAAATTTGTACTGGGGCAACGCTTCGGCTCAACTAAGGCACAAAGGATCCCTGAGATGGTTTGGACATATGGAACCAATAGATGAGAGTAGAATGGTTAAAAAGTTGTACACAAGCAGCGTGAGTGGAAAAAGAAGCAGAGGACGACCGAGGAAAACATGGCATGACCAAATTGATCAATTACTAAAAGGCGCCCACATTCAAAGTCGGAATAATCGACATGCGTGCATGGTTCGATGTATGAATGTAGAGGAAGCCCAAGAGGTATGCCAGGATAGAGAATTGTGGCGATCCATCCTCTCTGCCTACCCCTCCGGGGATATGGCGTGATGGTTAGTTAGTTTAGTTTTTTTCAATAAAACAACAAAAGCATCGATGTTGGTTATAACTTATAGTTGATACATAAGTTTTTATTGACGTCGATCACCTCGAAGATCAACGTCTTTCATATTAGTGGAAGTAAGTTCAGAAGACTCTTATTCTTATTTATTGTTTCTTGAACAATGATGTATAACTCCACATTAAATAATTAATATGAATGAAAACGTCAGTTTTCTAGAAGTTTTATTATATTTTATGGGAATGACATGTTTCGCCCATCTAAGGCATTATCAAATGACATTTGATAATGTCTTAGAATGGCAAAACATGCCATTCCCATAAAATATAATAAAACTTCTAGAAAACTGACGTTTTCATTCGTATTAATTACAAATATTCTTGACTTTAGAGTATATTTTGCCTTTCTAAAGTCGAACCATCTCTCATGCTTTCTTGGTGTTAAAAAAAATTATATGTCACCAGTTCTCAATATATGAAATAACAATAACGAAAATAAAGTATTAAAAATCCAACACTGTATTTTTATCACTTCTGAGTTTATTTTTCTCAATATATTTCAAAACATGGTTTACTTCATTCTCCCGATGTAAAACCAAGGTGTAAAATCATCGAAACATGTCGAGAAAAATATAACCAAAAGTGGAAAAAGAGTGTTTTATTCCATTAAAAAAATCTTCATGATCTATTTCCACAGTGTTAACGCCTCATGTTTATAAAAAAAAAAATAGATTTTGTTTTAAACCACTTGTTATTCTAGTAACGAATAATTTAGGGTGCTAGTGCTTTCTTCTGATTGAAAACGAGGTACTGAAACCGAACTAAAGCAAATGGAAAACAAAAGATGCATCATAAATATTAAAAAAAAAAAAATTCATTATGAACTTATTTATTTGTTAAGTGTTTTCAACCGGTTATGGTGAAATAACCATAATGAAACTAACAGAGTTTAAAAATACATTTTAATCAGTCAAAATGCATTTTTATTTACAAATGTGTACTAATTAGATTTTTAACGTAACGTAAAAACGTAGAAAAGGTTTTTCCATTTTGTTAATTTATTTATTGTTTCTTGAACAATGATGTAAAACTCCATATTAAATAATTAATATGAATGAAAACGTCAGTTTTCTAGAAGTTTTATTATATTTTATGGGAATGACATGTTTCGCCTTTCTAAGGCATTATCAAATGTGTCGAATACATTTGATAAGCCTTAGATGGGCGAAACATGTCATTCCCATAAAATATAATAAAACTTCTAGAAAACTGAAGTTTTCATTCGTATTAATTGTTTATTTATAAATTAGGTATAATACTACAATTTATATACGTAAATTCAATTTGCGTGCGTATTTGTTAGTTGGCGAAAAGGCAAGAACACTGCTCTATACCGTCCATGTAGGGTACGAAATTAGTGCCCATTAGCGAGGAATCTGTCCGATGGGATAGTCCCGGGAGATTGACAAGCTGGTAGTGCCGTTTGTTACTAGCGGCGGCCTTTGAGTTCGGCATCTTCATTCCAGTTTCAAGGCGGAAAGTAAAAGCTCTATTACCCGCCGTACGCGGAGAATTAACAGTCGCAACAATGCGGTTGAAACAATCAAGTAATTACTCCGAGTACAGAGTTCTACAGAACGATAATTACTTCTGATTTGATCTGTTGACACTGTGTTTATAACTCATTGAGTATTAACCCTTACCACTCCTTTGTCGAATGCCAGCCGACATGGCTACATGTACGCTACAATTCAGTTGTTGGCTGGCGGCCGACAAGATAAGACATACGCGTGCGGTGTATATTCGCGCGCAAAACTTGACTTTCTTGTGATTAATTAATTTTTTCACGTTTTAATAAGATTTTGACTGTTTTCCGTTTTTATTTTACTATAAAATAATCCTTTTTCAAATTCACATAACCTAAAATGGCGGGAACTTCACGTGATACGTCATGCAGAGGAGCGAAAGCCCCAATTCATTGCGAAACTGGACAAAGGTTCTAAAGACTGTACTGTGTGCAGTAACAGAAAGATTCCAGGGGGAAGACGGGAAACAGTGTGGTTTTGTGAGACCTGTTCCAGAAAACCTGGTCTCCGTCCGGGAGATTGTTTTAAAAAGTACCATACTATGCAAAACTATAAGTAGTCCATAATGTTTTTTGTAAATTGTTTTTTATTTGAAGAATAAATCATTACAAATGAATTTTTAACGATTTTTTTTGTAACTATTGTACCTATCAATAAAAATATTTTGACATTATTTAAACTAGAGTTGGCTGGCAAACAATATAAAAAAATAATGGAGTAGTAAGGATTAATACCCGTTTACTAGATTGATGGTGGTCAGCGGGAAGGATATAAATACCTCTTTCGAGGATTCGGGGTTAGCTGTTGGAAGTAAACTTTTACACAACTTTAGTGACATTTTTATCACATTTCAAAGTATACATCCTGGTCGTTCCAGCTATGCAGGCAACGATATTGGAACGACCTGGATGAGAAAAGCACACGACATGGGCGACTGGAGAAAAATAGAAGAGAATAATATATTTTTTTTATTCGAATGTTCATGATAGAAGTTAATTGTAAGTAAAGAAAAAAAAAATTCTTTTAAAATTGTTCACCAAATGATTTAACTGAAATCTCTTAATGGAAGTTCATTTTAAATAATAATTTAATAACATGATGTTTTTTAACTACTTCCACTTTTGTCTTTTTTTCGACAGCGACCGGTTTCGCCAGGCTCGCTGGCCCGATTAGTCAATCTGTCGATGCCAGCAAGCCTTGCGAAACCGGTCGCTGTCGAACTAAAGACAAATGTGGAAGTTGTTAAAAAACATCGTTTTATTTAAACATTATTTAAAATGAACTGCCATCAAGAGATTTCAGTAAAATCATTTGATTATATAAACATTATCTACGTAGTTAGAAATGAAACTAAAGTATAGTAAATAGATTAAATAGTGTTTTAAAATATTATATAATATAAGGATATGTGTTGCTCCCCTTGTTCCTTAATTGTTCCCTAAATTTGGAAATTATATATCGAAATTATTATATATGTGTATGATAGAGTGTCGAATGAAAATAAGGGAAGTGAATGATGGTGTCATGAACAAAATAATGAAATGATCATTAAGATAGTTTGGACAAATGGAAAGAATGAATGAAGAAATAATGGTAAAACAATTATGTTAATGATGTAAATGGAACAAAAAATAGGGGAAAACCGAGGAAAACGTGGCACGATAAAATAAATCAAATATTGAATGTCGGCCATGTGAGGAGTCAGAGAAATCGACGCGCGTGCATGACACGATGTATGAATGTTGAGGAAGCGAGAGAAATATGTCAGGAAAGAAAAGCGTGGCAGTTCATTCTTTCTGCCTACCCCTTCGGGGAGACGGCGTGATGGTTAGTTAGTTAGTTAGTTAGTTTATATTGAAATTATATAGAGTGCTAGGGATGCCTCCCTAGAACGGGTTACCCCAGTTGGGAGGTATTAAAACCATGTAATTGGTAAATGATCAATAAATAAATAAATAAATAAAGTATTTGATTTTTTGGTTTGAAACCAGTTCTATCAGATATTGGTTGACACCATTGCCTAAATAATATTACACCCGTGTGTACCGTGTGCGCGTCCGAGGCGCAGAAGAATGTGCGCGTGCGCGACTCGCTCATAAAATGCCTCTCTGGCATGCGAGATTTTTTGCGCGCCCCTCGAGGGATTTTGGTCCTTGCGACTGCGCAGACAGCCTGTCTGCCCGCATTATTCGAAGGTAGTTCGCGGCAGAGTTGTCAAATTATGCGTGCGCGCGCTATTATAAAATACGAATTATGATCGCCCAGACGGACGAAGTCTTTTGTCTTACTATAAATTCTCGTATCAATTTTGATATTCGAAATATTTCCCGGAGAATGATTTAACGTTTTTTGTGTTGTCATCGTTATTGCCTTTTATTATTAAATATTTATCTGGCACAATCTTACACTTATCCATTGTATTGATTTCTTCTCAATCGGCAACCTTCGTGGCCGAGTGGTAAGTTCTTTGAATACCACACCGAAGGTGCTTGGTTAGATTTCCGACGATGTCAGTGTGATTACCAGTTGCTTCTTACGACTTCCATATAAGCTGAAAAACCGGGCTTTCCTTAATAAATCTATAATAAAACGATGTTTTTTGAGCGTTTGAGCCGCCTACGAATAAAATAATATTTTCTTTCGCGCGAGATAAAGCGATTTAATTCGTTGCGCTGCAAATGACCTAAGTGTATGTTTTGTTCCATTCATACGCGCCGTATTTTATTTCACTCATACGTACCGTAGGTGAGGTCCCCGCGAAATCGCTTACGTCCACATGTTTTGTTTCATGTTTTCGATGGGCTTCATATTGGGCTTGCAAAATGTAAAAGGGACTTTGTCGCACTTATACGCATATATACCAGAAGATTAGCACCTTTGTAAAAGTCACCCTTCAATTGTTCTACAACCATTTTTTTTTGCTAGAATCAAGGTTCAGAAGATTTTACATCTGGGTAATGTACTACGTGGGAAAAAGTACCACCTTCTCCAATTGGAGGGGAAAATTAAGGGACGCCGAGGGCCCGGTAGGAGACAGATGTCCTGGCTGCGAAACGTGAGGGAGTAGACCTGCATTCGAAGTGTGGAGGAGCTGTTCCGAGCGCGCAGGACAGGGACAGGTTCGCCGAGGTGATTGTCAACGTTGGGGGGACCCGACAGGGTACTCGAAGAATAAGAAGAAAAAAAATAACTGTAATAAAATTATTTTTTATATTGATTGAAGAAACTAACTGCGATTAAAGAAAAATATATGACTAGAGAAAAAAAGTAATTGCTTGAGGACGGAATGATTAAATATCTAGAATTGGAGGAAAAGCGAGGGATCAAATAAATATTATTTCAAATAAGATGCCGAAATGTTTGCAGTGGCTGCTTGGTGGAATTTCCACGTTACGAAATTGTAGAAATTTGGTTGCCTAAGCGGTTCGGAGTTATTGCGACTCTTTAAAAAGGTTATAAAAACACTTTCTCGCTGATGTTATTTTACCGTCACTCGAGAGGGTATTGTGAGGGTCCCGTGACAATTCCAATTGCTGAAAAGGGATTTTTCAATTTGAAGGACAAATTGAAGACAGATGTGTACTGGCGGTAATTACTTAAATAAATAAAAAATAAACACTTCATTTGCAGGAAATTTTTGGTATCCATGCCGTAAAACGGACCTTTTTTCAAATTCACGCACAAAATTACATTCCGCGTAAGACTGCAAGATCTTAACATTCTTTATTTAAAAATACGGTTTCTTACATTATAAATATATTTTTTTAAAGAATTAAATACACTCCACTTTCGTAATTAATTCGACAGTGACCCTTTTCGCCAGACTGGCTGGCATCGACAGACTGCATTTATAAAAACGAATTGGCGTCTCCCGCACTATAGAGACAGTATGGAAAATACGCATTTAAATGGCTCCCGCAAACAACGTGTTAACTTAGAATTTGAGGTTGAGGTATAAGTTTTGTAAAACAGAAATGATTAATTTATGATAGTAAACACGATTGTTAAGTGGTTTTACTTGGATTTAATTTATATAAATCAAACTGGAGTTCGAGAATAAACGGGTTTGAGAATGCCCTCGCAAGGCGAAACAAATGTCACAATTTATATAATTTATATAAATTAAATCCAAGTAAAACCACTAAACAATCGTGTTTACTATTATAAATTACTGTTTTTAACTTTTTAATTCAATTGTCATTACATTTTTCAGAGGTAGAATTGCTTCATAATCGGGCAATATAACCCCGTAAACATTTTTCTGGTAAACATAATCATCTACTCCATAAATGAATAGGAAAGTAACATATTTTTAAAATACTAATAACACCAAAGTTTTTAATCAATGGTACGAAAATTAATAATATAATCTCCAAACTGAGTAGAAATAGCTCGTTATTATGAAGAAGGCATCAGGTCGTGTCTAGGCTTGAACCAAAGTCTTCTTGACCAGGAGGCAAGAGTTCTGTTCATTGGACCACTACCGGTCTTGCCATGTATTGAAATAGTGGTCAAATAGAAAATAAGATTGTGGGTAAAAAAAAGAACGATACAATTTATTTTTAGATTATCTTAAGGCGCTAAACACCGTGGAATTCCACAATGACGTAATTTTTTATGAACGAAAACACATTTTTTTTCCATTTTTGAGTTTATTTTTCTCAAAAGTGGAAAACACAGTGTTTTCATTCATTAAAAAAACCGATATAATGTAATTTTTTTGCAGTACCTGCTTACTTTCGGTACGTTATAATACTCGTAGATCAAATTGCATATAAAATAAATTTGTTTCCTGGCAACAACAACACACAGGTATAACTACAGTTTTTGATGTAATTGTGTAATGAATTTAAAAAAAGAACAATATAATTCAAAAGTTGGCTCGCCAAAGAATGTGTTGTTTTTGCAATAAATCATATTATTTAAGAAGAAAAAACAAGGTTAAAGGACACCAGTGGCGGCTAGAATAGATAAAGGTCGAAACCTATCGGTATTAGAAGAATGCGTAGAAAAAACGAAAAAATATTTAGTACAAATAAATTAATATAATATTTCATTATTGTCATTATAAACTATGAACTTTTGTTAATTGGTATTATCGAATGTACTTTTATAAAGTACATTCGACAGTAATTTAGTTTATGAATCTTGGTTTATAACCAAGATTCATAAACTAAAAAACGATATTGTTTAACCTCAAAAATATTTTCAAATATATATTAGTTTTGGACATGAATGTGTCATGACACCATAAAATCACAAAAATATACATAAAAACTTGAACCAACGGCAAACTTTTGCAGACCGAAAAATCGTAAATGGACGCCCTTCTAAAGCATTATCAAATGTTGCCTTAGAAGGACGAAACATGTCATTTCATATAAAATTTAATAAAAATCCCAGAAGACAGACGTTTTCATTTAATTAAATAAGGATAAAAAGCATGTCGGTTTATAAAAAAAGGACGATTTATTTAATTTCCGTAAGTTTTGTATGTTTTCAGACCGCCACTGGTGAAAGGAAAGGATACACGAGGAGTAAACATCAATTTCCTGATTCTAGGATGAGCCGTGGCGGGTTCATATCCCGCGCACACCTGCACCGCGTCTGGGTGTCCCATAAAGTCAAATATATAATAAATAACACAAGGAAAAAATAAAATAAGGAGACGCGCATTAAGGACACACGCCACTGATCTATGGCTGATTCACAGGAGAATGAACCACCATAGAAATATAATCGATGAAAGTTCAAAAAAGGAAAGAATAATTAATATGAGTAAAAAATTCTAGAAGTTTTACGAGTATTATATTTTAAGAGAATTACATGTTTCGCTATTTAAGGGATTTTCAAAAGATAATTAAACAATTATAGCGGACAACATTTTGAATGTACACAAATACTTGTAGACAAAATGCAGTGTAGATTGAACTAAAAAATGTGAAGTGTTTCTCAACATTGGTAGCATATATACATCTTCCAAAAATTTGTCAGACGTGGTGGTCGTAAGAAGGGCGGAATGGGGAATGTTGTTAACATAAAGCGATCGCTTAACCCAACCAATGACAGGTCACAAGTCCTGTAAGCGCCTCGACCACCATATTCTGTTCCCAGAAAACAATTTACATCTTCTTCTCTATTCAGATACAATTAACCCTTAAAAATATAGCGGAGTTTCGAACAATTGATGTCGGCATTGCCGTCAGGAAAAAATAGACATAATTTATACGGATGAAAACGTCTATTTTCAAGAAGTTTTATTATGTTTATGGGGATGGCATATTTCGCCCTTTTAAAGCATTTTCAAGTGCCAATTAACTAATAATAGCGGAGTGTAAAACAATTGACGCCAGCTTTGCCGTATCAGGAACAAATATAGCTAATTTATACGAATGAAAACGTCTGTTTTTTAGAAGTTTTATTATAATTTATGGGGATGGCATGTTTCGCCTTGCTAAGTTGCTATTTGATAATGTCTTAGCAAGGCGAGACATGTTATTCCCATAAACTAATATTTAATGAAACTTCTAGTAAACAGATTTTTTATAAATAGTCCATTGTTTTGGCCGAAACCCAATGATGCTCTAACATTTTAAACTTTTAATGAATAAACTTTGTTTTTTGTATCACAATTGTATTTTATTTTACACGACAGCTGTTTCATCAACCTATGTTGACATCATCAGGTGTTACAATAATATATCAAATGTAAAATTTTCGTGATTTTTCGAATCTTTATGTGTATTTGTTCTTATGTCAATTTGAATAATTTCTTTGAAATAATTAAAATGTTATAAATTTGATATTTCATATATTACTGTAACACCTGATGATGTCAACATTGGTTGGTGAAACACCTGCCGTGTAAAATAAAACACAATTGTGATACAAAAAACTAAGTTTATTCATTAACAGTTTAGATTTTTTAGATATTATTATTTATATTTATGTTATATTTGTATCCAAGATCTAGGAGATTTTGCAACTAACAGTATATCAACAGTATATTAACTAACAGTAGATAATACGTGCACATATTGTTAATTTAATATACCAAATAAAAACACAAATTAACTTTATTGAAGGATAAGGCGTTTACTCTGTGGGATTCCAGTGTTAATTTAGAATATTACTTTAATTCCGAAAAATGTTGTGATTTTTTTCAAGATTCTAAAAATAGCGTGCTGTTGTAAGCTTGTAAAATATAATTACTTTTGTTAACCTCTACAAACAGACTTGTTCCGTGTAAAAATAATATTTTCCTTGAGTAAATGGATAAATAACTCATGATTCCTCGAATAAAATGTAGACGAAGCTTTACATCACGCGGTGGAGTGGGGTTCTTAATGCTCACCTGTACCTTATTCCGGGGAGGGTGGCAGAAATGGGACACATCTGGGGTACCCGAAACGCACATTTGCATAGTGGCGGAATTGAAAGTGATGGCGCCACTGTTTGCCATTACCCCACTCCCCTCGACCCGGCCCTATTTAGGAAGAGGTATAGTTTTCCGATCCAATATTGTATATTGACTACGAATGATATTCCGGAGAGTGTGAGTGCGGCCGCGTATTCGAGCTGTGCTGAATGTGTGAGTATGGATTTAATATTTTTGACGGAAAAAAACAGAAAAAAAGCCAAATTAAAATCGTTTTAAGATTTATAACGAAATATTACAATATTATAAAAAGTTTTTAAAAAGTCTTCTTTCCGTATATTTACTTGTGAGAAAGGTTTTTCATCTTCCGATGCGTGAAACAGCACATCTAAAGCATAAGTAAGGCAAACCATATTCATCCCATAAAATATAATGAAACGTTTTTATAAACTTGAGGCGTTAACACTAAGAATTCTGATGTACGATTGGATTGAGAAGAATGATGATGTTTTATATGAATTAACCCAATTATGTGACATGTATAAATTAAATTTTAACAATACCTTAAACTTGAAACTCAGACAGAAAATGACCAAATGCTATGTGTGGTCTGTTTTATTGTACGGGTGTGAAACTTGGACCTTTAAAGTTAACTCTATTAACAGACTGGAAGCATTTGAAATGTGGCTCTATCGCCAAATGCTCAGAGTTCCCTGGACAGACATGGTTACCAATACCGAAGTCCTGAGGCGAGCTAGAGTTGACAGGGAACTGTTATCAACTATCAAGGTTCGAAAGATCTCACATCTGGGTCATATACTGCGTGGGGAAAAGTATCACCTTCACCAACTGATATTGGAGGGGAAAATTGATTGACGCCGAGGGCCCGGTAGGAGACAAATGTCCTGGCTGCGAAACGTGAAGGAGAGGACCGGTATCCGAAGTGTGGAAGAGCTGTTCCGAGCTGCGCAGGACAGGGACAGGTTCGCCGAGGTGATCGCCAACGTTGGGGGGACCCGACAGGGCACTTGAAGAAGAAGAAGAATACCTTAATGGGTTAATATTGTAAGTAATTTTGGGGTGATTTATTACACTGAAGCTATTGAATTTAGTAATGAAATTGTTTATATTTTAAGGTATTCTGGATGAAATAAGGAAAACCATACGTGTCCGGTCCAGCGATACTGACTGCAGTATTCTGAAACCCGAAGACTCTGTTGCATTTTTGAAGACATATACAATAATATGCAAATTACTTACCAAACAAATAAAACATTAATCACGCGAATAAAACGCAAGAAATTATATCACAAAAATACAAAGGATAAGAAAATAAGTATATTCAGTGAAATACGGTGGCAAAGAAAAAAATACACAATATAAACATTCCATTATTATACAAAACATATCCAATTTCTTTGCTCAAGGCTGTCCAAATACGCAGAAAGTGCCGAAACAGGTAGGATACATAGTGAGGCGAACATGTAGGGGCGGTGTGTACCAGCAAATAATATACACTTATTCTTATAAATTCTAAAAATGTCTACTTGGATATTTTTTTTTACCAAACCAACCAAACCATCACGCCGTTTCCCCGCAGGGGTAGGCAAAGAGAATGGACCGCCATACTACTCTATCCTGACATACCTCTCTAGCTTCCTCCACATTCATACATCGAGTCATACGCGCACGGTGATTCTTCCGGCTTCTGACATGACCAACCTTTAAAATTTGATTAATTTGGTCCTACCATGTTTTCTTCGGTCTACCTCGACTCCGTACTCCATTTACATCGTTAACGTATACTTTTTTTAACCATTCTTTCTTCACCCATGCGCTCCATATGTCCGAACCAACGCAGCGATCCTTTCATAATTTTATTCATAATACCTTCTTTCGCTCTACATTCCTTTCTAATATCAGCATTTAAGATTCTGTCGTACATCGTTCTACCACACATACGTCTTAGGGACCTCATCTCAACCGCATTTATTCTGCTCTCATCTTTCTACTGCCAGTTCCATGCATAAGGGTTGGGACCAGAACTCCACTGTGAACGCCCATTTTCGCTTTCATTGATAAATTCTATAATAAAAATATTATCCAATTTATTATTATTATTATTAAAATATAAATGAATTGATATCGAACTGTTCGACTGTTGACTTGGAGACCGTGGACGGCGAAGGGAAGTGCAGGGCGACCGCAACTACGGTGGGAGGATGATCTAAACAGACACGTCGGAAAAATCTGGATGCAGTCTGCACAGGACAGAATGACATGGAATCAAATGGAGGAGGCATTTGTCAAGGAGTGGACGGGAAAATGCCGAGGAAGAAGAAGAAGAAGAATATATCGAACACCATTTGTATTTGTTTAATTCATATATTATTTATCCATGTACTCGAATATAGCGATAGCGAATTTGTCGGGTCCGCTAGTAAACTATAATTAAAGCCACAATGGGTGAATTTTATGCTGGGGCATCCAGTGCGCTGTATATTATGTACAACCCTAAGTATATGGCATAAAGAATAAGTACGTATATAATATATAAAACAGCTTAATGAGATCTCTGGAACTGTTGACTCTGGGCAAACAATTGACACATCATTATCCGCATACGGCAATCCAATTATATTTCCGTAATTGTATTTGGTGAGACATAAACGCGACACACTTGTGTAATCGTAAAAAAAAAACGCGACGAAAGGTGAGAGGTTACGTAATAGCGAAAGTGTTGCGTAATATTCGTTAGGCAAGGGTAAATAACCGAAAGAATTTCTGTCTGAAGGTACCAATTTAAAATACGATCGTACGTACAGGTTTTCTTAAAAGAAAGTTTATATTTAGTGATTCGATTAAAAAAGGAAGCCCTATATTTAAAACAATGTTTATTAATTATTAAAACACACAACTTGGAAATTTATTTCTTAAAAATTATATCGTCTAAATGTAAACCCTCGGGTTCGTGGCACTCATTTAGTCGAACAGTAAAATTTCTTATGACGGCTCGGCTGACTAATAATCGGCAGACTGATTAACACTCTCCACGTTTTCTACCGTTTTTGATGACCTTGGTCGCCCCGATTTTGTTTTTTCCAATGTTGTACCGGTCTCTTAATTTTTTTTTACTCATTTTCTAATGAGAGGTAAGCTTGGAGTATTATTTAAGTGTAATGTTAATAATATAGCAGAATCTTCTACGCGCTACAGTCGCCGAATCACTGTTTTTTGAAAAACTCTAGCACGCACAACACGCGGTCCGCTCCTGAGAAACGCTCCATAGGAACTGAATTCCCAAGAGCCAGGCTACCGATTGACATATGCCTCGCGCCCCTCAGATTCGTTGCGTTCACGCAGTTAGCTAAACAAACATAAACTTTGAGACACCCTGTATTCATACACTTTTTTAAGGACTTGATTTCCTGCGAATACGGAGAAGACAGGATTCGATTTTTAGCCGTCAAGAACGAGAGAGTCTTAAAGGACGTCTTATAATAAAAGGCTTAAATATATAAATTTTGATGAGTGAAGAGAACATCCTGCCAGATACTGAAATTAAACAAAAAATTGTGACTCCAATAGTATTTTATGAAAGGAGAAAATTTTATTTTATTTTTATTTTTAAATCACATACAGAGAGACAAAATGGTGACTTAGGGTTCTCAACCTTTTCTGGGCCAACGCCCCCGTCTTTATAAGAAGAAAGTGTTCAACGCCGCCTCTCCCATTAACAGTTATACCAAATATAAAAAATATTTCTTAATAGTTTCCATAAACAGTTATAACAAATATAAAAATATTTCTCGGAGGGTGGAGAAGTTGTTCCGGCTAGCACAGAGTTAACAGATTGATAGCCTAAGTCGGAGGGACCTGACACGGCTCTTTAATAAGAAGATTATAATTTATATACTTAACTAACTAACTAACCATCACGCCGTCTCCCCGAAGGGGTAGGCAGAAAGAATGGACTGCCACACTTTTCTTTCCTGACATATTTCTCTCGCTTCCTCAAAATTCATACATCGTGTCATGCACGCGCGTCGATTTCTCTGACTCCTCACATGGCTGACATTCAATATTTGATTTATTTGATCGTGCCACGTTTTCCTCGGTCTTCCTCTATTTCTGGTTCCATTTACATCATTAATACGTAATTTTTTTACCATTCTTTCTTCATTCATTCTTTCCATATGTCCAAACCATTATTTTGTGCATGACACCATCATTCGCACCGCGTTCACTTTTTATATTTTTTTCGACACTCTATCATACACACAGTATCCACACATTCGTCTAAGAGATCTCATTTCTACTGCATTTATTCTACTTGCATCCTTCTTTTGCCAGTTCCATGCTTCGCTTCCATACATAAGGGTCGGTAGAAGAACACCATTTTATTTATATACTTTATCTATCTATTTAATGAAACACGTTTAACTGCGTGAATCTGGCTTTTGCTTACCGACCTGCAGACTTGCCAATAATAAAACTAAACTAATTTATGGGATAGGTTTGAATATGAACCTGGCAAAGACCAAGGTGATGGGCACGGAAAGGCTTGAAATCAACGTGGACGGTAACAGAATAGAGAATGTCCAAGAATATACATACCTGGGACACAATATTCGTTTGGGCCGAGATATCTAAACCGCAGAGCTAAAAAGAAGAATTGGACTAAACTGGGCAGCTTTCGGAAACATGAGTTACATCCTTAAAAACCGGAAAATACCGATCAACCTGAAACGAAAAGTCTATGAAGCCTGCGTTCTGCCAGTTGGTACTTATGGTCTTGAAACAGTTACACTGTCCAAACAAAGTGCCGAGAAACTATGAGTGACCCAAAGAGCCATGGGAGGAGCCATGTTAGAAATAAGCCTAAGAGACAGAGTCAGGAACGATACGGTGAGAGAAAAAACAAAGGTCACTGATATCATCTACCGGGTGGCGACTCTAAAATGGCAATGGGCAGGTTACGAAGCCAGAAGCTCAGACGAAAAGAGGATAAGAAGACTGCTGACTTGGAGACCGTGGACGGCAAAGATAAGTGCAGGGCGACCGCAACTACGGTGGAAGGATAATCTGAACAGACACTTCGGAATAACCTGGTTGCAGTCTGCACAGGACAGAGTGACATGGAAGCTAATGGAGGAGGCCTTCGTCCAGGAGTGGACGGGAATAGGCTGAGGAAGAAGAAGAAGAAGAATTTATGGGAATGACAAATTTTGAATTGTTAGGCATTATCAAATGTAGTATATCATAAAGTCTACTGATAAAATAAACTGATTTGATTTAAAAATACTTTAAATCAAATCAGTTTACTAAACCAATCGGGTATAAATACATATATATTAAAATGTTTCTCAATAAAAAAAGATGAAAATTTAAGATTTACATAGAAAGATAAAATGTTTATTCGTGAAAAGTCTTTTCAAAGAACTGAATTATTACTTTCTTAAATAAATCAAATAAATAAATCAACACGCATTACAAACAGCATAAATATTTAAGGCATCTATTGAGTACAAATAAAATATTATATATAACACATACAAAATAATACCAGGAACACATGAGAGATGGTTCGACAATAGGAAGACAAGATACTTTGAAAAAGTCATTTGATTAATATGAAAGACGTCGATTACCGAGGAGACTGAGTTCAGCAGACTAATTGCACTTCCCACTGGTGTCACCAGAGACAGATAATTACACCACGGCGCCCCTTTGTTTGAATAAAAGCCCCAATCTGCCTCTGGACCCTCTACACCCCCCATGGAAGGCTTCAGCGCCCATCTGAGGCTTTACCGCCCCCTTTGGGAACGATGTAAAAATATCTTATTTGAGAATGGCTTAGAAAGGCGATTCCATAAAATATAATAAAACTTTTATAAGTTTAATACCATATTTAGCACTCGTTTTCTTTTCTTACTGCAGAAGTAACATTACATGATTTTTTGAATGACCAATTAATTATTTTTACATTATTATTATTATTTATATTTATATTTAACATTTTAATAGAAAGATATTCAATATTGGTATGTTCACTCTTTAAAAAAGAATAGATACGTTAGCAAGGCGAAACGTGTCACTCCAATAAAATATTTAAATTACTAAAAAACGACAATTTTCTCAATATTAACAACTAACTAATTAACTAACCATCACGCCGACTTCCCAAAGGGGTAGGCAGAAAGAATGGACTGCCCCACTTTCCTTTACTGATATATTTCTCTCGCTTCCTCAACATTCATACATCGTGTCATGCTCACATGGCCGACATTCGATATTTTATTTATTTGATCGTGCCACATTTTCCTCGGTCTTCCTCTATTTCTGGTTCTATTTATATCGTTAACATATACTTTTTTTTCAATATTAACATGTTTGCCAAAAAAATATTTGCGTAGTATAAATGCGGATTATTTTGAAATATTATTGTAATTATGTTAATTTTCTAATTATAATAAGCAATCATGAACTTAAGGTCAACAATTTCAATAACTAGCATAAAAATACAGTTTATTTTTCTATTTTTACTTAGAAGGGATGAATCGAGCCTCTACAAAAATAAAATCAATACATTCAGCATGAGAATTGATTGCCTCAAATCCCGATCGATTTAAAAGCCCTTAGATATACTTTTCCCGATGTGAATACATTATTTTGATGGCCTTCCGAGCGGCCACTCAACACCTTCAGCCCGTCATAAAACAGCGAGAGCAAGATTAACCGTCCGGCAACATCAATGGGTTGAAATTCAACACTTGAGAAATATTTTTTAAAAGTTCAATAAATGTTAATCAATAAATTATTGTTGATTATAACGCAACCATATCATTTTTGGAAATTTAAAAATAAATAATAATTAAATAAAACAATGTTTTTAAACTACTTCCACTTTTGTCTTTATTTCGACAGCGACCGGTTTTGCCAGGCTCGCTGGCATCGACAGACTGGAAGAAATAAAGACAAAAGTGGAAGTAAATAAAAAACATCGTTTTATTTAATTATTGTTTAAAATGAACTTCCATCAAGAGATTTCAGTAAAATCATTTGATTATCTTGAAAAAAAAAATTGTTCACAATGTTATTTTTCATTTCCTAACTTAACTAACTAACTAACTTACCATCACGCCGTCTCCCCGGAGGGGTAGGCAGAAAGAATGGAACGCCACACTGTTCTGTCCTGACATACGCCTCTCGCTTCCTCTACATTCATACATCTTGTCATGCACGAACGTCGATTTTTCCGACTCCTCACGTGACCGACATTCAATATTTGATTGATTTGATCGTGCCACGTTTTCCTCGGCCTTCCTCTATTTCTAGCTCCGTTCACGCTGTTTACATATACCTTCTTTACCATTCTGTCTTCACTCATTCTTTCCATGTGTCCAAACCATCTTAATGACCCTTTCCTTATTTTGTTCATAACACTTTCATTCGTACCACATTCACTTCTTATACTTGCATTTGTCACTCTATCATAAACAGATTTGCCACACATTCGTCTTAGAGATCTCATTTCTACTGCATTTATTCTACTTTCATCCTTCTTTTGCCAGTTCCATGCTTCACTTCCATACATAAGGGTCGGCACAAGAACACCATTGTGCACTGCCATCTTAGCTTTTTTGATAGGCTTTTGTTTGCGATGACAACTTTAAGTGCACCATTTATTCTGTTGCCTGCCCCAACCCTTCTTTCAATATCCTTCTCCACCCTCCCATCCTTTGTAAACATACTTCCTAAATAAACAAATTCATCCACTTGTTCCAGATTTTCACCGTTCACACTAATGTTGCACACTGTCATGCTTCCTTCTTTTTCGAAAATCATTACCTTAGACTTATTCACATTCATCATCAAATCGTATCGCTTGCATACCTCATACATCCTAGACACCAGGGCTTGCAGTTCGTGCTCGTTGTCTGCAAGTAACACAGCGTCGTCCGCATACAACAAACAGCTTACTGAAACATCTTCCATTTTTGCACCTGCTTCCAACCCTTTCAGCTCTTTCATACACTTGTCCATATATAGATTAAACAACCATGGAGACATTACACACCCCTGTTTGACACCTTTATTGATATCAAACCAGGCTGTAAGATCCCCATTTACTCTGACACTAGCAGTGCTTTCTGTGTACAGCGATGTAATTGCCGTGATCAGTTTTGTGTTTATTCCATATTCCGACAATATTTCCCACAGTTTACCTCTATCTACGCGATCATATGCTTTTTGCAAATCGACAAACGCACAGAAGAGTTTACGGTTTTTGGCCATAAACTTCTCTGTCACTGTACGAAGTGCAAAAATTTGATCCATGCATCCTCTGCCATTCATAAAAGCGCCTTGCACATCCCAAACTCTATCACTCGTCGTCTTTCTTACTCTTTCTATTAAAATTCTGCCATAGATTTTACCAACAACACTCAAAATACTAATAGCTCTGTAGTTTCCACATTCCATATGCGATCCTTTTCCTTTGTACAGAGGCAAGATAACTGCTCTCCTCCAGTCGAGTGGGGTATATCCCTCCTCCAAGCATTGGTTGAACAGTTTACATATCCATGCGGAAACTACTTCGCCACCGTTTTTGATAAATTCTATAGCGATGCAGTCATACCCTACAGCTTTCCCACTTTTCATTGCTTTCACAGATCTTTCAATCTCATTCATACTTATTTTTTCTGTATTGTCATTTATACCAATCGCGTTTACACCAGTTCTAATGCTTTCATCAACACTTGTATCACCACCATACATTTCTTTAAAATACTCCATCCATCTCTCTTGTACGATCTTACTTTCCGTTAACATTCTTCCCTCACTATCCAAAATTGCTTTCACACATCCGCTTTCAGGAGGATTTCGGGCTTTCTTCACTTCCTTCCAAAACATTTTAATATTGTCCCCGAAGTTTTTTGTCATTTTGAGCCCTTCTTCCTCCCTCAGCTTTTCTTTTTGCGCTTTCACTACCGACTTCACTTTCTTCTTGCACACCTTATACAAATCTTTTGCACTTTCATACTTACCTCTGTCATTCTTATTTATCGAAAGCATATTCAACCAAGCATCCTTCTTCTCTTTAACTGCACTCTTTACGTCATCATTCCACCACGCATCCCCTTTCCTTCTTCCTTGTACACATACACCACACGATTCTTTCGCTGCTTCACACAAACTTTCCTTTAAATACTCCCAGGTATCGTCAACATTCAACAAATTTACATCAGACACACACAATCTTTCGTTCACTTTTCTCACGAAATTATCTCTTACGTCATTGTTTTGTAGTTTTTCAACTTTGACTCTAGTTGGTGCGGCCACTGTTTTGCTTCTTCTGGTTCGCCATCCCCGGAAAAGGATCACTTTTGCCACTACTAAAAAGTGATCCGTTTCCATTTCGGCTCCCCTGAAAACCCTCGTATCAATAGTATCCGCCCGCAATCTAGAGTCAACAATGACGTAATCTATAATTGACCTTTCATTTCCTCTTTCCCAAGTATATTGATGGATTCTCTTATGATCAAAAAAGGAGTTCGACACAAAGAGACTCCATTCCATGCACACTCCAAGCAGTCTCCTTCCATTGTCGTTTATTCTTCTATCTCCAAACCTTCCCAGGCAATCCTCATATCCACTCCTTCGAATTCCCACCCAACCATTCATATCACCTGCAATTATTAACCTTTCATTGTCTTTCTTGCACATCAATGTCTCGCTCACCTTATCCCAAAACTCATCCTTGATCGCCTCAATTTCGTTGTTGACGGGAGCATAACCAATCAACATTTTTCATTTCCAAAGTGTAATAATAATAATAATAATAATAAAGTAACTAACTATCTAACCATCACGCCGTTTCCCCGGAGGGGTGAGCAGAGAGGATGGACCGCCATACCGTTATGTCCTGATATCGTTCTTCTCTCTTTCTTCCTCCACATTCATACATCGTAACATGCACGTACGTCGATTTATAAAAAAATATATAATAATTATTATTATATTTAAAGATCTTTAAACTTTCATATGAAGCAATTAATTTGCGGTGTGACATTATTAAATAAAATAAAAATATACTTGTAATGTATCTAAACCACTTCATGACTCACCGTTCTAACGTTCTATTCGTCCTCGTGCACACTCTCTCCAACCCCTCTTTCTCCCCTCCATTTATATTTATTTTTCCATAAATTGTTTTCTCTGATTTTATGTTTAGTTTACTCTCTCACCCTGACGAAGCTTCGGTGGGAGTGAAACCGGTTGGTGTTAACAAATAGTGTGATTTAGATATAAATATTAAAAGTGTAATATTCTTTTAAAATCTTTACTAAAGAGAAATGTTGCCGACGTTTTTAGGGTTAATATAAGGGGGTGCTTTCCAGAATTTTCCGTGAGGATTCGGGGGGCAGTATCGCTGCAAATGGAATTATGTCACCTCTGGGAGGACCAGTCCGGTCGTAAACTCCGGAGGGCGTACGGTCGTAGAGGGGGGAGTGAGGGAGAATGGTACATTTATTGGACTTATTCTCTTACTACAAATGCTGAATTGCTTCCGACGCTTGTTAATTGTGTTATAGCAACATGAAAGAAATATGATGCTCGCATTTTTCGTACGTGTTTTTGGAATGTGTGCCTAACCATCAAGTGTTGCTCTGAAAGGGTAGGCAGAGAGGATGGGCCGCTATCTACTTATCTTGATGTATTTCTCTAAAATCCTCAATTTTTATATACCGTGTCTTATTCGCACATCGATTCGTTTCGACTCATAACGTAACGGATATAATTTTTTTATAATTAATATGAATGAAAAAACATTTGGTCATGACTTAGGCAGGCGAAACATGTCATTCACATAAAATATAATAAAACTTCTAGAACAGAACAGAAGTTTTCATTCGTATTAATTAAACTTTTTTTTTCATGTCACTGGAAAATGTCTGACATTGGAAAATGCCCGAACAAGGCCAACGCCTCATTGTCATAACATATGACGATTTTTTTTAAATTGTTTTTTCCATTATTTATTTTATTTTTCTCGACATGTTTCGAAGGCTTTACACCTTTATCATCGGGAGAAAAATAAACTGAAAAATGAAAGAAAAAAACAGTGTTTTTATTCTAAAAAAATCGTCATTGTGGAATTTCACAGTGTTAACTAATTTAATTTATCTAAAATTAAAAAATACGTAAAATATTAGAAAAACTTCTAAAAAACAGAATTTTTCAGTGGTATTAATTATTTTAAACGGAGTTTTACCGTACATTATTGTTCAATAAACATTGAATATAATTATATTATCATCATTATTATTTAATTCGTACGCAAGTGACATTTGATAATGCCTAAGAAGGGCGAAATATGTCATTCTCATAAAATATATTAAAACTTCTAGAAAACTGACGTTTTCATTCGTATGAATTACAATATTTAATATGGAGTTTTACATCATTGTTCAAGAAACAATAAATCTTTTTTTTAATTTTTTTATTTC
Source organism: Lepidostoma basale (assembly GCA_022606425.2). Lineage (NCBI taxonomy): Eukaryota > Metazoa > Arthropoda > Insecta > Trichoptera > Lepidostomatidae > Lepidostoma > Lepidostoma basale. The sequence continues at coordinate 1,349,794 of JAHDVF020000333.1, read as the reverse complement.
ATAAACGAACCCTTCATTTTTATAAATACAATATATGTACATTATAATATTTATGGAATTAACATACAAATATTACTGTTGAACTGTGTAAGGTATTGTGCGTGTATTTATTTTCCGAAATTCCAAAGACACGTACGCGGAATATGAGAATTTCACCAAAACTAATGTCGGTTTCCCGAGGCAAAAAAAACTACCAAATGAAACTAATAACGTTCTCATTTCACAGAAGAAAAATTCCGACGTACAACACCCGTGGAAAAAAAACACCGGGTAGTCATTAAATGTGTTACAGTTGATAAAATAAAACAAAGTTATTTTGTGTCGTGTCCTCGATCTTGTTCGGGAACGGAATTCCGGGAGGAATGGTAATCAATTACGCTAACAAGCACATTGTAATAATATATATATATAATAATAATAATATAAATAGTCCTTATGTGATGTTCCGTAGTATCCCCAAAACGAAACAATGTTTCATATACAGGTTATTCACGGTGTGTAAAAATGCTGAGAAATATAAATTTTTAAGGAGTTTTTGAACAATGATGTTAAAGTACTCATTAATTTATTAATAATAATGTAAACATACGTTTTCTAAAAGTTTTATAATTTAATATTTTAAGAGGATGCCTTAGCAAGGTGACACAAGTCATTTCCCGTAAAACATATTTTCTTCTTCTTCTTCCTTATTTTAGACCTATGTGGTCTGTTCTCCAGAGTGTTGCTCCTCCTGTGAGGTAGATTCCCAGCTGTCCTTCCATCTTTTAGGAGGTCTTCCACGAGAACGAGTTCCATGAGGTTGATTATGCAATGCAATTTAGGGGAGTGGGTGGTGTCCATGTCTTTGAACATGACCGTGCCAGTCCCCTTTTCGCTATCTGCTCCATCTTATAATATCCTCAACCTCACATATCTCTTTTATTCTGGTGTTCCTTACGCGATCCCTCAGTGTCTTGCCTGCTATCATCCTCAGTGTCTCATTTCAGAAGTCCTCAAAACTTGTTCTTACTGTGTCTGCCTTTGCTTCGACGCCATATGTTATTATTGGTCTTACGCATGCTTAATAGATTATCATCTTACTCTTAATGGCCATGTCTTTGTTTTTCCCCGTAAAAAATATGAAGATTTCTATAAAACAGACGTTTTTATATTAATTCTTCTTATTTATTGTTTCTTGGACAATGATGTAAAACTCCATATTAAATAATTAATACGAATGAAAACGTCAGTTTTCAAAAAGTTTTATTATATTTTATGGAAATATTTTTATTATATTTTATGGGAATGGTCTGGTGTAGGATTCACGTGACAATAAAATGGCGATAGGTTAGTTACCTATCACATGTCACGAGAATCACTATGATAGCTATAATATCCTTCACATCGATTTGGCTCATGCTATCATGATGTAAAGAGCGATTCAATTTAAATGAATGACATTTGATAATGCCTAAGAAGGGCAAAACATGTCATTCCCATAAAATATAAGAAACCTTCTAGAAAACTGACGTTTTCATTCTTATTAATTATTTAATTCTTCTTCTTTTGGTATCATGTCAGGTCTCCTCGACGTTGACTATCACTCAAGAGTAGGCGTCTCTGTCCTTGGCAACTCAAAACAGCTCCTTTACGCTCAATAAGCCAGTCCAGGCCCATATATTCTGGAGCCAAGGGTTTCGCCTCCTGCTAACACCTCGCCGACACTCGATTTTCCCTCAATTATCATATGCAGTAACTCATATTTCCCTCCCCTAATCACATGAACCGAATATGACACCTCACCGGCTTTAATATTGGTCAACCATTCTCTATCAGCTCTGGCTCTCTGGAGAACATTTATTTGGCTGATTATATCGGTCCAAAGAATTTGCAACATTTTGCTATACAGCCACATTTCAAATGTCTCCAGCCGATTCCTGATGCCAACTTTTAAGGTCCATGATTCAACATCATATAAAATAATGGACCAAACGTAGTATTTGACCATTCTCTGTAGTATTAACTGGTTTTATTTTTTACTATGGATTTAACGATTGGTTCATTTGAATAGATTAATTGAATGGTGTATGATTTGGACACATGGAAAAATATAATGGTATAGAAAGTGGGGAATGTTGTAATTACATAAAGCGTGCGCATAACCCAACCAATGACAGGTCATAAGTCCTGTAAACACCTCGATCACCATATTCAGTTTCCAGTTTGCATCTTCGTCTCTATTAAGATAAAATTAATCCTTGGTATAGAAAGTATTTCTCTCAGGAATGTTGGATTTCAACACTCTTGAGACTCGTCGAATGATCTTTCTGGGTAAGCATTTTTTTAAACTATTTTCTGGAGGTATTTACAATCCAGGAATACTGAGAGAACTAAATATGTACGTTCCCCATAGTTATAGCAGAGCAAGGGGGCATATATTATTTAATGCCCCAAATTGCCGCACAGAGGCCCTTCGAAGTTCTCCTGTATTGAAAGCGATTCATCTTTTAAATGAGGATGCAAAAGAGATGGACCTCTTTGGATGCAATTATGTCGAATTATGCAAATATATATTTTTTCATCCTTTACATCGATTTGGCTCGCGCTGTAATGATGTAAGGAGTTTTTTCAACTAAATAATAATAATAATAATACGTTAACGATTAACGAAAGAGAACAGAAAATAGAGGAAGACAGATAACGTGGCTTGGTCAAAACAATCAAATATTTATGCAAACAATTATCAAGCGGTCACATGAGGAGTCGGAATAATCGACGTGCGTGCACGAAATGACGTACGAATCTTGATGAAGCGAGAGTAGTACTTATGTCAGGAAAGAACAATGTGGCGGTCCATTATTTTTGCCCACCCCTTCGGAGAAACGGCGTGACGGTGAGTTAGTTAGTTTTGTTTTAAATATTTAAGAAAACGGGAAATCGTTTATTCACCCGGTACTTTTCAAGGCCTGAATAAGCTTAATAGTTTTATATCTCCCTTTCTGCTATCAGTTTTCCTTTGATATCGGATGCGCGGATCATTATTTGCATAGTTAGACAAACGATACTCCCATCAATTTGGATAACGACACAGTATTGAAAAAAAAGTCAATTTATAAACATTTCTGACAAAAAAATGACACGTGGAAAAGAAGGATATATTTATAATGCTTGACAATGGGGATTCAAAGGAATTGTTCTGAATGGACTAAAGGTGAAACGAACGTAACCATGTTTTTTCTTCTTTCTGTGTCATGTCGGATACTCCCGACGTTGACTATCACTTGAGTCTTTATCTCTTAGCAGTTCGAAACAGTTCATCAACGCATTTAAGCTAGTCCAGTCCCTTATGTTGTGGAGCCAGGAGATTCACGTCCTGCCAACACCTCGACGACCCTCTATTTTGCCCTCAACGATCAAATGCAGAAATTCATATTTTTTTCCTCTTGCCACATAATCTAAATATGACAACTTATGGGCTTTAATGTTGTTCAACAATTCCCTATCAGCTCAGGCTTTGGTCGTGATCATACACACTTTATTACAAAAATAAAAATTAAAAAACAAACATGTTTCGGACAGAGAAGCCATTCAGCAGCGATATATGATAAATATAATATAAATATTACGAATGTAATATTAATATTGAGAAAAACATTTGTTATAAAAAAAGCATAAACGTTCCAAAATAAAACGTTTCAATATATTTTTTAAGGATTAATTTTATCTCAATAGAGACGAAGATGTAAATTATTTGGAAACAGAATATGGTAGTCGAGGCGTTTACAGGACTTATGGCCTGTCATTGGTTTGGTTAAGCTATCACTTTATGTTTAACAACATCCACGTCTCCGCCCTTCTTACGACACCACGTCGGACAAATTTTTGGAACTTGTATTTATGTTAATATTTTTTAATAACTTCACTGTTGGTAGGTCCATCTACACTAGCGCTATCTATTAACCGTCGCGTTGCCATGTGGTAAATTGAGTTTCCACTGCCAATTTAAAGTTGATTTTCTTAAAACCTATGGACCCTAATATTATAAAAAAAATTGTAATTCTCCATTGAAGTGTTCTCAATATTTCGTAATAAAAAAAAAGCAAAAAATTACTTCCTTCATCCCAAAAAAAAATATTTTCTAAGACTGCCCTCACCTTCATTCGTGTTAAGGTAGAATTTGTTTTGCTAATATTTACAACTTTATCAAAAGTGACAAATACTTACTCGCTGTTTTGAACGTATTATAAATTATATCTTTGGCTTTTTCAATATGTACGTAATAATACCGACTGTAGACGGAAACGCAGGACGCAACTTAATAATATCAGAACTGTGAAAATATTAACACTTTACCAAAAGGGACAAATATTAATACGTACTCGTTGTCTTGAACGTACTATACATTTTGCCTAGGTGCCTTTATCATACGTAAAATCTCGTAAAGTCTAGCCGCGCCGGCCGCCGCGCGGCGCTTGTCTATACTTGCGTGTCCAGTTACTCGTATGCTATGACGCATTCCATATCAGAAATCGCATGGTTCCAGAAAAAAATTAATAATGATATGTTTTTCAAATAATCCATGTATGTTATAAATATCGATCTATTCCTAATGAAATTCCCTACAAGAAGACATAAATTAAATTTTGATTCATCTAGTCATATGCTTGATATTTAGATAAAGTTAGCGGTAAACTGAACTTACCACATGGGAGCAAGCGTTTTGTTTTGAACACGGTACGTTAAGGGTTAAGATAATTTGTAATATAATTGAAGATAATTTGTATTATTAAGATAATTTGTAATTTATTAAGATAATTTGTAAGAATAATAATTAATAAGATAATTTGTAATTTGTATCCTTAAAAAATGATTAACCCGCAATGGGTAAAAATCCAGTATTTGTCTACAAGTATTTGTATACAAAAAAAAAACAAATTTTAATATCTGTCAAAACTGACCACATTCATTAATTTATTTAAACATTCATAATACATATATACTATTTATCATATATCAATGATGAAGGGCTTTTGTGTCCGAAACATGTATGTTTTTTAATTTTAATTTTTGTATTAAAGTGTGTGTTCTGTACGAAGTAAAAAGAACAAAACATTAATGAATCCGAATGCTATGGCGAATATAGAAGAAAGTATTATTAAAGTTTATATAAATGACATGTTTCACCTTTCTAAGGTACAATCTAACCCATTAGGCAACCCATAAAATATAATAAAACTTGTAGAAAACAGACGTTTTAATTTCGTATTATTTATTTAATAAGGAGTTTTACATCATTATTCAAGAAAAAATAAATACATATGACTTAACGGTGGCTGATTCAAATGCTGATTGGTGAACAACGAAATTCACAGCAACTGCACAGCGCACTGCCACATTATCGCAGCATAACTTTACTACTCGAGACAGCTTTTGGCGAAGTTTTTCTCTATCGACGGAGGAATGCTACACAAGCATATCGACATGCAGATGTGCAGGGTTGAGCCGTTCTTTCCTCCGTATGGAGATATCGCGGCATTAGCCCTAACAGCGTATTGATGTACCCTCTTCTGGGGGTGCGGGAGATGGATCTCACCCAACACTTCCCGGGACAAGAGTCTGGGAGATATTCCAATTCTAGAGTGTTCTGTTCCCCGGGGCATTCGGCGGGGGGCGGGCGGGTCACAAGGGGTGGGAGTTAATATGTCTCGTATACCTATTACATCCTCATACCGATATATATACTTATTTATTTATGATAAGAGTCACGAACGAGCAAGTTCTGCCGCGAAACAACAACATCAATAAACCATTACGCCGTTTCTCCGAAAAGGTAGGCAGCGAGAATGGATCGCCAAATTACTCAATTCTGACATACCTAGCTTTATCAAATCAAATCAAATCAGTTTATTTCATAAACAGACATTACAAAATTAATTTTAAGGCATCTATTGAGAACAGGTAAAATAATATATTGTGTATAGTATACTACCTGAAACGCATGAGAGATGGTTCAACATTAGGAAGGCAGGATACTCTCCAGAATTAAGAGTATTTGCCTTCTGAACGTACTTTCACTAATATGAAAGACGTTGATCTCCGAGGAGACCGCGTTTAGCAGATTCATTATCCACATATATACAGCGAGCCATATGCACAAGTCGGTTCTTAGTGGCTGAGTGGTAAGTGCTTTGACTGTCACACCGAAGTTTCCGGGTTCGATTCCTGGCGATGGTAGTTTAATTGTCACAATGTCTTTGTTCTGATGTAGAGACGTCACGTAACAATAAAATGGCGATAAATTAGCTACCAATTGCATGTCCCGAGAATCAATATAATAGCTATACCCTTTACATCGATTTGACACGGGTTGTAAAGAAGTAAAGAGCGATTCAAAAAAAAAAAATAATAATAATAATATTTGATTATTATTATAGACAGTTTAAAAAAAAGTAACTAAATAATCATCACACCATTTTCCCGGAGGGTTAGGCAGAGGGTGGACCGTCATATTGCTCGTTCCTGACATACCTATCTAGATTCCTCTACATTCATACATCGTAACATGCACGCTTGTCGATTTTTCCGACTTCGAATGTGGCCGCCTGGCATGACCAAATCAATCAGTGTTTGATTGATTTGGTCATGTCATGCTTTATTTGGTCTTCCACGGCTTCTCTTTCGACTCACACTGCTACTATACAACATTTTAACCATTATTCTCTCGTCCATTCTCTCCATATATCCAAACCATCTCAGTGATCCTTTTTTAATTTTATTTATGATGCAATCATCTGCCTTACATTTCTTCCTTATTTCGTCTTTCAGTATTCTTTCATATATCGTTTTCCCCGTATCGTTTCCATATTCTTCTCAGTGATCTCATTTCTACGAAATTTATCCTACTGTCATCATTTTATTGCCAGCTCCAAGCTTCACTTCCATACATAGTTTAATCTATTCAGCTTTGTCAAATGTTTGAAATTGTGTATTTCTTTAGTCTACACAGCGATTTGGCGAATTAAGTCGCGGAAAGAGAGATGGCCACCGAGATTAGAATTACCGTTTTATGCTAATGGGATGCGGGGTAGTGAAGCTAGTTTTAAAATTGAAACAGTGCCTACTCCGAGGCGTGAACTTTCCTCCGCCTTGCCAATTTAGGGGTGAAAATGTTCACTCAACTAACACGAAGAAAAAAGGGGAAACCGAGGTAGAATGAATCCAGCGGGGGCGGGCGGGCGGGGGGAGGGCACAATGGATTCGTTCTCACACGTCTCCGCCTCGGGGAGTATATTATTTGCATCTCAAAATAAAGAGAGCGAATGAAAAAGGCTAGATGTGTGTATGTGTGTGTCTCCGGAATTTAATACCTCCAAAAGAAGAATCCTTGAAGAAACTTTCCAGGTGCGAAGTGTGCCGCAAAGCCCCGCTTTACCCCACGCATCGAGCGTTATTAGAAATCTTCAAAGGAAATGGAATAAAGGAGTTAAACGCGTTTTTTTTGCATATATAAATATGGAAAAAGACCGTCACTTTTGTGTATTTTTTATTATTTACAGTATATCATAATAACACCCTAAGAATTCTTTTTAAAAAAAGCAATATTTTTTTATAACTGTTAATTCAAAAACTTTGTTTTATATCACAAATTGTATTATTTTACTTTACGACAGCTGTTTCATCAACCAACCTTGTAACACCTGATGATGTCAACATTGGTTCATGAAATTTAATTGTATCTCAATAGAGACGAAGATGACGGATTACATAGATTAATCTTAAAAAGATTAACATATGTAATCAAATCTACATAGATGGTGTATTGAAACTGACATGTGAAGATAAGCATAGATTTGTAACATATATACAACCTCCAAAAATTTTTCTTACAGGGTCATAAAGAAATAGGTCGAATGGGGAATGTTGTAATTACATAAAGCGTGCGCTTAACCCAACCAATGACAGGTCAAAGTCCTGTAAACACCTTGATCAACCATATTCAGTTTCCAGTTTGCATCTTCGTCTCTATTGAGATACAATTAAATTTCATGAATTAATCACCCACCGTGGGTGAAATCCAGTATTCGTATAAGTATACATTCACAAATCAACATTGGTTGATGAAACAGCTGTCGTAAAGTAAAATAAATACAATTTGTGATATAAAACAAAGTTTTTGAATTAACAGTTATAAAATGTTAAAATATCATAGTGTTTCGGCCAAAACAATGGACTATTTAATATTTTTTTACACAAAAAAAATACTTCTAACTTTCGATTTGAATAATATGACAGAGGGAATTGGATTGCTAAGCCGGTTATTCTGCGGGTACACATTCTTACATCGCCTTAATGTAACCATATGCCGGGCACAAGCAGGTGAAAAAAAATGATGCCAAAGTAATTGACGAGGTAATTGAGATAAAAGGTCAAACAGCCGAGCGGGAACTCGGCTTAAGAGGTCCAATCACGGGCGGGATGAGCAGAGATTGTCGCCGGCAATTAGGCTCCCGACGGCCGGCTGGGCACATGACACCCGAAATTATGCTCGCCGCGTATGTACGTATATAAATTAATCAATTAGGCTCATCTGAGGCAAGCGAGGCGAGCCGACGATTAACGGAAACGACTAGTTAACTAAATTAACCATTTAATTTAAGCGCTGGAGAGCCGTGATTGTAACTGAATGACAGGGGAGAATACGTAGGGTGGGATAACAGCGTAGACACAATATATACGATTGTTTAGTGGTTTTGCTTAGATTTAATTTATATAAATTATATAAATATTGGCAAATTTGTTTCGCCTTGCGAGGCCATTCCCAAACTGAATGTAATCGCCAAATAGTGTGTCTTTATATTGATTTTAGAAAACTTCAGAGCGGGGGGAAATTATATCATATAATGCAATTTTTTGAGTTGTTAGTTTTAAAAAAAAAAATAATAAGTAACTAACAAACTAACCATCACGCCGTCTCTCCAAATGGGTAGGCAGAAATAATGGACTGACACACTTTAACCGATGCGGCACCCCATCCTTCTCTTTTCGCCCCCGCGGGAGACGCGGTGCGGTGGGTTGCGAACTTCATCGCCACCAATAGGTAACTTCTGAGATAATTAATGATGAGTGATAAGTAAATTGACAACTGAATTTCTAGAAATTTTTGAGGTTCAATACATTATAATAAACTGTAACATTACAACTGAATTACTAGGAATTCTTGAGGTTCAATATATATTGATAAACAGTAACACTAATAAGTAATTTAGGTTGAGGTATGTACCTAGTAACAAATCATGATGAATTAAGAATTTAATACAGTAATTTGAATACAAATAATTTCAGGATAAGATGGTACATACGTATACGTAGAATCAAATCATATTTTAGTCGAAGTGGTACAAGAATGTACATACTCGTATCTTGGCCAAATCATTAAAGTAGATAGAAACAATTTTGAGAAAGAAGCCGACCGAAGAATTCAGCAGCCTTTGTAAAATTACGTCATTTTATCACCTCTGCCACGCCCACGATACAGAACCAACCTGCCAATGCCGGTAAGTAGAGCAATATCTTTGCTTAATCGTATCACCTTGGGGTTTGACATATTTTGTGATAGTTTGGCTCATCTGAGGGAAGTACTATATTTATAATTGTTTGGTATATTTATTTTATTAATTTGTCATGCATCTTATGTTTCTCGCTCTTTTTATTAATCTATTATGTATTACTTATTATTGTGTATCTCTAACTTGTATCTTTAGTGTATTGGAAAAAAAAATTCTGTAATGCTATAGATATGTTTAAAATAAATAAATGAAAATGAAATGAAAGAGCCATGCTTGGAATAACCTTGAGGGACAGATTTAGAAACGAATTTAATCGTCAACAAACCAAGGTGACTGAGTTGGCTCTGAGGATGGGCGGGCTGAAGTGGCGATGGGCTGGCCATATCTGTCGGAGAACCGAGGGCTGATGGGGGAAACGGGTTCTGTAGTGGAGACCGCGTACAGGATTCCGCAGAGTTGGACGTCCCCCTGCCCGCTGGACCGACGATCTGAAGAAGATTGCTGGACCTGGATGGATGGGAGTGGCAATGGATAAGGGGCGATTGCGTGCTTTGGGAGAGGCCTACATTCAGCAGTGGATGACAGACGGCTGATGATGATGATGAAATAATATTTTAGAATTAAATTTCCTAAAAAAAATCTTCTTCTTCTTCTTCTGCTTTATTTAGGACTGTGTCCTGTTATTTCTTGAAAATATAAGAAGTGAATGCGGTGCGAATGATGGTGTTATGTACAAAATAATGAAAGGATCATTAAAATGGATTGGTCATATGGAAATAATGAATGAAGAAAGAATGGTAAAAAAATTATATGTTAACGATGTAAATGGAACTAGAAATAGAAGAAGACCGAAGAAAACGTGGCACGACCAAATAAATCAAATATTGAATGTTGGCCACGTGAGGAGTCAGAGATATCGACGCGCGTGCATGACACGATGTATGAATGTTGAGGAAGCGAGAGAAATATGTCAAGAAAGAAAAGTGTGGCAGTGCATTCTTTCTGCCTACCCCTTCGGGGAGACGGCGTAATGGTTAGTTAGTTAGTTAATATTAGTAGGTATATCACTTAATAACGTATAAAGAAATAAAAATATGACTTGGAAATTATATACTATTATATATAGAGATTCAATTTCAATTTCAATTTCAATTTATTCAAAAAAATTATAAACATTACAGAAACACATCCAAATCGTTTATAACCACAAAAATAAAATTAACAATTTAAAAAAACATATTTACAAATAATATAACAAGAAAACAAATAAGAGTAAGTCAGAAAAAAGAAAAAAGATGATGAAATTTAAAAAAACAAGACAATTTAAAAAAAAATATTCGAGAACAGTTTGGTAAAGATTAACATTTTTGTACAATAAGTAGAGAAGCAAATAGTAATTTAATACATAAGAGATAGATGCTTTCTGAGGGTAGCCTCACTATCGTGAAAAATATCCACATCCGAAGAGATGCGGTTTAATAGGATTATTGCCCTGCCCACGGGCATTACCTTAGGTAGATTGGTTCTACACAGTGGCAGGTGAAATAATCTATGTTGCCTTTGTCGCAGATAATTGTCGGGGACAAACAAAGTCAAGTCATTCAAAATATCAGAGTTATGTATTCGACCACGAATCAGTTGAAAAAAATGAACACCCAGGTGGATGGTTCGTCTAATTTCCAATGATTGGTAGTCCAGCATACCCAGCAAGAAATCAGTTGGGTACAGCCAGGGATAGTAACCGTTCTCTTTAAGGTACAGAAATCGTAAGAATTTTTTCTGTACCTTCTCGATTAATAGACAATATTTTGTTTCATGCGGTGCCCACACCAGTGTACTAAATTCCAACCGACTTCTTACCAAGGAATTATACAATAACTTCAGGACTTTTGAATTTTTAAAATCCTTTCCATTCCTAAGAACAAATCCCAAAATCTTTTGGGAGCTATTACATACTGATGTAATATGAAGACTGAAAGATAATTTGGGATCGAATGTAACTCCCAAATCTTTCGAAGAAACAGTCCTATCCAGTAGTATATCATCCATTATATAACTGTGATAGATCGTTGTGCGAGCCCTAGTAAAGGACATGATGAAACACTTCGATATATTAAAATGCAATTTATTTATTTTACTCCATTCCAAGACACTGTGTATGTCATCTTGGAGTTTTAAACAATCGGCGACAGATTTAATTTCTCGAAAAATTTTCAAATCGTCGGCAAACAAGAGACTATTGGAATATTTGATATTTTTAGTAATATCATTTATAAAAATTGTAAATAATAACGGCCCTAGGATGGAACCCTGAGGAACTCCAGATGGTGTGAAGAACTTACTGGATTGGAAGAGTCCATAAGTTACGAACTGTTGTCTTTTGGAAAGATAGCTATTAAAAAATTGGACTAAGGTATCACTTAGACCAATTTTACGAAGTTTTACTAAAAGAATCGAATGATCAACTTTGTCAAAAGCTTTTGAAAAATCACTGTATGCAGAGTCAACTTGAAAACCTTTATCCAGGGATTTTGAGACGTAGTTTGTGAACACCATAAGATTTGTATTGGTTGAACGTGCCGGTCTAAAACCATGTTGCTCATTAATCACGAAGGGTTCAATTTTTGGATTAATAAGTGAATGGATTAATGATTCGAATGCCTTAGCAGGAGCTGACAATATTGCAACTGGTCTGTAGTTTTCCACAGATGATTTGACACCTTTTTTGAAAACTGGGGAAATTTTCGAAGTTTTCCAGAGTTCAGGAAATACACCTTTTTTCAGCGACATATTAAAAATTACCGATAATGGATTTTTAAGTATGTGATTACAACCTTTGAGAATAAATGTGGGAACGTAATCCGGACCCTGAGATGTAGTATTTTTAAGTCTTGAAATTGACATAAACACGTCATTTTCGTCAATATGAGAAATGGAAATATCCTGGGCTCCTTGGTGTGAGATATCACAATAACTATAAACGACATTTTGCGACGAGATGAGGACGCTGAGGATGATAGCAGGAAGGACTATTCGCGATAGGCTGAGGAACACGGTCATCCGCGAGATCTGAAAGGTGGAAGATGTCGTGAGATTGGGCAGACAACGCAGAAGATACTGGAATGCGCACGTGCAGAGGATGGATCCCACCAGAATCCCACACGCTGCGGCGCATCAGATTCCTGCCGGCTGCCGTCCCCCCGGAAGACCGCCGAAGAGATGGAGAGATAGCTGGGTGTCAACCTCCCAAGAGAGGCCAGCCAGATTTCAGGAACAGACCAAAGGTCTCTGTTGCCCTCTGAGGGTGCGCTGTTTTCCAGCTGGGAGGAGGAGGTGGCCCCTCTGTGACGGGCCTCGTTCCTCTCCCTCTTGGCCATTATAATAATTTGTGCAGTGATTTTATTTATTTATTTAATATTATGAAATGCTTCCTAAACTTCGTCCTTTGTCCTACATGCCAAAAACTGTACTCCACATTTTTTTTTCCCATCCCGCATTTGTCTCCTCTGCCTTTCCTGTTCTTCCCGCTGTATATTCCTGTGGTGTATCATTATTATTATCTTTTATATAATGTTCCTAAAATGTTCATGTGTTATATATTATGTTTATTTATTCAATAAAGTACGGCGGAGCATAGAAGTAAGATAGATTAGAAGGGGTAGATTAAATGTGGTCTGGCACCCCCTTGTTGTTGCCGTCTTTAAATGTAAGTCCCGGATGGACCGGGGACAGGCCCAGGGAGTGTACGAGAGAGGCTGATAAAAGGGCGCCTACGCCCTATAACAGCCTCGGGTATGTGGCGGGAACTTCTATGTTCCTTTAAAAAAAAAAAAAAAAGACCAAAGGTCTATAGGAGAAGAAGAAGAAGAAGAAGAAGATATCAAGATAAACATGATGTTTGAGAGTTAGTACATAATATATAAATTGGATATTAAACAGCAAATCTTGTCAGTCCGCGACCGCTGGTCCAGGACGCGTTTACTCGAGAATCTCCGTAGCAGTAACGATTACACAGTCCAATTAGGGACAATTTAGAATTAGTAGTCTGGACATGGCGACTCCCGGCGCATCAATGAGATCATGCTCGATCTCTCAATGGAGTGCCCCGATTGGTGCTCGGAGCCATCAATTGGTTAATTTGTGGATGAACCAAAATGGGCACGGAACGGGCAGGGACGAGCAATTAGATCTCAAGCTTCTATAGCTTGGAGAAGATATCCAATCAAATTATTTTATGCAAATACTAATACATACAATTATACTCATATACATTACAGAAACACTTCAAATGATATTTATTGTTTCATGAATTAACTTCATTTCTAACACATAAAAACATTTCTGATATATACGAGTAGTTATACTGACGTTAGTCATTTACGAATTTTTATGAATTAAAACACTGTTTTTTCCACTTTTGAGTTTATTTTTCTCGACGTGTTTCGAAGGCTTACACCTTCATCATCGGGAGAACGAAATAAACATTTATAATTTATATCAAAACGAAAAGTTTATATCGTTCTCCCGGTGATGAAGGTGTAAGCCTTTGAAACATGTCGAGAAAAATAAACTCAAAAGTGGAAAAACTGTGTTTTAATTCATAAAAATTCGTCATTATGGAATTCCTCAATGTAAACGCCTTAAGTTGATCTAAAATTAACGTCATTTAGTATTTATTACCTTTGTTAAAATTAAGAAAATAGAGGAAATAGAGGAAGACAGAGGAAAACGTGGCACGATCAAATAAATCAAATATTGAATGTCGGCCACGTGAGGAGTCAGAGAAATCGACGCGCGTGCACGACACTATGTATAAATGTTGAGGAAGCGAGAGATATGACAGGAAAGAAACAGGTGGCAGTCCATTTTTTCTGCCTACCCCTTCTGGCAGACGGGGTGATGGTTAGTTAGATAAAATTATATTCATAAATATTAATTCTTAACTAGTTCCACGTACTTTCCAGTATTCTAGGGTTCATCCCTTAATTATTTTCAACTATGTATTATATTAAGCCACATCAATTACCTTAATTACTAGTGCTCCTTGAACTTTTGCGTATTCCTTGTTTTTTGACGTGTTTGATTTTCACTATATTTGATAGTACCTTAGAAAGGCGAAATAAGCCATTCCCGTAAATTATAATAAAATTTCTAGAAAACAGACCTTTTCATTGGTACTATTTTTTTTCTACGACGCTACAACCCTTGGTGGGTCTCAGCTTCCTCCAAGAAACGAATTTCTTGAAGTGTTCGTAACGTTGGGTGTTTTACGAGGTTAGGTTGTTGGCCTACCGCCCAACCCCTTACTAGGAGGACCTTCATTCATTCGTACTAATTACATCACATAATATAAAAAATTAGGGACAATAAAGTGGCAATAGGCAGGATACACAGTGATACGAGATGATAATACGTGGACACCCAGTTTATTCAAATGAAGACAATGAGAAAACAAAAGAGGTGTCGCGAGGCTACAGAAGAGATAGGCCGACGATGTATAGTAGATAACAGTTAGTGAGAAGGCGAGCGGAGCGACATACGAGGAGTAAAGAAGAAGAAACGTTTGAATAAGGCCTAAATCCAGCAGTGGAGAGATCAGACTGAAGAGGAAAAGATGCATTATCATGGACATTTTCCAAATGACCTATACGTCCTTTAAGGAACTTATAGGTACATACCACAACTGTTAAATATAGTTTTTTATATAACATACATATTGTATATGTGAAATAAAAGCTGTGTTTTTCCTACTTTCGGAGATTATTTTTTTACACATCTGTTGAAGGTAGAATGATATAAATAATCTCAAAAAAAAAAACAACGTAAAAATACATAAAAAAAATCGTCATAATGTAATTTCACAGTGTTAACGACGTAAGTTTATCAAAAATGAATAAAAAAGATTATAAAAAAATAGATAGTGTTATATAGATAGAACATAAATTAAATAGACAATATGTGCACTAACTAATAAGAACATTTTGGGTTAAATTCTTTTTATTTTGTTATTTTATTTCATATATCTTTGTATTTTATATTATTTGTTTACATTTATTTTGTGGATGTTGGACGATCGAAGTGTGCGCAGGAGATGCCTATTGGTGGCGATGAGGTGCGCAACCCATCACACCGCGTCTCTCGAGGGGCGAAAAGAGAAGGATGGAGTGTCGCACCGGTTAAAGTGTGACAGTCCATTCTTTCTGCCTACTCTTTCGGGGAGACGGCGTGATGGTTAGTAAGTAAGTAAGAAATAAAACCTTATTGTGAGTGCCAACCCTTATATATGGAAATGAAGCTTGAAGCTGGCAAAAAAGAATGAAAATAGAATAAATGCCGTAGAAATGAGATCACTGAGAAGAATGTACGAGAAAACGATATATGATGGAATACCGAACGACGAAATAAGGAAGAAATCTAAGGCACATGATTGCAACATAAGTAAAATTAAAAAAGAATCCCTCAGATGGTTTGAACAAATGGAACGAATGGACGAGAGAAGAATGGTATAAATGTTGTATACAAGCAGTGTAAGTGAAAAAGGGAAGTCGTGGAAGTCCAAGGAAAGCATGGCATGACCAAATAATTCAAATACTAAAAGGCGGCCACATTCGAAGTCGTAAACATCGACAAACGTGCATGTTACGATGTATGAATGTGGAGGAAGCAAGAGAGGTATGTCAGGACAGAACGGTATGGCGGTCCATCCTCTTTGCCTACCCTTCCGGGGAAACGGCGTGATGGTTATTTAGATAGTTAGTTTGTGAATGTTGAAAAAGATTTCGATTTATTTACGCATTGTGGGCGAGCTGGTAAGTTATGTTTTATTCAAATTGATTCTGTTGTAAGCGTTATTATAACTTTTAAATCCTAAATAAAGTCGCCACTATAGTGGCTATATCCTTTCATATATGAAAGGAAAATATTTACCGGTTTCGTATTGCAATCCACATTTAATAACAGAAAAATGTATTAAAGAAACATAATAATCTATTAATCAAATCAGTTTATATTAAAAACTAGAGATCCAATTATATAATATGTATATGAGAGATGGTTCGACTTTAGGAAGACAAGATACTCTGCAAAGTCTTCTGCACCTATTTTCACTAATATAGATTGTTCTTCCCACCGGTGTCACCAGAGGCAGGATCATTCTTGCGACCGGTTGGTAAAAGAATCTATAAAGTGTAATATTATTAAATTAAATTAATTTTTTTTTTAAAATATAGTGTTGTTTATAAAGAAACATACATTTTTAAATGAATAATGTTCGACTGATTCATACAAGTAGGTATCGCGCCCGTAACTATAGGCAGTGAAGAAGCAATAGATCGGGATGAATCAGATGCAACAATGGCCCTCCTCTCATTGTATAATTGCCGGCTATCAGTGACGTCAATGAGCGCGGCAAGTGTGATTTATCCATTTAGTCTGAATTATACTTTTCAAAGTGCTCACTTCCGGCTCACTGCCGGTTAAGTCCTCGGCTAATAGATCCTAATATACGTGCACTCTTCACTCGCCCGCCGCAGGATCGGCTGTAAATATTTCCTGATTTGGTGGTGGACATCGCTAATGCGCAAGGGTCAACAATATACGCAGTCGAGGCGAGACTGATTTAACACCTTTAGTGCGCCTGGCTGTATTTGCAGTCCAATTTCACTGCGGCAGACTATATTTGCAGCTCATATATATATGGCATTGTAATTATAAAAATATATGTAAGTATTGTTTTTTTTATAATAATAACTTTGTATTGTGTTAAAATATTTAAATACATACATCAATCATTAAATATATACATTACATATTCAGCAAATTACATTATAAATTATATTATTATTATTTTGCTGAATCGCTCTTTACATGATGACAGCAAGAGCACATTTATGCTGTTTGTAATGTCTGCTGAGTAAATAAATTGACTTGATTTGATTTGATATGAACTAGAACTCCATTGAGAACGCATTTTTGCTTTGAACTAGCGAAACGATATAAGAAATTGTAAGTGATTGTAATGGGAAGATTGTCCTGTGGTATTCATTATCCAGTTGAGTATTCTGGTAACTTGGCGTGTGAACCCGAATAGGCTGGCCGTGACTGGCACAACCGGCTGCGCCCGCATCGGACTAATTTGTCCTCCAATCAGGGCTGGGGCGAGAGATAAGGGGATTGTCGAACTGATTTCACGATCTTATCTCGCCCCCTAATTGGGAATAATCACTTCGGCTCAAGTGGACGGCCTAACGCGACATTTGTTATTCGACGTTTGATGTATTCGAAAAAATTAAAAAACAATAACTATCCATTGTTTTGGCCGAAACACTATGATACATCAATATTACTATTTTTAAGCGCCGTTATTATACGTATCACAATATATTTTAATGTAATTGTCGCGACAGCTGTTTCGACAGATTCTGCTGTGCATTATTTCTTTTTTATTTATTCTCTAACGTATGTTATTTATGTATATAATGTGTATTTCTTTTGGTGTTGTATTGCTATGTGTGTATGGCGGGACATCGAGGGAGAGATGCGTAGCTTAAATATGGTCTGGGTCCCCCTTGATTGCAAATATACATATATTATTATTATTATTTTTTAACGTATGGACGGGGGACGGGCCTAGGAGTTGCACGAGTGAAGCTGACGAAAGGCGCCGCTGCGCCTATTACAGCTTCGGGTAAGCGGAGGGAGCCCTCTATGGCTCGGCCATATAAAGCTGTTTCGTCAACCTATGTTAACATCATCAGACTCAAGTTGTTTTTACAATACAATACCACTCAATGATGTCAACATAGGTTGACGAAACGGAAATGTATTTTAATGAGATTGTTACGACAGCTGTTTCTCCAACCTATGTTAGCATCATCAGATAATAACTCAAGTTTTTTGTACAATAACACTCAATGATGTCAACACAGGTTGGCGAAACGGAAATGTATTTTAATGAGATTGTCGCGACAGCTGTTTCGCCAACCAACGTTAACACCACCAGGTCACAACTCAAGTTGTTTGTAACACCTGATGATGCTAACATAGGTTGGTGAAACAGAAATGTATTTAAAAAATATATTTTTGAGATTGTCGCGAAGGTAAAAGTGGGAAAACCATTTTATTGTGTTGGCTTATAATAACATTATTTGTAGCCTCTTCACCTAATTAATTTTAACTGTGACAATACCCTTTCATTTCTTGTATGTATAATTGTCCCTCCTAGTCACTGTTTTTTCCCACCTTTGTTATATTAGTTTGTAAAATTATCAACAATTTTGCATACTTAATTTTTACTATGACTAACCATACTAATGAGTTTTTGCTCTATAAAAAGTAAGTCTTTTCATTTGTAACTTTAGTTTTTTTTTTTATAAAGGAACATAGAAGTTCCCGCCACATACCCGAGGCTGTTATAGGGCGTAGCGGCGCCCTTTTATCAGCCTCGCTCGTACACTCCCTGGGCCTGTCCCCGGTCCATCCGGGACTTACATTTAAATACGGCAACAACAAGGGGGTGCCAGACCACATTTAATCTACTCAATTTCACTTCTATGCTCCGCTGTACTTTATTGAATAAATAAATAAGCATAATATATAATACATGAACATTTCATAAAAAAAACTTTAGTTTATTGTAACACCTGATGATGCCGACATAGATTGGCGAAACAGCTGTCACAACACTCAGTAAATAAAAAGAAATTGTGATATATAACAGCGTTTTAGATTTTAACAGTAAAAATGTTGAAGTATCATAGTGTTTCGGCCAAAATAATGGACCATTTAATGCTTTGGTATTCTATGGTATTAATCTATTTTTAATATTCGGTTCCCGGTACTCTGTCTAATTGTTTTTCTAAGGTTCTTATATTTTGTTAAATATTATATATTTTTGGTTTGTTTACATCGTTCTCCCGATGACGATGGTGTAAAACCTTGGAAACATGCCGAGAAAAATAAAAAACAGTGTTTAAACGCATAAAAAAATCGTCATTATGGAATACCACAGTGTTAACCTTACCCAATTAGAAGTTTTATTATATTTTACGAATAGATGAATGATAACGTCTGTTTTCTAGAAATCTAATAAAACATGTTTCGCCTTGCTATGGCATTCTTAAATACACGGGAAACACGTCATTTCAATGAAATATAATCAAACTTATACTAAAAAAGTATACGTTAACGATGTAAACGATGTAAATGGAGTAAGGAGTCGAGGTAGACCGAGTAAAACATGGCATGACCAAATTAATCAAATATTAAAGGTTGGTCATGTCAGAAGCCGGAAGAATCGACGTGCGTATATGACTCGTTGTATGAATGTGGAGAAAGCTAGAGAGGTTTGCCAGGATAGAGAAGTGTTTTTTTTTCTCAAACTTTTAGCAAATAGATGTTTTCATTGGTATTATTTATAGAAAAATAGTATTTTTTAACAGAAACAGTAATTGAAAACCTTTTTATATTTGCCAATTATGAATCCAAACATTGATCTTAGAAATTATAAGAAAATGATTTTGGGTACACTCGTCTGACGAAAAACCCAAAAAACTGTGCATACAGAGCAATGGGTCAGAAGCTGTTCGTAAACGAGAGGAAAAAACAGGCAAAAAGTCGCGCTGTAAGAATAGCGTCGGACCGCGCAAAAACAGGCGAATCGAGAATTCACGTAGCGCGCGCATCAATCAAGACGGCGCGGCGCAGCCAACATAACCACGAGAAAACGACACAACGCGTATCCGCGGAGGTAGGTACTAACATAACGTATGTAGGAGTAACATATCGCAGGTAGGTACCTACTCCGTTTTTCCCTAATTGAATTCCGAACCGCCGCTGTCAATAGTGCTCAACGCTTCTTCCATATCAGCCAACATTATAGACGTATAAATAAAAGAATCAATATCGTATTAGCATACGCGAGACCGTGCGGGGGGAAGGGTGGGGTAGGGGACCGGGGTAAGTGGAGACATATTTGAATTTCGTACCCGCTCGCCCTAAAGGCGGGTTTAGATGAAAGAAAATAAAAAAACAAAAAAATCTATGGAATTAAAATTAAAAAAATCTGGTTAATTTTTAAATAGTTAATGTGAAATGTATTAAATAATTGAAATGAACGAATTAACCTTTTAAAAATACTTAATTCATTGATACTACTTGTACTACTTGCAGAAAAAGAGAATGAACTACAAGTCCTTGTGACTAGTATGTATGAGGTATGCATGCGAAATGATTTGACGATGAATGTGAATAAGTCTAAAGGTAATGATCAAAATATGACAATCTGCAACATTAGCGTGAAATATGATAAACTGGAGCAATTAGATGAGATAATATATAATATAATATTTAGGTTGTATGTTAACAAAGGATAGGCCAGTGGAGAGGGATATTGAAAGAAGGGTTGGGACAGGCAACAAAATAAATGGTGCACTTAAAGTTGTCATCGCAAACAAAAGCCTATCCAAAGAAGATAAAAGAGCAGTGCTCAAAGGTGTTCTTGTACTGACCCTTATGTATGGAAGAGAAGCATGGAACTGGCAAAAGAAGGATGAAAGAAAAATAAATGAAGTAGAAATGAGATCTCTTAAACGAATGTGTAGAAAATCTGTGTATGATGTGTACGAGTATCGAATCAAAATATAAGAAGTGAATATGGTGCGAATGAAAGTGAACAAAATAATGAAAGGATCACTAAGATGGTTTGGACATATGGAAATAATCAATGAAGAAAGAATGTTAAAAAATCATATATTGTATTAACGATGTAAATGGAACTCGAAATAGAGGAAGATCGAGGAAAACGTGGCATGATCAAATAAATCAAATATTGAATGTCGGCCGCGTGAAGAGTCGGAGAAATCTACGTGCGTGCATTACAAGATGTTAGAATGTTGAGCAAGCGAGAGAAGTATGCCAGGAAAGAAAACTGTGGCAGTCAATTCTTTTGTGCCTACCCCTTCGGTGAGACGGCGCAATTTTTAGTTAGTCAGTTAGTTAGTTAATTCATTGATGAAACGGATTCATTCATAATATATTATACGTTAAAGCATTTTTGGGCTCTATTACGGAGATAAATTAAGATAATGCCTTAGTAAGACGAAACATGTCATTCCCATAAAATATAATAAAACTTATAGAAAACAGACATTTTACTTCATTGTTAAAGAAATAATAAATTAAATTTAATAAACTTTATTTATGAATTAAAATACTGTATTCCAACATTTGAGTTCATTTTTATCGATATGTCTCGAAGATTTTATACCTTTATCATCGGCATAGTTTTATAAACTAACCAATAGTATTTTTTAACAAAATAAAACAAACTTATTATGTTACATGTGTAAATTAAGATTAGAATGAGTTGTATCCTTAGAATAGGTCTACTAAGTTTGAAGGGACGATTGTTATCTTAGTAAATAATATCCCAAAAAGTACATTCTTATGAATAAATTAATAAACTAACTAAGCTATTACACCGTTTCACCGAAGAGGTAGGCATAAATAATGGACTGCTACACTTTTCTTTCCCGATATACTTATTTGTATTCCTCAACATTCATACATCGAGTCATGCACGCACGTCGATTTCTCCGACATTCTATATTTGATTTATTTGATCATGCCACGTTTTCCTCTGTCTTCCTCGATTCCTAGTTTCATTTACATCGTTAGTATATATATTTTTACCATTCTTTCTTCATTTATTCTTTCCGTGTGTACAAGCCAACAGATACTTTAGATTACTCAGGGGATATTTCGAGAGGGTGTTCGGCTTTTTGTCCCTGATAAATATCTCCGAAGGCGACAGCATAGATTGTTTTACCTACCGGTTGCCAGAACCAACCTGCTTCTGGTGACACCGGTGGGAAGATCAATTAATCTGCTGAACGCGGTCTTCTCGGAGATCGACGTCTTTCATATTAGTGAAAGTACGTTCAGAAGGCAAATATTCTGGAGAGTATCCTGTCTTCCTAATGTCGAACCATCTCTCATGCGTTTCTGGTAGTATACTATACACAATATATTATTTTACTTGTTCTCAATAGATGCCTTAAAAATTAATTTTTTAATGTCTATTGATGAAATAAACTGATTTGAATCGATTTGATTTAATGATCCTTTTCGTAATAATTTCATTCGCACCGCATTCACGTCTTATATTTTTATTCGACACTCATACACAGATATTTCACACATTCGTCTAAGAGGTTTCGATACAATTAATATAAAAAAAGTAATTCATATTTGAACGGTGTTGTGTGAACGTGGCTTTAGCCCTCGCGTGTAATATGTCGTGTAGCGCCTTCGATTGAAATCGAATGCTTTTTACTCGTATTCCTTCGCTCCATCTCGCGGGGGTGTGTGTGCCGCCCGCTACCCCCTCCCCGCCCCCCCGCCCGCCCCCACTGTTTATACCTAAACTCCTAATGTAGAGACGAATGGGACACCCGACGCTGGGACGATGCATGGGACGGTTTTGGGGATCGAGACAGAACAGGCATACACCAAATTTAATTCTCCTTTCCTTGCCCTCTCAATGGAAACGTAAAGGGTGCAATGCAAACAACACATAAGAAGGTGCACACGTAAATATGTACAGTACACGCGTCTGATTTTTTCCTTTAAAAATAAAATAAAAAAACTCTTTGTAACTAGCTAACTAACTAACCATCACGCCATTTCCCCGGAGGGGTAGGCAGAGAGGATGGATCGCCACAATGGCCTGTCCTGGCATACCTCTCGGGCTTCCTCTACATTCATACATCGTACCATGCACGCACGTCGATTATTCCGACTTCAAATGTGGCCGCCTTTTAGTAATTGATTAATTTGGTCATGCCATGTTTTCCTCGGTCGTCCTCGGTTTATTTTCCCACTCACGCTGCTTGTGTACAACTTTTTAACCATTCTACTCTCATCCATTCGTTCCATATGTCCAAACCATCTCAGGGATCCTTTTTTAATTTTATTCATGATGCAGTCATCTGCCTTACATTTCTTTCTTATTTCATCGTTCGGTATTCTATCATAAAACGTTTTCCCGCACATTCTTCTTAGTGATCTCATTTCTACGGCGTTTATACTGCTTTCATCCTTCTTTTGCCAGCTCCAAGCTTCACTTCCTCTTCAACTCTTTGTAGATGTTTAAAAGAATGTAAAAACTGTATTTGTTTTATTTTTTGTTTGAGCATTGCTGTAAAAAATAACTGTATGTATCAGTGGCGGTATTCCCATAGAAGCCCAGAAGCCCGGCTTGCGTAAGAAATTTGAAATCAAAACCCGTAAATCTAAGTAATCATGCCCTCGCACAAAATATCAACCCACCAAATCGCCTTCCAACAATGATCACATCGGACGTAAGAGGAATAGCCACAAGAGCTGAACCTCTGTAAGTCTAAGAGGTTTTGATTAAAAATTTCTTACGCAAGCCGGGCTTCTGGACTTCTATGGGAGAACCGCCACTGCTATGTATAGGTATAGGTATTTATTTAACATTTAATTGGGTGCTATGAAACTGATTAAGTTAAATAACAATGTTTTCAATTAAGATTTCCTTCCAGTAAAGAAAAAACCCTGAGAGGTATAAACATATGCATCAAAAAATAACCTGTTAACGTACTTCTTCTAAATAATTATTCAATTAATTCCATCGATAAATATGTTCATTTTATTTATATAACATTTTGTTGATAATGTCTATATGAACATGGATAATATGAAATGGGAAATATTTTCCTTCGGTCAAATTAAGGGTTAAAATTGAGGAAAACATGCGTTTTATAAAAGTTTTATGATGTAGTCAAGTGTAATGATTCGGGCATTATAAAATTGTGGCGATGCCTTAGTGGAACGAAAAACATAACATTATTTTATCGATAAAAGAAAACAAATCAGAAAACGTTTTCTCAAAATTAAATATGCAATAATTTAATCGGGATTTTACACTTAAGATTTCGTTTGACATCATACAAAATATAAATACAAATTCGTGTGAGTTGTTCATATAAATAAGCCTACATTTTAAATGAAGAAACCATGACAGTCTGCAACATTAGCGTGAATGGTGAAAACTTGGAGCAAGTAGTTGAGTTTGTGTATTTAGGTAGTATGTTTACAAGAGATGGGAGAGTGGAGAGGGATATTGAAAGAAGGGTTGGGGCAGGCAACAAAGTGAATGGTGCACTTAAAGTTGTCATCGCAAACAAAAACCTATCCAAAAAAGCTAGAATGGCAGTGCACAATGGTGTTCTTCTACCGACCCTTATGTATGGAAGCGAAGCATGGAACTGGCAAAGGAAGGATGAAAGTAGAATAAATGCAGTAGAAATGAGATCTCTTAGACGAATGTGTGGATATTCTGTGTATGATAGAGTGTCGAATGAAAATATAAGAAGTGAATGCGGTGCGAATGATGGTGTCATGAACAAAATAATGAAAGGATCATTAAGATGGTTTGGACATATGGAAAGAATGAATGAAGAAAGAATGGTAAAAAAATTATATGTTAATGATATAAATGGTACCAGAAATAGAGGAAGACCAAGGAAAACGTGGCACGATCAAATAAATCAAATATTGAATGTCGGCCATGTGAGGAGTCAGAGAAATCGACGCGCGTGCATGACACGATGTATGAATGTTGAGGAAGCGAGAGAAATATGTCAGGAAAGAAAGGTGTGGCAGTCCATTCTTTCTGCCTACCCCTTCGGGGAGACGGCGTGATGGTTAGTTAGTTAGTTAGTTACATTTTAAATTTTGATCAACTGGTCATTTAACTTTTATTATGTTTTCCGTTCGATACAATATAAATATTAATCAGTCATTTGGCGTAAATACTCGTAACCGCTATTTATAATATAATATTACTGAGTTTCAGGGAGTTTCATGATAGCGCATATAACTGATTTCTTTATGAGTGATACTAAATGCATCATCTTTCACATCATTACGACTACACTATGATCAGAGTGATTTTAAAAGCTTTTTGAAAACTTTTCCTTTTTTTCTCTTTCAATATTATTTTTTGTTAATAATGCGTTAACAATCTGATTCCATTGTTTATAAGCAGCTCCAAGCTATGAATTTGCAAGGTTTTCAAATAAGTAATACGGATTTATCAAATAAGATGAGGTTCGCAACCCATCACACCGCGTCTCTCGCGATGGCGAAAAGAGAAGGATGGAGTGCCGCATCGATTAAAGTGTGGCAGTCCATTCTTTCTGCCTACCCTTTCGGGGAGACGGCGTGATGGTTAGTTAGTTAGTCACAAATTTATTTTAGATAAACTCAAGGCATTAACACTGTGGATTTCCATAATGACGAATTTTTATGAAATAAAACACTGTTTTTCCCTCTTTTGAGTATATTTTTCTCGACATGTTTCGAATGCTTACACCTTCATCATCGGGAGAACGATATAAACTAACCAAAATTATTACAAACTGAGTGCAAGAACCTAGAATTATTTATATAACATGTGTTAGTTAACTTGGCTAGTACTAGGGAGATAACAATAGACATATCAATGGGTTGAATTTTGAAGGCGTTAAAGGAGTTAAAATGTGTAGAAAGTTATTATTATTATAATTCTTTATATTTTATTTATGTCTTATGTCTCATTTTTATTTCTCATGTATATGTAAAATCTCTATGTTTAGTCTCTCTGTCTCATATCTATGTCTCATCTCTAAATCTCATCTCTATGACTTTTTTTCTATGTCTCATCTCTATGTTTCATCTCTTTGTCTCGTCTTTATATTTCGTCTCAATGTCGCGTCTCTCTTTTAATGATTTTCTTTTTATAAAATTAGAATTAAATGTTAAAATATTTTACCAATTTCCTTGAATAAAATTTCAAATTTTACGGGACTATAATGCCACTTACTTTGTATTCTACGTAAATAAAAAAAATGCTACTTTTGTGAAAAAATGAATAATTTAAATTATATTATATTATTATTATTATTATTATAACTATTGTTCCATCAAGATCACAGGACTGGAAATAAACTTAACTGCTATCAGATAGTTACTAGCATGAATTATTGATACACAATAACTACAGAGAGTGTGCAAATAATGTATTACACAATTTTGATTTAACACGCGACTGAATGTAAATGTGAAAATTGATATGAGAGAAAATTTCGAAAATTTGAATTCACCATGTCGACGTATCGACCGAGTTCGAGAAACAATAAACAAAGGAATGAAAAAAAAAACAATAGAAATAAAGTAATATATAATTTGTCGTTTGGGACATGCGGCGTACTGGCCCGCGGTCCTCCAATAGTTCCGAGCTTTTCTCCGGGCGATATATCCCTCTGTCTCATAACGAGAACATATTTGCGTACCCCCTTCTGCCTCCTATGCCCCTGCCCCACAGTAGATATCCAATATACACCAGTCAAAAGAATCCTACGCACACTAACGAAACGCATCTACATATGTAGGTAAGAAAAAAGTTATATTTATTTACACACACTTGCTCGCATCCCAGAGATCACGTATGTGTGCGTGTATTGAAGAATTCGCGGGTTTGACAAGATAGATAGGGGTGTGTGGTGGTGTACACAATACACACACGCTTTAGGGTTGCCATTCCAATCACTAAAAAAGGACATCTCTAAAATCCGGGTTAAAAAATAACACATCAATAGTACATATTCCGCACATAAATATGTCGGTTCTTGCTAATAATTTTACACATGGGACAAGTGCTAACATTTTTAGGGTTAACAGTATGTGGCACCAACAATATGACCTGCCGAACTCGTACAATCATAGTGAAAAAAAAGATAAAAAGCCGTTTCGAATAAATATTTAATTCATTTATATTTTTCTTTTTTATAAAATTTGTATATACAACACTTATATTAAAAAAATAAAATTATATGGACATGTTTCGGACAAACAGTCCTTCTTCAGTAAAGATATACTTTGGTTCCAAAATAAATCTTTATAACATCTGTCAGATCATGTAAACAATTTTATAATATTTTTAAAAATATGAGTATATCTTTACCGAAGAAGGACTGTTTATCCGAAACATGTCAATATAATTATATTTTTTTATATCATACTATTATCTTAGAAAATGATCTTATTTATTATTTAACCTTTAGAAACACAGTGGTCCCGTACGGGACCGATGATTATGGTGCATTTCGCTATCGGACTAAACTGATTTATGGCAAAAGTATTCCAAATATGTATATTAGCTTTCGTAAATAATCAAATTATTGAACGCTAAGGCATTGACACTGGAATTCCATAGTAATATACTTAGGAAATTGAAAATAACTTTGTTTAATCCACAAAATATTAAAAAAACAAGACATGTTACGGAGGATGCCTCTATCTTCAGGTGTAAAAATTAGTACTTACAGTAAAGATATACTCGTATTTTTAAAAATACTCGTATTTTTAAATGTACTTTCTTAGAGTAGGCCTTAAAGAGTAGGCTTTACTTTAAGGCCTACACTAAGAAGAATAAGTGAGGGTATTATTTGCAAACCTGGCAAACTCCACCAACAATCAAAAGTGAGATATGAATTGGGTCTTATTCATAATACATTTGCACACAATTTTTATTGATTTTCCGTTTCAAATTCGGCTTCATTCTGAAGAATTTTGCTATTAAAATATAGGGTTTGTTGCAAACATGGCAACCTCCACTTGAGTGTTGCAAAGCTGGGAAACTCCAAAATGGAATTCATTATTTTACTTTAATTATCAACATAATGATGATTATTTCATGGCTGATTACTTTTAAAATACTAACTGGTTGAGATGAAAAAAATAAAGATCGTAAAAAAGCGCATTTTATTAGCGTATCAGTTTTTTGCGATTTACTCAAAACATCTAATGATGGAGTTTGCCAGGTTTGCAACTAATACCCTCAAGTAAAAACCGCGCTTTTGTAAAATAAGGGGGACAACATGACTCGAAAAGCAAAGCAGAAGCGAAAATTAACTCTATCGACATAAAATTATTATTTATTATATTTAGGAAACTGAAAAACTTTGTTCGATCCACTATTTATTAAAAAGATTTAAAAAACACGACATGTTTCGGAGGATACCTCCATCTTCAGGTGTAAAAATATAATAAAAACTAAACAAAGTAAGACTAATAAAAAACGCACCTAACATTCGTTACAATAATCCAAATTTAAAAATTAACCTGGGCTGCGCTCGTATTTGTTATGTGTATAAGTAAGTACTAACAATTATTTTTTAACAGTAATAACTTATAAATAATATTACATAATAATAATAATGCATTTGAAAATACATTATTTATATAGAAAATTGAGATGGCTAACCATTGTATTGAATTTGACCATAGTTTCGATAAAAATGACACAAAATTTCTACACACAATTAACAGTAGCAATAAATTAAACAAACTTGAAAATTTAGAAATCCTCAAGGCGGTGAAATTGGGTGAAAACATAATTAATAATCAGATTCGTCCTTCTACTCCTTTCTCCTTAAATACTTTGTCTAAGTTTAATCTCCCAAGCTCCCATTCCCAATCAAATGCTAATTAATCATTTATTAATTTCTATATAAGTTATGTCATTTCAAATGTATATTTTTTCTAAATAACATTTTTAATTTTTTTTATATTATCATCATGTATTATTATTATTTAATACTATTTATTAGTTCTTACTGTTTAAAAATAATTGGTAGTACCTACTTAGAACAAAGAGCCCAGGTTAATTTTTAAATTTGAATTATTGTATCGAATTTTAAATGCATTTTTTATTAGTCTTGTTAGTTTAGTTTTTATTATATTTTAACACCTGAAGATGAAGGTATCCTCCAAAACATGTAGTGTTTTTTTAAATATTTTTTAATAAATAGTGGATTAAACAAAGTTTTGCAATTTCCTAAGTATATTACTATGGAATTCCACAGTGTTAATGCCTTAGTGTTCAATATTATTTATTATATCAAGCTTAGGAACATTGAATTATTTAATAATCAATATTGTACATATGTTGATAAAAAAAACTAATTTTGGGCAGTACAAATAAGTTATTATAATTTGCATTATATAATTTCCCCCTACCATTAAGTTTCCTAAAATCATCTTTATAAGGGCACACTGTTTGGCGACTGGTTTAGTTTTAGAGTGTCTCGCAAGGGTAAACAAATTTGTTATTAATATTAATATTTTTAGATAAATTAAAATCTCTGAAAACCAACAAAATAAACGCGTTTACATTATGAGTATAATTTATAATGGAGTACTTCAAAATAGAAAACAACAACCATCAACAAGTGATGCAATTTATTTTTAGAAGTAATTACGAAAAATAACGTGAATTTTTCTTAATTTAATTAAAGTAGTCGGAATCAATATTATTATAGGTAATAGAAAAAAGTTAAATAGAATAGCTAATATAGGTAGAATAGGTAATCCAAAAAGTTAAATAGAAAAGGTAATAGAATAGCGTTTTGCCAGTTGGTACTTATGGTCTTGAAACTATAACATTGTCCAAACAAACTACGAGTGACCCCAAAGAGCCATGGAAAGAGCCATGTTAGGAATAAGCCGAAGAGACAGAGTCAGAAACGATACGGTGAGAGAAAAAACAAAGGTCACTGACATCATCCACCGGGTGGCGACTCTAAAATAGCAATGGGCAGGTCACGTAGCCAAAAGCTCAGATGAAAAATGGACAAGAAGACTGCTAACTTGGAGACCGTGGACACCAAAGAGAAGTGCAGGGCGACCACAACTGCGGTGGAATGATGATCTGAACAGACACGTCGGAATAATCTGGATGCAGTCTGCACGAGACAGAGTGACATGGAAATGGAAGCGAATGGAGGAGGCCTTTGTCCAGGAGTGGACGGAAATAGGCTGAGGAAGAAGAATAAGAAGAATAGAAAAAAAAACATATAATGAAAACGTGATTGCTTTTTTGGTATTACATTTATTTCTTTATATAATATAAAAAATAAATTTGTAATAATTGTTTATGTATATTTATTTATATAAATAAATAAATGTTAAACCGAAAAGGCAATCATGCTTTCATTAAACATTAATTATATAAAGGAGTTTTACCAAATAAAAACTGCAACCATTAATAATACAAAAATATTTAAACGTTAGAAAGCATAACACATAGTGTTAATTAGTATGTAGAATATTATTAAAGAAGAGAGTGATAAAGAAATATGTATATTTTTTTCTATTACCTTCGACACGGAGACACAGAAAAAATGTATATCATTTTAGAGTCAGTATTATGTGCTTACTTATTACAAAATCCATTGTTTCTGAAACGACCTCATTATAAGAGAAAAAGTACTTACGTAATTCCATACGCAATAACACAATACATAATCAATAACAAAATTAATATGAATCGTTGTAAAAAAATAAGATTTTTAGAACGTCAATAGATCAGCGAGTATTAGATGAGATTAGGATAACCTAAATTCATAAATTATGGCACAATATCTACCATAGATAACCCAATTTCGTTAATATCATAGATTAAGTCCGCAAACACACTTTGATCGACTGTACTCGTAAATTGATTGTGATTGACCTGATTTTAAATAAAAATACAATTAAAAAATATTATTAATGAACACGGCAATGTGAAGACTAACCAAGGCAAAGCGAAAAATTTCTGTGCATTTCGTAAGCAGTGCTTTTGTGAATGTCAGTCCTGCAGCCATACTTAATCATACTTATGCGAATAAATGCATGCTCAGCGAAGCATGTAACTGGCAGAAGAAGGATGAGAGCAGAATAAATGCAGTAGAGATGAGGTTCCTAAGACGTATGTGTGATAGAACGATATACGACACAATCTCAAATGCTGATATAAGAAAGGAATGTAGAGCGGAAAAAGGTATTATGAACAAAATTATGAAAAGATCGCTGCGTTGGTTCGGACATATGGAGCGCCTGGATGGAGACAGAATGGTTAATAAAGTATACGTAAATGATGTAAATAGAGTACGGAGTCGAGGGAGACTGAGGAAAACATGGCATGACCAAATTAATGACCAAATTAATCATGTTAGAAGTCGGAAGAATCGACGTGCGTGTATGACTCGTTTTATGAATGTGGAGGAAGCTAGAGAGGTGTGTCACGATAGAGTCGTGTGAAGGTACATTATCTCTGCTTATCCCTGCGGGGAAATGGCGTGATGGTTTCATTGTTTATTTGTTTGTCTTATAACGCCCTGATGTGGCATGGGTACAAGCTAAACCAGTTGGCTTAAATTATAATTACGATTCCATGGTTAAATGTGAAGGTTTCTATTGTTACTAGTATTTATAAAATTTTACATATTGTTTTTTTTCTTTTCAATTTTGAATTTATTGATTTAGGCATATTTCGAAGGTAGAATGCATTCATATGAATAATATGCTGAAAAAAATATCGTGATGAAAAAAAAAAAAACTTTGAAAACCTCCATTTTTAGATACTATAAAAGTATTATATGATATTAAAAAATATGTTTTGAAATAAAAATCACAAAAACACGACATAGTCAATCAACTATTGTAAAGAAATCAAAGATATCATTTGTTTCATGTTTCTTTTTCTTTTTGGAAATGAATATGTAAAATAAAACAGAAAAAAAATAATTAAGATATGCTACTCGTAGTGTCGAAACCGGTTGGCAATACGCAATAAGCAATCAAAAGGTGTGAACAATGTTATAAAGAAAAATATTTAAGTGAAAGTTTATTTTTTACAAAGTTTTTTTAAAATAATTAGTGGATTAAACAAAGTAATTTTCAATTTCCTAAGTACGAGTATATTACTATGGAATTCCACAGTGTTAAGGTCTTAGCTTTCAATAAGTTAAAAAATATATAAATGTATTAAAATTATACATTATACAATTCACATAATATATTTTAATAAGAACCGTGTGACACGAAACAGGCGTACAATACGAAGGAGAAAATACGAAATATGAGAAAAACCAACAATTTATTTTTTTGTACTTCAGAGATTTAGAAGAATTCGACATAATCTAGTTGTATTGAAATACTGTCAGCTAAATATGTTTCGCTTGTAAGATATATTATGCCGAATCTCCCAGATCGACAGCATATGAGATGCTGGCTACAGACGGGAGCAAATTTACATACTCAGTAAAGGAATTCAGGCACAAGTTACCTTACTATCTCCCTAAAAAGGGATTCCCAACTTATTGAAAGGGAAAATGAAAATATTAAAATAACCGACAGATATAATAATTGCTATTTTTGTGTATGTATCTAACTAACTAACTAACTAACCATCACGCCGTCTCCCCGAAAGGGTAGGCAGAAAGAATGGACTGTCACACTTTTACTGTTGCGGCACTCCATCCTTCTCTTTTCGCTCCGCGGGAGACGTGGTGTGATGGGTTGCGAACCTCATCGCCACCAATAGGCATCTCCCGCGCACACTTCGATCGTCCGACACCCACAAAATAAATCTAAAACAAATAATATAAAATACAATGATACAAAATAAAATAAATAAAATGTATGTATCTAGGTATTGGAAAACTGGATGGTGATCTAAGGGCAGTCGGATCAATAATAGAAACTTACTTAATCATTCATTATAGACCAAAAAAAATATTGATACAATACTTCTTTATTATTATGTATTTAGTGTGCTTCCACTTGCATTTATGTTCGACCGGTTTCGTCAGCTTGCTGCCATCTTCTGGTCCAGACCGTGACAAAAATGAGCGACACGTGAGCAATCGTTTATCGAACAAAAAGCGGCCGTCGAAAAATGTGCGAAAGTCGAACGTTCGAAAGTCGAGGGCCGCCTGTATAATATAATTGGATTTTGATAAAATTAAAATTTAGATGTAAGTTTCCCTATTAAGACAACTTTTAAAACAAGTATCGAGAGAACTAGTCACTTCGCCTGGAAGAACATGCGGGAACGCTATATGAATACTTGTATCTATGTACGAGTATATAAAACAATATTAAAAACAAGTTATAAAATACAGATATAGTGTTCTAAAACAATGAGGTGAAACTCTATTTTCCCGTATTCGGTTCGATTCCCGGAGATGGCAGTGTGATTTTCACAGTGTCTTTGGTCTGGTTTAGAAATCACGTGACAATAAAATAGCGATAGATTAGCTACCTTTCACATGTCATGAGAATCAATTTAATAGCTAAAAACAAATTGTATACAGTAATTGGGTTCAAATGACCTGTTGTATAAAAAAAAAAAAACGTTTTCAAGAAGTTTTATTTTATGGGAACGAAATTTGATAACGCCTAAGCAGGGCGAAACATGTTATTCCCAAAATATATTATAACATTTCTAGAAAACAAACGTTTCATTCGTATTTATTATAAAACACGGAACTCCAACGAACTGGAACATGTTATTCTGTTATGTTTTTTTTATTTTTTAATAATTTGAATTGAATTGAATTTAACTCGAAAATGTGGAAAATACAATAAACTATAATTATAAAGAAATCAATATGAGTTTAAGTATGAAATTGAAATTTTAGACGCCCTTCATGGTAGTGGCAACACCTATGACTGCCATACGAAGCTCCCGGGTTCGGTTCCCGGCGATGAAAGTGTAAAAAAAAATACAATAAATCTCACGTTGTAGAATTCGTTGCTCCGGTAGAATTCACGTGACAATAAAAATGGTGATAGACTAGCTACGAGTACTACCTATCACATGTCATGAAAATTAAGAGCTGAAAAAATGTATAGAGTAATTGGGTTTAAATAAACTGCTGTATACAAAAAATTGGAAAGCAACGGGAAACTACTACATTAAAGAGGTCCAAGTGACACCCCAAAAATCAGCAAAGATGTTAAGGCTTTGCTGCAAAAAATCCCGAGGATTGAAACTTTAAAAAACAAATAATTATACTATGCACTTATCAACAAAGTTTAAAAAGGCTATATGATATGGACTATAGGATCTGACTGGTCTCTCATTAGGTGCAGCCTGGAGACTGATGGGTGACAGGAGCGCATGGCGTGCCACGGTCAATGGTTTACAGGATGAACAAGACCCTCAATAATGAGGAATACGACTGCGAAGAAGAAGATATGATATGCAATCATATATATTATTAAGTTCAATGCCCTCATAAAAATTAATGTGTTCTTTATTACTATTTCTGATTTCATCACAAAATTATATGTTTTGGATAAAGTTATAATTTCCAGCCGAAAATCTGTACAGTATCAGTTCATGTTATCGAATTGTTAGATATAAATGAGATGATAAAACCCATGAATTGATAACAAAATGTATAAAAATATCTACTAATTTCATTGATAAAAAGTGCAAAAAATATACTTAATTAAATTAAATATTTCAATTTCCCAAGATACATACATTATGGTAAATATCTTTACATTAGCATTATACAAACTGAAGTTTACAAATATTATTTAATAAAAGCAAAACAAAATGTATTCAATCAATTATAAATACTGTTTAATTCATGAACTACTTCAATGAGTCACCAGCTGATTTCTATACTGACCATACCCTTCAATCGGAAATCGGCATTTTATAAAATAATCATACCTAGTTGAAATGAGCCATAAACTGGAAGGCTTAAATTTATAATTAATCTTTTCAAAGATAATACTAGTTAATATCAATAAATCAACAATTATTGTTTCCGTTTAAACGCTTGATTCTAGAAACAAGAGATGTTAGAATATCGCAATAAAAAAGTTGTTAATAATATAAACAAAACGGTTACTAGATATTAAAAGTATTACAATTGTATATAAGTTTAATACTTAGCATGTTGTGTCACCAAATTACTTATTTGAAACATACAAAAGATAATGTGTTTTAGTAATCCGAGGAAGTCTAAGCCGCCTATATAGCGGATAAAGCTAATAAATATGGTTTGCGATGGTGCCACCATATGAGTAGGAGGGACGATGACTACTTTGTCGCCAAGGCCCTGCAACTGGAAGATGGAAGGAGGGGACAGGCTCGGTCTCCTGCAAGGTGCATGTCTACAGTCAAGAATGACCTGAGGGGCTACGGCTGGATAGCCAGATGACCTAGAAACGTAAAGCTTGATGGAACCATATTAGGAAAGCCGATCCCATATAACTAAGAAAGAAGATTGCGTTGAAATTATTTTCTAAATCAATGTCTATAATAATGTGAAGTGTTGGAAAACTTAATATTCGACACTGTAATTATATCTATTTCTACTTAAAATTTGTTAGAGCAATACTCTCTACAAATTTATAATTTGTAAAAGATAACGTTAAACATAATAAACCTAAAATTTTCTTGGGAAAGAAAAGTTTATTTGGATTACATGTGATCAACATAGTATTGGATTAGTTATAATAGCCAAACGATGATAATTTCATTTCCGTTCAGTATCTTCTTACTATTAAAAAAGCAACAGTAAAGTGTTCTACAATCTTAACTGTAATTTTCAACATATCATGATCACAGTAATATTTTCATAACACTTCATTAAAACTTTGTTTAAAAAGATATAATGTTGTAATAAAAACAATAGCATAGACAAAAATATACATTTGTACTATTTGTACATAATAGACTAGGATTCTTTACTCACATCCGCTTTGTCAAGTTGTCGTAGTTGACAGTCATTCTGATGTTTCTCGTACAGCGACCTTGCAAGAGCCCCGCGGGGTCGAAAAACCCCACCACTTAAACGTGAACTCATTCTGTCCTTATCTTTCTTACAAGCCTTAGGTGCACTAGTTAAACCACAGTCAATCGGATCGTGGATTTTGTCCAGAATAAACACACTATCAACGAAGGAGAGGGGGACTGTTTGAGGGCAGTTAATAATAGTGGAAAGATTAAACGAACACGTATCTATTGGCACTTGTAAGTGCGTCAGTTGTTGTGAAAACATTGGTCAAGTAAGAACATTTTAATCAACCAACGCGGAACACATACAAATGTCTGTCTATCCAGGAAATCAAATCAGTCAGTATCCCATAAAAACTCACAAATTACCAACAAAAAACAAGAGTTTTACTGTTTTTTATACACAAGAATACTTGAAAGGAAGAGAGATAACCTCGAACTGTCAAAACAATATGAATCCACGAAATTTTACTAATAAACTGAAAATTCGACACCAAATACCACGAAAAAGTAACAGAAATTTAATTTTAATGATCTATAACTAATATCAAAGCGAGTTCAGTTATTTTAAATATAAAAAGTACGTTTTAAAACCGGGATAATTTGACAACAGTACTGACATTCGAGAAACGTCAAACAGCTTATTATTTTACCCGCTAGTGTACCAAATGGCGCTCGCATCGCATTGCTCAATCGGTAATATTTCTCCACGCGCGAAAAGTTCGAACATTATCTTTAATCACCATCGTTTTGTAAATAAACTTGTAAATTATGTATTTAATTTTACTAATTGATGATTTTAAAGTAACTTTGTTTTGTAGGTAACTTAATAAAGATAATGCCTTATGCCATTAAGAAAAAATGATTATTTTTTTTTAGGACAAATCTAAGATGTTGCCAGTGAGAAAAAAATATGAAAATCGACAAAATTACATTTTCAGGAATGACAAATGACACTGAATAACGATTCAAATACAATAAAGCAGGTTCCTGCTTTGACAAATACATAAATGTTTTATTTAGACCTATTTGACAAAAAAAAAAAAAAAACGCATACCTCAATCTTAAGTGGCGTAAAGTATTTTACAGGCAAGCTCTGAATAATAAACTCGGGATTTCTGAGAAACACCTTCATTTCGTAACACTGTTTTATACAAAACGTAGGTAATGAAAAAAATGTACGAATCCGTTGGAACTCGCAATGCTATTGATTATAGTGTAGGTACTCTCGTTATTCGCCGTTATGATTTGATAAGCCCTTATCGTTATAAAACATAAACAAAATTGTATTTATTTATAACTGATTGATAATACGCGTAGCTTCATAATCATTTAATACTCTTTCGGTTTATACATCATTATAGGTTGACAAGACATCTGTACAATTTATTTACACGACCATAAGTACCTGCGTAGATAATTATTTAAGATCGTAAGTGATTTAATTGTAAATTAAATATAAAAAAAGATACCAATTGAATACTGGGTTCTGATGTTAAAATTTTTATTGCATTCTATTTTTTTTTCGTTTTTGTTTAAATCAATAATTGCATTATACTTTTAAAAAAATTTCAGGCGCCTTTTTAATACACACTTGGAAGGAATAATTAATTTTATGTAAAATGATATTTTATAATATTATTGTCAAAAAAATCCACGTACATTACAAATTTCGGAAAAACACCCAATCTTCGAGAAAAATAATGGTTGCCTAAATATATAAAAACAAAACTCATTATGAGTTATTCATTGTTTTGCCTTTATATATAAGGCAACTTTTCTATGATTTCAATTCTCTAATTATACCCATTTGAAAATGGAGTATATCTTTGGAACATGTAGCACATGTATGTTTTCATGCCAATAAAGATATAATAAGATTGGTTTTTCAGCATGTTAATTCTTCATTCTATACACATAATTATCATATGAATTTCACTAAACTTTAAGCTTGAATTAAATCAAAGTTATTATTTAGTTATATGCTTTTAGATTGATATTAACCATTAAAAATAATATTAATACGAAAAATCCGCAAAACACCAAAGATTACTTCCCGGCTATCCTTAGAAATGAGTTTACGAAATACGTTCTAGGAAATGCCACCAGCATAATCAATTCATTGGAATATCTATACAAATAAAAATATTTGAACTAAGTGAATTTTATTAACCTCATAGATATACAATAGGTCTAATTAAGTGTTAAATTAATGTATTTTTTAAGGTGATTTATTCTCCCATATATGTGTTTCAAATGTTAGTTGAGTTGAGGTTTTCTATGCTTTCCTCAGCTGCAAGACAATTTCGTTTCGAAATCTCTGTTTATCAGGCTGTAATGCTGAATAAAAT
Source organism: Lepidostoma basale (assembly GCA_022606425.2). Taxonomy (NCBI): domain Eukaryota; kingdom Metazoa; phylum Arthropoda; class Insecta; order Trichoptera; family Lepidostomatidae; genus Lepidostoma; species Lepidostoma basale. The sequence continues at coordinate 1,311,248 of JAHDVF020000333.1, read as the reverse complement.
GTGGGGCCGGTTTGACCTGACAGTTTTCAAATGTCAAAAAATGTATTAAATATCGCGACTTTTTTTAAACAATTAATATACATAAACATTTTTAACAATGTTATTTCATTAATATTGTTGGTACTTTACAAATGAGGAGGATTCTGCATCACATTCTTTGAAATTATTTGGTATACCAGCAAATACCAGCATTGCGGAAATACAAATATAAGGAGAAATAATATAATTCTAGTCATATTTTATATTAATTACACATTTATAATTGAAATGAAATGACTTCACGGCACGAGACATATGGTATCCTAACGGATTTTAATACTATATACGGCCCCATAAATCTCCATGTTGCAAATATTGTTTATGGTGCTTACGGCCTAGTAAATACTTCCAAGGCGGCATTACGCAAGGCAAATGTCCAAACTTATTAGATAGCCGAGCTCGGTAAAAAATAAATATATTGTATTATACTTTTCAAAAATAGAACCAATAAAATGAAAGCTTACTTACCTGAAGGGTTTTCGCCTCCTTGACGATGTTATTCCAAGCTCCTCGATACTGCGCCTTTTGCTCCCAGCAGTCCGTTTCGCCCAACCTAGCCAGATCTGTCGATACTGACGCCGTCTGGTCCTTTCTAGAGGTCTGTCTTCAGTCAGTCTTGACGCGTACAGGCTCTTCATTGCTCTGTTCTTTCGGGCTCGGCATAATAATAAAATAAAAGTTATTAATGAAATAAACAGTAACATCATTGAAATGAACACTAGCCAGGCTCAAAAAGTAAAGATCTATATATTGTATATAAAAATGAAGGGTCCTCTTCTTCTTCTATTCATTTATCTTAATGGTAACTTGGGCTTGGACTTGGATCTTCTGGCTTATAGAGGTTCAGCTCATGTGGCTGTTCCTCTTACGTCTGATGTGAACATTGTTGGAAGGTGATTTGGTGGGTTGTTATGGCAACCAAATGACAGATCTTGGTGATATTTTTACTGTTCATTAATACTTCGGTGAAGGTTTAAGAATTTTTGAATATAGTGAGTATTACATTTAAAATTATATGTGGATACTTTGTGTAAGATAGAGTGTCGAATGAAAATATAAGAAGTGAATGCGGTGCGAATGATGGTGTTATGAATAAAATAATGAAAGGATCAATAAGATGGTTTAGACATATGGAAAGAATGAATAAATAAAGAATGGTAAAAAAAAAAGATTTTAACGATGTAAATGGAACCAGAAAAATAGAGGAAGACCGAGGAAAACGTGGCACGATCAAATTAATCAAATATTGAATGTCGACCATGTGAAGAGTCAGAGAAATCGACGCGCGTGCATGACACGGTGTATGAATGTTGAGGAAGCGAGAGAAATATGTCAGGAAAGAAAAGTGTGGCAGCCCAATCTTTCTGCCTACCCCTTCGGTTAGTTAGTTAGTTTACATTTCAAATTTAAAATAAAATATATTGAAAACAAATATATTTTTTATTTGAATAACTAAAACCTTGATTCACCGAGAAAGGGAAAAAAAAATTGTTTAACTCACAAGTATTGTGAAATTTAACATATTATAAATGTGTGCTCTTTTCATTCTTTTGAATTTAATAAGACTGACCAATAGCAATCCGTGGCCGGGTACAGCTAGTTAACAATAATAATAATAAAAAAAAACAATATTCGAAGCAACATTATCTTATTTAGAACTGCAGACCTAACAGAAATGAATTATTGTGAGTTACACAAGTTTATAAAAAATGTAGTGTCTACAAAAACAAGTAACGAAATAAATAAATAGATTAATGTACAAAGCAATAAATAATAAACACACTAAAATTCCATAATTTGAACGTAACCATTAGGCTGTTACTTGACACCATAATTACGCGTGGTATTTTTTAGTCTAGAAAACAACAATAATAATTATCGAAAAATTCCTACACGGAAAATAAACCTTTCGTTTCATCTGCATATTTAATCTGGGCCATTAAAAGTTGAGGTCCGACACAAAACAGATATTTTATGGGTGATCGATTAGCATTCGATCAGAAATGGCCGCCCGGAGATATATTTCGTGCGCAATTAGCTAATGTTTCGACAAAAGAAAGAAATTATTACTCTGAAGAATAGGTCTTGACTAGTGACGCTCAGATTCGAACAAATAATAAGAAAATTAAATTAACACTCTTATGTATGGAAGTGAAGCATGGAACTGGCAAAAGAAGGATGAAAGTAGAATAAATGCAGTAGAAATGAGATCTCTAAGACGAATGTGTGACAAATCTGTATATGATAGAGTGACAAATGCAAGTATAAGAAGTGAATGTGGTGAGAATGAAAGTGTTATGAACAAAATAAGGAAACGGTCATTAAGATGGTTTGGACACATGGAAAAATGAGTGAAGACAGAATGGTAAAGAAGGTATATGTAAACGGCGTGAACGGAGCTAGAAATAGAGGAAGGCCGAGGAAAACGTGGCACGTTCAAATCAATCAAATATTGAATGTCGGTCACGCGAGGAGTCGGAGAAATCGACGTGCGTGCATGACAAGATGTATGAATGTAGAGGAAGCGAGAGAAGTATGTCAGGACAGAACAGTGTGGCGTGAACAGACGGCGTGATGGTAAGTTAGTTAGTTAGTATTATTGAGATAAACACTAGCAAGGCTCAAAAAGTAAAGAAACCTATCTATAAATTGTATATAAAAAAGAAGGGCCCCCTTAACATAGCATCTCTCAGATCATGTAAACAATTTTATAATATTTTAAATAAGTATTTTTATAATATGAATCACTGAAGAAGGACTGGTTGTCCGAAACATGTCTATGTAATTTTATTTTTTTAATATTAGTGTTGTACATAAAATTATATAAAAAAAAAAAAATAAATAAAGCATCATAACAACACAAAGATGGCGAATATAGAAGAAATTATAATCGCATATTTAATACATTTATTAAATTTTCTCAGTTCGTTGAATAGAATGTCAATTTTTAAATATTAAACTGTAAACAAAATAGTGCCATCTGTTGCCGTAAAATGCAAGTATATACAATTTTTCATTGCAAGTTTGCCAATCGCACCAATAGAATAAAATAATCAGTTATCAGGTCAAAAAATACTAGGATTAAGTAACAAAATTACTATTTTTCGCAAGGCTAACCTCATTTTAAACTCGATTAACAAACAACACTTACCATGATCATGGAGAGTGTAAAGTTGTATGAAATACCAGTCACAGGTGGAAAACTTCTTCTTCTTATTCTTCTTATAGGTTTGATCACCTGTTGTTGGTTGCATCCCCATCTTTCTGGGATGAGGAATATCTCGCCATCTTTTCGGTGGTCGGCCACGTGGTCGGGAACCCTCTGGTAGATTGTCTCGAACTACGTTTGGGATCCTATTTTCTGGCATATGGAAAACGATTATAAATAAATAATATTAATAAAATGAAACAAAAAATTCACCTTAAATGGTTAATTTGTTATGTGGCAAGTGGAGAGATATTTTCTTTTTAAAAAGGTAAACTGTGAAAATATGAATGACGCAATTACTTCGATTATATGATGATATAAATCGATCGAAGAAAATATTCTATTCGGTCCATCCCTAGCCCCAACCTCAAGTCAGGTACGTAGGTACCCGAGGAGGCTGGATGTACATAAGTATGGATTATGTAAAATTACAAGACAAATCTTATTATCACGTCTCAATTGTAAGAGAATCGTTTCACGTGATTTGAAAATATATCGAAGTTTATTCCGATGGAGTCGGTCTTGGATAATGGTGACGTACAGTAGAAAGGAGATGAAATAACTCTGAAATAAATCATCATAATATAAACTACATATTGTATATAATAAAATACATAATTAAATATCAACAAATGCACATATCAGACCTGACCAAATTTGAGACCTTGAAAATTGTACACAGAGTGACCATGGAAGAGACAACAAATAGTAGCTACTAATTAACTAAAAATTCAGACATACACAGACACTGGACCAGGAACTGTGACAGATATCACTTACCGAATGCACGAAATAAGACAGGACAATCAAGGATATTGAACAATGGACTGAAACTTTACAATGAACTACCAAAATACACAAGGAGTCTCACTACAACTCAATATAAAATATATCTGACACATTACATAATTAATAGTAAGATCTAAAAATGTATCCATATAACCCAATTGGATTTAAAAAAAAACTATTTATGAAAACTACACTCCTGCATACTATACGTATTAATTAATGTGTATACATTTTTATTTACATAGTTCATTGGATATAATTGTTTTTTTCGTGTATTTAATTTGTATTAAATGTGTTAGTTTCATAATTGAAAGTCATAGATTTGAATTGGGATTCTTAATAACAACAAAAAAATGCATGATATCGCTTTTATGGATATTAATTACCTTATTGGCAGAATGGGAAGTAAATTAGTACGATGGTCAGGAACTGAGATGGTGGTACGAGAGGCTAGGAGTCTATTCAGGCAGAAGTTCACATTTTACCTGTCTGGCTCACCGAAAAACGTGCAGAGCAAAGTATTGCATCAGCGTGCACCATGTGATATTTCTTCGACTTTGAAGCACCACAAAAACAATAAATCACTAACGGCGATGCACAAACATACGTATGGAACTTTTTTAAACGATCTTACATTCCGAAAAGTCCAAGAACCATAGCCAAAATGCAGTTTTTTTTTTGTGAGAAATGACAGCCGCCTACTGAGGCCATCTTGTTACTCAATAGCGCCCTCTATCTCTATTACATGTATCGATAGAAAAAATGTATTTTCATGAATATATCACGTATTTTGATCAAAAATATTTTACATAATTATATTTATTTATTAAAAAAAAAAACTACAAGGATTCGAATCAAAGATATTAGAATTTGTTTTAAAATATTCAATATGAGCAGAAAATAGATCATTATTATGAAGAAGGAATCTGGTCGGTCCAGGCTTGAACCCACGTCCCCTGGATCAGGAGCCAAGCTATCTGACCCCTAGACCACCATAAGAGTAAGAAATCTGATCGAATTAATTGTATTTGTTTGGTATAATCGATACCAAACCTTAAATTACATTCACTTGAGTGCTTCTGAGTTTTTAAAAATTATATATCATATAATAAACTTTTTAGAAAACGTACGTTTTTCTCAATACTAAATCCTGTATGCTTACTTGTTCTAGCCATATTAATTACACTAATATTTATTATTTTTTTATAGTTTTAATAGCATACTTTAAACATATGGCTAAAACCTGGTATACACAGCATATCTACAATTATTATCTTATATATGGATGTGAAGCTTGAAGTTGGCAGAAGAACGATAAAAGTAGAGATCATTTAGAATAATGTGCGGAATAACAATGTATGATAGAATTCCCAATGAAGAAGTTAAAAAAAGGAATGTAAGGCAGGTGAATGCGTCCTAAATACATTTAGGAAAGGGTCACTAAGATGGTTTGGACATGTGTAACGAATGAATGAGAGAAAATGGTTACATCGATATACAAGTTGTATGAATGGAAAAAGAAGTTGAGGATAAGAAATTAATCAAATACTGAAAGGCGCCCATGTTCGTAGTAGAAAAAATCGACGAATGTGTGTGAATGTGGAGGAGGCGCGAGAGTTATGTCTCTCTGCCTAACCCTCCGGGTAAACGGCGTGATGGTTAGTTTGTTAGTTAGTTTATCTACTCCCATTTATTATTATTATTATTTTTTAAATCTAACTAACTAACTAACCATCACGCCATTTCCCCGGAGGGGTAGGCAGAGAGGATGAATCGCCACAATGCTCTGTCCTGGCATACCTCTCGGGCTTCCTCTACATTCACATCGTACCATGCACGCACGTCGATTATTCCGACTTCTCATGTGGCCGCCTGCGCCTTTTAGTAATTGATTAATTTGGTCATGCCATGTTTTCCTCGGTCGTCCTCGGCTTCTTTTTCGACTCACGCTGCTAGTGTACAACTTTTTAACCATTCTTCTCTCATCCATTCGTTCCATATGTCCAAACCATCTCAAGGATCCTTTTATGTCAACTTAAAATTTATAATATATTTTATTTCTTAAATTTCAATGATACAGCAACGCGAGCCACCATCGGGACATTTTAAATAATTATAAGGAATCATAATCGAAGCAACGAGGTTTGAAAATTTTCGAGATTTAATATGATCGTAATTGCTTCTCGGCCGTCTCAATACAGCCGTAATATCGGTACAGTGCTCCCTCCAGTTTCGGTCCTGCCCCTCTCCGCCGCGAACGACGGAACAGTCATCGGATTGGAAAACAATAAGGTTCGGCTGTAAGACACTGGATATGCATGGAGCGTACAGTCTCCCGCGATGTTTCGGTATCGGATAGTGAAATGCATCTTTTAGATTTATAAAATGAAAAATTGTTTTTAATATATATGTATTTTACTTCGTCATTATAATAGAAATGATTGAAAAATTGACGAACGTGCATGTGACGATGTATGAATGTGGAGGAAGCAAGAGAGGACAGAATGTTAGGACAGAACGGTATGGCGGTCCATCCTCTCTGCCTACCCCTCCGGGGAAACGGCGTGATGGTTAGTTAGTTAAAAAAAATGTTGCGTTATATTCCTTCAGCTAATCACTACAGGAAAAAATCCCGATGGTTAGTTAGTTAATATTTTATCTTAAAAAAGAAAATTTAGTCAGCCAGGTTTAATTACGAGTATTTCATATTGATGAAAACTTGAATTCTGTTGAAGTTTTTTTATTTAATATTTTAAGTTTGATATCCTAACTGAATATATCACAAGCTCTATAGAAAGAAGAAGACGAGGAAGTTAAAGAATAGTTTATTGCCTCGTGTCTTAAATTATGTACATTTCCTAAATTTTGCTAAATCAAAAGCTTAAGCTTTTTTCATTAAAAAATATTTAAGTAATGAAAAAAAAAATATTATATAAAATTATACATTTAGTTAAATTCTACTTAGGTTCGAGGCAGTTCAGTCGAAGCCATAAACATAGGTGAAATTTAACTGAATGAAGAATGAATGGTAAAAAAATTATATGTTAACGATGTAAATGGAACCAGAAATAGAGGAAGACCGAGGAAAACGTGGCACGATAAAATAAATCAAATATTGAATGTCGGCCATGTGAGGAGTCAGAGAAATCGACGCACGTGCATGACACGATGTATGAATGTTGAGGAAGCGAGAGAAATATGCCAGGAAAAATAGTGTGGCAGTCCATTCTTTCTGCCTACCCCTTCGGGGAGACGGCGTGATGGTTAGTTAGTTAGTTAGTTAAATTCCATTTAGGTTTAAAGCTTCGGTCCAGTCAAAGCCTTACACATGGGTGAAATTTAACTAAATAATGTGTTTATTTAAAAAACAAATTCATTCAATTATTTACAATGAACTTCTCTCATGAAAATTCAAATAACATTTATTAAAAAAAACAGACTCACATAGATAAATCAGTTGTATAATACAAGTACGTGATACATTATATTCATTGCTTAATATCTAATTCCATATGAAGTTTTAGATCATAGCTCAGGCAACAGCGAAGATAGCGATTCCGGTTGAAAACATATTAAAACATAATAAGAAGTTTTGTGCGTGGGCCGGGAAACTGAGATAATCTAAATAAAAAACGTATTAACATGTAAGAATGCGTAATGATATAACAAGATGGCGGCAAAACTTCGGCAAAGCGCGGAAAACATCTCGACGTTGATGATAATTGAGCGAATAAAACTTGTGAAAATGAGAAAAATGCTCGCACACTGACTTACGGCATAACTCCTCAGCCTGCAGAGTTCCACATGTCCTTAAACGATCGATGGGACGGAGCATTACCGAATTAATGGAACATTACCGGAATTCCATCTTCTGCCTGATGGGCTCAATTATCATAAAAATACTTGCCTCGGTTATTTATTACCTATGAAATGTATTAAGTGTCGATAATTTGGGTGTACGTGATCCCGCGATATGAGATGGATTCGGGTGATATTCATCTCGCGGGGAATCGGATAAATCATCGCTTTACAAATTATTCTCCTCGTCGAAGGGCGCGACCGAAACTTTCTTTATTTTTCTCGCTATTGGTTACCGCAATAAAAATGGTCAGACCGTTGAGTACGTACATCGATTTTTGGTTAAGACAACATTATAGAGTATGGATTGCTTCAATGATTATTTATACATATTTATTAGGTATTTGGTTACACCCGTAATAAAAATATTAAATACAATGATTGATATTTGGTTAAGGCAACAATGTATTGTAATAATTGTTTGTACAATATTATTTAAACATAAAGCAAATTGTTCAGACCGTTAATTATGGTAATTGATTTTTGGTTAAGGAAACATTATTAATTGCTTATTTTAAATAGAGCTTTCGCTGTGCTTCGCCCCGTATGGCATTCCATTATTATTTCAAGAAAGCTCAAGCGCCAAATATTCAGCAATAGCGTTAAAAGCGTACTTCTGTACGGATGTGAGACTTGGAAATTTACCGCGGACGTTATTTGAAAACTCCAGGTGTTTATAAATAGGTGCCTTCGCTCAATATTCAAGATCTATTGGCCCCAAACAGTGTCAAATGCCGTTCTCTGTGCCATGGCAGGCGAAAAGCCAATTAGAGAACAAGTCGCTAGACGCAAATGGCAATGGATCGGTCACACTCTGAGACGGAACCCAGCCAGCATCGCTTAGGGTTCACTAGACTGGTGAGGCAGACCTAGAGCCACCTGGAGAAGAGCCCTGCAGGACGAGGTCAAAGCAGCAGGCCTCACTTGGGATGATATTAGACATCAGGCGTGCGATAGAGTCGGACGTAGAAGATTCATTAAGGCCCTATGCACCACGGAGGTGTGACAGGACGAAAATAAGAAGAAGAAGTTACAGTCGTAATAAAAATGGTTAGTCCGTTAAATACGGTCATTGATTTTTGGTTAAGAAAAAATTACAGAGTATTAATTCCTTCTATTATTTAAAATATTTCAACATTATAGAGTAAAAATTGTCAACAATACGAGAATGTCGCTATTGCTGATTCGCCAATTCGTCCGTTTGAAGTATATAAAACCAGAGTAAACAGTTGTTGTTTACCATTTGCGATTACATATTTGAAATTTTCACTTTAACTTTGTGAAAATTCTTAAATTCCAACGTTCCCTGATTGCGTCAATACTTTGAGAAGATCAAACCAGAAAAAAATCATTTTCCTTAATGCGAGATTCCCACATTACCATTTTCCCTCTAAAATCACAACACTCAAACCACAACGCAACATCAAAACAGACCTTGAGAGTTGTAAACCAATAATTTTCACCCTTTTACAAAAGCAAATAAGAATTCTACCCGTATTTAAATTGTGGTAAGGAGTTAGTTCAACCTTTTTACTATGCTTTGCTCTGGAATGGGGAAACACGAAGAAAAGTTTGGAGGCTGGGTTACCTATTTACTCCGATGATTGAATCTAATATGGAATAATTTTGTTCGGATTGATTTTTGATGAGGCGATAGAAAGATGTTGTGAATTGATTGTTTTACTCCAATACGAAAATATTTTATATTATTATGAATAAGATGGAAGCCAGGATCATTAGATTGGTATGTACGCATAAATATTTCGCGGTGAATAATAAATTACTCAATTGAATCTCAAGGAACTCCTTTGATTGCAAGATTTTATACTTATTTCGAAAATGATAATGCCAAAGATCATCTCACCAAAATGATGTTCAAGATGGTGAGAGTTAGAAAAAAGGCAATTCAATGAATTAACAATATTTTTTCCTGTATACAATATATAAATCGCTGATTAGACCCCACAATATACGAGTATATAACGCTGATAAGACTAGTCCTAACATATGCCTCGGAGACTTGGACGCTCACTAAACGGGATGAAAACAAAATAAACTGCTTCGAAAGGAAGATCCTCCGCAGATCTTCGGACGCATTAAGGATGGTCAGACGTGAAGAAGGAGATACAACACAGAGCTCTACGATCTATACCAGGACGTCAGCGTGGTCAAGTTTATAAAGATTAACAGACTGCGCTGGCTAGGGCACTTGCACCGCACGAGAGATCTGGAGCCCCCCAAAAGAGTGTTGTATGACAATCCAGCAGGGCGAAGAAGCATCGGTAGGCCGAGACTGCGATGGCTGGATGGTGCCGTGGCAGATTGTCGGGTCCTGGAGCAGCAAGACTGGGAGGTGGCAGCCAGAGAAAGGACGGGATGGAGACGTTCTTGAAGGAGGCCATGACCCACCAAGGGTTGTAGCGCCGGAAAATAAGTAATGGTATGGTACATTAAAAAAAGACAAGTAATTGTACGGTACATTAAAAAAAAAAATGTTATATAAAAACTGGTCAAAGTTAAAAGCATAAAAAAATTGGAGAGTTTTCTCCAGGCGTTGTCTAGTAATGTGTGATAATTGGGTTGATAGCCCTTCACATTACATTAATAAAGATTTTCTGCTTAATGCTTACATCTAGTCTCAATAGATGGCGCTAGTGTAGATTGAACTAAAATATGTGAAATGTTTCTCAACATGGTAGCATATATATAACTTTAAAAAAATAATTGTCAGACATGGTGTTCGTAAGAAGGGCGGAATGGGGAATGTCGTATTACATAAAGAGATCGCTTAACCCAACCAATGACAGGTCATAAGTCTTGTAAACGCCTCGACCACCATATTCTGTTTCCAAATAATTTATTGTACATCTCATTACTGTTTTATGGCCAGTCACAGTGGGTATTTCCCGCTATTAATAACTTAATATCACATAAAAACCTTAATCTTTCTTTTCAGTATCCCGCATTTTCAAATGTAATGTTCATCATTTTTGTCTTTGGTTAGAAAATTAAAAGGCATTTTTGAACTTTGAATCATCCAAACGGGTCTGATTTTCTATTCATTGGATACATATATGTTTTGCACATCAAGCCACAAGCTATTGCCTATCCGAAACGTTTATTGTACACTTTTACGTTGTTATTATTTAAAAATAATAGTTCTTAATAAAATACCTGAATAATGCATTGTGGGAATACAATCACTTGCAACTTTGTATAAAACCTATAAAATAAAACGTTTCAACGAATACACAATAATATCTCAAGTTTTAAATGCCCTTTACAACGTAGTGTAAACATCGAATAATGTTCCTTTAGGACATAAAATTTGATATGCAAGATGCTTCTGTTTTCGAGTTGGGAAAATTGCGTTTGTGGTTTAAAAATAAATTTATTTATTGGAAAACAGACGGCAAAAACAGAAAAGTGCGCATTAAAAAGTTAATATTAAGCAAATGAAAGAAGGCCACATTTCGCCACATACTAAAACTTGGCGATAACTATTTATTCTTGGTGCATTATTTATGAACATAAAATTTTTACCCATTTTCTTTAATAAATCGAAAAAATATTTCTTATGTATACCACAAGATTAAAAAATATAGAGATTTTATGTATCACTGAAGAAGGACCGGTTGTCCGAAACATGTCTGATATGTAATTTTAATTATTTAAAGTTAGTGTTGTATATACAAAGTATACAAAAAAGAAAAAGACAAAAAACATCTACAACACAAGGTATGGCCAACATAGAAGAAATATAGAGATGGTTGGAACTGCGATCAAGAACGTAAAGACTTTTGTTTACCTGGAGAGCAGCATTACATGGGATGGTCGATCAAAGAAAGACGTCGATAGTCGTATCCACCAGGCTAAACATGCCTTCAACAAAAAGTTAAATATTCGAGTCCAACAACATAGACCTAAACCTCTGAAAACAACTAGTAAAAACATTGGTGTGGAGTGTTTTACTGTACGGCTGGGAGTCTCGGTGCCTGGGCGAAAGAGAGCGCGAAAGGCTGGAGGCGTTGGAAACGTGGACCTACCGACAAATTGCCAATGTTTCTTGGAGGGACCACATTAAAAATGAAGAGGTTCTCAGCAGAGTTGAAGAGAATAGGCACATGTTGAACACCATTGCGGAAAGGCGCGCGAGATGAATTGGTCATGTGTTGCGACACGAATGTTTCTTGCATGATGTATTGGAGGGAATGGTCGAGGGATCGATTGGCAGAGGACGACCGCGGCAGGAGTACCTAGACCAGATTTGCCAAGATATGGGCTGCACCTCCTATGCGGAGTTGAAGAGAGTTGCCGAGGACCGAGCGGAGTAGAAGAGGAGATGCATCGTCTTGCTGCAGACGAATCCTTAGATTGAGACTGGAGTAGAAGGCCAAAAGATTAAATGAGACTATATGAATAGTGAGATTTTACATTTGATTATTTTACTTTCTGTCTAGGCAATCACTTTGTATTGTAAATGACCACGTAAAAAAATGGCCGTGTGTTACACCAGTATTAAAATTAATTGTTAATTAAAAGTAACGAATGCAACAATTCCCTTTTTCGCTAAATACCCATTGTCCTTGAAATCCACCAGTTAGATATTGTGGGGGGTCTGTTTTGCGATGCCGATGATGTGTTCAGATGACATGTCAATAAAATTTAAGAAGTTGTTTTAAAATAAATAAATATCAGTGTGAGCAGAAATACATAGCTTATTTTCATGTAGAAGCCGGGAAACCGGGTCGTGTCCAGAGTCTTCTTTATCAAGGGTGCGAAGCATTCTTCCCCTAGACCACCAACCAAATTAATTTAATAATTAATACGAATGAAAATGTCAGTTTCCTAGAAGTTTAATTATATTTTATGGGAATGACATTTTTCGCCCTTCTAAGGCATCAAACGTGACATATTAATTAAACATATTATAAAAATATATATTTCAGATACAAAAACTTCTAATAATGAAACTCCAGTGTTAATGACTAAAGTTTTTAGAAACTAAAAAATAAGTATATTTTTTATGTATTATATTTAAACAGCGTGTTTCCATTTTTGAGTTATTTTTTCTCGATGTGTATCGAAGGTATGATACCTTAAAATTATGCTGTTTTTAAAAAAAAGTTGCAAGTGAGAAAAATAGTGTTTTAATTCATAAAAAAATTAATTCCATAATGTTGACGCATAACATAAATATATTTTTTTCTACTGTAACATTAAGTTTATAATTATTATTATTGAATTTAAAAAGTGAACTGTTTTTAACAATAATAACGTAATTTTACTTTAATTGTATTAAAAAAATGTTGTACTGTGGATTCTTTTACTCAGTTTTTTGGAATCTTTTAACATACTTTTATGTATTATGGATGTAAAAATGGGTCCATTGGGAATTATTTTTTTGTGATTTTTTCTGTCAGTTGTGATTTCTATTAATTCCCGTGCTCAGCCCTACACTTTGTGGGCTCTTATAGTTCGGTAAGTAGGTGCTTCGAATTTGCTTTTTACAAAACAAGAGCGCATAATGGAAAGTTGGTGCAGTTTAAAAATGCAATAAAATTTGGCCATAAATCACCAAACAAGTCTCATAGCCTGAACATGTAACCACAATACTTCAGTGTCATGGCACTAACTGGAAATCGATTTCGGCGATGCAGTTTGTCTCACACAACCTCTGCTTTATATAGGAGCGACTGGAGGGAATTGAAAATATGGCAGGCGGCATTTGTTGTAAAATATGACCTATACTCTAGTACACACGAGAAACTATATTACCCATAACATTGTAGCCTTCTTGATGAAAATTTAAAACTCTAAATAATAGTCAGTAATATTGTTTTAACCTCAATTGCATTTTACGAGACTTCATTTCGAATGTTAATAGCGTTCAAAGTACACAAATGTAACACATTAAAAATGTATATTTCGCATTGTATTTGCATAAGACTAGTTTTCTGATTGGCTTTTCGCCTGTTATAGCCCAGAGAACGACATGTGACACTGTTTGGAGCCATAAAGGTCTTGAATATTGAGCGGAGACACCTATGTATAAACACCCGGAGTCTTCCAATAACGTCCGTGGAAGAGATTCAAGTCTCGCGTCAAAATCGAAAGAAGAATCATAATAGGCAACAAAACATTATTCTCTTTACTACCAGTACTCAAATCAAGAGACGTACTCAGGAAAACCAAAATTACCCTTTATAAGACAATCATCCGAACAGTGGTGACCTATGGATGTGAGGCGTGGACTATGAGAGCGAAATTCGCAGAATCCTGGGACCTGTGAATGACGGCGAAGGCTGGAGAGTGCGGTATAATGACGAGCTGTACATAATTTACAAAGCTCCCAGTCTCTCCACTGGAAAAGAATACTGAGATGGGCCGGTTACGTGCATAGGATACGGTCATCGCGAACTTTAAAAAGGATGCTGGAATAGCAACCAGGTGGTAGAAGAACAATTGGATGACCAAGGCTGTGATGGGAGGATGAAGTTGGGAAAAATGGGGCGAAATTGTCAGATTAGAGGGTCGAAGCGGAGGACAGGAGGAGTTGGAGGCGAATAATAATGGAGGCTAAGACTCGATATTGGCTGTAGGGCCATTGAAGAAGAATAATAATTAGGTACTACAGGTCGTTTGACCCAAACTACAGTATATAATTTGTTTTTAGCTATTATATTGATTTTCGTGACACGTGATAGGTAGCTAATCTATCGCCATTTTTTTGCCACGTGAATTCTACACCCGACCAATGACAGTGTGACAATCACACTGTTAGCGATGCTCTTACCATTCAGCCACGATGGTCGTCATTTTTCAATTTATATAACGATACTTCTAGAAAACGGATAAGTTTTGCTAATTCCGTAATGCTAATTAAATGTCTTCCTAGAACGGGTAACCCCGGTTTGGAGGCTTGAAAACCGTGTACTTGGTAGATGATTAGTAAATAAATAAACAAATGTAAAAAAACGCTATCTCTCATACGATATATGGACGGTCCCAGCTACCGTATAATACGGCTGAAATGAATTCAAATGACTTGAATAAACTTGGTCGGCTCGCTGCCTATGACACAAGTATAATATCAGTGTTTGCTCAGAGACCGCGGGCCCAATGTAATAATTTCTCGCCTCGATATCCTATGGGGGTAGGTGGGATGGTTTGCATATCGGATGGATGGATGGGTGTCCCACGTGTGCTGGTCACGCCCCCTGGTACTTAAAGAAATTGTGTTTGAACAGCGAAATGGAATGGAAGTTTTTTCTCTTTGCCAATGGAAATTTAGGGTCACGATGTTATTATCGATGTTCAATATATTGGGCGGTGTCCCCAATACTGAGCACATGGACAGTTTTTGCTAGTAAAATAACTAGACACACCATCAAATTAGTTTTTACTAAAACGAATGCTTGAAATATCTTCATTATATTTTATTCAAAATTAATATTATAATTTAAATTCTGTCATTTTGGTCCATATTTGTTTGAAATTCTTGCACAAGCATTCCGGGTAGATTTTTAATCTAAAGGACAACATATGAATGGAGATTGCACATGAAAATTATTGATCATAATCATTAGAAAAAATGAAAGTATAGTCGAGTTACAGGGCGAGGCATAGCGAAAGCTCTCCTTGCCTTGTTGAGTCTGCTGGCTACATCTTCCTCCGTACCTCCCGAGGCTGCTATCATACTACCGAGGTAGCAAATGCTGGTCGTGATCATAAGAGGGACACCGTGGAGCTAGATTGAGTCATTTGTGGACACTCATAGGTCTACTGTCTTGACTGGTACAACCTGTTAATTCACGATAACTTCGATGCAAGGAGAAGGCCATTCAAATTCTGTCACTAAAATGCTGACTAATTTTGAAGTGCGAAGAAGGAAAGATAACTAAATCGTTTGGAAAATAAACGAATATATTTGAAAAAAAATTGATCTAAAATTAAATTGAATTATTCACTAAAGGTTTTCTTAGGGGATTTGATTTAATTCTGGAACATTCTTCCAATGTGTGCATGAAAGGGAGCTGCCGCCCTATTATGTATATTTTCGTCGCCTTTGTTTTTACAGTTTCTTGTTACACCGAACCCCCGTCACTAGCTGTGAAATATGTGTTTGTCTTTTTTTCTTCCTGGCCAGGGTTTTATTTTATGTCTCGACTTATTGGATATTATCCTCTGTGGCAAAGGCGATACGGGCCAAATTTGAATATGTTAACGGGCACTGTGAATTTTGATTTTGTGTGAGTTTCATAATACAGGCTTGCCTTCATCACGACGCGATTGTATAATACATTCGAGAACGTAGATTTAAGTGCGTGTCACCAAGAGCCGAGGTTATCAAGGGTGAGCATACATTGTCACCTTCTTTGGATGTTCTTCAGGTCTCCCTGACTCTCACTTGAAAGTATGCTTCGTCTTATCGTCAAATGATCAAAATATCTCCTCCACATATTCAATTGCCAGTTTACTCATCCATGTTTCAGGGTAAAGACGTTTGTCTTTTTGATAAATCTATGTTAATCGTTTTTCTATCATTATTTTAACCCTTAGACCGCTAAGCAAACGTTATTCTATCCTTTCATTCGTTATTATTATCCGACGCATTCTTCGTCGACGCATTTGGAATAAAACTTAAAACGTATATTTTAAAACTATATTATCATACAAATCTAATCATAACAGCTAAGTAACTACCTCAAATATCAACGAATTATTGAACACATACTACAGATCCTTATGCGTACAACCTATTTATTACTCACATGTTTCGAGTGATCACCATCCTTTATCAATGCCTATTTAAAGCTTGGGTTAAATTTTACGTTGAACATTACATCAAAAGTTTGCGTTTACGCGAAATTTGTCGGTATGTTTTTAAATTATTTTTTTTTAACAAATATAAATAAATTTATAATAAAAATTGCACAAATACATATCGTTTTAATTTAATTCCAATATAAATTCACATCAAAAAGTAAAGACGCACATTTATTGTTTCTTGAACAATAATGTGAAACTTCATATTCAATAACTAATACAAATGAAAACGTCTGTTTTCTAGAAGTTTTATTATATTTTATGTGAATGACATGTTTCGCCTGTCTAAGGCATAATGCAATGCGATATTTGATAATCCTAGACAGGAGAAACATGTCATTCACATAACATATAATAAAACTTCTAGAAAACTGGTTTACCATTTTTAATTATAATATTATAAATTTTGGGTGGGGAATTATGCAAATTAATATGAAATTGTAAAAATATCGTAATATTAATAATCAAATGATTTTACTGAAATCTCTTGATGGAAGTTCATTTGAAATAATAATTCAATAAAACGATGTTTTTAACTACTTCCACTGTTGTCTTTATTTCGACAGCGACGGGTTTCGCCAGGCTCGCTGGCATCGACAGACCAGTCGGTCGCTGTCGAAATAAAGACAAAAGTGGAAGTAGTTAAAAACATCGTTTTATTTAATTCTTTCGTAATATTAATTTTAAATTTTTTTAAGACACAAACAAACAAACAAACCATCACGCCCTTCATCACGTTTCCCTGCAAGGGTAGGCAGAGAGAATGGACCGCCACACTACTCTATCCTGGCAAACCTCTATAGCTTCCTCCACATTCATGCAACGAGTCATACACGCACGTCGATTCCTCCGACTTCTAACATGACCAACCTTTAAAATTTGATTAATTTGGTCATGTTTTCCTCGGTCTGCCTCGACTCCGTACTCGGTCTGCCTCGACTTCGTACTCGGTCTGCCTCGACTCGATGTTTTTAAGATACTATGAATAATTGACATGTAACATTATGTTATATATAGATAAAAATTATGCCAAACATTTTTGTTTGAATTAGCTAGCAATTTTTGTTGCTTTTGAAACTCCAATACATAATATTATCCGTACATAGGGAACCGTGTAATATTTATGTTTTTGGCTAAATTATAAATTGGCTTATTTCCTAACTAACATTTTTGGCGTAATTAAATATTATGCTTTGTACTACATACATAGTAATATATCAGTAACACACAGGCAGCAACTCTATTAAAAAAACACAATGTCGGCTTGCAAAATAATTAAACAAGTTAATTGTGTTTATTTAAATTAAATGCAGTAGCTAAAAGTTTATGTAGTAACGGAACAATAAACAAAAGACGTATACACTTTTACAGTGGCGTGCGTAAGGTTGAATCGGCGTGCCGCGGGATTATTTTGAGCGATGTTTGTTTCTATCGCTAATGTTTGCCAAATTTCGATAAAGAAATCACATATTTTTATAAATTGAATAAAAAATATCCTTCCCGTCTCCATAACAAATAAAACATTGCGACCTATCGTTGATAGAACCCTTAACAAATGTTTGATAATGAAAATTATATATTTGGAGCTTTTCATGCAGGAGAATTTCACACAGTACTTTCAAATACATTTTGAAAGAAAATCTCAGCAGCAAGAGACTACCAGGAAGGTCGCCAGAGTGATGGAGAGATGGCTGGACATCATCATCTTAGGACAGCTCACCGTCATTAATAGGTCATATAACCTAAACTAAGAAGAAGAAGAAGATTTTCTAAATAAACATAATCAGCGTGGAAACATGGGCCTGCTTCAAAATAAAAGGCGTCAGTTCGAATTTTGAAAAAAAAGCGATCACATTCTTTGTTCGAAAAATAAAACATTTTACAATTCCTTAGAAAGGTAAAACATGTACCTAATTCAAAACAAAAACGTTTTCAATAGTATCAATTATTTAATATAGAGTTTAACATTATTGTTAAATAATACATATGTATATCATTAAAATGATAATAATATTATTAAGGTTAATTCGTGTAGCGCCGTTTTCATCAATAACTCACCTCAAGGGCGTTTTGACAATGTTTCTTGTCATGATTAAAAATGTTTGACTTTAGAACAGTTTTATACTACGTTACTTAATTGACGCCACTGGTCGAGGAACAATGCCTGTATAATCATTAAAACTTTGAATAAACGTTCCTGTATCTAAATTGTGAGTAGGTACTACCAGTGGAATGGTTTCATATTGACAGTTCTTAATTAACTTCAATCGTATTTTGCCTTCTCATTTTCCATTATCCCTGAATACCTTAAATACTACTGGCTTTGCTAAAAAAAGTAATTTGAATTAAATCCGTGTTCGGAAATAAACTGTTATTCGTAGTTAATTTCATGCATCAGTTTCTAATTAAACATAATCAGCGCGGGAACAAAGGCCTGCTTACCAAAACAAAAGGCGTCAGTTCGTTTTTTGAAAAAAGTGGTCACATTCCTTTTTCGAAAAAAGCGCACAACTTTGAGTGACGAGGTGAGCCAAAGACACAAAAGGTATTGTACCATCCGAAGGGGTTCGTCAAATAACAAAGAGGCACAATAGATACAATAAGAAATAATAGAAGAGCGGCCATCTTGCTTGATTACAATTCGAATTTGGAACGTGATCCGTTTCCATGGCAACTAAAAAAACAAATGATGACCGCACGCTTCCCGCTCTAGCCGGGAACAGAAGCTGACGGATTCAATGTCAAGATGGTGGACCGCGGTGGCGATACATGGCAATATAATTAATTATTAATTAATTATATATTAATCAAAATATAAACAAATGGCGGTAACGCTGATTGTGCTGCTATTAAATCAAGTTGTATGAAATTTTTATCTTAATTTAAAAATAAACAAAATATTCAGATGCGACGGCTTACAATTTCAATTTAATTTAAAAAATCATTACATAACAGTACTTTATGCATAACATACCAAATCGCTTATGACTACAGAATATAAAAAAATCTAATTTAAACTAAAAAAAGATACAGAACAATTACAAAAAATAATAAATAATACAATTTAATTCAAAAAACAAATGATACAAATATACTACTCATACTTATTTACTGAGTTTCGTGGTGAAGAAATGATTTTATATTATTAGAGCTTTTAGGTATACTAGTATTTATTATTAATTAATTATTAATCAATTATGAATCATTAGCTGGCAAAAGAAGTATGAAAGTGGAATGAATGCAGTAGAAATGAGATCTCTTAGACGAATGTGTCTATAATCTGTGTATGATAGAGTGTCGAATGAAAATATAAGATGTGAATGCGGTGCGAATAATGGTGTTATGAACAAAATAATGAAAGGATCATCAAGATGGTTTGGATACATGGAAAGAAAGAATGGTAAAAAAAATATGTGTTAAAGATGTAAATGGAACTAGAAATAGAGGGAGACCTTGGTACACGTGGCACGAGCAAATGAATCAAATATTAAATGTCGGCCACGCGAGGAGTCAGAGAAATCGACGCGCGTGCATGACACGATGTATGAATGTTGAGGAAGCGACAAAAATACGCCTATCCCTTCGGGGAGACAGCGTGATGATTATATATAAGGTTCCCACCACCACCCGAGACTGTTATAGGACGCAGCGACGCCCTTTCGTCAGTCTCGCTGCACTATCTAGGCCTGTTCCTTGTCCATCCGGGACTTTCGTTAATTTAATTTAGCCTTTTCTTGTCATCAATCAAAAGGATGACAGACCACATTTAATCTATTCATTTAACCTTATATATCTCCCGCGCGGCCTCACATCTCTTTATTATTAAATAAAATCAGAAGTAAATATTATATAAAACACACCTTTAATTAGTAAAAAACACATTAAAATTATATAAAACACACATTAATACACAATACACAATAGGACAAATATATAACAAACTAAATTTTAACACAGGAAGAAGATAGTGTATGAGGGAGGCGGGAAAATGTTAAGTAAGAATGAATAAATTGGGATGGGATGGATGGAGGAGAGGTTTTAGAAAGAGCAGAAATGAATAAAAAAAAACAGTATTTATAAAAAAGACACATTATAAACAGAAAAGTAGATCAGAACACACCCACCAAGGGATTTTTTTGGCGTGATGGTTAGTTAGTTAGTATATAAAAAAAAATCTATATGCTAGTATTATATAATAACGTAAAAACTGGTATCATATAATTTCAACTTCACCGTGAGCCATATGCATGAAATCCAATTAGAAATCGATAATGATTTTTTTCTTAATTACGTGTAGAAATATGTCAACCACCTCACGTCCGTAATTGGAATTTTAATTATAAAAAGCAATAAATGAACTATTAAACAATTAAAACCATACCACGAGCCTTGGAATGGCATTTAAATTCTCACGTGCGAGTTGCGCCTGCGCCTTGGTCGGCTCTCTGATTGGAGTTCAAATCGCATTCGATTTTCAAATTTCAAATTGGAAAAAACCCATTCCGCGCGACGCGACATTAGTGAAATATTACACCAACACATCAGCGATAATGCGAAATAATAGGTTTTTATTAATACGTCAGGTCAAATTTATTTTATTCATGAAGAAACGATTTAAAGAAGACTAAAGTACCTACTCGTATTTACTACGAGTAAAACTCCAGTTGCTAAGTCAAATAATGCGGTAACCTGTACAAGACTAGAGTGTGTAAACTAGTGATGCAACGGAAGTGTCATAACGGAAGTAGAAATGGAAACATGTAAAAGTAAATTTCAGCGGAAATAGAAACGGAAACGGATGCGGTCAATACTATGAAAAAAAACTATTTTTTTTCAAAAACAATTGTTAATGAAATTAAACAAACAAACAAACCATCACACCGTTTCTTCGCAGAGGTAGGCAGAGAGAATGGACCGCCACACAACTATATCCTGGCAAACCTCTCTAGCTTCCTCCACATTCATACAACGAGTCATACACGCACGTCGATTCCTCCGACTTCTAACATGACCAACCTTTAAAATTTGATTAATTTGGTCATGCAATGTTTTCCTCGATCTGCCTCGACTTCGTACCCCATTTATATTATTAACGTATACTTTTTTAACCATTCTTTCTCCATCCATGCGTTCCATATGTCCGAACCAACGCAGCGATCCTTTCATAATTTTGTTCATAATACCTTCTTCCGCTCTACATTCCTTTCTTATATCAGCATATGAGATTCTATTGTATATCGTTCTACAACACATACGTTTTAGGGACCTCATCTCTACCGCATTTATTCTGCTCTCATCCTTCTTCTGCCAGTTCCATGCTTCGCTTCCATACATTAGGGTTGGGACCAGAACTCCATTGTGAAATTAACATTGTAAATAAGGTAGTTAAAAGTAGTTTGGCCGCTTTTACACCTAACAATCTATTTCGGTGTTCTTCATAATCATGACCAGCTCCGCTAAATACGACGCTGCTGGGAGGAGCTGATAAATATTGGCTCACTAATGGCAAAATATTGGTATGTTTGTATGAACCACATAAGGGGATCCTCATGTAAAGACAATCGTTTTCCTTTTTTTGTACTCCTGAAGTTGTGACTGTGTCTCCAAAAATAGATTGTCATTCTCGTTATTTGTAATAGAGTTTTGCTGATTTTCATTCATACTGAATATGGATTCTTCAAAGTTCCGTTCAAATTTCCGTTATAAAATTTACGGAAACAGAAACAGAAACGGATGTCAAAAAAAGTGCGGAACTTCCGCAGTTGCGGAAGCAGAAGCAGAGGTCCGTTGCATCTCTGGTTTAAACTCATATAAATCTCTAGGATGTATGGTCAATGAGAGATGGGATCATAGTCAAGAAAATAAATGCCGCATTGACCAAGCACGTGGAGTCTTCATGAGATGATACAAGACATCGAGACCAAGACCTTTCCCTGGATCTCAAAAAGCATATTGTCCGTTATTATGTATTTCCAGTGTTGTTTTATGGTATGCAAGCCTGGACATTGAGTAATGCGACAGAGAAGAGAATGCAATCATTTAAACCATGGATATTTAGAAAAATATTTAAAATAACATAGGAGAGATAGAGATCGCTGTTGGATTGTTCTCTAACGGATGAAAAGCATCTGGTGTTGCTCGACAGTGTAAAAACATACTTTGATCACGTAATGAGAGGAGAAAAATACCAACTCTTACAACTGATAATTCAGGGAAAAATACCAGGAAGAAGAAGACCAGGTCGGAGAATAATCTCTTGGCTGCAAACAATTAAGACAATGGTTCAGAAAGAGCACCACATCGCTGTTCAGGGCCGCAGTCAAAGAGGTGAAAGTAGCCCTGATGGTCGCCAACCTTCGCAGAGAACGGCACTTAGAGAAGAAGGTGAACGATGAACAAGGACGCCACCAAGTCGCTGGTCCGATCAAATCAGGGAGCTCATGGCGTGCCATTATCAATGGTTTACAGGATTAATACGCCCCTTAATCATGTGGAATATGACTGGGGAGAAAAATATATTAACGTAAAGGAATGGACAAAGAGCGGTGCAAAAACGATCTATGTTCTTCCGAATAACTTGCTCGAATGGACGATTATGTCGACCGTAAAATGGACGTAGTGCACGATAAGTTTGGCGAACCCCACCATGATTTTCAAAATAAATTCGCACAATTTGCAAGCGCTGTTCTGACGTCAATCTATTCATGGTGAAATGGCAAAACGTATTGACTAAAAATCAACTATCAATTGTCAAATTAACAGTCTGGAAAAACAAATATGCTAGTTTAAAAAACAAACCTGTAAAAAAACACCCTATATAAATTGAAATAAGACTTACTTTCCATTCACACAAAGAATATAATTTACTTGTGCACCAAGGGGTCATATCTAGAATTTCATTGTGCTCTGTTTGTCTAAAGAATAATTAAATGTAATGTTGAGTAGGTACCAACATAACATACGAATACCTATGCAAAATGTTTTTATATACTTTGTACGAGTGTATGCATATTGCAGTAAAGAACATGCCCATGGCGAACATGCGTAAATTGCTCATATTATAAATCCGAGTTGGTACTTTTTAATTGACCTGATCATTTCTCATCTTTAGGGTGACCATTGTTTTCGGGAGAAAATTGGAAAACTATATTTTTTATTACAAATTTTAAGAATCGGAAACGTGTTTATTTCCTTTATATAGGGAGCAGTGAATAATCAAATTTTTAGAAAAGTTCGGTTGACTGAATAATATTGGGAACATATACCTATTAATTACATGAACCTTTTTTTGTATTAAAGTTTATATTTTTTGTCTTTAATTTTTTATTATTTTATATATTGTATATATTGACAATCTTCTTCTTTCGGTGCCGTGTCAGGTCCCCCCAACGTTGGCGATCACTATAGCAAAGGCATCTCTATCCCGCGCCTTGGAACAGGTTCTGAACTCTTGTTATTCCTGTCCACTCTTTGATGTTCTGCAGCCAGGATAGCTGCCTTCTACCAACTCCCCGACGTCCCTCCACTTTACCCATTAATATCAGTCGATGGAGGTGGTATTTTTCTCCCCTTAGCCCATGACCCAAATATGAGACCTTTCTAATTTTCACACTTGGCAACAGCTCTCTATTGGCTCTGGCTCTCTGCAGTACGTCTGCATTAATGACCTTATCGGTCCACGGTATACGGAGCATTCTGCGGTATATCCACATCTCGAACGCTTCCCACCGGTTCATTACATTCACTTTCAAAGTCCAGGTTTCGCCGCCATATAGTAGAACACACCATATACGAGTATATAACATTTAATCAATTGATAATTGATAATAAAATGATCAAATAATTAAATGTATATTTTTCAAGATATTTTAGAGTTTTCGCTATTTTCTGAATATCCCATAATTATTGTACATGCTTCTTATCCTTTTGTCTCATAATAAGTTATATACTGATGGGAAAACAATCAAACAGTTGTATGTTTATAAAATAAATAAAAATATATTATTAGTTGTATTGTATATAATTATTTTGACGTCTGGTCACCGTGGGTTACACCAGAAGGCATATCCCCTCTCTCTTCGTTAAGGGTCGGGGTAATAATTAAAATTTGTAATTTGCACTGCGCAGGCGCGTTGAAAAGTTGCTATCGCCCAGGGGTTGAGTTATGCCTTGGTAGCTGGGAGCGGTCCACGGATCTCAACGGAGAGCTGCAAAGAAACTGTGCATCTAAATATCAAGCGTGTGATTCAATATATAATAATAATACATCACGAATATATTTGATGATCTTTCAGCACCTTTCATCCTCTTGTAAAAATAAATAAAAGGTTTATTCTTTATAACGTCATGTGATGTAAATTCAGTATAAAAATCTGTATTTTAGTATTAGTAACAGATAATCCATTGTTTTAGTCGAAACATCGTGATATATCAATTTTACCAAATATAATATAATTTTATAATTAATAGAATCAAATAATATAGACCTAAAACTGAGAATACTCCTCATCAAGACCTATGTATGGAGTATCTTGATGTACGGCTGCGAGACATAGTGCCTATTCGAAAGAGATAAGCGGAGACTAGAGGCTTTTGAGATGTGGTCCTATAGAATAATATTAGGAATTTCCTGGAGAGACCACATCACGAATGAGGAAGTTTTTCAAGGAATCGAAGGAGGAAGACACCTGCTCAGGACCTTGTCCGAAAGGCGTGCAAGATGGATCGGCCATGTAATACGTCAAGAAGGTCTCTTGCATCCCATAATGGAGGGTATGACCGAGGGGACAAACTCTAGGGGACGCCCACGCCGAGAGTACCTGGAGGACCTGTTGGTGGACGTGCGCTGCTCATCATATGCAGATTTCAAAAGAGCCGCACAAGACAGGGAAGAATGGAAGAGAAGAATAAAAGAAATTGCTGCAAACCAATCCCAGGATTGAAACTTTCTAACTAACCAAATACATATATTTTTTTTTTTACATTTTTTTTTATTATTTATTTATAAACATACAATAGTTACATTGTATTCCCATGAGTAGAAAACTCATTATGGAGTCTATGATATTAGAATTTATTTTACAATCTTCATTATGCGCAAAAAATAGCTCGTTATTATTGTAAAGAAGGAATCTGGTCGTGTCCAGGCTCGAACTCAAGTTCCCTGGATCAGGAGCCAAGCGTTCTATCCCCTAGACCACCACCCACTTTATAAAATGCACTTAAAGTTGTTATCGTAAACAAAAAAAGATAAAATAGTAGTGGACAATGGTGTTTTTGAACCGACCCTTATGTATGGAAGCGAAGCATGGAGCTGGCAAAAGTGACGAAAGTAGAATAAATGCAGTAGAAATGAAATCTCTTGAATAAAATGATCATCATGGACAAACGGAAAGAAAAAATGGTAAAAAAATTGTTAACGATGTAAATGAAACTAAAAATAGAGGAAGACCTAGGAAAACGTGGCACGATAAAATCAATCCAATATTGTATGTCGGCCACGTGAGGAGTCGGAGAAATCGACGTGCATGCATGACACGATGTTTGAATATTGAGGAACTCAGAGATTGAATAAGAAATGAGTCCGTCTGTGGTGTTGAAGACATCGTGAGGTGGAGAAGAAATAAGCAACTTCTGGAAGGATCATGCAAACCGAATGGAAGATACGAGACTTGCTTAAACTGAAAACCATAAACAGATCATATGACCTAAACCACGAGGATGAAGAAGAAGAAAAATTTATGTTGGGTCAACCTTAAATACCTTTTTTTTAAACTACGTGAATATTGTACATATTAGAAGTCATGAAATACTCTTATTTCAAGTAAAACATAGCCATTTTCTGTTTTTTTCTCTTTCCCCATATTTATTATTAACAATGTATCAATGCATCAATTTATCAACAATGTGTCACCAAATCCAAATCATTTACCTTAAATATGCATCTTATTCAGATCCATGAACTTAGTTTTTAAACATCTGCGCGTTTGATGCTCGCTTTGATAATGTCTTAGCAATACGAAAAATGTCATTTCCATACTAAAAAATAATTATATAATAACTTATTTTAATATTGAGTATTACATCATTGTTCAAGAAAGTAAATTTGAATATAAAGATGTGTTTTTTTATACAGTTGGCAAATATAAAAAAAAAACAGTAAATATCTTAATATGGAGTATTACATATTGGTTTAAATGACACGATAATAAAAACGATATTTTTAAGGACAATAGTTGATTTTCTATAACCGTATGGATTAGAATGATCTCATCACTTTTTAGAACGAGCACGAGCATCGACAGAATTTAAATTTATTTATTTATTATTATTGAGAGTAACAAACAGCGATTTCAGTATACAAATACCAAGGCCAATTACTTGCTACCACACATATTATATAACTTATGCTTGAAAAATAAAGTAATATTTTAACGAGTCAAAGAGAAAAATAGTAATATTAATAATAATGAATAATTAAAGATGAAATATAATATAAAAATGTTAAAAAAATAAATTAAAGTAACATAGTTTCCATTTTGTTCTATACTCACCATACTTTGTGTTGTAGATGTTTTATTTAATAAGAACTTTAAATTATTGTTTTAAATTTTAAATTGATTCATAATATTTGTTATAACAAAAGCATAAACGTTCCAAAATAAATCTTTATAACATCTGTCAAAACTGATCGTATTTGTAAACAATTTTATAATATTTTAAATATCACTGAGTAAGGACCGGGTTGTCCGAAACAAGTCTGATATTAAATAATTTTTTTTAAAGTTATGTTGTATATACAAAGTATATAAAAAAGAAAAATACAAATATATCATAGTTTCATTCGTCCCGAAGGGTTGCTCCAACCATTAGAAAAAATCACTTTCATTAAGATTTATCACAACAATGTTATTAGAGCACTTACTGTACATGTCGCATATCCAATATTAATTTATTTCTAATAAAATAAAACGAAACTTCTGGAAGTCTGACGTTTTTATTCGTATTAATTGTTTAATATGGGGTTTAACATAAATTTTCAAGAAACAATAATCATCGTAATATGGAAATTACACATTGATTCAATTGACAAGACATTAAAGACGATAACTTTAAAGATTAAAATTTACTTTCTATTACTGTATGGGTTAAAGATTTCGTCGCTCTTTAAAATGGGTATTTTAAAATTTAAAAACAAAGAACAATCGTGTTAAAGAGCTTTCAAGTTGTAACGCGTCGTAAATCGATGAAATTTATTTACTTGTAGATTCTGTGGCCTCGCCATAACGTGGTCTTGATTTATATAAGTTTTCGGTTTACGTTTCTTCTGTCAGTGCAAAACCAATCCAATTACAGGCGATGAAAATTATTATAATGAGTGGTCGAGTGGGTACAGCGATAATTAACGCTTCTTTCTGGGTTCGGGTCCGAGCGGCTCCGGGCGATAGAGCGTTCCATACTTCACGGCTTTATGCGTGGAAGGATCTTCTCGTGGATTGCGTCTGCCTTCGGACTGCTATTATTTTTTCTCTTATGTTAAATGACGTACACGAGATGGCGTTCGAATTTCGTATTAAATTATTACAGCGTACATATTAAATAAGTATGCAATAACTTCAAAGCTTTTAAAATAAACGATTTTTTTTTGCGTATTGTATCCATTCTTATATTAAGTACGTTAAATATATCAATAAAACCACGACTTTTTCTAAAATTTGGTGTTCAAAATAACCTGCATATAAGATTTTTGTTGTGTTTTACTATACGGCTGCAAGACTTAGTGCCTGGGCGAAAGAGAGCACAAAAGGCTGGAGGCGTTTGAAATGTGGACCTACGGACGAATTGCCCATGTTCCATGGAGAGACCATGTTAGAAGCGAGGAGTTTTTCAATAGAGTTGAAGAGAATAGGCATATGTCAACATGAAACACCATAGCAGAGAGGCACGTGAGATGGATTGGTCATGTGTTGCGATACGAATGTTTCCTGCATGATGTATTGGAGGGAATGGTCGAGGGATCGATTGGCAGAGGACGACCTCGCCAGGAGTACCTAGAAAGATTTGCCGAGATATGGGCTGCACCTCTTATGCGGAGTTGAAGAGAGTTGCCGAGGACCGAGCGGGGTGGAAGAGGAGATACATCGCCTTGCTGCAGACCAATCTTTAGATTGAGACCGGAGAAGAAGATAAGAATATTAAAAAAATCTGTACCAATTTTTTCTTCTTCTCTCTGGCTCTACAGTCCTGGGTGGACCACGGCCGCTTCCAAAAACTTTCTCCAGCCGATCCTATGCTGAGCTCTCGACGTCAATTCCTCAGATTTGACTAAAAAATATAAAATTGTTACCTTTAGTATCGTCACTATACAACTCACCTAAATATCCGAATCAGATGTTGGTGTATCGACATTATATAATATTAAATGTTATGTGTGTCATTTTTGGTACTTTTTTTAATATTAAAAAGGCATGAACTCCTATTTTTCTGTAGTATACTGTTAAATAGTTGTATTTCTTCGTGTAATATTAAAATATCAGAAAATTTGATTTCAATTATAATTCAAATAAAATAATTTATATTCATCCCTTTGTAAAAGTCGATTAAAGCAGTTTTCCAAATAAATTGATTTTTAATAAATAATCTAATTGCAATAGACGCGTATAAAATATAATATTTCATCTATAAAATTGTAAAATTGGATTGCTTATGTACGAAAGCGAAGCATGGAACTGGCAATAGAAGGATGAAAGATGAATGAAGCAGTGCAAATGAGATCTCTTAGACAAATGTGTAGATACTATGTGTATGATACAGTGTCGAATGAAAATATAAGAAGTGAATGCGGTGCGAATGATGGTATTATGAACAAAATAATGAAAGGATCAAGGAGATGGTTTAGACACAAGGAAAGAATGAATGAAGAAAGAATAGTAAAAAAGTATATGTTAACAATGTAAATGGAACTAGAAATTTAGGAAGACTGAGGAAACATGCACGATCAAATAAATCAAATATTGCATTTCAGCCACGTGAGGAGTCAGAGAAATCGACGAGCGTGCATGACACGATGTATGAATGTTGAGGAAGCGAAAGAAATATGTCAGGAAAGAAAAGTTCCATTTTTACTGCCTACCCTTACGGAGAGACGGCGTTAGTTAAAAATTGTAACATTTTGCCACATATATTATTGAAAGTTATTGAAAGTTATTGAAAGTTAAGGCATTTAATACTGTGGAATTCCATTAGAATTCAAAATTCAAAATTAATTTTGGCTATTTGTTATAAGAATGTTATATGAATTTTAAATGCCTTTTTTATTAGTTTTTCTTTGTTTAGTTTTTGTTATATTTTTACACCTAAAGATGGAGGTATCCTCTGAAACATGTCGTGTATTTTAATATTTTATTATTAAAAAGTGGTTAAAACATAATTCCCAAAGTAGACACATATTTTTTAAAGTATTTGAGTAGAATCTGATAATTGAATAGAATGAAAATGGTTACAGATATTTATAGCGATTGGTTTACTATATAAACTGTGGATACTTGAAGGTTTCACATTATTTTTGATGGACAAAAAATACACCATAAAATATTCCGTAATAAACAATCAAAGCCCATCGAGCATTTCGATTTAAAGAAAGGTCCGATCTGTAACCATTAAAATACAATTATCCCGATTTCTCTAAATGATTCGAGTAGATATTTCAATATCGAATACGTGTCGACAACCTTACCGCCAGCACATCCCTAATACCAGGTCTTGGCGGTCACCGATGGTAAATTATAAACATTGGGGAATAATTATGTTTAAATTGTGTACGACAACAGATTCACCCAAACAATTATGTTATGGCTAAATGGTGGTGTTTTTTTAAAATAATAATAAGACTTGAACTTCAATAATTCAATAATTGTCGACCTTCGTGGCAGAGTGGTAAGAGCTCTGACATCCATACCGAAGGTCCCGGCTTCGATTCTCGGCGATGGCAGTGTGATTGTCACACTATCTTTTTTCTGGTGTAGAATTCACATGACAATAAAATGGCGATAAGTTGGCTGCCATGAAAATGACCTGTTGTATTCAAGGAAAAAAAATAAGACTTGCAATTGAATATATGAACCAAATGGCCTCTCACAGTGGAGTTCTGGTTCCAACCCTTATATATGAAAGTAAATCATGGAACTGGCAGAAGAAGGACGAGAGCAGAATGAACTAAAACATTCGTGTGGTAAAACGATGTACGATAGAATTTCAAATGCTAATATTAAGACGAAATGTAGAGCAGGTGAAAGTATTATGATCAAAATTACTACGTTGGTTTGGACATGTAGAATGCATAGAAGAAGAAAGTATACGTTAACGGTGTGAATGGAGTACGGAGTCGAGTAAGACTGAGGAAAATGTGGTCATCAAATTAATCAATATTTTTAAGGATTAATCAATCTCAATCTCAAAAGAGACGAAGATATAAATTGTTTTTGGAAACAGAATATGATGGTCGAGGCGTTTACAGGACTTATGACCTGTCATTGGTTGGGTTAAGTGATCGCTTTATGTTAACATTTCCAATTCCGCCCTTCTTACGAAGTATTATGATCAAAATTACTACGTTGGTTTGGACATGTAGAATGCATAGAAGAAGAAAGTATACGTTAACGGTGTGAATGGAGTACGGAGTCGAGTAAGACTGAGGAAAATGTGGTCATCAAATTAATCAATATTTTTAAGGATTAATCAATCTCAATCTCAAAAGAGACGAAGATATAAATTGTTTTTGGAAACAGAATATGATGGTCGAGGCGTTTACAGGACTTATGACCTGTCATTGGTTGGGTTAAGTGATCGCTTTATGTTAACATTTCCAATTCCGCCCTTCTTACGACAATGTTGTATTACATAAAGCGATCGCTTAACCCAACCAATGACAGGTCATAAGTCCTGTAAACGCCTCGACCACCATATTCTGTTTCCAAAAACAATTTGCATCTTCGTCTCTTTGAGATACAATTAATCCTTAAAAATGATTAACCCGCAATGGGTAAAATCCAGTATTTGTCTACAAGTATTTGTATACATTCAAAACAAAATGTTAATCAATATTTAATTAAAGATCAGCCATGTTAGAAGTCAGAAGAATCGACGTGCGTGTTTGACTTGTTATATGAATGTGGATTCTCTTTATCTACTCTTCCGGAGCAACGAAGTGATGGTTTGTTGTTGCTGTTGCAATCAAACTTCGAAAATAAAAGTCTCATTTGAACCAGCAAAATGGAGATACTCAAAAACATTGCTGGCAAAACCTTTCGTGACAGAATACGATACACAGAGATTCGAAAGACATGTGAATTCAAGGAAATTTTAATATGAGGACGATAGAGAAATGAACATGTGACCAGATTGGCAAGATCGAAAGCAGTAAGAACAGCAGGGGATGGTATACCTCAAGGAAGCAGGCCTCAAGGACCACCTTCAAAAGATGGAAGGAGCTGGCAGATCACCTTTCAAGAGGCAATTTGATGCAGAGAGTAATAGGCCAAATCGTCTGAAAGGAGTGAGGGATATTTTTATGAATTAATACACTTTTATCTAATTATATTACATTGTAAACTGTTAAATAATAAAACTGTTTTTTTAAGTATCACAATTTAATTTTTATTTTTCGCGACAGCTGTTTCGTCAACCCATGTTGACATCATCAGATGTTACAATAATATAAGTTCGAAAAATCACGAAAATTTAACAGTTGATATATTATTGTAACACCTGATGATGTCAACATAGGTTGACGAAACGATCGTGCCACGTCGCGAAAAATAAAAATAAAATGGTGATACATAAAAAAAAACTGAGTTTTATAATTTAACGATTTCGGCTAAAACAATGGACTATATTACATTAAGATATATTTTATGTTGTTCTCCGGATTGCATAATTTGAATATTTAAAAAAACTTTATTGAATGTTACGATGTATGAATGTAGAGGATGCTCAAAGTATGTCAGAACAGATCAGTATGGCGGTCCATCCTCTCTGCCGGCTTCTGGGGAAACGGCGTGATGGTTAGTTTGTTACTTAATCATGTATTGAAAAAATAAACTTTCTTTGGATTGCATGTTAAATTGTATTTTTTAAAATATTTTAAGATGCAAAGATTTATCACTTAGGAAGTGCAAAAAAAATTTAAAGGTTAAAATTATGTAAGTTATTCAAAGAAATTCATTTAACTGACACGAGACGCGTGGAGCCGGTTCATTGACTCATTTCCATGTTTTTTTAAATACCGAATGTGATTCCATACAATTCTTTGTCTCGGACGAGTCAATTAAACCCGATAGGGTGGGTTGATACAATTAGCTGGCGGTGGGACGGCCTGTCATTAGCCCCCCGCCCGCCGCGGGGCGCTCAGCTCGTTCCGAATTCAAATTATTATTTCAAAATTAGAACAAAGTCGCCCGATGACGGTTCGACCCGAAACAGAGCCGATCTTCTAAAGATTAGGATCAATTATTCTTTTTTTGGTTTTGTTTGATATAATTTGATTCTTATTATAAAGCCGAGGTATGAGGGAAGTTTTCAATTAATGTGGATGGATCTCTGATGAAATTAAAAATAATACCTATCGACGCAATTTAAATATTAAATAATTATGCGGTGTATTCAACGGGCCGATCGAACAGGTTTCAAGTAAATAATTATTCGTCAAGTGTTATTTTTGAAGCTGTGAAAGAATGGGTGAGATTTATCGTATCATCTCCCTCTTACATCATTCGAGGAATAATTAAATATAAAGATTCCTTTTTTAAAAAAGATTTACAGAACCAATTTTAAATCAACGATATTAACTTACTTACTAACTAACTAATCATCACGCCGTCTCCCCGAAGGGGTAGGCAGAATGAATGGACTGCCACACTTTTCTTTTCCGACATATTTCTCTCCTCAACATTCATATTTGTCGTAGTGTCGATTTCTCTGACTTCTAACATGGCTGATCTTGAATTAAATATTGATTAACATTTTGTTTTGAATGTATACAAATACTTGTAGACAAATACTGGATTTTACCCATTGCGGGTTAATCATTTTAAAGGATTAATTGTATCTCAATAGAGACGAAGATGTATGTAGAATATGTGATTTATTTGATCGTGCCACGTTTTCCTCGGTCTTCCTCTATTTCTAGTTCCATTTACATCGTTAACATATATTTTTTTAACATTCTATCTTCATTTTTTCTTTCCACATGCCCAAGCCATCTTAATGCTCCTTTCATTATTTTGTTCATATTTCATAACACCATCATTCGCATCGCATTCACTTATTATATTTTCATTCGACATTCTATCATACACAGAGTATCCACACATTCGTATAAGAGATCTCATTTCTACTGCATTTATTCTACTTTCATCCTTCTTTTGCTAGTTCCATGCTTCGCTTCCATACATAAGGGTCGGCAGAAGAACACCATTGTGCACTGCCATTTTAGCTTGGATAGGTTTTGGTTTGCGATGACAACTTTAAGTGCACCATTCACTTTGTAGCCTGCCCCAACCCTTCTTTCAATATCCTTCTCCACTCACCCATCTTTAGTAAACATTATTAAGTTGTAAATAATTGCTTATTTTTATTCAATGGTATTAAGTTTATGTCAACAAAAAAACAATGTCAGCGCAAACAAAAGCCAATCCAAAAAAGCTAAAATGGCATTGCACAATGTGTTTTCTTGTACCGACCGTTGTGTATAAAAGTGAAGCATGGAACTGGCGAAGGATGAAAGTAAAATAAATGCAGTAGTAATGAGATCTCTTGGACGGATGTCTGGAAAATATATATTTTAGAAAATATAGGTATGATAGAGTATCGAATGAAAATATAAGAAGACCGAGAAAAACGTGGCACGATTAAATAAATTTAAATATTGAGTGTCGGCGACGCGAGAAATCGACGTGCTTGTATGACACGATGTATGTATGTTGAGAAATCGAGAGAGGTATGTCAAGAAAGAGACAGCGTGTTGATTAGTTAGGTTATTTTACAATCTCCAATACAAGTATATCATAGCTCATTATTATGAGGAAGGAATCGGGTCGTGTCCAGGCTTGAATCCATGGCCCCTGGATCAGTAGCTAAGCGTTCTGTTCTGTAGAACACCACCCGGTCTTAATTAATTACCTACACAAAAAAAAAGTCAGTACCTACCCATGTGTCACGTATAATTTTGAAACGTTTTAAATTGATTCGAAAATAGACGAAAGCAACCGGTAAAACACGAATGTAATTTAAATGCCACAAAATAACGAGGTACAGTTGGATTTTTTTTCTACATTTATTGTTGCAAAAAGAGTCCATTCACACCACACGGAATTCCGCACATTAAACTGAACTTCAAAAAAATTCAGTTTAACCCAGTGGTTTAACAATTGTCGTAATGATAAACAAGTGAAAAGCTGAATTGTTTTAGA
Organism: Lepidostoma basale; assembly: GCA_022606425.2. Lineage (NCBI taxonomy): Eukaryota > Metazoa > Arthropoda > Insecta > Trichoptera > Lepidostomatidae > Lepidostoma > Lepidostoma basale. The sequence goes on along the minus strand of JAHDVF020000333.1, from coordinate 1,276,058 downwards.
CAAGTGTGCTCCAAGACTGTCTTCCCGCGTTTATTGAAAATGAGCTGTATTGCGATGTCGTGTCGTGCCAAATTTTCGGGCGGGAATTAGCAGGTGTGTTTTGATTTTGGGAGACTGACACCTAACCGAATTATTAATGTTTCGTGTGCAGCTTGTAATCGTGATACAACAGTTTAATGGACATCAGATTGCATTATATTTTGACAATTTAAGTGTTTGTTGGATGTTTCACAATAGTTCACTGACTGTCTGAATGAAACTTCTGCATGCTGGAGTCACGAAAAAATATTGTGTTGTAAATAATTGCTGTAAATGTAACCTGAATATAGAAAATCAACCCATAGAACAGGTCAGGATCTTCAAGTATCTAGGCATAGACCTGGTGGGGGGAGCTGATCTGCGGGAAGAAATACAAGCACAAGGAAACAAGGCAGCCACAATCTCTGGGGCTGTAAAATCCACAATATGGAAAAACAAAGACATGTCCATTAAGAGTAAGATGAGAATCTATAAAGCATGCGTAATACCAATAATAACATATGGCGTCGAAACAAGGGCAGACACAGTAAGGACCAAACAAGTTTTGAGGACTTCCGAAATGAAGACACTGAGGACGATAGCAGGCAACTAAGAGATCGCGTGAGGAAGACCAGAATGAGAGAGATATGTGAGGTTGAGAATATTATAAGATGGAGCTGACCGGGAAAAAGGGACTGGTACGGTCATGTTTAAAGAATGGACACCACCAGACTCCCCTATATTGCATTGCATAATCAGCCTCATGGGACTCGTCCTCGTGAAAGACCTCCCAAAAGATGGAAGGACAGCTGGGAATCTACCTCACAGGAGGAGTAACACTCTGGAGAACAGATAGGTCTTCAATAAGGAAGAAGAAGAGAAATAATTGCTTATTCTCGTCTTATACTACATTGTCAAAAGGAATTGTAAAATCTTCTGTTAATTTTATAATTATTGTGACTGGTTTCATAAGGGTCGCTCATTTCTTTTGGTTATCTTGTTATCGAAGTTTTGTCACATGCTGACATCAATAGACCAGAATATTTGTATAATGCTAAAATTCTACTATTTATACATGAAGCAAGTGGTATTAGTGGTAATACGTAACAAGGTGTAAAATAATACCACCAAAACCTTAGTTATAGTGGTTGGTTACCTCCTTTAGTATTTCTAAGCAATAGTCGTTGTGTCACCACCTCAGTTGAAATTTGAGAAACTATATGAACATGCCAAAAAGAGTATAGAACACGATTAAGAGATACGCAGTTTTTTTCAATGACTATATCTTATTTTAAGTAAAAATTTCTTCGTAAAAGTCCATCTTAAAATACAAAACATTTTGTTCATAAACTCAAGGGATTAATACTGAACTAAGACACTAACACTGTAAATTTATATATTTTTGTCTTAAAAGGACAGATACAAAATATTAAAATTAATTGCATTTGAATTTCATATACAATCTTCAATATGAGCAGAAAATACTTAATTATTATGAAGAGGAAACGGGTCTTATCCAGGTTTGAACCCAAGTCCCGTGGATAGGAATTCAGGCATTCTGTCCCCTAGATTGCCACCTGAACATGAGAACACTGTATTTTTTTTTAGTTTTGAGATTAATTTTGAAGGTTTAGCATATTCATTTAAAATAATGTTTATATATTTTTTTATTTCCTCCACAAGTTTGCCTTTAATACATATGAACGATCATATTATCATCTCAGCTTCCAATTGAATCTAAGAGACTATTATTTTAAAACAAACGATCAAATTTCCCATGGCATCTCATCAAGCATGACACGGGGAACTCGGAATCGTGTGCTGGACAGGAAATTTGATTGTCATTGTCAGGTTTCCCACCGTCTGCATCGTCCTTGGCTCCTAGGGCCCCCGCCCCGCCGGCCGGGCGCAATTAGCGGCCGCAGCACCCTTATTAGTCTTTGAAGGACAAGAGTCATCTTAATAATTGGGTAATTATCGTCTGCCGCAGATGCCGGAGTCTCCGGTCACCGCGACCTAATGGCGCGTACAATTTGTCAGTGCTTGAGAGGCTTAATGAATCAGTAGACGGCTACCTGATTCAAATAGCAACATCAGCAGAAAAAATGTACTTACTTACGAGAGTTTTGCGTTAAAGCTTTCAAAGCTTTATTGTTTCTTAAACTAATATTTAAAATAAAAAAAGAGCATTTTTTCACATATTTCGGTCATAGACGCCTTACATTTGTGTAGAAATTTTAATTTCTTATGTCGTTTTTAAAATGCAAAAGAGTGTTGTGAAAATGCAATAAAAAATAAAAAAATCTTAGTTGTTTAGTGTAATGGCCCCATCAACTAGCATTATATAAATTCTTCATTATATGAATTCAAATGACTTATCAGTTCTTGGAAAAACCTCAAAGTTGTTTAGTGTAATGGCCCCATCGATTTGCATTATATAAATTCTTTCCCCCACCCTAAAGTTTTTAAAATCAATATAAGGACACATTGTTTGGCGACTAGGTTCAGTTTGAAAATGCCCTCGCAAGGCGAAACCAATTTGTAACTGCTATTTATATAAGTAATTATAAAAATAGAAGATGTTTCAGTAAGCTGTTTGTTGTATGCGGACGACGCTGTGCCACTTGCAGACAACGAGCACGAACTGCAAGCCCTGGTGTCTAGTATGTATAAGTATGCAAGCGATACGATTTGATGATGAATGTGAATAAGTCTAAGGTAATGATTTTCGAAAAAGAAGGAAGCATGACAGTCTGCAACATAAGTGTAAACGGTGAAAATCTGGAACAAGTGGATGAATTTGTTTATTTAGGAAGTATGTTTACAAAGGATGGGAGGGTGGAGAAGGATATTGAAAGAAGGGTTGGGGCAGGCAACAGAATAAATGGTGCACTTAAAGTTGTCATCGCAAACAAAAGCCTATCCAAAAAAGCTAAGATGGCAGTGCACAATGGTGTTCTTGTGCCGACCCTTATGTATGGAAGTGAAGCATGGAACTGGCAAAGAAGGATGAAAGTAGAATAAATGCAGTAGAAATGAGATCTCTAAGACGAATGTGTGGCAAATCTGTATATGATAGAGTGACAAATGCAAGTATAAGAAGTGAATGTGGTGCGAATGAAAGTGTTATGAACAAAATAAGGAAAGGGTCATTAAGATGGTTTGGACACATGGAAAGAATGAGTGAAGACAGAATGGTAAAGAAGGTATATGTAAACGGCGTGAACGGAGCTAGAAATAGAGGAAGGCCGAGGAAAACGTGGCACGATCAAATCAATCAAATATTGAATGTCGGTCACGTGAGGAGTCGGAAAAATCAACGTGCGTGCATGACAAGATGTATGAATGTAGAGGAATCGAGAGGCGTATGTCAGGACAGAACAGTGTGGCGTTCCATTCTTTCTGCCTACCCCTCCGGGGAGACGGCGTGATGGTAAGTTAGTTAGTTAAATCAAGTAAAATCATTAAACATTCGCGTTTATTATTATAACAATTATAATGGAGTTTTACAAAACAAAAACCTCAACAATCAACAATATTTTATATCAAATATTAAAAAGTGAATCCACACCACAAAGTGATGGCGAATATAGAATAAATAATTTAAAATACCATTTAATACATTCTATATTGTAGTTATTTACTTATTGAAGTTTTTTAATTATATATGGGACACATTCTCTACAACGAGAAATACGATCTGCTGCACTTCATCATAAAAGGGAAGATCGAGGGTAGGCGCGGTGTGGGAAGACCCCAGATGTCCTGGCTCGAGAATATAAAGGAACGGACCGGAGTTCGAGGGTGGGGAAGTTGTCCTGTCTGGCACAGGACAGAGAGGCCTACGCCAGGGTGATAGCCGACGTCGGGGGGACCTAACATGGCACTCGAAGAAGAATGAGATGAGCTTAATGCGGGGACTCATTAATCCTCAAGCATGTTATCTGCAATCTGACGTATCATATACTTCAGCTGATAACTGAGGAGAAGTTCAAGGGAAGAAGAGGCGCAGTACACAGAAGAAGGCTCTGAGCGACGGCGCGCCCACCAATCCGATGGTCTTTCAGATTCAAAAGTCTTCCAAAATCCTTAGAGACCGAGGTACCGAGTGCAGCTTCTTGTGGATCAGAGGTCACAACGGGCTGGAAGGGAACGAAAGAGCAGATGAGCTGGCTAAAGCGGCCGCCCTTAGGGTCAAAACTGCCAAGCTCTACTCTGAGTTTCCTCTCAGCTACGCAAAGCGCACTATCAGAGAACACATGAATCAGCTGTGGGAAGAGAGATACGAGAACAGCGCCACCGGAAGCGGGACCAAGAATTTTCTCCCCTCCATAAGAGATGCGAAAGAGCTGAGGAAGAGAATATCACCTTCGTTCCAGCTCTCGCAAATTCTCACTGGGCATGGTGCTACCCTCTCGTATCTACACAGATTCAAGATCAAAGACTCACCGCACTGTCCCTGTGATTCACAAACAGAGCGAACAGTAAAACACATCATCACCCACTGCCCAATCTTCACGCGTGAGAGATGGAAACTGGAGAAGGAATGTCAAAGAAGAGACATCCACATCACAGATCTCCCGGCCATCCTCCGCAACAAAGATACACTATGCAGTTTCGTGGGCTTCGCAACCACGGTGGTGGATCGGTTGCGGGTCAGTAATAGCTAACACATGTTTTTTTTCTACATGTATTTTTTTACAAGTCCACACTGCCCTGACAAATAAAATGCAGGGCAACAAAAATAGAACAACTAAAGAAAAAAAAAAAAAAGTACACAGAAGAATGTTACTAAACACAAAATAAGTATTTATTGTTTCTTGAACACTGATATAAAACTCCATATTAAATAATTAATACGAATGAAAACATCAGTTTTCTATAAGTTTTATTATATTTTATGGGAATGACATGTTTCGTCCTTCTAAGGCATTATCAAATGTGATAAAATCGTTGCTGTTTATATACACTAGTAAATATGGTAATTAACGAAAATTAATGTGACTTTATACATTTTTAACAAATAATTATTTGGGTAGGTCCAGAAATATTGGGAAGTGTTTCTTGGAACTCGTTAAGAAATTTTATGACAATGTTAGGGGATACTAAATTATATTAAATAAATAAAAAATAAGTTATTTGAGGTAGGACGTAATAAAGTGTTTCTAAGAAAAACATCTTCTTACAAATTGTTTACAAATGATTTTACATATTTAAAGGTGTCTGATGATAGGATGATACATGTCAAATATAGCTGTATAAAATATGTTTATTGTTCGTTCTGTAAAAATGATATTAAACATGATTTGAAAACTCCAAACAACAACGATGCAGCGAGGTTCCATAGAAACTAGTATACCTGACACACATAGTCATTACACGCGGATGTCTTGGTGAGAGAATTTGGATATTTCGGGACCAGCACTTAACGCTCGCTTGCTCATTTTGTGGTGTGTTTATACTGCCTACTCCGGCCTCGCATGGTGGTTAGAGTAACCTAAGAAGAATAGCAATTAAGAACATAAACGTCCTCTTCGTTTTGCGGTATGCCCGAGTCTTTGGCACCGACTAAGGGCTACAAATGGTGACTTTGTATCTTTGTTTTTTTTCGGACGTGTCTATTGTTTTTTCATGTCATTACGACCCGAATTTTTATTCCTGGAACGACCACAAAAAATTCATTCATACTTGTTTCTTCCTATTAAGTTTTGTAGCTAATTCTATGGTCAAAATTATCATCTTAAGGCTCACGGGATAATAACGGTTTAGAAAAAGGAACGAGTTAGTTTATTACAAAGAAAAAAGGAGACATATTATTTTTTGTGAACTAACACCTTTGTACACGTTTGTTGTAATGTGAGAATAATGATATTTAACTCAGAATATTAATATTAATAATTGTTAAATTATAAAACTCTGTTTATGATATCACAATTTTTAAATAATGAAAACAAAAAAAAAATTATACAAAATTTCTTTATTATTATGAATTTAGTGTGCTTACACTTGTGTTTATGTTCGACCGGTTTCGGCAGCTTGCTGCCATCTTCTGGTGGAGATTTCAGAAGATCGCAGCAAGCTGCCGAAACCGGTCGAATATAAACACAAGTGGAAGCACACTAAATACATAATTATAAATAATTTTTTTGTTTTCATTATTTAAAATGAACTCCTACCAAGAAATTTAAATTAAAAACATTAATTATTTTTATATATTTATTTTTCCCGACAGCTGTTTCGTAAACCTATATAAATAGGGTTTTTATCATTTAACAGTTAATAATGTTAGGGTATCATAGTGTTTCGGCCAAAACAATGAACTAATATTCTTCTTCTTCTTCTTTTAATAGATTTGACGATCTGTGACACAGAAATCATGTCTCGTCGGATGATGAGGTCCAGCTGTTCTTCCATCCCTTAGGCGGTCTTCCAGGTAGGCGGTGTCCAGAGTGGATTTCATAAGCGGCTGTACATGCAAATAATTAATTATTAATCATTATAACGATGAGGTTCGCAACCCATCACACCGCGTCTCTCGCGATGGCGAAAAGAGAAAGATGGAGTGCCGCATCGATTTAAGTGTGGCAGTCCATTCTTTCTGCCTACCCTTTCGGGGAGACGGCGTGATGGTTAGTTAGTTAGTTAGTTATAAAAGAGTGAGATGGAGTAGGCAGAGAGGACGATACTGGATCGAGGATCCAGCAAGAATTCCTAAGATCGTGATGCACGAGACACCAGAGTGCCGTCGACAACCATGCCGACTACCAAAGAGATGGAGAGAGGGCTGATTATCTGTATCACAGGAAGAAAGTTGATATTCTGCATAAACAGACCAACAATAAGAATAAGAAGGATTAATATTTTTTTAATTTTATCGAAAATCATATTTTTTTAAAAGTTTTATTCCACTTGTACCTCTAGATCTGATATCTAGCAGTTCGCTGCTATCATTGTGTTTAGTAAGTAGATAATTAAGTATATTTAATATTAATCAAAACATCAATTCTCTAGGAATTACTTTATTAGTAATTACATGAGAAATTGCCCTGATGAAGATACTGATAGTATCGAAATCAGCTGGGAGTTTAAAGTGATTAGTGGTTGAGATAAAATGTACATAAATAGATACATGATTTAAAGTATAACATATCTTGTATTGAAATAATCAATATATTTTCAGAAATTGTTTCTTGAACAATGATATAAAACTCCACTGAATTTTTGAAAACAGTTATTTATTTATTGCATTAATAATTCGCATTCAACATTTGATAATACTTTTGCAAGGCGAAGCTTGTTACCTACATAAAATAAAACCTCTAAAAAACTAGATTTTTCACTAATATTATTGTATGTATAATTACTACTACTGATAATCTATGATAAAGAATTATTATTATGATAAAGAATTTTCATTTATCCAAAACACGTTTATTGTTTCTCGAACAATGTAAAATTTCATGTTCGATGACACGAATCACTTTACTAAAAGTCTGAAATGTTAAGGGCGAAACATGCTATTCCATATTAAATAAAATAATTATTCTAGAAAACAGACGTTCAAATAAATTTTGGCGTTTCAACATTTCTCAATGTAGGCGATCACTGAAGCAAAAACATTTCTGTCCTGCGCTATTTGTAGTAGGTTCTCAACTCTTCTCATTCCCGTCCAATCCCTTATATTCCGCAGCCAGAATAATTGCCTTCTCCCAACCCCCTACGTTTTCAATCTTCTTCTTCTTCTTCTGCTTTATTTATCACTCTTTCAGAACATGCTCTTTCCACATGATCTCTTTTCAATGCTCATTTCACATGCTCTTTCCACATGATCTCTTCTCGATGCTCATCAGTTAGAACTAATAAATAATATTAAACAATAATAATACACGATGATAATATAAAAAAAATACAATTAAAATTAAAATAATTATAATATTATTACTTATAACAAATAACCCAGGTAAATGTTTTAATTTAAGTTATTGTATCGTATTTTAAATGCGTTTTTTTTATATTAGTCTTTCATTGTTTAGTTTTTATTATATTTTACACCTGAAGATGAAGGTATCCTCCGAAACATGTCGTGTTTTATAATACATATATTTAAAAAAAAATTTTTTGGATTAAATAAAGTTATATTCAATTTCCTAAGAATTTCGTTTTATTTAATTATTGTGTAATTTAAAAATGTACGTAAATAAATATGTGCATATATGAACGAATAATATTTGATTGATAAAAATCGAATACATTATTCACTTTGAGTCTTCATTTTACTTTACACTCAAGTATAAAAAGAGGAAAAAATCTAAAATGTTTAATAAAACCAAATAAATCATTCGGGCACAAAGTAATTATATAATTATGATGGCGTCATAGAACATCTTAAAGTACCTGCACAAAATTGGTCCGAGACGGAGTCTGGGTCGATCCAGGCTTTTTAATAGGTCAATAATAATTATCGTGGTCCGAGGCCTTAAGATTCTGTACGGAGTAGTAATCGCGGCCCGGGGTGATGATCTTTGATGATCCTCGGATCGGTTTAGCGTGAATGATGGACGCAGTCATTCCGCCGAGCAATCAGGAATGATTGCTCGAATTAAAAAGATGGAGATTTATTAAAAAATAATTCATTTCATAATAACGGCCCACTAATAATGCCAGCGCCTTGTCTACAACACGAGACTTAAATCACAAATATAAATGCTATACATACATAAATCATATTTTTGATTGATGAAAAACATATATTTTTAACACTGTAAAAACACTTAGATATTACACGATAAATTTTATATAATTAAAAAAAAAACTTAACCCTTCATTTCATGGTGTAGCTATTTTGTTACAAACTGAAAAATCTACTGATATGTGTATAGAATATTTTTTTTCTTCATAATTCATCGCCTTGTCTGCTATATGAGTTTTATATCATAAGTATAAATTAATGTTATACATATATAAATATTTTTTTGAGAAATATAAATAATCCATGATAGAATGTCGAATGAAAATGCGGTGCGAATGATGGTGTTATGAAAAAAAAAATATGAAAGGATCATTAAGATGGTTTGGACACATGGAAATAATGAATGAAGAAAGAATGGTAAAAAAATTATATGTTAGCGATGTAAATGAAACCAGAAATAGAGAAAAACCGAGGAAAACGTGGCATGATAAAATAAATCAAATATTGAATGTCGGCCATGTGAGGAGTCAGAGAAATCGACGCGCGTGCATGACACGATGTATGAATGTTGAGGAAGCGAGAGAAATATGTCAGGAAAGAAAAGTGTGGCAGTCCATTCTTTCTGTCTACCCCTTCGGGGAGACGGCGTGATGGTTAGTTACTTAGTTAGTTAAATAATCCAATGTTTTGGCCGAAACCCTATTGAGGCCGAGATATGAATTAAATTTGTTTAAGTCTAAAACATATCTTGATTTATTTTAATGGGTTTGTTGCGACGGCTGTTTCGCCAACCTATGTTGGCATCATCAGGTGTAACACACAACTCAGCTGTTTTTTGGTAATTAGCGTTGAGAAAAAGAAAAATAAGAATTAATAGTCTAATGAGTTACGGGCGGCTTAACTTTGAGCGATAATAGGGAACATGTTTATCAGAAATAGGGAATAGGGATTATTTACTATGTGCTATAAATATTTACGTATTGTTTCTTGAACAATGATGTAAAACTCCATATTAAATAATTAATACGAGTGAAAACGCCAGTTTTCTAGAAGTTTTATTATACTCGTATATTTGTGTGAATGACATGTTTCACCTGTACAAGGCATTATCAAACATTTGAAAATATTTTAGAAACATGTCGTGATATTTGATATTTTAGTGAATAATAAACAACGTTATTTTTCAATTTCCAAATTGTATTGTAATAAAACATTGATAAGAAGCCATTAGTTGGTGGTTGGACATATTTAACACTTAATTAAACACTTTTTGTACTTGGTATACAACCACTTTTTTTGCGAGGATGAGGGCCTACCGGTTTCGCTCTATGCGAGCTTCTTCAAGGCTTGGCACATACTGTCTTATAATAAAACTTCTATAAAACAGGCGACTTTATTCGTATTAATTATTGAAGGATTTATATTTTCTAGGTTATTTTATTTTTATCATAGAGGATTTTTACAGAATTTTTAATTATTTACAATGTTGATCAACAAATCAATTGACTTAAGTTTGAACCCGTTATTAGATAACTATGGCATGATATTCGTCTCTCAGCAGGACTGCAGAGAGGCGGAGGCGGGCACTGCGGGGCCAGGACCGGCGGGGAGGGGGCGCTAAGCCCGGGCACGTATTTAATTACGGGGCAGTCAGTGGCCGGGCGCTAATGGGGGCGTTATTGCGCCATCCATTACCCTGCGCCGGCCCACGCCGCCCGATAGCCAGAGGAGGGTGTTCTGAAATACAGCCCTGATAATATTTTAACATAATTATTATTGATACTAAATCATGCGACACTATTTAAAAAAAATATACGATAATTTAGGAATGATAAAAATACGAGTAGTATATGTTCACAATGTAATTGGAACTAGAAATAAAGAAAGACCGAGTAAAACGTGACACGATCAAATATTGAATGTCGGCCACGTGAGAAATCGGAAAAATCGACGTGCGTGCATGACAAGATATTGAGAAATATATCAGGAAAGAAAAGTGTGGCAGTCCATTCTTTCTGCCTACTTCTTTGGAAAGATGGCGTAATGGCTAGTTAGTTTTATATTATAAAATTAAAAATAAAAATTACTGAAAAAATATTACTACTTACTTCCTATGGCCATACAACTCTTGAAAAGTTTTAGCGTCCTTGATGATTTTTCGCCAAGCTCCTCGATCCTGCGCCTTTTGCTCCCAGCAGTCTGATTCGCCCAACCTAGCCAGATCAGCCAGAATATTGCTGTCTAGGTCTTCCTAGAGGTCTTACTCCAGTCGGTCTAGACGCGTACAGGGTCTTGATTGCTCTGGTCTCGGCATACCTGCGTAATCCATGGTGCTCGTTATAAGGGGCTGCTGGGTCATCGTACGGATCTCTTGGTTGGTCCTATGCGTCCAAGTTTCCGCTGCAACACCGGGTCTGGGTCCCAGGATCATTCTAAGTATTCTATTCTCAAACCAGTAGATTCTTTGTTGTTCTTTAAGAGTTATTGTCCACGACTCAGAACCATACGTCACCACTGGCTCGATGATGGTTTTATAAATACGCAGCTTGGTGTTTCTGGATAGAAGCTTCGATTTAAAAAACGTTTGCAAGGAAGCTGCAGCTCGTAGTCCTTTTTGAACTCTGTGTTCCAACTCCGCGTAAAAAATATTGTACCTTAAAAATAATGTGGATATGGTTTTCTGCGATGGTACAGCGGATGAATAAAATGGATGGTGAGAGGATCCTCAACTTGAAGACCCAGCAAAGACGGACATGTTTGCAAAATTATCTATAAATATCTACCAGATCTTGGCTGATAACCGTAAAAATGACACGAAGTTAATGCAAATCAACAGCGGAATGACCTATAGTCGAGAAGCCTGGCGAAGTTCAACTAGGAGATCTATCTTTTCTTCTTTTCGTGCTATATCAGCTTTCTCCGACATTGGCAATCATTTCTCTGACTAACTAACTAACTATCACGCCGTCTCCCGAAGGTTCAGTAATTTTTTGTCATAACATAAACCAATATAATCGAATGGTTTTACTGAAATCCCTTGATGAAAGTTTATTTTAAATAATAATGTAATAAAACGATGTTCTTTAACTACTTCCACTTTTGTCTTTATTTCTACAACGACCGGTTTCGTCAAACTCGCTGGCAACGACAGACTGGTGACACTTATAAACTGACTCCTTTATAATACATACAGATGAGGGATGGCGAACATGATGATATACAATAATAATGTAAAAAACATAGTTTTATTTAGGTAATCCATTGTTTTGGCGGAAAAACTTTGATATTTCAACATAATTAACTGTTTAAATGAAAAAACTTTTGTTATAAATATCACAATTTATTATATTATGTCGCGATAGCTGTTTAGCTAACCGATGTTAGTATCGTCAGGTCTTACAATCAACTGTTACAAACAGGTCTTACAAGCACAGATTGTTTTATTTGCCACGCTGCAGAACCAACCTGCCAATGGTTATGCCTGTGGGTAGGGCAATTTTATTGCTTAATCGGATCGCCTCGGAGGTCGACATATTTCGTGATAGTGTGAGTTGCCTCAGGGATGCAATATCAATGTTATGATTATTTATAATTCTTAAACTTTTTTATTTATTTATGTTTTTATGCTTCTCTTTTAAATTCTTATAATGTAATTGCAAACGATCTGGAAATATTTCTGTAATGTTTGTAATTTTTATTAAAATAAATGAAATGAAATGAAATGAAATGAACTGTTGTTGTGAAAGTTTTTTATTTAAACAGTTAATGGTTTTATAACTAACTCACTAACTCTCTAACCATTACGCCGTCTCCTTGAAGGGATAGGCAGAAAGAATGGACTGCCACACTTTTCTTTCCTGACATATTTATCTCACTTTATCAACATTCATACATCGTGTTATGCCCGCGCGTCGATTTCTCTGACTCCTCACGTGGCCGACATTCAACTTTTGATTTATTTGATCGTGTCACGTTTTCCTCGGTCTTCCTCTATAAGAAGATTATTTTTTTCATCAAAGTTATTTACTCTAGCTCTAGAAGACATCTTCAAGACTCTAAACTGGGAAGACAAAGGAGTAAAAATAGATGGAGTTTTTCTAAATCACCTCAGATTTGCAGACGATATTGTCATTTTAAGCGAGGACATAGGTGAATTAGAGACAATGATCAGAGAACTTCACATTGCATCCAATAAAATTGGACTAGAAATGAATTTTGACAAAACAAAGATACTAAGTCCAACAAATAAAAACATTATTATAGAGGGAAATAAGACAGAAAGTGTGAAAAAGTATGTGTATCTTGGTCATAAAATCAGACTCGGAAAAGAGAATCAAACTGCAGAGCTACCTCGAAGAGTTGGACTGGGTAAACCGCTTTTGGTAAACTGAGACATGTCTTTGAAAATGATGAAATACCGGTTTGTCTCAAAAGAAAGGTCTACGGCATGTGTATACTGCCCATGATGACATACGGACTAGAGACGACAACTCTTGCAGCATAAAGTGTCTACAGGCTCAAGTGTACATAGAGGTCTATGGAAAGACAGATACTTGGTGTGAGCTTGCGTGACCGCATAAGGAATGAAGAAATCAGACGCCGCACCAGGGTTGCTGACGTCATGGACCGAGTGGCAAAATTGAAATGGCAATGGGCTGGACACTTGGCTAGACAGGGTGGCAACAGATTGGCACCCAGGATACTCAGTTGGAGACCTTGGGCAAATAGGCGAAGTGTCGGAAGGCCACAGAGGAGATGGGCCGATATTATTGTCAAAAGGTGGGAAAATCTTGGATACAAAGGGGGCAGGCTAGAGACGAGTGGAGGAAATTGGAAGAGGCCTTTATGCAGCAGTGGAGGGAAGAAGGCTAGCAAATAAGAAGAAGAAGAATATGTATACTTAATGATTGCATAAGTTGTTAATTTTTAAATATAAATCAGTTTATTCTTTACGCCAACATACCCAATATGAGAATATGTATGATCAATGAAATATAATAAGAGGGTGGGTATATAAGTGTATAATTAATATTAATATTTATTACTCAATCATATTTGCAATCATCGTTACTACACATCCTGTGCATCGCTCCACCTCGACATCTTTGCTTTATGACTATCTCATAAAATGTGTTAAATTATTAATGGCTACCACTAGGTTCATTTATTAGCTCCCTTATTGGGCCCACATGTGCGCCCCCTTCCCGCCCCATTCCATCCGCATTCCGTCCCCCGGCCCACCCCAGATGAGGTTTATGGGGGTTTTATTTCAATAAAGTCCGTCGGAGGGCGGGTTTATTGGCGAAATTAGTAAATTTATATTGTTCTCTTAGTACGAAATGATTGGTTTTCCTTCTCCGCTGTAGTGTATTAATTCTCACGTGGATAATAATGTATGAGGTCCGATGGCATGGATAAAATATTTATTGCCAGAGGTGGCTGAAGGAAAATTTCTTAAGAACCGCACTTATTTCATACTAATTAGGCAATTATTTATCAATAGTCCATTGTTTTGGCCGAAACACTATGCTACTTCAACATAATAATTTATAACACTGTAATAATATCACAATTTATTTTTATTCACTGAGAATGTCGCGACAGCTGTTTCGTTAACCGATGAGTATTTTGCCCTATAAAAAGTAAGTATTTTTATTTGTTACTTTAGTTTTTTGCAACAGGCTGACGAAATAACTGTCGCGTAAAATAAAAATACATAAAACAAAGTCATTTTTTTTAAATTTTACAGTTTATTATGTTAAAGGATCATAGTGTTTCGGCCAAAACAATGGACTATTTAAATAGTACTTTTATATAATGTGTTAACAATGAATTATACTTGAAGTCAACCGGTTTCGCTTGTATATTTTTATTGGATGTGTCAAGAATTTAAAAATATTATAGTACGTGTATTTTGCAATCAATGAAGATGCAAATGGTAAGATGCATGTTTTATTCTTAAGGAGTGCACTCGCATGGAGATGCACTTTTGAATGCAGATCGCAGACTCCAGGTCACGCCGATCTCGTTAGCTCCCCTTCGAACTTTGCCGCTTTCAGCCATTTCGCTTCTAGCTATGAAGCCATAATTGGCTCATAACTGCTCTTAGGGTTTCCGAATAACTGTTTTCAATTATACGTCTTCTTATGCAACGAATGTAAATGGAATGTGCAAATTTTGAATGTACAAACCATTTTTGTTAAGCTTGTCTTTCTAGTAAGTAAGAACTTCTACCCTTTTTTTTCACCATCTTCTTCTTCTTCATGGTTTAGGTCGTATGAACAATTTATGGCGGTAATTCGTCTAGGTATTATGACAGTCATCCCTTTATCTCTTCCGCGGCCTTCCTGGTATCCTCTTGATAATGGGGTTTTCTTTTTTTACAATTGTTTCAAGTCTTTTATCTTCCTTGTAGTTCATATGATCTCTCCAAAAGCGCCTTTTGCTTCTTCCTCATATCACCATGTCTTCAATACCACATACAGACCTTATTATCTCATTTCTGTTCCGTTATGCTCGAGACGGTTCAGAAAAAAAATCTGAGGTGTCTCTACATGAGGAAGTATGGTAGCTATCCGTGGCTCTATCCCACGGCATTTCTTTTCGGAATGCTTTAGGCCAACTCTCTGCAGCTTCAAAGAGCTGGGCATCTCATTACCCATTTCTTTAGATTACTCAGGGGATATTTCGGAAGAGAAATTAATCTGCTGAACGCGGTCTCCTCGGAGGTCGACGTCTTTCATATTAGTGAAAGTACGTTCAGAAGGCAAATACTCTTAATTCTGGAGAGTATCCCGACTTCCTAATGTCCTAAGGTATATTTAACAGAAACACCCTGATGAAAGCAGAATAATTGCAGTAGAAATGAGATCTCTTAGACCAGAGGTTCCCAAACTTTTTTTGTCCCGTAGATCCTCTGCCGATTTCTTATATTTTGTGTAGACGCCCTGCTTTCCTAAAATAGATTTTTTTTCAGGACAAAAAATATCCGAAACATAAAAGCTAAAATTCGTTGTCGACCTTTTTTTTTTAGCTCATTGGAGAAAATTTGCTGGTCGAAACGTTTGGATCACCAACGATTTCGATATTCGTTTTGCGTTTCAATATTCGGCTTCAATTTAGTTTTACCATTTCGTAGACCCTCATTTACGTCTCATGGACCCCCAATTTTTTTACAATTGTCGTAGACCCCTCGCATGTTGTCGTAGACCCCTGGGGGTCTATATAGACCACTTTGGGAACCACTGTCTTAGACGAATATGATAGAGTATCAAATTCAAATATAAGAAGTGAATGCGGTGCGAATGAATGTGTTATGAACAAAATAATTAAAGGGTCATAAGGATGGTTTGGACATATGGAGAGAATGAATATAAATAGAATGGTGAAGAAAGAATATGCAAACGACTGGAACAGAAAGAGAAATAGTGGAATGCCGAGGAAAACGTGGCACGATCTAATCAACGAAAATAAGGAGTCGGAGGAATCGACGTGCCTGCATTACACGATATATGAATGTAGAGGATGTGCATTCTTTCTACCTACCCCTCTGGGGAGACAGCGCGATGGTTAGTTAATTAGTTTAGAAACACTTTTATTCCGCATTTACATATTTAATGAAATAGCGTTCCATTTTTAAAAATAAAATAAGAATACATTTGAAAACGTTTCTTCTTATATTGTTTTCATGTTCATCGCATTAATTATTGTTGTTAGCATTGAACAAATATGTACATTTGGAAAACATTTCAGAGTTCATTTGGTAATAGCATCACATGTAAAATAAGCAAATCATTTACAAAATCACAATACTAGCAGCGTAATAAGCTCAGGAACACACTCCAATTTATATTGGAACCGTGTTATCAGCTTTTTAGGAGAGCTTTCATAGAATCTCGTATGAATTTTATTTTGGTACGCTTTAACAGAACGTATAAGAAAATTTATTGAAAAACCAATTATAAGGTGTACTTTTTTCCAATATGTTTGTACCGTGTATGTACTTTTATGAAATATTGGCTTTTCAAAAGCCCTTTTTCCATCTCCCTAATCAGTATAATGGAAAACACATTTTTACACGGGTTTTTCATTACTCGTTTTAGGCGGGCTTTGATAAAAAAAAAACAGGCAAAACGCGTTTATGCTTCGATAAATACTGGCAAAGGTTATATCGCTCTAAATATGTATGGGAAAGAGGTTGCATTTCGTAATAGATAAAACCGTTCTCAAACAGATGCCGACTGTTCTGGTTTTCATTGCAAATTCTCTAGTTTGAATCCAGTACGAACCCTTACTGCATAGCAGATGCAAATTTCAACGCAGGGATGAAATGACCCACATTATATATACAAAAAAAAACAGATATTGATCATTTTTAATTTGGAAGTAGAATTTATGAGACGTTTAATATTGAATTTCCAGCACTTTATTTATTAAACATTTTTATTAAAATAAAATTAAATCATTAATACGAATGAAAACGTCAGTTTTCTAAAAGTTGTACTATATTTTATGGGAATGACATGATTTGCCCTTCTAAGGCATTATCAAATCATTTGATAATGCCTTAGAAGGGCGAAATATATAAAAAAAACAGAGATCGGTCATTTTTAATTTGGAAGTAGAATTTATGAAACTTTTAATATTGAATTGGTAACACTTTATTTATTAAACATTTTTATTAAAATTAAATTAAACCATTAATACGAAGGAAAACGTCAGTTTTCTAGAAGTTTTACTATATTTTATAGGAATGACATTTTTCGCCCTTCTAAGGCATTATCAAATCATTTGGTAATGCCTTAAATAAAACTTCTAGAAAACTGACGTTTTCATTTGTAATAATTATTTAATCTGGATTTTTACATCATTGTTCAAGAAACGATAAATAAAATTAAACACTTTATCACTTGACATAAACCACTTAATTGAGTAAGTAGAGCCAGCCGATTTCACTCTGCAGCGAATTTTCTCAGGGCTATACACAAACTGTTTCAGCACAATTTTTTTAATACATATGTCAAACCACCGATTAATGGCTTCTTATTTATAAAAGTTTAAATATTTTTATAAAAAAACATTTTCATGACTTGTTTGGGGGGTGATATTCATCCTCAGGTGAAAATAATGCTAAGCTTAAATTATAGACTAGATGGCTTATAAAATAAACAACAACAACAAGTACTTTAGAAAGCCCTAATTAAAAAACTTTTCTAATAATTTTGTTTAGTTATATTTACATCTGAGGATGACTATGACTATGATACACTTAGAATAAATTATGATTAAAAAATACTCGTATGTTCTTCTAAAGTAAAAATAGTCGTGACCCATATCGAATTCATAATTATCAAATGGTACGTGTCTCACCTAATTTTATATAAAAGGGCGAAACATGTCATTCCAACAAAAATATAATAAATCTCCTAGAAGACAGACACATGGAAATAATGAATGAAGAAAGAATGATAAAAAAGTTATATGTTAACGATGTAAATGGAACTAGAAAAAGAGGAAGACCGCGGAAAACGTGTCACGATCAAATAAAGCAAATATTGAATATCGGTCACGTGAGGAGTCAGAGAAATCGACGCACGTGCATGACGCGATGTATGAATGTTGAGGAAGCGAGAGTTATATGTCAGGAAAGAAAAGTGTGGCAGTCCATTCTTTCTGCCTACCCCTTCGGGGAGACGGCGTGATGGTTAGTTAGTTAGTTAGAAGTGTTATGAATGACTCGCCTTGCTAAGCCTAATCAAATGCATTATTAAAAAGGCGAAATTTACCATTCCCAAAAAATATAATAAAACTATATACCCGTATAATAGAAATAAAAGTATTATACTATATATAATACATTTATTCCTATTTTTTATACACTTTGTATAAGCAACACTGATATTAAAAAAATAAATGTATATACATGTTTCGGACAAACAGTCCTTCTTCAGTAATGATACATATTTATAAAAATATTATAAAATTGTTGTTGTTTACGTGATCTGACAGATGTTGACAGAAAACATCTGTCAGATCATGTAAACAACAACAATTTTATAATATTTTTTTAAATATGTATCTTTACTGAAGAAGGACTGTTTGTCCGAAACATGTATATATAATTTAATTTTTTTAATATCAGTGTTGTATACGAGTATACAAAGTGCATAAAAAAGAAAAATATAAATAAACCATCATTATATCACAAAGTATGGCGTATATAGAAGAAATACATTTATATTTAAAAAAATGTTTTTGTATATGATGCAATTTAAAAAATATGTATGTTTAAGGGGCCACGCAATGATATGAATAACATTGCCTTAAATTAAAATCGGGTGTTCTTATTATGGGTAGACATTTATTTGAGTACATTTTCTCTCCAAAATATCGCGGCCGGACGGGGTTAGGATCAAAGGGATCTCGTATCATTTTCATACAGCCGTTTACAAGAGACCAAAAGCATTTACCCTAATGCTGGCGAACCCTTTCATCGGACTCTCAAAAAGTCAAATTTCGGTTTATAAAATGAAAATGTTTACACGGTAGACTGACGCGGCTTCAGAAATCATTTTACATACGTTATGCTAACTGGAGGAAATCGCTTACCATCGCAGAAGAGGGGTTAGAAATTGTTTGATACGTGAAGACGAATATTTCACTAAAACGTAAAAATTTGATAATCTATGTAAATTTTCTTAATGTAATAAACATTTGCTCAAGAATTTGATGTACTATATATGTATGTTCCTTATTATTTTTTTTCTCTGGTTTCAATCCTGGGATTGGTTTGCAGCAATTTCCTCTATTCTTCTCTTCCATTCTTCCCTGTCTTTTGCGGCTCTTTTGAAATCTGCATATGATGAGCAGCGCACGTCCACCAACATATCCTCCAGATACTCTCGGCGTGGGCGTCCCCTAGAGTTTGTCCTCTCGGTCATACCCTCCATTATGGCATGCAAGAGACCTTCTTGATGTATTACATGGCCGATCCATCTTGCACGCCTTTCGGACAAGGTCCTGAGCAGGTGCCTTCCTCCTTCGATTCCTTGAAGAACTTCCTCATTCGTGATGTGGTCTCTCCAGGAATTTCCTAATACTCTTCTATAGGACCATATCTCAAAAGCCTCTAGTCTCCGCTTATCCCTTTCGGATAGGCACCATGTCTCGCAGTTCCTTATTATGCAGCACATATCCAACGCATTGAAAGAGTCCAAAAAATGTTTATTAAACACCGATGACCTTCGTGGCCAAGTGGTAAGTGCATTGACTGCCACCCCGAAGGTTCCGGGTTCGATTCCCGGCGAGGGCATTGTGATTGTCACATTGTCTTTGGTCTGGTGTAGAATTCAAGTGACAATAAAATGGCGATAGATTATCTACCTATCACATGTCACGAGAATCACTATGATAGCTATAATACCCTTTACATCGATTTGGCTCATGCTGTCATGATGTAAAGAACGATTCAATAATAATATTAATATTAAAATGTGCAAGTCGTTGTCTGATTACAAATCTGCCCTAATTTTTCAGTCCTTAGACTCTCTTAAAAATAGTTATACTCTTCATGATAAGATGTTGCTTCATAAAATAATTCACTTTAAAATTGACAATTCTGAGCTTCTCGGCAAATTGTCACTCTATACCCTCATGTCTCGCACGAGACACACCGCCATCCAAGTTTTCTATCTTTCTGTTTATCGCACAAACTACGCTCAGAGCACGGCATTGTATCGCATCTGTGACAACTACAATAAGCATTTTGGAGACATTGATGTTTTCCGTTTGAACGAGCGAAATTAAAAAAAAATGATCGGAGCAACATTTCAGCATGGACGTGACCACGATGTTACATGATATTATATAATAATATATTACTTTTTTTATTGATCTTAATTTAATTTTTATTTCCAGTAAAATAAATGTATATGGTAGTAAACTGATCACGGCTATCCGCGAAATCTGCAATGTGGAACGAATGGATGTGAAAAGAATGGTTAAAAAGATATATACAAGTAGTGTGAATGGGAAAAGAAGTCGAGGAAGGCCAAGAAAGACATGGCATGACCAAATGAATCAATTACTGAAAGGCGGCCAAGTTTGAAGTAGGAACAATCGACGAGCGTGAATGTCACGATGTGTGAATGTAGAAGAGGTGCGAGAATTATGCCAGGATAAAAATGTGGCGATCTATCCTCTCTGCCTACACCTGCGGGGAAACGGCGTGAAGGTTAGTTAGATTGATTTTTATCTTTTGGGTAAGGTAAGGTTGGGTTAGGTTAGGTTTGAAGATTTAAAGAAAAAAAATAATAACACGATTTTAGATTTAAATCTTTGAGGTTAGACTTAAAAAAACTGCGTCTCGTATGTCGAGCTGAAGAGGGTTGCAGAAGACCAAACGCAGTGGAGGACTGCTGTAAGATGTTGCCGGAAACCAATCCTTAGGATTGAAATTGCGAAAAGAGATGTATAGTTTTCATTAACGGAATAAACCACCAATGAGCGATTTAAATGTTACAGTGCATTATATTTTAAAACAATGAAACAAAATTGGCGGTCGTAATTACTCTGGGTACAATCGGCCGCCTTGTGGGAGAAGAAACAGACGAGCCGCCACGAGCCTTTAATTATTTAATTTCAGCAATAAGCCAACCTGTGACTGTAATTATCCGAGGCCGAAGTTTTGGCGCCAAGAAGGAACCGAAGGGTGCAATTTGCAAATGGCGGGACTTAGATCTCGAGTGGTTTCGGTTTGAGGTTAGGTTGGCGTCGCCTTGATTGACGCTGGCGAGGATATCAACATCACAGAAACATTTGTTATTAAGCGATTTGTAAGTTTATGTGTATAAGGTGTGTTTATTATATTTAAGATTAAAATATATTTGAATTTGTCAACGAGGTTACATCATACAATGAAAAATATAATCAAAATTAAAATTTATGATACAAAGTATATTTCACCCTGCCTTTGTAACCTTTGTGGCAGAGAGGCATGAGCTATGACTACCACACTGAAGGTCCCGGTTCGATTCCCGGCAATGGCAGTGTGATATAGTCTAATGTAGAATTCACGTGACAATAAAATGGCGATAAA
This sequence comes from Lepidostoma basale, assembly GCA_022606425.2. Taxonomy (NCBI): domain Eukaryota; kingdom Metazoa; phylum Arthropoda; class Insecta; order Trichoptera; family Lepidostomatidae; genus Lepidostoma; species Lepidostoma basale. The sequence goes on along the minus strand of JAHDVF020000333.1, from coordinate 1,254,255 downwards.
TCTGCCATTCATCACATGTCAAGATAATTAATAGGTAAAAAGTTGTATGCAGTAGGAGGTTCAAATAATCTGCTGTGTCCAAATGTGGAAAGCAACGGGGAAATACCACTTAAAAGGCCCAATTATCATTCTGAGAATCTGGAAAAATGATACAAACACACACCAATCCCTTGTATTGGAATTAGCGAAGAAGCGACTATGGTAATGTCCTATCAAGGCGAAATATGTCAAACAAAAATTAATTAACCTATAAGAAAACACAATTCCTGACAGCGATTTGATGTACGAGTATACTTAATCTGTCTTTTCATCGTATCTTTCTTATATTTTTGGAAATTTAATAATTGTATTGATATTGTTTAATAAACGATTTTTTTTAGTAACTTTTATTGGTAAGAGTATTTTGTATTTGTGATTTATTTCACTAAAACACAATTTACATAATTTTAAATTATTTCACTTACAATATCGACTGAGACTCATGGTAAGAAATTCGGGTCGAAACAAGAAACACGAGCCTCACTCGTGGTACTTCGATCCAATCAAACGTTTACATAACGTGCCTTACTCGTGATGCTTCATTTTGAACAATCGTAAACATATTATACACCATCGAAATCGAAAAATATTAAATGGTTGATTATTATTTTTTTTTTGCAATTATTTTCAAATTATATTGCACGAATTCAAATAAATGGCTAAACTGCTGAATGGCTCAACACGTAACCAATCTTCTCGTTAATTGTAGCTAGCGCCAGTGTAGAGGACAAGGGGTTAAACATTTTTGCTAGTGAATCTATATTTACGTAATATTCTAATAATGAATTATTTTAACGGCTCCTTGTGCAATGTATGTCTTTAATATATTTTTTATATACCATATATAAAGTATTAAATTATAAAATGATTGTTTTGGCAAACCATTTTTAACGCGATTTTTTTAAACTGTTTTACAGGTTATTAATTAAAAATATATATTCTAGTCCCGACCCTTATGTATGGAAGTGAAGCTTGGGGTTGGCCGAAGAAGGATGAAAGTAGGATAAATGCCGTAGAAATGAGATCACTAAGAAGAATGTACGGAAAAAACAATGTATTATAGAATATCTAATGATGAAGTAAGAAAGGCGGAAATGTAAGGCGGATGAATGTGTGATAAATAAAATTAAGAAAGGATCACTAAGATTGTTTGGACATATGGAACGATTGGATGAGAGAAGAATGGTTAAAAAAATATTTATATACAAGTAGTGTGAATGGGAAAAGAATTCGAGGAAGACCAAAGAAGACATGGCATGACAAAATTAATCAATTTCTGAAAGGCGGCTATGTTCGAAGTAGGAAGAATCGACGAGCGTGCATGTAGAGGCGCGAGAATTATGTCAGGATAAAACAGTGTGGCAATCCATCCTCTCTGCCTACCTCCCGAGGAAACGGCGTTATGGTAAGTTAGTTTATATATGTGTGCGTTTATTCTAAACGAAGTATCGAATTACCACGAGTCAGGCTCGTGTTTCTTGTTTTCGGCCGAAATTTCTTACCAAGAGTCTCAGTCTGTATTGTAGGTTAAATTGTTAATATAAGTGTAAGTTTTATATAAGTGAAATAAATGCAAATGAAAAACATTCTTACGTATGAAGCGTTCACTTTGTTGTAAGACATTTAATTTTTTAATTTTTTTTAAATTTAAAATAAAAAAAATAAAAAAAACGCTACCCTTTGTTTTTCACCACTGTGCGGTTATTTTAATTGCCGACTAGTTTCGCTTGTACCCAAGCTTCCTCAGGGCTTCGTAATAACAGTACTAAATTTAAAAAAAAATTGTTTACACTAAATTGCCACAATCTTTAATAAGTTGAGTTTTATTTCGTATGAAATTAATCTTGTTTATTGACTATATATACGAGTACACGATTACGATTTTTGCATCTTATCTGGTGGTCTATTGGTTAAAGTTCTGTCCATATTTCCGTGGGCGTCGAGTTTGCATCTCATCGGGTGCTTTATGAGTGCCGCTGAGTAGTACAGGCGGCTGTAGAATGATCCGAGCGCAGTTTGAGATTATCTTAAAATCCATTCCTTTGCACAACAAGAACTGAGACTTCAAACAAATAAAATATTTAAAAATATTGCTTAGGAAATCTTATGTTAGAAAAGTAGGACTCCAGTAGGTAAATTAGAATTTAAAGAATCAAACATTTTTATTAACATATCCCTATCTTTCTTTCTCTAGCCTCCCACCACGCTGACTTCGCATTATTTGAATTTATTTGTACCTTCTTCATCTTCCTCTTAGTTTAGGTCGTATGGCCTGTTTATGACGGTGGGCTGTCCTGGGATGATGATATCCAGCCATCTCTCCATCTCTCTGGCGGCCTTCCTGGTAATCTCTTGCCGCTTGGGTTTTCATCTTTAACAATTTTTGCAATTCTTATATTCTCCATGCGGTCCACGTGGTCTCTTCAAAAGCGCCTTCTGCTTCTTCCCCATCTCACTATGTCATCAAAACGTTGGTTTGGAAACTAGTTGGCAGGCATACAAAGTTTTTATTTATTTTCTATTTTTAAAATGTCTAACCACAAAGTGAGTGCTTCATATGAAAATTTAATTAGAATCTGTATTATGCATAATATTTAAATATAATTTGGCAACCTTCGTGGTAGAGTGGAAAGAGTTCAGTTACTACACCAAAGTGCAATGTGATTGTCACAATGTCTTTGGTCTGGCGTAGAAATGCACGTGGTAATAAAATGGAGATAGACTAGCTATCTATTCGTCATAAAAATCAACATTATAGCTTAAAAACCAAATTGTATACAGTAAATGGATGAACAAATTGTATAACGATTTGCTGTACACAAATAATAAATTAAATCAGAACAAATCTTAAAATTCAAATATAATAATAACAATTATTTGTACATATTCAAATATATCCTATCTGATGACATTGATGCCTCATATGATAATATTGATGCCTCGTCTGCTGACATTGATTCCAAATGTGTTGGCATTGATTTTTCGTGTGTTCCATTCGATGTCTTATCTGATGATATTGATGCCTCATCCGATGACTTTGATGCTATAAATCAGATGCAGCGTTCACATTTAGATTTTTAGATTTAAAACACGTCTTAATGCGCCCTTGAGGTGATTACATCACAAAAACGGCGCTACAAAAGATAGCACAATATTATTATTAACATTTGTTTTGAAATTGATTCCAGATTTGATATATAATGACTCATGGTGCCTTTTATGATGACGTTGATGCCTCAACTAATGACAATATTGCTTCGTCTGATGACCCTGTCACATTGTTTAATTATTATATAAAAATTAGTTGATAAAATCAATTTCTGTGTGGTAAGCAAATTCTCACCAAAGCAAGTATTTATTTATTTATTAATTATTTTGTGTAGCAACACACCTCTATCGGTGGAACCAGGTTAACAAATCGGGATCAAAAGTAATTCTTTTTCTTCTCCTTTTTCTTTGTGTAGAACTTACGGTCTGTTAAGATAGGATAATGAATTTGGTCCCGTAATGATTAATCCACCAGGAGTAAAATATCACGATTCTTACAGTTGGTAATAATTAAGAATGGCAAAAAATGTTTAAAACCGGCCATTAAAACAAGGCATGATAGCTTTGACAATGCCCCAGAAAGGCGAAAAATGACATTACCGTAAATTAAAATGAAACATCTAGAAAATGTTTTTGTTTTTCAATATTAAAACTAACCAACTTACTTACCATCACGACGTCTTCCCGAAGGGATAGGCAATAGGCAGAAGGATGCGGCACTCCATCGTTCTCTTTTCGCCCCCGCGAGGGGCGCGGTGTGATAGGTTGCGAACCTCATCCTGTTCAGACATGATATCATTTCGGTACTATGATGAAGACGTCCAGCTTTCTCTCCAACTCTTTGGTGGTCGTCCGGGTGGTCGACGGCCCACTGGAGTCTCGAGTATCACGATCATGGGAATCCTTGCTGGGTCCTTCCTCTCGATATGGTTCCTCTAGAATCGTCTTCTCTGCCTACTCCATCTCACAATGTAATCTATCTCACAATAAAATGATTGATTCATTACTTACTTACTTACTTAAACAGCCGTTGTCGTCCACTGCTGGACATAGGCTTTCCCCATATTGATTCTTTATATAGTAATCAAATAAAACGATGTTTTTTTTATAAAAATACTTCTATTAAATGTCTTTATTTCGACAGCGTCCAGTTTCGTCAGGCAAGCTGGCATCGATAGACTGGTGAGAGTGTTATAAATTTACATTTTTGTAAACATACAGATCAGGGGTAGTAAACAAGATTCGATAAAATAATAATTATGTAAAATTTATTAATTTTTAATATTGACTTAAATATCATTTTAATTTTTGGTTTTTAAGTACATTAAAGCTGACACTTCTATACGCTGTTGTGAAAAATCGATATATTAATTTTAAATACAACTGAAATTCAACATAATATTTTATTTATCTTGGTCCACTGGTTGGCCTTCTCTTTGGTTAATCCGTCTGTAATTCTGTAAATGATCGATTGATTCATTAAAATATTAAAATATTTCGGTATAGTGTCACCTTTTAATACGGTAGTTCTATACATCATATCGTAGCCGACTGTAGGTAGTAAGGTCGCTGTACTCAATAGCCGCGGGGCTCGCGTTCGAAGCCAGCGAGAGCACAATTACTTTTATTTCTGTGCAGATCTGCTGGACGTAATAAGGAATTTAACAAAAGAAAAATGCTATCTCGATCGTAGCAGAAATATGGATAACGATTGGTCTGTAATTAATTTATTAAGATATCGCATTATCAACGTTTAAAAAAGACATTAAATATAATTATACACTTTCCTTCTTACACAGTTTAAAAAAAAAACGAATGTCGTTTTGGAACTAGCCGAAGAAGGAAGAGAGCTGAATAAATGCCGTAGAGATGAGATCCATTAGACCATAAGTTTCCAATCTTTTCTGGGCCACCGCCCCCTTTACAAGAAAAATATACGTTCAACGTCCCCCTCCCATAAAATTTATTCCAAAAAAGGGAAAATGATAACAATGTATATAATAACAAAATAAACCGATATTTAAGTTTAATTTGATTTATCAGTACCTACGTGATTAGCGTGTTTTTTTGTCTTTTTATATTATATTTTTATATCTGCCCACGCTCTCTATTTTTTCTGGGTCTTCTACTGCCCCCCTGAAAGTCTCAAATGCCTACAAGGGGGCGTTATCGCCGGTTATATGGTCCCTCCAGTATCTTCTTTTGGATCTACTCCACTGAACAATATCCTCTATTTTATATCTATAAGTTTAAAATGTCTAACCAAAAAGTGAGTGCTTCATATAAAATTATATTAGTTAGTTTTTAATGTGGACCTTAAAAGTCAACTCAATTAACAGACTGGAAGCATTTGAAATGTGTCTCTATCGCCGAATGCTATGAATTCTCTGGATAGACATGGTTACCAATACCGAAGCCTGAGGCGAGCTAGAGTTGACAGGGAGATGTTATCAACTATCAAGATTGGGAAGATTTCACATCTGGGTCATGTACTGCGTGGGGAAAAGTACCACCTTCTCCAATGATATTGGAGGGAAAAATTGAGGGACGCCGAGGGCCCGGTAGGAGACAGATGTCCTGGCTGTGAAACGTAAGGGAGTGTACCGGCATCCGAAGTGTGGAGGAGCTGTTCCGAGCGGCGCGGGACAGGAACAGGTTCGCCGAGGTGATCGCCAACATTGGGGGGACCCGACAGGGCACTCGAAGAATAAGTTTTTAACATGAACTTTACTATGGATGAAACCTAGTACACATATTATATGTTTTACATTCAACATTAGCTGATGAAATGAATTCATCAATTCATCTTATTTTTCTGTGTAATGTAAGCTTTATGTAAACACAGCAGTCCATCCATTTGTCCAATCTCTTGGCTTCAGAATACCGCTGATGTGGTTAAATGGAAGTTACATATCTTTTTCTTGATTAATGTCAGATGATTATATCGAACAGTATGTACAACGTAGAAATGTGTGATTAAAATAAGTTTATAACTGTTAATTCAAAAACATTGTTTTATATCACAAATTGTATTTATTTTACATTATAAATAAAATTTGTAATATAAAACAAAGTTTTTGAATTAACAGTTATAAAATGTTAAAATATCATAGTGTTTCGGCCAAAACAATGGACTATTTAATAAAAATAAGTCACTAAAATTGCTTGTAACATTTTGCGCCGAATCCGCAAAAGGGGTATTTTTACCTTTTCCGTTGACCACCACCAGTCAGTAAACGGGTATTAGTACCCTTTCAAAAATTATCAAAAATTTAATGTAGTAATTTGAAAATTCTTGGTGTTCATGGTAAATTATGAAAATAGTAAAAAAATAATTAATAATTCTTATAAAATAAATATTTAGTAAAAGTAAAATTCTTATAAAACTAGTTGAGGCCATAAACTCAAGTGGAATTTAACTAAATTTATATTATTTATTGTTATTTAAACAATGATATAAATCTCCCTATTAAACAATTAATATGAATGAAATGTCTATTTTCTATCTTCTAGGAAGACATTATCAAATGCGAACATTTGTATTCATGTCATTCCGTCTAAAATATATTAAAACTCCTAGAATACAGACGTTTTTATTCACATAAATAATAAATAAACATATTATCACGTAATTTTTAAAGTTATTGGTTTTTAAATAGTCCATTGTTTTGGCCGAAACACTATGATACTTTAACTTGATACTTTAATTAAAAAAACTTTGTTTTATGTATCACAATTGTATTTTTGTTTTACGCGACAGCTGTTTCGTCAACCTATGTTGACATCATCAGGTGTTAATATTTGGAGCATTTATTTTCATTTTTTAAAATTCAGAATTATATGTGATTCTCCTAACATTAGTTTCTGAATGTAATTATTGGAACTACGCTTTTGAAATGTTTGTGTGTCAATATCGCCAGGTCACCGCACTCACAGCTAAGTTATTCTTAACAGGAACATTAAGAAAGCAATTATAAAAGAAGGTACTCATTACAAATTATAATTTTAGTAATACTAATCATAGATCGCTTACCGAAAGCGAGACAAGCCTGTTATAGACGAGAGGGATACAGGTTTTACCCTAATTTTTAATGTATTCAAATTCTATCATACGTATGAATTATAAGCTCGGGTAATCATGACATAATTGACGAGCGTGCATTTAAATTTTGGATATGATCAAACTCGTCTCGATCGCTTATTAAAAAGAGTGCTCATTTAATTATTGTTTGCGAGGACAGCCGGCGGCGTGAATCGTGCCGGCCAGGGCTTCCCAACTCTACAGCATCCCTGGCCACGGACGGGCATGCCTGGTGTCTTACTGCGATGTTATTACGCTATCTTGTAATCTGTGGTACTTTGTTTCAGGTTATAATACTTAATGCTTCATAACCGGACGATTTTTTAATAGGGATGGGCAGACGAAAATTCATAGCGTTTTTTTTTCACGGAGAGTTTTTCTTATTCATATTAATAAAACCGTTTGTTTTATTAGAGTTTTATGTTAAATGTTATTTGCATTACAATGCGTTATCAAATTTCTTTTCATAATAATATAATACATAATATTATAAAAAAATATTATAACCAGATTAAGAAAAAGAAGGGCGGACTGCGTGGAAGAAGACTGGGAGAAAATGGAAAGAGCTGGGGAACGGAGAAAGATGGCCAGGGACAGAAGCTAGTAGAGAACTGTTGCGGAGGAGGCCAAGTCCCACACCAAGATGAAGCGCCGAGAAGTAGTAGAAGAAGAAGTACTATAAAATTTTCAGAGAAAATATGTATGTAATTATCTTTTATTTTTTTATAGCGATAGCCAAATCGATGTAAAATGTATAGTTATCATCATATGTGTATAGTTATCATGATCCTCATGACATGTGAAAGGTAGCTAATCTATCACCATTTCGGTGTAGCAGTCAGCACTTTCCACTCGGCTACAAAGGTCGTTTTAAAATATTCACTATGGAACAATCCAATTTTATTTCAGTAGTAGAAAACGACGTGCCTGTATGCACGATGTATGCATGTTCAGGATTCGAGAGAAGTATGTGAGGAAAGAACACTGTGGTGGTCCAAATATTCATTGTGACAGCGGGATGTTTATTTTTTTTTTAAATAGGGTTAATTATTTTAAATATTTAATTTAAATGAAAACATCCGTTTTCTAGGAATTTTATGATATATTTTTGGGAGGTAATATGTTACGCCTTTTCTTAAAAAGGATAATGCCTAAGCATCGAGAACATCAAAGCAGAATGATTATAATTTATTAAGAATATTTATTAATATGAATGAAAACGTCTGTTTTCTAGAAGTTTTATTATTTTTCACATTTCTAATTCATTTGATTATAGTCTAGGAAGCCGAAACAAGTCATTCCTTTAATTAAAAAAAAACTTCTAGAAAACAGATGTTTTCATTATAATATAAATAGGCAAAAACTCGGACGACATCAAGAAAGATTACGAGAATATTTTGAATACAAGAGAGCGAGAGAGGAATACTTCGATTCCTCCTAAAATAATTCGAAATAGTCAAAATGCACATTATGCGCATGCCCAAATACGTTTCTGGATTATTTCGAATTTTGTTCTGATTTTAGTAGTATGATTGTAGAAAACAAAAGGAGAACAGTTTGATTTTGTTAAATATGATATTTTTAACGTGTGAAAAAAAATACTTTAAAAGTTAAAACTTATTACTGATTACGATTGTATAGTGAACCGAGTTTTAAAGGGTAGAATTAATTTAAAGGGTCGCAACAAAAATAGTTCGAATTAATTATTAAATATGGAGTTTCACATTATTGTTCAAGAAATAATAATAATATAAAATTTATATTAAAATAATATTATATTAACGTTATGCCATCACTCATCTCGGGGCTATAATTGATATAAAAAAATTAACGCGCTAAGAGAATTCATCATAATGATTGTGTATGAGAGTAGAAATTGGATTCTGTGCTCTTGTGGAGGATGAAGGAGCGAGGTGAGGAAGTTCCCCGCGGGCGCCACATTCTTCCTGCAGAACGGACTCACGATCAAACACGTAGTAATTATCATTACTTTGCGCCGTGATGCAGGGTCCAAGACCCTCACAATATGGTTTCATAATATTCAAACATCCTGAGGAAATTTTGATAAGCTTTTAAAAAAAAAAACAATACTTAAGATTAAAATCAATGGTATTAGATAACTAACACGAATATATGGTAAACGTCTGTAATAAAATAGTTATTGGAAACAAGAATTTATCAATGAAAGCGTAAACGGCCCTTCACAATGGAGTTCTGGTCCCAACCATTATGTTTGGAAGCGAATCATAGAACTAGCAGAATAAATGCGGTAGACATGAGGTCCCTAAGACGTATGTGTGGTAGAACGATATACGATAGAATCTCAAATGCTGATATAAGAAAGGAAAGTAGAGCGGAAGAATGTATTATAAACAAATTTATGAAAGGATCGCCTCATTGGTTTGGACATATGATGGAGAAAGAATGATTAATTAAGTATACGATAATGATGTAAAAGGAGTACGGAGTCGAGGTAGACCGAGGAAAACATGGCATGACCAAATTAATAAAATTTTAAAGGTTGGTCATGTTAGAAGTCGGATGAATCGACGTGCGTGTATGACTCGTTGTATGAATGTGGAGGAAACTAGAGAGGTGTGTCAATATAGAGTAGTGTGGCGGTCCATTATCTCTACCTACCCTTGCGGGGAAATGGCGTGATGGTTTGTTGTTGATAATTTCTTAGTAAGGCGAAACATGCCATTGTCAAAAATAATAATAAAACTTGTATTAAACAGATGTTTTCATTCGTATTTATTGTTTCTTGAAAAATTATGTAAAATGTCTGTATTCCAGAAGTTTTATTATACTTAATATGATTGGCATGTTTCGCCTTTCTAAGGTATTATCAAATGTGAAATGGGACATTAGATAATACCTTAGAAATGACAAACTTCATCATCATCATCATCATCAGCCGTCTGTCATCCACTGCTGAATGTAGGCCTCTCCCAAAGCCCTCCACCGCCCCCTATCCATTGCCGCTCCCATCCATCCATGTCCAGCAATCCTCTTCAGATCGTCGGTCCAGCGGGCAGGGGGACGTCCAACTCTACGGAATCCTGTACGCGGTCTCCACTCCAGAACCCGTCTTCCCCATCGGCTGTCGGTTCTCCGACAGATATGGCCAGCCCACCGCCACTTCAGCCCGCCTATCCGTAGAGCCACCTCAGTCACCTTGGTTTGTTGTCGAATAAATTCGTTTCTAAATCTATCCCTCAAGGTTATTCCAAGCATGGCTCTTTCCATGGCGCGCTGGGCAACCTTGAATCTGTAGACTAGACTTTTGTCAATGTCCACGTCTCGGCTCCGTATGTTATGACTGGCAAAACGCACTGGTTGAAGACTTTAGTCTTGAGGCATTGTGGTATTTTGGAAGTGAAAACATGACGTAATTTCCCAAAGGCTGCCCAACCCAACTGAATTCTTCGGTTGGCTTCTTTCTCGAAATTGTTTCGTCCTAATTGTATGATTTGACAAACTTAATGTCCTCCAAAGTGTAAAATGTAAATGTAATATAATAAGTCAACGTAGTGCGAATGAAAGAGTTGTAAACAAATAATGAATGGGCCCTTAAGAAGGGTTGGACAAATGGAAATAAAGAATGAAAAGTTCAAGTAAATGACATAAATGGTACTAGAAATAGAAGAAAACAATCAAAATTGATGAGATCAAATCAATAAAATATTTTTTATTCGGAGAAGTTGAGGTGCGTGTATGAGAGAATAGTGTAGCGGTTCATCATTCATTCCTACTTCTTTCCTATCAATTTAGAATCAATATAAAATCGCTAATAGATATATCGGCCATGTGAGCAGCCGGAGAATTCAAAGTGGGTGCATGACACAATGTATTATATGACAGTGTGGCTATCTTTCCCCTCTTCATAACACTTAAAAAAAAAAATTGTTGATTTTTTATTGTTTTTTTAATCATAAATATCACAGTATATTATCAAATCGCTTCTGACTACAGAATACAAAAAAAGTATTTGAAATACAAGATACAATTGTGAAATTAAAAAAATACAAAATAAAATAAATATAATATACATAAACACAAAAAAAACACTAGATAATTGAAAAAATTAAGAACAATTAAGTAAAAATAAACAATAAGAAGAACAATGAAGTAATTATCAATTTTATACATTATATAAAAGGTAGATGCTTCCTGAGGGTAGCTTCACTATCGTGGAAGATGTCCACATCCAAAGAGATGCGATTTAGAAGGATTATTGCCCTACCCACGGGCATTAATTACCGTAGGTAAATTGGTTCTACACAGTGGCAGGGGTTACCTTTTTAACTGTTTTTATTTTGGGCAATTTAAAACTTCAGAAAACGTTGGTGATATGCTACGTATATAAACGGTCAGTATTTCTATATGTTGTTGAGACTTGGACTTCAAATCTTTGTTTCACGAACCGTGTAGAGACATTTGAGATGTAAATACATGTAAAAATACCTCAAATACTTCAGATAAAGTTGGTAAGATATTCTGTAGTCTTACATAGGTCAAATACTGTTAGCTGAAACTAAAAATGTTTTAAAATCAGAATGGTGGCAAATGATATGATAAAAAGTTTAAAATCCAATAAGACATGGATAGAAAATTTTTAGTAAGCGTTTTATATAACAGAAAATGCCTTTTAATTATTTCAATTCAAAAGTAAAATTAACGAAAAATGTCGGGAAAAGAAGAAAATACTGAAAAAAGAGGTCTCTGCTTTTTCATATATTCATCACGTCCAATGCCGTTGAATCATGTCGCTGCTCAATATATTGTAATAAAATGTCTGCAGCTTTTTCTGCTTCGTTGTGACCTATTTCTTGTGAGTCCTCCACATCTGCATTTTTGCTACTGCCTTAGCAATCGCAGTCGTCTTTACTGACGATATCGATTATATCCTATTGATATGATAGACCGGTTAATCCGAGGACCGGTTAATACGAGTCCGGTTTAGAAGGGTTCTTCTGTACATGTATTTAGTTTTATCTTTTTAAATTATTGACCATAAATGAAACTATATTTTTTCTCCAATTAAAAAAAACAATTGAACTCTACACAATATGTTTTTGTATACCAATGTACCTACATTCACGCATACTCGTAACACCGAAGTAAAACATTCATTACAATGTATGCATTTTAATTTTATTATGCATTGTCACATAATTATTGTGTGAGGTACTCTGTATTTAAAGTTGAGTGGGTGTGTTTTTCCTCACGGTCGACCATACACAACAAGTGAAGTTTTAATTATACCTATTTAAATTTAAAATGGCAGTATATAACAATATGGAGTTCTAGTACCAACCCTTATGTATGATAGTGAAGCTTGGGCCTTGGAGCCGGCAAAAGAACGACGAAATAAGACAAAAATGCATGGCAGATGATTGCATCATCAGTAAAATTGAAAAAACATCCCTGCGATGGTTTGAACTTATGGAAAGAACGGATGAGAGAATAATGGTTAAATTAAAATATTGTATAAAAGCCATGTGAGTGGAAAGAGAAGCCGCGAAAGACCAATGAAAGCATGACAAGACAAAATTAATCCAATACTAAAAAGCGTTTACATTCGCAGTCGGAAAAATCGACGAGCGTGCATATTACGTATGAATGTAGAGGAATCTCGAGAGATATGTCAGGATAGAGTAGTATGGCGGTTCATTTTGTCAGGCTATCCCTCTGGGAAATGGCGTGATGGTTAGTTAGTTAGTAAATTTCCAATATTTCGATTTTCAAGAATTTATGTACTAGGGCAGGAATATATGGAGTGAAGGAAGCTCCTTTTTGGACGGAAGGACCTTTTTGGAGTCGTTATTTAAAAAAAACATCGTTTTATGTAATAATTATTTAAAATGAATTCATTTCAGATTCATCATTTGATTATCCATAATATACCTATATAAAATTAAGAAAAATGTTTTTTTTTACAGATTTATGTTAATATTAAGTAGAGGATCCCAGCTGATCAAAAATGGTTAGTATTTTTCTTGTCAATGATGTAAATCTCAGTACCTAATAGATTCAATATTTGTTTCTTGTATACAACAGATCGTTTGAACCCAATTACTTTTTACAATTTATTTTAGGTATTATGTTGATTCTCATGACATGTGATAGGTAGCCGATCTATCGCAATTTTGTTGTCACAATATCGCAATTTTGTTGAATGTAAATTCTACACCAGATCAAAGACAGTTTGACAATCACACTGCCATCGCTGGAAATCAAACCCGGGACCTTCTGTATGAAAGTCAGAGTTCTTACCACTCTGCCACAAAGGTCGATGACGAAAACGTCCGTTTTCTATAAATTTATTTATATTTATGTGGGTTATATATTTCGCCCTATTATGTCAATATCAAATGTATTTACATCAGATAAAAACCACTGTGTTTTTTATGTTCTACGTAACTTAAAAAAAAAACTAGCGTGAAAAAAAGTTGCACACCCGTTATAGGTATATTATACGAGTATTTAAAAGACATTTCTGAAAATGGACGTTTTCATCTATTACAATGGATTTTTTCAAAAGAAAACACTGTTTAATATTCCACTATACTTAAGTATAGTGGAATATTAAACAGTGTTTTATTTTTAAACAATCCAGTGTAATTACAATGGAATACCACAGTGTTAACGCCTTAACTTTCAAGAAAAGTTTTCATCTATATTAATGATTCTTAGGTTTTGAGTATATTCGCTTTTTGTGGTCTTCTCTTTAACCGATGTTTCGGTCCATCTTTAAGATGATAACAAAGCTGTTACATTGAAGGTGGATACTACAACGTATTTTAAATCGTTGTTAAAAAAACCCCACCAAATAGGACATTCCTGACTTTCTAAGATTTTATATACAATTTTTTTTGATGTGTAAATTAATTTAATATCAAGATACTAAACGTTATTTTATAAGAAGAAAAAACCCCATCAAGATTGACCTATATGATCTTGTATTGTGTACCATTATTTTTATAGTCATACGCGAGTTTGTTGTGAAAAACAAATCTCTGTGTGTGTGTACGAAATCACTTTCATCGTAAGTAAGAAGAGGACGGATTCCGCACCGTCGAAGAAGAAGGAAGATAATACGTCGGTCGTAATTTGGCGGGAAACCGAGTAAGAAAAGCATAGAGCACTCTCTGTAATGAGGAGGAATTATCATAATGGTACAAGAGGAGATGCAAAGCAGATATTATTCGATAATTATCCCAGATAAATCAAATTCTCGCGGCATTTCTTAACGTGTTTCCTTTCTCGGCTCAAAGCGAGGACTTCGGATCGAAGTGGATTAATGTAAAGTAAATTCAAATATTTATTTATTTTGTTATTGTAGGAATTATTTCCAATATGTTTTTGTTGATACAGATAATTGGCATTAATCTAAGAACATTTTAATACAGTTACAATAAAAATTAATAAAATAGTCCATTGTTTTGGCCGAAACACTATGATAGTTCAACATTATTACTGTTAAAATTTAAAACACTGTTATAATATCACAATTTCAATTGTGTTTTGCATACCAATGTTGGCATCATCAGGTGTTACAATAAAATGTAATACCTGATGTTTTATTGTAACACCTGATGATGGCAACATCGATTGGTTAAACAGCTGTCACGACACTCTCAGTGAATGAAAATAAATTGTGATATTATAAAAGTATTTTAAATTTTACCGTAATAATAAAAATTAAGCTTAATACAAGTTAAGGCGAATATGTATTAAAATTAAAAATATTTAAATTATTAAAGATAAATGTATCAGAGATGAGCAATATGAACACGACGGACAGATGGCTAACGACATATTTTATTGTGGTAGGGTTACAAAGTACAAAGTTGAAGTAGTGAAAACAAATAGTGAACATATTAATTATTTACTTAGAAAATCCTTTGTTTTGGTGGAAAAACTATGATGTAAATTAATAACACTATTAGAATATCACTATCATTTTATTTTATTTAAACGAATTTGTTGCAACAGCTGTTTCGCCAATTTGTATTGTGATCATATGTGTTACAAACAAATTAATGTTGTTGGTAATACCTGATGTTGTCAATATTGGTTGGCGAAACCGCTTATTGTATTTAAATAAATAAATTTTGATATTATAAAATTGTTATTTTGATATTATAATTAAACGGTTATCGTTATTTATTTACTACAAAATTTGATATTATCGAAATTGTGATATGCAATGATTTCGATAAATCTATTATATAATTGAGGAAAATGTGGGAGATCGATCAGAGAAATCGACGAGCTTGCATGACACGATGTATGAATGTTGAGGAAGCGAGAGAAATATGTCAGGAAAGAAAAGTGTGGCAATCCATTCTTTCTGCTGGTTAGTTAGTTAGTTAGTGTATATAATATATTGGATATTTTCTTAACCCACTATAGTTGTGAACCTTCCGGTCAACCCCCGAGGGTAGATGCTGGATACTTGGTTTCCATGGTAGGGTCCGTAGCGGCGATGCACCGTAATAACGTGATGCTTAGAACCAAACTGTTGGCCGTTTGATGTATCTCTACATCTTATCTGCAGCTTTATGTTTGTTGTTACATAATAAATTATAATTATATTTTGTTTACACGATGTGCCAAGTCTGCTGCTTACTACAAGCTTATTTATTTTGACGTATACAAATGCCTATAAAATATTTTTGAGTCGATGAGCAGGAAAAATCTGTCTTTCTTTTGTTACAATGTATCTGAAATCTATTACATTGTATTTTAAACAATTTTTATAAATATTAATAATTTTTGCGAAATACAATGGTATAATATGAAAAATATATAAACTAACATATGTTATTTAGTTTTATTCCACATGTTATTTTCATTTTGACCGGTTTCGGCAGAAGATGGTAGCAATCTGCTGAAACCAGTCGATACTTAAAGAGCAGGTGGAATAAAAATAATTGTATTATATTTTACAATTAAATAAATAAATAAATATTTTCCTGGAAACGTCCGTTTTATATATTATATACTCGTATATGTTTATATTTAACGGGAGTGACATATTACGCCTTGCTTGGAGATTTGATAGTGCACTAGAAAACGTGTCGCACCCATCAATATTAAAAACGAAACATTGATATTAAAAAATAACATATATTATACTCGTACATTGGAAACTGTCAATTTTCCTGTTTTTATGTATCACAATTTTATTTTCATTTTTCATAAAAATAGAGTTTTATATTTTTCCGTTTATAATGTTGAAGTATCATAGTGTTTCGGCTAAAACAATGGACTCTTGTCAATTTTTCTTCATTTTTATGTTTTTTACATATTACTTTTCATTTTGAACTGTTAAATTAAATAACTTTGTTTTTTGTATCAGAATTGTATTTTTTTTATGCGACAGCTGTTTCATCAACCTATGTTGACATTATTGTAACACCTGATGATGTCAACATAGGTTGATGAAACAGCTGTCGCGTAAAATAAAATACAATTGTGATACAAAAAACAAAGTTGTTTAATTTAACAGTTGAACATGTTAAGGTATCATAGTGTTCCGGCCAAAACAATGGACTATTACTTTTCAGCTTATTTAAGTATATCAGTAAAAAAAGATGATTATTTAAAACCATTTTATCACTTCAATCACGACACTCGTGTTCCAATATATTATGTCAATAAAGATTAAAAGAAAAATAATATTAGTCTTAATAATTTTCTGTCGTAATATGTACAATATACGTATAGTACATAATTACTTGCTAACGGGTCACATCCATAAGGGTAAATTTAATATAAAAATGGCCGATTTCTGTGTCACTTCAATCATGACAATCATATATCATGTCAATAAACATTAAATAAAAAATAATATAAGTCTTATTAATCAACGATTTTCTGTTGTATATATGTGCAATATACGTATATTACATAATTATTTGTGTTCGGGTCACATTCATAAGGATAAATTTAATATAAAATTTGCCATTTTCTGTGTCACTTCTATCATGCTTCAAAATGTCATGTCAATAAACATTAAAAGAAAAATAGTATAAGTCGTAATAATCTACGATTTTCTATTGTATGTATGTACAATATACGCACAGTACATAATTACTTACTACGGGATAATCTCATAAGGATTAATATAATTTAAAATTCACCATTTTCCGTATCGCATGAAGCACCGTAATTTGAAAGAAGAATGCGAAAGGCACTTCTGCGAAGTAAATTTTTGGCACTAATTTACAATGTTTTGACAGTAACTCGCAGTTCGCGGGTAAGTATAGGTTTACATTCCAATACAAGAGCTTTTAGGGCAAAAATTTGCAGAATCATTAAAATCATAACACGGGTATTGTACGCCGGACTGATTTAGTGCCGCCCAGGGTGTGGAGGGTGAAGGCCCCGGTACAGGAGACATCGAAAAAAAATACGATTTAATATTTAGCACGATTTAGGCTCTCGATTTGTAATAATTAATGTAAATTAAATTGTATCAAGGACGTCAAAGACGGTGATACTGGCATCAACACGTAGAAAGGATGAGCTCAAATAGGATACCATACATAGCTCTCCATGGAACGCCAAACGGACAACGCCGACCAGGACAACGCCCCCAAAACGGTGGACAGAAAGCCAGAGTTCAGCGTCTCAAGAGAACCCGCCTGAAATAACAGACTCCTGAGTCTACCAAAAGTGAAGAAGAAGAAGAAATTGTATTCCTTTATGGTTGCGATTCTTGGACTATGAGAACATCAGAGAGGTCCAAAATTGATGCTTTTGTGATGTGGTGCTGGCGGCAACTGCTGCGTATACCTTGGACGGCAAAATAACAATCAAGTCTATCATTGACCAGCTTGGTATCAGAACAAGACCCTCGCGAATGTGCTCTCAGAGAGTGTTAAAGTATTTTGGGCACATAGCCCGGAGATATCCTATATATTCCAACCTTGAAAAGCTCATCATTATGGGCAAAGTTGAGGGAAAGCGACCACAAGGACGACCACTAAGCCGCTGGTCTGATCAAATCAGGGAGATTAAACCAGACTGGTCTCTCATTAGCTGCAGCCTGGGGACTCGCAGGTGACAGCAGCGCTTGGCATGCCATGGTCAATGGTTTATAGGATGGACACGACCCTCAATCATGAGAAATACGACTGAGAAGAAGAATGTAAAACAATAATGAACCTATTCACATATGCATAGCATATGCATTAATATATATTTTTTTATCTGTCAAGAAGGATATAAATTTTGGTCCTGTGATGAAAACGTCCAATATTCTCTACAACTCTTTGGTGGTCGTCCTGGTGGGGGACGGTCTTCTTCGTGTATTAAGATCTTGGGAATCCTTGTAAATTATATAAACTATATAAAAAACACTTAATAAAAATATGTCGTTACAATTCAACAATGGAAAATTTGAAATTTTGTTGTAAAATATCGAGTTTATAAAGTTCTCCCGATAATGATGGCATGGAAGTCAAGCAAAATAACCTTTGAAGTGAAAAAAAATCTGTGTTTACATCTATAAATAAATCAATCATTTTGTGTATTTCATATTTGAATAATTTTTATAAAACATTGTATTTTCTCAAAACTTTTTTGTAAATTTTAAGAATTTTACACAGAAGAAGGGCATCTGTGGCCCAGAACATGTTTGAGAAAGGTGTAAAAATAAATCGTTAAAAATAATTGTAAATATCAGTTATTATTAACTAACTAACTAACCATCATGTCGTATGCAGAAAGGCAGAAAAACGGACAGCCACACTGTATTCCTCTTGGGCATGCTGGGGACCAATAGTTTACAGATAGGAAGGGATGGGTGTACACTTACCCATTTCTTCAGACTTATCAGGGGATTCTTTGAGAATACCGTCATATTGGAGGCTATCCATCTTTATGTTACGGATGGTTATCTTCGACAGCGTCAGCACAGACTGTTTTATCTCCCAGCATTCAAAGCCAACCTGCCTCTGGTGATGCCGGTGGGGAGAGCAATCATACTGCTGAACATGATCGCTTCGGAGATCGATGTCTTTCATATTCGTGAAAGTACGTTCAGAAGACAAACACTCTTGACTTTGGAGAGTATCTTGTATTCCGAATGTCAAACCATCTCTCATTCGTGCCTGGTATTTTATATATTTATTATATTTTACGTGTTCACAATAGATGTCTTAATCTATAAATTTTTTTTGTAATGTCTTTTGAAAAATTAAACTGATTTGATTTGTCCTGATATACTTCTCTCGCTTTCTTTACGTGCATACATCTTGTCATGCACGCACGTCATGCACATCATCGTGTCATGCACGTCAGTTATTATTATAGTTTGTTAATTTATTATTAAACTGTTATAAAATAAAAATAAAATAATGATAGCTTTATGCATAATAAGTATTGAATATTTTGCGTGGTTTGAGACTCGTGGTTGGGCAATGTAGGAAAAAGCTGTTGTTTTTTTTATCGTATCAAGACGATAATTAACCATTTTCGTCAATAAACGTTCACGATCGCGCGGTCCTCGCCCTGACAATAATTCCGGAGCGGGGATCACTCCGCTTGCTCACAGCTCCACTGACAGCTTGATGTTAATGATTATCAGACATTAAGATTCCTCTGCCAATTGATCTACGTACAGTACCCCCGCAGTGGGCACGGACGAGGCCCGGGGCCCTGCGGCGGACGTGAAATTACGCTCCGTAAGTAGTGTACCCCAAGTTTTAAGACTTGCAGCGTTCTGCGTGGAAAGCGTCGATTTATGAAAAAACGGTCGTAAATTTTCTTTGTGCGAGAGAATTATTTCTGCTTTATTGCTAGGAAATGAACACCTTGCATACATTTTTAAAATTAGCAATCATAGAGATTGGATTGAAGCAAAGTTTTATTAACATCTTTGGTTGTTCTTGGGATTCCACATGTCCCCTTTTAATGTGGTAGTTTTCGTTGCTCCCTACATTTTTGTATACAATAGGTTATTTAACCACTTAATGCTTTTGAACGAGCAGTGTTCGCGCGCGGCGCATGTATCGTATCGCGCCAACCCGAGCACTGCTCGCGCGTTTTGACTTGTTTGTGTTACATAAGGTAAACTAACAAACAGAGTTCGACTCTTTTTGGAACTGGACTATTTTTAAATTATATAAATTCTTTAATTAAAAAATAAAATCACCTGATATTTCTGATTCTATTGTCGTAAAAAAAAAACCGAGCATTAAGTGGTTAACTCAATTTCTCTAAAAAGTCCATTGTTTTGGCCGAAACACTATGATACTTCAACATTATTACTGTTAAAATTTAAAACACTGTTATAATATCACAATTTCTTTCATTTCATCACAATGCCAACATCTCACATGACACTCTCAGTGAATATAAAGAAATTGTGGTATTATAACAGTGTTTTAAATTTTTAAAGTAATCAATTACTCTTTATTTTTTTTTAGATTATATATACGAGTATGTATGAAAATGTCTGTTTTCTAGAAATATTATTATATTTTATGTGAACGACATGTATACAACTCTTTAGCTTATTTATACGAATAAAAACATATGTTTTCTAAAAGTTTTATTATATTTTATGTGAATGACATGTTTAACTGTCTAAAGGATTATCAAATGTCTAATAATGCATTTTTTTGTTGTTGAATCGCTCTTCACAACAATACAGCGCAAGTCAAATCGATGTAAAGGGTATAGCTATCATATTGATTCTCGTGACACGTGATAGGCAGCCAATCTATCGCCATTTTATTGTCACGTGAATTCTGCACCAGACCAAAAACAGTGTGACAACCACACTGCCATTGCCGGGATTCTCGGCCACGAAGGTCGTATAATACGCGAGAAGGTAGTACAATATATGATATATTCTTTAAACAATAAAATAATTTCACGGGGATTTGAAAATATGATATTGTATAAAGAAGTGTTTAATAACTTACCGTATGTCATCAAGGACCCATATATCAATATTCATCAGTTCAGGAACCAATGTACACTGTACGTTCTGTCACGTGCATAAGTTTTTAGAGTTTTTGTTCAAGGCTCTTGTAATTTGAGATAATCAAATGATTTTACTAAAATCTCTTGATGGAAGTTCTTTTTAAATAATAATTCAATAAAACAATGTTTTTGAACTACTTTCACTTTTGTCTTTATTTCGACAGCGACCGGTTTCGCCAGGCTCGCTGGCATCGACAGACTGGTGGTGGACAGATCAATCTGTCTATGTTCTTCAGTAATACATTTTATAAATATATAACCCCAATAAGAACTTTAAATTATTATTTTAAATTTTAAATTGAATCATAATATTTGTTATAACAAAAGTATAAACGTTCCAAAATAAATCGTTATAACATCTGTCAGATCATATAAACAATTTTATATTATTTTTAAATATGAATATTTATAAAATGTATTACTGAAGACGGACTGGTTGTCAGAAACATTTCAATTTAATTTAATTTTTTCAATATAAGTGTTCAATAAACAAAATGTACATAAAAAGAAAAAGATAAATAAAGCAATAACAACAAAAAGTATGGCTAATATAGAAGAAAAAAGAAAAAGTGGAAGTAGTTATAAAACATCGTTTTATTTAATTATTATTGTATTTTGTATATTATATTATACATTCGTGGAACATAAATTAAATAGTCAATATGTGCACCATCTAAAAAGAACATTTTGTGATAAATTATTTTTATTTTGTTATTTTATTTTGTATCATTGTATTTTATATTATTTGTTTTAGATTTATTTTGTGGGTGTTGGGCGATCGAAGTGTGCGCGGGAGATGCCTATTGGTGGCGATGAGGTTCGCAACCCATCACACCGCGTCTCCCGCGGGGCGAAAAGAGAAGGATGGAGTGCCGCATCAGTAAAAGTGTGACAGTCCATTCTTTCTGCCTACCCTTTCGGGGAGACGGCGTGATGGTAAGTTAGTTAGTTAGTTAGTTGCGAGTTATAATGTATACATATTTTCATAACTAAATATTAAGATATGTCTGGAATCAGTGGTTGATAAAGAACAAATGTTAATCATTGTAGTGTTTATTGTTTGCTGATTTGCGAACATGATTATATTATAGAAAGGCATATAATTTCCGTACAAACTTGATTGCTCACAAACTGAGTATATTTCAATAAAACGTTTTTGCTGCCTCGGTATTAATTGTTTTAAATAGAGCGGTACACAACAAAGATCACAGATCACCTTGCCGCAATTGTGAAAACAAACGGTACGAACGGCGCAGGGCTCGTTGAAAATCTCCATTTGCTCTGTCGACTGGAGCATAAAAGAGAATTTCTCAAACAATTTAGATTTCAATCCGAGAATTAAAACGTGTATCACGATCGATATCGAGTAATTAATTACCGATTCAATACCGATTGAGTATTTGCTGGTTAGTAATTAATTTCGTAAACAGTACAACGGCGAGTCGCTTTGAGGTTTTGTGGGAAGTCGTAAAGAATTATAACTTAATTGCTATGCAATCAAATAATTCCGGATCAGATTTTTATATTCCCGATTGGCCGTCGGCGATGGCAACACTCGATTTGGTTTTGTCACAAAAAATACGACATAATGGCTTCATGGAAAGATTCCGAGTGGGTTTAATTATATACGACTGACGGTTTCGTAAAAATTAGACCAATCTTTTAGATGCGGCGGCCTGTCGCTTAGCGGTCTTGCTTGCTAAATAATCAATTTCGCTCATCAAGCCCGAGATTTATGCACTCATTTATTATTTTATTCAGTTGTTATATCAGGGTGAATTATTGGATTTTAAACGAAACGTTCACTATCAAAACAACTTCCGCGAGTGTCATAAAATTCTGCTTCTTCTTTTAATAGTTCTGATAATCTGTGACAGAGAAATCATGTCTCCTGAGGTAATGAAGTCCAGCTTTTCCTACATTTCTTAGGTGGTCTTCCAGGTAGAATACTCGTATATGGTCCCGTAAGCAACTGTACTATATATGTGATTCTGTCACTATCCATTTTGGCTACATGCTGCATTAAAATTCTTCTTATTTTAATAGATATGACGATCTGTGGCGCAGAAATCATGTCTCCTGGAGTGATGAGGTCCAACTGTCCCTCCATCTATTAGGTGGTCTTCTAGGTGGACGGTGTCAGATTTCATAAGCGGCTGTAAATGCGGGTATGTCCATTCTGGCTACATGGTCCCACCAGTAAATTCTACTGGATCTATGCTTTTAAATGATGTCCTCTACTTCACAAGTTATTCTTGACCGTTAAAAAAGCTGCCATTAAAATTCTCGGACGATTTGTGAATAACCAAATTTATAATTACTTTGCCTCTATGTTTTTTCATTATCATTAAATAACGACATGTTTTTTAAATCAATGCGCAATGGACAAGATGCTGAAATATCATGATTTGGACCGGTGGACACACATAGTTGCGACAAGTTTCGTAAGCTACGAAACAATTGGACATATTTGCAGGTGGTATTTACCCCTTAAAAAACACTTGCAAAAGTTTTCTTGCAAGAGGGCCCACTGTTCTACAGAGTGAGTTTCGATTAGCATTGTTTAGACATATAAGAATTTGTGGATGATTCAAATCCAAATTCAACCTAGGGCATAGTCAAATAGGGCTTTAGTTTTTTGCTTTCAAAAAAATTAAAAGAAATGTTACTACTCTAGTTGGCGAACATGACACTTTTAAAATATTACATCTAACTAATTGAAACAGCAAAAAATATTTAGAAATGCATTACACATAGTGAGAATGTTGAGGTTGTAGCGGGCTATGGGTGGGATAAAGTCAGGAACGGGAGAGAGGAAACATGGAAGCTAACGAAAGGGCACCGCTGCGTCCTATAACAGCGGCAAGAGTCCCTCTAATATGTTAATGCTTGAAATAAAATATTTCAATTGTTTTTCAATGCAGCTCAATCAAGTAAGCACTGCACCAGCAGAGTTAAAATTTTTAAACAGTTTTTTTTGTTATATAGAAAATTTAAGTACCTGGCTTTATTTTGGAGCATCCTTTATACAGGTTGCTGGTACCGTAAAAATGTTATCGTTCTGTAATGGCAACCGCCTATCGTTTGGAGTGCTTGATAGCTTAATAATAAATTTCGCTCATCTAGTTGAAGTCACAACGAATTTAATGCAATTTTATTATTAGCCATCGGCGATGCTACCTGATCGTTATGTCATACAATAAACCAGTGTTTAAGTGAGTGATTGCCATATAGTTCCAACCAGCATTATGACATGCATGGGTGTATCATATAACATTACCGGTAATAAATGCACTATCTCTAAAACATAAAGTGTTAACTTGGATGTATGAATAATTTAAAAAAACGTTCTTATAAAAAAATATATTTATTGTATGTATTTAGTTTTATTCTATTTGATTTTTAGTTTCGACCGATTTTGGCAGCTGGGTGCCATTTTCTGGTTACTAGATCAGCATCTTCTGGTCTGGACACCATTCCTTTACTCACTAGAAGATGTCAACACCAAAACTGGTTGAATCTTAATATTAGGAAGAATAAAATGTTTATGGTATCATATATAATTATTATGTCAATATGTCAGGAAATATGTCAATAAATATGTCAGGAAAGAAAAGTGTGGCAGTCCATTCTTTCTGCCTACCCCTTCGGGGAGACGGCGTGATGGTTAGTTAGTTAGTTAGTTAGTTATATAATTATTATTATGTTTCTTGAACCAATGTTGACATTATCAGGTGTTACAAAAAAATAAAACAGCATTAAAAATAATTACAGGCAAAACAAAATTGATACCATAAATAGTGTGTTATATTTCAACAGTTAATATTAGTTTGTAAATTTTTATTTCATTTTCATTATTCACAATGAACTTTTTCAAAAATATTTCAATTAACAACATTAAGCTTTTCTAGATATTTTTTTCAATTTACGATCAGTATCGATGAGTAACACGTCTTTTTAACGTAATAGAAGGCTTCATTAGGAGATCCATTGACGGAACTTTAATCGTATTTTAAAGATTAATAAAATGTCGTCCCCATAAAATACAATCATATTTCTAGAAAATAAACATTATCAAACATTTTAATATGCATTTCATTTGCTTTTATTTTTGATTTATGTATCGCATAAATTAAAAAAAATCTATAAATTACTATACATTTAACCATAGTGCCATGTAAACTCACACACTTGTCCATCATCTATTCTATTACGAGCATTATACGAGTATGTCTGCGAAACCTTGTGGTCTCAAGTATTTTCCTTCGTCAAATATTTTTTATAACTCATAATGGGATGTTATCAATATAACGTTTCAAATAATAAGCACAACATTATGATACAAAACACGAATTAACATAATTTTTTTTTACATAGGTATTAAAAAAATACACTAGTCGATAATTACCTCAAAACAACAAGGATAGAATGAGAATACTAGGTAACTAGGTTAAAACATAAATAACAAAATTATAAATATAAACTCAATGTTTTTTATAACAATTTTTTTGCACTCATCACAACCATTTTTCGGACTGTACACGTCCTTCCTCAGTGTAATTTTTTTTTCAATAAAGTGATATAAAATCTTTCCTTTTATACTAAACGAAAGTGGGTGGATTAAATTCAAGAGAAATGTGATATTTATACTGAATTAGGATTGTAGGGTAATGGGAGCATACATATTTAAGTATTTTTTTTTTAGTTATACTCGTATATACTATTTTTGTTCGATGTTTAATGGCGATGTTTGTGTAAAAAGCTGTTATCTACAATATATTAAACAAGGAGACGAAAGAAGACACCAATCGGGAGATCACTATCAACGTTTTCCCCTGGTCTAGATGCCCCAGAGTGTGAGGGTCCAGGATTCGACTTTATAGTCATAATCGTAAAGGGCAGTCTTCTTTGGATACGAGAGATAGCCGATGATGATGATAAATGGTGTGATGGTATGATAGTTAGTTTGCAATCTTACAAATAGAGCATAAAACTAATCGTTAAGTCATACTGATGTAAAATGTCTAATTTGATCAAAAAAACTTTTTGTTCTTATTATAACCGGTAAAGCATTCACAATACATGTGGCCAAGAGCAAAACGAGTAACGTAACGTTAACAAAAAATGCTTTGTTTGGACTTTCAGTCAGATTTTGTTAAGGTCCAGTAAGCACGGGCGATAATAACGAACAATTAGTGGTCGTTCAAATATACATAATGTCGATGTTTTGAGGTGTGTCGGTGGAAAAAACAGTAAAGCGGTCATGTAGCCAGGCCCGGAGTGGCGGAACCTCTGCAGAGCGACCGTTAAAGAATAAAAATTTTTACGTGCAGTGATCAATGACAGGTATCATCATCTTCTTCTTAAATTGATTGGAGGACGCAGGGTCTGTTTGTGCAGAGTTTGTTGCTTCTTGCGAAAAATATTCCAAGATGTCTTTCTATCTCTTCCATGCATTCTTCTTCCCTTTGTTTTCCCATGTAGTTCAAGGTGTGTTTATCTCTGGGTGTTCATTCTTTCTGCATTGTCCCTCCATGACAATTATCATTGGTTAATTTCTTTTATAACGGACCTATACAGATAACATGTGGTTGGTTAATTTCTTTTATAACGGACCTATACAGATATAATGTGCACCATCTAAAAGAACATTTTGTTTTAAATTATTTTTATTTTGTTATTTTATTTTATATCATTGTATTTTATATTATTTGTTTTAGATTTATTTTGTGGGTGTTGGACAGCTGTCGCGAAAAATAAAATAACAGTAATTATTTGTTTATTGTTTCTTGAACAATAATGTAAAACTCCATATTAAATAATTAATACGAATGAAAACGTCAGTTTCCTAGAAGTTTTATTATATTTTATGTGAATGACAGGAGGGCGATTTTATTTTATATATAATACTTAGAATCATTAGTTACCCTGAAATATGTAAAATCATTTGTAAATAATTTGTAAGAAGATGTTTTTCTTCGTACTACCTTATTTCGTACTACCTCAAATAACTTATTTTTGATTTATATAATATCATTCAGTATCCTAAGTTAGGATTCCTAACCATGTCATCATTATCATAAAATTTCCTTAAGAGTTCCAAGAAACACTTCCCAATATTTCTGGACCTACCCAAATAATTTTTATTAAAAATGTATAAAGTCACATCGATTTTCGTTAATTACCATATTTTGCTCCATTTACTAGTGTATACTCGTATAAAATGCAACGAGTTGAAGTTTCGTCACATTTGATAATGCCTTAGAAGGGCTAAACATGTCATTCACATAAAATATAATAAAACTTCTAGAAAACTGACGTTTTCATTCGTATTAATTATTTAATATGGAGTTTTACATGAGATGATGTATGTAAATGGAACCAGAAAAAGAGGAAGACTGAGGAAAACGTGACATGATCAAATAAATCAAATATTGAATGTCGGCTATGTGAGGAGTCAGAGAAATCGACGCGCGTGCATGACACGATGTATGAATGTTGAGGAAGCGAGAGAAATATGTCAGGAAAGAAAGATGTGGTAGCACATTCTTTCTGCCTACCCCTTCGGAGAGACGGCGTGATAGTTAGTTATATATTTAGTATTTATGATATAAGTAAAATAATTCATGACATAAGAATAGTGTATCGCCCAATGCCCCCCTGTAGAGACACTCAAATTTTCATACTGTATACTAAAGATACGCTGTCAGAATAAAGATAATTTAGTATTGTTTCATAGAAACGTCTTTATTAATGACTATTATTGAGGTCATACTGAGGTAATGTCTATAAATCATTAATGTTGATGGATAAATGATAAATCAAAACGGGGAATCTTGATTTGTTATTCCAATCAAATGGCAACGAGTAGTTACAGGCAATCGTTGGCTGGAGTCGCCCATCACTCATTCCTCTATTGATTCGTTGTGTTCATACAAACACATAAAATATGCGTTTATAATTGCTAGTCCAAAAGACATACGTTAAAAATATCATCCATAACCATTTTACATATGTTTTTATTGATTTCTTTATTAATATTCTTGCTGTTGTTTAACTCATGGATATTACTAAGTATTTTTTTTTAATAACCTAAGACGTTAACATTGAAATTCTAAAATGACGATATTTTATGAAAATTGAATTGTATCTCAATAGAGACGAAGACGCAAACTGGAAACTGAATATGGATGATCAAGGTGTTTACAGGACTTATGACCTGTCATTGGTTGGGTTAAGCGCACGCGCAGTTTTAAAACTGACACATGAAGATAGATATGGATTTGAAGTATATATACAGCTTCCAAAATTTGTCATGCATGATCATAATAACAAAGGTGGAATGGGGAATGTTGTAATTACATAAATCGTGCGCTTAACCCAACCAATGACAGGTCATAAGTCCTGTAAACACCTTGATCATCCATATTCAGTTTCCAGTTTGCGTCTTCGTCTCTATTGAGATACAATTAAATTTGAATTAACCACCCTTTGATGAAAATCCAGGATTTCGTATACAAGTATAAGTATACATTCACAAAAATATTTGATATTTTATGGATTCAAACACGTTTTTTTCACTTTCTCGAGTTAATATCGTTCTTCCACTGATGAAGGTATAAAAACATGTCGAGAAAATAAACTCAAAAGTGGAAAAACATTGTTTTAAATCATAAAAAAAATCGTAAGTATAATTTTTTTTAAATGATGAAAAAATGAGTTTCTTTATAGTGTATATTTAGTTTAATTCCACTTAGTTTATGGCTTATTACACTATTTGAATGTCGATGAAAAATTCATACCATACATCGTGCATGACACGATGTATGAATTTTGAGGAATCGTGAGAATTATGTCAAAAAAGAGCAGCGCGGCGTTCTATCCTTTCTGCCAACCCCTTCGGATAGACGGCGTGATGGTTAGTTAGTTAGTTAGATCATTTATGGTTTTGACCAATTTCTGACTTTGTCTTTTAGGTTTATTTCTAACATGACTCTTTCCATGGATCTTTGGGTCAATCGTAGTTTCTCGGTACTTTGCTTGGACAATGTTATAGTTTCGAGTTTGTACTTATAAAGAAAATCAACCTTATTACGATATACAACAAAACCAAACATTTTATAGTTACAGAATGATCCACCCAATAACCATGCAATTCGTAAAAAGGATATAAATTTTTTTCTGATATACAAAATAAAACCAATGTGCAAAGCAACGGGAAAAAACCACATAAGGTGAGAGAAAAAACAAAGGTCACTGACATTATCTACCAGGTAGCGACTCTAAAGTGGCAATGGGCAGGTCATGTAGCTAGAAGGATAACAATGGACAAGAAGACGGCTGACTTGGACACCGTGGACGGCAAAGAGAAGTGCAGGGCGACCGCAAACAGTGGAAGGATGACCTGAACAGACATGTCGGAATAACCTGGATGCATTCTGCACAAGACAGAGTCACTTGGAAGCAAATGGAGGAGGCCTTTGTTCAGGATTGGACGGTAATAGGCTCAAGAAGAATAAGAAGATACATACAGCCCGTTATATGGTGGTGCTTAATTATTGGGTGGACTATAAAAGTTACTATAAAAGGTTGATTTTTGTTGCATATTGGAATAAAGTTGATGCTCTTTATACGTATAGCCCGTTGCTCGGTGGTGCTTAATTATCGGCGACCTCGCTGATTGCCGGCCATCCATCGGCGCTAAATTATACCCGCCGTAATCGGTCATTATATTATAAATTATCACCTGGGAAATGCTGAATCGATCACGAGTTATTACATTCTCGAATTCCCGCTGGCGGGTAATGTACACGACTCATCGAAACTGCACGCGAAACTAGGGGAAATTGCGGTGATTCGGATGGAAATAATTTCTGTAGATTTTCAGGAATAGTTACTCAGTTTGAAATTGTTTATAATAAACGGGAGAACATAGTAAGGCGAAAAAATAATAATTGTAACATTATTAATATTCTTCTTCTTCTTCCTTGTTGTAGACCCTAAATACGCTAAATAAGCTAATTGATTTTTGGTTAAGATACAATTATAGAGTATTAATTGCTTCTATTATTTAAAATATTTCAACATTTTAGAGTAAAAATTGTCAACAATACGAGAATATCGCTATAGCTGATTCGCCGATCTATGATGGAATAATCAGGTGTTACAGTTGCTCGTAACATCTGATGATACCAACATTGTTTGGCGATACAGCTGTCGTGATAATCGCAAAAAATAAGAGTTGAATTGTCTTCTTCTTCGACTTCCTTGTTGTAGACTTATGTGGTCTGTCCTCCAGAGTGTTCCTCGTCCTGTGAGGTAATCTTCCCAGCTGTCTTCCCAGCTGTCCTTCCATCTTTTAATAGGTCTTGCACTTGAGTCTGGTGGTGTCCATTCTTTGAACATTACCGTACCAGTCCCTTTTTCGCTGTCTGCTTCATCTTATAATATCCTCAACCTCACGTATCTCTCTAATTCTGGTGTTCCTCACGCGATCTCTCAGTGTCTTGCCTGTTATCGTCCTCAGTGTCTTCATCTCGGAAGTTCTCAAATTGTTTGGTCTTTACTGTGTCTGCCCTCGCTTCGGCGGCATATGTTATCATTGGTCTTACGCATGCCTTATAGATTCTCATCTTACTCTTAATGGCAATGTCTTTGTTTTTCCATATTGTGGATTTTAAAGCCCCAGAGATTGCAGCTGCCTTGTTTACTTGGGCTTGTATTTCTTCCCGCAAATTAGCTCCTCCCACCAGGTCTCTGCCTAGATACTTGAAGGTCTTGACCCGTTCTATGGGTTAATTTTCTATAACGAGGTAACATGTTTTGGGTGCTTGGGAAAAGGTCATACATTCTGTTTTTTCAATAGAGATCGTCATGTCGTATTTCTTACAGGCGTGATGTAGTCTGTGTAGCATTTTTTGTTATTCATTATTGTTTTCATCTTATAATATCATTTTCATATCATAAATAAAGCATCGTCTGCATAACACACCACATTGGCAATTTGCTCTCACATCATTATTGATATTAATTTGCTCTCACATCATATATTCCAGTTGTAGCGATTGGGTCCCCTCCATTATTAATATTAATATTTTGAAAAACTTAAGGAGGTTACCTCTGTAGAATTCCATAATGACGAATAGTTTTATAAATAAAAACGTTATTAACTGTTAAAATTAATAACACTGTTATAATATCACAATTTCTGTTATTCACTTTTTAAGTATGTCGCGACAGATGTTTCGCCAACCGACTTTGGCATCATCAGGTATTACAAACAACTAATTGGTTATTACAAACAATTAACTATGATACGAATTCCTGACATTAATATCATTACGTTAATGACAGGTATGTGTATGACACGCTGTGAAATAAGCTAAGATGGATATGTCAGCATAAAAAATCGTAAATAAATTACCAAAAACCAATCAAATCCAATTATGAAGATTTTTAAAATTAATCAAAACAGTGTTTTTTCCACTTTAAGAGTGTAAACTCTCAAAAGCGGAAAAATGTGTTTAAAAAAAAAAAAAAAAACGAAACTATGATATTCCACCGTGTTAACGTCTTTAGTTATAAAAAAAAAAAATTTTATTGCCTGACATATTGATTCTCGTGATATATATAGAGGTAGCTAATCTATCGCCATTTTATTGCTACGTAATTCTGATAATCACACTGCCGTCGTCGGGAATCGAACCCGAGACCTTCGGGGTGGCAGTTAAAACACTTACTACTCGGCCACGAAGGTCTTTATTATAAAAACTAACATAAAACTAAAAAGGCCACGAAGGTCGTCATTAATTGGTCATAATAAGTGAGGTTATTTCTAATTAATACGAATGAAAACGTCAGTTTTCTAGAAGTTTTATTATATTTTATGGGAATGACATGTTTCGCCTTTCTAAGGGCGAAACATGTCATTCCCATAAAATATAATAAAACTTCTCGAAAAACGACGTTTTCATTCGTACTCGTATTAATTATTTAATATGGAGTTTAACATCATTGTTCAAGAAACAGTAAAATAACGTTTTTTATGAATTAAAACACTGTGTTTCCCACTTTTGAGTTTATTTTTCTCGACATGTTTAGAAGGCACCTTCATCATTGTGAGAACGATATAAACAGTTTATATCGTTCTTCCGATGATGAATGTGTAAGCCTTCGAAGCTTGTCGAGAAAAATAAAGTCAAAAGTGGAACCAACAGTGTTTTAATTCATGAAAATTCGTCAATGTGGAATTCCACAGTGTTAACGCCTCAAGTTTATCTAAAATTAACAATAAAATAGGTTATTTTGTATATTTCTGGTTTTCCAAATATTTGAAAACACGATGGTTAGTAAGAAAAAGAGTGTATTTTAAATGTGAGCATCTAGTTTTTTGAAAATATTTTTTTCATTTGTTCCAATGACAATTTGAATAATTTCTTCAATACTATTTTAAAGTTCTTGCTGGTGTTGGTTTGTTAAGTGCCTAATTACTGCTAATTTAAAATAAACGGTGGATACGTGGAACATAAATTAAATAGACAATATGTGCACCATCTAAAAAGAACATTTTGTATTAAATTATTTTTATTTTGTTATTTTATTTTATATCATTGTATTTTATATAATTTGTTTTAGATTTATTTTGTGGATGTTGTACGATCGAAGTGTGCGTGGGAGATGCTTATTGGTGGCGATGAGGTTCGCAACCCATCACACCGCGTCTCCTGCGGGGCGAAAAGAGAAGGATGGAGTGCCGCATCGGTTAAAGTGTGACAGTCCATTCTTTCTGCCTACCCCTTCGATTAGTTAGTTAGTTTAGTTAGTTTAGTAATTTGATGGTTAGTTAGTTAGTTTAGTTTTTTTACGTAATTTCAAGTAAAATTTTATGAAAGACCGATAATAGGGAAATATTATATTTTATGAAACATCTTACTATGGCTCGAGGTGCAGTTGCAACGGAGTTATTATTAAAGGTCTCCAAATCAGTTGTACTCGAGTAATAGACGTAATCGGCGTCGGTTGGGTTAGATAGTCACTTAATCACACCTGATTGATCGCCTGTAGAGAGGTTCCCGTTATGAGTTTCATTTTGCTGTGATATTCACACTTCGAAAAGCGAAAATTTCCTTATAAGATGAATAATTTGGTAACAATCTCAATGATTTAAGTGGGAATCAATGAGTTACATATAATCAGTGGTTCCAAACCATTTTCGTCCCGTGGACCCCCTGCCGATTTCTCTTATTTTGTGCAGACCCCCTTTTTCGTAATAATGTTTATTTCTACAAATTCACCTATAACTATAAAATGAGTTTTTGAAGCTGACCTTCTATTTATTTTTTTGTTCATTCGTGATGCGATTTCGGCCCGCGTTATTTTTTATTATAACTTCCATAGTAATAAAAATGTGTCGTACTTTAAAAAAATATATATTAATCCTCGCGCGGACCCCCTGATTATTCAGGGACCCCCAAATTTTAATTTTCCACCGACCCCCTGAATGATCCCAGGGACTCCTGGGGGTCCACGTACGGACCACTTTGGGAACCACTGTTTATGATAGTACTTGTGAAATTCTGCATATTATTGGAATATAGCTTAATAATGAAACAAATTCAAAATTTCTCAAAAAAACAATCCAACTCTAGCAAGAACCTCAAAATGTTAAGTGTTTACTATAGTTATTTAAAATAACAGTGGATACGTGGAATATAAATTATATAAACACAAAAGTTCAGATCGCCCAGCCTACAAAAAGTGCACCATTTAAAATAATATTATGTGTTATTATTTTTAGTTTATTTTATATCATTGTATTTTATATTATTTGTTTTAGATTTATTTTGTGGACGTTGGACTATGGAAGTGTGCGTGGGAGATGCCTATTGGTAACGATGAGGTTCGCAGCCCATCACACCGCGTCTTCCGCGGGTGCGAAAAGAGAAGGATGGAGTGCTGCATCGGTTAAACTGTGGCAGTCCATTCTTTCTGCCTACCCCTTCGGAGAGACGGCGTGATGGTTAGTTAGTTAGTTATGAAAACAATTTTTAGTGGAATATCATTTGTTCTTTTAGTTCTAACCGGTTTTTAATTTTATTCATAACATTTTAAATTAATTTTGTTTAACAAAGAACTTAAATACGTAACATGTGCAAATGAAAATTACGTAGGACTGTTTTTTGGGAATTCATATCGTTCAGCCGATTTTGAAAATGTAAAGCTTTAGAAACATGTCGAGAAAAATAAACTTGAAAGTAGAATAAACATTATTTTAATTCAAATGGTTATTAGTCATTATGGAATTTCAGAGTTTTAATTGATCATCAAAAAATATAAAATAAAGTGTAAATTGACTGTTTCGGGTTCTATTAGAGGCATCAAATGATTAAAACTCCTCACGAGATTATCTGATGACATAAGGAAAATTGCTTGTGACTAGATGCAGAAAACACTGCAAAATGCAGTGTGTGATGAAATATATGAGGGATGACTGGGCTGTTTAAGTAAAATACTAAGTCGTCTTCTTTTTCGTATCAATGGCTTTCTAGCTTTCTAGCAGAGATGACGCTAAAAGAAGCACATTAAAAAAAAATTTCTAGCTATTGTCTCGGAAGGTGTGGTCGATTTTTTGTCGTTTTCCATGGCGCCGATTGTTATAGTTATATCAACGCCACACGTGGAGGCATTTTCCTTTTACTTACATAAACAACCGTTGTCGTCCACTGATGGACATAGGTCTCCCCCATACTTCTTCACGATTCCTGTCTTGTGCCTTTCACATCCAATCACAAGCAATTCTTTGAATATCATCGGTCCATCGTGTGGGGGGTCTTCTTCTGTTTCTTCTGTATTCGCGAGGTCTCCATTACTCCCGACCTTCTACATATTTAAGTATTTTAGTATTTCATGTAGTAAGTAAGTAATGAATTATAATAAACTTTGCAATGATAATGTCAACTTAAAACAAAGACAGAGGATATTAAGGTGTTATGTGTGGTCTGTTCTGTTATATGGGTGTGAGACATGGACATTAAAAGTAAATACAATGAACCGGTTAGAGGCATTTGAAATGTGGCTTCACCGAAGAATGTTCAGGATCCCATGGACAGACAGAGTGACGAACACAGAAGTCCTGAATCGTGCAGGAGTAAATAGAGGAGAAAAATTTCGCCTGCTGCATCTAATTTTGAAGGGAACAATAGAGGGCCGCAGGGGGGCAGGGAGAATGCAGATCTCTTGGCTGCGCAATGTGAGGGAATGGACGGGAATCGGAACTGTGGAAGAGCTATTCCGGACAGCGCAGGATAGGGAAGAGTTTACCAGAGTGATCGCCAACGTCAGGGGGACCTGACAGGGCACTTTAAGAAGAAGAAGAAGAAGAAGTAAGTACGTTTTAAAAGATATGCATTTACCAAATATTAATGATTATTATAATACAAGCAGCGCAGAGGTACGCCAGACGTTTGTAAGTACGTAAATTGCGGAAAGTCTGGATAACCGCTTGACGTGAATTTAGTATATTCGTAAAACTACTTATACAGTTCCCATCGCAATTTTCCTTTCGGAATTCCAGACAATTTTAATGTTGATATTGCTGTTCAGCGGCGCGCTTGCCGGAGAGATTTGCCTCTCACAAAGAGCTGTTTGCTTTTCATCAGTTGGGATTTGAAATCTCCCGGCGGCCGCCCCGCCCGCCGCGCGCCGCCTCTTCTCTCGCCCCAACCCCACCGACGGCACCATACATCTAATAACATTCACCAAACATCGCCTAACAAGGAGATAAGCTTATGCCACCCAGTGGCGTCGAATTTAACGAATTCTCCGTATGCGGCGAAAATATTATTTAAAATAAACCTACATAAGATATAAACTAAACCTACATAAGACAGTTTGATTGTCACACTGTCTTTGGTCTGGTGTAGAATTCATGTGACAATAAAAATGGCGATAGATTAGCTACATATCACACGTCACGAGAATCACTATGATAACTATAATACCCTTTACATCGATTTGGCTCATGCTGTCATGATGTAAAGAGCGATTCAACAAAATTATAATAGTAATAATAATATTTGATGTCAAGATTTGACAACCAAACATTTGATAATGCTAAGGCAAGGTGAAACATGTCACTCCGATTAAATGTACTAACACTTTTAGAATAGGAACAGATATCTAGGATTCCATGGAAAAGGTAGCAAAAATGCATTTTCCAATCCATGTATCGGTGATGATAATTGAATTTTCGGACAAATATCAAATATAAATTTAAAGGAAAAACACAATGGAACAAATAATTACGAATTTCAGCTTAGATCAGTATTGCAAATCAATAAGTTTTTCAAAATATGTCGATAATTGGATTAGAATTAATTGATTAATAAAAAATAAAATTTAATAAAAACTTTGAAAGTTTTTGAAAACCCTCATGTATGGAAGTGAAGCTTGGAGCTGGCAAAAGAAGGATGAAAGCAGGATTAACGCCGTAGAAATGAGATCACTACGAATAATGTGCGGGAAAACGTTGTATGATAGAATACCGAAAGATGAAATAAGAGAGAAATGTAAGGCTGTGGCTGCATCATGGATAAAATTAAAAAAGGATCCCTGAGATGGTTTGGACATATGGAACGAATGGATGAGAGTAGAATGGTTAAAAAGTTGTACACAAGCAGCGTGAGTGGAAAAAGAAGCCGAGGACGACCGAGGAAAACATGGCATGACCAAATTAATCAATTACCAAAAGGCGGCCACATTTGAAGTCGGAGTAATCGACGTGCGTGCATGGTACAATGTGTGAATGTAGTAGAAGCCCGAGAGGTATGCCAGCACAGAGCATTGTGGCGATCCATACTCTCTGCCTTAGTTAGTTAGTTAGTTCGTTTTGAAAGTTTCGAAGATTGTTAGTTGCTTAGTTAGTTACATATAAAAATAAATGGACTTAAATTAATTAATAATAATGTACGCCATTTGACGAACGTAACTTATAAGTGAATATATATTGTATTATATAGACATTATGTGTATTATTGCATTTACTCCCAAAGTACAAACTACAAACTAAGTTTTATACAAACAAGACTTACCTATGTATTGAAGGATTCCAGGACGAACCAGACGAGATACCCACCGCTCCCGGCAGCCCCAGGAAATTGATATTTTTAATATGCAAGCACTTATATTTGGTTTAGAGTAATTTTTGTATTTGGATACAGGGAGACATATCTCTTATTGATGCTGTTTGCCGTACTACGGCTAAGATCCGCTTGTCCTTTGGTGGTTACCTCGTACACGTACATTCAGTACGTGCGTACGAAAATGAGATTAAATCTTTTGTTTGTAAGTAGGTCTAGGATTACTTTTTAAATGATCCATTTAACGATTGATTTTTTAATATCAACAAAAAAATGTATTTTTCCATTTTAGTTTACTTGGAAAAATAATACTTTATTTATGAATGGAAACACTGTTCTTTCTAGGTATATGAATTTATTTTTGTCTGTATAGTTATGTTACGAAGAAAATATCGGTAATATTTAAAATCAAGAGAATAGTTTGTCATTTTTTTGATGATGAAGGCAAAGTGATTCATTTGAAACCCATACGTGTAAAAAATGTATTTTGATTTATTTTTGATAATACTGTGTTATGCAATTTTATGTTGTTGGTGTCTTGGCCAAATTGATATTTTATCTTGAATTGTAATATAAAATTTCTTATTAAAAATATTCTGGTAAAAAACGTTTAAGAATTCTATAATATTTGATCACGAAAGCCAATTGATGGTGCTCTAGCAAGGCGAAACGTGTAACTCGCATTAAATAAAATAAAGTTTTTAAATATTTGGGTGATTACTTTACTTTTTTTTTTCCTCGTATACAACAGGTCGATTGAACCCAATTACTCTATACAATTTATTATAGCTTATTATATTGATTCTTATGACATGTGATTCTTCTTCATAATCATCTTCCCCTTCTCGTTCTCCTTCTACTTCTTTATTATGTTCGTATACATTTTCGTGTGAATGTTTATCCATTCATTTATTCACCTTCAAAGTTTGATTCTATATTGATTTAATTTATTTAAATAGTTTTAATTTACTGCTATTAATAATAAAGAGTGCAATACTTACACAAACCAATAGCTCACGAAAGTTGTAATATGAAGAATAATATAAAACAATACATAAAGGGAGTTAGGAGTTTGATGCATTGCACAGAGGTGACGCTACAGAGAGGAGGACGAGGAGAATGGAGAGACCATCGGGAGACGGTGGCGGCTCCACTGCTGACGCCTTCCCCTGCCTTAAATGCCCCAGACTGTGTGGGTTCAGGATTGGGCTTAAGCCACATGCGGACCCACAACCGTGAAGGACAGTCATATTCGGACACGAGGATAATTATGATGAATATGAAGAAGACAGAAATATCTCTTCTTAAGGAAATATTTTTTTCATCCTTATATATATTTTTATTGGTAATTTTTTTTTCTAAACTAACTAACCATCGCGCCGTCTCCTTGAAAGGGTACGCAGAAAGAATGGACTGCCACACTTTAACCGATGTGGCACTCCATCCTTCTCTCGCCCCGCGAGAGATGCGGTATGATGGATTTTGTTTGTTTTTTTTTAAATTAAAAATCTTTTGCCTGCTTAACAGTTAATAGAAAAATTTATTTGATATAAGTATGTATTTATGTGTTTCACGGTTACTTCTGCTACATGAGTTTCGGATAAAGGTATTGTCTTCATCAACAAATTAAACAATTTGAATTATGTTCCTTCCAATCATTTCATACTTCAAGATACTTACAAAACCGCACTGAAAAAAAAGTTAAAAAAACCATATTTTATATAATATGATACTTGCCTTTACATCATGTTGTAGTTTTATATTTTATTTTGGTATAAATAATAATATGAATAAAATACTGATTTATTTATTTATGTTACTCTGATTATAAAAATAAAAATAATTAGCCAATTTATTTATCAAGTTATTTTTCACCTCAAGGGTGCTTTCATTTTCAGTTCGAAGAGAAATCAGTTAATATGTTATGAAAATCAAAATAAAGTGGTGTAAAACAAGTTAGATAAGTGTTTAAATCTTTATTCTTCAATGAAACACACACATCAAAATATTCTTTATGAGGTAATAAGGCTAATGAAAAAAAACATTGATGATTTGCTTATCGTGTTTTGAATCCAAAATTACCACATTAGCAACACTGTAATTTAATATTATGAATATGTATTACCACAATAAGAATTTTCTTCTTTGGGTGTTATCAGATATGAAAGGATATAAAAGAAAAATACTTGAGATTACGTCTGGATCTATTAATATCCTTTCGAGTTATCCAAATATTTTTGCTTTTCTAATATCAAATCTTATATTTCTTATGTCTCTATGTGTCTCATCGCACGTACCTACAAAGTAGATCAACTTCAATGATTTTTTTCTATAAATACATTTTTAATAGTTAGCTCTGAATACAAAAACTATTACGTGATCATTTTTTTATTAAATTAACGCCAGAAAAACGAATCTGGTTCCATACATATTTTGAGTTTTCAGAGATTTAATGTAAAATGGTATTTAGTGTCAATTCTTTTATAAAAAAGTGATGGATTAAACGAGTCAAATGGCCTTAAAATATTAGCAACAACCATAAGTCATTGCAATTTGCACATTTTATAATAACGTTAGAAATTTATTAACTTTTTCATAATTGCGTGACAAACTTCAGTTATTGTTGTTTTAACGATGCTCGGTGAAACGAAACCGGTTAGTATATTTTGAAAAGATTATTTATTTCCATTTTGTTTAATTTTTGGTACACATAAAGAACATACGAGTATAGGAAATATTAGTACTGTTTAATTTAATGTTTTTTGTAGAAAATCATTATGACTAGAAGAAATAAAATGAATTAAAAAAATTATAAGTTTTAATGTATTATTTTTAGATATAATCCAAATTGTCTTCCCGTTGTGATCGGTTTCAGCAGCTCACTACCATCTTCTCCTGAATTGGTAACTCAATTGGTATCTCTGGTCCACAAGAGTTTTTTTTTCATTGTGTTGGAAATAATTACAATGCGAATTAAATTATTTTATTATTGTTGTTCAGATGTATTACAGCTATTTTTGCTAATTTATTAATCGACATGCGCGTATGACTCGTTGTATGAATGTGGAGGATGCTAGAGTGCTGTGTCAGGATATAGTAGTGTGGCGGTCCATTTTCTCTGCCTTTCCCTGCGGAGAAACGGCTTAATGGTTTGTATTGTATTGTATTGCGGCCTTTCAGTAATATATTAATTTGGTCATGGTCTTCCTTAGCCTTCCTCAACAACTTTTTTCCATTCACAATACTTATATATCTTTTTAATCATTCATCCATCATTCGTTCTTTCCATGTGTCCTAACTTTTACTTCACTTCCTATGGCCATACAACTCTTGAAGAGTTTAAGCCTCCTTGATGATTTTTCGCCAAGCTTCTCGATCCTGCGCCTTTTGCTCCCAGCAGTCCGATCCGCCCAACCTAGCCAGGTCAGCCAGAACATTGTCCATTAGCCGCTGTCTAGGCTTTTCTAGAGGTCTTACTTCAGTTGGTCTAGACGCGTACAGGGTCTTGATTATCTTTGATAAAGGGGCCATAGATTGTTTTATCTCCCACGATGCAGAACCAACTTGCCAATGGTTATTACCTGTAGGTAAAGCAATGTCTTTGCTTAATCGTATCACCTCGGAGTTTGACATATTTTGTGATAGTTTGGCTAATCTGAGGGAAATCTATCTTTATTATAATTGTATGGTATATTTATTTTATTAATTTGTCATGCATCTTATGTTTCTCGCTCTTTTTATTAATCTATTATGTATTACTTATTATTGTGTATCTCTAACTTGTATCTTTAGTGTATTGGAAAAAAAATTCTGTAATGCTTTAGATATGTTTAAAATAAATAAATGAAATGATTGCTCTGGTCTCTTCGGCTCGGCATACGTGCCCAATCCATGCTAAGCGACCGGCTCTTGCGGTGCTTGTTGTAAGGTGTCCTAACAAACATATAAAAATAAGGAATATTTTGGGAAGGATTGAGGGAAGTAGAAATTCAAATTGAAACAAGTTGGTTATTTTTCTGATAAACTAGCATTGAGTTTATTTCACCATTTACACTTGACAATGTAGTAGAAGTATTTAAAATCATCATCTTTCAAGAAGGGTGTTCCATTGAAAGTTACAGCTGATGGGTGTTATTCGCCAACTGATGACACTGAGGGGACAGGAGATGAGTCTAGAAATTAACAAGGGAAGGTAAATGGCGACCGCCATCACGATCAGTCAGCGTCACCCATTGTTTACAAAATCATTTCCTAAAGTAAGTGTTTGTCGCCAAACGTTATTGCATAT
Source organism: Lepidostoma basale (assembly GCA_022606425.2). Lineage (NCBI taxonomy): Eukaryota > Metazoa > Arthropoda > Insecta > Trichoptera > Lepidostomatidae > Lepidostoma > Lepidostoma basale. The sequence goes on along the minus strand of JAHDVF020000333.1, from coordinate 1,212,656 downwards.
ATGGCAGTTTCTACAAATAAAATAGTTAAACAACCTAACTTAATATAAAACAAATTTAGTCTTAATCGTTAAACTATACAAATTATATATGGGGCATAATATCAAATTGAGATTGCTGTGAGTATCTACTTATAAACTGGGACATCTTGTATGACGTGTCAAATAATATATACAGAATTCTAATGAAACTATGATAAAAGCAATGATTAAAACATTATACTTAAAATAACACGGTTCAAATTTTATTAAAAATTGTTGTAATTGATTTTTAAAAATGCGTCGAAATGAACTTACAAAAAGTAAAATCATCGGTCTTATCTTTCTTGTCATATATTAAAATAATTAACACAACATTTTTTTAAACTACAGATTACTTGAGACTTTAACAATGCAATTTGTATAATCTAATCTACATTGTGAAATTTTATCACATTGTGTTTTATGGGAATGACATGATTTGTTTGATGGGAATGACATTATCAAATAATAATATTTGACAATGCTTTCAGCAAGGCAAAATATGTCATTTCCATAAAATATAATAAAACATCAAGAAAACAGACGATTTCGTATTTATTATTTAATAAAGAATTATACGTCTTTGTTCAAGAAACAATACATAAAATAAATGATAATTATCTTGATTTTACTTTGAGTAAAATAAATGTAGAATAATGTACATTTGTAGTTAATTATGTTCTTTTTAACGCATTTTTAAAAATCATTTTTACATTGTGGCTACTTAAACTATTGCCATAGAATACTAAATAAACATAATAATTGAAATCATGATAAAATCTTACTAGGAAATGGGAAACAGTATTATTGTTAAGAACAAACAAAGGCGATGACAATGAGAGTGAATAAATTGTTGAATAAACCCTTGTCCCTTCAATCTACTCTACATAAGCATTCCTCACTAAAAACACGAATTATTAAGAAAATATCTTCAACAAATTATTATCGATTGAAAACAGTTTGGCTAATATATAATTTTTGGTGATTGAAACTTCATAGAAAATTGCCAAACACTGAATTATAGAGATATGAAATTTACATAGGAACCATTTTAGCCATTGCATACAGTATGATGGCCCCACCGGGTAACCCCGGCTTCATCCGCGACACTAAACCATAACTATCATTACAGTTGCATTCATTATTTAAAATGATCCGACCTGGCAACACAGAACACAAATACCAACAAACGATTCGGGAAACAAAACTTTTGAATATCGATTCCAAATTTGAGCATGTCAACTGATTAATAAAACAAAATGGCGGCGTTAAGAAACGTCATAAGATTGATACGAAATATTGTAGTTAAACTTATGACTTTAAATCAGCAGAGATTTGAATGACAAATAATAGTAAGTTTTTTTCAGTATTGTAAAAGTAAATATATGATTTAATATTCAATTAAATGTATTTGACATGCTCGTTGATGGAAACTGCAATGAAATTTACGTAATGACGGTTAAAAGTTTGCTAAAACATTGAATTTAAAAATATTCTATTATTGGCTATTTAACTACGTTAAATTTGATTTAATAAAGCATCAAACTCATTGAAAATATTGTAGTAGGATTTATTGATAAGTTTAATAGTTAATAGGAAACCGATTCTTCTCGTTTCATGTAAAAATGATATCATATTACTCCTGTTTTGATTATTGAAATTTTACTTCACACACATACACTGACTACATATAGGTATATATGCGATGTAATAATATTGTAATAAAGACCGCTCCAACTGAACCAAGAAATAATAAGTTAATTGATGAATTCAAAACAGACTCTAAAATTTTAATGTCAGCAAAATCATGTGAATTAGTGAATAGATTATTCATTAGAATGCTCATGTGCATAAATATGTGTTACAATGAAATATTTATAAATATTTTGTGTTGACAAAATTTCTTGATTCATGTGAAACGGTCTTAGATCTGGCGGATTTTGCTGCGTTGGCAACACCGTTTGCTATTTACTGCAGCGGGCTTACGCTGGCATTTTCGAATTTCATATTCAAACTTCGAATCGTGCAGTCTGCACCTGACACTTTATTTAGTCCATGGATGGAAATGAAGGAAGTGTCGAATTTATTATGTCAGATTTAAAAATGGAATCACAAAACTCTATGGCTATAATCTATGAAATGCGGGAAGTGTCCCGAGTGCAATGATTATTTGTGAACGCTTAGATGCGAGATTTGCGTTGGGAGAAAGTGTTTCTAAATGATTCCAATGTTTAAGGGCGACGGATTTGAAATATATTCAATTTGATGATTAGCGAAACGCCGCGCAGCCCGTGGGAACTAACTTACACAAGTAAAATTACTCATTTAATAATAATTAATAATCATAATAATAATAAAAATCCAAGAATCACACAAAGTTCCAAAATAAACTCACTTGTTTGCGAGGTAGGCCGAGCCGCAGCGTTCCGGCCCAAGTTTCGAGTTCGTTCGTTTTGGAATATAACTACGATATTTTATTAATCATTATTTCTACGTGTTTTTAATAATTATATTTACTCCTACATTACGTTACGTACAATAATACAGATTGAGCCCCCTTCAAGCGAGGGCCTTAGTTAATTTTTCACATTAACTCCTTAAACATGGTATTAGGTGTGTTTTCATTAAAATACCTAAAATTCTGTAGTAATATTCTTTCACTTTATAATAATATGTCAATAGTAGTTATTAATAGGAACCAATTTTTTTCATTTTTCTGGCGAACGACCAGTAAGTATTAAGGTATAAAATATTTCATTTATTGACATCAAATTAAAACCACGTAAACTTAAGCACAAATCAAATAGAATATTCATCAATCTCAAATTCGGCGGTATGTGCAATGTTCTCGTTTCTCTTCGTACTATAGGGAGATGTTATACTTATAACACAATTCCTTCACTATTCCGTCGGATGTTGGATTCAAACAGTTTGCCAAACGCATTCAAGTGCATATTAGTAAGGATATAGCATACTAGTTTTTGTTAAGTTTGATATTTAAAGATAACACAACTATCGCGTCGGCGTACGATTTGAAATTCGAAACGAAGTCAGTTTGAAACATTTTGATACATCACCCGCCGAATTAACAACACAAAATAAACAAATAATATAAAACAATCCTCAAATTTCATAAAATTACAAAAAATATCGTTTTCATATATAAAAACTTGCTCGTAAAAAGAATTCATAAGAGTCAATGATAAACAAACAATATAAAGAACGCAAGTCTGGCACCACGACTATAGTACGAGTACAAATGTCAACACATTTAATATAATAATCGCTTCGGATGCTTCAGGAACTCTTAAGACAACATTATAACTATCGTAAGTTGATTAAATATGTAATACATAGTCATTATATAGTATTATTACTAATTATAGTATTATATGCTATAAAGATAGGAACTTGCTTGACTGGGAGTCGATGGAACTTGTGTCGCGGGCCTCGTGGCGCCTCTCGCACTCGGCCCGAGCAGGGCTCGGGCCCCCGCCCCGCACCACGCCGCCTCCCAGTGCGCGGCGTGGCCGCACAGTTATTTCTTTAGAACGTTATCAACAACTTCAAAACGTTTACAAAACGAAGTGAATCTATAAATCCCGATCAGTGATCGCCGGCACGCGATCGATTTTCTTGGAAAATGTTATATGTATACTTTTTGGTCATACGTAAACACCGCTACCTTTTGTTTGTCACTTCCGTGTAGCTCTATTCGCCGATCTCCGAGAAGATTTGATATCCCGAAGGCATTCTTTAGAATCGCTTTCATAAAGAATCGAATCCATTCTCCACTCGTTATATGAAGATTTCTCACGCCACTGCGCCATTATACAGTCGGCGGTGGAATAATTAATAAAAAATAAGCGAGGGCATATTTTTTTGCTCAATAATGAAAAAGATATAAGTAACTCTTCTTTCAAAATATGAAAACGGAAGATAATCACGATCTTCTTGCAAAAGAAGTAGGAACATGTTAATGCGAGATTATAATTTTCTATGTCGAATAAAATATTCTCTCTCCAAGTAGGTAACGTCGCTCGCGTCGCGCGACTCTTGTGATATATTTTTTAGGTTAATCGATATTTTTCCGATCGATTCGCGTTTTTTTTAATAGGAATTTCGAACCAGGAACTCTCAGAGGGCGATGTATCTATCAATATAAATCTACACAATCGATACAATCTGAAAATATGAAATAAAAACAGTCATCTACCCCCGTTTAAACTAAGCCTAACTACATATACATATATCATTCACAGGAAACTTTACGCGTTAAATCTACTCCTCCCTTAAACACCGATATATATGTACAGGCCTTAACATACGAGGAGAGCAGCTAGCCCCTGGCGGAACAACTACCGAATAGCTTCAACTTGAAGTAGGAATCAAAAGTTACCTTTAATACTTTATTGCGCTACATTGTTCTATAACTTTGAAAGCTTGCGACATATTTACAAAACATTGCCGGTGAGTAAAATAGTAACTTTACAGGAATCATGGTTCACAAGTACACGCAGGTGTACGCAAATAGGTATAAGAATATTTTCTCGGAACATAACACAACGCTAACTTATACATTGACATCGTTTGGATCACTAACAGTTTCATGCAGATTTTTAGTTACAGGTGTCAGGAATCATAATTATTAACGTATTTTTATTTCTTAAAACAGTTCATCACTTCTGAATTTCATATTAATGATACGAAGATATGAATAAATAATGATATATTTCATTCAGTAGTCTCGTGAGATTCCTAGTCAATTTGTGCAATACAATTCACCTTTTAATTCAAAACTCCTATTCAATCGGAAGTCGTATTATCGCGGGTCGGACGACAATTAACATATCAAAACCTAGTTTTAAAACAAATTACATTTTTATTACTTTATTGCACAAGTTATACGAAATAATCATGTTAAAATGAATTAGTTTCGTTTAGGTTTACATAGCTAAAAAACATTATTGTAAAATTATATAATAGTATTAAATATTTAGGTAGGATGATGTAATTAAAACTTCCGACCCGGATAGCTGTTTCGAACGAATTCGAAGAAAGTTAATTGTTAGTGGCCCGCGCTGGCCTGCTGCGCTATGAGCTCTCCGGGAGGTGGGAAGCGTGGTTTAGCAGGTCCAGGGGCGCAGAATTCCCTCTGAAGATTGGCGTTGGAGTCTTTGGGGCCAGCGGCGGGGGCCTCTTGTGCTGCGCGCGCCGCCAACAGAGTGATCTGGTTCACGACATCCTCCATCTCGTGAGATAGCGGAGATTCTGGCGGTGGCAGCCCTGTCTTGACGTTGTTCACACTGGAGTTGATGTGCCCCTCTGTTTCAGTATGTTTCCTAAAGTCTTGCAGAGTTTTAAACTTCTCTCCCGGGCAGGTCTTGCATTCTAGAACGGTTTGAACCACTCTGATGACGCCGCGTTCTTGTTCTCTTCCAGAGTAGCACGTCTGGCGCTGGTGGGCTAGGAGGGCGTGGTCCGTGATGAAGGCGACTTTGCAGTGCTTGCAGATGAAGCAGACCTCGAGGTCCACGTCGCGGCTGGTGGGCGGGGCGGGCGGGGCGCGGGGCAGGCGCAGCGTGGAGAGGCCGGGGTCGGCTGAGATGTGCCTCACCTGGTCCAGCGAGGTCCCGGGGAGATCGAGGAGCGCCGCCCCTGAGCCAGTCTCCACCACTAGGCCGGCCCCATTGCCATTTCCGCCTACTGGAACAAAACAATACAACTTATTAAATCATTTCATCACGTTTCTAATGACACAATAAACAAAATCATTTATTTTAGTGGACTAACCACCAATGAGTTGGATCAACAGCTGGGAATCGACCTCTCAGGAGGAAAATCCATCTTAACAAACTAAACCACAAGGTTAAATTAAATTAAGAATAAAAAGCGGAATTATTTATTTATTTTATCCTTAATCAAAAACTACTTTTAATTACGTTTTTAATTTTATAATTGAATACAAATTTTAATTTCGCTTGTCATTTTGTCATGTAGCAAAATTGATCTAGTATCACAAGATGATAAAAATAGTAAAGTTCTTAGTCATTTTCCAGGCGGATATTAATTATATGCATATAAATTTCGATTTTTATAGAGCAAACCCATTTTAGCGTGCAGATAAAATTTCATAAATACATTTTGGTATGACCCAAGGAAGCGAAAACATGCCAGTAGTGAACATATAATAATAATAATATCAGTTTTGATTCGGGTCTACGAACTTGCTCATGCAAAAGTAAAACAATCTTATTATAATGAAAATCATATCATACAGCAAAAAAAAAACACAAGAATTTACTACTTATTTACATAATAATATGAATTGCAAGTTATTAACATAGCAACAATGGAAAAATTGTTTGATATATGTAGCTCTATATAGTTCTCTGCCTGTTTATTTTATCGTGAACTATTTCAGAAAACCATCGTTTTCATTAGCGACCTTTAGTTGTAATTAAGAAAAAAATGAAGCTTGAAGCGGGTAAAAGACGAACGAAGGAATGGTTAATACAACAAAAATTAGAATAAATCACTGGAATTATTTGCAGAACAATATATGAAAAACTAACTAACTAACCATCACGCCGTGTAGGCACATATAATGGACTGCCACACTTTTCTTTCCTAACATATTTCTCTCGCTTCCTCAACATTCATACATCGTGTCATGCACGCGCGTCGATTTCTCTGACTCCTCACATGGCCGACATTCAATTTTTTATTTAATTGATCGTGCCACGTTTTCCTCGGTCTTCCTCTATTTCTGGTTCCATTTACATCGTTAACATATCCTTTTTTATCATTCTTTCTTCATTCATTCTTTCCATATGTCCAAACCATCTTAATGATCCCTTCATTATTTTGTTCATAATACCGTCATTCGCACCGCATTCTATCATACACAGAGTATCCACACATATGATATAATAATATATATAATAATATAATACTACAATAAATGTAAATTAAGGAAGGAGTGAAGGAATGACACGCTCTCATCATAAGCAAGTACCGCGCAAAACAATTGATAATGCCTTAGCAAGGTGAAATATGTCATTTCATAAAATATAATAAAGCTTCTAGAAAACGTTTTCATTTGTATTAATGACAGAATGGTTAGTTATGTAGCCCCAGGCATCGTGTTTAATTAGAAATATTCTTTCTCCCCTACAGGTAAGCCGATACCTCGCGGGTTTTGCTTCCGTTTCAGAGTTAAGTACCAGAGCAAGTACCACGCACCGTCACCCTGGGAATCACCTGAGGTGTAAACAAGTATTAACAGAGATTAGCGCTAGCTTTACACCTGTAAGCGGTCAGTTGTCACCGTTTACCAGACCACTGATTAAGTGTCAGTTGTAGAAAATAGAATGACATGTGTTTTAGTTAAACAGTCCATTGTTTTGACACTATGATACTTCAACATTATTACTGTTAAAATTTATAACACTGTTGTAATATCACAATTTATTTTTATTCACTGAGAATGTCGCGAGAGCTATTTCGCCAACCGATGTTGGCATCATCAGGTGGTACAAAAAACTGGCGAAAGGTTGGCGAAGGATGGCAGGTTGGCGAAATAGCTGTCGCGACATTCTCAGTGAATAAAAATAAATTTGTGATATTACGAGTATAACAGTGTTATAAAATTTAACAGTAATAACGTGTTTTAGTGGTGAATTCAAAATATACAGTATGTGATCCGTTGTTTTGGCCGAATCACTATGATGTTTCAACATTATTAATTGTATAATGTGAAAACCACACCAGCAAGAGACTATCAGGAAGTTCGTCGAAGAGATGGAATAGAAAATGGCACATGATAATACGAGAATAATCATATTTTATTTTATATAAATATACGAATCATAATAAAATACTACCCTGAAACGTCGATAAAAAAGAGGATACTAAGTTTTACGAATATGCTTTTTAGAAGACTTTTTCAGGAAAAAAAATATTCTCATATATATACAAATTTTAACTTTCATTAGTTCCTTTTGCCGTTTTTTTTTATAAATATAAATATTATAAATGAAGAACACCGTAAATATAATCTCCTAATTTTTTTAAAAAAGTATCACAGACGTTAACAGCTGATGCAGATATTATATTTTCTAGACGCCTTGGTGGTAGCACAGGTGACCATTTTAGTTTTTTTTTAAATTGTTTTTATAATTTCCGTAAATTATTTGGTGGTAGAATTCTATTTTATATAACAATTTTCATTTATATTAATAAACAGCGATGATTTTAGAATTTTTTCAAATATTCAAAAGCGTTCGAAACAAAAATTCGATCAAGAAAAAATTCGGTTCGTATATTATGTAGCTAGTAAAATATTCTATTACTTGAAATGTAATTTGTGTCAATCAATAAAGTAGTGAAATGATTAGGGAATTGATGGGCGTAAGAGAAATATAATGGAAATCCAATCAATAATGAATTCTAATCAGACTTTAATTCGTTTGCATTATCAATACAATTTACTCCGATAATAAAATGCTTCGAAAAAAAAACAATATTCATAATAGTGTGTATCTTTTGTTTGATTTCATTGTGTATCTACGAGAATGTATCTATGTATATTTTTTTATATGTACCTACAATACAATACAATACAAACCATCACGTCGTTTCCCCGCAGGGGTACACGCTACTCTATCTTGGCAAACCTCTCTAGATTCCTCCACATTCATACAATGAGTCATACACGCACGTCGATTCCTCCGACTTCTAACATAACCAACCTTTAAAATTTGATTAATTTGGTCATGCTATGTTTTCCTTGGTCTGCCTCGACTCCGTACCCCATTTACATCTTTACGTATATTTTCTTAACCATTCTTTTTTTCATCCATGCGTTCCATATGTCCGAACCAACGCAGCGATCCTTTCATAATTTTGTTCATAATACCTTCTTCCGCTCTACATTCCTTTCTTATATCAGCATTTGAGATTCTGTCGTATATCGTTCTATCACACATACGTCTTAGGGGCCTCATCTCTACTGAATTTATTCTGCTCTCATACTTCTTCTGCCAGTTCCATGCTTCGCTTCCATACATTAGGGTTGGGACCAGAACTCCATTGTGAACGGCCGTTTTCGCTTTCATTGATAAATTCTTGTTTCCAATAACTATTTTTAAAGGTCCATTCACTTTGTTACCCGCATCAACCCTTCTTTCGACATCACTATCCTAAATACACAAATTCCCTCACCTGTTCCAAGTTCTCTTGGCTCACACTTATACTCGTATTACAAACTGTCATTTGCTCTTCCCTTTCACAAACCATCATCTTCGACTTTCCGACATTCATCATAAAATCATTTGACTGTAAGTTAGTAAAAAAATAGTTACATACATATTAGTAATGTATTATCATAAATTATATGTTTCGTCTTATGAAATATCATTTTTCATACCTTATCGTTTAATCCTTCGTGTCAGTTTTAGTAATATTATAAATCTATTAGAAAACTTCAGGTTTGAATCAAATTATCATATTCATATTAAAGTGACTGTCAAAAGTAATTTTTCGTGAGTATTAACACAAAGAACTTCGTATGAGTATCGGAATTACAACAATGTGACGTTTAACAAAACTTTATTATTTTGTTTTACTTGTTAAAACAATTGAAATGATTATACAAGGACATTCTTTTAAATACCTTGGACTACATCAGGCGCAGTACTCATACTGAACATGTATTCTTTATAAATATATTTTATACAATGTTGCATTACAATGTATGGTGCTCTTCTACCGACCCTTATGTATGGAAGCGAAGCATGGAACTGGCAAAAAAAGATGAAAGTAGAATAAATACAGTAGAAATGAGATCTCTTAGACGAATGTGTGGATACTCCGTGTATGATAGAGTGTAGAATGAAAATATATGAAGTGAATGCGGTGCGAATGATGGTGTTATGAACAAAATAATGAAAGGATCATTAAGATGGTTTGGACGTATCGAAAGAATGAATGAAGAAAGAATAATCAAAAAATTATATGTAAACGATGTAAATGGAACCAGAAATAGAGGAAGACCGAGGAAAACGTGGCACTATCAAATAAATCAAATATTGAATGTCGGCCATGTGAGGAGTCAGAGAAATCAACGCGCGTGCATGACACGATGTATGAATGTTGAGGAAGCGCGAGAAATATGTCAGGAAAGAAAAGTGTGGCAGTCCATTCTTTCTGCCTACCCCTTCAGGGAGACGGCGTGATGGTTAGTTAGTTTACAATGTTGCATTTTCGACAGCGCCCTTGTGATAATCAATGCTTATAAACGGCGCTTTACAAATCATCTAATTAATATTATATTTAAGCAAATTAAACAAAGCTAAAATAAATAAACAATTTGATTCATTTGTTTGTTTTCATTTGCGTATTTATTTTATATCAAAAACACAAGAAAAATAAAGCTTCCCTTAATGAGCCAAGATTTTACAAAATTGATTACTTTACCTATTAAGAATTGGCAGGTTTGTTCTATAGCATCGTATATTATGGGAGAAAAAAACAATATGTGTCCCCTGTGTCAACGATTACTCTCAGGAATGAATATGAAATACAAGGATTTCTGATTAACATAAGATGCAAGGATTTCTGAATTGTGTATACATCCGCCAATCAGCAGAAAAATAAGAAAGAAGGAGATTCCTTGAATCAGCAAGGGTTTAAACATATCTATCAAGTTTATGATGATGATGATGAGGAATCAATATGATGTGGCGATATGAATAGTGTGATATTGCTTTTGAAAGTAGAGATATAAAATACATTACGCAATTGGCTTTTAAAATGCAATATAATATTTTTTATGTGTATTACTTGCGTGAAACAAATGCATACAACCTCGCATATGTTTTAATGTTTGGTACTAATAACTACTACAATTTATTTTTTCCTACTAAAGGAAACAATCAGTGTAAAGTGATATGAAAGTTTTTCAATGGGTCACGCTTAAATACAACGTATTTTTAATCATACAAATTATAATCGCGTGTCTAATACGGCTAATGAAAATATTCTAATACGCCAGACAACACAAATTGATCGTCACGCGATATTTTGTTACATGTGTTATTACGACATAATACAATAATAATTTTATTAATTTTTGAAAAAGCCTTTCGCTCTGAGAACTCACGATTTTACGAAAATTAAAATGGATATATTAAATGCACGTACACGCACACTTAATATAATAACAGAATATGGTGTGAAAATTCTAGAAAAAACTATAAATAAAATTGATTTGTATGTATGTAATAACTTAGTACATACATGGATTAGGTCATTAATCAATAAAGAAACGACACAGTGAGCTTAACGAGCAAATTAAGCTTACCGTTTTTTTTTATATAAATCAAATACTCACTGTTGATTTGACACCATGCTTATTTCGAAAACTAATGTATTATAATTAAATTTTAAATAATAATTAAATAGACGAAGTTTTTTTTAACTACTTCCACTTTTGACTTTATTTCGACAGCGAGCCTGGCGAAACCGGTCGCTGTCGAAATAAAGACAAAAGTGGAAGTAGTTAAAAAACATGGTTTTATTAAATTATTATTTAAAATGAAATTCCATCAACAGATTTCAGTAAAATCATTTAATTAAATTTTTATTGTGAATTAATAATGAAACCGTTAGCAAACATACAAAACACCCTTTGTCAATAATTAAAATGTTTTTATTTTATCTTTATATATATTTTTATTAAAAAGTAGATATATTTGATATATGTTTATACCTATATATAATATAATAATTATGTTCCTGAGGAAAACGTGGCACGATCAAATAAATTAAATATTGAATGTCTGCCACGTGAGAACGAGAAGATGACACGATTTATGAATGTTGAGGAAGCATACGTATGTCAGGAAAGAAAAGTTTTCTAAAAACGGCAAAAATTATTGGTTCCATCGTATTTCTATGGAATGTAATTATGTTTACTTTTTTTCACTATAGAATCAAGATAAACGAAGATATTAAATACAGGTATGTCAGTATACTATATTCCAATTAATGTCTTATTATTGTGGTAAGGTTTCGGATTGATCTTCGACGTTGCTTTAACGAATGAGATATTTAAGTCCCTCAAGAAGTCAACTAGTTTCACAATATTGTTCTGTATGCTAATAAGTATTTGAATAATGTCGTGTGAACCAGGCGAGCTCTCAATCTAAAGCCACGAGCTATTACATTGTGTCTCTTGGATTATCTACAAGGGTTTAAGGAAAAAGCTAAACAGTAGCTAATTTTATTAACAAAATTTAAACATCTAAATAATTTGTTTTTACTCATCAAATCAGATTAAGCTCTAGCAAGGCGGAACATATCACTGCCATAAAAAAGATGCTTCTTGAAAACCGATTTACAGTAGTACGTCATTTATCCGGACGTCAGTCAATCGGAACGTCAATTATCCGGACAAGCCGAGTTGTTGATGCGTTTTGTACCATGACTAAGCTTACCCTACCACACCTACTCAACGTTGGGTGTGGGTTGCATCATCCTTCTCCCTTCTCCTCTCGTTCTCCCCCGCACCCTACGGACAGTTAGTCTCCCGCTGTGTTCGAGTTTCAACGTGTCATCTCGTTTGTCATTATTTATTCGAGATTATCCGGAAAAGCGGAATCCAAAACACCTATGCTCAAAATTAGTCCGCATAAACGATGTTCTACTGTATAAATGATATAATACTTCTATATTTAGTTTTAACACCACTCTATTTTGATTTTTAAACTATAGGTAGGTTTGGCTCGAAGCTTTACCAGGATAATGAAACAAACTAGTGTAAACAACAAAATAATGTGGTTTTAAAATTCAATACAAATTCCACGTTTGTCTTTATTTCGACAGCGATTGTTTTCACTGTCGAAATAAAGACAAAAGTGGAAACGGTTACTAAAAAAACATAATTTAATTTAATAATTATTTAAAATGAAATTCAATTAAGAGATTTCAGTAAAACCATTTGATTATCATTAAAATATAGGTATTTCCAAAAGCTGCAAAATATGTCGTAATTTTTTAATAACCTTTCAATTGTTGTGATAAGTCACAAATTGAGGACCGTTTTCACAAAGCGAAATATCTACAAAATATAATTTTTTCAGGAGAAGGTTTTTTCATGTTAAAAATAATACGTTTTGTATGAAATCGCGATATTTGAACGGCTACAACTTCGCACATATACCGTTTTGTTAAAATTTTATTTCACCAATCGATAGAGTTTACATGGAAGAACCCATTTACATAAAAAAACAATATTAATTTTTTTGTAGAAATTTCACTTTGTGAAAACGGTCCTCAATTATTCTTGTTTTATTTTTGCATTATTGAAAAATCTGTGTATAATGGGGTTTTAAATTTTGGTGTAACATATATGTACATTCTACTGTTTTGAAAATGTACTTTTTTACGAACAAATTGAGAAAAGCTTTCTATTTAGAAGGATAATTTATTTCATGGTATTACGAGTTATTCCATTGCGGTGAGGTTGATTAGTCATGTCGCCCCGAGCCACCCTCGCGGGTGTCGTTTGTCACCTAATCGCACGTGTCGGCGTATGGAATAACATTGCGAATGTCCTAATGAGATGTAAATTAGTAATAAGCCTTTCCGCAGCGCGGCGCTCTCGTCGCGTTATAATAACACATAACGGGGTTCAAATCCCGGATTAAGAAGCCCGGTAACTGGTTCGTGCATCCGATAACCACACCTGCAATAATTCGTGTACATTTGTGTTGCCAGGAATGTGTTCATAGTGCTGGGAGAATCGGTACCCGGAGAACGAGAACACGGGAGTTCTCCAAATGAGAGAATTTATTTTCTCATCCATAGGAGTAATGGAAGATAATATTAGTCGTAAACTTAAATATTTTATTAATTGTTACGTTACCCAAAGACGTAATTGAATTAGACAACTTTCCATGGTGGACAAAATTGAGAATTCTCATCAGACATTGTACCAAAATAGTAAAAAGGTTAATTCGTTTACAAAGTTTATATTGATTCATTTAAAGTATTAGACAAGAGTAAGAAAAGAGATGACATGCGGACTAGAGACGACAACTTTTACAGCATAAAGTGTCCATAGGCTCAAGTGTACACAGAGGTCCATGGAAAGACAGATACTTGGTGTGAGCTTGCGTGACCGCATAAGGAATGAAGAAATCAGACGCCGCACCAGGGTTGCTGACGTCATGGACCGAGTGGCAAAATTGAAATGGCAATGGGCTGGACACTTGGCTAGACAGGGTGGCAACAGATGGGCACCCAGGATACTCAGTTGGATACCATTGGCAAATAAGCGAAGTGTCGGAAAACCACCGATGGAGTGGACCGATGATATTGTCAAAAGGGTTGGAAAATCTTGGATACAAAAGGGGGCAGAATAGAGACGAGTGGAGAAAATTAGAAGAGGCCTAAATCCAGCAATGGAGGGAAGAAGGCTATCAAAGAAGAAGAAGAAGAAGAAAAGAGTAAAAATTCGCAAATTTGAATCTCAAAGCATTCATAATTTTTTATTTATATAAAATTTTATGACGCTTTCATATGTAGCATTAAATTTATGAAATGAAATTATTGAAAATGATTTAAAACACTGTTATATTTTGTTTTTAAACCACTTTATTTTGTTATCGAACAGAGCTTTGCCAGGGTAATACTAAAAAACGTTTTTTTTTAAAGTGTTTTTAATTAATTAAAAATACGATTCCACGATTTTATATTAGTGTACAGAACATCCCTATTGCTTGGTATCTATTAATAACTCGTTAACTAGGCGCTGTCTTACAACTCGTACACGTTGGAAACATTTAAGGGTGATATCTCAGCAATGCATCCTTCGCTTATGTCAACATTGTCCTCGCTATTCTTCTGCAAGACATATAACACAACGACCCGCTGGATGCAAGATTGTATGCAGGTACATAATAACGCAATCTGAATTCGAATAGTCACTTACTGGTATACTTATGTATGAATACTCTTAGGGTCACATCAAATATAGTCATTTTTAAAATTAATATAATATATAAAAAAAGAATTAACATATCCGTTAAGAATGGTTATACAATAATTAACTACTTTGCACTAAAAAAAGTAAAGATGACATAATACGTTGACTGCGGAGCACTGACCAGGACAGAGGGTAGGGGAAAACCCAAACGGCGGACCCCTGTCCAGGTCAGGCCATACCTATGCCGTTCGGTTTTAAGTAATTAGGTACTGATGAATCTTTTTCTGACGGCTAAACCGCCTCCTAACATGTCAATAAAAAAGACTATTATAATATGAAATGGAGCTTAAAATTTTGATTATAAAATACGGATATTTATCAATTGCTAAATCATTTATTTTTATTTCAATACCTGTAATACTTCGGTCCTGATATACTTCTCTACATATTTAACATTCATGTATCATGTTGTTTTTGGCCTCTGAACACGACAGGCTTTATAATTGTGTTTGTTTTGATCTTGCCATGTTCTTCACGAGGGTATTCGACTTAGAGTTAATATATTCAAACAATTTATGAATACATTTTTCTTAATATATGAAAATCTAATTAATATGCTTAGGTCACATGAAAATAATGAATGAATGAATCTAAACAATGTAAATGGAACAAGAAACAGAGGAAGACTGAGGAAAACGTAGCATAATCAAATAAATCTAATATAAAATATCGGCTATGTGAGGCGTAGGAGAAATCGACGTGTTTGCACGATACGACGTATAATGTTGAGGCAGTGAAAGAAGTTTGTCAGGAAAGAACAGTGTTTATTATTTCTGCTAACTCCTTAGAAATATGGCATTATGGTTAATTAGTTAGTAAGTTATTAAATTTTTTAAACATTTTTCTGTGGTTTCAACTGGTTTCATTAATTTGTTTATAACTTATTCTTTCATAAGCACTTAATTTGTGGTATGGCATTATTGAGTATAATATTAATACACTTTTAATTTGTTTTTTATACCAGTTTATTATTTCGTCGGAGTTTTGCCAGGGTTTTGCCAAAAGTTTTGAGAGTTTTGCCAAAAGACACTCTTTTGTAGCCCTGACGAAGCTCCGGCGGGAGCGAAACCTGTTGGTTGTTTAAAAATAAAGTGGTGTAAAGCCAAAATTAAAGTGTATTAAACTAACAAACTAGCTAACTAACTCTGTCCTGGCATACCTCTCTGGATTCCTCTACATTCATACATCGTACCTTGCACGCACGTCGATTATTCCGACTTCGAAAACTAATCAGCCGTTTTTTTAGTAATTGATTAATTTGGTCATGCCATGTTTTCCTCGGTCGTCCTCGGCTTCTTTTTCCACTCACGCTGCTTGTGTACAACTTTTGAACCATTTTACTCTCATCCATTCGTTCCATATGTCCAAACCACCTCAGGGATCATTTTTTAATTTTATCCATGTTGCAGTCATCCGCCTTTGATTTTTTATTTATTTCATCCTTCGGTATTCTATCATACAGCGTTTATCCTGCTTTCATCCATCTTTTGCCAGCTCCAAGCTTCACTTCCATACATGAGAGTTGGCACTAGAAATGTATTAATATTGTACATATTCCTTTACCCTCTACGTATCGCAAATTAACAATCAATTTTAGGAGTAATTTATTTTAAAGGTTTCTTAAAATGTCGTATGTGGGATTTGCACAGCGCAAACTAAATGCGTTACTGTTGTGTCTTACGGCAAGTTTTCAGAACCAGGGTTCTCAGTGTCAGTTCCCAGGGTCGTGCAGAAGTCGTCTCCACCTGGAGTCTGACAATCGCTGTACGGCTTTATTACTTGACGAAAATCGGACGTCTGATACAAGTCCTTCTGTAAGATTGGCAGATAATTAACTGGAGTCCTCTTTAATGAGATGTTTCTTGGCTCAAATTGGAGTATCAATGCTTTGTGACTCTAATTAGTTATTTAAGAAGATATTTATCAAAATGCGCTCTACGTCGTATTTTTGTTTTTAACATTACAAAAATATATATGTACATCAAATCATTTCTCCGAAGAATATGTATGCATGTTTTCCGGAGGTATTTATTATATAATCCAGGAATACTGAAAGAACTATTATACAATAAATTTATACGTTCCTCACAGTTTTAGCAGAGTAAGGGGGCATATCTTATTTTATGCCTCAAATTGCCGCACTGAGGCGCTTCGAAGTTATCCTGTATTGAAAGCGATTCGTCTTTTAAATCAGGTTGCAAAGGAGATAGACCACTTTAGATGCAATTATAAGAAATTTTAAAATCCCCTTACTATAAGAGCAACAAAGAGAAAACTGTCATATTTTTGTTCACATGGTTCTACGTATATTTCCTTTAGTGTACTTTTTATTCACCTTTACGTCGATTTGATACGTAATGATGTTAAGAGCTTTTCCACAAAATAATAATAATAATAGATATGGAGTATTACATAAGTAAGCAATGCCACATTCTTCTATGTTGATATATTACTCAAATTTCCTATAAATTTCACCGACTTTTAATATTGATGTTTTGGTGTTGTCATATTTATTCTTCATTCTTCGTTTTTACACAATAACTGTATGCAATAGTGTAGTCGTAAAGTTTATGTTAATTATAAAAAAAATGTTAATGTATTAAGACGTAAGACGTTCATATTTTTTTATGTAATTTTATATTACAAATCTATTGTCGTATTATTTTAAGAAATGCCTAAAACTATTTTAAAATTCTTTGCATTTTTGGTGAGCCCAATAAAAAATATTAATAATTCAGTTCTATAAATATGACTACATTTACTAAAGGTAAAATAAACTTATTATATATATTATTTAAATAATACAATTTTTTACTTTTAAGATTATTTTTCTCGACAAGTTTCGAAGGTTTATCATTAGGAGAACGATATAATCTAACCAAAATTATTTTTATCAAATTACAAGAACCTAAGAATGTTAAAAGGGCAAATTAAAATTAGACACAGTACCAGGGACAAAATATTCACAAAAATTAAAAAAAACCATAACCGAGTTTTGATTGTTAAGAAAATTGTCATAATGGAATTTTACAGTGTTAGGGCTTTCACTATTAAAAAATAGTTTTTTTGTGAAATGAACAATCAAGAAATCGCTTAATTTAAGTTGGAAATTTTAAACTGTTGAAAACGAGTTGGACTACGGGCCCATTTCTTAGGGTTTTCGCAATATCTTGTGTTGATTTTCACATTAAACATTTTTCATTACAAAAAAAGTAAAATTCGCATAAGCCGAGTGGGATAAAGTTATAAATTCATATGTTAAAGGGGAGTGACGCGCTCTCCCCCAACTCGCAGAATTTCTTTAACTTTTATATTAGCCCCGTTGTGGCCCGGTCTCCTCACCCCCAAAGGCTCTCCTTAGTCTTCTTCCATTAGCGAGCTCTTCCAGAAATTTCAAACCGCAGGTGCCTTCTGAATGTTTAATGTCCCCTCGGGGGGAGAGGGGCGCGAAACGTACCCGGGGGCACGCGAACGCTAAAGGCTGAAAAATGGAATTGCAAAAAAAGAAAACGGCGTAATGAAAGAACGCTGAATTTCTGATGTTTTCTAATCTATTTTTTTTAAATATTTTTTTCCAATTTACACAATATATTGTATTTTTACTCAATTTCCCATGGATGTTCTTAACATATGCTCATTTTACAGATCATACACAAATTGTCAATGTAAGTTAATCGTTAATTTTGACTTTGTTTGAGGGTTGACTACATTTTGTAAGACGTTTTGCCAATTAAGGAGTTTACAAAAAAGGGTTCTCAAAAAGTACTATAAAATTATTGGGAAACTTAATGTATACCCCCGTAAATTTTCACGATTGGTTAAAATAAGTTTTTTGGGATCGTGGGAAAATCCTTGTAACTTGTCTTTCTCGACCGACGATTTGAAAATCATTGCAGTCTTCATCTTCCAGGTAGTTACGATTTTTCAATAAAGTCTTAAAGATCTTTTGATATATTCGTATCTATCCTGAAGATGGAGACTACTACGATCTCCGTAACGTCGGTCGAGAAAGACAAGTTACATGGATTTTCCCAAGATCCCAAAAAAATATAATATATACAATAGAACTAAAATTGTTTTTTTTTTTAAATTACATAATACATCCATTATTGAAGCTGGTTTTGTTCTTTCAAAATATTAAAAATAAACTTTGAATGAACTAAAAAACCACGAAAATATTTAAATCTATTTTACGAAAAGGAACATTATTTGAAAGAGTTCTTATTTTTTTATTAACCGATCATAAAATAATAATTGCAGTGCTCTCCAGTTTCTATTACGGAGATTTCGAGGTTCAATTACCCGGCGAAGGGAATTACGGTCGCCATCTTATAAGTTCCACCCGATCGCCGATAAAGCGCGCCGTTTTTCACTTTTTAATGCGAGTTTCGGCGTAAAAGTAATCATCCGCTCCCCTAATTAAAAATGCTCTCAACAAACCGTAACGAAATTGCGGGGCCACCCCAAAAGTCTTCGCCGGTCCCCACAGATCTCACCCCCGTAATATCGCATACCTTACCCCACGCGGTGGGGGAAAAAATACATAAAAAATTAAATTGCGAGCCCGCTTACCCCGCGGCGCGGCTGTCCCGGTCGCCTGCCCGGCTAGGTGCAATCTCGTGTTGTATTACTACAAGACTGTATGAACGTCGTAAAAATATGGCGTACTATGAACTCGAATGATTCCACGAATATCAAGGTTGATTTGGGATGCAGACACGTTAAAAAATAACTATTTTCTTATTTTAAACACAATAGAAAAGTTTGTATACAGAAAACATACCCAAAAAAGATAGCATTTATTTTCAATATAACTGTTATTTTCTTCTTTACTATTTAAATATTTCAGTAGAATAAGGCGATTGTGCTTTTTTTAAAAGTGTGTGTAATATTTGTACAATTGTTATTTTTTGATTTAATGTATTTTTATTTATAATTTATTTCAAAGGCTCATCGTTACCCGGTTTCGACTATAAGCTTCATATATATATCAAGACAACTATCAAAGTTATTTAATATTCGCTATATTATTGTAGAATAATTTTATATAGTGCTGCTAGAAGTATCATGTCTTCTAATGAATTTTTATATGAAAATATACGGTTAAATATAAATATTTACAAATATGCGGCTTATTTTATGCATAAATTTTGTATAACGTTTACTCAATTTTGAATTTTATATGTTCAAATATGTAATAAAACTGTTCCTGAAATGTGACTGAAAACTTATTTCAAAATTTAATTAAAGTAAATATTTTATTTTAAGATAAATGACTAAGATCATTCAATATTCTTATCACGTATGACTAAAAATCGTTATTTTTTTACTTTTAAATTCCCTCCAGTCTATCTAATGCCTCGTCTAGAAGAAACCGACCCGTAAAGTTATACGACTTACGCAGTAAAAGGTTGAGAATTGAATCAAACGGCCCCGAAATCGATGCAGTATAGAATCAATCTGTTCTTACTCGGGTTCCCGAATTTAGCTGCTAAAATTTCGTATGTATTTTTTCATCACGATCGTGTTTTACTGCACTACCCCTCCCGATGTTTTCCTCCCCTGGGAACGAGATTTGGGGGCTGTGGGGATTCTCACCCCCGACCGACACAAATTTGACATTACAAGTGCAAAAGTATGTTGAGAAAATACTCAAGTATCATAAACACCCGGTGGTCGAACGGAGAGGATATCGAACGGGATTTTTTGTGTTCGAGATTTTCGACGTTAACTTTTTTTTTTAACAAAGGGAATATGACTACTTGAAAGTTTTGAATTGGAAATTTCTGAACCTGCTGAAGTTGGAGCGAAAAATTTTACAGGCCACAATAAAACAGTAAATTTTATGCAAAAGTTCATTCTTGGAGATGTTTCACTGAATTTTGGCTTCTATGCATGTCGCCAAGTTTTACAGCCAATTAATGATACTCTATACACGGGTTGACTTATATTCTCAAGCACAAAGTTAAACAGTTGAATTTCATCTTCGGATTTTATATTTGGAAAAAAAAACATAAACGAAATTTACAATAAATGTATTTCTATTGGACTTTCATGTTGTGTTGACGTGTATATGAATTAAAGTCATATCGATTACTCGTACAAATATTTATATTTATTATGAAATAAATGGAAGAAAAATATTTAAAAATTAAATGCGTAAATATAAATCAAACGCAGATATACTTGAAATTTTTATTATTTTTATATTGACAAATTAATGTATTTTTTGATAAACTGATGGCATTTATACTGTGGACTTCCATAAACACAAGCACGTCGAGAAAAGTAAACTTGAAAATTGAAAATAAATTGTATTTTAATTCATAAAATTATAGATTGCATAAAAAACCAAGACTTTCAATCATTGGTTGGAGGAGTTCTATAACTTAAAATGTGCGTTTAACATTATGTATTATTTATAATTAAAATAATATAGTCAAAATCATATAAGAAAATGAAATTATGACTAATATAATAAATACCTAGAAACTGCATATAAAGTTTTTAAAACTTATTTCCTACGTGTTTTTCTAAAAACTATAACCACTTTTGTCTTTATTTCGACTGTGAGCGATTTTGACAGGCTCGCTGGTATCGACAGACTGGTTTATGCCCAGTCTGCGAGTCCAGCGAGCCTGGCAAAAATGGTCGCTATCGAAAAAAGACAAAAGGGATAGTAGTGTTTGAAAAACATGTAGGAAATAAGTTTTATATAATAGTTCATGAAATCATTAGATATTTTATACGTATTGACGAGTAATTCTCAAAACGCATTAGTATACCTGATAATCTATCTAATCCTGGACACAGCGCCATCTGCGAAAAAAATATTTTAATACTTCGATGTGTGAGTAAAAATGTATTGATTTTGTATTATATGAGAGTGTGGGGTAAAAGGGATCCCCAACTTTGAGATTGATGGAAGCTTTAATTATTAAAGCGTATCTTCTTTCATTTTAAAATTTCCCGCCCCTCATTTTTCCTTCAGATTCCTGTCCCTTATAATATTTCACGGTTCGGGAGCTTCCGTGTTTCGCCGAAATTATTTCAAATTTCACAGTAATTACGAGTTATGTCGCATTTTGCGATCGCCGGGGAAAACGCAACACGAAGTGCTATGGCGTGCTTTATTAATTATACAATTGAATATACCACGGACATAATGATCATTTAGCACAAGATAATTATTGCATGCACATTCTAATAACTGGAGCCATCTAGAATATTGTGCACTAAAATAAAACCTATTAACAATGAACAATGAAAACAAAAAAAAATGATACCATTTTTTTTATTATCATGTATTTAATGTGCTTTGACTTGTGTTTATGTTCGACCGGTTTCGGCAGCTTGCTGCCATCTTCTGGTGTAATTAATAATGACAGAAAAAACTGAATATCAACATTTTATTTATTGTTTCTTGAACAATGATTTAAAACACCATATTAAATAAATAATACTAATAATACCAACGTATGTTCTTTGTTGAATTTTATTTTAATTTATGGGAATGACATGTTTCATCTTGAAAAAAGCATTATAAAATGTTATTGACATTTGATATTGCCTATAAAACAGACGTTTTTATTCCAAATAATTATCAACATTTTATGTCGATTGTTTTTGTTACAATGAAATAATTTTAATTCGCTTTATCTTCTTCATTTCTTAAATATATGTTTGCATAGTTTTTAAATAATTTACTTTAAAAACCATTATAAGGAGTCTTAATAAGAAGTCGTATTGGAATAGTGTAATCAATATTTTTTGGTCAACTTTAAAAAATGGGTCGAATGACGCCGAGTCTAGCCCGACATAAAAGTTGGTGTATAAAATATAATACTTTGCCAAGCCAGGAGAGACAGAAGTTATGAGATCACTGTATTCTATTTATTGATAGTAACTTTTTGGATGATCCTTTCTTGGTATAACATTTTTAACTAAAAGAATATCTTTAATTACTCTTAATCTGTGAAATAAAGTATTGTGATTTTTTTTGTTTTCTTTCAAGGAACTCACAACACAAGGTGAAGGCGAATATAGAATCATTTATTTAATCTTTTCTGCATCAATTGACTTGCAGAGATATGTGTGTAAAAAGTAACGGAATGTTCTGATATTTAATAAAGAAGATTTAAGGCGTTCTGCGTAATATGTCTGTTATTTTAATAACCATCAAACAAGTAATAAAATACACTGCGAATGAAACAACGCAAGCTTCAGATAAGCCAAGATGTAAATGGTTGGCAATAAAAATAAAATGAAACCCACGTGATTTCAATATTATCAAATAAGGCATTTTTATTTTTACACATAAACCATTATATCGTTTAAACTCGGAATGGTATTTAAATAGCGAACAATATCCATCGATTTTTGCGCCATTAAAATGCCTCTGCGTCGAGTTTCCCATTTAAAAAGCGAAAGAAATGTTTATCCACACCCCGCTGCCGGAACATTTTTTCTCCTCGCTATCTTACTCGCTTGACGGATTTTAATAGCGATCCGGGGGTGGCTGCGCCGGGCGGGGGCGGGCGGACTGGGGGTGGCCCCGGGGGCGCAGGGGGCCGCGATTGCCGCGGGCTGCAGAAATGAGGGATGAAAGAAATATAACTTAAGACGGGGATGTTTTACACACGGCTGCTTGCTTGTATGCGAGTGTGTGCCTAATGTGAGCCCGCATTTTCCGTGCTCTTTTCGGGCGAAATGAGGTAGGCACAGCGCTCGTTAATTCTGACGCTCACATCACGCGGCTGTCACGCTGATAATGCAAAGCGGCACCCGCCGTATTACGGTTTTTTTCTGACGAAAAAATGCCACATTTGGCTGATTCGGCGCTCATGAAAATCGGCGTCGGCGTCCGACCTGTCTTAGACAAACATCAGAAATAACAAAGCCCTTATCAACAATTAGATTCTCTCTTATGAATTGCTTTCCTCAACCAAAGCAACACGAAATCATAACCTAGCTATTTTATACATACTATAAATGTTTTTGTCTCATACTGAATTTAACCGATGAAATATGTATCGATTTATTTAATAGTTTGACATCCAATAAAACAATATTTATTACATTATGTTTCATTGCACTATTTCTAAACGCGTAGAAATGAGATCATTAAGAAGAATCTGCGGGAAAACGTTGTATGATAGAATACCGAACGATGAAATAAGAAAGAAATGTAAGGCAGATGATTGCATCATGGATAAAATTAAAAAAGGATCCCTGAGATGGTTTGGACCTATGGTATGAATGGATGAGAGTAGAATGGTTAAAAAGTTGTACACAAGCAGCGTGAGTGGAAAAAAAAGCCGAGGACGACCGAGAAAAACATGACATGACCAAATTAATCAATTACTAAAAGGCGGCCACATTCGAAGTCGGAATTATCGACATGCGTGCATGCTACGATGTATGAATGTAAAGGAAGCCCGGGAAGTATGCCAGGACAGAGCATTGTGGCGATTTATCCTCTCTACCTACTCCTCCGGGGAAATGGCATGATGGTTATTTAGTTAGTTTTTTGCATTCTTTCTTCTAGTTTTAAATGGTTTTGGCAACTCGTTATCATTTATACAGAAGATGATAGCAACGATAGAGAACGAATGAAGATTTCCAATGAATTTATACATAAATTTATTCTGTCACAGTATAAATAAAAACAGTGCGAAAAAATAAATAGAATAATTGTATTATAATACTTTGTGAATGACCTTATTAATAGGACCTTGCGTCTCATCACATCCGTGCTCCATATATCGCGAATTTAAATTTGGAATTAACAAAAAACAAACCAAAAA
This sequence comes from Lepidostoma basale, assembly GCA_022606425.2. Lineage (NCBI taxonomy): Eukaryota > Metazoa > Arthropoda > Insecta > Trichoptera > Lepidostomatidae > Lepidostoma > Lepidostoma basale. The sequence continues at coordinate 1,187,780 of JAHDVF020000333.1, read as the reverse complement.
ATCTTGCACGTACATGTCTAACTGAATTTACAAGGTTCCTCCTGGATAAAAACTTTGAGACACCTATCAGGCTAATAAATCTTTTGTATAATCCGACAGTGAGATTGTTATTTTTAATTTCTATTTATTTGTTAATAACGAGTGTTCAGGCTGCCTTTATTCAGAGACAACATGGTGGCGTTTCTAATATGGTGGCGTTTCCAACAAACACAAGTTTCCTTCTACTCTAGATGCCCCAGGGTGTGTAGGTCCAGGATCAGACTTACAAAAAAAAAAATGTTGTTATTTGAAATTTCACTGTGAAAGTTCACTGTAAATGCTCGCTGTCGAAACCGGTCGAAGACAAAAACATCAATGGATTTTAAGTAAATTTACATTTTAAAAAAGTCCATTGTTTTGGCCGAAACACGACACTTCAACATTTTTACTGTTAAAATTTAACACCTTTTCCCTTTCCTTTCCTGTTACACCATCAACGATAGTTGTTTATTGTAACACCTGATGATGCCAATATCAGTTGGCGAAACAGCTGTCGCGACACTCTCAGTGAAAAAAAGAAAAAGTGATATTATAAATGTTTTAAATTTTAACATTATAATTTAAAAAAAGGTTACAATTTTTTATTATTATTTTAAAGTAATAACTAACATCCATAAAGGACAGTTTACCTTGGATACTAGGGATAGCAGATGATCATGATTTGTAAATGATAATAAATTCCAAAATGTAAATTCTGATAGAGGAAAAATTGGGAAATAATTCGAAATGCTGAATTTTGTTGACTACATAAAGTTGTTTTTAATTATGTGATGGAAGAATCTGTTTTGTTGTTCGGGAAACCGCTCGGTCAGCTTCTATTATTTTCTTCTGTCGTAATTGGTTGCCCCACGCTGCGGATATAAAGAACGAAAGAAAATAAATCGACTCTGAAAATTAAAAAAAATCTTCTTTACAATTGTCCGTAACAATAGACTTTCCTTAGACTGGGAGAGCCTGAATTCAACAGTTTAATTTATATAAATTGTGATACAGTTTAATTTATGAAAAAAAAAAATACATATATGCATATATACGAGAATTCAGTTGGGTTGGGCGGCCTTTGGGAAATTACGTCATGTTCCCACTTCCAAAATACCACAATTCCTCAAGACTAAAGTCTTCAACCAGTGCGACTTGCCAGTCATAACGTACGGAGCCGAGACGTGGACACTGATAAAAAGTCTAGTCTACAGATTCAAGGTCGCCGAAAGAGCCATGGTTGGAATAACCTTGAGGGACAAATTTAGAAGCGAATTTATTCGACAACAAACCAAGGTGACTGAGGTGGCTCTATGGATAGGCGGGCTGAAGTGGCGGTGGGCTGGCCATATCTGTCAGACAACCAACAGCCGATGGAGCAGACGGGTTCTGGAGTGGAGACCACTTACAGGATTCAGTAGAGTTGGACGTCCCCCTGCCCGCTGGACCGACGATCTGAAGAGGATTGCTGGACATGGATGGATGAGAGCGGCAATGGATAGGGGGCGGTGGCGTGCTTTGGGAGAGGCCTACATTCAGCAGTGGATGACAGACGGCTGATTATGATATATACGAGTATCATATATTTCATGTTTTTTGGTTTTATATAAATAAAAATAGGTATTTTGTGAGCTTATTTTAGTGTCTGCAATAAAATTAAAATCGTATTTTATTAGCATAATCTTATTTTCTGCAAAATAAAAATAACTAACTAAACGTCACGCAATCTCTCCGTAGAGAAAGGCAGAGATAATTGACCTCTAATGTCCTGACGTATTTTTGACGCTTCCTCAACATTATATACAAGTATATATATTTTTCTTGAGTACAAATATTTAAAAATAATTATCATATCATCAAAACTAAAAATAAATTGACAATAGTATTGTGATGTCAATTAATAATAATCCTCTCAAATACACGGAATGTAAAAAACTTTTTTTTCCTGTAACTACGAATATTAAATGATTTTCATGCATCATAGATAAATATAAACTGTCATAAATAAAACGTTAGAAATAAATAATTCTGAGTGATAAAATTTTAAAATTCTCATTTGGGAATCGAACGGATATTTAAATTTGGACTCCGTGGTTATAACACCACAGAGACGTCGTCAGAAATGTTTAAAATGTGAATTTAAAAGTTCGTTAAATGAAAAACGTTAAAGTATCTCCGAAAAGCGGGGGGCTGGCGTGTCTGGGAAAGCAGGCTCAAAAGGCATCCATCCCCAAGCAAATAGTAAGATTGCTTTTTTGCCCGCAAAAAAGTCTAGAAAAATCAAGATTTTCCGCTGATTCCGTGATCCCATTCACCGGAAGGAAACCGGATTTAATTAAAGCAAACAATTAAATCCGTCTGGTAGAAAAAAGGAAAGATTAACATTCGTAATTCGCGAGGGAGGGTGTCGATTTAATTACGCGCCCTTAAATCTTAATGGCGGCTTTTTATTGTTTGGACAGAGGATTTTCTGATGGATTTTTATGGAGTTGGAGGGTGCGAAATATTAGCTTCTAGATTAAGGCACGTAATTATTACTTTCCGGTACCATTTACATAAATGAAAGCTGAGAAAAATAATATAATACATCCACTAAAATAAATTTCGCTATAAAAATGTGTATACGAAATCGTTTAAAAAAAAGAGTCAACAATCTCAATTGCATACAAACGTAGATCGCTTTAAGGTTAAGGTGTTAACACTGTGCAATTTCATCGATTAAAATATATTCCTAACTTTAAATACTATATCTACGGTTAAACGTATTTAGAAACCAAACCACAGTTTTTTTGTGAATTAGTTAGTTTACATGCAAATACAATTTTTGAAGAGTTTGACCTTCCCTTGTGACCATAAAAGAAGTGGACGGATGATGTTATCCAACTTAAGGGTCATAGGTGGCAACAGATAGCCCAATATTGAAAATCGGAAGAGTTTAGAAGAGGCCTATATCCAGCTGTGGAGTGAAACTTACTGAGAAGAAGAAGAGATTTTCATTAAATAATCATCAATCTAATATATTGATATCAAAGAATTTAGTTAGGATTTAGTTAGGATTTAGTTAGGATTTAGTTAGGATTTAGTTGGGATTTAGTTAGGATTTATTTAGGATTGAGTTAGGATTTAGTTAGGATTTAGTTAGGATTTAGTTAGGATTTAGTTAGGATTTAGTTAGGATTAGTTAGGATTTAGTTAGGATTTAGTTAGGATTTAGTTAGAATTTAGTTAGGATTTAGTTAGGATTTAGTTAGTTTAGGAATTTAGTCCACATTTCTGAAATGAAAATGCAACGATGGGCAGATGGCGTCACAAGGCTAGATCACATTAGAAATGATGACGTCAGGGCTTCTCTTGGGGGCAAAATATATGTATAACAGTTATATATTTATTGTTTTATTTATTCACGTATATGCAGTGTATATACTGCAGTGAATATCATTATTGCAGCTTCGCAGATGTCCCGCTCCTGTCGGGAGGCAACAGGAAGGCAATGATCGTGTCACGCGGGCGTAGGACATGACGTCACACGATTTAGGCGGGAATTAAAACCATCAATGGCGGACGCTGGATGTGTTAATTGGAGCAATGATTCTCGGTTCCTTTTCAGGGCTACCACAGCACTGCGATAAAAGAAATTATATGAGCCTATAATGATAAATACTAATGCGTAGTACGACTAATAAAAATTAAAAAGAGCATAGATTTTAACGTATTAGTAACGTATACGTATTATTTTATAATTTAATTGTTTTAACAGATGTCGACCTTAGTAAGGGTCAAAACCAGTGAAAAATAACTTCCTTAGAAATACGTCCCCTCACCAACCCTTACCAAGTCCACCATAAGGAGACTCCGTGTAGCACAGAGGAAACACGAAAGAGCCATGGTACACGTAAGACTCTCAGACCAGATAAGAAATACCGAAATACGTAGAAGGTCCGGAGTAACAGATGTCGTCGCAAGGGTAGCGAAGCTTAAATTTTCATTTGCAGGACATGTTGCCAGAAGGGCAGACGATAGATGGACCAGAAGGGTGGTAGAGTGGAGACCCCGCGAAGACAAACGAAACAGAGGGAGACCCCCCACACGATGGTCTGATGACATTAGAAGAATTGCTGGCGATTGGATGTAAAAGGCACAAGACAGGGATACATGGATAAGTATGGGGGAGGCCTATGTCCAGCAGTGGACGACAACGGCTGTCTAAGTAAGTAAGTAGAAATACGTCAAGCTATTTAAGTATATGCAATAAAATCCTTTACAAGATTATTCCAATAAGTCATGTGTGCATGTCAAGATTTGCAAATGTAGAAGAGGCGCGAGTGTTATGTCAGGATAAATCAATGGGGCGATTCATCCTCTCTCTCTACCCCTCGGAGGAAACGGTGTGATGCTTAGTTAGTTACAATAAGTCTATTTTAACATGAACAAACCTAAATCAACTCTGTAGCATAAGTATTTAACATAATCTAACGATTGTAGTGAAATCTCTTGATGGAACTTCTGCTAATGTTTTGATAAAAACGGTTGCTGTCGAAATAAAGACAAAAAGTCTCTCTACCCCACCGGGGAAACGGCGTGATGCTTAGTTAGTTACAATAAGTCTATTTTTAGATGAACAAACCTAAATAAACTCTTCAGCATAAGTATTTAACATAATCTATCGATTTTAGTGAAATCTCTTGATGGAAGTTCTGCTAATGTTCTGATGGAAGCTAGCCTGGTGAAAACTGTTGCTGTCGAATTAAAGACAAAATGTTGAAGTAGTTTTTAAAAAAAACCATCGTTTTATTTAATTATTAAATATTTAAGTCACATTTTTTGAAATTACAAAAAATATATATTACGTGTTAGGTGTTTTTGCATCCTTGTTTAATGTGATGTGTTTAGAGAGGAAAATAGCATTTATCTTGAAGGAAATCATTAGTGTCCTGTCCCAATTATTCAGTCTGGAATGTGTTGTGAAATAATCCTGACAGGATTCACTTAGATAATGGGGATAATTGGGACTGATGGGAAGTGTTTGCGTGACTTGAGTAAGCGTTACCAGTACACGTGTGATAGTGGTTACACTGGCATAGAGCACTATACACGCTCGTGGTGTTAATTATACGAAATCTAAATGAATTGAATTAAAAAATATCTTAAAATTAATGCTTTATTATTTATTAAATAATGATGAAACACTCCATGTTAAATAATTATACGAATGAAAACGACTGTTTTCTAGACGTTTTATTATATTTATGGGATGAAATTTTGAAATTTCGTACAAGAAAGGCGAAACTTCTCATTCTATTGCGAACAAGCAAACAAACATTTGGTAATGCCTTAGCATGGTGAATTGTGTGATTCTCATGACATATAATAAACTTCTAGAAAACAAATATTTTATTTGAACTTCCAATTATTATTTTAAATATATTCAAAATATTTGTTATAACAAAAGAATAAGCGTTCCGAAATAAATCATTTTAATATCTATGAACCTAACCACATTTACATATACATATTTTTAAATATTTGTTATATTTATATCAATGATGAAGGGCTGCTGTATTCGAAACATGTTTGCTTTTTATTTTTTTAAATGAAATTGGTTTTGTTTACAAAATTAAAGCAATATTGATTTTATTCGTATGACATATTTTAGTGAATGCGGTGCGAATGATGGTTTGGACATATGGAAAGAATGAATGAAGAAAGAATGCTAAAAATATATATGTTAACGATGTAAATGGAACCAAAAATAGAGGAAGACCAAGGAAAACGTGGCACGATCAAATAAATCAAATATTGAATGTCGGCCATGTGAGGAGTCAGAGAAATCGACGCGCGTGCATGACACGATGTATGAATGTTGAGGAAGCGAGAGAAATATATCAGGAAAGGAAAGTGTGGCAGTCCATTTTTTCTGCCTACCCCTTCGGGAAGACGGTGTGATGGTTAGTTAGTTAGTTAGAAATATTTTATAAAGTTTTACTGGCATTATTAGTATTGACATAAATTTACAGTGATAATCTCAAGTCGAGGTGTTGAAACGTCAATCGCGCGGAGGAAGGGAGAGGTGAAAAGAGCTCATTAAGAATTTGATCACGTGACTTTTCCGAAATCACCCTCATCCGGTAACATTGGAAAGTCACCCCCTAACGGAACATGTATCGGAAATAGCGTACCCACCCGCCTACACATTGTGTAGAAGTTGGCCGGGTGCCTTTTCTTATTAACGTAATTAACGACGAATTTGATACTTGTATTTTGGAATATATTCTTCAGTTATCAGAATTATAAAAATAATCCATTTTAAAATAACACCAGCTGAATTAATCGTACTTAGTATAAGATTGAATGCTGAACTATGAAATGGTGATTTGAAAACGCTTAAATTCAAACAATTAAAAAAAATATAGTAAATAGTGTTATCAATGAAAGCGAAAATGGCCGTTCACAATGGAGTTCTGGTCCCAACCCTCATGTATGGAAGCGAAGCATAAAACTAGCAAAAGAAAGATAAGAGCAGAATAAGTGCGATAGAGATGAGGTCCCTAAGATGTATGTGTGGTAGAACGATGTACGACAGAATCTTAAATGCTGATAGTAGAAAGGAATGTAGAGCGAAAGAATGTATTATGAACAAAATTATGAAAGGATCGCTGCGTTGGTTCGGACATATGAAGCGCATGGGTGAAGAAAGAATGCTTAAAAAAGTATACGTCAACGATGTAAATGGAGTACGGAGTCGAGGTAGACCGAGGAAAACATGGCATGACCAATTTAACCACATTTTAAAGGTTGGTCATGTCAGAAGTCGGAAAAATCGACGTGCGTGTATGACTCGCTGTATGAATGTGAAGGAATCTAGAGAGGTATGTCAGGATATTGTAGTGTGGCGGTCCATTCCCTGTGCCTACCCCTGGGGGGAAACGGCGTGATGGTTTGTTGTTGTTGTTGTTGTAAATAGTTTTAAGGAACCGTCTGAGATAGTATGACCACGTCATGCAGGACCCATACGACCACATTACACGGTGGGTGTTGGAGACGGACCAGAGAATGTGGCTGACCCAAGTTGACGTGGATGGGTCTTATCAACAAAAGTCTCAAAAGAGATCGGATCCCACGAGACGCTGCACAGGACATGAGTTCTGGAGATGCCATATGAGAAGAGCCAACCCTAAGTAAGTGGGACATACGCTAGGAAGAAGAAGGAAACAGGGGTAAGTCTTTGAACAATGATTAATTAAACAACATATTTTACAGTACTTTCATATAAAACGCTTAACTTGTGATGTGGCATTGTTATAACTACTTTAAAATACTTTGTTTTTACACCACTTTATTTTGTTTCATTGAACCAACCGGATTCGCTCTCGCTGGAGTTTCGTCAGGGTAAAAAAAAAACTTTTTAAACTGGTTATTTTAACCCTGATGAAGCTTCAACTTTCGAGTAATATGAATAAATTAAAAAAATAGTAGATTTCATAATAAGTAATATAACTAATTCGTTCAAAATGATACTAATAAGTAGATAACTTGGGATCCACTTGGGAGTTCACTTCTTTCAGCTGATTGGCGGCCGTATACAAAACTCGGATGTCCTGAGTGACGTAGGTCTATTTGTCCCTTCGTCAAAGACAGCACAGATTGTTTTATTTGCTGCGCTGCAAAACCAACCTACCAATGGTAATGCCTGTGGGAAGGGCAATCTTATTGGTTAATCGGGTCGCCTCGGAGGTCGACATATTTCGTGATAGTGTGAGTTGCCTCAGGGATGCAATATGTTATGATTCTTTCTAATTCTTAATCTTAGTGGTTTTTTTATGCTTCTCTTATAAATTATTATAATGTGATTGTAAACGATCTGGAATTATATGTCTGTAATGTTCGTGATTTTTACTAAAATAAATGAAAAATAAATATTTCAGCATTAAGAAAGGTAAGTATTTCAGTATTTTATGTATATTTTTGTTATAACCGATAATCAGATGTTTTAATCTTGTTAAGATATGATTGAATAATTTTCAATCGGTAATTAGAGAATATAGGAAGTACGCACCTACTTATTATATTTAGAAAGCGTGTCTTGGTAGTTAACTGGTTACAGTAAGTCGCCGAATGCCTACGCAACAATGGACCTAAACACAATTCAAACACATTTATTAAGTGTGTATTTCTACTTTCCATTTAGACTAGTAATTTTTTCCAGGCAATCATCTCGATTCACGGAATGTTACGGTTAAATTGATCCAATTCATATTTATTCAGACGATATTCTAAAGGATTTTTTCAATCCGATCATTCATCTTTTGATTTGTTCAAATCGCACAAAAAGCCCCTTCTTAGGCTCATAATAAAATGATCTTTAATAAAAAACTAACAAAAGTAATGATCCACGAACAGCGTACGGTACTTGAAGGTCTTGCGGACTGCATTTTGAAATCGTTCCACGGACGTGCAAAACTAACGCAGAGCGTTCATTTTTTAGATGTTCCCTCTAATTCACGTAACGACAACGTAAATTGAGTCACGCCCCGGGCGACTCGGGTGTAAATGAGTTTCAAAACGTGAAAAAATAAGAGTATTTTGTATCTCGGGGGTTCGCTAAGGGGGATGGATGGACGCTCATTTATTTTTATAAAAACAGGGAAGTTTTCCCCCCAGTTTTCCGAAGGGATTAAGGTTTTCTTAAACTCTCACCTCCTTTTAACACCTCCACAGTTAAGAGGATAAAGAGATGAAGTCAGCACCGGGATGAATATACAGTGATTTGTTTTAAATAATGATTTTAGATTTTATGGTTTTACTTGTTCAAACATTACACCAAATAACATTATTTGAAATCATAGTTAACACATTTACTATTTAAGAATTAACCGTTAATCTTTAATTTATTACTTTATACGATGAAATGTGTTGAAACTTTTGCTTACTAACTAACAAACCATCACGCCGTCTCCTCAAATGGATAGGCAGAAAAAATGGATCATCACATTGATCTTTATTGACGTAAGTATCTCAATTACTCGACATTCATACGTCGTGTCATGCATGCACGTCGATTTATAACAAACTTTTTCTGTAAATCCATTAATATAATTTTTTTATAAAAAAAATACTCCTTTTGATACATTAATAGGGAACTTAAGAAATCTTTAAATGAGACGAGGGAAATTAGAAGGGATAGGCAGAACGAATGGACTGCCACACTTTTCTTTCCTGACACATTTCTCTTGATTCCTCAACATTCCTCACCACGCACGTCGATTTCTCTGACTCCTCATGTGGCCGACTTTCAATATTTGATTTATTTGATGATGACACGTTTTCCTCGGTCTTTCTCTATTTCTCATTCCATTTAAATCGTTAACATATACTTTTTTACCATTCTTTCATCACATTCTTTCCATGTGTCCAAACCATCTTAATGATCCTTTCATTATATAATATATTTTAATATTAATGATAAAAAAGATTAATGTATTGAAGACAACCCATATTTAAAAAAAAAATGAAATGTAATATTAATACACTTGTAAATTTAGATTTACACAACTTTATTCTTTTCAACAATAAACTGGTTTCGCTCACGCCGGAGCTTTGTAAAGGTTACAAAAGATACTTTTAATGCCTTTTGTAACTTTCAGTGTCTTTTGTAACCCTGGCAAAGCTCCGGCGGGAGCGAAACCAGTTGGTTGTAGAAAATAAATAAAATGGTGTAAATACAAATTTACAAGTGTACTAATTTTACATTTAATACTGCCGCACCACAAATTAAGTGCTTCATACGAAAGTATAAATATTTGATGGTTGAAATCAGTAAATAATCATCAACATATTCGAGAAAAGTATTTTTTCCTCCCTTATAATTATCCATTAAGGAAGCGAGGGTAATTCAATTTTTCCCATTAGCATTACTCGCCGCCCAGAAGTGGCGAGCGGTGGCTCAGGTGGGGTGGAGTTTGAGTGGATATTGGTTAATTGGTTTAAGATCTCAACTTGGCGAAAGTCGAGCCTCATTTACACCACTTTTGTAATTAAGTTATTAACAGAAGACACTCGTTTATACTTCAGACGGGATATAATCAAAACATACCGAAAAGGCGGTATAAGTCCATTTTAAATTGTACAATATTTTAAAATATTTTTGAAAGTCTATAATTTATTTAATCGTTTTGCAATAACAGTATAAGAAATTATTCCAATAACTCTGATAATTAATTCACATGTATATTTATTGTTACTTGAACAATTATGTAAAACTCCATATTACATATTTGATACGAATAAAAACGTCTGTTTTCTAGAAGTTTTATTATATTTTATTAGAAAAACATGTTTCGCCTTGCTAAGGCATTATCAAATGTTATCCACATTTCAAAATGCCTTAGCAAAGCGAAACGTGTTATTTCTATAAAATATAATAAAACTTCTATAATTCATAATAGTTAATTCTCATGTTTTCTAAAATAAATTGTAATATAAATGTATTTTTAACGGTTTTGGCAACTGTTTATACAGACATAATTTTTTTTATTGCAATAGAATCATGGAAGAATTTATTAAATATTTATTTTTAATCTGTAATTAATAGTTGCAAGAGCAGATTTTTTTAAGAATGTTGAATTTTAGTAGATAATTCTGAGAAAAGATGTATGCGTACGAATTCATTATGTTATTTACAGTAATACAATTGTTTCCAAGGAGGCCACGGTATATTTGAAGGAATCGAACAGTCGCCGAGTAAGCTAGCGTTGTGTTATTATTTAACCTTTTGTGTTAAAACACGTGAAGCGATGACACACGGAATAGATAAATGAACCTTTAATGTGTTTTGTTGTGGAAGCTACTCCAGACATAAGTATGTGGGAAAACAATGGGGACCGCGGTACCCGCGCAGAGTACCCTGGTACCAGGAACCATTTCATTCGGAAATCAAATACAGCTTTCTGTTTTAATATTTCGCCAAGTGGGACATGCAAATGTAATTGTTTTGTGTTGACGAATTTCAAAGGTTTCAATGGAAAAATTAAATAAAAGAAATTATTTCGGGAAACAGGTTATGAAGGCTTTTAAAGACTCCCCAACAATTGAAAACTACGAATAACTGCTAGAAAACACGGAGCGTTTTAATATATTACAATTTTATTTGAACATTAAACAAAACTTTAAATCTTTTCATTTTTAAAGACGGTCACATGTATACAACAGGATAAATTGATATGCCATTGTTATTTTATGGTTTATTTATTCATATTTTTTAAAAGTCTACGTTGCAAAGTATCTACGTCACAAGGCCGATGGCGTGTAATAGCTTCCATGTTAGTATTTAGTGTGTATAAGTGACGTGAAATTTTAGAGACTTCTTTAGAAGGCTTTAGCCTGCACTGTTAGGTCAGTCTTTTCTTACTGCTCCTTTGGAGTAATTGATTTTACATAACGGCGCACTTATACTATAAATAAGAGGTAAACCGAGTATATTGGTAACCCTCTCAGATGAAGTAAAATAATTTTTTGTAGATGCATGTTTAATATAAAAATAAAATAACACAATTACAAAACAAAACGTGAATATTCTAAACAAAACACAATCACTATAAATTGATACCTATTAATCATCTCATGTGATGTCTCGTCTCGGAATGTGTGTGATGTCTCGTGAAAATGAAAATATTTGAAGAATTTTAGGATATGATGATGTGAACGGAACAGGGTATAGACGAAGACCTAGATAAAACAATAATAATTGTACGCCACCAGAGGAGTCGAAGATATCAGAGTGATGGCATGACATGATGTATGAATGTTGAGGAATCAAATCAAATCAGTTTATTATCTCAACAGACATTACAAACGATATTAATGTTTAAGGTATCTATTGAGTACAGGTAAAATATAATATAACATATACAATATAAGACACCGAGGACGATAGCAGGCAAGACACTGAGATATCGCGTGAGGAACACCATAATAAGAGAGATAGTTGAGGTTGAGGATATTATAAGATGGAGTAGACAGCGAAAAAGGGACTGGTGTGGTCATGTTCAAAGAATGGACACCACCAGACTCCCCTATATTGCATTACATAATCAGCCTCATGGGACTCGTCCTCGTGGAAGACCTCCTAAAAGATAGAAGGACAGCTGGGAGTCTACCTCACAAGAAGAGCAACACTCTGTAGAACAGACCACATAGGTCTACAATAAGGAAGAAGAAGAAGAAGATCATAATACCAGAAAAGCATGATACATGGTTCGAATGAAAAGTATTTGTCTTCTGAATGACTTTCACTGATATACAACTCGTCGATCTCCGAGGAGACCGCGTTTTGCAGACTCATTGCTATTTCCACCGGTGTCACCAGAGAATCGAGAAAAGTATGCCAGAAAAAATAGTGCGGTCGTCCATTTTTTCAGTCTATCTCTTCGGGGAGATGGCATGTTGGCTATTTACTTAGTTAACTAAATTATATAAAATGTTGCAAAAGCTTTTTGCGATAAATTGTTCTGTAATACAAACGATTGCATTTGTTCGTTTAAAATTTGTATTATATCTCCATTGAGTAAAAAAAAACAATTAGTTTAAATTATTTCATATTTTAGAAAAAGCGTAATGAATGTTATAATATTTTTTTAAGATCGTCGAATTTCTTTTCAGAATCAAAGGCTAAATGACACATTTAATGAGTCAACAAACGAATTAGAGTTGATTTTCCCCTCTGAAAGGGTTAACGAAATCTGTTCGCTAAATACCCCGCTTTAATAATAGCCTTTTCATTAACTGAGATTCTGCTTGCCAACCCTTTCCGTGCCGGCGTTTATTAGAGGTCGCGGTGGCGCGGAGTCAATATTTGCATACCGCTATACAACCGGGGGTGGCGGCTGCCAACCCTTTCTTGTCGGTAATTAAATCAGGGCTAAATGCCCTCCAGGGAAGAAAATAACATTTAGACAGCAATGTCGAATTTTTATTTTAAATGTAATCTTTACCAATTTCATTTACGAGTTCTAATTTGTAATTACACTAATCCTTATGTAATCATTTTAGGTGTGTTTAAATAATAGTACATTGGGAAAGTTTGCGAATTAAATAAATTGATGTTTTTAATTTAATATCAATACGCACAAAATGATTCAAGAGACGTGCATATTTAAAAAAATCGAGGTTGATGCGTAGGAGGCAAAAACAATCTTTATTTTTGATTTGTTGGATATTGATTAGTTCTCGTGAAAAAATCAAATGTATCCCATAACATTAAATAATTAATTGTATTGCAGGTGACAACCTCCATCTTCAGGTGTAAATATAATTAAATCAAAACCTTAAATATACAAAAAAATACGGTCACCCCCTAAGGCATGTTGTGGACAGTATTTTTCATTTATAAAAATATTTAAAAAAATAAATTCGATTATAGTGTGAAATTATAGTGTAAAATAATGTGGATTAAAACAATAAATTGACTTATAATAGTATAGTACAGGATTAAAGATATGTAGAGTTTAATTCTCCATTAATAACGGAATTCCACAGTGTTAACGACTTAAAGAAGTATTTTAATTTTAATTTTATAATTAAATCAATTAATTTATATACAGAACTCCAATACTATAATACAAAATCAAACTATTTGATAGAAAAACATTTAGGAAAATGAGTTAATTATTTTAACATGTTTCATAATGGTTGCTTTAAGATAAATAAACGTTGAATAATTACTTTATCTGACGTAATATTCAGTGAACCCTTTCGCAAGGGCCCATCGCAAGCGGGCGTGACTGGAGGATAATTATCTAAACAGACTGGGCGGGGAACAGGTTAACTGAATGTTTAATAAATCAAAAGTTTTCCTTTTAACCCCTTAACGTTTAAGAAATGGCTACTGTGTGCGCTTTAATAACACGATACAAACATTTGTAAATCAATTCATAATCTTTTATCTCGGAAGAATAAGAGGGAACGAATGTTTTAATTTGATACGTATTCAAATTATCACTTAGGGTGATGATTTAAGAATATTTCACCTTTGATTACTTCAAATCAAACTCTCTTTAGAAACTATAATAACTATTTGAATTATTTTAGTAATGTTATTTAAATATTTATAGATTTAATATTCTATTATAAATCTTTGTATCACAGATTAAAGCTTTGATGTTTTAAATGTTTATGTGCGGCATCAGTTACTTTTTTATAGAAACGTAAAGATATATCTTTAAAAATTTTAAATAATTAAAAACATGAAAACTTTTAAATATTTATTTTATGTGGAATTGAATTTCCGCCGGTTGCTTTGTACCTGTTTTTGATTTAATGATTTTAAAACTTTGATATGTATGTGCGATAACAAAAAATAATTTTGATGTGACATTAATTGAGATTGATCTGAAACCTCAGTACAATTTTTTTTCAGTATTTTAACATAAGTCTAAATTAAATAATACTGTTCTTGTTTTCCATTTGATGTATTATGTAATAAAATAATTAAAAATATGTATATAAATATTAAAGCCATTCATTTAAAAATTATTATACATATTACCTATGTTAAACGGTTGTTTGTGCTTAACTTTTTTAAAATTATTACATTTATAAAATACCACTTTGTATATGAAATAATGAAAACAAAAAAAATACAAAATTTCTTTCATTTTTATATATTCAGTGTGCTTCCACTTGTGTTTTTAACGGTTGACGTTAAACACAAGTGGAAGCACACTAAATATATAATAATAAAGAAAATTTTGTATCCATTTTTTTTTCTCCATTTTTTAAAATGAACTTCAATCACGAAATTTCAAATAAAAATATTAATTACTTGGTATATGTACCATGTCAATATGCCAACTATTTTTAGTTGTACCCAAGCTTCATCAAGGCAATATAAAAAAACTAAACATAATTTTAAACGATTTACAAGAATATGTAGACTATGAAATGTAATAACATAAATTATGTATTCATGGAAATCTGTATTTTTTTCTCGTTTTATTTTTTTATACACTTTGTTTATACACTTAAAAAAATACACATTAAAAAATTTAAAATTACATAGACATGTTTCGGAAAACCAGCCCTTCTTCAGTGATACATATTATAAATATACACCTTTAAAATAATATATAATTGTTTACACGATCTGACAGATGTTATAAAAAATTATTTTTTATTCAGTTTTTAATATTGCCCTGATGAAGTTTGAGTACAAGCGAAATTATTTTGTAAAATTTAAATTCTGTGGGTAATATACAAAGTTTTATTTTTTTTCAATTTTAGTTAGTACATACTCATGTTTGTGTTGTTAATAATGATGTCATTTGAACACTAAGATTACCAACAACAACTGTACAAAGTTCTAACTCAATAGGATAAAATATTTATTTATTTAATTTATTTATTTATACATTGTACACAAATGAGACATTACAAACGATAAAACATTTAGGCGACTCATTTGGACACAAAACGGTATTACAAAGATAAAATAAAACAAAACAACATGAGACCAAAAAAATCATACATATCAGAAGGAATCCAAATCAAGTCAGTAAGGCAGTACTCTTTCCAAAATTTGCAATATTTTTTATGAATACTGCCTCACTGACACTGAAAATGTCCAAATCCGAGATGATTAGATTCAGCGTCCGAATTGCTCTTCCTACTGGCATCACTAAAGGCAGGTTGGTTCTGCGTGACGGAGTAAAGAACAATTGATGTCGGCGTTGTCGCAGGTAGTTATCAAATAAGAGTAGTAATAATTTTATTTTGATTAATTTATTCTCTAAAGACTTTATTATCAAAATTGAATGTCACATTTTGTTAATTCAATACCGTGTCATATTTGTTCATTACTTTGAATATTGACATAAGAATAGTTGCTTTCACAGCAAGTGGAGCGGACCCGCCTTCCGAGCTGACGGAAGAATCTTAATAAATGAACATTTGGGCTTCAGTTTGAGGAATAGATGGGCGGGGCCGTCCCTCGCGAGCCGCGATGAAAGATGTGGCGAGATATTAAATTATTTATTTATTTAAACGTTAGAAGTTAGTGTTTTAATTTGACGCGCGGCCCGGCCCACTGTCGGCCGCTAATGGAAGCGGTGTGTATTACAGCCCGGCTACGACTTTCGGCAGGACCGGCCTCACCGAGGGTTTAAAACAATAAACTGAATCAGGGCGCCACCTAAATTGATGTGTTAAATGTTTTACTTTTGAATAACTGTTATTATACTATACATTTTTATTAATTGTCGCGACAGCTGTTTCGCTAACCTAATTTGACATCAACAGATGTTATAAAAAACTCGGTAAACGAAACAGTTGATGCGACACTTTCTTAAAAAAAAATGTAATACATATAATAACAATGTTTCAAAATGAAAACATTTAATAATGTTGAAGTATGTATTATAGTGTTTTCGCCAAAACAATGGATTCCTCAACATTCATACATCGTATCGTGCACACACGTCGATTTCTCCGACTTTCCACGTGGTCGACATTTAATATTTGATTGATTTGATCTTTACACGTTTTCTCGGTGTTTCTCTATTTCTTGTTATACAGCATTCCAAGATATATTTTGGTAAACTTAATGATAAAAATACGAGTATACACATATATTTGTAGATAAATTATAAAAACTAAAGTTAATTAATTGCAAAGCATTAATAAAATGTTGCAATCTGTGTCAATACATTTTTTTTATTTTTTTATATAATCCAAAACAATTGTTTCTAAACATTTTGATCCACTAACTAACTAATTAACTATCACGCCGTCTCTCCGAAGGGGTAGGCAGAAATAATGGATTGCCACACTTTTCTTTCCTGACATATTTCTCTCGCTTCATCAACATTCATACACAGTGTCATGCACGCGCGTCGATTTTTCTGACTCCTCACATGGTCGACGTTCAATATTTGATTTATTTGATCCACAAAACAAAATATATAAAGAAATCAGGCAGGTTGATTTTTAAGCTTCTGGATCGGGCGTCAGATGAATTGATTACGGTCCTGAAATTCGGGATATCTAATTGATGTTTGGGCGGGATTTCTGGAATAAAGAAGTGTGAACTGCATAATTTATCGAGTTAAAAAGGATGATTTGTATTCTACGAGTCTGAAGTTTTATTAGGATATTGAATCAAATGAAATTATCAAGTTTTTATCGTAACAACCAATCCATTTGGCGCGATAAAATATTAATTCTCGCCCATATAGATAATTTCACGGCTCAGAGAAAGATCGATGTATTCGGATATGTTTGATAAAATGGTAAATTAATATGTTTAGTTTTTATTGATATTTTATGATTTACGATCATTGAAATATTCAAACGTGTTTATTCATGAAGTTTAGTCCAAGTATTGGACTTACACATGGATGTTAAAAAAGAGAAATGATGTCACGAAATATATAATGTATTAAAATAAGAAATTAAGATATAGCGCTTTACTATGTACGGGATGATCGTCGTGACACAGTAGCAACAGCTAAGACTGCCACACTGAAGGCTCCGGGTTCGAATCCCAGCGATGATAATGTGATTCTCACACTATCTTTAGTCTGGTATAGTATTTACGTGACAATGAGATTACCTATAATTATTTTTTTTTTGCACCATCAGAACAAAATGTCTCCTAAGAACCACAGAAATGAAGACTCTCCGATTAATTGCGGGAACGACACTCCGAGACAGAGTAAGAAATTCTGAAATAAGGATGTTCGCAAAGTGGAAGATGTCGTGCGATGGAGAAGACTGAGAAAACGTTCCTGGAGAGATCATGTGGAGAGACCATGTTCTGAAAGAGTGATAAATATAGCCGCAAAAAAGTACCAACAGGAAATCGACCTCCAGGAAGACCACCAGAAAGATGGCGAGACCGTTGGACATCTACATCCCAGGAACAGGCTCTGAGAAATAACAGGACGCAGTCCTAAATAAAGCAGAAGAAGAAAAATAAGATTATTGTTGAATCACTCTTTACATCATTACAGCGCGTGCCAAATCGATGTAAAGGGAATAAGTATATTGATTCTCATGATATGTGATAGGTAGCTGATCTATCGCCATTTTATTATCATGTGAATTTTACACCAGATCAATGACAGTATGACAATTACACTGCCATCACCGGAAATCGATCCCGGGATCTTTGGTGTGGCACGGTGGAAAATATAGGTACTCTACTTTAATGCCATTTAAATTTTAGGTTATAATTATTTGAAACAATAAAAACGAAATTTATACTGATGATTATTTTCCTAGTAAATACCTACAATTTTAGGTCTAGTTATTTTAGATAAATTTGGGGCAATTTTTTTATTAACGTTATGTGTAACTTCGTGTGGAAAATATACAGTACTTATTTAATGCCATTGAAATTTTAGGTTATTATTATTTGAAATAATAAAAACGGAATTAATGTAACAATATTGACTCTTCCATGATGAATGTCCCGGTCTAATGTCGGAATATGAATAATTCTTTAAATGTCATCAATAACGAGCATTACCCAACATTTCGTCGATTTCTAGTGGAGCCATTTATCGTCCACTTAGGCTGACAATGAATTATGAATCCCAGCAATTACCTCCTTGTTTACTATGTCCAAGTAAAATTACTATTGTTAGGTACGTACCCAGTTACCTAATAGTTGCCGCGCACACACTATCACGGGATTCTACAAAATTTCTTCACTTGCGGGGCTCAAATGCAAAGACACCATTTTATTTAATTTTAGTTAGTACATACTCATGTTTGTGTTGTTAATAATGATGTCATTTGAACACTAGGATTACCAACAACAACTGTACAAAGTTCTAACTTCTTATCTCACAAAGATCGCAAACATTGCAGTGAAAACGTCTGTATTTTATGAGTTTTATTATAGTTTAGATGGAATGATATGTTTCTCCCTTCTAAGGCATTTAATATTAATTTCTTTTATATTCGTCATACTTTGAGTTGTAGATGCTTTATTTCTCTTTTTTGATTTACATTGTTTAAACAACACTTTCATTAAAAAAATCAAAATTACATAGTTTCGGACAACCAGTCCTTCCTTAGTGATACATATTACAAAGTTAAACATTTAAAATATTATAAAATTGTTTATAAATTATGATCTGACAGATGTTTTTCATGGAAAAAATCATTATAAATTTTACTGTTCGGTTTCATAAACGCCGAATATCATTAAATTAAAAATAAAATAAAAACCATATGCGTAATGGTGATGTTTAATTTACTTGAGAAACTAACTAACTAACAAACCACCACGTCGTCTCTCCGAAGTGGAATCCAGAAAAATGGACCGCCACGCTGTTCTTTCCTAATTCTCTCGCTTTATCAACATTCATAAATCGTGTCATCCCAATAAATTAAGTAAAAATAAATACAGAAATATAATTAATATGCATCAAAACGTTTCTCTATCTTCTAGGAGTTTCATTACATTTGAAATGGAATGACATGTTTCGTTTTTCAAATGAGTGTTCAGTAAGTAAGAGCTCCCAATAGATTTTGGGATTTGTTCTTAGGAATGGGAAAGATTTTACCAATTCAAAAGTTCTGAAGTTATTGTATAACTCTTTGGTAAGAAGTCGGTTGGAATTTGGTACACTGGTGTGGGCACCACATGAAAATAAATATTGCCTGTTGATTGAAAAGGTACAAAAAAAGTTCTTACGTTTTTTGTACCTCAAAGATAACGGTTATTACCCCTGGCTGTACCCAACTGATTTCTTGCTGGGTATGCTGGACTACCAATCATTGGAAATTAGACGAACTATCCATTTGGGTGTTCATTTTTTTCAACTGATTCGTGGTCGAATACATAACTCGGATATTTTGAATGACTTGACTTTGTTTGTCCCTGACAATTATCTGCGACAAAGGCAACATAGATTATTTCACCTGCCACTGTGTAGAACCAATTTACGTAAAGTTATGCCCGTGGGCAGGGCAATAATCCTTCTAAACCGCATCTCTTCGGATGTGGACATCTTCCACGATAGTGAGGCTTCCCTCAGAAAACATCTATCTCTTAAATAATGTGTTGTTCTTCTTATTGTTTCTAATTATTTATTGGGTCTTTATTTTTTAATTATCTCGTGTTTTTTGTGTTTTTGTCTATTTTTAAATTTCTTTATTATATTTACTGTTTAAAATAGTTTTTTTTACCTACCTGTATAGTCATAAGCGCTTTGGTTATATACTGTAATGTTTATGATTTAAAAATAAATTGAATTGAATTGAATTATTCTTTAAGAAACAATAAATACTGGAATATCTGTATTTTTATACTTCACATGATAATACATCACATGAATAATAAGATTTCTGCTCTTCTAAAGACCGCTTTTTAAGACGTGGTTTGATTGTTAAAAAACACGTTGTGAACGGTTTTGCGTTTAAGCCGCTCGATTATTATTATCTAGGCGGCACAATTATTAGAAAAAACATCACGGCATTCCCAGGGCTTTTGATACATTATGTAGGATGCTTATTAAAGGGTCACGTCATTTTTATTACATGTCGCGGGTGGCATTAAAAAAGGACATAATTTGTAGAGGGTGGGAGGGGAGGGGGCACGGGCCCAAGGGATGCATGACTCAACCGCGGATCAATAAAACCAATATCAATTATCGGAATGTACAGTGGTGCAAATGGGGAGCTTCTTACAATAAATTAAAATATATACATAATGTTTTTAATATGAAAAGCTTGTTTGTACAGGGTCTTTTAATAAGGACTTTCCATTTTTTAACACTCGTGCAGAATGTCCATCGGGGCGTGCGCTGTGTGTTACCTAGCGCCATCTTGTTGGAATCATATATTATCGGTATCCATATCATCCAGTTTAAGCCACAAGAGTCTCAAATTTATGCCTCAAACGACGTACTGTGGACTTTGCAGGACGACCACGAATGCCATAAATTGGCGAACAGACCATTGATTTGGATAATAAATTTTAACAATTTCAACGCGTTGTTGAAATGTGTAGCATTTCACGGTGAAATATTAAGACTAAATAATATTCTTGTCAAATGAATGAATGTCCCTATTAAAAAAAAACCTTTGACCACCAGGATACACCACCTGCAGCGAAGCTACAGCAGCCATTTGGCCAAAATTATTTTCCATACATAATCCCATTAAATGTTCTTTCAAATGACACTCACTAATAGAAAAAATAATTGTTACCATAATAAATTAGAATCTGTGTTATTATGCAATATTTCTGTATGAACACGTCGCTAGCTTGCCAATGGGCTGTTGTACAATGTCCTTACGCCTGATTTGTCAGGGTGTGTTCAGGACTCGTGTAGCCTTTACAGCTCAGCTCCCTGAGGATGCAACCCCTTCACATAACACACCCTTAACCCTTGAGGGAAAGGGAAATACCAATCAGCGCGACAGTGGCGGGTTTAGAGAATAAGACATAACAAAGATAAAACAATTTGAATTACTGACTAATTTTTTCGTATCTTTTAAGTTTTTATTAAATACATATATTTTATTTTATTTTTTATTCAAAGAGATGAGGCCAATTATATTCCGTTCATACATTTTTAAGCATTTTATTTATTTCAAAACAAATTCTTTTGGATTATTGAAACACCCATTTATTTACATCAACAAAAACATGTGTCAAATCTTCTGAAAAATATTTCTATCACATGGTTTAAAATACTATATGCACTATTTATAACAAATAATTCTTTATATTTTTTAATGTTATTAATGCCTCAGTTAGGCGTAACATGTCGTTCCCATAAAATATAATAAAACTTCTAGAAAAAAAAGATGTTTTCACGAGTATACTCATTCAGGATTATTAGCAAAGCGTATTTACTATTTTAAAACTATTTACATGCAGGTAATTTTATTTTATAAAAAATTGAAAAATATAATATCAGTTACGACTTGATACACAGAATGAGGCAAAGTTTCGAGATCATAAAAAAATAAGAAACAATTTTTTTAAATGACGTTACGGCACTGAAGGGAGCACTGAGCATCCAACTCCGCACACATGTCCTGCCAATAAGTATTGATTGATATTATTGTATTATCGGCGGATACAACATTACGTTAACAAAGTGTTTGCACAGTCAGAGAGATGTCCTACAACATACTTGTGTGACGTCACTATAATACAACAAAGCTCTGCTAAAGACTTACACATTCACAAATAGCACACAATTAAATATGCAATACAGAGTGACTGGTACTTCATATGTTTTTTAGGGTTAAGCATAAGTGTTAATTTTTTTAGAGTTAAGCATAATATATTTTCTTATCTAAATATTAAATAAGCATTTACATTCAGGATGATTCAGAAAAGCTAAAGTATATTAATGATTTTACTGAAATTTCTTGACGGATAGTAATTAAATAAAACGATGTTTTTTAACTTCCACTTTTGTCTTTATTTCAACAGCAACCGGTTTCGCCAGCCTGGCGAAACCGGTCGCTGTCGAAATAAAGACAAAAGTGGAAGTAGTTAAAAAACATCGTTTTACTTAATTATTATTTAAAAAACTATTGTTAATTTATTTTTTTATTTATTTATCACTGTTCTATTTTACGTAGAACCTATTTAAATGGATTCTTTGTGTGATAATGATAAGTTATATAAAACTGTATTTATTTATTTATTAGATGCTAATGCAAATGTGGGTGGATATTGCAGAAAATAATTGTCTATTTTAATATATTAATACATTTTATTTGCTACGCGATAAACGGAGCGATCATTATAATTTATATTAACGATTGAGTAATCGTTAATTTTTTTGGGAGACGCGTGTGCCTCATCGATTAATATCAGTGAGGCTGATAGAACGTTTCAAGTATCGCCCACCCTGTAGGTTCACATCGAACACACACACAGATGAACGCGACCGTGCATAATTGAAAGCTCGTAATGGGGCACCATCGATTTTTATTTCAATTTTGATGTAACGGTTCCATTTGCTTTGTTGTGTAAATATGCTGTCGAAGACTCCCAGACCGAGATTCAATCAGCCGTAATGAGGCCATATGTTGCTCTGATTGATAATTGGAAAATATATTTATTATGTAAATTACACATATTTTTATTTGTTATAATAATACAAAATTAAGTACAAAAAATATTAATATTTTAGTTTTTGGAAGTATGTGTAATATTTACATAAGAGAGGCAGATCAGTACGACTCCAGCATAGATTCTAAAATTTGCTTTAAATAAAATATTCAACGTGGCCATGTGAGGAGTCAGAGAAATTGACGCGCGTGCATGACACGATGTATGAATGAAATATGTCAGGAAAGAATGGTGTGAAAGTCCATTCTTTCTGTCTACCCCTTCGGAGAGACGGCGTGATGGTTAGTTAGTTAGTTTGTTAAAATATAATAAAAATAAAAATTTAACTAATGTAATCCGAATGAAATTGTCTGTTTTCTAGAAGTTTTATTATATATTATATGAATGACATGTTTCGTCTGTCTAAGGCAATATCAAATGTCAAATTATCAAAAACATTTATTATTCCCCAGACAGGCGAAAAATTACATTTTAATATAATATAATAAAACTACCAGAAAACAGCCGTTTTATACGTATCAATTATTTAATATGGAGTTTTACGTAATTTTTTAAGAAACAATACATATTTTGAAACCTTTCCCTTGTTAAAAGAATGTGTCATTGGTGTATAACACTTTCGTATTGTGATGCATTGAACTTTTCTTCGTTTATAATGTTTGTCGATTTTATTCGACATCCATTTTTTAAAACTAACTAACTTACCATCACGCCGTCTCTCCGAAGGGGTAGGCAGAAATAATGGACTGTCACACTTTAACCGATGCGGCACTCCATCCTTCTCTTTTCGCCCCCAATTTTTAACACTTTTAAATTATGATTGATAAAGTTGTGGTATTTGCATCTATTTCTTGCTCCATTCATATCGTTAATGGTGATTTTAAAATAGATTTTTTTATGCATACGACTGTCCTGTATTTTCTATTTTAAATCTTCTACTGAATCATACAAATATTAAGCGCCCATTTATCACTTTTACATATCTATTGAAATGATTTAGAAATAACATAATTTACATACGTAATAATATATATATTTTTTTTTTTATAGAAAAAGACTAACATCAAGGATTTATATCAATGATATTAGAATTTTTAATTACAATCTTCAATGTGAGCAGAAAATAGCTCATTATTATGAAGAAGGAATCTGGTCGTGTCCAGGCTTGAACCCAAGTCCCCTGGATCAGGAGCCAAGCATTCTATCCCCTAGACCACCACCCGATTATTATGAAAAATTCAAATTGCTTATAACAAACATACAATCTTAATTAACAAACCCAAAAGTTGAACATTAAATATTTCATAATAAAAATATGAAATTATTTTCCGTACATTGTAATTATTATTAATATTTTTCGTTGTATCATTCTTTACATAATTACAGCGCGAGCTAATCGATGTAAACGGTATAGCTATCATATTGATTTTCATGACATGTGACAGGTGGCTAATCTATCATCACTTTATTGTCACGTGAATTCCACAATTACACTGCCATCGCCGGGAATCGAGCCCGGGACCTTCGGTGTGACAGTCATAACACTCTCCACTCGGCCTCTTATCTCTTAATTAATCTCTGTATTTTAATAACACCTTCGCCTATTTAGGTGGCGATTTTATGGTTTGAATATCAATCAGCTTCAGCTTAAAGGTGTTCGAACACAATAGTGTGATTTATGTTTAATTTAAATTTTAGTATTATATGAATGCCTTCCGGATCTTAGTGAAATAATGCCCTTTGTTATATTTAGTTGATATTAATTATAGCAGGCAATACTGGGTGCGTATTCCAATCTCCTTGTATTAAGGAAGCAATTTAAAATGCTTTTGTTATATCTCTCCTTGCGATTTTTCCTTCGTTATTTTATCTAATCAAAAAGTTTTTTAAAAAGAAAAATTATACCCTTCCAACTTATTACGAGCGTGAAACACGTACCGGGGGGTGGTTACCACCCTAATTCTTATTTGTGCATCATCTTACTTCCACCCCTCTTACTTAGGATAGGGATGAGAGAAAAAATAAATATAATTATACAAGCCCAGCGCGAAGGAATCAGCCGCCCCGAAAGTACCCATAAACAATCAAAATTGCAAAAAATCTTTTTATTACGTTCCAACTATATAAATAAAAATTTCCCTGTAAATTAAAGGACGCTGGAAGGGGAAGGATAAGATTATCGGAGGAAAAAATAAGGGTGCTGTTTCTCCCCAATTTCCCCCCATTCTGAGCATTTTTTCTCCTTTAAATTATTGCACACCTTTGTGAGAGCGTAAATCAATAGGGGAGAGAGGGGTGGTTGAAGGCGCGATCTCTTTTTGCATATAATTGCGTTTTTCCTTCGTCTTCGTAAATAGAAACGCCTTGCCATCCCACATTAAGCGTCGCTTTGATGTTCCTAATTCCATTTTAAGAGAGCAGCGTAATCGAAATTGAAATTTAGATGAATTCGTGCGTTAGAAATGACTGAAATTTATAATTGATTTTTTTTTAACCGGGAAACGAACCTCCCGAAAACATTCAATTAGCAAAGAGATCTAATTAATCTTATTCTTCATGGAATCTGTTATCAAATCAGATGAACAATTTTTGATAACTTTCATTGTACCTATACAAAATGCTTTAATATTGATCAGATCATAATATACCTTTTCAATTGGCATCAACATTAAGGTCCTATGGTATAATACAAAAAAATGTATTTGATATTTAAAATTAATCAAAAGTCTAAAAAACTTACAATTAAATAATTACCGTGTAAAAGTTCCAGCTTTTACCAAAAGCTATCATTATCACAGAAAACATATAATTAACTTAAAACTCTATAGTATAATATAAAAAAAAATTCTTCATACAATAATTTGGTTTAGTTGGTTTTTTTCCTACATTCACCCTCATTTTGTTTTCTTAATTAACATTTGAATAAATATAAAGAAACTAGGTTATTACACAGAACTTTGTTTCAATGTAGCTATTAGCAAATACACGTTTTTATGGTTGTCGTACTTTGAAATAACAATCATCAGATACATCTCAATGATATAATAAATAGCAAAAAAATAGCAAAAAAATAACACTAAGGATTTAATTCAATAGTTTTAGATATTTTGATGTACAATATGAGCAGAAAATAGCTTATTATGATGAAGAAGGAATCTGGCCATGCCTAGACTTGAAGTCAAGTTCTCCAAATCAGGAGCCAAGCATTCAGTCTCTTAGACCACCACCAATAATTGATATAATGTTATTTTATTCGTAAATTAGTAAGGTTTTGATAAATTTTATAATCTCAAGTAGTCTTGGAATTTATAAAAAATGCATCAGGCCCAATATGAAATATGGAACCAAAGCAAGAGCAGATACTGTCAGAACCAAACATCTCTTAAGAGTAGCAGAAATGAGAACATTGCGACCTATTGTGGGGAGAACCCTTCGACCACCTGGACGACCACCAAAGAGATGGAGAGAGGGCTGGTCGTCTTCATCACAGGAAGAAAGTTGATATCCTGCATAAACAGATCGAAAGATCTACAATCAGAAGAAGAATAAGAAAGTATAATAATCATGTGTTAAGTAGGAACCTATAATACATTTTTTTTTCGATTTGTTATTTGTAAGTAACAAAATCAGTTGAGGATGTTTCTAAGTAGATTTTTTTATGAGAATGTAAGATTCCAGTTAGAGCGGCGCGTGATGCATGGAGTGGCGCATTAGTTTCGCTTATGACTAACATTAAATTAATATTATATAAGATGCCGACGCATCTCCAGCGAGTGGAGATGAGAAAACTGGGGAAATCTGCAGCACGAAACAGTAGCGGGGAATTACGAAGATGCTAAATAATATGAAGATTTAAAAAAACTAACTAACTAGCTTACTAGCCGTTCCAGGTGACTTTAGTTCGAGTCTGGACATGACCAGATTCTAACAAAAAACTTACTAACCATCACGCCGTCTCCTCGAAAGGGTAGGCAGAAAGAATGGACTGCCACACTTTAACCGATGCGGCATTCCATCCTTCTCTTTTCACCCCGCGAGAGACGCGGTGTGATGGGTTGCGAACCTCATAAAATAAATCTAAAACAAATAATATAAATTAAAATAACAAAATAAAAATAATTTAACACAAAATGTTATTTTTAGATGGTGCACATATTGTCTATTTAATTTATGTTTCACGTATTAACTGTTTTTTTTTAATTAACAGTTATTAGGCACTTAAAACCAACCAACAGCAGTAAGAATTTTATAATAATATTGAAGAAATTGTTCAAATTGTCATTGGAACAAATGAAAAAATTATTTTTACACCTGTCTTTCTTTATATAAACGAAAAAACTTGCATAATTTTAACATCAAAACAATACAAACTTATGACGTGTCACAATTAACTATTATAAAGCGCGGCAACAATCAAATTAACCAAAATAATTCACATACACACGAAATATCTCAAAATTTACGGGAGCACCACATGAACCAAACCAAATTTTCAAAATCCGAACCAATAACGTGTACAATATTGATCGTTTTTAGTTCTTTTAGCGTAATGTCTGACACTAGAATGATGTCCGAAAAGGTGAGATTTCTCCACAATACGATAAACTTAAATTAAGTGATTAATATGAATTAAAACGTCTGTCTTTTGGGAGTTTTACTATATTTTAGATTGAATAATAAGCTTCGCACGTCTAAGGCATTATCAAATGTAGAAAATACTCTTTGAAGACAGACGTTTAGATTCACATTAATTATTTAATATGGAGTTTTACATCATTGTTCAAGAAACATTGGGCAAACTGACGAAGTGTCAGAAGGCCACCGATGAGATGGACCGATGATATTGTCAAAATAGTAGAAAAATCTTGGATACAAAAGGGACAGGATAGAGACGAGTGGAGGAAATTGGAAGAGGCCTATATCCAGCAGTGGAGGGAAGAAGGCTAGCAAAGAAGAAGAAGAAGAAGTTCAAGAAACAATAAAAAAAATAATTAAGTGACTTGAAATGTTGACACACTTCTGCGCATTTCATGAAAGTGTTTCTGGCGATCTGCTTACTGCTACGGATTCTTATGTAGCATTTTATTTCATTCAAAATCTTAATGCATGGAGCGTGATTGCGTAATCTTAAACTATGATTCTTTTCATATAGCTGACTAGTCTTCGGGACGCTATACGCGCGCCCCTGCGGACTGCCAAGACGCGCGGAATAATGGTGGCGGGGGTGATGGTTTTATACTTCCCGACACAATGGAAAGTGATTGCATAGTAGATTTTCATGAAAAAGTAATGCGGAGTTGTAATGGAAAATATCAGCCACCGAGGCGCGGTTATTAAGTTTAGGCTGCTCGCGGCATGTTGCGTTCTCATTAGGACGGGCGAAAGGGGAGCAAACGTATCGATACGTTCAAGCGAATGAATGAATTATCATAATGAGAGAACTAAATCTATACGTTCCCCACAGCTATCACAGCAGAGAAAGGGGGCATATCTTATTTTATGCCCAAAATTTCAACACCGAAGCCCTTCAAAGTTCTCCTGTATTGGATAAGTGTCTTTTGAACGAATTAGCAATTGAGATAGATAGACCTCTTTAATTGCATCTATAGTCATTTATATGCCGGATGGCGACCCTAAAATGGCAATGAGCAGGTCACGTAGCCAGAAGCTCAAAATAGACAAGAAGACTGCTGACTTGGAGACCGTGGACGGCAAAGAGAAGTGCAGGGCGAACGCAAGTACGAGTACATTGGAAGGATGATCTGAACAGATATGTCGGAATAACCTGGAAGCAGTTTGCACAAGACAGAGTGACATGGAAGCGAATTGAGGAGGCCTTCGTCCAGGAGTGGACGGGAATATTCTGTAGAAGAAGAAGAAGAAGATAGTAAATTTGTGTAGATTCTAATGATATGAAAAAATGATGGAATAACCACGAAACGACGAAATAAGGAAGAAATGTAAAACAGATGAATGCATCATAAATAAAATTAAAAAATAATATCTGAAGTGGTTTGGATATATGGAACGAAATGATGAGAGAATAATGTTTTAAAAGTTGTATAAAAATATTGCGAGTGGAAAGAGAAGCCATGGATTACTAAGGAAAGCAATTAAAAAAATTAAAAAAATAATATAATACGGTTACATTCGAAGTCGGAAAAATCGACAAGCGTGCATGTTACGATGTATGAGAGTAGAGGAATCTTGAGAGGTATGTCAGGACAAATCAGTATAGCAGTCCTTCCTCTCTGTCTACGCCTATGTGAAAACGGCGTGATGGTTAGATAGTTAGTTTGTTTATCCACTCTTTGCATCGATTTCTAATGCTGTAATAGCTATTAAAAAAATGAAATGCCCTGCAAAAACATGTCTTGAATATTTGAATAGATATTCCAGAAGACGTGATCGAAAGTCAAAATGTAATCTAACTATTGTTTAAGATTTAGATATACTCGTAAATAATTATGGACGAGTACCTACCCGGATATAATACTCGTAATCTTGAAGTGATGACATATGCTAGTTATGTTGTCTGATATAACTTAGTTTTCTTTATCTATGACGTATTCTTTTAATTTAACTCCCGATGAAGCTAAGGCGACTTAGTCGTCCATTCGTGGGTAATATTGCCAACTTTAAGAGTCACTGTATTAGTAAATTAAATTATCATATTTATTCATAATATTCCAAAGCATTCAAATCCGTGACTGAAACATTAAAAATAAAAAGCGCGCTGAAAAACGGAGAAGCTATTCCAAAAATCCGAAGCTTCGTCCTTATTAAGTTCTGTCATACTTGAGAGTTATTAAAATTCCGGGCCGTTTTCGTGATTTTCTTTGCATAAAAATATGTGAAATGGATCGTAATTCCCGACTCGAGCAACCAATAACGGCGCTGGGGATGGAAGTATCCGAAACACGTAAGGTTTAGACACACGGGATTGCCATAATTCCTCATCTCACCCTAAAAGCCATTTTATTAGCCTCATGCCTGAAAAACATTAGAAGCGCCCCCTCCTCGGACCACTATTTATTCCGAAACTCGGGCGATCTTATTCGAATTGCGTGACGCGATTAAAAAATAGATTATGAGCTTTTTTTTTTTACGACGGGACATAAATTAAAGTCGAACGAAAAACCGTTTTGGTTCATTGAAACTGTCCAACTGATTATATCGGAAGTTGGGCGATTTATTCTTATAAACTTTGTTTGATTTATACAAAAAAACCGTATTTGTCATTTCTATAAACATCAAATTATGATAACTCAACGATTTTTTTTTTCGTGTCAATGGCAAGGCTGTCAGTATCGGCTATTTCTCTTGAAATTGTGGTGGAAGGTTTCACCTACATTTTTATTTTTGGGAACAGCATTGTCATTTTCAAATGTGCTTACTTATTGTTTCTTGAACAATGATGTAAAACTACATATTCAATTATTAATATGTATGAAAAAAACGAGAGTTTTCAAGGAGTTTTATTATACTAGTAATATTTATGTATGACATGTTTCGCCCTTCTAAGGCATTATCAAATATCATTTGATAATGCCCTAGAAGAGCGAAACATGTCATACATAAATATTGTAATAAAACTCCTTAAATGCTATTATTTTTTCATACATATTAATAATCAAATGGGCTTATTTACCACAGAGAAGAAAAATAAGAAAAAATTCATTAAAATAAAAATGTTGAGTTAAAATCCACTATTTTTTGTGTCTTTGACCTTTAAAGCTGCCGTCTTCAATAAGCTGCCGAAACCGGTCCTATACAAATAAAAAATATATATTATATATATTTTTTCATTATTTAAATTCAAATTACAAACGTTTTAGGTAAATTAAGTTAATATATATTGAATGTTATGTGTTATACCCATATAAAGTATTAAAAATTATCTTTAATAACAAAAAATCCATTTTTATTTTATTTTCCAATTTTGTATTATACAAGTACGCGTATTTATTTAAAAAAATTTAAGACATTTTATCAGAGAGTGGCACAATGCCGCGGATCACAGTTGCACGCGTGCTATTCTCCCTCTCCGTGGGGTGAAGGGCGCATTTTTTTCTTTATGAGATTCGCCACCCCTCGCTGGCGACCCCCGGCAAATGACTACCCCTTTGGCGGAATGAAAAAAACGCATTAAAAAAACGCGTTACCGAGATATCCATGAAAAAACACATTTGGTTCCCCTCCCGGCAACCCGAGACAATGCACCAAGATGCATTGTTTCATATCGCGGAACGCATTGTTTAAATCAATATCATTGCTACTCGGCTGAATGGGACCCTTACGTAGATTTATACTTTGTTGCATCGGGAAACACATTAATGTATCCTTTATTCTTTTAGTGCTAATGCAAACAGTTCGGATAAAAATTACAGTTTTTTTTGTATTGTAATACAAATGAGTGATGCTTCGAATATTAGAGAGCAGAAATCAATGTATACGTTTGGATTTTGGTTATAGCCAAGTACTATGACTGCCACACCGAAGGTCGTAGGTTTGATTCCCGGCAATTGAAGTGTGATTGTCACACTGTCTTTGGTCTGGTATAGAAGTGACAATAAAATGGCGATAGATTCGCTACCTATCACATGTCATGAGAATCATTAATGTTTGTACCCTTAGCATTGATTTGAAGAGCAATCCATAACTAACCTGTAGATGGAGACTGCAACGATCTCCGAAACGTCGGCCGAGATAGATAAACTACACAATAAACATCCAAGATCCCAAAAAGCATATTGTTATCAACCGTGAAAATCTATCCATTTGATTCGTAACTAATAATACATTATACTAAAAACTGCCGTACGATGGATATAAAAAAAATTCAGTATTGACGACAATTTGTTTTCTCACAAAAATTAATTGAAAAATGCTCACTTGAAAATGTTTAGAAATATTTAATTAGTATTTTCTAGTACCTATTTAAACAAACGTAAACGTTGGTTTTCTAGAAGTGCTTTCTGACCTTGCAAAGGCATTTTTAAATGCATTTTCAACACCATGAAATGATTAAATATTTAAGTGTTAGCAACAATATATAAACAAAATGGCGTTCTTGTGTGTCTATAGCAAACGTATTATATGTATCCTAAATATGTTAATTATTGTAGCCAAATTTAACCCTTGTGTTAACGACCCGGCGGCAGTTCAAAAGAATATTTATTCTCAATGCCTAGCTTGAACAATCGAAAATTACAAGAATACGTAATGAAATATGTAATATAACGATTATTCATGAAATGTTTCGAGTCTGAATATTTGCTATAAAGAATGAAACCGCTTAAACATTTAGTTCCACCGATCACGGTATTATAAAAAGCTTCTTTTGTTCTTCTACTCCAAGGCAAGCTACGGAACCAACATTAATTATAATATCCGATTTAAAATGCTTTTTAGCCTTCAGTTTTTTTAGCAGGGGTGGCGACAGGGGGTGGTACACAAACAATAGCGGAATAATGAATCAGCCCTAAAATAAAATGCGAATGAAGATAAAATAACGATGCTATTTGAGAAAGGTGTGTTTTTAACGCAAATTTTGGGTGTATTTATATAAAATATGAATTATTTGTATAATTTCAGATTACTGTGTTTTTCAAAGCTCGCTGCTATCAAAACACGATTTGTAATTTTTTGCGGACAGAGATTTATCTTTTGGTTTCATGTCACGTGTGTGTGCAAAGTTCATTACTTTTAAATAAATTGATTGCTAGAAAAATTGTCTAACTATTGCAATTATTAAAAAAAAAATCAAATTTTCTTAAATAAATGTAAGTGGTATTCAATATTAAGTAAAACATATAATGTACAACTTATTTATGATAACATAAATTATGTAATCTCTGTACCTCAGACAGACGTGCGCATAGATCATTTTTCATATACATTTTAATTAAGAAATATTGGCAAACACGTCTTCTTTTATTGTTAGAAAGACATAGGATTCACATGTTATAATTTAAGACATTAAAAAAGGATACAAAAACCAGAGTGATCATACAAGCAGAAGGATTCAAATCCATTTGCACCCTTTAAAATATTTATTTTGCATTTTTTTGTCTGTCATCGATGTCTCTATTTTAACTATAATTTTTGGATACTCAATTATGATCAGAAAACTTTCTGTTCCATTTCATTGAACACAATTATAAACTTTGTAACTATTGGCATTAAAATTTCTTTGTCCGCAATAAAAAAAATCCTTAATTGCAAAAGGAAAAATAAACCAACTAAAACGCAAATAATTGGGGGTTAGCTGACAGAAAGTTCTGCTGGAAAAAATATAAGAGGGTAGGGAGGGATGAAAAAACTGCTTTGAATACTTGTATACATTACAGGGCTCACGAAATCCAGTACTGTATTTTAATTGTCATGCAAAATTAATGGGAACCACCCTGTTGACGCCACAGAGGATGTTTTGATTGCTTTTTTTTAATAAGTTTTTTGCCACGTTTTTTCTTAAGCACTACTGGGGGTTGTTTGCAGTTTTTTTTTCTTTAATGAGCGATTTTGTGGTACGGTTTAATTGTTAGTAACACCAGCGGTGATGGGAGGGGAGGAATATATTTTGGCAGCGCTTAAAGAGTGCGTAATTAAACATAAGTCCAATTTGCATATGAATCAGTTTTTTAGAATTGATTTTTTAATGCGTTTTTTTATAACAAGGGTTGGTTTCTTATCTCCCTCGCACGATTTGCGTATGTAAACAGTCTCATGAGAATGAGAGTAAGTATTCTGAGAATTATAATACAATATTTATATTTATTATATTTTATTTTGTCAAGATGTGTCATATATTATTCTTCTTCTTCTTCTTATTATTTTAATAGAACTGACTATCTGTGACACAGAAATGTGTCTCGTCAGATGATAAGTTCCAGCTCAAAATCTTTTAGAACCATCTTTTAGGTGGTCTTCCAGGTGGGCGGAAGGAATTTCATAAGCGCTGTTTATGCGAGTCTGTCACCATCCATTCGGGCTACATGGCCCCTCCAGTTCTTCCCTTCTTCTGGATCTACTCCACTGAACGATATCCTCTATTTCGCAAGTTTCTCCTTTGTCTGCGTTGCAGACACGATCTTGGAGAGTTTTTCCAGAAATAGATCTTAGGACCTTTATCTCCGATGTTCTTAGTAGACCCTTGGTTCACACAGTGTCGGCCCGCGTCTCTACAGCGTACGTCATGATAGGTCGCGCGAATGTCATATAAATTCTGATCGCATGTGCTTGTTCTTCCATATCAGTCTTCGGACATCCTTACACGTCAGAGCCTTACTGACTTGTTCTCGTACTTCGGTATAAAGATCATTATGGCTGCATAAGTATATTCTGCATAAAATAAATTTTATACTGTTAACTTTTAATGCAATTTTCTACGGTATTATTTATAGACTATTTTCAAGTTTGATGTAACAAATAATTTAAAATATATTTAGTAGATACATGATTCAGATTTATGGTAGTACCCATTTATTATCGTGCATATATATATATAGAAGTAAAACATAAAACTCGCTGGATATGAGATCTTTAATATTAATGTCAGCTAAATCTTTAGGTGATAAAGTTTCAAATGTCGATATATTGAGAAAATACATAACAATGAAAGCATTATAAATAAAATGATGTGGACACATGGAAATACTTGAAGAAACAATAATACAGAAGCAAGTGTGTACATTAACGACATGAATGGACCACGAAAGTTGATTATGGCGGAGGAAAACTTGGTACGACTAAGTCAATTGAATTTCACATCTCGGCCGCTCGAGGAATCGGAGAAATCGATGTGCGTGCGTAACACGATATATTTATGAATGTTGAGAAGCATGTAAAAATAAAACAGTTCGATCGTCTATCATCTCTACATTTAGGATAAATGGCGTGCAGATTATTTCGTTTAAAAATGGATGCATAGGTGAAATACACTGCAATAATGATTCTCTCTATAAAAAAATATATTAATTCTAATAGTGCATTCTTGATCAATTATATAATATACGTGAAAGGTTAGGTTAGGTTAGCTATTAATTGAAAAGTGTCGAATGATCGATTGGCAGAGGACGACCTCGCCAGGAGGACCTAGACCAGAATTGCCGATATATGGGCTGCACCTCTTATGCGGAGTTGAAGCGAGTTGCCGAGGACCGAGCGGAGTGGAAGAGGAGATGCGTCGCCTTGCTGCAGACCAATCATTAGATTTAAACCGGAGAAGAAGACGTTAAAGGGAAAAGCTATATTAACACTTTTTTTTATAGCAAAGAAGGTACCTCTACGTGTGGTGTTACTAAAACTATAGCACCTGACGCCCCTAGAAATGACATAAAGTTGAAACCTTCGAATTGGGAAGAGAATGAGGAATCAAGAAGACCTATTTGAGAATGCTTGAAGAAGAAGTAGAATAACGATTTTTGGATGATGTTGTTTTCTTCTAGTGTTACATAAATATCAAAATATTGGAAATACAGTGATTCCCAGTGTGGACTATCAAGAGCGACCCAATAACCATAAAGTCTCAAGCAAAATATTTCGGGATACATAAATGATATTTTTGAATACGATAAAATATCGAGCTGGAGAGATAAAATCAAAACGTATATACTTTATATAGATTCTTCGGCAAACCGTAAGTCTAATGTGGAAAATTTCAGTGTTCGAATGGCAACATATAGAAAGCTAAATATGAACCTATTCTACAATGTACTTTGTATGGAAGAGTATCACTAACCTTTCGTGAATAATCTACGTAGATCTCGTGTGGGTATTGGAGGGGTGTTGATTCGAACACTGAAATTAAGGGAAAAATCCAATTCAAATTTACTTTATTGTAAACAACGATTTCCCTTTAGTTTTGAGTGATGTGCAAATATGAAAAACTAATATAAACTTTAAAAAGCATTAATAATTTAAATGTCTGAATATCTATGTATAATTTAATCTAACACTTAGCATGGTATTGATTGTGAACTAAGTATTTTATTATTATTGAACGCGTTATTATAACGTGATGAAATATAATAAAACTGCTTAAATTTCTTTCGTCAATTAATATTTTAAAGTATAAAAAATATCGCATTTTAACGTGCAATGAGGATGTTTTTACTATAAACATAAAGCGTAACCCTGCGAAATTGAATAAATACGTTTTTTAAATAAATTAAAACACTGTTTTTTCCACTGAGTATTATTTTTCTCCACATGTTTCTAAAATATTAAACGTTCATATTTGGTAGAACCATTTAATATTTTTTTTAAGTAAATAGTCCATTATTTTGGCCACACTATGATACCTTAAGATTTTAAAACTGTTAAAGGATAAACTCTGATTTTTGTATCACAATTGTATTTTATTTTACGCGACAGCTGTTCCATCAACCAATGTTGACATCATCAGGTGTTACAATAATAATAAGAAAATTTGACATTTGATATATTATTGTAACACCTGATGATGTCAAAATTGGTTGATGCAACAGCTGTCGCTTAAAATAAAATACAATTGTAATACAAAAAACAAAGTTTATTCATTAACAGTTTTAAAATATTTAGTATTTTGACG
Source organism: Lepidostoma basale (assembly GCA_022606425.2). NCBI lineage: Eukaryota > Metazoa > Arthropoda > Insecta > Trichoptera > Lepidostomatidae > Lepidostoma > Lepidostoma basale. Next base: position 1,151,091 of record JAHDVF020000333.1, on the reverse strand, counting down.
ATGAGTGTTTGAAACATTAGAAACATGTAGAATAAAACATACTTTAAAGTAAAAAAAAACATGTTAAAATTCATAAAAAAAAATTTAAGGATATTTTATCTAAACAATATCTATAGTTAATGATGAATACAAAAAATATATATATAATACTTACGATTTATAGCCTGGGAATTATCAATAATTTTACCCGTATAACTATTGACATGTGCGAAAATGTTAACAGATATCTATACAAATCACTCCATGCAATGAAAGGGTTTATTCAATTTTATATAATGCATGAATATTCATTTTTTAAATATATATAAAAATTACTAACAATGCGATGCGAATTTTAATGGCTCGTGTACAAATAGCGGCCCGCCGATAATGTCCGCACGTTTTTTTTCTATTATTAATTTCCGTTTTTGATATTCGACACGGCCTAGAAATTTATGTCCTGTCAATAAATCTAATAAATTTTATAATCCCTTATCACGCGTTTCTAAAAAAATCTGCGGAATGACTGCCATTGTAATGGACCACAGGGCAGTGCGCTTGTCAATCTGTCGCTCGAGACAAATATTGAAATATTGTATGCAATTATTGACCCACTTTGTTGAGCAATTGTGTATTATTGTGAAACGTGTTGAAAGCTTTCTTAAATCATGTTATTGGAACGATTATATAAATGTGAGTGAATATGAGAATTGAAATAAAAACACGTTTTGATTTACAAGAATATGAAAAGGCCGGTTTTATTGTATTTTGGTAGTGACATGTCTTACCTTGCTAAGACAAAATGAAATGCAACTACTTGATCGTGCATTTTAAAAACGGATGCTTAGAATAACACGAAATATGGAATTTTTCATTATTTTAAAATAAATGTTTATTATTTTAACATACACCTTATTGTTTAAAAATATCGTTGCATTTACTTGAACATATAACAAAACGATATTATATCAAAAAATTAAATGTTGTAATTTGAAATTTATTTTAATGTAAAAAATGTAAAAATCTTTTTAAAATGTATCATATATTTAGTTAAAATCCACTATTTTTTGTGTCCTCAGCTGGTTTCGGCAGCTCGCTGCCATTTTCTGGTCAAAACCAGCACGCTGTCATTGTCTGGTGAGAGCTGCCGAAACCGGTCGAAGACACAAACATTAATGGATTTTAACAAAATATACCATTTAATTAGATATAATATCAATTGATTAGAATTTTCATAAATACATTGTACAGAATAAGATTGTACAATAAACGTATACAGATCTTTATATTTTTATAGCAGTTTGATACGTTTTGAGCCCATGGACGCCATCATCGGAGAACATCAATAAAGAAAATTAAAAAAAGGTTATATTAAAAAAATTACTGTAGTATAATATAAACCTAACAAATGAATGTAAAAATTTGACACCCTTTTAAATGTTCACAGTTTGGGAACAGGGGGTAACTGAGAAAGGGGAGCAAATCACGACATGGCCGCTTTATTATTTTTTAAATTTTAATTTATGGTATTTGAAAATCGAATCCGCGTGCGCTCTCAATAACCGAAAATGTCATTTGAGAAACTAATGGCTTCGTTATGCCATAAAATCTATTGGCTCGGTCGTAAATATTGTAAATTATATCGGCGCAGTTAATGCGATAATCAGGCCCCGGGCATCTGCGACATTCATTAAAATTTGTTTCAATTTAATTTAATGTTCGGAATTCAAAAAAATGTACACTTTACGTGCCAAACACCAATTCGCTTTCTAATAGCCTCGTAAAATATTTGATATAGGAAAGAAATTTCATTATTTTTATAATTAAGTATTGCTTTTATATCCGTTTGTATCCTTGGAATAGATTTCAGATTTATTTTATCCCGGCCGTGGTACGCGGCTACGCTTTCGATCCAAAATGCACGAGTTCTTTCCACGATGTTAAACTACGAGATTTGTATAATAATAAAATAGTTAAAAAAAAAATTAGTGCCAACCCTCATGTATGGAAGTGATGCTTGGAGCTGGCAAAAAAGGATGAAAGCAGGATAAACACCGTATAAATGAGATCACTAATAAGAATGTGCGGGAAAACGTTGTATGATAGTACTCGTATACCGAACGATGAAATAAGAAAGAAATGTAAGGCAGATGATTGCATCATGGATAAAATTAAAAAAGGATCCCTGAGATGGTTTGGACACACGGAACGAATGGATGAGAGTAGAATGTTTAAAAAGTTGTACACAAGCAGCATGAGTGGAAAAAGAAGCCGAGGACGACCGAGGAAAACATGGCATGACCAAATTAATCAATTACTAAAAGGCGGTCACATTCGAAGTCGGAATAATCGACGTGCCTGCATGGTACGATGTATGAATGTAGAGAAAGCCCAAGAGGTATGCCAGGACTGAGCATTGTGGCGATCCATCCTCTCTGCCTGCCCCTCCAGAGAAATGGCGTGATGGTTAGTTGGTTAGTTAGTTAGTAAAAAAAAATACTCTGCATTCAATTGTAAATAAAAAAATTGCTGCTGCATATTTTAATAAAATATAAAAATTAATTAGTTATATGTGCATTTTGATGAATTGTGTATCTTTTAAATACACGCACAATGCGTTTACCATCAATAACATCACATGTGACAAAAAGTCCAATCGTGTCTAAACATTGTCCAAAGAGTGACTATGAGTTATCGACCTTAAGAATCGTAAAGAAATTCAGATGTTCGCATTGAGGTCGGTGCACACCTCCCGGAGGAGCATAATGAATGATTTCCATCCCAGGGGCACAATGGACCGGCCTTAAACTCCTAGTCATAAGCGGGATAATATCCATTCATCCCTACGGAGCCATTCTTTTAATTTTTTCTGCCCCTGACAAAAGATACAGTGTAAAATATCATTTTTCTACCTCGAAATTCCCTACAAAAAGACTTCATCACAATGATTAAGGTGAAATTTGGGTTCGCTCCATTGTTTACACAAAACCGAAGCGGGAGAATGCTCGTCTTTGGTTTTGACACGGCAAAAAGGCAGCGCACAAGCGCGATCGTCTCAGACCCAAAGCAGCCGTAAGAATAACTGTTAAATTTTCGTTGCAATAGTTAAAATTCATGAATCAAAAAGAGGGCAAGGAAGGTGCCTACACGTGCAGTATATGTTACTATAACTACAATATAATTATAATACCCGGCGCCCCTGGAAACGACATAAAGTTGGCCAAACCTTCCACCACAATGGCAAGTGAAATAGGAGATTACATACCATTTTAAGAACAATTCTGAATATATGTAAGACTAGCTTGCCATTGGTACGAAGAAGATAATTAAATGAAATAACTCAAATTTCAGAACAATTAAAAAAAAAAAATTAATATAATGCATTATTTGGTGCTTTTAAGAAATTGTGGAGGAAAAGCATGAAGTCAATATTAAATATAAAAACATTTTTCAATGTTTTTTGTCATAAAAATATAACAAATATTATTAAGTAATGTATATTTTTCGCAATTTTAACATTTAAAAATAATAGCGAGTTTAAAATAACTGTTTAAGCAATCATCAGCTAAAATACTGTTCTTTGTTTAAATAAAACATACGTCAACAAAATATGTATATTTGCAGTGCCCTTAATAGCTTCCCTTTACCAAAATTTTACTATTTAGACGTTTTAAAGGATATGCATTTAATATTAATAATATTATAATCTTAAAACAACATTGAATAATCACTTTGTTAAATTGTATATAAACATTCTAATTTCAAATATTTCCAAGGGTGCAATTTACTAATGAAGATAGAGAAAACTGCGCTTTTTTGTTTTGTCCGTTTCGGGAATTCATAAAAAGTTGAAGACATAAGATGAACACTGAAGCCCTCAAAATAAAATAAATCCACGCGCCCTCTTCACAAGTGCTACAATGCAACTTTTAAACAAAAGCATCTTGCTTTTGTTTAAACAAGTTGATGCATGGTGGAAAGGTGTTGGTTCTTTGTGGATTTCAAGGTTTTTTTGTTTCAGAAACCAGCATCCTTGTGTTAAATACAATAATAGAAGCCTTGTCTACGTGTGGGGTACCTTTTAGACTCGTGTTTAATTATTGCTTTTATTTACAATTTGGAGATAATAAAGTAGTGGAGCTTACTTAAATAATATATTTTTGAGATTTACGTACATTAAAATCAACTCAAAACATTTATGAAAATACCTCAACAAGACGAAATATGTCTGTATTGTTACCATCAAAATAAAAACTTTTAAATTGCTAATTTATTTTTCAAATTTCAAAACAGGAAAAAAATTAAATAAAGTCAGAAAAGATGATATACTGCCAACCAATTACATACTGAGAAATCTATCTATATTCCTCTACATCAAATATTAAATATTGGCTACGTAAGAAGTCGAATAAAACGAAGTTCTTGGATGCCACATTGAAGGAAGAATGAATGTTGATGAGACGAGAAAAGTATACCTGTAATACTGCGACAGTCTATTATTTCTGGAGTTAGTAAGTTAACACTGATATTTATTAATTGTTAATTTTTAACGAAATAAAACATAAAAAAATAATTAAAAAAACTTAATTTGTGAGTACATTACGAGTATTAAAAATAATTAAATAAAAAAAAACACTTTTACCCTTTTTTAAAACAGTTTATTTTTAATCAAACTAACCGGTTTAGTTCCCGCTGGAGCTTCGTCAGAGTTACAAAACAAAGTTGTTTCGTAACACAGATGACGTTCTGGCGGGAGCGAAACCGGTTGGTTTGACAAAAATAAACTGGTGTAAAAACAAGTAATAGTGTTTTTAAACTTATATTTAATAATGTCACACAACAAATGTAATGCTCCATAAAAAAGAATTAAAACGTAATTTTTCCCACCTTTAAGATAGTTTTAATTAAGTATGAATTTCTTATTTTATTTTGATTTCATTAAGGTCACAATTAATTACCTAATATGATGGTATTTTTATACCACATTTCATCACGGAATCCTGTACGATATATCTTATAAAAACTTCATATTTTGTTAATGTTATATAAAATTAAGCTACGTTTAAAATTTGTGAATCGTTACTTCAAATAAACTGTGGTATCTATTGTGGGTATTTTTGGTTTGCGAACGTACCGTCCCTCTTCTGACAAATAGATATATGTATGTGTATTTAGGTTAATCTCTTAAAATGGATGGAATACACGTGTGTATATGTGTACCTATCGACCACCCTTCCGATAGGGTCCAGGGCGGCGGCGAGCCAAGGTCATTATTTCATTTGCTACGCTTCTGGTTTTGGAAAAAAAAATCCGTTTCACGGCGCGCAAAGGAACCGCTTCCCTCTCTGTACCCTTTGTCCGCGTAAATTGGCTTGTTTCAGAGATTGTTTATGAGAACAAAATGCGATCCCCTCATCTCACGCATAACGGTGGAAGATTATCCCGCGATTGAATATCCTAGGCAACAGATGGTCACGACTTAATAAGAACTATAACCGTTTAGCTAAAACGTTAAGTGCATATTTAGGACATTGTAAAACATAAGTTATTTAATATTTAATAAATTTGTAACTTGAATTTAATAAAATGGAACAAACTGTCTATTCATAAACATTATTTCACGAAAGATGATATGAAACTTCGTTTTCCATTATCAACCAAAGATAATGCTTTAGCAGCAAAACAAGGCATTCCAGTAAAATAAAATCTTAAAAACAAACGTTTTCATTGGTAAATATATCTTTATCATCAGGAAAACGATATAAACTTATCTATTAGCTTATTAATATATACACATACGAAAACGATAGTTTTCAAGGAGTGTTATTATAATATTACATGGCATACATAACAAAACTCCTTGAAAACTATCGTTTTTCATACATATTATTAATTTAATATGGAGTTTTACTTAATTTTTCGAGAAACATCATCTATTATTGATTAAATAACGTAATTTAACTCCTGATAAGAATTTAAATAAATAAAAAACGTTAAATTTAGAAAACATACATATTATAAGAAAGACATACGATACGTATTTTATAGAAATATTGTTATTTTTTTCAAAATCCAGGTGTATTTATAGGCCTTTTCTCTTTGAACCATAAATTAATTTAATGAAATAAGTTTTAACATTCCTTTTCCTAAATATTTTAATGCGTGTAAATAATACGTTCAATTCAGTACTGTTCATTGAAGAGCAAAAATGAATAGTGTAGATGAAGAATGAATAGTTTAGTTGATGAATTATTAGTTCAATACTGTTTTTTCCATTAATTAAAGAAGAAACGAAGGTTGTTTACAAAATGCCCAGGTAAAGATTAAATCTAAATATTGGAAGTTCTACGTGATTTTTTTGTGGCAACCTAGCAACCAAGAGTGATAATCAAATCCCGCAGCTTGCAGGGTGGTCCAAGATCTAGAAAATAAAGGTAATTAACACCAGAAAAAATCTCAAGAATACCTTCAATGTTTGCATAGTAAAAATATCAAATAACACTCCGAAATCATGAATAAACAACAATGATTTTTGAGTCAAAAGATACCTGATCGCGAAACCACCTACGTTTTATATAAAATAAATAATGAATCGCTAAGGGTAGGAAGGCCTAAGCAAACACAGCCCGGGGTAAATATTCGCGTGAAGTATTATTTGTTCCCATGTCCGTGTTATTTATGGTATCTGGGGTCAAACCTCCCCTGAAACATTCAGCAGACAGGGGGATGTTCTCGGCTGACCGTTGCAATATAAAATAATAGACGGATTAAATGACTTATTCAACAAACCCTATAATTAACCGTGAATTATTGAACGAATGTTATGGGAACGGAATAAAATTTTGAGACAGATTTTTTTGATTAACACCTTTGTGGCTGAGTGGTGAGCGCTTTGACTGCCACACCGGAGGTTCCGGTTTCGATTTCCGGCGATGGTAGTGTGATTGTCACACTGTCTTGTTTGAATTTCACTTGACAATAAAATGGCGGAAGATTAGCTAGAATGGCTCGCGCTGAAAGGATGTGAAGAGCATTCAACAAAATAATAATAATAATAAAATATTATAAATCATATTATATAAATTCACGTCTTTAGGCATTCATTAACAAACTTGTGAATTATTTTTGATAAAGGTATACCATAAATTAATTTCAAATGATTGTAATATAGCAGACGATTGCAACCTTAGTAAAATTAAAAAAGAAGGACCACTTAGATATTTCGGACATATTGAAAAACCAGATGAGAGAAGAATGGTTAAATAGTTCTATGCAAGCGCAGCGTAAATGGGAAAAGTAGCTGAGGACGTTCAAAGAAAACATGGCATGACCAATTTAATCAATTGCAATTACGAGCGTGCATATTATGTTATGACTTATAACGCATGAATATAGAAAAATTGCGATAGGTATGTCAGTGTGGCGGTCCATACATTCTCCCTACCCATTTAAAGTAATGGCATGATGGTTAGTTAGTTAGTTAGTGAGTTATTTAAAACACATAAACAAGTTTTGTGAAATACTTTTGTTCATTTGCAAGGATAGAAAAACTTTGTATGAAACCATCGAGTATTACGTATTTTCTATAAAAACAAAAACCGCCATTGTTATAAAATACTATAAAACTTCTGGAAAACGTACGTTTTCTCTATAATTTAAGACGCTTATAGAGTAATTGACTGCCTTACCTTCAGGTAATTTTCCAAGAAACATGCAAAAAAAGCACGTTTTTTATTAATTAAATTAAAGTACATATTAATTTAATTTTTTTAATTTACGAAACGTCAAAGACTTGACCGCACACTTCGCCTGCCCCTTGTTAAAATATCATATTTGTGAAAACTAGTAATCAAGTGTTGTTGGCACACGCGCGTATCCCGCAGCTTGTACATTTTAGGTACATTAATTGTTCTCAAGCGCGTACGTGATACCGGATAGTGCAGAATGGTAAATCAAAGTGAACGTATCACGTGTGTTCAAATACCTAGGGCGGTTAATAAACGTTCCAAAATAAATCTTTATAACATCTGTCAAAACTCATCATATTTGCTAACAATTTTATAAAATTTCAAATGTCTATATAATTTCACTGACGAAGGACTGGGTAGTCCGAAACATGTTTGATATTTAATTTTAATTTGTTAAAAAAATATTAGTGTTGTATACAAAGTATTGTATATAAAAAGGAAAAGAAAAATATGAAACATCTACAACACAAAGTATGGCGCACATGGAAACGACTGAAAACATTTGTTTTCCTAGAAGCTTTATTATATTTTATGTGAATGACATGTTTTACAAGACATTAAAAATGCATAAAGAGTAGTTACTTTGAAAGCTTTGTTTGAATTTGAGATTGGAATCGTCATATAGAACCGCATGATTTTCCTTTGAATGTGAATTTGCACAATATAATGGTTATTACCGGCCAGTGAGATGGCCGGGCAACCGTCGCGGTACATAGCCGGCTTGTGGATATGATGTGTGTGCGGTTCCCGGGTTGTTCCTTCATCATTCAAGGGTAAAAATGATAAAACGCGAGTTTAATCGATTCCAGGCTCGCCGGCGCATTGTTACGAGATTTATACAATGGAATGCAACAGTGTTGCCGTATTATCTTTCATAAAAATGGCCGCAAATAAAAGGCGAACTTTAATATCCCGTGCGGGGCACTGCCGTTTCACGCTTTCAATTGTTGTGTGAATCGGCTGTCCGCGTGATTAACAGTGTCATAAAACCTGATTAAAAATACTCCACGTTGAATGTGTTCTTCGAGCTTTGTCTTCGGTAGCTAGTCGCACAAGACGCATAAATAAAGGCATAAAACCCACAACGTACATAGTTTTTTTACGATATGATGTTGCTCTCTTTTGTTCGAATTTGTAATGTCTCTACGAACAAGTGTAAAAAAAAATATTATTATATGATTTTGTGGTGGTGGTCTAGATGAAAGAACAATTGGCTCAAGTGAACATTGATTCAATCTTGGATATGACCCGATCCTTCAGGCCGCCACACTGTTTGAAACAAGTTCTCCACATGTGGAATACGTGTTTAAACGGTGGATCCACACGCATACTATGCGCGTCCGTCCACAAAGTTTGTTGAAGGTCAAACGAATTTTGGTTTCAAACAAGTGTCTACACAGTTTTAAGCCGCCGGTGGAGACCGATGTGGAGAGCTTGTTTAAAAGAGTGTGGCACGGCTTTTCTTCATTATAATGAGCTTTTTTACCGCACATTAGACATTCTATAATATCGTACATCGGATGTTGTATTGCTATGTGTGTACGGCAGGACATCAAGGGAGAGTTGCGTAACTTAAATGTGGCCTGGGTCCCTCTTGGTTGCAAATATACATATATTATTATTATTATTTTTTAACGTAAGTCCCACATGGACGGGGGACGGGCCTAGGGAGTGCACGAGTGATGCTGGCGAAAGGCGCTGCTGCGCCTATAACAGCTTCGGGTAATCGGAGGGAGCCCTCTATGGCTTGGTCATATAAAATAAATACATCGGATGGACGGGGGACGGGCCTAGGATGTAAATGAGCGAGGCTGACGAAAGGGTGTCGCTGCGTCCTATAACAGCCTCGGGTAAGCGGTGGGTATCCCTTTAATACATTCTATTATAATACCGCTGATTTCAATCATTGTTGCTAGACTTTTTAAAGATATAGAAATGTTTCCACAAAGGCCCGTTCTATTCCTATAACTTTCACTAAAACACAAGTGTACTCGTATGTGTAATGCGTACATTTAAGAAGCCAGAACCCGGTATAAAAGTATGAAAATGCACATTTTAGTTGTGCAATTGTTCAAAAAATATTGAAATATTTTTGTGATTTAGACTAATTTAAAAGTATTAACGATAATAATGTTTTTTATGTCTTTAAAACAATGCATTTTTCGATACATTAATAACAAATAATAAAACGTATATTTTGTAAAGTGTTTTTAGTAAGGATTTACTTTTTTCTGAATGTCCTATAACTATTGTATACGCAACTTATCATTGTTGATCCATAATGAGCTACCTACTCATGGTAATACAATTAAACTTTTGGAAGTTTAAAATGTAAATAATCATTTAAAAAAAAATTCTTTCACGAAAGTTTGGTCATTGGTAAGCATTGTATAATGGAATGTCAAAGTCTTTATGAAAGGTAATTTTTTTTTTTTTTTTTTTTTTTTTTTTTTTTTTTAATTTATTTTTTTAAAAACCCAATTGGGTTATATGGATACATTTCTAGATCCTACCACTAATTATGTACTGCTTCAGACACTTCTTATATTGGGTTGTAGTGAGATTCCTTGTGTCTTTAGGTAGTTCATTGTAAAGTTTCAGTCCATTGTTCAATATCCTTGATTGTCCTGTCTTAGTTCGTGCAATCGGTAAGTGATATCTGTCACAATTCCTGGTCCAGTGTCCGTGTATGTCTGAATTTTTAGTTAATTTGTAGGTGCTGTCTGTTGGCTTTTCCATGGTCACTCTGTGTACAATTTTTAAGGTCTCATATTTGGTCAGGTCTGATATGTCCATTTGTTTAGTTTGTCTGTAAACTTGTATGGTTGGGGTATGGTAGTCAATGTTATATGCTAGTTTTATTATTTTATTTTGTTGTCTTTGGAGTCTGGAGATGTCCTTTTGGTTTCCTGTCCCCCAGAAGGGAATCATATATGTCAGTCGGCTTTTTACATACGCTTCGTACATCATAACTTTTTCCCTTCTTGGTATGTAATTCTGTATTTTGTAGAAGAGGGAGTATAGCGATGCTAACTTGTCTGTTAGGTTGTCTATGTGTTTTGTCCATTTTAGTTGTCTGTCCATTGTTAGTCCTAGGTACTTTACATAGTCGAGTTCGGTTATTGCGTCATTTTTTATTTTTATACACATGTTATGGTTTTTCTTGCTTGTTTCAAAGTGTATAATGTTACACTTTTTTACATTTAAGGTCAGGTAGTTGTTGGTTGTCCAGTTGGTTAGTGTCTCTATGTCTATGTTCATTTGTTTGCAGGTCTCATTGTCGTTGTCGTTTTTGTAAAATATAGCAAGGTCGTCTGCGTACATAATTATTTTCCCTGTCATTTTGTATCTTGTTATGTCGTTAATGTAATACATTTATTTGGTTAACTAATATTTTATTTTATCTCCAAATTCTAATTACGTTTATTAAATATGATATCTTAAAGAAAGGTTTTCGCATCTATAATTTTCTCAAAATAATACAGGTTTTGTCACATGTCTGATATACTCGATTTAATCATTAAATCTCTTTAAGTGGGTACAATTTTATCAAAAATATGCCATTAAATCAGCAAATGGCGGCCGCGGAGCATATAGCACGATAACAAAATGTCCATTATGTTCATGGCTTCCGGCAGCGTTTGTCGGGCGCGCAAAGTCGTCAAGATGGCCGCCATTCCCGCCATAAATATAGCGAACGCAATTATTTATGACAACTGCATCATTACGATTTGCGAGCATCAAATCCGCCCCAGGTGCGGGCTGGAGCAAATTTCCGATCGTGATTGATAACTGCGACACAAGGAGAAACGGCTAATCGACTCCAGTTTGACAATCGGCTGATATGCATTGTGAAGGTAGGCGCAGGCGGGAACAATACAGCTGCGAATGCAGGTACGAATGCGTTTGTCAAAGACAATGCGACGACCAGGTAGAAGCAGCGAGGGACCCGAAATATTCTATACAATTCGGATAATATGATTTTTTTTAACGAATACATTACAGTTTTTTACACATTTAATATTTTTAATAAGTTTTGATTATATGATTTTAGAATGTGAGGCTTTGTGACTGACGTGAGCGACAGAATAGATTGATTTACCTACCGGCCGCCAGAACCAACCTGCCTCTGGTGACACCAGTGGGAAGAACAATATAATCTGCTGAACGCGGTCTCCTCGGAGATCTACGCTTTACATATAAGTGAAAGACAACGACGTAATATCGAACCATTTCTTATGCGTTTCTGGTAGTAAGTATACTATGCGAGTACACAATATATTATTTTACCTGTTCTCAATAGATGCCTTAAAAATTAATTTTGTTATGTCTATTGATGAAACAAACCGATTTGTTTTGATTTGATTTGAAAATGTAAAAACTTAAATCATTCCCCCCTCCAATTTTTCACTCGTCATTTAGTATATAAGAAATAACTAAATTCATACACTGAAGAAGGGATGTTTGTGTCCCGAAACATGTTTGTGAAAAGCGCAAAAAAGTGTTGTGATAATACAATGTTTCCAAAAAGTTATTCAAATGTGAATCCACAACACAAAGTGATGGGGAATATATAAGAAATTAAATCATTAATACTTTTAATGAACGTAATATTTTTATACATTATATTGTAATTATCTTTTCATTTTAAATGACTTTTTACAGCATTTTATTAAGTAAAGTTATTCAAAGGTTGTTTTATGTTTTAAAAATTAATATATAGAAGTGTACGAACTCAAGAAACATCTTTTCACCAAAAAACATATTTTTGTTAAACGATCACTGTGATATGTTATTTTTAGAATAGCCATAAGAAAGCATCCTATGATAAAATAAAAATATGTATATTTAAATTCATATTTGTATTTTATGATGTCCTTACTCGTACATCATAAAATATTTACATATAAGTGATTCAAATAACAAAAAAAATTCTTTGTATTTTGTCACAAGATGCTTCCTAGTTGCTATATAGGAAATAACACATCACAGTGTTCGTTTACGAATAAATCAATTGTTACAAAATGTAAACGATTTTGTACGTAAAATTTAATTTATAACTAACTAACTAACTAACTAACCATCACGCCGTCTGCCCGAAGGGGTAGGTAGAAATAATGGACTGCCACACTTTTCTTTCCTGACATATTTCTCACGATTCCTCAACATTCATACATCGTGTCATGCACGCGCGTCGATTTCTCTGACTCCTCACATGGCCGACATTCAATATTTGATTTATTTGATCGTGCCACGTTTTCCTCGGTCTTCCTCTATTTCCGGTTTGTTCATTATACATTTAATTTATAATGAACAAAAATTAAAAAAAAATTGGGTTGATTTTTTTTGGGTCACCTTGCACATTGAATGTTTATGATCCCGACTTCCTATCGCCTTTGGAGATTTGACACGGCGCTGGAGGAACCACTATTCAGCGCCGACTACATGCAGGCAGCACAGTATCGGTAACGCCGGAGAAAATCCACTACAATGGGGAAATAATTACTTTTGAAACAAGAACTCGTATGGAGAGTTCGCGGCCGACAATGTGACGAAAAAAACGCGCCGGCGGCCGCCTCTTTGGGGATTATAAATGATAGAAGTAGCAAGGGGTGACCGGGTATTTTTCTAAAGCTATTCTGTGATTGGAATATACAGAAAAGAACAGAAAACACATAATGGAATAACAGAAATAAGAATGCAGCGATTTCGAATGGCTTGCTTCTAAATTTGAAATATATATAAAACGACAAAAATTTCAATTTCAAATGTTTTAATTATTATATTTTAATCGTTCCCAGACGACAAATTTCAACTTATATAAAATAATATAAAAAGCAAGATTTAATAATTAATATTGGAATAAATTACTGTAGCATAAATATAATGAGATATTGTAAAATTTCTTTTATTCATATGAAAAAATATAAATCTTCAAAATTTAAAAATAAAATTTTTTTTTTAATGATTAACAGTTGATTGTAACATCCGACGATGCTACCGTCGGTTAGCGAAACAGCTGTTGCGAAATTTTCAAAAGAAATAAAATCAGTTGTGATTTTGATGACAGTTGATAATTTGCTACCGATTGTTATTTTGTTTCGACCAGTGTTGGCATCTGGTGAACCAGACGATATCAGCAAGTGGTCGAAACCGGTCAAAATGAAAGGACAAATGGAATTACTTTAAATGTATTTTTTAAACAATTTTTAATTTTATTGTTAATTTTCATTATTTACACCATTCATAGTTAAAATTTATAATATTAAAATATTGATAATCTTTGAAGCTTGAAAACTATAAATATAACTCTTACTACCGGTAAAACCATTGGCAAAAGTAATATGCATACTGATAAAAAAAAAACATTGTGGGATTTTTCTCGGTGTGTTTATTTGTATTTTTAATTGATAATTTTCATGATAATCATTTGTTTCGTTCATTTTAAAAAAAGTTTAAATATATTCAGTTAAACTCGTGTGTATTGAAATAATACAGTTTTTTGTATTTTTTTATTCTTATTGTATACGAAATCGTATTGCAAATTCCATCAGCAGCTAACTTCACACAATGTTATACGGACAATAATAGTCACGGATATTTTCATCGCTTCTAACCATCTAGATCTTATCGAAATAATATCCGCAAAACAAACAAAACACACGCACAAACAAAAACACTTAATCTTTTGTTACGGAGGCGAATGCGACGTGTATTGATGTTTTATTCCTTTTTATGAGAAGAGCGATTTGCCGGAGATGTTGATGGATCCCGCACGAGATTTATCTGCCGATACAAGCCCGGCTCTGTCAATCACCAAAGACGTTCCACATTTAATAAAGAAGAAAAGAATTTTACACTCGATTTATAGTTTGTTTCATATAAATAAGAAAAAATATATATAAAACGTTTGCCCGGTAATCTTGCCACCACGTCAAAAGGTGCTGTCAATTGTCAATACATAGATTCGTTAAAAGAAATTCTATCATAAATTAAGTGTCCTTTATTTTTTTCATATTAATCCAATATTGTGTTGAAAACGTAAATTTTATTTTTATTTTTAAGAAACACGTTTAAGAGAAAAGTATTAACTCCATATTAAATAATTAACATGGTGAAAAATCACTATTTTCTAGAAGTTTTATAATATTTTATGAGAATGACACGTTTCGTCTTGCTAAGGTATTTGAACTAAGTCAAAAACATTTGGTAATGCCTAGCAAGGCAAAAAATTTAATTTCCTTCAAACATATAAACAGATGTCTACGTAAAAATAATATTTACTGATTCTTGAATAATGTTGTAATATAATGAAATCGTCTTCTTAGAAGTTTTATTAACCTTTTACCTTTAAAAAACATAATCATGGTTCCATTAAAAAAAACGTAGATCAGAATTCTACAATGAACGTCTTAAGTTTTATTCGAAAAATACAAACTATTTTAAATTATAAAAAACACGTTCCAAGATTTTTCTTCTATTTCACGTAAGTCTTTTCCCAAGCTATATGAGTGTATGAATTCTAATATATATAAAGGGCATAAAACCAAACTATTATAATATTGGCATGTTATAAAGAAAGTTTCTTAAAATATAAATGTGAATTTAAATTGTTTTTTCTTATATGTATTGTACGAGTATGTATTTACTAAATGTTATTGGTTATTATTATATTTTTTACTAAATTAACTATTAACAATGGTGTGCTGTATTATAGGCGGGCCACACTGTGATAAACAAGCTGGTTTGAAACCAAAATTTGTATACTGAATGTTATTACTCAAACTTAAACCATGTTCTAGACGTAGTAAAAACGTCGATTTTAGTAAACCATGAGTTAAACCGCGGATGTTTCTGCATACGGTTATCCTTTCAACAAACATGGTACGTTTATCTCGCTTTCTCGCATTATTTTACCCGGCGTAGAATGAGATAGAAGCCCTATACAAGACAAATTTTATGTTTGAAACCGATGTTTATCACAGTGTGGCCCGCCTTTTAATGAAATAGCCCGATTTTTGCGTGCAAAATAAATAAATAAATAGATTGCTTTACTAAGCTGAAAATTTAAACTCACGAGGCTTACTTTGGAATACCGTTCTGTTTACACTATATAATATATTATATATAATTGCATTAATATAAATTTGGCATATGGTTTGGAGTAACAATTTCATAATCTAATTATTTGTTGTCTTTCCATTTTTGGAAAAGTTATCTTCCACGAACGCGGAGGCAAAACTTTGTCCTTATGTTATATTCTTATCATTCAATAATATCATCTGATGCCAATGTCTCAGTCGATTGAGATTTAAGATAATACTCGGTCCGCTGGGGAATCTTTGTGCAGAATCTTAACTTATCCTTACAATAATATAGAATTCACAGAGATTCTAAATTTATCAGCAATTATTATTTCTTAAGCAGTTTTGAACTTACAGTGAATTGTTATTAACTTCATATTATAAATATGAAATATTAAATACACAAGGAATTTAAAAAATACATAAATTTTATAATGTGTTTATAATAGAAAAAACGTGATAAAAATAATAATGTTTCTGTATAGTTTAAATAACATATTATATTCACACTATATTGCGTATTTATTGTATCTTGAACGATGATGTAAAACTCCACATTAAATAATTAATATGAATGAAAACGTCAGTTTTCAAGAAGTATTATTATATTTTAAGGGAATGACATGTTTCGACCTTCTAAGGCATTATCAAATATGAAAAAACTTCAACTCGTTGCAGTAAATATACACTAGTAAGTGGAGCAGGATATGGTAATTGACGATAAATGATGCATACATTTTAAAGAAATTTACTAGTTTATATAAACTGCAACGAGTTGATGTTTCGTCATATGGTATTTGATAATGCATTAGAAGGGCGAAACATGTCTTTCCTATAAAATATATTAAAACTTCTAGAAAACTGACGTTTTCATTCGTATTAATTATATTGCGTGCTTTACTAACATATTTCGGATTGTACACATCCTTCACTGTTTTTAAAAATTATTTAACATTTTATTTTTACATGAGTACAATCCAAAACATCTTTGTGAAGGGTGCAATAAAGTGTGAAAATACAATCCTTCTAAAAAATTATTCAATAGTATTACCACGTCACTATTAAAAAATATTTAAAAAAAATACTAAGTGCTATAAAATAATATGGTGTTTAATATCATAATTTATGTGACAACAAAACCAAAAACCTTTCAGACCTATGTGATAAGTTCCATTAGATCTTTCTTAATGCGTCAAACTTTAAAAAAAATATCATCATAATGTCATTATATAATAATACGTGTTTATAATTACTTTGATATGTTTACTGTAATTTCTAGAATCTCAATATTTTCAACGAATTATTTTATTAGAGGTTAACCCGCGCCGAAAGTTTGAGAAGCACATTTTCTGATTATGATCCGATGTGCCCGCTTCAGGTCGTTGGCAGAACAATATGATCTTTGATAAGGATCGTGTTTTCAAATTGAAGACCGCTTAGTATCACAATAGAACTAAATCACAAACTCATCTGTCAGGAAATTAAATCCGCCCGCAAAGCTTATTAAATTAAACTTATTTGAATAAGAAGAGCTCTGATTATCTTCGGTAAACATTCGGAAAGATTTCGTGCTCGCTGGTACTTGCACAATGGCCCCTAAGTACCCTATGACATTCATAAAATTAATACGTAGGAACAATTCATGAGAAAGTTGGACAGGGTGTGTGAATGTAGAAGATGCTCTAATTGAATTTTAATATATAATATTGTGTGATTACCATTACGCAATGTATTATATAACAACTACTAGTGTGTTATTGATAGTCATTTTTGTTAATTGTAATTTAGCGCCAAGTGAATTAACAAAATCAGATAAATATCTGATTTTGTGCATTAACATTTTCCATTAAGATGAGAATCTATAAAGCATGCGTAAGACCAATAATGACATATGGTGTCGAAGCGGCGGCAAACACAGTAAAGACCAAGCGAATTTGAGGACTTCCGAGATGAAGACACTGAGGATGATAACAGGCAAGACATTGAAAGATCGCGCTAGGAACACCAGAATAAAAGAGATATGTGAGGTTGAGGATATTATAAGATGGAGAAGACAGCGAAAAAGGAACTGGTATGGTCATTTTCAAAGAATGAATACCACCAAACTCCCCTATATTGCACTACATAATCAGCCTCATGGGACTCGTCCTCGTGGAAGATCTCCTAAAAGATGGAAAGACAGCTGGGAGTCTACCTCACAGGAGGAGCAACACTCTGGAGAACAGACCACATAGGTCTACAACAAGGAAGAAGAAGAAGACATTTTCCAGAACTTATTAAGTTTTTCAAGAATGCAATAACCTTTTTAGAAACTGGTCAATTGGTGAATGCACATCCGAATATGCGCTACCAATGTTACGTAATAAAACATTCTATATTATAATAATTTAAGAAAATTTTAAAAACTTTGTACATTACGGAGACGGCGTGATGGTGAGTTAGTTGGTTATCATTCGTAAAAAGTTAAGTAAAACCTTATGAATACACGAATCTCGATATTTGTGCAAATAAATACAAAGATACTGAGATTCTTGTATTTATGATTTCAAGTATTATAATATACATTGCTTCATAAATATTTTTCACACACCATAAATGTAATCTTATCTCGCGATTGCCATTCACTTATCATATTAAAAACCATATCAAAACGGAACAGTTAAATATTGTAAATAAATAGTTCACGTCGCCATTATAATCCTTCTCGACAAGCCCCCCAGAGAAGCAATCAGGTGTAAATTAAACTAATTCCGGTTTAATGAGAATCGGGTTATTATTTCTAGCAGCGCCGCCGGCGGACAGACATAATATCACCCCAGAGTCACGACCCGGGACTGACGGCTCGTATTCAAACTAACTGTTTACATTCTCATTAGAAAGCCTGCTAGATAATATCATTCAATATGGAGTAATTGCCGAATGTAACACGCGAAATATTAAGTAATTGGTCCAATAAATGTATATACGTATATTTGTATTGCCCTATGAAACTAACCTTGTGTTAAAATGTACATAAAAAGTCTATATGCAAAAAAATAAAGGAGTCTTTTTTTCTTTAACTCCAAGATAGTAGCTTAAAGAGTACAACATTGATGTACAAGGTACAGCTATCATATTGATTTTCATGACATGTAATAGGTAGATAATACCTCGATTTTGCTGTAACGTGAATTTTACACCAGACCAAACACAGTGTGACAATCAAAATGCCATCGCCGGGAATCGAATCCGGGATCTCCGGTGTGGAAGTCAAAGTACTTTCCACTCGACCGCGAAGTTCAAATCAAACTCTGTTTAATATATATTTAAAGAAATATTTCAAATGCATCAAACCTTTGGGAGGATTACATGGAAAAAAACTAGTATTTTCTTTTTAACTAGATTGTGAAAAGCTATTAAAAAAACATTTATAATTATTTTAAATATTCCAATATTTTAGTAAAAAAAAAATCAATAGATTTCTAATAAATTATTTAAAACCTTCGAAACAAGTCGAAAAAATATTCTTAACAGTGAAAAATACTGGGTTTTAATCAATATAACTCCGTATTATGTAATTTTACGGAGTTAACTACGTAAGTTCCTAAATATAATCTATATGAAGTTTTATAAAAAGAATTTAAATCATTGTATTTTAAACTATTATATTATAATAAATAATAATGAAATAAAACGACGTTTTTTTAATTAGTTCCACTTTTGTCTTTATGACAGACTCTGTCGTCGATGCCGATCAGTATGTAGATGCCAGCGAGCCTGGCGAAACCGGTCGCTGTCGAAATAAAGACAAAAGTGGAAGTAGTTAAAAAACATCGTTTTATTTAATTATTATTTAAAATGAACTTCAAGAAATTTTAGTATAATCATTTGATTATATTATAATAAATATTTTCATCGTGACCTTTTATCACGAGATTTCAGTAAAAACACTAGATTAGTAATCGAACTTTGTTTAAAGAAATTTTGTTAGCTGTGCTCTTTTAAGCTGGAGGGTAAACCGATTATTTTCGACAGGCGAGATGACGATGACGATTCTAGCTGCATCGCATCTCACCCTGAATGCGGCGATAGTGTCTATCCCCATTAAATCTCGAACATTGTAGCCCTGGCCGCGCAATCTCCGGCGATTATTTCAGAGTCCGCCGTAATAATTTGAAGTTCACAGCCCGAGGTGTAAAATGGCTGACCCCTCATCACGCTCGTGACCCGCGCTGGACATACTCCGCCACCATCCTTTTTCTTCTGCTTTTTCTCGCAGTTGTTCTCCAACAGCCCCAAGAAGTCGCCAGGACCGGAGGAGGAGGAGAAAGCCGCTTTCAAGTAAACCGATTCATTCATCGAATCAATATTTAAGAAATAAAAAAAATGTACGTATACTCAAATTGGAATCGAAAATCGATTTGAAAGAATGAACGACGCTAAGGAGATAAAATACCCTAAAAAATATGCAGTATATCCCTTTTGGTTATTGTTTCATAAAAAAATGCTGATCTCCGAAACGTTTAATTGCTCCTCCTCTTGGTTCTTCCTGTTGGGAGATAAAATAGTCTCTGCTGACGCTGTCGAAGATATCCATTCAGAACATTTTAATTGATGGATATTCTTCAAGAATTCTCAAGAATATCCTAATATACATAAATATATGTGTAAGTGTGAAACAATATCAGCTTTGCAATAAATTAATTAGGACTAATATTGTCCCTTGCGGTACTCCGTATTAATTTGGATATGAAATTTCGAAATGAAATATTATAATCATTTGTTGAATAGCTCTTTAATTAAACCGCAAGTCAAATCGATGTAAAGGGTAAAGCTTATATAAAGGTTATGTTGATTCTTATGACATGTGATAGGCAGCTGATCTATCTCCATTTTATTTGTTACATAAACTCTAAGCCAGATCATTGATAGAGTGAGAATCACACTGTCGTCGCCTATAATCGAACATAGGACCTTCGGTGTGCCAGTTGTTGAGACGCTGTTGCCACTTGTTACCACGAAGGTCGTCAATGTATTGTTAGAAGACAATAATAATTTTTGTATCGAATAAGAATGAATAATTGGAATAAACGTTTAATTGAATTGGCCCGATGCCGGGTCTGAGTCTCACACCTCGTGGTCGTTCCCCTTGTCCTTAAGGCGGTCCGTCACCCCTCCCCGCCCCCGCCCTTGCACGCCTTCCACCTCTCCGCTTCTGCACCTAGATTGCTCTCGCTCGGGGCTAGAATCTAGAAACGACGTCAGTAACCTTTATCAAAACTCTGTTATTTATTTGTACGCCAATTTGCACCGCGAGCGTCGGGTCTTAAAGTGGGTGAGGTATTGTAATTTAAATCAAGACTTTTTTGTGGCGATTTGAATAATCTAATCTAACACGCGCACGCGCGAATAATCACGTTTTAATCTCCAGGAGGAGAGGATAAGTTGTATTGATGGAAACATCCCGCGTTATCAACATAGATTTACGAGCTGACCGTTCAACGAACCATCCACGTTTTAACCACCTAAAAACTCTTGAAAATGATCTAAAACTCAATATTAAATATTTAACATGAATGAAAACGCCTGTTTTCTATAGGTTTTATTATATATTATAATATCGTATTTTACCCTAAGGTATTATCAAATGTATTATACATGTTTAAATAATACATGTTCAGTTATTCGTTAGCTAAAAATATTTCAAAAATCTTTAATAGAAACAACAACAACAAATACTAATCATTGGGCCGTTTCCCCGTAAAGGTAGGCAGAGATAATGGACCGCCACACTGCTCTATCTCTATTATTCGCTTCCATTCGTAAAGGTTGGGACCATAACTCCAGATTCCTTTAATGGAAACATTGGTAAATCAATCCATTAATAAAGCAATTTTTAATCTTCTTAATCAATATACGAGTATAGTAAAACTGTTTGTACATAAAGCTTCCATCAACAGATATCTTACTACTTTATAGACTCGTGCATGCCCACTGATCTGATTCATAGCCTGTTTCTGAGATATGCATGAGAATATATTTTTTTATTGCTTATATACAGTATTCCCAGCATTTTAGAATTTTTACAGATCATATGCTTTGCATCAAAGGTCCGGAATAAATATCCCATCTTATTGGAAAAGAAAACACATTATATTTTATTGAAATACTTAAAAAATCCAGTTTATTATTAGTGAAAACGAAAATGAAAATGACGCAACCCAAAAAAACACTAATTTACTAACTAACCATCACTCCGTCTCTCCGAAGGGGTAGGCAGAATGAATGGACTGCCACACTTTTCTTTTCTGACATATTTCTCTCGCTTCCTCAACATTCATACATCATGCACGCGTGTCGATTTCTCTGACTCCTCACGTGGCTGACATTCAACATTTATTCATTTGATCGTGATTTTCCTCGGTCTTCCTCTATTTTTGGTACCATTTACATCGTTAATATATAATTTTTTTACCATTCTTTCTTCATTCATTCTTTTCATATGTCATTGTGTATTATTTTATTCACCATCATTCGCACCATTCTTTTTAATTCAATGGGTTGATTATCCTTGAAATCTAATAACATTTTTTTTTATTAAACATGTGATGTTATTAGAATTGCATTAAATACTGGTTTATGGTTATAATTGCATTTAAAATTTCGTTCAAGTTTGAGAACCCTCGGGTGACGTCGAAAATCGTGACAAAATGAAGTATTATTATCGAGTTGGCGCATTAGAGGAGCTTTCCTTTTGTAAAATATTTCGCTAGTTAGTTTCTTCCGGCTGTTTTGATAGTGCTAAAGAAGATCTAGGCCTCACAGTGTCAACCAGCGCTTCCCAAAATGTAGAAATAAATGTTAATACTTAAATACTACAATTTCATTTTCAGTAACACAAAACACTGTTATTTAATCGTAGAATAAAACATATACCAAATTTTAGTACTACTTTTCTAAACGATCGTAACAAGCAAAGTAGAGATGTTTGATAAACAAGTAGAGTGAATTGAAACAGTTTTCTTCCACACCAATCTTACCCGTCATATGAAGGTTTATATCATTGAAATATGTCGAGAAAACTATAATATATTACTATAAAGTATATAACATTATAATATACGAGTATATAAATCGTTGTTTGGTGAATACGGATACTGACTTTAAAAGCGTGAGATCAACAAACTAACTAACTAACTTTATGCCGTTTCTCTGAGGGGTTTGCAGAGAGAATTAACCTCGACAATGCTCTCTTCTGATATACTCCTCGAGGTTCCTTTATATTCATACATCGTAACACGCACACCTTTCAATATTTTCGACTTAACGAATGTGATCGCCTTTTAGTAATCGATTAATATATTCATGTCTTGTTGTCCTTGGCTATTTGCAACTTATTTTTCCATTTAAACTGTTTGTATTATATTTGGAAACGTTAAAATGGGAAGTCTTACCCCACCCGCCGTATTCTCCAGACATTGCTCCCTCTGACTATCACTTGTTTCGATCAATGTCTCACGGCCTGGCTGACCACCAATTCCGTTCTTATGGAGAAGTGAAATCTTGGATCGATTTGTGGATCGTCTCAAAAGATTACGAGTTTTTTAGACACGGGATTAGTATGCTGCTCGAAAGATGCGAGAAAGTAGTGGCTAACGATGGAAAATACTTTGAATGGTAAATATAAGTATCCAGTTCTTCACAATATAGCCTTAAATTTTGAAAAAAACGGCGGAAGCAAGCTTGTACACCTAATACGTAACTTTTTAACCATTCTTCTCTCATTCATACGTTCCATATGCTAAAACCATCGATGTGATCTTTTTAATTTTTCTTAATCAGCAATCATCTGCCTTACATTCCTAAAATATTAATAAAGCTTATTTATTGTTTCTTGAACAATGATGTTAAACTCTATATTAAATAATAAAAACCGATGAAAATGTCTGTTTTATATAAGTGTTATTATATTTTAGGGGATTGGCGTTCAGAATCAAACATTTGATAATGCTTAAGTAAGTACAAATATAATAACACTTCTATACAAGAAAAGTTTTTATTTGTATTAATTATTAATAAAGTGGTTTTTCAGAGATGGGAAGATTACAGAAATCTTCTTATTTAATATATAATGGAAAATTATTTTTAAAATCTCAATTGTGCATCAAAGTTATTTCAATCTAGGTCAAGATAATAAAAATTGTGTAGTTTTATGAAAACACGTTCAAACAACATGCAATGAGTTATTTCTAACGATATTGTATGGTTTCTTTTTCTTGAAATGATATTATGTGGATACGCTGTTATTGTCAACTTATTGATTTTTTTGGCGGTAAACTGTTCTAGAGAAACACGTAATCTAAAATGTAAATTGTGTTGTTTGCAAAACTCGTCCGATTTTAAATTCGATTTCTAATACTACGAGGGAAAAACGAAGAGTGGATCAATTATGCATATGTGACATTTAAATTGAAATTGTTATAAATTGACTCAATTGACGATTTTTTAGTATTAGCTTTTTAAAAATATATACATTTAGTTATTTAGAAAACATTTTTATTCTTCATATAAAGCACTCACTTTGTGGATAGACATTTTTAATAATTATATAAATAAAACAACTTTGTATTTAACCACGGTAGGGTTATTATATTGATGCCAACTAGTTTCGCTTGGACCCAAGCTTCATCAGGGCAGTATAATATTTTTGTATTATTGAAAATATCGAATATCGAATTGCAATATACAAAAAATATAATTTATAAGTACATAGAGACATTTGATAATGCTTAAACAAGACAAAACACATGTCGTTTTAATTATATAATTTATAAGCATTAAAGGTTATTTGATTAAAACATATATTTATTTGATCAACAATTTTTGCTTTTTTCACAACTTTCGAACCCCAAACGCGTTTCCTCAGTGTAAATTTTTTTAATTTAATCAATTGATAATAATAAATTTTTTGGATTCTTGACAATAACAGTCATAGATCTGCCTAAAAAGAGTCAGATATGTCATAGTTCGGGTGAAAAATAGTTATACTCGTATGTGTCATAGCTCTGAGGAAAAATAGTCACATATGAAACGCTGTCCAAGCACAAATTTTGGCGACCGAGCCTTCGCGATAACCGGCGCTTCAGCCTGGAACAATATTCCAGCAGACCTTAAGTGCATAGATAATCAGTCAGAGTTTAGATCGAGACTCAAAACACCTTTTCAAATTATCATTTCCTGATTGGAATGGCTGATCGACTACGTCAGGAGCAGCCCTCATACTAAATATGTTTATTATTAATTTGTTTTAAAATTTAATTTTTTTATTATTTATTTATTTATTATGTAGTTCATAAAACGAAGCATTTTCTACAGCGCCCTTGAGATGAGTATTTTATAAAAATGGCGCTCTATAAATCATCCAATTTATTATTATTATTACCTATGTCATAGATCTACAAAAAAACATTGTCTCGGAATTTGTTAAAAGCGAATTAGATTATTGTTAGTAGCTTAACGTTATGTACAAGTGATATAATCTTAAGACGTACTTTCTTTTTTTAAATACGTTCATACTCAAATTATGCACAGTTTTCCTTCAATACAATTGGTATGAGAAAATGTACACATGCAGTTATTATTTAAGGATCGCGTGTGCTTTTATTCCTACAATGGGAGTATGATTAATTTGCGACCGTGTACTTAAAAATGTGCAACTTAGAATATCTAGAAAACATGTCGTTTTTCACACACGGCTCTTCAAAAGGAATTAAAAATTTAACTTGTAATCGATTTTTATGCAAAAAAAAAACTACCTGGAAACATTCGCCTGTCTTTGATTAAGGGGCGAAGCAATTCACTCAATCTGCCATTGTAACTCAATTATTTAATGCCGCGAAGCTACTAATCGGACACGATATGTTTTAATACGGTGGAAAATTATACGGCGGGAAAAGAAGGAAATTACTGTGGTGGTATAATGAATAGGCAAAGAGGGAATGATCGACGCTTTGTAGAAGAAAAAAATACAATTACTCACATGACAACTGTGATCTACCCATACAATTGGGGTGGGAAAAATTTACACTAGGTTTATACTAGTGTTCTAAATATATTATTAAATTATATTTACAAAATTCTTCTTCTTAGACTAGGCATTTTGGACTGTTTTTTAAGAGGAATTGCCCTCCTGCGAAGTCGACTCCCAGCTGTCGAACTATCTCTTTGGTGGTCTACCTTGGGGTTGGTCGTGCAACACGATGATGGGAAGTCTGGATGGATCCGTTCTCCTCACGTGTGCATACCAGTATCTTCTTCTTTGTATTACCTTAACGACATCCCCGCATATCTCCCTTATTAAAAAAACTGTTATTCATTAATTAACACTTACGTAGCCTGACACTGATATTCTTACAGTAGATGAATATGTGTGGATAAAGGAGAGTTCATCGCTGAGTTAATCACATTACATGGTAAAATAACACATGATTATGAACACCAATACAATTGCCTTGAAACTCGGACTCCCCAATGAACAACGACCTAAGCTTAAACACAAGGAAGGACTGGGAGAAACTGGAAAGACCTGGGGAATGGAGAGTGATGACCGGGAATAGGAGTCAGTTGAAGACTGTTGTGGAGGAGGCCAAATCCTACACGGAATGTAACGTCGAAAAGAAGAAGAATAACTTTTCCTTTCCTAACGGGAACGGTACCGCCCCCAGTGGGCTCTTGAGGAAATGTAACGAATCTATATAATAAATTAATATTAGAATATTTTCAAGGATTAATTGTATCTCAATAGAAACGAAGATGCAAATTGAAAACAGAATATGGTGATCGAGGCGTTTACAGGACTTATGACCTATCATTGGTTTGGTTAAGCGTACGCTTTATGTAATATATGTAATACAACATTCCCCATTCCGCTCTTCTTACGACCACCACGTCTGCCAACTTTTTGGATGATATATTCTTCGTCTCTATTGAGATACAATTAATCCTTAAAAATGATAACCCGCAATGGGTAAAATCCAGTATTCGTCTACAAGTATTTGTATACATTCAAAATATAATATTTTCAAAATAGTGTTATGTACATATTGTAAAACATATAAATAAGTCTTCTGTAAAATTATGAAAGTGTCACTGGGGTATTATAAAAATATTTGATGGATGGATGCGAGAATAAATTTATACAATCATTGTGAATGGAAAAAAGAAATTGATCAAAGCCTAGGAAAACGTAGCATAATTAAATTTATATAAGAAGTTTACTGTGTGTAATTATTCGCTGTAATTGCTTAAAAACTGAATCAACTAAAGAAGAAAGGTATAATATCTCTCGCCGTGTGTTCACTTTCGTTCATCTCCCTCGCCAAGAGCCGGCTGAGTACATTAGGTAAGAATGTATGTAGAAGTAAATCATTCCACATTTTTCCATTATATTTTCCATTGTTGGGAATAAAAAGACGGGAAAATTTCCCGTTCTGTCGCTCCCGTATGCTTTGTCGGATTGCGGCTCGTGGTGGTGGAAAGAGCAGATTTTGTTTACCATTATTTTATACACTAGGTAGGTACTTTATTAAATTTATTTTCACGTCTATTAAATAACTTTTTTTTAATTACTCAGAAATGTGTTTTTGATTACAAAAAAATAAGTTAACTAATCATTTGGAACACTATTATAATATTACAATTTATTTATTTAAATTTCAATGAAATCATCGCGGCAGTTGTTCCGCAAATCAATGTTGGCATCATCAGATGTTATTGTAGAATCGACTGATGTTGAAGTATCAAAGCGTCTCAAAAAAAAAAAATAGAATATCTAAAAGTTATAGATTTGATATTACTGTTTGTTGACTTGTTGTTGATTGATTTAGCTCAGTAGACTTGATTTAAATATAAATTTGCAATACGGAAATACATTTTATAATAATTAGTAATATTCTTGAGTTAAACACAAGGAATGATAATACTATAGAAATCTATAAATGGAAAAAAAATAACGTGCGATCTTCTGTATGAAAATATGTCAATTTCAGATATATCTTCTTACGTATCACAAATATCGCAGGTAAAAAATGAGATTTTACTGTACTTAGATATTTTATCTGAAAAAGTGTATATTATTTCATGTTATTTTAAATTAATTACAGTTTTTTATTTAGGAATTGATTGACCAAGAAGCAGTGGTTAGATTCTGTAAGTTTCAACGCCTACGGTGGACTGGCCATGTAGAAAAAATTCCAGAGGGCAGAGCACCGAAAATTGGTAGAAACCAAAGCCCGGCTCGCTGACACCTGAGCCACGGGAGGAGGGGGGGGGGGGGGGTTGGTTATCAAGAGGTAGATTAATAAAAGGATGCAGGTAGCGTAGAAGAGGACTTTGAGAAACTAGAAAATCTGGAGAACGGAGAGAGATGGCCAGGGACAGGAGCCAATGGAAGACTGCTGTGGAGGAGACCAAATCCTATACCGAGATGTAGTACCCAGAGGTAGAATAAAAATGATTTCTAACGTTTAAGCAATTAGCGAATCAAACACATTAATTTAATTTGTTTTGTATAATGATACGAATACAAGTTATGAAGTGGGGCGTTGTCTAAGGGTCATTAGTTTGATTCGCTAGAAAATATATACGAAAAGTCAAAATATGACAAAAAGCTAATTTAATATATTATGATACATATCGTTAACCTTACGACAGCGTGTCATTTAGGGCGACCTTTAGCTGAAGGTTTACCTGCTCGTATAAATTTTTATGCGTCTTTCATTAATGATAAATTCACTGGCCGTGACTCGACAATGTTTGGCATAAATACGATTCAACATAATATAAAACTATTACTTGCATTTATATTGAAAAATGGTAGGCGACCAAGATCCCGCTCTCCATTAGCGGAGGCTGCAATGGGAGGGCCGGCATCTTGGATTCTGGACTCGGATGTGATTTATTTCTCCGTCGTGTGATCTCGTCGATTGATTTAATTGTGTTCACAAAAGTGCGCGTCATTGTGTACACACAAAGAAAATTGATCTCGAAAGTAAACATTAAAAAGCGGTTATTGTTCGTGGAATAGGTACGCGAAGACAAATCTCTATTCCACAGAAGCGTCATTATTTCTATTTTTCTTTAAAGAAATGAGTTAAACTTAACTGGAGTATATTTTTAACGATGTTCTGGACGAGTATGACATATAAATGGAATTTAAAAACGATTCAAAGCTCTGTATGTGCACTTCAAAGGATATATTTTGATTTCATTCGTTAGTTGCGTTTTTATTATTGCAATTATTATTAACGTCGGTATATAATAGAACGAGCTATTCAAGGTCACAAATGTAAGATTTCCTATATAGAAATGTTTTTCAACTTATAAAATAAAATAAAAAATCACTGAAACACTAATCTTTTTGAAAACATTGTATTTTCACAACCCTTTTTTTCAATTTTCACAAACATGTTTCGGGACTCAGAAGCCTTTTCTCATAGTAGAAAATTTAACGGTATTATGAAACAAAATCGTTACTTATGTACTGAATGAAAACAGAAATAAACGGGGGGAGAGAAATTAAGGGGTAGGGTTAATTCTAATTTAGTAAAAATAACGACAAAAGGGAAACAAATGAAATATCGGACTATGATTCTAAAAATACATTCTTACTTTCAGTATTTGAAAAATTCAATAAAACTAATATCAATCTTTTAATTTGCAAATAAGTAGATCTAATTAAATAAAAACATCCTTAGATATTTTATTATAATAAGAAATAAGATATGAAAAATATCCTATTACAGATTATATTTCTGAATTCAAGATTTTCCTCTGCCTCCCCGCGAGCCGCATGGGGGTTTTATCCATCCAGAAACGACTTCAAAAAAGCACAGGGAAATTGAAATATTAAAAAACGTGGTGCCTTACCCCCTCCCTAACCAAACTCACCCCATCGCCGTCTCGCTTCTCCCCCGCACCCAAAACATCTCGGCGAAATCTTTAGTGGATGTAGAAATTCTTACGGGCTTTCATATATGCGCATTTGAAATTCAGTTGTTCAACCGCGGGTTATGGTTCATTGCTCACATTCTGACGTATTGTTCGATACGCCTGGCGTACGAATGCGTCGCTTGGAATGCGAGTTAATATAAATGTAAAATAACATATTTAATATGGCGCTTTTCTGCTTTCTTTCTTGAATACGGAGAAACGTCATTATTTTCGCTTATTTTGGGAATACGAACACTTTTTTGTTCGAGAACTTCTCCAAAGACAATACGAATGATACAGACGATACAAATCTATGGTTATATTCAGCATTTTGTTGCTACAAACCGATTCCAATATATAAAATATACCAGTTTTATTTTTTATTACATATAAATACGTTTTTATTTCACAATGGTCATGTCTGAAACTGAAAGAATCGACGTGCGTGAATGACTCGATGTATGAATGTGGGGGAAATCTAGAGAGGTATGTAAGGATAGAGTAGTGTGGCGGTCCATTCTCTCTGCCTACCTCTGCAGCGAAACGGCGTGATGATTTGTGGTTGTTGTTTATTTCACAATTACAATTTCGGTTTGTAAACTAGTGATCAAGTTTCGCCAAGAAAAAAATCTTGACATCGTGTTAGGCAAGAATAAGTGTAAATTTTCAATTGTATCTCAATAGAGACGAAGAAACAAACTGGAAACTGAATATGGATGATCAAGGCGCTTACAGGACCTACGACCTGTCATTGGTTGGGCCAAGCGCACGCTTCATGCAATTACAACATTCCCCATTCCACCATTGTTATTATGATCATGTATGATACATCTTTGGAAGCTGTACATATACCCCAAATCCATACATATCCTCACGTGGCAGTTCCAGTTAGCCATCCATGTAGATTTGATTGTACTAATTATTTTTTTAAGATTAATCCATACAATCCATCCACTAACGCCATCCATGAAGAACGATTGTTCAGCATTTAGCAAACTACTTTATTAACACAATGCGAAGAGGCTACCGCCTCCTAGCGCACTGTTAGAAGTCGCCTGGAGTATCCACTCCTATTTTATACGCCAAATAATTGACCAGAATATTTACAAATATTTGTGAAATGTATACTTATATCTGTATACGAATCCTGGATTTTCACCTGTGGGTGGTTAATTTAAATTTTCAATTGTATCTCAATAGAGACGAAGAAACAAACTGGAAACTGAATATGGATGATCAAGGCGCTTACAGGACCTACGACCTGTCATTGGTTGGGCCAAGCGCACGCTTCATGCAATTACAACATTCCCCATTCCACCATTGTTATTATGATCATGTATGATACATCTTTGGAAGCTGTACATATACCCCAAATCCATACATATCCTCACGTGGCAGTTCCAGTTAGCCATCCATGTAGATTTGATTGTACTAATTAATTTTTTAAGATTAATCCATACAATCCATCCACTAACGCCATCCATGAAGAACGATTGTTCAGCATTTAGCAAACTACTTTATTAACACAATGCGAAGAGGCTACCGCCTCCTAGCGCACTGTTAGAAGTCGCCTGGAGTATCCACTCCTATTTTATACGCCAAATAATTGACCAGAATATTTACAAATATTTGTGAAATGTATACTTATATCTGTATACGAATCCTGGATTTTCACCTGTGTCCTGTAAGCGCCTTGATCATCCATATTCAGTTTCCAGTTTGTTTCTTCGTCTCTATTGAGATACAATTGAAAATTTAAATTAACCACCCACAGGTGAAAATCCAGGATTCGTATACAGATATAAGTATACATTTCACAAATAAGAATAAGTGTATTTATTAATATATTCATATTATTAGTAACACTGCACATTACATATTTATGAAAACTGACCGTTTTTAGTACCTAATATTTAACTCATATACTCATAACTCATATATTGACACGATACAAACTTATTGTGAATGATATGTTTCATTCAGTACCGAAATGAGATTATTATATGATAATACTCTATCAAGGTAAAATCCGTCACTTAAAATCTAATTCAACTTCTAGAAAACCAAAGTTTTCAAAACCGTATATAATTTAAAAAAAATATATTATATATTTTTTCAGTGCATTTATTTACAAGCATTACATTTTTATCCAAATTCATATTCAAAATAAAAAAAAACACATTAAAATAATGATAATGTCCATGATATTGGCTTAATTGAATAGATACTTTTATGCCATTATTGTTTAAATATGATTTCTGGCATATGAGCGTAATGGCTAGCTCAAATAAAGCGCAATCGTGAAATCAAATTATCGACAATTGTCGTCTTTGTGGATGCGTATTATCCACTAGAGTGTACGTGGCGCGAAAACGATCCATGGTCTTCCGAATAACTTGCTCGGATGGACGATTATGTCGACCGTAAAATGGACGTAGTGCACGATAAGTTTGGCGAACCGAAACCAAGATTTTCAAAATCAATTTGCAAGCGCTGTTCTGACGTCAGTCTATTTATGGTAAAATGGCAAAACGTATTAACTACAAATCAACTGTCAATTGTCAAATTGACAGTCTGTAGAAACAATTTCGCTAGTTTAAAAATCAAACCTCTAAAAAAACACCCTATACATGTACGAATAAAAGTAAGCAATTTAAGACATCCGAGATATACGATTTCTGAAGTTAGTCTCACTATCGTGAAGAATGTTATGATCTAATGCGATGTCATTTAGAAGGACTATTTCCCTGCCTACAGGCATTTAGAAGGACTATTACCCTTAGACTGGATGCCTCTACACAATGGCAGGTGAAAAAATATTGACGTTGTCGCATAGAATTGTCGTGGATAATCAAAGTCAAATAATTCAAATTTTCAATTGGACTGCGAATTAATATAAATAATGAAAACCTAATTGATGGTCCGTCTAATTTCCAATTCGGAAGTCCAGCATACCAAATAAAAAGTAGTAAGAGTATTTCTAAGTGTTATAGCTGTTTTCTTTGTGGAACAAAAATAATTTAATTCAAGTTAAATTATTTTCATAATAATAGAGCTACACGTGAAATATATATTATGAATTAATACATTATCTATCTTCAATACCCGCAATGCACGTAAAACATTTTGAACCATTGATAACCTCATTATTCGAATTTCCATTCGGCTCCACGAGAAATGTCAAAAGGAACAAGATGGCCGCCGCGCGGGAAGGGACGTTCTAATTTCAAATTGAAATAAGCTTTAAGTGTGTGAGGGGGAGGGTACCTACCTACCCTCTTACCAATCACTTTGATCGCTTGAGCGTAATTTCATTTACCGACGATTTTTTTCAGGCAATTTTCCAGCGCTCACATGTGAACATGCTTAAGATAAAATTGCACAGACTTGTATGGTGGAAAATAAAAATAAATTAAATTCCATCTTGGTGTTGAAGACATGTCAATCAGCGTTTTTTAATCACACAGGGTGGTTCAAAAATACACAAATATGTTTACCGTCCTTAGCGTAAGCATTTTTGGAATTTTGGAAAATTGGCTTGTAATATCTCTTGTTCACATGACACCAGTAAAAAGCTTTCAGCATTTATCGTTTTAATCTCCTCTCCCGGTAATTAGGCGTAAAACTTGTTGAATTGATAGCCAAGCATGTTATATCCATCTTTGTGGTTATAATTGTATTTTTTTTAATGAAATAATGTAACGTACATACGTATTAATAACATATTATTTAAAAAAAATACAGTATTGGGTATAACGTTATAAAATTATACGTTAACTTTTATAAAAAAACGTAAGTTATTTTGACTGAAACATTGTGTAATACATAAATTTAAATATATTTAATAAATATTTTAATGATAGTGTCAAACACATTGTATACAACAGGTCGTCTGAACCCAATTACTGTATACCCTTTTTTATTTTTAGCTATTATATTGATGATTTGCATGACATGTGATAGGTAGCCAATCTATCGCCATTTTATTGTCACGTGAATTCTACACCAGACCAAAGACAGTGTGACAATCACAGTGCCATCGCCGGGAATATTAGAAGTGAATGAAGTTCAAATGAAAGTGTTTTGAACAAATTAATGAAAGTTCAAATCAGTTTATTAAATTAATAGACATTACAAACAGGAAAATGTTTAAGGCATCTATTAAGTACAGGTAAAATATCATAAAAATATTACAACAAAGTACCAGGAACGAACGAAAAAGGGTAATCAATATGGTTTGGACACATGGAAAGAAGTGAAAAAAGAATAACAAAAAAAGATATGTGAAAGATATACCATACATGTAACAAGATATAGAGGAAGAGCGAAGAAAACGTGTTACGATCAAATCAATCAAATATATTTATTATCGGGCATGTGAAAAGTCGAATAAATCGACTGCATGCATGACACGGTGTACGAGTATATATAATATGTTGAGTATGTATAATAATTATGTCAGGAAAGAACAACAGCCTTTCTGCCTACCTCTTCGGAGAGTCGGCATGTTAGTTAGTTAGTTAAACCAATATATATTTGAAATGATTCGTTTTTATGCTATAAAAAATATTTCGTTTTCCAATATTTTCTTATTCTGTTCTTTAACTTCACATGAGCAGGACTTCGCCTATATTATTATTTCAGTTAAGAAAATTCCCAACTATCGATTAACTGTCAAAGGGGAATATTTCAAAGATTAATAAGAATATTCTCGGGTGGGTTCAGCCGACCAGGGGGTGCTCTCCCCCATTTCCAAATATGTTTTAAAAGTTCTTTTAAGTCAACTGGATGGCTGAATGCGTTTCGGTGTATTGTTCGGGTGTATAGATTTCATCGTTTGATTGACTTCAATTTCCGACGCACTGTCTTAAAATGGCGGCCGGCAAATTGAAAATGGAGGGAAATTTCGGAGCGGATGTGTGACGCCATCTTGAATATTGGGACCGTTTTTAAATGGTCGGCGATCTTAAGGTAATATGCCATTTAAATAATAAAAAAATAGCTAAGCTTAAGGCGTTAACACTGTGGAATTTCATAATGTCGAATTTGTACTGTTTTTTTCCACGTTTGGGTTCATGTTTATCGACGTGTTTCGAGTGATTTACACATTCATCACCAGAAGAACGATATAAACTGTTTGTATTGAAGATAAAGGTGTTAAGCCTTCGAAACATGTCGAGAAAATGAAACTTTAAATAAGAAGAATAATGAGTTTTATTTGTAAAACATTAAAAATAAATTAATTCACCATAACTTCTATGGTAGATTTATTATGCTAATTAAATACAGAGATATCCCTGCTTTTTGTAAATGCTATTATTATGTAATATATGAAGTATTAAGAAAGTGAAAGACTTATCTGGAGAGTATATATTATCAAATGTTAATACGTTCTTCAAATAATACAGTTATAGAATAATACCAATAATGTCATAGTACCATCAAGATTAGTTTTAAGCGCAATAACACGAAAACAAATTATAGATTTGAGAAACGTAAGGAACGATGTTTTTTAATCAATTACTTCCATATACTTCTCTTTATTATTATTTAAAATGAACTTCCATCGAGATATTTTATTAAAGTTATCAGAGTTAAGACCAGGAAAGTATATAAAATGATGTTTAATACTAATTTTTTTCTTCGGGAGAACGAGATATAATTCATTTTTAATCGATCTCTCGATGATTGATGCATAAAATCTTCGAAATATGTAGAGAGAAATAAACAAAACAGTGGAAATTAATGTTATAATTAAAAATAAATTTGGAATTCCAGTGTGAACGCCTTAAGATTATCAAAAACGAATATTGATCTAATTCCGGTTCGAAGGTTTAGTTTTACTCGCTAAAAACATATTTAAATATTCTTTTTACAAACACAATATAATACAAAATATTTAAGAATACAAATAAAGCAGTACGTAAAAAAATATCTAAAAATCACTCTTAGTATTTGAAGTAATCTTTCATTTATTTATACTACAAAAACAAGAAATATTTTCAATACAACACAAAGCAAACAATAAACTCCACAATTTCGTGGTGTGGTTTCGGT
Source organism: Lepidostoma basale (assembly GCA_022606425.2). Classification (NCBI taxonomy): domain Eukaryota; kingdom Metazoa; phylum Arthropoda; class Insecta; order Trichoptera; family Lepidostomatidae; genus Lepidostoma; species Lepidostoma basale. The sequence continues at coordinate 1,115,255 of JAHDVF020000333.1, read as the reverse complement.
GATTGGAATTCGTTTTAATATTTCAACTGGTGTTGTAAAAAAAAAACATAACCTCAGGTACGAAAAATAACCCGCTGTGACGAAACGCAAAGTTAAAAATAACAAAAAACCATAATTAAAACTGTCAGGCCACGGGACGGAGGAATGTGAGAGGTCCAATTAATTTCGGTGAGATACCCTCACTCCTCCCGAAGACAGATAGCAGATTAAACTTTTAAACATCAAAATTTCACGTTACGCTAATGCAACGTCTCGAATCAGTCGTAAAACGAATCATAAAATACATTTAATGCATCAATGACACGAATATAACTCGCAAACACTTGTAAGGAATGCTCTTAGTATTAAAAATAATAGCTTAATTTCATAATTTTGGACGCAAGTAAATACTTAATGTACCATAAATAAGTAAACATATGATATTATAGTCCATTATTTTGGCCGAAACATTATGATACTTTAACAAAATCAACTGTTTAATTTACAACAAATTAATATTTTTTAATATTACAATTTTTACAATACACTTCATGAGAATATCGTGATAGCTGTTTGGCCAACCGAAGTTGGCACCATCAAGCGAATCAGTTGTTGCTACATTATCAAAAAGTCTTCTTCTTCTTTCTCAGCCTATTCCCGTCCACTCCTGGACAAAGGCCTCCTCCATTCGCTTCCATGTCATTCTGTCCTGTGCAGACTGCATCCAGGTTATTCCGACGTGTCTGTTCAGATCATCCTTCTACCGTAGTTATCAAAAAGTATATAATATAAAAATTGTGATATTATAACAGTTTTGTAAATTTAACCGATAATACTATGTATATTTTATATCGTTCTCCCGATGATGAATATATAACATTTTCTAAGCAAGTCGAAAAAAATAAACTTTAAAATGGAAAATACAGTGTTTAAATACAAAAAATACATGGGTTTGTGATTTATTTTTTTATTGTATACAACAGATTCTGTAAATTCAATTACTGTATACATTTTTTTTGCTGTTATATTGATTGTCATGGCATGTGATAGTTAACAAATCTGTCGTCATTTGTATTGTCACGTGAATTCTACACCAGACCAAATACGGTGTGAGAATCATACTGCCCTCGCCGGGAACCGAACCCGAAACATTCTGTGTGGCAGTCTTATCTCTTAACAATTTACCACGAAGGTCTAAAGATGGAACATGACGCAGATAGTAACAGACCAAAAGGCCTAAAACAATGAATAATTATTTCAGTGCAGAGGGGAAAAATGGAAACTTCATTTGTTAGTATGTGTTTCATGTACATACAATTCAGAATAAATAATACTTATGTAATGTATATGAACTTATCTATATAGTAAGAATTCATTTTATGTACAATACGTTGTACATATATTATCAGTATCTAATATTCCACTTACTGAACACATGTAGATAAACGCAATAAACATTATAATGGGTATACCTAAGTGTAGATAGTAATATAATACATAGGGAACTACACTTAAAAGCCGAGTGTCCAATACATAAATTAATAATTTATGTATTTGCATTATGAACGAGTAACTTTGAGCATTAAAGAGTAATAAATAATAAGGAATTATGAAAGAAACGAGTGTGGAACGTATTAAAAGAAACCTTTTAAACAAATAAACTTGTAAAATATGTCGTAAACATTTTTTAACGCTTCCACGCCGCGTTACACAATGGACCGGGTTCGAATCCAAATTTTGAGATGTAAATTTTTAATCAAAGGTCTCGCCCATAAAGCTGTCTTTTTAATATTTATTTATAAAGCCTGACAATCCTTAAGGTGCAGATCTGACCTGTGTGCTTCGGGAGAGTATTCCAAAATTAAGGGTTGATACAACACAATTTTTTATTATGTATATATTATATATCGACATTTTTCTCCTTGAATATACAAATGTGATACATTTTTTTTCAATAAATTCATTGTAAATAATAAAAAAAAAATTAAGAATAATTCTATGTTTATTTTTAGTGTAAAATCTACTTATTAATTTTCGTCTTCGACCGGTTTCGGCCACCAGAAGATGGCAGCGAGCTGCCAAAACCGATCGAAGACGAAAATTAATAAGTAGATTTTACACTAAAAATAAACATACAACATTTTTTAATTTTTTAATTTATTTTTATTATTTACAATGAATTTCTACCAAGAAATTTCAATCAACAACATCATAATTCATTGTAAGAAATTTAATTTCAAAAATGTTATTATAATTAGTGATTAACTGTAATTTTGATTTGAAATCCTTGTTTAAAGAACTCGTTTGATTCCAAATTATAAGTAACCGTGAAATACTACGTCAAGTTTACTTATTATTTATTTTACAGTAGGTACATGGTCTAGAGTCTAGACTTTAGACTGTAATAATGGAATGTTCATACAATTTCAATATTTTTTTATTACCTTTAATACATTTTTTTTACACAAAATTATAATAATAATTAAATAAAACGATGTTTTTTTAACTACTTCCACTTTTGTCTTTATTTAGACAGCGACCGGTTTCGCCAGGCTCGCTGGCATCGACAGACTGGTCACCAGTCTGTCGATGCCAGCGAGCCTGGCGAAACCGGTCGCTGTCTAAATAAAGACAAAAGTGGAAGTAGTTAAAAAACATCGTTTTATTTAATTATTATTTAAAATGAACTTCTATCAAGAGATTTTAGTAAAATCATTCGATTATCAAAATTATAATGATATTTAATATTAGTTGAATCCAAGTTCTAATATATTTTTATGGGATTCACGTGTTTCGCTTTTCTGGTTATTATAAGAGTCGAGGGTTATTAAATAATTTTAAATATACTTTCTAAAAATATAATAGAAATTCAGGAAAATTTGGGTTTTTCCAATATTCAGTACTTGAAATGGAATTTTACATCATTGTTTTAGAAGTGAATGTGGGTAATTTTTTTTTATTATCATCAAACGATCGTGTGGAGGGTCTTTTTCTACTTCTTCTGTCTTTATGTGGTTTCGATTCTACTATCCTTCTTGTCTCTTTGGTGTATTTGGTCCATCTTTGGTCTACCAGTTTGGCAACATGTCACATGTCTCATAAATGGCCATTTGAGTTATAGATATATTAATGCATACTTCTGATGTTATTTCGTAAAAGACTAATTATTATTTTATAAAGAAGAACAGGTGTTCGCTTAATATAGTCAAGTTTTACTGCATTAAGCATTATTACAACGTCTTATATAAAAAAAAAGTATATTTTTAACCCTTAATTGGGTGCTAGACTGATGATGTAAACTTATATTGTTATAAATGGAAAGGTACAAATATGCACAAAAAATAAAATGTTTATGTCATTTATCTGAATTAGATTACAATATTATTCTTTTCAGTCCATCGGCAAATATGTAAATTTTATTCATATATAATATTGTGGGTATTACTAATTTGTTTTTATATGAATATTGATACAATCAAGTCTTCGATGCAATTAAGGGTAAATATTCAATAATTGGAATAAGAATAAAGAAAAATGTTCGAATATGTATTAATAAAACTACCTAACTAACTAACCATCACGCCGTCTCCCCGAAAGGGTAGGCAGAAAGAATGGACTGTCACACTTTTGATGCGGCACTCCAACCTTCTATTTTCGCTCCGCGGGAGACGCGGTGTGATGGGTTGCGAACCTCATCGCCACCAATAGGCATCTCCCACGCACACTTCGATCGTGCAACACCCACAAAATAAATCTAAAACAAATGATATAAAATATAATGAAAAAAAATATAATAACAGAATAAAAATAATTTAACACAAAATGTCCTTTTTAGATGGTGCACATACGAGGTCTGTTCAAAAAGTATCGCGAATTTTATATTTTTTCAAAAAGTATTTATTTATTCATGAATATCTATTTTGTCCCCTTCAAAGTAATTCCTCTCGGATATAATACATTTATGCCAACGTTTTTTCCAATCCTCGAAGCACTTAAAAAATCATTTTTTGTGATCTTGTTCAGCTCCTCCTTCGATGCCGTCTTTATCTCCTCAATCGTGGCGTAGCGTCGTCCTTTCATGGGCCTCTTCAGTTTTGAAAACAGGAAAAAGTCACAGGGGGCCAGGTCTGGGGAATACGGTGGCTGCGGCACCATTACTGTGTTGTTTTTGGCCAAATATTCGCGCACAAGCAACGATGTGCGAGCAGGGGCGTTATCATGGTGCAAAAGCCAGTTTTTGTTCTTCCACAAATCCGGGCGTTTCTGGCGGATTGCTTCGCGCAAATTGCGCAGAACTTGCAGGTAATATTCCTTATTGACCGTACTACCCTGTGGCAAGAACTCATGATGCACCACGCCCCTGCAATCGAAGAAAACTGTGAGCAAAACCTTCACGTTCGACCGAATTTGGCGCGCTTTTTTTGGTCTTGGCTCATGCGGCAGCTTCCATTGGGATGATTGAGCTTTGGTTTCCACGTCATAACCATAAACCCATGATTCGTCACCAGTTGTGACCCTCTGGAGCACATTTGGGTCGTCACGGACCGAGTCCAACATCTCCTGAGCAATGTTAACGCGATGCTGTTTTTGGTCGAAATTGAGCAATTTTGGCACGAATTTCGCGGCGACCCGACTCATGCCCAAATCATTGGTTAAAATCGAATGGCACGAGCCAATCGATATGTTTAGGTCCTCAGCAACTTCTCTAACGGTGATTCGACGATTGGCTAATACTATTTTCTTCACTTTATCAATGTTTTCGTCTGTTGTTGACGTGCTCGGGCGTCCGGCACGCTCTTCGTCGTTCATATCTTCTCGGCCCTCTGAGAACATTTTGTACCACCGATAAACGTTGCTTTGGTCCAAGGTAGCTTCACCATATGCCACAGTCAACATTCGAAATGCGTCCGCGCACTTTATTTTGTTTTTCACACAAAATTTGATACAGATTCTTTGATCCATTTTTTGGAATAGGCAAAAATCGAAGACGAGCCAAAACACATCCAAGCAAAACAGCTGTCAAAAATTAACTAAACATTCAAAATGGCCGACCTTGTCAGCATAAGTAAGGGACATGAGTACCAACATAACGCTACAAAAAAATCAAAAATCAAATATACGTAGCCAGCGGAAATTCAAAATTCGCGATACTTTTTGAACAGACCTCGTATGTATTAATAATAAATATTAAAAAAAAAATTCAACCCTATGAAGGAGGCACCAGTCTTTGGTCACGATATTAATTCAAAATAATAACAAAAAGGTTTTATAACAAGAGTGTCCCTGCCGAAAGATTATAAAAGAGAATTTAGAAATAAAATAAACATTTTGGTTTCATTGCTGCCCCCCGTTTATCATTTCTATGACGATGCACTGGGCATACATTGTTGGTCTTCTCAATATCTTCGTTTCTTCTTGTACATCCAGCCAAATAGAAAAGGAACGCAAATTAGATATATATTTAATTAATAATTCAAAACACTTTTTAAGGATTAATTTCTAAACCATCACGCCGTTCTCCAGTGAGGTATGCAGACAGGATGAACCGGCACACTGTTATATCCTGACACAACTCTGATTTAATTTTATTGCTACAAACACAGTTAATTTAAATCTCAATTCACAAGAAAATGAATCGTGTTTGCAATTGTGAGAAAAATACTAATAACGAATTTATTGGGAAGCCTCTGTTATCTATACTATTATTATTATTATTATTTCTTTATCTTCCTTGCTTTAGACTAATGTGGTCTTTTGGCCCTCTGGAGAATCTATCGAATAGCTCTGTAGAATAGCCTCTCCTCTGTTGAGGCTGATAATAATAATAAAAATGATAACAATATTAATAATAATAATAAACACTATTATTATTACTAGTATTCCTTGCTTTAGACTTGTGGTGTATTCTCCAGAGGGTTGCTTCTTCTGACGTGAGGGTGATGATGTATTATTATTTTTATGATAATAATAATAAAAATTATTATTATTATTATTGCGTAGATAATGTTGAGAACAAGGGCGAGTCGAAGGATTGAACTCGAGCAGAAGTGCAGAAGGTATTGGCACGCTCTGTCCCACGCCTCGCAGCCACCGAGCGAGCCCTCAGACAGACTATTAAATTATAAACGGAGGACAAAAAAAATACAAATCCACGATCCGATGTATGTATATTAAACGTATTCAAAATAAAACAATGTCGTAGCGCGCAAACACCGGCGAAAAAGAACCAGCGGAATAAAACGAGGCATATATAAATAATAAGAGATAGAGGCGAAACGAAAGATAATCGTCAGTGTAATAACATAACAATAAACGGCGGATAGATGCTTCGAGACCATTCCAGACGATTCGCACTATCGGACTACATCCAGACTACGGGGAGATATAACTTCATTCCCTTCCCGCGTACGCTGCCGGGGTACGCCCGTCTCCCTCGCTCCGCGCAGATTGTCGATTCTTGACGTCCGTGGGCTGCGCCTCGAGTGCATCGGTGTAAGTGCATCGAGTGTTTTTACTCCGGCCAGGGGACATTATGTAAAATATGAAGGCGACAGATGGAGCTGGGTGCTGCTCTGTCTTTTTCCTTCCTCGCTGGTCTGAGATATGGCGGGCCGTCCGTTGATTAATGTGACATCTCGCCGCTGTCGGCCATTGCTATTGTTTCCCGCGCCAGACAATGCGCGCGCGCCGCGGTTCGAAAATCGAACTCAAAAAACAAAAACAAGCCAATTTCTATTTCGCGTTCCCCTCAAGAGGCGCATTCTCATTTCGTTAGAGCGATCTATCTAATATTACCTCTCCTCTACCAATATAAAAAAAATACAAAAATATCCGACAAAACAAGATTCAAATAAGCTCATAGAAATAGCGAACACTCATTTCATATTTACGAATACTTGATTGCAATGGTAAAATACTTTCCTGTTACAGAAAATATAATTAAAACGCCCCTTTATTTAAAAAGTATAAAACATTTCAACTTTATTTAAAAATCTAACTTTGGAAATTTGCGGTGTTAATACATAAATTTGATGAAAATCTTGTGTATATAATACTCGTATATCATATATACAAGTGGAAAAACAGATTTTTGATTGATTTTAATTCAGTAATACATAAGTGATTGACTATAAAATTTTAGTGTGATGCGATTTCGTTGGATACGACGATGTACTGAATACGCATGGAATATACAGTGACATGTCGTACAAGTATATAGTATAATAATAGTAAAAATAATAAATTGGTTTTATTATGAATTAATCGTCTCAAGGGCGCTGTTGGCCATTTTATTTGTTTGATTACATATTTTATATCACGTAATATGTTATATTGATATATAGACAATTCATATTATTTACGTACTCGAAAAAAATTAAATGATTAACTTATCACACTAATAGGTATTTTTAAGTGACACTAGATGAAAACTTCATCACTATCACTTTAGAAATAATACTAGTGCGATTATCGAAAATCATTAATTGCTTTTAAAAACACAGAAACAAAAATGATGCCGATGATTGAAATTTATTGATAAAGGTTCATTGTAAACAATGAAAATAAAATCTTCTATAATATGTCTTATTCTTCTTCTTGTCCTGCCATACCTCCGTGGTGCATAGGGCCTCAAGGAGCCTTCTCCACCCGATTCTATCGCATTCTTGATGCCTAACATCATCCCAAGTGAGGTCTGCTGCTTAAACCTCGTCCTGCAGAGCTCTAGGTCTGCCTCGCATCCTCTTTCCCTTCAAAGGGGACCAGTCTAGTGCGCCCTGAGCGATGTAGGTTGGATTCAGTCTCAGAGTGTGACTGATCCACAGCCATTTGCGTCTAGTGACTTGTTCTCTGATTGACTTTTCGCCTGCCGACTTCGATCTTGAATAACTTAGCTTAATTCCACTTGATATTTAGTTTAGACTAATTTTGGCACCTTGCTACCATCATCAACAGAAGATGGCAACGAGCTGCCGAAACCCGTTGAAACTAAACATTAATTAGAATATCTAAAATGAACAGAAATAATACTCGTACTATTAAATTAATATTTTCAAATTTAAATTACTTACAGCAAACTTTAATTATAATGAGATTAATAATTATATGTCCTTATTTGAAGCTTAAAACAACGCATGCGTAATTTAGGACCAAATCAGTTATAACCTTGGCGTATTCGATCGACTTCATATGGATGTTTAACTTATAGAGATGCCTTAGCACTAAGGTGGGTACCTAATGCATGGAAGGTTCGAAATTCTCCACATGTTTACATAGGTCTCAATTATACCTGACAAGGTATATTTAATTTACATTTCCAGGAACGCCGGGCTTTTTTTATATTAAGAACCGATGTTCGGAATCTTATCAGAACTATTTGTCTTTTTTACGCTATTTATTCGGGCGATTCGTTAGGCCAAGGAGAGAATCAACAATGTGAATTTTCAACATCTTATTTCGTATAAGATACCTAGCATTTTTCTTTAACAATGAAATAAAAAACAAAAACCGAATTTAAAGGCGTTTAATCAGTATTGTTAAATTTAAACCACAAAAATTATACTACACATATACCTATGTATCACGACCTTCGTGGTCGAGTGGTTAGAGCTTTGACCACTACACCGAAGGCCCCGGGTTCGATTCCCGGGGATGACAGTGTGATTGTCACACTGTCATTGGTCACGACAAACAATATGATAGCTTTACATCGATTGGCTTGCACTGTACTGATGAAATGAGCAATTCACAAAAAAGACGGATTAATAATAATTATATATTATTATGATTATTTAGAAATTCAACACACCACAATTTTTTTTTCTTCTGAAAATACAATGTTATTTAAAAAAAATACATATTCAAATGTGAATCACAACAGTGAATGCTGTGCGAATGATGGTGTTATGAACAAAATAACGAAAGGATCATTAAGATGGTTTGGACATATGGAAAGAATGAATGAAGAATGAATGGTAATACAATTATATGTTAACGATGTAAATGGAATCAGAAATAGAGGAAGACCGAGGAAAACGTGGTACGATCAAATAAATCAAATATTGAATGTCGGCCATGTGAGGAGTCAGAGAAATCGACGCGCGTGTATGACACGATGTATGAATGTTGAGGAAGCGAGAGAAATATGTCAGGAAAGAAAAGTGTGGCAGTCCATTCTTTCTGCCTACCCCTTCGGGGAGACGGCGTGATGGTTAGTTGTTTTTTTTTTAATCATAACATAAAGTGATGGCGATTATAGAAGAAAATTTATTAATATTCCTTAGATTTATTTTTATTACTGAATTTAAGTAAAACTTTTTACAATATATCACACGAGTATACCAAAATTCCCGAGATCCAATTAGAAGTCAATACCCATTTTATATAGGTGCACAAATAAAACAATAATATTCAATGCGATCAAATGAATTTTAAAGGCAATTTAGTTATAGTATTTAGATACACCCTATCAACGTACTTACGCTTACTTACTAACGTTACTTAAAAAATATTTTTAACGCTGCGGAAATCACGAAAATAACAAATTTTCCTGGCAGCCATTCTCAAACGTTCCGAAACTCGGAGCAAGTTTGGTTCCAAATGAATCCCGGAGTTGCGAATTCGGATCCCATAAGAAAACAACATTTTCCGGTCGTCAAGAAAATTGGGAAAGTTTATTCGTTAATGGCAAATAATTCTTTTACTTCTTCCTACTTGGCTGCGCCCGGTGCGGCGGATACAAGCTCTTTGCGAGAACTCTCGATAAATTGATTGTTCTAGCATTTCCACTGATGGAATGTGGTGACAACTTCGGACGCCGTTTGTGTATGACTCACTAATAAAACATCAAAATGCCGGTATATGTTCCAGTTATAATGATAGACTTGAAATAATTATTCATTCTAAATAAAAAATACATAAGAAAATTGAGTTTTACGTTAATTATGAGCTTAAAAAAATGATTCCAAATCCATTGCAATAAAAAAATATTATAATAAATAATATAATGCTAACTTTCAAAGTGTCGTTTTCGCAATGCAATCTCCCCAAGGAAGTATTATGGCGCGTTTTAAAACTTAAAATTAGTAGCGATCAGTCTGTCGATGCCAGCGAGCCTGGCGAAACCGGTCGCTGTCGAAAAAAGACAAAAGTGGAAGTAGTGTAAAAACATTGCTTTATCTAAAAATCTAAGTATTTAGTATCATCATTGCGATATTTGTTTTCTAATTAATATATTTCATACGTTTATAAATCTAGTTTGATTAAGATCAAAATATATAGAATATTGTTTGCAGCTAAGCTAATGGAAATAGTTCAATTTAAAAATACGCGTAATCTCGTAGGATAACTTGGATCGCGAAATTCGCGAAGGGACCTATACTCACCCAGGTGGGTAGGTACCGGGTCTTTCAATCACGATTCTCCCTTTGGATCGGATAATTTTTCAGCCGTTAACGCGCATACGTTCGCCCGCCAATTTGCGAGATGAAAGACGCGCGCGCGGGAAAAGAAATCGCCGGAATACACGGAAGCGCGGAGAATCTCCAAATTCCTTTTTCGAAAATTCAAATTTCGCCTCTTTGTGCCATCAGTCCGTTTATTGATCAAAGGCGATGGGGGCGGGGGGTGGTGGGCCTGGAAGGGGTAATCAGGAACATCGCGCTCTGCTTCATCTATGATTCGGTTTAACTAACCGACTGTTTGTATTTTGCACTCGGAATAAATCCGAGAAAGTGTTGAGCGGTGAATCTTCGGTCGGCGTGGCGGGGAAATCAAACGGGAATAAATAACCTATAAATATTCACAGATCATTGCTCGGAATTGCTAGAAATCTAAAATGGCGCCGATTAAATTCGGGGCAGCGATATCGGAGCGCGAATAAACGGAATTTAAATTTTTCCCTCAATTGAGAAGGATTTTCTTTACGTTTCCGAAGCTATATTAAGTTCAAATAGATATAAAGCACGTAAAAAATACGTAAATCGAAAACCAACTACAAAATAAGCCAACAATAAATTATTTTAAAATAAGAATAAAACTATCACGTGATGTTCTGGGAAAGTACACATTGAATCCATCTTTTTCGTTTGCGTTTTTCAGCTTTCAAAGGGTTTTATTGTATTATAATATTACGATTTAACATATTTCGACTTTATAGAGAAAATGAGCTTGTAAGATTTTATTATTTTTATTTTGTTGAATCGCTCTTTACATCATTAAAGTGCGATAGGTAGCTAATAAATCTAATCATTAATTCTCATGACATGTGATAGATAGCTAATCAATGAACAATGAACACAATGAACAACCAGCAACTGGCACATGTATCTACGATGAAGGATCTCGGAATCATCTATGAGAGTAGGCTGACTTTTCGTGCACATATCGAGAGGATTTGTGGCATTGCACTGAGGATGTTGGGGTTCATCGTCCGGACCGGAAGGGTTTTCAGGGATCCCAATGTGCTCAGAGTCCTATACAACGCATTGGTTCGGAGCAGGCTCGAAAGTGGTTCTGTGATATGGAGTCCTCACGAGGCGAGATATTCCATTATGCTGGAGAGGGTTCAGAAAAAAATTCTGAAGTATCTCTACGAAGTATCTCGTACATGAGGGAGTATGATAGCTATCCGTGGCTCTATCCCACGGCATTTCTTCTGGGAATGCTCGGAACCAATTCTTTACAGCTTCGAAGAGATGGACATCTAATAACCCATTTCTTCAGATTAATTAGGGGATACTTCGAGAACTCGGCCGTACTGGAGGATGTTGGTCTTTTTGTCCCCGATAGATATCTCATGTCAAGAAAAAAACTCAAAAGTGAAAAAAAAAGTTTTAATTTATAAAATCATCGTCATTAGGGAATTCCGTCGTGACAATCCCTTAAGTTTATTAGATATTGATTAATTTAACAAAAATATTCCGTAAAAGTTACTTCAGGTTTATGCACTTGTCAAATACATCACTGAAAACAATTTCAAGGCGTAAACATGTTTAGTATCACAAGATTAGGATTGGCCAATAAATCGCTCCGGGCCCGGTCGACCTCGGGGGTCCCGAGTTATGGCCCGCGAGCTGGGTCCCGCCAGGGCCGGACCATACCGGCTGTCCAATAAACCCGGGTTATGGGGCTCCTAACGACCCATGAACAGCATTCTTTCACCCGCAGCCACATTCATGGATCTGCTCCCTCTTCGCTATTTACAATTTTTCACGTATTAAATGATCCATTATAATTACGTTTAAGCTATTCAAAGCACGGCGAACATTTCTTACACAACTAATTAAAAAAAACTTTAAACTTCAAGCTTACCGGTAGTAAGTTCTTTAGGTAAAATAATAATTTTCATTTTGTAAGTAGTCTATAAACTACAACCTCTTGCATAGTTAATCTATATTTTACGGGTATGTTACTTAACATATTAAATAAATAATATTAATAAACTAAACTAACTTACCATCACGCCGTCTCCCCGGAGGGGTAGGCAGAAAGAATGGAACGCCACACTGTTCTGTCCTGACATACGTCTCTCGCTTCCTCTACATTCATACACCTTGTCATGCACGCACGTCGATTTTTCCGACTCCTCACGTGACCGACATTCAATATTTGATTGATTTGATCGTGCCACGTTTTCCTCGGCCTTCCTCTATTTCTAGCTCCGTTCACGCCGTTTACATATACCTTCTTTACCATTCTGTCTTCACTCATTCTTTCCATGTGTCCAAACCATCTTAATGACCGTTTCCTTATTTTGTTCATAACACTTTCATTCGCACCACATTCACTTCTTATACTTGCATTTGTCACTCTATCATAAACAGATTTGACACACATTCGTCTTAGAGATCTCATTTCTACTGCATTTATTCTACTTTCATCCTTATTTTGCCAGTTCCATGCTTCATATAAAAATAATAATAATAATTATTAGTTTAAAATAGTAATGATACTAAATTTTTTTTAACACTGTTTTTAAAAGACGATGGCAGATTGTTGTTGAAACTGATACAAACTAGAATAACATGTGGAACGAAACTAAATGAAACATAATGTATGCTATAAATATATTACTAAGGAAACGACATAAACTGAAGATATCTTCGAAACATATCCAGAAAAAAATAAACTGAAAAAAATCTGTGTTTTATTTTTATAAAAAAAAATTTAAGTCGTATAGGGTTAACGAATGCCTATAGATAACGAAATCGTTTTACAAATAATCAAAGTATTGATTTTCGAAACGTCGTTATATATGGTGTGTACTTTATTTATATAAAATTGGGGGTCTTTCGATTCCTGGTAACAGGGAAGCATCCCTGCGAGGAGGTGTACTTCAACATCAGGATGTGGGGAGATGCATCCCATTCGAATACAAATCTTATTTCTGCTATAAGGAGGGCCTTATCACTACTCGCCGACGTTGTTACGTAACTAAGCGCTTTCGAGGAGCATCCGAGACAGGCTTTGAATTGAAATTGCGCGGGCTTATGGAAAATCTACCCTCGGGGGAGGACGGGGATAGAGGCATTGCATGAGAGGGCAGAATTACGTCACAATAGGATGCAGTAATAAGTCGCTGAGTGAATTTGAAAGTTAAATGACCGTTAATGGAAAAACAGTTCCATTTGGATTGAGTGATCGTTTATACACAGAATAAAATACGTAATAATACTGGATAGAATGCTTACTGCTTAGATTGCAAACACTGTAGAATAGACACTAATGCGACGATGTAATCTTCACACTTTATACATTTATTTAAATTGGAGAATGTACGTAAAAATCCATTAGTAATTTGTTGAATTTCATAATACTCTATTGTTATTTGAATAATATAATTAATTAGCATCCTGAATCGAAAATTATGCATACTTACTATTACGTTATAAGCCTTAACCAAATGGATATGTTTAAATGAAACAAAAAAGGGTTGCTCTAAAATATAAAAGATTTTTAAATGTCGGGCATATAATATAATGAAAAAATCAAGTTTATTAGACGAAATGATACTGATTTTATAAATAAAATATAAATTATTAAGAGTTTCTACCATATTTCATAAAACGTTGAAAAAAGCTCATTAAATTCTGTAGAATTCTGTATGAATAGTACTGTTATTTATACAAACGTTACACTTTTTGAACGAAAGCTCTACTCATATAACCTTAAAAGCATTGGCTGAATCGCTTAACATTAACGACGTTAATTAAGCCCAGTGGCGCTGGCGTCGTAAGGCAAAAGGGGTGCGGTTCATTTTCCAGTGAAATCTTCCCCACGGCAGGGCGTGTCCTCTCGGAGGCTGCGCGCGTTTTCTACCCCTCTCTCACCCCCGGCTAATCACTCTAACGAGCCAATAAACGCCGCTAATACCGACGCCTTTACTAAGACCGACGTCCGTCCACCAACACGCGCGCCGCGACGCTTGCCTTGGAGCTTACACTCACAACGAGCGAACGTAGCACGTTGATCTACAAACACAAAGAGCTTTATTGTGTTAAGACATAGGGGCTTGCATCTACACGGTGATATATAATACTATACCCAAACACGTAAATGTACTAATACATACACGCTTTGTATTAAGACACAAGCTGACTTGCATCTAAGTGTACGGTCATATAGCACACTAATACATCCGCGCGCAGTACATTATATTCTACCTTTTCCTGGTTGGCTGTCTATCTCGTTAGTAGTGGTGGAGTTTGTTTCACGTGATTTGAATGTGTGTGTAGTATCCCATCTTTTGTATTGCGCGAACAGATGTAGTAATATGTATTGTAAGATTAATCTTCCATCGTTTTCTGGATTCGTAATTCAAATATTCGGAGCATTCTTTATAACTGTGTTCTTTATTTAATACAATATAATACAATTTATATAACATTAAAATAATGTACACTTTAGTACACAAAATTATCTTTAAAAAAAAATTATAACCTAACTAACTAACTAATTAACCATCGCACCGTCTCCCCGAAGGGGTAGGCAGAAAGAATGGACCACAACACTTTTTTTTCCTGACGTATTACTCTCGCTTCCTCAACATTCATACATCGTGTCATGCACGCACGTCAATTTCTCTGACTCCTTACGTGGCTTGGTTTATTTGATCGTGCCACGTTTTACTCGGTCTTCCTCTATTTCTAGTTCCATTTACATCGTTAAAAATATTTTTTCTAACATTCTTTCTTCATTCATTCTTTCCATGTGTCCAAACCATCTTAATGCTCTTTTCATTATTTTGTTCATAACACCATCATTCGCACCGCATTCACCTCTTATATTTTAATTCGACACTCTCTTATACACAGAATTTCCACCCATTCATCTAAGAGACCTCTATCTACTGCATTTATTCTACTTTCATCCTTCTTTTGCCAGTTACATGCTTCGCTTTCATACTTGTTAGGGTCGGTACAAGAACAATATTATTTTTTATATATTTTATAAATATGTACAAAAGTTTATTATTCAAAAAGCGTACATAAAAAAATTCTCCTAGATTTTAGAAAATGTGTTTTACCTGTGAAAATATTCCTTGCAAGTCGACACGGGTAAGTTGCGACATGTTACGCAAGCTATAAAACTTGCAAATGGTGACTTGCAGAGAGTGTAAATATAGATTAAGACGCTTGCGGAAGTAATCTAATCTTAACTAGAAAGTTCTGGAGAAAATACATTTATCTTCTTCCAGCCCAACGCGATTTTGTTTATTGATCTTTAACAATAAATCATTGTTATGTGATATTTACCACTAATAAAATACGACGCTTTAGTAGTGACAGTTTTTATTTTATTATCTGAGTGTAATATTTATTCAGTTTTAAAAGTGTGAAAGTCTTCGTTTAAATTGGTACGGCAGAAGATAATATTGGTTTTTTAAGCTAAATAAAGCTGTCATTGATGATAGTAAATTATTTATCACTGCGTACACAACAAATTCGTCGAATCTTATGTACACACAACGCCGATATCTAAGAATTTGAGGATTAGACTTTGTAGGTAAACTAGTGATGTACCGGACGGGTATTTAAATACTTAGATACTTATTTGCCAGCAGTGCGGATGCCGAAGGCCTAACCTGAACTTATTTACATACTTATGAAGAACTAGAAATAGAGGAAGACAGAGGAAAACGTCAAATAAATCAAATATCGACCACGTGAAGAGTCAAAGAAATCGACGCGCGTGCATGACACGGTGTAAGAATGTTGAAGAAGTGAGAAAAATATGTCAGGAAAGAAAAGTGTGGCAGTCCATTCTTTCTGCCTACCACTTCGGGGAGACGGCGTGATGGTAATTTAGTTAGTTAGTTTTTATGAAGGTTAATATTATAATAATAATAATATATTTTTTTTATTCATTATTTTGTTAAATCGCTCTTTACATCATTACAGCGCGAGGTGTAAAGGGTATAGCTGATTCTCGTGACATGTGATAGGTAGCTTATCTATCGCTATTTTATTGTTACGGGAATTCTTCGCCAGACCAAAGGCAGTGTGACAATCACACTGCCAAAGTCGGGAATTGAACCCGGAACCTTCGGTGTTGCAGTCCAAGCACTTACCGTTCGGTCACGAAGGTCATCATGTATTTGTCGTTAGGTATTAAAAAATAATAAATATTTATTTGATTGATTTTATTTTTGTGATAAGTTGTAAAAAAGATTTCTATTATTAAAAATTACGTTGAAAGCTTCAATTTTATATAATAATTATAAAAAATACATTTTTATAAAAAATGTAATGTAGAAAGTATTATTTATTATTTCTTGAACATAATGTAAAATTTCACATTAATTTATTACTGTAAATGTGTATTTTATTACATTTTATGGGAACGGTGTTTCGCCTCGCTTACGCATTGTTAAGGCGAAAAATGGCATTCTTATAAAATATAATATGTACAACTTAAAAAAACAGACGTTTTCATTTACATTTATTTATTGGTCGCATTTCTGAGAGATGAAATGGTATGACGAATCATTTGTTTTGAATGGGAAATGATGTTACTATAAAAAATAATGCAATGACGTACGTTTAAGAAACAATATATGAAATAAATTGATGGAACGAATTATGAAAAATAATGATAAAAGTGAATCTGTCAGAAGTATGTATGTACGAATTGTCAATTAAAGTGAGATGACAGTGTAAAAAACACGTCGCGCTAGTATTCATCACATCTCTAGCGTAAATATTTACCCAATTTATCCCTCTTCCGAAGATGGAAGATAGCAGTCAAACTGTGCAGTTTGTTAATAATTTCCTCCAGCACGCATCAAATGACCCTGAAACACAGATAAGCCCGAACCAGGAGACAGACGACCGCCAGATAGCGCGGGGATAAAAAATGGATAAAGAAATGTATAAAAAGGTTCGTTTTCTCACCGCGTGGGGGCGCGGGCGGGGGCGCCCGAATAGGGGCGGGGGTGGAATGAAACGATCGGCGATATAATCCTTAATGGCCATTCCAAGCACTATTATGGGGCTGCTTGCTGTGTTAGATTTACCTAAGGATGTGAGGAGATTAAGGCGACCAAGGATATTAGAAAAAATGGAATTCTATTCTAGCTAATATACAGAGCTGTGTTATGACGCATTCGGGAGACAATATTTCGTAATAGGATTTCAAGTAATGATGTTCTTATTGAAATAAATCGCGTAGAGAATTTTCTTACTTAACTTTCAACATTGCACATTGATTTTGGTCCATTAGGTTTATGTAATTTCGCACTACAATATTTTGATTGATTTAACTCGATTCAATATAGGAGTACAGTACGAGGTCTCTTATTATTGATACCTCTATATTTCTGACGTAAATAGCTCTTTAACAATAATATTGTCCGTAATTTAAAGTTCCGTAAAAAGTGAAAATCTTTGCTCGATCAACGAATCAGTAAGAATGCAGCTCTACTCCACTAATTGTATAAAACAACTTTTCTAAATTAACTTAAATTACGTTGATTTGTTTGTTAGTAAAAATAATTTGAAAATTGATCTCATCTTTTGGGGTATGTAAATGATTCAGGCGATGTATTGGGTAAAACTAATCGTCACATATCAGATAGGAAACTCTCTCGGAAAGTTACTAAATTGGCGCTAGTGTTTCAATCAGCTGATTTGTGGTAAACGAAAAATGTTCAATTTATAAAGAAAGCGTGATGAATTATATAAAAAGCGTACTGCCGTGGGCTGAATAGCAGATTTGGCTATTAACAATACAAAAAAATAAGATATTCATCAACGCGGCATGATTGAGCGAAGCCCGCCCGCCAAACTAGACAGGGATGGTATATGGCTCTAATTTTTCTTCCGCTCCTTAGTATTCAGTCCACAGACTTATCCACGGGGCGGGGGTAGGAAGTACGCCCCCTTTCGGAAAAGGAAAAATAGTGAGAGCGAAGGGGGTAGCAAAACCAACCCGATGTCAATGATTGAACGTCAACTCGCCCGGGAATAAATTTTACTGCCTTATTTTCCGTATTCAGCCGAGGTAGAGTCATACGTGACTCTCGGGAGGGTGGCGGGATGGGGTGTGCATGTGACGTCTGTTAAAGCTTTGTTATTACGTTCTAAGCCCGCCCTCTCGGCCGAAGTGATCGATCAGCGAAGGAAAAAGTAATTTGCATTGTTTTCCCTTGGACGGGTAGCGGGAACACTTGCTTTTTATTGCTTACATGCATCAAATGGTACAAAGTGGAACGGCCAATTCTTAGAATATTGCATTTTGATGGACTTATTGACAGGGTTATTATTACAACATAAGCACTATTAACTGTTTCAATAAAAAACTGTGTTATAAATATCACAATTGATTATAAGATAATCAAATGATTTTAATGAAATCTCTTGATGGAAGTTCATTTTAAATAATAATTGAACAAAACGATGTTTTTTTTAAACTATTTCCACTTTTGTCTTTATTTCAACAGCGACCGTTTCGCCAGGTTCGTTGGCATCGTATTTATCCCAATCCTATAGTTTTCCGCGATCCTATCCCGCGATAGTTTCCTATCGAGCCAAACCCTTCTCATATTCCTCGATGCCAGCAAGCCTGGCGAAACCGGTCGCTGTCGAAATAAAGACAAAAGTGGAAGAAGTAAAAAAACATCGTTTTATTTAATTATTATTTACAATTGATTATATTTTGTCACGACAGCTGTTTCATTAATTGATGTGAGTATCGTCAGGTCTTACAATCTACTAAAAAATACACCAAAAGACTTGGTTTATATACCAAATTATTAGAAGGAGAAGAAACTACACACAATATTGTAAACAATTAAAATAATGATGGGAAAAAACAGTAATGAGGTTCAACAGTAACAGAACTTCATATCAATATTGATGAGTCAACAAAATTAGGAAAAATAAACAGGGAAGCAAATAACATTAATAGTAAAGGGGTTCGAGAAGTGAAATACAAGAAAAAACGCATTTAGATAGCACTAGATTAAAATCAAGCGAACAAAGTTAATTTAATACCAAACCCGATTTATAAATATCAATTGCAACAAAATAAATCTGTAATTTATTCGTCAGAAAATTCAAAATTATTCGTCAATGATTCGTCATTATTCCAGTGTTAACGCTGGTTTATCCAAAATTATTATATTATACTATTAAATTCACAGTTTTCACATAAAATGGATGTCGATTTTTTCAGAATTCCTATTACTTACACGTTGTTTTGAAAATATATAAGATAAAGAAAATATTACCTGTAATTTTTCTTATTTATCTCCATTATTAAGCCACAAATTGTCGGTGATGTTTTTTGTAAAGGTAAAAATTTACACGGAGCTCGTTATTAATGGGGTAAATATTCGGGTACTCTTTACTACTAAATTTGAAAAATGCGGAAGATTATGAATAGGTCGTAAGTCACGGCGGGGTAGGGGAGGGGTGAGGGGCTTTCCCGCCTAGGCCGGAACGTTCCATGTTTAAAAATTCATATCATCGACGCTTCGTGACAGTCTCTCCTGACGGGCGGAACCAATTCTTACATCCCCCACAGTCATACAGCCCCTAAAGAGGATCTTAATGTAAAGGTACGATTCCTCAAGGTTTTAGAAATACATAATATCTTAAAAAAATATTTTTGAAGTTATACTTCTTTTGACGTATTTAGTAGAGGGTTAAATTGAGAGCTTCGAGCACACCCTGTTACGGAAGTTAAACATGATGAAGTTAGCCATTGATAAATAATGGCTGGAAATTTCGAATGCCAACTCGCGAATTGCAAAACATTTCATGAAACGAGACTTGAATGATGTTAGTAGTAAAAAGTGTAAAATATTATAGTACCAACAAACTGTCACATTTTATTAGGGTAATTTTAAAAATTTTGACCAATATTTTTGAAGTTGTACATCTTTTGGCGCGTTAAATAGAGGGTATGGTTAGTACACCTTGGTATCTTGCTTTTATATATGTTTCTTGCCTTACTGATAGTCATTGTAACAAGAGTTAAGCATGTACATATAAAAAGTAATGCACAATTTAAATAAAGTTTTTTGTATTATGCTACATATAAAGATTAAAATGAAACCATGCTTAGTTCAAATAACCTGTTAATTGTTTTTAATAAGAGATCAGAAATGTGTCGTAAAATATCCTTTTAAAATCAATGCTATATGAAGGTTCATTCCTTATATGGGAGGTTTAAAAAACAAATTTGTTACATAAAACATATAAATTATTACATATAGTCTGTAAACTAGACTAACTGAATTAACTGACATATAGTTTGAGTGCTCCGTATAGAGAAAATAAATAATTCCATGCATCCTTTGCATTAGCCATCGTAATGACAGAATTAAAAATTCAAGCCCAAAAGCCGCCCGCTACACCGTAGCATCCATCGCGTAGCGTCGTAGCCCGTAGCGTCTTTGTTATTTGCCTCACGTAGGGCCGGCCGGCCTACGTTCGGGCGCACTCGACTAATTCCGCCAGGTATACGAGCGGATCCGAAATTATGCGACGCATACGTAAGGGAAGCTGTAATTTATACCGACTGATATGTCTTTTTTCTCCGTTTCCCGCAGTGAAGGAAGAATGTTGACAAAATGACTAAGTACATTTTTTTTATTAAATTACAAAAAAACTTGTTTGATACATTTTTATATATGCGAATACGAGATATCAGTAATACTCTTAAATGGTGTATCCTTATTAAGATATGAGCCTAACTATGTAATATGTTATCTGACTATTGTGATGAGTTTACACGATAAAAAGGAAAGGGGTATCTTAGGGGGAAAAATAATTAAATATTATTAATAGATCTACGCGTTATTTAATAATATACAAGGTACACATAATCGAAATGTTGCAAGATAAACTAACTAACTAAACATCACGTCGTCTCCCCGAAAGGGTAGGCAGGAAGAATGGACTGTCACACTTTAACTGATGCGGCACTCCATTCTTCTCTTTTCGCCCCGCGGGAGACGCGGTGTGATGGTTTGCGAACCTCATCGCCACCAATAGGCATCTCCCGCGCACACTTCGATCGTTATTGATGTTGCAAATGTTGCAAAAAAATTTGCCAAATCTTTTTGTAAAATTATATCCTAGTGCAACAAAAAGAACATTAAGACAGTGTGAATTAGATGGACCAGAACTATATATTTAGATTCATATTTATTTGTTTCATAAAAATGATTTTTTAAAACGAATATATTGTTTAGATTCAGATATATGTGTTTATTCATTTCTTTGTTATATATGTGTTTATTCATTTCTATGAAAGAAATTATTCCTTGAGTTTACATCGTTCCACTGAAGAAATATATTTTGTTTAATTATAAGATTTTTTGTAATAAATTATTCCTTGAGTTTATGTCGTTCCATTGAAGAAATGCGTTTTTTAGGTAAATGATATTTTGGAATAAATTATTCCTTGAGTTTACATCGTTACATTGAAGATATGTGTTTTTTTAGATATATGATTTTCTGGAAGAAATTATTCCTTGAGTTTATATATGATTTTTATATGATGTTTTGCTGTTGTCTTATGATACACTGTTTTATTATTTTTTAGGCGTATAGAGTTTGCATCGTTTAATTGATGTAGAAATATATCATGTAGATATATAACACTTTTCTATCTTCTTATGAATCAATATTCTGTTTTATTATATGTATAAGTTATATATTTTCAAATAAATGGTGAAGGTACACCATACTAGTATTTGGAATACGTAAAGATGGAAAAATATTTTGATTAAAAATATATATGTACTACGATCTTAGGTTTTTCTTAATTTTTAGTCATTTCGTCTAATTTAGTTTCCTCGGACAAGAGAATGAGAGACTTGAGCGCGCCGTTCGTACGCGGTCAGAGATGATTGATGGATGTTTTCGGATTGTGTTTGAGCCCCTTGAATGGGAAATGAGACCTCGTTTCGGACTTTTTTGGTGAAAACGAAAGCTGTAATGACAACGAAAATTTCTTTCGCTACCCTCGAGGCAAGACATAAGGCCGTACGAATTTTTATTGAGAACACGAGTAATATCGAATAAGATGTATCGGGAGAGATGGTAAAAATACTAAAAGGCAAGCGTGCTTAGGAATATATAAAATAAGTAAAAGCTCTATTAACGTTTGAAAATTTTATTTAACCTTAATTTATACTACGGTGAAATGAAAAACCATTATTTCTAAAACTAAATTTTAACTTGTCCTAACCTGTTCCTGTGAAATGTGTCTATTTTAAAATATTTAAAATGTCTCTTAGAAAATACAACTCCAGTGAATAAAAATAAATTGTGATATTACAATATAACAGTGTTATAAATTTTAACAGTAATAATGTTGAAGTATCATAGTGTTTCGGCCAAAACAATGGACTCAAAAAAAAGTTTTCCCTATTAAAATGTAATTTTTATTCTACACAAGTTCTAATATTTTGTAATAAATCATTCATAAAATATGATATTATATAATCTCATAAAACATTTAAATATTTTACTAGAAAATAACTACTGAATAACTTTTAAAGCTTCAAAGACAATCCACATAAAAATGAGTTGAACTTAGTATAAATTCAATCTTCTCTTTGATTCCAGCAAATGAGCGCCAGATGTCATCTCGTGGTCAACCATGTTCGAATTTCAAATTCTGTTTTAGAATTCTTTTTCATAAATTGGATCCGCCATCTTGTGGCTGTCAGGACGACCGAATCGGGTCGCGGGGAAACATTTGAAGGTTTGTCAATTCAAATTGATGCATAAATAGTGACTAACTTATTTTAATTTTTATTCGAATCAGTATACTGTTTAGGCTGGTGTTTCCGAATGACCTAATGTTAGATCTTATGTATTATGTAAATTGTAAATATATGTCTCCAATTCTGATTTACATAAGAGTGATTTGTAAACTAAGCATCCACTTACATATTCGTGACTGATAGATTACATACATATCGTCTTGTTGATAATCAAACATCTATTACGAATACACAAGCAAAATAAGAGAATGACTCAAGTCAATGTTTTTAATAGTTATTTTACTAGATAAAACCTAATTAATCAAATTTTAAAGGTTGGTCTTGTCAGAAGCCGGAAGAATCGACGTGCGTGTATGACTCGCTGTATGAATGTGGAGGAATCTAGTGAGGAATGTTAGGATAGAGTATTGTGGCGGCCAATTCTCTCTGCCTACCCCTGCTGGGAAACGGCGTGATGGTTTGTTGTTGTAATAGATAAAACCGAGTGAGATTATAAATAAATAAAAATTCCTAAAATATACATATAAACAAAGAAATATACGAGTAAATTAAAATTAACTAACTAACCAGCAAGCCGTCTCTCTCTGGGGATAGGCAGAAATAATGGACCGCCTCACTTTTCTTTCATGACATACCTCTCTCGATTCATACATCGTGTATTATTACAACATTTGATTTATTTGATCGTGCCACATTTTCTTCGGTCTTCCTCTATTTATTGTTCCATTTACATCGTTAAAATATACATTATTTTATAATTTTTCTTCATTATTTTTTTCAGTGTTTCGAAACCATCTTAATGATCCTTTATTTATTTAGTCCATTAATTTCATTTGCACTGCATTCACTTCTTATATTTTCATTCGACACTGTATCATACACAGATTTTCCAAACATTCGTCTAAGATATCTCATTTCTACTGCATTTATTCTACTTTCATTCTTCTTATATTCTTATATTCTCAATAACCGCAAAGTGAGTACTTACGGACGAAAATATATTTCAATATTAATTTTATATTTTATTTAACACTTTATGGCAATACTATTTTTCATCATTAAATATTTTTCTATCAAACAAAACTATTAATTGTTTATATATATGAAATTTAGCACAATATATATCGTAAGACAATACTTACATAAGTTTTGCTTGAAAATTATATAAAATGCAGCCTATCACAGTCATAAAAATCTTAAATAATATTAATTATATTACCTTAAACTAACATTATGAATTTACCAAAAATGGTACCAAAAAATATATTTTTTACAGGTAAGTTTGAATTTTATTAAAAACATTATTTTTAGGAAATAGAAATATGATTATACTAATATGGGACTAGAAGGATTCTCATATTGATCGATATACTCGTATATGATTTACATTATCACCATTTATATATCCTATCAGAAGTTTATCGTAAACTACCCGGGCGTTTAAATTTTATTTTAAAATACGAATTCGATGAACCAGGTCTGTTGAAATTTAAATAAACAAATGATGTTCGGAATTTTTAAATGGGACATCATCCGTTGTTCGTTTGTTTCTTTAACTTGGACAATCGTATTACGCGTAGAATATTTGGTGTCCTTGTTGATTGACAACTGATGAGGGCACATTCGAAATTCAAATTTACATAGTCTCGCTCTATTCCCGGGCAACCGTGGATTCGGACCAAACAGAAGCGCGGGATCTGCATAATTGTATGCGGCACGAAGGTAATATACTCCAGCCTGGGCATCGCCTTTCTACATATTCGAGAAATATTAGTATTTGAACATAATACACATATATTTATATTATACACGATGGCCTTAAAGCTCCATTTTTAAAACTAAAATACCCGATTTTGTTTTGAAATGATTATTTATAATATAATGATCACATACTCCATTGTTTTGGCCGAAACACTATGATACTTCAACATTATTACTGTTAAAATTTAAACCACTGTTATACCAAATATCACAATTTCTTTTCATTCACTCCGAGTGTCGCGACAGCTGTTTCGCCAACCGATGTTGGCATCATCTGGTGTTACAAAAAAAAGTTTATTATAACACCAGATGATGCTAACATCGGTTGGCGAAACAGCTGTCGTGACACTCGGAGTGAATAAAAAGAAATTGTGATACTTTAACAGAAATAACGACTTAATTTTATAAATATGCAATTATTACATGAACGTAAGTATATTTTGTTAGTACGAAAACGAAGCATCTAATGTACTTGAAGTCGAACCACCTCTCATGCGTTCCTGGTATAATATTATATAATTAGGTTTTTCTTCTTATTTTACCTGTTCTTAATAAATGCCTTAAACTTTGATACGTGTTGTAATATCTTTGAGAAATAAATTGATTTAACTTAATTAGACACTATAATTAATTGTATACAAAAAGTTCGTAATACTGGCAGTGCAATTGTGATGGACCACTCTTCCGCTTAAGCAACTGTCAGATAAAATAATATATTATTATAGTATACCTACGTAATACAAAGAAACACAAAAATCAAATAAAACAAGACAATAGCAGTATTGAACATTTAATTAATAAAATATGATTATTTAATATACAAAATCTATTGCAATGGACTATAATATGTGATCAAGTAACAGAAAATTAAATACATGCTAGACTGGGTAGGCTAAGATGAGTTAGAAGTATGGAGAGATTGCCGTCTTCTCGGGCATCAAACATAGCTCTTGAAGGACATCTGGCTGGGAGGAGAAGCGTCGGTAGGTCTAGACTCCGATGTTAGGATGAGGTGAGGAAGGACACTGCACAACTACTGCAAATGAGAGACTGAAAGGCCGCAGCAGGTGACAGAAGTGCTTGGAGGCGAAGACTGATGGAGGCTAAGGCTCGATATGAGATATCGAATAAGAAGAACGGTAAATAAAATCTGATTTATGTTTACACAACTATCACTTGATTTTATATGAAACGTAATTTTACTGCATTTAATTTATTTAACTAAGTAACTAACCATCAAGCCGTCTCCACGAAGGAATAGGCAGAAATAATGGACAGCAAAACTGTTATTTCCTGATACACTGATAAAATACAGATATACTCATCTCTTGAAAAAATAGTGTTTTAAATTATACAAAATATCGTAAAAGTATCGTAGAAATCACACGTTTTCATTTGAATATTTAAAATTGTGCTTTACTTAATTGTAAAAACAACAATTAACTTTATTCTTTTTTTTACATTTCTATCCCGCTGCAGGATGGAATAAAATGGAATAAAATCTGCGAAAATGTTTAATATTAAAATATACCATTGATGTTACTTAAAAGTCTTCTGACATTGTTTAGAGGTTACAGAAATAATTTATTTTGACCGCCAAACGACATATGCCGATGCTAATTAGATACCTTCTAGAACAATCGACTGTCGAAACTTTGATTTATTCCGAAATCTACATGTCTCCGCTATGCATATCTTTACTTCGTCATTGGCGTAGCTTCGATGTTGAATGTTGGGATATTTATCACAAAAACAATCACTTTCAAAGTCAACAATACTATAGTTATACCAACAATAACAACAAACCATCACGCCAATTTCCCAGAAGAGTAGGCAGAGAGAATGGACCGCAACACTATTTGATTCTGACAAGCCTCTCTAGCTTCCTTAACCACCCCCCGTATTTGAACATACGTAATACGTTCACTGTTACTGTACCATTCTGCGCTATCCCGTATCACGTACGCGCTTGAGAAAAAGTAATGTACCTAAAATATACAAACTGTCAAGGATACGCGCGTGTGCCAACAACACTAGAGTACAAGTCTTCATAAATATGATAGTTTTACAAGGGGTAGGCGAAGTGTGCGGCCGAGTATTTGACGTTTCGTAATTTAAAAAAATTAAATTAATATATAATTAAATATCATTAATAAAAAACCGCGTTTTTGCACGTTTTTCGGAAAATAACCCAAAGGTAGGGCGGTTAATATTCATATGACGAGTCATACACAAGCTTTGATTCTTCCCAATTTTAACATGGCCGACCTTTAAAATTGAATTGGATACATTTACTTTCTTAACAATTCTTTCTTCTTCCATGCGTTACATGTGGTCAAACCAACGGAGTGATCTCTTCATAATTTGTTCATAATACTTTCTTCCGCTCTAGGTACATTCCTTTATTATATCAACATTTGAAATTCTGTCATACATGCTGTGCACTTCGCGCACTGTTATAGTTGTACGAACATGTATATAATATGGTGTATACTTTAAAGTACTTCATAAGAAATAAATAATTAAAGCAATTTTCTCTAAATATTTCTCGAGGCAAAACATCTCGTCAATCAAAAGGTCAAACTTTTAAAAGAATTTTAATTGTTTTTATTGTGTATTAACTAACTAACTAACTTACCATCACGCCGTCTCCCTGGAGGGGTAGGCAGAAAGAATGGAACGCCACACTGTCCTGTCCTGACATACGTCTCTCGCTTCCTCTACATTCATACATCTTGTCATGCACGCACGTCGATTTTTCCGACTCCTCACGTGACCGACATTCAATATTTGATTGATTTGATCGTGCCACGTTTTCCTCGGCCTTCCTCTATTTCTAGCTCCGTTCACGTCGTTTACATATACCTTCTTTACCATTCTTTCCATGTGTCCAAACCATCTTAGTGACCCTTTCCTTATTTTGTTCATAACACTTTCATTCGCATCACATTCACTTCTTATACATGCATTTGTCACTCTATCATAAATAGATTTGCCACACATTCGTCTTAGAGATCTCATTTCTACTGCATTTATTCTACTTTCATCCTTCTTTTGCCAGTTCCATGCTTCACTTCCATACATAATTATTTATATTTATTTCGTGTTATTTGAGGAAAAATGTGAGTTATTTGATAGACTAATTATAATAGTCTAAATTTAGAGCTTTCTACTATGTGTAGCCTTTTCTATTGAAATTTAATGTAATAAAAAAGAGTCGATAAACTTTTAAAATCGGAACACTTTTAAATTGAGAATGAATCAACACACGACACAAAAAGCGGGAAATAAAACGAGCGTCGTATTCGGAGAAAAGATGTCGTCACTGTTTAATGACAGAATCGTAATTATAAATACAAAATAGCGCGGCTAGAATCAGAATGACCGTTGATTATTCAAATTCGAAGACGTTTAGAGAACGTTTTTACAGTGCATTTTTTTGTTTCTAAGAATTTAATACAATGAACTTTAAAATTTAACGACCACAAAAACTGGGCTGAAGAATAGATATTAACAATAGTTTAATTTAATATATGATTTCTTAGTAATTAAAAAAGAGCTTTTGACTTTTTAAATGTCACGAAAAAGGTCAAGTCAAAAATCCTTCAATTAATTACATTAATTGTCTAATGTTGATAATATAGCTAGGTGAAACATGTCAATCCCATAAAATATTATATTATAAAACTTCAAGAGAACAGACGTTTTCATTTTTATAAATTACATTAATTTTAGGTTTTGTATTCTTTTATTCGCCATCTCAAAAAATGTATTTTATTGAATTTATATTTGAAATAATTTTAATTTGGCATTATAAGAAAACAAAAAAAAACTACCAAACTAACCATCACACCATTTCCCCGGAGGGGTAGGCAGAGAGAATGGATCGCCACAATGCGTTGTCCTGGCATACCTCTCGGGCTTCCTCTATATTCATTCATCGTACCATGCACGCACGTCGATTATTCCGACTTCGAATGTGGCCGCCTTTTAGTAATTGATTAATCTGGTCATGCCATGTTTTCCTCGGTTGTACTCGGCTTCTTTTTCCACTCACGCTGCTTGTGTACAATTTTTAAACAATTTTACTCTCATCCATTCTTTCCATATGTCCAAACCTTCTCAGTGATCCTTTTTTAATTTTATCCGTGATGCAGTCATTTGCCTTACGTTTTCCCGCGCATTCTTCTTAGTGATCTCATTTCTACGGCGTTTATCCTGCTTTCATCCTTATTTTGCCAGCTCCAAGCTTCACTTCCATACATGAGGGTTGGCACTAGAACTCCATTGTGTACTCGAGATAGAGAAGAAGAAAACAAAATGTATCATACTTGGAAATTTATGTATTTAGTATTGATGAAAGCATCTATTGTGTAGAAGTTTTATTATATTTTAGTTTCGTCTTGCTCATACGGCTGTCCTTCATATCCAAAGAAGACTGTCCTTTACAGAAGTGGGTATATGACTCAACAGTTGAATCTTGGATCCAAAAACTCTGCATCTATGTTAGGAAGACGCACTGGAATTGCCGCTGTCTCCCATTGTTCCCTCCCGTTCTATCTGAGGCGTCTTCTCTATACCGTGATTCGTAACTCATTGCATTTCATTTGTAACATTTAATAATGCCTCAGCAATACGAATATACGAGTATATATTGCACGTAGCAACATATATTGAACGTAGGGTTTTTCATCATTATTCAAAAAACAAAAAAATACCAAGAAAATATTTATGATGTATTCACTCTTAGCATTGATTGATGAAACAACCATATTAAGTGTATTGAAATTCGATTTTTTTGTATCTATTATTGACTCGTTCCGCCTTTGTATGGTGATTTATAAATGAAACGATATAAATACTCGCAAATGATGCAATAGTTACACCTTGCATTTTAATGTAAGTATAGTTGCATATATCTCATAACATCGGAGAGGTCAAAAATTGATGCTTTTGAGACTTGGTGCTGGCGGCGAATGCTGCGTATACTCTAGACGGTAAGAAGAACAAACCAGTCGATCATTGATCAGGTGGGTATCAGGGCAAGACTGATATCTCAGAGAGTTTTATGGGTGCATCGCCTGGAGAAATCAGGACAACCTTGAAAAGCTCACCATCATGGGAAAAGTAGAGGGAAAGCGACGGGATATGAAAACTACTCTATGTACTTAAATAATTGATCAATAAATAAATATTCTTCTTTCTTCTTCCTCAGCCTATTCCCATCCACTCATGGACAAAGGCCTACTCTATTCGCTTCCATGTCACTCTTTCTTGGGTTCAGCTCAGGTTATTCCGACATATCTGTTCAGATCTTTCCACCGTTGTTTCGGTCGCCCTGCAGTCAGCAGGCTTTTTGTTCATCTGTCCATGGACAATAAATAAATAATCACATCCAATTCAATGAAGCAACTTCATGTGAAGAACGTAGTTGGGAAATATATCTAACACGAATGACACGTTTCATGACTATAATTATTTTACAAAGGAGAAGATTTAGATGTCCATTCTTATTGCGTACTCTTTCTGAAATAAGGTATGATGGTTTGTTTGCTAGTTGTCATAAATTTAACTTTAATTACTGATAAAAAATGTTTTTATGCATTATATATCTATTTTTATTTTAAACACTTGCTCACTGTTTACTGATATCGTGATTACTTGCTGATTATCAAAACCGGTAAGCAGTAATAACTAATCAGTGTTTCAAATTTAAAAAAAATATTTATATGTAACAAAATCAATTACATGCGTGACCGCAAAGTTAAGACTAATAAAATCAAAAATATTATTATTTTGATGAAAAACACTTTGACATTTGCAATCGAGCGAGTAAAAGCGTTCGGTTGTAATTTACAATTTAAGTGTCGGTTATAATCAAGCGTAGGTACCAATGATTATAGAAGTACATATTTACAATAGCTTTATGAATAATAAACGCGGATATTACAGCTGCAAAGAAAAAATTGCGACCTTAAATTTATACAAATTTCCATCGATTATCGTCCAGCAAACGCGATTATCCCACGGTCCGAACCGCGGTGGGGTACAAATGAGGCTTTTAGTATTCCCGGCGTGGCGTATGGCTGAAGGTGATGCCCGTCTTGGGACGCCTTGTACCCCAAGTGCAGCGATGGACGATAAGGGTTAATTACCAATTGTTGCTGTTATGCTAATGTTAACAATAGCAATTTGGATAATGTTCAAATTGTGAATGCCGCTTACCTGGGAAATGATGAATTATCAAAAGCTATTTAATGCTCTTGTTCTTGAGACATTTTTGGACATCGATTGGAGCCCGCATTCTTTTCGTGTTAAAAGGGTCACTTGATTGCAAAATATCAAGTGGTATTTTTGATGAATTCAAAACAACGAAATTAAAGCAAGGATGGTGCCTCCACATGTGGTGTAAATAAAACACCCGGCGTCCCTAGAAACGGTACAAAGTCAACCAAACCTTCAACCGAAGATGAACAAGTGATAAATATACATAAATATACGTTGAATCTAATCGTCTCGGATTTGGACATTTTTTATTATCAGTGAGGCGGTGTTCATAATGAATATTTTGCAGATTCTGGAAGCAGTGCTGCCTTACTGACGTCGAAATATTTAGGTTCCTTCTGATATGTATATTTTTTTGGTTTCATGCCGTTGTTTTATCTTTGTTACACCGTTTTGTGTCCAAATGAGTCGCCTAAATGTTTTTTCTTTGTAATGTCTCATTTGTGTATTATATATAAAAATAAATAAATGAAAATAAATAAATAAATGGATATATAATATTAAATATGTTGAACACCCTAGCGGAGAGGCGCGCGAGATGGATTGGTCATGTGTTGCGACACAAATGTTTCTTTGATGTATTGGAGAGAATGGTCGAGGGATTGATTGGCTGAGGACGACCTCGCCAGGAGTACCTAGACCAGATTTACCGAGATATGGGCTGCACCTCTTATGCAAAGTTGAAGAGAGTTGCCGAGGACCGAGCGGATTGGAAGAGGAGATGCGTCGCCTTGCTGCAGACCAATCTTTAGATTGAGACCGGAGAAGACGATTATATTTTTTATTGAATATTATTTTTAGGTACGTATTAAAATGAAAGAAAGAAAACAAAATATAATAAGGACACGATCTTTTTAGATGTCCGCATCAACGATAAAAGCCGTATAGTGGAAATTTACGTCACAACATCGATGTTATAAACAACTGTGAATACTATTATATATCTATTTCTACGAAAACAGGACGTAATGTTGGTTACTTTGCATAAAGAAAATAGCTTTCTTGGTGTGCTAACCATTTTATGACTCAGCCGTTGGTTTGCCCGGTGGTCTAATTGAGTGGTTAGAATTACAATGAGTACATTTTGAGAGGGAACACTCGTGAATTTCACACTACAGCAGTTTCAGCTATGAGTCTGCGATTTATTAAAGTACTGTGCGGTCGGCTAATTTTAGCCAAGTGCGCATTGTTGAAACGAATTGGTCTAACTGGGAATGGAGTCATAGATCTGCTGTAAGTGCCGCTTTTTAACTGAAAAATTAACCTCAAACTCCGTTTTATCTATGGTCGCAGTGTTAGGGTTATATACATTTTGTAGCGTTATTAAAGTTAGAAAAGCGAGAGGTTTATTAACGTGGAACGAATCACTATAGATTTATATGCCTTGGAATATTGCTAAAGATTGTTATAACCAGTAGCCATAATTCATGAACTTAAAATAATTTTATACATAAAAATATACGAATGTAAATCTGCAAGTTCTTCAAATTTCGACCGGCTTCGGCAGCTAGATGAATCTTTCGGTCAACCAGATGGCAGTTAATGCCAAAACCGATTGACATAACAAGAACTGGTAGAAAAAATAATTATTAGTACCTACAAAGGAATTTTAAAAACTTTTTTCTTTCAATATTAATATGTAAACGCCACCTTGGGTTTAGGAAGCTAGATGCGATCTTCCGATCAGCCAGTTGACAGTTGCTGCTAAAACTAGTTGAAATTAGAAAAACTAGTAAAATAAAACTAAGTATTTCAATAATCAACATTAACATATAAACGTCACCTTCAGAAATCTACATGAAATCAAATCTGATTATTTTCTCAAAAGATTTTACAAACAAAATTAAAGTTTAAGGCATCTATTTATTGTTAAAACAATGGACTATACTATGAATCGCCGAAACACTATGATACTTCAACATTATTAACCATTGAATATTTTTGAGAGTTAAGCCAAAACTTTCCACATAAACGAAAAAAATATTGTAACACTTGTTGATTACAACATGAAAATGAAAAGGTAAAAAATAATAAATTTGTGATACCATTAACAGCGTTTTGAATTTTAACAAGTAATTCGTAATTCACCGTACCATTCAGGTAATGGTAGAACCCATTCTATTTGTCCTCGTGCAGATTTTATCCAACCCGTCTTTCTCCCCTTCATTTTATATTTTTATTTTTTATTTTTTATATGTTGTTCTCTGATTTTATGTTTAGTATATTCTGAAACCGGTTGGTGTTTATAACGAATAAAATGGTTTATAACATATACAAATTTGATTAGTGTATTATTATTATATTTAATAAAGTCACACCACAAAATAAGTGCTTTATACGAAAATATAAAATATAATATGAAATACCAGGAACGCATGAGAGATCGTTCGAGTTTAGGAAGACAAAGGTAGATCTTATACCACATTTAAGAGTAGGAGATGGAATTCGGATGCGTAATCTGTATAGTTTCATTAGGCATTCGGGACGTGTGAGGGGATAGCTACAGCTACCCGATACACAAGTCGGCCGCGCTTCCCACGGCCGTCATTACTCCGGCTGTACTTTGCGGTTTTTACCGGACCGGGCGTGTAAGCGTTCTGTAATTTGGCTCACATCGGTGCAGGGTACGCTAATTACCGGTAAGCCTCAGTAATTACCGTTTTATCGGTACGAGGCTAAGCAGATTCAGAAATTGATTACCGATTACCGGGGCTTGTAATGCGAAATTGAATCATAAATTCACGGATATGCGCAGAACGCACTTACTCGCCATCTCATAAGGTTATTAATTTGAATTTCATCCTGTAAGCTCTTCCAATGCGATAATTATGGTTATTCGACAGTTTATTTAAAGGAAAACTTCAAAATCGGTATCAGAAATATAAAATTGAGTTTAAGTGCCAATAGAGGTAGAACACTACAAATTATATCCAGATGGGTGCCTCGCGAAAAGAGACCAAGAGGCAGACCGAGGAAAAGATGGCCGGATTGCGTGGAACAAGATTGGGAGAAAATTAAAGGAGCTGGGGAATGGAGAGAGATGGCCAGAAACAGAAGTCAGTGGAGGACCGTTGTGGAGGAGGCCAAGTCCCACACCGGGATGTAACGCCGAGAAATGAATGATGAATGAATGAATGAGTTTAAGTTCCAACCCTTTTGTTCGGAAAAGACTATTGAAACATTTAAAATTATAATGAAAGTAGGAAAAACGCGTGCATTAATTAAGGCCACGAACACAGTGTAGCTATGAGCGGAGCGGCGCGCAAAGCGGTGCGCAAAGCGTTGGACAGCTACAAAACTGCACACGTATAATTGAATGAGAGTACACACAGTGAAGCGAAGCTGCACGCTTTCCGATTTCCGCTCGAAGCAGCAAAGCTTTGCGCGCCGCTCCGCTCATAGATTCACTGTGTTCGCGGCCTAAGTCATTAACAATAATGCACGAAAGAATTATACATGATAAAATACTGATTGAATTAATATTTAAAAATGCAAGGGTTTTGAGACGCAAGTTGCACGAGACCTGAAATGACATATGAAGAAGAAGAAGGGTTCCGTAAAATATTTAATGTGTCAAAAGGGTTCCGTCGCCGAAAAAGTTTGCGAACCGCTGGTCTAAGAGATCCTATGTATGGAAGAGTGTTTTAATTCATAAAAAATCGTTCATTATTACCACGTGTCTAAATTCATTCATGACACCATGTATGGTAAGTTATTTACAAATGTTTAAAATCTAAAATCGAAATAATTTAATACCAGTAGCTCCCGCTGTTTTTATAATATCGTAAATTAATCGGATTTAATACTAAAAAGAGAATGCACGTCTCGTTGCGCGGACCGCGATATAGTTTATGTTTCCGAATACCGGGAGATGTTATTGTTTAAGTATAATGACATACCTGAGAAGGATACGCTTTATTTATTCAGTGACAGAATGGTCTCATTTCGTCCTTACCGGGACCCTCGTTAATAAGAATTTATATTATTATTGTAACAATCCCAAAGACACCTGGAATGCCTCTATGGCAGGAATCGTTACAAACTCAATGGAATTAGTCAAACAATGCCGTTTCATCCCACCAAATCTGGGAATGAGATCTGCTCTTAGGAGTGGTGGCGTGTGACCATTTCTTACGAAGTCACAATATCGCAAAAGAATACATGAACTAACC
Source organism: Lepidostoma basale (assembly GCA_022606425.2). Lineage (NCBI taxonomy): Eukaryota > Metazoa > Arthropoda > Insecta > Trichoptera > Lepidostomatidae > Lepidostoma > Lepidostoma basale. The sequence continues at coordinate 1,079,819 of JAHDVF020000333.1, read as the reverse complement.
TGTTATTTGCTACGAAGTCATTACTTGGTAGTTTAACATATTTAAAAAATATATATTATTTATATTTAAAATAAACTAAAAATAAAAGCACTGCACTTTGTCTTTCACCACTATGCGGTTATTTTAATTACCGACTAGTTTCGCTTGTACCCAAGTTCTCTCAGGGCTTCGTAATAACCGTAATAACCTTCGTAGTAATAAAAACAAAGTACAGTGTTTTTATTTTAATTTTATTTTAAATATAAATAATAAAAAAAATTAAAATATCTTACCACAAAGTGAATGCTTCATACGAAAATTTTATTTAAATTTTTTTTAAACATTTTTTGAATAAATATAACTATAATACACTCTGTAAATGAAAAAAAACGTTGTTTATAATCCACAAAATATTAAAAATCACGACATGTTTCGGAGGATACCTAGGTGTAAATATATAATAAAAACTAAACAAAAAAAAAACTAATAAAATTATAAATAATAATTAAATAAAACGATGTTTTTTTTAACTACTTCCACTTTTGGCTTTATTTCGACAGCGACCGGTTTCGCCAGGCTCGCTGGTTCGCTGGCGAAACTGGTCGCTGTCGAAATAAAAACAAAAGTGGAAGTAGTTAAAAAACAGAGTTTTATTTAATTATTATTTAAAATGAACGAGAGATTTCAATAAAATCATTTGATTGTAATAAAATTATTATTATAATTATTGTGACGAAGCATCGTACCTATATATTTTTGATGTAGAAAGAAAATATGAACTGTGTGATCAGAAATCATGACCACATTACAGTTTTTCATTTGTTTTCCCTTCGATTGTTTAAACAAAGTACAAAAAAATGTATCTGTTTTTTCCCGTAAATTTTTTTTTTAATAAATAAATCATTGAAATGTTATTTTATTTACGAAAAACTGCCTGCCACCACTGGTCGGTGGATGTGATGTGATCTCTCTCGGACAAGCACAAAGAAACGTCGAACACGAATGAGATGCGTATACTTTTGTCACTCATTTGATGGGTCTTATGGGACATTTTTTGTCTTCGGTGAAAGGAATTTTGGTAAAAAAAACTCTCCTTCAATTATTTTCATTTTGGCAACAATAAATTCAGTCTTGCAAACTCTTCCAACTCTTCATTCCAAGAGTTTATTCTATAAATTTAATTCAGTTTAAATATTTCAAAAACTCTGAATGTTTTAAAAAATGTATTTGCAATAAGTTTATACGAAATATTTTTTTTTCAATTATGAATACACAATCACACGTATATGCATATATAAAATGCATATGTTGGTTAATTTTTGATGAAATTAGTTCAATCACCGTTTTTTCTACATTCGAGTAGATTTTGCTCTTCCAGGTATTAGAAAGGATCAAACCTTCTTCATCGAGAGAAACTGAAATAAAATAAACGATGAAGGTTTAATACCTTCAAAACGTATTGAAAAAACTATACACATGAGTGGAAAAATATGTTTTAATTACTTCTGAAAAATCTGAATTCTGGAGATTCACATCGTAAACGCATTTGGTTTACGAAAAAAAATCTCATCATATCTCTTACATATTTTTCTATTTTATAGATATAATGTATCCCAATTCACACGAATGAAAACATTTTATATCTAGAAGTTTTATTACATTTTATGTAAAATACATATTTCGCCTTGTTAAATCATTATCATGGCGAAATATGTTCACTTGTAGAAAAGCGACGTTTTCATTTGTATTAATTATTTATTATGGAGTTATACATAATTTTTCTTTTTCTTTTTTATATACTTTGTATATACAACACTTAAATTAAAATAAATTAAAATTACATAAACATGTTTCGTACAACCAGTCTTTCTTCAGTGATACATATTATAAAGATACATATTTAAAATATTATAAAATTGTTCACATGATCTGACAGATGTTATAAAGATTTATTTTTACAATTTTATAATATTTTAAATATGTATCTTAATAATATGTATCACTGAAAAAGGACCGGTTGTCCGAAACATGTCTATGTAATTTTAATTTATTTTAATGTAAGTGTTGTACGAGTATATACAAAGTATATAAAAAAAGAGAAAAAAAGCATCTACAACACAAAGTATTGCGAATATAGAAGACATTATTCATAATTATTGTTTAAGAAACAATAAACAATGTATCGTCATATCAATATTGAATTGCAAAATCTTCTTAGTCATGCATTTCGCACAGGATTGCATAAATTCGTTGAATTAATTATTCTGCCATACCTTTGCTGCAAATTATCAATATGGTAGGTGAGTGTAATTATCTAATTATGCCCTAATGACTGGGAAGGTGATTAACGCATTTAGATCAGTTGCCTTAACGCGAGATCGTGAATACAACGTTGCAAGAGGCGTAGCAATGGTACTTATATCCCCTCATTAATGTGATAAAAATATTGTACACAGATCTTGATTATTATTTGATCTTGAAGTTTCTGGAAAATTAAATACTTCGGGTACGTAATGAGAAACGATAAATACAAATTGCTACGACTGATATTTTTTAGGTTTCCTTGGGATTAGTTTGAAGTAATATCTAATATTTTAGATGGTTCATGGGATGCCACTTGGGCCTTTGATGCAGTAATTTCCTACCAATTTTCCAACGTAAAATTAGGGGTAAAAAAAATCTTGGCTACAAACCTTTTGAGAATGGTTTTGTTGAGTACAACATCTCTGTTTAGAGCTGCTGCATTAATAATAAAAAAAATAGCAATGATGTTGTTCAACCTTCGATAGAAGAAAAAAGAAGAAGAAGAAGATTGAAGATGAACTCAAGGCGTTAATACTGTGGAATTCCATAATGATGAAATTTTTATGAATTAAAATACTATTAACTTTTTTTTATTAAAAACGTTGTTATGAATATCACAATTGATTATATATAGTCGCGACAGCTGTTTCGCTAACCGATATTAGCATCGTGAGGTCTTAAAAACAATTTAAAAATACACCAGAAATACTTAGTTTATATGCAAAATTATTAGAGGGGGAAAAAACTACACACAGTAATAAAATATGGGAAAAAAAGTAGACTAAATATAATCAATTGTCATATTCATAACAAAGTTTTTAATTTAAACAGTTAATAATGTTGAAATATCAAAGTGTTTCCGTCAAAACAATGAATTATAATTGTCAAGCTGTGTCTTGATACAGCTTCATCAAATGCCTCGGCATGGCGAAATATGTCATTCTATAGTAGTAACTTGAAACTTCCAGAAAACGTACTCATTCCAAAAGATAAAAAATCCTGAATCCTTATATTCTCTTGTTACGCCTCTGCCAATCTCGCTAAACGTTCTGATGTAATTGCCGTTTCGGTACTATGTTGCACTCGGGGATCTTCTGTGGGAAGATGAAACTGCAATTAGATGGACGCAAACTGCAATTATATACGATGCAGCAAAACGGTTACTAGGCAGGAAGATTAAGATATTGATACTCATTTAAATATTTTAAATAAACAGGTACAAAATATACGTGAGATAACAATGTCGGAATAATACGTGTATTCCTATTGAGATTATCCTTGATTATTAATATGGTCAACTAGCATTAATGCAAATAAGGACAAAGGACAAGATTTATAAAACAGCTATCCGGTATTACTATACGGAAGCGAAGTATGGCCAGCTAAAAAGATCCATGAACAAAAACTGTATATAACTGAAATGCGCATAATGCGGTGGTCGGGAGAAGTCACATTGAAAGACACAGTGCGCAGCGAATATGTGAAGGGAAGTTTCAAGGTAGCCCCCATAAAACAAAAGTTGTAAGAAGCAAGGCTCCGATGGTACGGTCACGTGATGAGTAGACCTCACGACCTTGTCGTGAAAAAGTGTCTTTCCGTGACTAGTAGGAGAGGGAGAGGAAGACTTCAAATACCTGGCTGACGAATGTGCAGAGGGATATGAAGGCCCTAGGCCTTAAGGAGGAGGCTGCCTACGAAAGAAATACCTGGCGCCAAATAATAAGAAAAGCCGACTCCGAGTAACGGGAAGAGGCGAGGGGCTTTCCCCTGGTGAAGAAGAAGAAGAACTAGCATTAATTTGATACAAGAATACAAAAAAACTTTATAATAAATATTTAGGTTTATTAAACTTATTCCTTTATTTCCAACTGATTTCGGCAGCTCGTTGTCATCTTCTAGTCAATAATTCGTAAGTTAGACAAAAAATATTTGTTTTAAAAATTAAATAAGAAACATTTAAAATTAATATTAATTTTCAATTTGATTTGAATTGGTAAGAATATTTCGATTAAACGTAGGTTTTTCTAAATAATAAATGCACATATTATATACAATGCCGTTCACTGGATCATAGCAGGCGAAAAACCAATTAGAGAACAAGTTGCTAGACGCAAATGGCAGTGGATTGGTCAAACTCTGAGACGGAACCCAGCCTGTATCGCTCAGGGGGCACTAGACTGGTTCTCTATGGGGGGAAAGAGAAGAGCCCTGCAGGACGAAGTTAAAGCAGCAGGCCTCATTTAGGATGATGTTAGGCATCAGGTATGCAATAGAGTCGGGTGGAGAAGGTTCCTTGAGGCCCTATTCACCACGGTGGTGTGACAGGACAAAAAGAAGAAGAAGAAAGAGAGGTATACTGGGTGATATTCAATATTAAAACTGAAGATTTCACCCGTTAATCCTGAAGATAAACCCGTGTTCGTTAAATCCTTTGTTGGGTAAATAAACAAAAGGGTTGTCCCTTTCTACGAAACGTTTTTTTAATTTATTCAAAGGATTACGGAAGATTTGGATCTTTAGTTGATAGGACTTGGGTTCAATATATTTGTAGCTTTCTCACAAAACAATTTTTAAACTCCTTTATCTGTTGTCAAAACTATTGGTCCGAGAAAAATATTTGAATACATGCATACGTACGTTAGGTATACATTGATAAAGGTTACTTGTAACCGAAACATGTCTGAGTTCAGTAAAAATAAAAAGTGTTGTAATACACAGTGTAGGTAACTATATTTATTCAAATATGAATCCACAACACAAAGTGAACGCGAATATAGAAGAAACACAAAATATTTGCTTTGTTTAAGTCTAATGACTTAATTTCATGCCATATTTAGTCATTGGTGAATTTTTAACGTAACAAATATCACATGCGGAGAGTTCAAGATGAATAAAATACATGTAAGTAAATAAATACATATGCATTTCTTACTTTAATACTTTTTATTAAATACACTTTATATTGGAAATATTATTATTACAGCTTTTTCTTGCCAAAGTTAGCTAATCATTACTATTTTTATAGTTGTAAAAGGCGACTGGTGAAACTGATAAAAACTCTGAATTTTAAATTAAGTAGTATTATAAACATTTTGTAGCAAAATAGAAATCTGAAGCTGGCAAAATAATAATATGAAAGTAGGATAAATATTATAGAAATTTTAATGTAAAGAAGGATGTGAAGAAAGTTGGCGTGAGGTAAGAATTTAAGGAAGAAGAACCTATTATGAGGTTAATTAAGAATCAGTGCCTACATAAGATGCATAGACTATTACGGTTGACTAAAAAAGTATTAGTCTTAGAAAGGCGTCGATGAAACACGGACTCATGGAGTTGCCTGAGATTCCTGGAAATATATTATATTACGAGTATATAAACATAACCAATGCCATCGGTCAAATTCAGACGGATTTATGCGCCAGAGTCATGGAAAATTTGACATTTCGGATGCACGCCAACCAGAGAAGCCGCGGCAAACATTAGAACGATGTTTTACTTCATACATAATGGCATTGATAGGCCTTTTAAACAAATATTTTTTTGATGATATCTTACAAACACTTTCTTTTATTTAAATTTAAAAATAAGAAGCGCTTAATGAAATGCCTTTTATAATAGTATATATTTTGTATTGGTGTGAAACAAGAGATTCAAACCAAATTAAATTTTAACTGTAAATAATCTATATGCTATATAGCGTTTTAAATTGAGAAAGAATATTGTATTTCGTTTCATCAATTGCAAAAAATCGTTGTTCCTTTTAATAACTGCAATGATTCTATCAATAGAATGTAACACTATTCTATTGAAATCAAATTTGTTACACCATATCAATCAAATTCCCGAGCTTTAGTTAAACAAAGGTAAGGAAGAATGCAGCAAAAAAAGAATCAGAGTCCTGGATTAGTATTGCGCTATTCCCAGGCGCTTGTATCAGATATCATCGACTTCTGGTGTTAGGGGATGCTAACACAATGCAACTGTGGCAAATGAAAAGAGATCAAATATCGGGGTCGTGAAAGAATGGAGGGTTAATTACTTCACATACAAAATTTAACGATTGCAAACTTTACGGCTTCGTATAAAGCTTTTCGAAAACTGCTTATGATATAGATTTAAAAGAATATATCAATTTTAAGATAATTATTTATATTTATGAAAATATTAAATACATCTGAATGTTAAAAATGCAGGAAAGACCCACTGTCTGGTTCAAACTACTTAATTTAATAACTTTTGTTAATTTGTAAACTTTCTATTATTTCCAGTAACAAATTATAATGATTTTAGTTGGTAAGATACATTTAGACACTTGCCATTTTGCATTTTAACACTTCTTTATTTTGAATGTTTTGGTTTGCTAGTTGTAAAAAAATAAATGAGCAATCACTTCGTCCGTAAATTTGTTTTCACCATTTTTGTTTTGTTTTTTTATATTTCTGTCCCCTTTAAAAACTTAAACCGTATCTATTGAATACCCTTTGCATTGTTAAAAACTTGTTATTGTTTTATTTAATGGGTGAAATAACCATCTGTTATGTGTCTTCAAAGATTAACAGTTCCTTTGCTAAATCAAAAATTTTAGTGTAATAAATCACTAAAAATCAACTAAACCTATCATAAAAATTTAAACATGAAAAATGAATCCATTCGCCCTTTTTATTGCCTTGTCCCTGGTACTCTGCTTAATTTTACTTAATCTTTTGGTTCTTGTACTCTGTTTTAAAAATATTTTTGTCTAGTTTATATAGTTCTCCCGGTGATGAATGTATTAAACCTTCGATGAATGTAGTGAAAACAATTTTTGTATTAAAAACAAAAGAAAAAATATATTTTTAATTGTATCTCAATAGAGACGAAGAAACAAACTGGAAACTGAATATGGATGATCAAGGTGTTTACAGGACTTATGACCTGTCATTGGTTGGGTTAAGCGCACGCTTTATGTAATTACAACATTCCCCATTCCACCATTGTTATTATGATCATGTATGATACATTTTTGGAAGTTGTATATATACTCCAAATCCATACATATCTTCACGTGGCAGTTCCAGTTAGCCATCTATGTAGATTTGATTGTACTAATTAATTTTTTAAGATTAATCTATACAATCCATCCACTAACGCCATCTATGAAGAATGATTGTTTTAGCATTTAGCAAACTACTTTATTAACACAATGCGAAGAGGCTACCGCCTCCTAGCGCACTGTTAGAAGTCGCCTGGAGTATCCACTCCTATTTTATACGCCAAATAATTGACCAGAATGGAGGGTTAATTACTTCACATACAAAATTTAACGATTGCAAACTTTACGATCTTTACGAAACTTTATGATCATAATAACAATGGTGGAATGGGGAATGTTGTAATTACATAATAACAATGGTGGAATGGGGAATGTTGTAATTACATAAAGCGTGCGCTTAACCCAACCAATGACAGGTCATAAGTCCTGTAAACACCTTGATCATCCATATTCAGTTTCCAGTTTGTTTCTTCGTCTCTATTGAGATACAATTAAAAATTTAAATTAACCACCCACAGGTGAAAATCCAGGATTCGTATACAGATATAAGTATACATTTCACAAATATTTGAAAAAATATACTTTGATTCCTTATCCCATTTTTAATATAATGTATAATTTTTTAATATATTTTTTTCTGGTCTGAATCTGGTCGTGTTCAGGCTTGAACCCAAGTCCCCTGAATCAGAAGCTGAGCGTTTTGTTCCCGAGACTACAACCCGAATACTTTCTTTACCATTCTTTCTTCATTTGTGTTTTTTTATATTTGCTTCGATAATATGATCCTTGCTGGTGGTACTCTCTAGGATATTACTAGTTATTATAAAATTTTCTTTCTATATTTTATTTTGTATTTAATATCAAGTCTGCAGAGCTGACTCAGTCAAGCTCTGATATCCATGAATGGTCTTACAACAACAACAACAAACCATCACGCCGTTTTCCCGCAGTGGTAGGCAGCAAGAATGGACCGCCACACTACTCTATCCTGGCACACCTCTCTAGCTTCTCCACATTCATACAGCGAGTCATATACGCATGTCGATTCTTCCAACTTCTAACATGACCAACCCTTAATATTTGATTAATCTGGTCATGCCATGTTTTCCTCGGTCTGCCTCGACTCCGTACTCTATTTACATCATTAACGTATACTTTCTTAACAATTCTTTTTCCATCCATGCGCTCCATATGTCCGAACCATCGCAGCGATCCTTTCATAATTTTGTTCATAATACCTTCTTCCGCTCTATATTTCTTTCTTATATCAGCATTTGAGATTCTGTCGCATATCGTTCTACCACACATAATAATAATAATAAATAATAATATGCTAACTTTTAAAGCGCCGTTTTTGTGATGTAATCACCTCAAGGGCGCCGTCTTACGGACCTCATCTTTACTGCATTTATTCTGCTCTCATCCTTCTTCCTCCAGTTCCATGCTTCGCTTCTAAACATTATAGCTGGGACCAGAACTCCAACTCCGTTTTCACTTATTGGTCTTCATTGTAATGGTCTTCATTTATGTTAAAAAGGATTAAAATTTTGATTTTTAATTTTTTTAATTTTGTGTAATTTTTATCTCTTGGTGGTATTTGCAACAGGGATTTAAAACGTATAATTCAAAACTGCTAATAATTAATATCAAATCTTTGTGTGAATGATTGCAGATACGTAGTAGTATTGTTGATCATACTCAGTTGTAAGTGTGTGCGATTTGCACAATACTTTTCTAAATTGCAACGTAGTTACGATTGTGCATTGAATAAGGTATGCTATCCATACACAGTGTGTTAGTACTCGGTGCAGCCACCTACAGGAGCAATCTACAATAATTTTCAAGTACAATGATCTTAACCCTCGTCCCAACCGTCTCGCATTTGAATGTTGTTAACTCAGAATAATGGAGCCGACCGCAGCGCCATTGCTTATTTATGGAAGTCATCAGATGGCGGGTCCGAGATGCAAAAACTAATGATTTATTCGACGCTTGGCGAGTGACTGATATTTTAAACACATTCAAATTTATTTTGATATGGGTTACCGTTCGTCTAGGAGAGTGGTTGACAACCCGCGGAGGGTAAACTCCTAAAGACAATAAACTAGAATCCTAAAAAAAACCGGGACTGTCTTAAACGTCTGTTGACACCGGTGGGAAGAGCAATTAGTCTGCTGAACGCGGTCTCCTTGGAGATCGACGTCTTTCATGTTAGTGAAAGTACGTTTAGGGGACAAATACTCTTGACTTTGGAAAGTATCTTGTCTTCCTAATGTCAAATCAAATCAAATCAAATCAAATCAAATCGACTCATCACTAATGTGTTCCTGGTTAAAAATACCTGTACTCAATAGATGCTTTAAACATTTATGCTGTTTGTAATGTCTTTTGCGTAAATAAACTGATTTGATTTGATTTGATTTAAACCTTGACGCTAAACCACCACTTCTAGACAATCTCCAAATGACACTTGATTCCTGATTCAGTGAATTTGGATTCAATCAAGATACAACCGCGAATCTTTCTCTATAATAATAAGCTGTTATTTTTGTTCATATTGCAAAATTGTATACAAAATTCTAATATCATCGATAAAGCTTTTAGTTTAACTATTTTATAATAAAAAATCTGACATTTTTGTGCAAGTAAAGCCCAAAGCCTGCAAAAGATGGATAAACGCATGATGGTTAGTGACTTATTTACAATAATATTTAAGCGCTTACCCTGGAAATTAGGCCTGTTGCACATTTTTGAAACTCAATCGTGTCGTTTTTAGTTATATATTATAGTATAACGGTCTGAATGTATGACCACTATTTCAATAAGTTAAAAACAAAAGCATAAACGTTCCAAAATAAATCTTTATAACATCTGTCAAAATTGATCATAATCGTATGTATCACTGAAGAAGGACTGGTAGTCCGAAACATGTCTGATATGTAATTTTAATAGTGTTGTATATACAAAGTATATAAAAAAAGAAAAAGACAAATAAAAATATATAAATTCACCAATGGTTTCGGACCACTGAAATAAGCTAGATTTACGCCAGATGCATATTCCAGTCAATCCAACATGTCGTATTTGTCCGTGGTTTTGGTCCAGTGAATAATGTTACATGTGGTAGCATTAATAATCAACAGGGATGTTAATAAGACTCATATTAAGTGTGTACAAAACGATAGGAAAACGAAAAGATTTCTTATCAGTGATACGAATATTTCTGTATAAGAGACATCAACGCGTGGTAATAGGTGTTCCCTGAAACTCGATAGCTAATAAAAGTAACCTCTTAACAACAATAATTATAGATAATTGATTTTTAGCATTTAATAAACCAGAATCATCCTGCTTATGATGATACCGGTGGGAAGAGGAATCAGTCTGCTGAACATGATCTCGTCTTTCATATTAGTTAAAGAAGGTAGGTTTAGAAGCCAAATTCTCTTGATACTGGAGAGTCTTATGTATTTTTATAGTTAAACTATCTCTCATAAGTTCCTGGTATTATTATACATTTGACCAATTCTCAACAGAAGAAAATAATGAAAATTCTGGCATAGAAGATGGCAGCAAGCTGCCGAATCTGGTCGAAGACACAAACATTAGTGGATATTGTTTAAATATACATTAAAAATAAATAATTTTAGATAAACTTAAGGCGTTAACACCGTGGAATTCCATAATGACGAATTTTTATGAATTAAAACACTGTTTTTTTCACTTTTGAGGTTATTTGTCATGAAAAATATACTCAAAAGTGGAAAAACCAATGTTTTAATTCTTAAAAATTCGTAAAAATATATACGAGGTCTGTTCAAAAAGTATCGCGAATTTTGAATTTCCGCTGGCTACGTATATTTGATTTTTGATTTTTTTGTAGCGTTATGTTGGTACTCATGTCCCTTACTTATGCTGACAAGGTCGGCCATTTTGAATGTTTAGTTAATTTTTGACAGCTGTTTTGCTTGGATGTGTTTTGGCTCGTCTTCGATTTTTGCCTATTCCAAAAAATGGATCAAAGAATTTGTATCAAATTTTGTGTGAAAAACAAAATAAAGGACGCGGACGCATTTCGAATGTTGACTGTGGCATATGGTGAAGCTACCTTGGACCAAAGCAACGTTTATCGGTGGTACAAAATGTTCTCAGAGGGCCGAGAAGATATGAACGACGAAGAGCGTGCCGGACGCCCGAGCACGTCAACAACAGACGAAAACATTGATAAAGTGAAGAAAATAGTATTAGCCAATCGTCGAATCACCGTTAGAGAAGTTGCTGAGGACCTAAACATATCGATTGGCTCGTGCCATTCGATTTTAACCAATGATTTGGGCATGAGTCGGGTCGCCGCGAAATTCGTGCCAAAATTGCTCAATTTCGACCAAAAACAGCATCGCGTTAACATTGCTCAGGAGATGTTGGACTCGGTCCGTGACGACCCAAATGTGCTCCAGAGGGTCATAACTGGTGACGAATCATGGGTTTATGGTTATGACGTGGAAACCAAAGCTCAATCATCCCAATGGAAGCTGCCGCATGAGCCAAGACCAAAAAAAGCGCGCCAAGTTCGGTCGAACGTGAAGGTTTTGCTCACAGTTTTCTTCGATTGCAGGGGCGTGGTGCATCATGAGTTCTTGCCACAGGGTAGTACGGTCAATAAGGAATATTACCTGCAAGTTATGCGCAATTTGCGCGAAGCAATCCGCCAGAAACGCCCGGATTTGTGGAAGAACAAAAACTGGCTTTTGCACCATGATAACGCCCCTGCTCACACATCGTTGCTTGTGCGCGAATATTTGGCCAAAAACAACACAGTAATGGTGCCGCAGCCACCGTATTCCCCAGACCTGGCCCCCTGTGACTTTTTCCTGTTTCCAAAACTGAAGAGGCCCATGAAAGGACGACGCTACGCCACGATTGAGGAGATAAAGACGGCATCGAAGGAGGAGCTGAACAAGATCACAAAAATGATTTTTTTAAGTGCTTCGAGGATTGGAAAAAACGTTGGCATAAATGTATTATATCCGAGGGGAATTACTTTGAAGGGGACAAAATAGATATTCATGAATAAATAAATACTTTTTGAAAAAATATAAAATTCGCGATACTTTTTGAACAGACCTCGTATTTAAAATGAACTTTTACCATGAAATTGAACTAACTCAATAGTCGCATTTAACCTTAAATTTGTTTGTAATATCTAAAATTGATAAATAAACTAATTTGAGTTGAATTGAATTGAATAAAACCAATTTTAAATCTAATCACAAAAATTAATCTAGTAGCTTTTGCCGCATTTCAAATTCTCAGAGATCAGCATCGCGGGTAAAGGATGAATTTAGTACTATAAAGTGAGCAAAGTACTCCATAGAAATAAAAGTATTTGTCTATTATTATTATTAGAAAAACATCTGCAGAAGGCAGGTACGCATTCAAACACTCTTCCAGCACCTGAAGTGAGCGGTAAGCCTGGCTCGTTGCGGTGAGCATTTGAACCCACCTGACCTCAAAGTTGGCTGCATTGAATTACCTACTAAACATTAGCTTGTGCCAACATCATTTTCCAACTATGAAATTATTAGCGAGCGAGGCGGGAGATCTGCGCGCCAGAGTGCGAAGGGAATGGCGCGAATTTCATTCTGAATTTGAATAACAGCGCTAAGTGGCGATTTGACGGATAACGGAGTTGCCATGTTCATTACTTAGACTGATTACCGGGAAAATGTGCTGAATCATAATAATTGTTTAGGTACTTGGCTGCAAGAGGATAATAATTATTATCTACGCACCTGCCTTATTATTTTATTTAAAATTCAAATTCATTCAACAGAACTTATTTATTTACTTGGATTCATATGCAAGCTATAATTATATTTTGTATACAACAGGTCGTTTGAACACAATTACTGTATACAATTTCTTCTTCTTCTTCTTTAACAGCCGTTGTCGTCCACTGCTGGACATAGGCCTCCCTCATACTTCTCCATATATGACATGTCATACGGGGGGTGGTTGGCATTACAACGCCACGCTTACCAGACGGGTTGGCGAGGTGTCCTTCTACGTTAGCCTATGCATCAATATTATCCACTGAGGTTATTCACACTCTATCTCTAACAATTCGCATAGTTTCTAGGGGAGATCAAAAGTCGAGGAGGTGTGGATAGGTACTTGGGATCAGATCAATCCTCCAGCGTAGCATGGCCATCACCACGGTGATGGCCATGCACCGCTCGAAGAGTCAATAGGATCCCCCTTACTCCCACAATTGCATTGATTTCACTACATGTGATAGGTAGCTAATCTCTCGCCATTTTATTGTCACGTGAATTCTACACCAGACCATCACACTGCCATCGCCGGGAATTGAACCCGGGACCATCTGTACGACAGTCAGAGCCCTTACCACTCTGCCACAAGGTTCTTCATTATAAATAACTAAAAAACAGTTTTAACAAAAGGTTATGCTAGGAATAAGTCGATTTAATGTTTGATATACTCACATAAGGCACGAAAAATGCTGAACATATGTAGTTATATTTTTATGAAAGAAAATATTGTTTTTTAATAAATTTATTTTTTCGAAACGTTTTAGAGTTGTTATACTTTAATCGTCGAGAGAACGACATGAACTGAACATAATATGTATTATATAATAATATGAAAAATAATACCGGAAGTTAAATATTTTTTTAATTGAATTTAAGTAAAAAACTAAGATTGTACAAAAGTTTATAAAATGACTTCAATAAATATTAAAAATAATACAAAAGAAAGAAGTATAAAACATTTTGTATGAAAATTAGGAGTTAAAATTTTTCCCCTGTTTTTTTTTAAATTAATTAATATCTTCTCATAAAAACATCTGTGTTCAAATGTTTTATGGGAATTCACATAAAATAAAATAACTCTTCTAGAAAACAGACGTTTTCATTCCTATTAATTATTTTTTGAAAAACAATAAATGTGAGTTTTACAATATTGTTTGAAAAACAATAAATGTGTATTTTATTATTCAAAATTGTGGGTTATCGTAGTTTACCGCAAATTAAAACCGATGAGTGTGTAATTATTTATTATGAAAATCACAAATGTACGCATTTGTGGCTAGTCGCTAGTAAGTCATAATTATTATCAGCCTGTAATCTGGTTACGAAAGTAATTTACATATCATTTCTATCTACAACCTGTTACATCTGGCGGCGAACGCGCTCGTTTAGACACGTATAAACACACGATTTTCTATGATTCTTGTTAGAGATTCGAACTTGTGACCTTTTGCGCCGCAAATAACGACCGACACGTCTGAGCCATTGTTTCAGAACGAGTACGAGACATTAAATTATTTTAAATTGCGGGACAAACCATCATTCTACGGCACTTTGTAGTAACTAGACCTTATTTTTTATAACTTTATCATAAATATTGGTAAAGAAAATATTAAAATATTATATTTCGTAGTATATAATTTAAATGAAAATGGTCATGTGGGGAGTCGGAGATTGACGTACGTGCATGACAAGATAAACGAATGTTGAGGAATCCAGAGAAGTATGTTAGAAAACAACAGTGTGGCATTTCATTCATATTACTTACCCTTTTGGGCAGACGACGGGATGGTAGATAGTTAATCAATTTAAATTAGTTAAAGAAAAAATAAACTAACTAACTAACCATCACGCCGTCTCCCCGAAGGGGTAGGCAGAAAAAATATTTCTCTCGCTTCCCCAACATTCATACATCGTGTCAAACACGCGCATCGATTTTTCTGACTCCTCACGTGGCCGATATTCAATACTTGATTTATTTGATCGTGCCACGCTTTCTCTGTCTTCCTCTATTTCTAGTTCCATTTACATCGTTAACATATAAATTTTTTTAACCATTCTTTCTTCATTCATTCTTTCCATGTGTCAAAACCATCTTAATGATTCTTTAATTATTTTGTTCATAACACCATCATTCGCACCGTATTCACTTCTTATATTTTCATTTGACACTCTATCATACACAGAGTATCCACACATTCTTCTAAGAGATCTCATTTCTACTGTATTTATTCTACTTTCATCCGCCTTTTGCCAGTTCCATGCTTCGCTTCCATACATATTTTTATAGGTTTAATTTAAGTAAATAAAAAAATATATTTAAAATTTTCAAACAATTGTATCACTATTAATTACCTTTTTTACAACCTCTGTGATCTCACAATACATGTCTCATATGTTTTAACATATAAACATATTTGCATCATTTATGGTATAAAATAAAAATTAAATATTTTAATTTTTTGCATTTTTTTTTCTTAGTGGGTGGCGCTTTAAATTTTATATAATATAATTACTTGCGGTAATTATACATGTAATAAACATTAAAAAATATAATTCTATTTCACAGGAAAACATCAATTACGGCTGGTATTGCTGCGAACTATAGGTAATAATACTAATAATTACCGTAAGCGAATTATGTAAGAAACTTGATCTATAAAAATAATTATAAAATTCGTGCACAACTCTAAAACATGTAGCGTCTAGTCGTACATAATATAAAAAAATCCAAATAGTCGCAGATTGCCATGATTAACTAAGATAATTATCTCGACTAATCGAAAATTCACGGATACACAAAAACATGATAATTTTATTGGTTTTTAAGGTCATTTTTTAGTATAGCGCGGTACATTCTCGCGAATGCTGGCACATACATTTGCACTTTGCCGTTCTACAGTGATTAATTGTTTGAATCATGTTGTCATAATAATCAAAGTCTAATAAACTACGTAAGTACCTATTTAACCTAATAATTTATTTAACCTAATAATAATTGGAAAATATCTCTTAGACGAATGTGTGGATACTCTCTGTATGTGTGGATACATGGATACATGGACGAATGTGTGGATACATGGGGGTATTGAGTGACAATTTGCTGAGAAGCTCAGAATTGACAATTTTTAAGTGAATGATTTTATGAAGCAACACCATATCATGCAGAGTACGTATATTTTCAAGAGAGTCTAAGGAACTGAAAAATTAGGGCAGATTTGTAATCAGAGAACGACTTGCACATTTTAAAATTAAACATAAAGTTTTCATCGCAAACAAAAACCAATCCAAAAAAGCTAGAATGGCAGTGTACAATGGTGTTCTTCTACCGACCTTCATGTATGGAAGCGAACATGGAACTGGCAAAAGAAGGATGAAATTAGAATAAATGCAGTAGAAATGAGATGAAATGAAAATATAAGAAGTGAATGCGGTGCGAATGATGGTGTCATGAACAAAATAATGAAAGGATCATTAAGATAATTTGGACATATGGAAAGAATGAAAGAAGAAAGAATGGTAAAAAAATCTATATGTTAATGGTGTAAATGGAACCAGAAATAGAGGAAGACCGAAGAAAACGTGGCACGATCGAATAAATCAAATATTGAATGTCGGCCATGTGAGGAGTCGTCGAGGAGAAATCGTCGCGCGTGCATGACACGATGTATGAATGTTGAGGAAGCGAGAGAAATATGTCAGGAAAGAAAAGTGTGGCAGTCCATTCTTTCGGCCATTTCCCGGGAGGGGTAAGCAGAGAGAATGGATCGCCACAATGCTCTGTTCTGCCATACCTCTCGTGCTTTCTCTACATTCATACATCGTACCATGAACGCACGTCGATTATTCCGACTTCGAATGTGACCGCCTTTTAGTAATTGATTAATTTGGTCATGCCATGTTTTCCTCGGCTTCTTTTTTCACTCACGCTCCTAGTGTACAACTTTTTAACCATTCTACTCTCATCCATTCGTTCCATATGTCCAAACCATCTCAGGGATCCTTTTTTAATTTTATCTATGTGCAGTCATCTGCCTTACCTTTGAGGATGAAAACGTCTATTTTCTATAAGTTTTATTATTATTAATGTGAATGACTGTCTAAGGCTTTAATTAATTCTGATGTAGATAGCACAGCAAGCGACTAAAAGCGACATATAGAAAGCTGCCAAAGTCGATTGAAACTAGAATAATTGGTAGAACAGAAATTATTATGTAGTTAATACGTAATACATTTGTATTATTTTCATTATTTAGGAACGCCTAGCGATGGAAGTTGTTAGGAAGGGTCGTTTTTCGGAACGGGTTATGGTATACCAGCAAAACTATACGTAAATATGTATAATATAATATATAACTAAATTATTTATACAATGGTATTCTTCTACCGACCCTTATGCATAGAAGCGAAGCATGGAACTGGCAAAAGAAGGATGAAAGTAGAATAAATGCAGTAGAAATGAGATCCCTTAGACGAATGTGTTGATAATCTGTGTATGATAGAGTGTCGAATGAAAATATAAGAAGTGAATGCGGTGCTAATGATGGTGTTATGAACTAAATAATGAAAGGATCATTAAGATGATCTGGACATATGGAAAGAAAGAATGAAGAAAGAATGGTAAAAAAATTATGTGTTAACGATGTAAATGGAACCAGAAATAGAGGAAGACCGAGGAAAAGGTGGCACGATCAAATAAATCAAATATTGAATGTCAGCCATAGGAGTCAGAGAAATCGACCCGCGGGCATGACACGATGTATGAATGTTGAGGAAGCGAGAGAAATATGTCAGAAAAGAAAAGTGTGGCAGTCCATTCTTTCTGCCTACCCCTTCGGGGAGACGGCGTGATGGTTAGTTAGTTAGTTAGTTATTTATACATAATATTTCCAATATAGTAATAATTATTACACTCAATATATGTACGTATGATTACATTAAAACATTTTGTTTGAAAATATTACTTGTAATAATGGGCTAAATATAATAAGTGCGGGTACATTATGAAAAGAAAATAATTACAAATGTATTCAAATGGAAACGGAACCTCATTATTACGGAATTGTATACAAAAGTTGTTCTTTGTGTTATTACTTAATTTAATGTGAAGCTGGGTTCATTCAGAATATTCGGCCATTGTGTAAATTTACCAAAATAATTGAATACAATATAATAGATCACATATTTCTTTTCAAAATGAAAAAACACGTGTAAAATGTTAATTAAAAAATATTAACAAATATTTCACTAATAATATGTTAGGTTATACGTAGTTAAGCTACAATGTTTATTATGCCCTTCATCAGTGATATATAAATATGTATATATGTCAGGTTCAAGATCTATTGGCCCCAAACAGTGTCAAATGCCGTTCGACGTAAAGGCAGTGGATCGGTCACACTCTGAGATGAAACCCACCCTGCATCGCTCAGGGCGCACTATACTGGTCCCCTATGGATGGAAAGAGGAAGCGAGGCAGACACCTGGAGAAGAGCCCTGCAGGATGAGGTAAAGCAGCAGGCCTCACTTAGGATGATGTTAGGCATCAGGCATGCGATAGAGTCAGGTGAGGGTTTCTTGTGGCTCTATGCACCACGGAGGTGTGACAGGACAAAAAGTAGAAGAATAATATATACATATTTGTATCAGTTTATACAAATATTATATATAAACTGACCGCATTCGTGATTATTTTTAAATATTTGTGATAGTTATATAATATCACTGATGGCTTGTGTGTCCGAAACAAGTTTGGTATTTAATTTAATTTTTTAAATAATGTTTGTGTTGCATACAAAGTACATAAAAAAGAAACAATGTTAAACACAATAATGTGTTAATTGTGATGAAATTTTGTATCGTACATGCGTGACGGAGAAGACTATGATATTGAATCATACACGTTGCTGTTGTCCGGTAGATAAACATTAATGTAGCAAGTTTAATGATAAACAAGTGTCGTGTGTTTCAGGAAACAAACAGTGTGTTTCAACATTCAAAATGCAATTAAGGCACTCGGAGCAATACTAAATTACACCGGTCCAAATAAAAATTATATTCATCAAAAAAGACAAGTGATAATCACGAACGGAACGAACATATGGGAAGCAGTATAGAGCTTCTGTCTTCTCCGCACTTAGTCTAATCGAAATAAAATTATACGCCAGAAATTTCACGTTTCATAGCAGCTTCTCACAATTATTATAATCTAATTACACCAGGACACCAAAGATATGTAACTGTACATCATTGTACCACAGTCACGCCGTGGTGGCGGGACTACGAACCCGATTACGTGACAAATACATAGTACGGTTAGTCGCTAACGAACCCATCCGCCATTATAATAATCTAATGTGGCAAATGGAATAATAGACATTAAGAGGCTCCACAGACGAGCTGCCTCATCCCGCCGCCATTCCGCCGCACATCTGATCACGATAATGTACAACCGTAAGACATTTATTAACGTATTTCTTACCGTTTTCTTTCACAAATTATAAGGCACCAAATTTGTTCATTAGTGACAGAGGCCGGATGTATTCGCTCTTTGAATATTCACTTCAATTGTTACTAAACACATGTCAGCGTGTTTAATGTATTATTACAACACAATACCAAAATGACTTTTTATATGATTTTCTAATGATTAAATCTATTAATTCTGTTCACCAAGCATGCAAACAACGTGTTAATAACATAAATAAATTATTAACTAAGGATTAATTGTATCTCAATAGAGACGAAGACGTAATTTTTTTTTAAAACAGAATATGGTAGTCGAGGCGTTTACGGGACTTATGACCTGTCATTGGTTGGGTTAAGCGATCACTTATTAATTTTATCACCTATCACTTATCCAGTATTTGTATACGTTAAAAAAAAAAAAAAACAATTATTAACTGTTAAAATTTAAACGCTGCTATGGTTTCACATTTTAATTTATTTTTCATGACAGCTGTTTCGCCTACCGATGTTGGAATTTTCAGGTGTTACAATATTTTTTTCGTAACTAACTAACTAACTAACCATCACGCCCTTTCCCCGGAGGAGTAGGCAGGGAGGATGGATCGCCACATTGTTCTATCCTGGCATAATTCTCGCATGTCTTTTACATTCAAACATTGTGACATGCATGCTCGTCGATTGTTCCTGCTTCGAACATGGCCGCCTTTCAGTAATAGATTAATTTGTTAATGCCATGTTTTCCTTGGCCTTCCTCGACTTCTTTTCCCATTCAGATTTTTTAACCATTCTTCCCTCATCCATTCGTTCCATATGTCCAAATCATCTAGGTGACCCTTTCTTGATTTTTTATCACGCATTCATCCGCCTTACGTTGATTCCTTACTTCATCATTAAATATTCTATCATACATTGTTTTTCCACACATTCTTCTTAGAGACCATTTATCCCACTTTTATCCTTCTTCTGCCAACTTCAAGCTTCACTTCCATACAGAAAGGCCGGGACTAGAACTCCATTGTGCACTGACATCTTTACTTCAGTCGATTTATTTCTATTTGGGGTAATGACTTTGAGTGCACCATTTATTTTGTTTCCAGCTCCAACCCTTCTTCCGATATCTTTTTTTCGTATTAAAAAATAATAATAAAGTGATACCATTACGGCTTTTAAATTTTAACAGTTAATTATGTGGAAATGTCATAGTGTCTCGGCCAAAACAATGAATTATTTAAAAAATCAATTAAATAAAGCATTTTTAATGCAATCTAAATACCTGTGAAATTCCATTTGAAACACTGTTTTTTATACTTTTGAGTTTTTGGGATATTCATATAAATTTTTATTGTTCTCCCGATCATGTTGAGAAAAATATATTCAAAGGTGGAAAAACTACTTTCATTCATAAAAAAAACTGTATTCAATAATAACACAAAAAATAAAACAGTAGTGTAGTCAGTTTTATTCTGTTTGTTGTTGCAGTTTGACGTTGTCAGTAAGCTATCGATACTGATCGCAAGATTTTTGAATGGCTTAAGATTTTTTTATATAATTTATATGATTGTAAATAAAGGCTTACATTATGAGGTCTTGAGTAGGATTAAACAATTGTTCTATGGATCAGAAGCTTCAGTCTGCTCGACTACCACTTGGATTTTTGATTGTTTTGTGAAATTTATATAGATGTATGGTTTAAAAAATTATACGTATTTAATATACAGTGGGAATAACAATTAATCTGTTGAACGCGGTCTCGTCGGAGATCGACGTCTTTCATATCAGTGAAGGTACGTTCAGGAGACAAATACTCCTGACTTTAGAAAGTATCTTGTCTTCCTAATGTCGAACCATCGCTACTGCGTTCCTGGTACTATGTTGTATTTTTATAATATTTTATCTGTACTCAATAGATGCCTTAAACATTTTCCTGTTTGTAATGTCTTTTGAGGTAATAAACTGATTTGATTTTATTTTATTTGAATATTGAACTGTTTTTTGAACTTATACATCATAACATTTGACGAAGCCTTGATTTGAAATAAATGTCATTTAAAATACACTAAAGTAAAAAAAATCAGTAGAAGATATCGGATTAACAGTAGCATGACAGCAGTAATAAAATATATAACTGTACTTACCTATTACATACATTAATCAACTTTGTTACATAATAAATAAAATCATTACAAATTATTTAAATATTTAAACATATAAATTAAAATTATAATATATGAACCAAAATCAAAATTAAGAATTATAAAACATGTTAGTGGGTTGAAAAGGTTAATTTGTGTACCTAGAAATAATGGTTATGTTAATATATTTAAAGCGTTAAATAGCCAAACACCCAAATTTCAACTTTGTTAGAAAAATAAATAACAGTTATACATACATTCGTGATGGTATCGTATCCTCTAGCTCAGCTTATTTAACCGCATTAAAGAAAATTTTATTATAATGTTTATAATAATTGCTGAAATTCCCCATATTTTATACCTGTTCTTACTTTATGTAAACAGATCTTTTAAATTTATATTGCGTACTTATTATACCTTTCTCAGAATCCACGTGTAATTGGTTTTGTATTGTTTATATGCGTATTCTAGAAATTTTGTTTAAAATCTTACCATTAGGTTTTCCCAATGTCCAATACAAAGATTTATCAATTCTCGTAAGCAATTAAAAATAGCGATTTTTTATTAACAAAATTCTTGCGTAGATTTTCACGGTAGCTAGCAATATGTTTTTGCGATTTTGGTAAAACCCGTCTGGACCGACGTTTCGTAGATCGTTGCAGTCTCCATCTTAAAAGTGGTTATACATGTGTGGTGGGTAATGTATGTTTAACTCCTTCTTTGCCGGCGACACGGCACAGCGTAGAAAGAGTTAAACATACATTTATAACCACACATTTATAACAACCCTGAAGATGGAGACTGCAACGTTCTCCGAAACATCGGTCCAGAAAGACAAACTACACGGGTTATTTCTCAAAATACATTATAATATTCGTTTGCATACTTTTATTAAACAAATTGGTATTTTTTTGTTGTGTACTGCAGATCATTTGAATCCAAATACTGTATATTTTTTTTTAGCTATTATATTGATTCTCATGACATGTGACATTTTTTATTGTCACATGAATTCTACACTAGACCAATGACAGTATGAAAATCACAATGTCATCGGCGGGAATCGAACCCAGGACCTTCGGTATGGCAGTCAGAGCTCTTACCACTCTGCCACGAAGGTAGTCTTGATTAACTTATGCTTGTATGTGATACTAAAACGATGTTATATTTTGTAGATCTAAAATTTCATAATTAATATGAATTTGTACATCTGTTTTATAGAAGTTTTATTATATTTTATGTTTTTCAAATATCTACATGTCAACATTTGGTAATGCTTTAGCAAGACAATATGTATAATTAACACATAACCATAAAATATTATAGAACAACTAAAAAACATACGTTATCATTTACATTAATCAATAAAACTTATTCATAAATGATATAACATGTGTAAGAAATAAAAAAATATTAAGTTTTTGTGTTTATATATTTTATATGTATCGTGAATGTGGATGTGTATGTGATTATGTTTGTATTGAAATAATAAACAAAACAAACATGAAAACTGAAAAGAAAAAATAAAACAAAAGGGTAAAAAATAAATAAAAGAAAAAATAATTTTTAAATATAAATATGATATTTATTTCAACAACGACAGTTAGGTAAAATAAATGATGCCTAAATATTATAATCATAAATCTAGATTTCTACTTATACTAGTTAAATGACTTAACAACGTGTTTTCTATTCTACAGATCTTTTCCCTTGCCATTCGGCGAGGGATTCAAAATTGAAATTATTTATTTTTCTACCTATACAATCACAAGTTTCTGTACACAGATTAAATACACTCGTTCAATCTGAACGAACATTTCAACAATGATATTAGCAACCTTTAACAGGAATCACAAAACTTTAAGTATTGCAAAAATACAATACGAGTAGATACTGATTCTTGATCAAATATATAAAAGAAATGCAATTAAAAAAAAATTATATAAAATAAAAATTTGAGATTTTCATGTGAGATATAAATAAGGTGTTTTTAAAAACTTATACAAATCACTATCACAAATAAAAAATATTAATTAAAAGTGTGTTTACATTATTGAATTGATTGAGAAAATATAAAATATAAAAATAACAATGGAACTTCTATAGTTTTGAGAGTACTTACACTATAAAGTAAAGCTTTTTTTTATGAAATTACAAATTCTGTATAATAATTGTTGTAATTCATTTACTATGATGTACGGTGATATTAAAAATAGGTAAATTGAAATGTCACAACAGTATGCATTTTTATTTAAATTTAATACTTCAATATTTGATTTAAAAATAATTTCAATAATAAAAGTGCAGGTAGTTTAAGGGTTGGAAGCTTTGAAGTGTGCCTACTGGGATGGTAATAAAGTGTCTATGAATGTCTCAAATTTGTATTTGCATATTAAGAGCGGCACGCTCTATCTGAATACATGCATACGTTATGATGTTTTGAATGGTAATATAATGCAATATGATACGTAAAATATTAAACTCTCAATAAAAGTAATGCACTTTTCCAACTGCATTATGATTGAAGTAATAAACATTAAACATAAAATTATTTTTAATGTAGTGACATTGGCAAATATGATAAGAAGTTTTGCGCTTCGATAAAAAAAAAACATTAAAAAAATATGTGGTTTTGTAGGTATTAAAACGTTCAACCTTGTATTATATACACCAATCGGAACGTTTAATAATATCTATGCTCCATTTTGCGAAATACATAAAAAAATATAATGTATCATCATACTATAAAATTACTAAGGCATTCGAATAATAACTCTTACGCGATCTTAATAAAAAAAAAAACATCTATTTACTGCTTAACAATATTATATTCAGTCGTGTGACGTATTTGATTGTACAAAAGGATTTGTTAATTAACAGACATATTACATTATAAATGCTCGCAACGCGAATGACACAGTATGGAAATGCAGTCCGACTCGTATTTCCTATTCAGATCGTACGGTTAACGGTTTTTAGATGCTTCCTCCCCACTAGGGGAGAAGACAATTCCCCACAACCGGCTTCTTTATTTTAAAAGCAGCGAGCATGTGTGAGAAAGATAATATATATAATGATGGTCAGCTGAGATTCTCGGGGTCTCGGGTTTGAATACCGGATTGGAGACAATGGATGTTTCATTTGAATAATTGCTCATTTATATCCCCGCTGGCCTTCGGATGGGTCCCCTACTCGAGACTCACCCCTCTGGCTGTATTGACAACCACCATAGCAACATCTACGCAACGCAATTCTCCGAATATCTTCGTTATATACCAAACTGCTGAACTAGATTTAAAATCATTTTAAGTTATTTATTTTATATTAAGCATTACTCTGTGTTGCGTATTCATAATTGAAATGTTTTTTTTTTCTCTTTGTAACACAACATTTTGTTTTTAAATACAAATAATCAAATAAATAGAATTTCAAACCCAAATAATTGATTTATTTCCTTTGTTACAAGATTAATACCTGTATCTCGATAAGAACTTAAAATATTATTTTAGATTTTTTCAAATATTTATTTTGTATAATATTTTAACTATACTTTAGAAGGGCTTCTGTGCCCTGAAACATGTTTAGATATGAGTAATTTTTAATTTGATTTGTATTTAAAAAAATAGTTTTGTGTAACAAAGAAAAAAAAATATTGTTCAATTGTAAGTTAGTTAAAAATGATCGATTATCAAAACGACCAGTCAGATCGAATTAACACGAGATGTGTAAATTCATTTTGTTCACAGAGTACAATCAACTTAGGAAATATCGGTTTCAAAGTTTTTATTTGCATATTATTTATTATCAGAGTAAATTTACTTACGCAAGTCGCGTTGCGTAATCCCGATACAAAAGCATTTAAACGATAACGTTTTGAAATAATTCATTTAATGGACTGTAAAATTACTAATGAGAAAAATTTGTCTCGATTTTCCGAGACAGGTATCCAAATCTACGTGTTTTATGCATCGTGAGTAACGTTACAAAACAATGAAATCGTTAGTTGGAAATTAAACCGATGCAAAAAGGTCGCATAATATATTTGATTTGATTGGTTCAAATTTGTTTGATCGGTTTCTATTTTTGTGGAGTAAGAAAAAAAGTATGAAAATGAGAAAAAAGGCTATCGGGCTGGGAGCTCAGGAGGCACGCCCGCCGCGGAAGGCACGACCGTGAATTTCCTTAATGTTTCGTGTATAATCGAAGGTTTTCGGTAATATGTTGCGGCAATTTTTAATAAGAAGCGAACTCAACAAGTCGAACTTTTATAAAGCAATATAATAATTTGTCACGCGGTAGAGATCGTGACATTACACGTAGACAAATTGGTACACGAGAAAACAATTTTGAAAGATCTAATTTTAATTATATTATCGATACGCAACTGGCGTCGCCTCCGTTTGGCTGAAATACGTGAGAACTTCTCGTGACGGCGGAGAGCGCCTTTGTCTGTGGCCGTCGGGGTGGGCCGGAAAGGCCGGGGTCACATGAGCGAGCAACGACACGATCCATCATACGATTGATTGTTAATAGATTCAACGATTACTTAATACGCTACATAGTAATTTGGCAAAGATATCCAAGCGTTTCTTCTAAAGTATTTAAATATTACTAATATTTACAAAGTATTAACTAGTAGGATTGTTGTGTATTGTACACTTTGCAATAAGATTATCGTTAGCGTGTGAGCGCGGGGGGCGAGCGGCGCGCGCACTGGCAGATTGACCATTAACAAAACAGAACATAAATAATTTTGATAAATGTCTTTGATACACACGTAAAATAAATTTAAAATGTTATATACAAAATTAAAAACGAACATACCATATTCTAAAAATACAAATGCCAATAAAACGTCACATACAAATAAATACAATATAGTCTTGTTTGACACTCATCAGGTAAAAAAAATATAATATTAATTACAATGCAGTTCACAATTTTGATTTAAGATAACAGAGAATAAACTTTGACCATGGCGCATGGGAGCATATTTCTTCCAGTGTCCACACGCTCACACATACCACAAAAAGCACTACACCAACAAGTGACAAGCTATACAACATCAATTACGGAAGCGAGGTTTACGTTACTATTACTATACACAGATCACAGTAAGGCCGGGGAGCGGCTAGATGGGGCACTCACCGTTGGGCGGGTAGGCGGGCAGGGCGGGCAGAAGCGGGCGGGGTCCGGAGGGCGCGGCGGGCGTGGAGCCGGGCGCGGGGGCGCACAGCCGCCGCAGCAGCTCCTCGTCGCGCCCCTCCAGCGCCCCCAAGCGCGCGGCCATGAGCAGCGCCAGGCCGCCGCTTTCTTCGCGGGGTCCGTCACGGCCGCCGCAGCTGGCCTCGAGAGCCGCCCGCACGGTGGCGATGTGGCCCTTCGTGAACACGTGGTCTTGCACGGAGTACTTGTGGCTGTACTTGAACTGGCAGTGCTTGCACTCCTCTGGCCCGCGGGACTCGTCCGATCCTCCGGATGGCTTCTGCAGCGCTAGCTTGTATTTCTTCTCCTTGGCGCGCGCGTTCTGAAACCACACCTGCACCACACGCTTCGGGAGGCCGATCTCTCTTCCGAGCATCTCGCACTCGGCCATTGTTGGGGTCTTGTAGTCTCCGAATAACGATTTCATTATTTTAACCTGAAGGGAGGACATCTGCGTACGATACCTTTTGCTGCAGTTCCCCGAAGAATTGTTTCGTTGGTTGCTCTGCGTGGAACTGGGAGAAGTAGGATTACTTTCGTCATCGTAGAATTCGGTTGTTTCAGACATGCTATCGGAACGCTCATCACACAGTGAACGTTCGCTCAAGTCCGTCAGTGGTCCTGGTTCACAGCCTCCGCGCTCGTGGTCCATGTTAACCTTCATGGGTCTGGACAAGTCAACGGGCTTACTGAGATCGAGAGGAATTTCTCCTTCTGGCCTTCCGGTGGACTCCTTGGTCTCGCCACCGTTCTGTTGGGAGACCGCGTGCGCCTGGAGTTCAGTAATGTAGCGCTTCATGGACTCCTCGTTATATTGTTTAATAAATTTCTCCATATCGGGATGAAAGGGCGGAAATAAGGGGGGCATCATATTTGCCCCCCCTTGCGAAAAATTTCCTGGTTTGTCCCCTTGCTGCGATCCAAAACTCGGAGAAGACTCCATACTGAGTTCTTCATCTGGAATAGTGTCTATGTTGATTTCCCCACGAGACCATTGGTCAGCGTGTTTGGTTGTCAAGTGGCTCTCCAGCGCACTCTTCACTTTAAACAGTGCCGGGCAGAAGGGGCAACGCTTGTTGATGACTTGAGCGTGTGCTCTGAACTGGCCTTTTCTTTCTCTGGCTCTCGTATTCTGGAACCAAACTTGTACCACTCTTTTTTTTAAGCCGACTTCTCGTGCAATATTTTCTAACATTTTTCGGGAAGGGTTGGATTCAACCTGATATTTTTGATATAAATAATCGAGTTGCTCCGGTAAAATGGTAGTACGTAATCTTTTATCTTTTGGTTGATCTCCAGAATCGACTTCAACTTCAAAATCCTCAAATTTTCTTTTATTCATTTGATTGTTCAGCATTGACATCAGAGGATGTGGCACTCCGCTCGGGTCATTTCCGCCCAGTGATGCATTTAGCTGTTGCAACTGCGCGTGTTGTTGTAGAATTCCGAATGGAGAATCCGGCGGGTAAGATGGAAATAAATTAGGATTCATTATGTGTACTAGCTGATGCTCTCGCCATAGATCGAATCGAGGAAATACGAGGTTACACTTATCGCATTGGAACGTCCCTTCCTTTTGTTCTCGCTCCCGCTCCCGCTCCCGTTCCCGTTCTCGTTCCCTTTCGCGATCTGCTCCTCTCTCACTGGGTGTAGGTGTGGTTACTGGAGACAAAGGATAATTCGAACTAGAAGGTGTCGGAGTGATTGGTTGCTGAGGCAATGTCATGATTGGACTTGCCGGTACGCTATGGTGCTGAGAAACTTGTTGCGGCATCCCCTGGGAAGGGTGGTGCTGCTCGACCGTGGTGGTACTAGAATTAGAATCTTCGCTGCTTAGAGTTGCTGCAACTTGAGCTGCAGCCGCTTGGGCCTGAGCTGACCTCTTAGCGTCTTCTTCTTTAAAGCAGTGTGTCTTTTGATGCCTGATAAGTTCGTAATATCGTTGAAAGACTAGTTGGCATTTTTTACATTGGTAGTTTAAACCGGGAGTTCTTTGAAAACGATTCGCGCCAGCCTCGTCAGGAATTCCAGGCAGGGGTTGTTCTACTGCCGGCTGATTTTCATAAACTTTTCTAGCTTTCTGCCTAGCATTCTGAAACCAAACTACGATAACTCTCGGACTCAATCCTAATAGTTTGGAGAGATATTCCAAGTCATCGTCTTTGGGATATGCGTTGTTTTCAAAAAATTCCTGGAGAACTTTAATTTGATAGTCGGTGAATCTCGTTCGATTAGCTCGTTTACCGGATGACCCACCGGAACTGTTTGATCCATTAGAATTGCCCCCGGAAAGTCCAAATTCATTTAAACCTCGACCAGGGCTTAAACTTCTGTTTGGGGTCATGGGTAAGACATTCGGGGGCAAATTGTTTGGGGAAGCGAAATTTTGAGGTGTTAGTTTTGGCGGAAGCATCGAAGGATGGTTTCCGAGTTGCGGGACTTGAGGAATGGCCGAGGCCGGTATGGATTCAAGCTGCGACTGGATGATGGAGCTGAGCGACATGTGATTGGGTGTGCTCGGGCGAGACATGTTCTGGGGAAGGTGTTCGGAGCCTGCGAGACTAGATACGGGGCTTTGTGGCGGGAGCCCCATCGGAAAATTATACATCTTATCTTCCTGATGTTTGTTGTCGTATGAATTATATCTGTTTATTTCCTCCGAAACATCTTCGTGAGGTTCGAGCTTAACTGCGTCTTGTTGGTGAAATACATTCGGCGGAGTTGGTGCCGGAGAGGGCTTTGGTCTCTTCTCCGGAGGTGGTTTTCCTTCATCGGAACTCGCTGAAGAGTTTAAAGGGGTCACTTTGGTCTCACCAGTCTTTTCGTATTCTTCGAGATTTAGCGTCGTAGAAGGTGGATTGTTGAAATTGTACGGAGAGTCTTTGTTTCTTTGGCGTTCTTTGAATAGCGTATTCCTGAACCAGTGCTTGATGACTTTGGGCGGGAGGCCCGATTGTCCTGCCATCTCGTGGATGGCGTCCTCGCTCGGAGAGTTGTTGATGTCAAAGTGCGCGCGGAGAATCTTCAGCTGGTCGTCCGTGATGCGGGTCCTAGCGCGCTTTTGATTCGCAGCGGCTGCGTTTGCCTGTTGAATAAAATATGCATGAGGAAAAACGAAAATTTCATTACGCTGTTACCACAAATATTTTCTTAAAATTGTAATGTCAAATAAAGTCTTGAGTGAGGTAAATAAATTGAAAATTTAACAATATTTACGTTAAAAACCTTAACTTTGAAAGATCTACGTAATTTAATAACACGATAATATTATTCGAATATTAAATTATACGTATTTTTATTTATTATTGGTAAAAAAATACGTATTCCAGAATTTTTTGTATACAAATTATGAGAATGGCACTTCTGCATTGCTATGGATTTTAACGAATGTCAAGAGTGGTCAATGGAAAAGTGTCACTCCAAAAAGTATAAGTAACTTACTAATGTAACACCGAACGGGTAAGTTCTTTATTGAGATATACTCGTATCTCTTGATTTCTAAACATTCACCCACGTATATTTCTCCGACTCTTCGTGTACCCAACAATTAATATTTTATTGATTTGATCTTGCACGTTTTTTTATGAATATACTATCATTATCATTCTTTCGTCATTAATATATAATGAAACTATTTGAAAACGGGTGTTTTTGTCAACATAATATATTTCATGAAGAGTTTTATATCATTGTTCTAGATACAATAAATAAGATTTTTGTAAATAAAATGCCTAGAAAATTAATGCTGATTTTTTTTATAACTAAGTAATTATATATTAGGATATAATATTTTTATTTCATTTAAGTTTAATGATTTTGTTTATTTTCATCTGGATACACGGGAGAGCATAGAGATTTTTACTTTCGAAAACACGGTTCGTAAAATAAATGAGTTTTGGAAGAACGAAACAAGAAGTTACTAGTAATTTAACCCCCGCTAACGAAGTGTCTCGGTCCCAAATCCGCTAACAAAGCGGCCTGTTGACGAACACAAAACTCAGGTAACACGGAAAAAAAACGCAATAATAATAGTTCTCCGAATCTAAAATTCATCCTCTAGGAACAAAAGGCTCATCTTTCTTCCCTCTCTCTCTCTCTCGCGTTCATCTATTATGGCGCATCATGACAATAGTGCGAGTAACAAGAATGGTTACTGAACAAACAAGGACCAAACAATGCGAGCTTCGATGTGTTGGTCTTCACCTGGCATTCCCGATGTGAAAAGATCGATTTTATGAATTTGATGAAACTCGATTAAGTGGCCGGATCGTACCACCAGCCAACTAATCGATGAAATCGATATCGCATGGAAAACACCATACGAGTGAATATACTTGTATGAAACCACAAAAAAAAACTTTTCAAATTAAAAGATAATTATATTATTATTATATAACACGTTTTAACAACACATAACGAAAATGATTTTTATTTTCTTTATTGGTTTTATTATTATTTTGTTTGCTGTTGTTTAACTCAAGGATATTATTAATTACTAATAACGAAATATTATATACTAATAAATATTTATATTATATGCATCACGTGCAACAAAACAAAGGTGATTAAGGCACTGCATTTTAATAGGGTTTGTTGCAAAGTGCATTTTTTAGATTTAATTCAATTTCGAACAAGCGAATTCGTTTCATTTTTTTTTGCATAATAATTAGGTAATCAAATGTGTTTTATGAAGTTTTAAATGTAATAATTGAATAGATTTTATTGTACAAAAAGTCTCATTAAAGGCTATAAGCATTTTGATACATACTTATTTTTAAAAAATTAATTAAATAATCAAATTGCATTGTTTATTTAAATTATATTATTTGTTTAATTTGATGTTTATTTTATTTTATACCACGTGACGAGTTTGAGAAATCAACGTGCGTGTTCATACATGATGTATGAATTTTGTGGAAGCGAAAAAGTATGTTTGGAAAGAAAAGTGTGAAAATCAATATTAATGTGAATTTAACAGCTACGTTAAAAACAATGATTTTGATATTACATTGATGAGAATCACGTGGACTTCACGTGGGGTTAGAACTCATGTGAATTACTGCATACACAGACAGTAATGCTGAAGCCTGTTGGTGAAATTATTTATCTACTTGAAAAACTGGTTGTGTATTGAAGACAACAAATCGCCTAATGTGAGTAGAGGGGCTTTGTGAGCCCAACCCGGTGCACAATCGCAAGGTAGAGAGAGCGTTGTGTTTTGATATGTCCAGGTAAAATTTAAGGGATCCCTTTGAAATCGGGGTAGCTAAGTAAGCAAACACCGTTGGGATGAGCGGCACAATTAATGTTGCAAATTGCGATGCGGATTCGCAGGGCCTGGGGTGGATATTCGCAATGGACCCCGAGTCTGCGAGAAATGACGGTTAATGTGACGTAATTAGAGATTAATGACGCGGTACTTTGTCATTTAGCGAAGTATCGAAAACGCATTTGGGGACAGCTGCATGGAATATATTTCAAAATTAATCTTAAATTCTAGTTTATCTTTTAAAATAAAATACGAAACTAACTAACTAGGGTTATGTTGAAATAATGGATCGCCACACTGTTCTTTCCTGACACATATCTCAAAATTCCGTAACATGCATACATCGAGTCAGGCAAGCACGTATTAATTATTTGAGAGATTTGATCTGCCATGTTTTTCTCTGTATTTCTTGTTCCATTTCCATCGTTAAAATATGCTTTCTTTATCATTCTTTCATTTCGTGTCTCCAAACGACCGTAATAACCCTTTAATTATGTTGTTCATAGCATATTTATTGTTTCTTGAACAATGATATAAAACTCCATATTAAATAATTAATACGAATGAAAACATCGGTTTTCTAGAATTTTTTTTATATTTTATGGGAATGAGATGTTTCGTTTTGTTTACATTTGATAATGCCTTAGAAGGGTGAAACATGTCATTCCCCCAGAATATAATAAAACTTCTAGAAAACTGACGTTTTTATTCGTATTAATTGTTCATAGCACATTCATTTGCACTGCATTCACTTCTTATATTTGCATTTGACACTTTATCATACACAGATAGTTTTACAAGAGATCTCATTTCTACTGCATTTATAAGATAGTAACACCTAATATTTAAATCAATTGTATTTTAATTTATAATACTATCTTCAAATTTATCAGAAATAGTATTATGAAGAAGTAATCGGGTCGTATTCAGGTTTGAACCTACGTCTCATGGATCAGGATGGATGTATTCTGGGCCCTAGACCATCACCTGACTTAATAAATTATCTTAGTTACAATCACGTGTTGTATCGTCAAAAGAAATTAATGTGTTTTCTAATCTTCTGAATGTTTACACGAACGTGTCGAATTAAATAAACTGTTTTCAGCAATAAACTCTATTTTCAAAAAGAAAATTACGTGAGTTTTAATTCCCGCAACACGGGAAGTTAAGATAATCGAAAATAATAAACGGTTAATTGTTTGAGTAATTCTACGTTGTGAAAAATAACATGACGTGTAATTTGATTCGATGTCGAAAGTCACGTGGAAATTAAAATGGAAATAAAATACACACTAGCGTTTAATAAAGGGCAATTTCCCAAATAACGACACACGACATTCCTACACCCATAAATCACAATGCGAACCAGTCGGCCCTTTTTTTAAATGAATCGAATCTTTGGCATCAATCTAAGGCATACGGGGAAAATCGGGTTACGTTATTATTACGATAATTGGACGAAACGATATGGACTTATGCAAATGTGTGGGATCAAAGAACGTTTTCATGTTTATAATTTAGTCAAATTACAGAGCTAGGCACGATAATTATTGTTCCACGTTTTCAAAAAACATTACCCCCGCTTTGCTTTCCTCGCGATCCGCACCGCGAAATGGTGAGCCATCGATTCGGAATCTACATTAATAATTATCTCAAATCGTATTCCGATTACAATCGTATAATATCTGATAATGGATGTAGGTGTAGGCACCACTCCGCGGCGCGTACACTGATTTAATGTTCATTGCGACTAACGTAAATCACGAATGAAAATAAATTGCTTTTATAGGAAGAGTATTGTTCACCGTACGTGCCACCACGAGTAAAGTATTGGTTCATTTATGAACGAAATAATTAGCAATAGATTGCAGTAATTTATTTACTTATTAGTATCAAGGATGCTTCGTACTTTCGAAAATCGATCTTGAATTGTATGAATCATCTAAATATGAATTTAAACTCACTCAAGACTTTTGTTTTACAATAGAAATATTAATATTAGTATTAATAAGGGTAGTGCTATGTTAATGTATATAATCCAAATTAGTACATAAATTAAAATTATACATTGAAGAAATATAATATATGTTTTGTTAAATTAATAAAATTAGTGAAAATTTTAATTTAAAAAATAAAATATTTGGATGTCAAAACGTACGTTTAGTTCTAAAAAAATGTAAGAGATTGTGACTTACCACTTGTTGATGCTGCATCATGGCGTGCTGCTGCTTTAGGAGGGCGGCTTGAGGCCCATCCTGCGGGGAGTAGGGCGGAGCCAGGGACATCTGGTCGAAGGGCGGGGGTGGCATCATCATCGGCACCAGGGGAGGCTGCAGGTTGAGGGCAGCCAGGGCGTTCATATTGAGCCCCAGCGGCAGGCCCATGGATAGCATCTGAGCTACCACGGGGTGCAGCTGGCCGAGCTGCTGCTGGAGCTGCATGACGCCCAGCGCCGCCTGCACCTCGCTCATGTGCTGGGCTAGCTGCATGGCGCCCTCGGCGGCGCGTTCTTCCGCGCCGTCGGCTGGGGTGGGAGCCGGGGTGGGCGTGCGCGCCACCGGCATGGGGGTGGCGGCGGATGGAACGGCCGCGGGCGTGTTGCCCTCCCCTCCACTAGGTGACGTCACGCGTGGGCTGGAAGTCACTGTCGACGAGGTCGCGGCCGTCACTACCACTGTTTTCTTTTCGTATTCACTTTTGAACTGCTCCGCGAATTGTTCGAGGAACTCGAGGGGCACTTTATCCTTGTGCACCTCTTCGCAGTGCGTCTTCAGCACCCACACGCTGGAGAACTCCTTGTTGCAGTGCTGGCAGGTGGACTTGGCCACCTCGGGCAGCTCCAGCACGGGCTCCTCGGGGGCGGGCGGCTCTGGAGGCGCCGGGGGGGCGGGCGGGCTGGGCGCTCGCGCGTTCTCCTTCTCCTCGTGCTCCCTCTGCAGCTTGAGCTGCCTGCGCTGGTGGTTCTCGTTGTACTGCATGACGAGGTCGAAGCCGAAGCTCTCCAGCAGGTGCTTGTAGATCTGCGAGTCAGTCTTCTTGGGCGGGTTGTTGTTCTTGGCCACCATGTCGTCGGCCGTGTCCTGCTCGAGGTGCGCTAATCCCGCGGCGGCCAGAGCTGCCGTGGCCGGGCCTAGCAGACAGTACAGCGCCTGGTGCGCGCTCAACTGATCCTGCGTGGGGAATAGCGCGTGGCATCTGTTACAGGCCACGCCCTGCGCCCCGGGGGAGGGGGGCCCGGGACCCGCCGGGGACCCCCCGCGCGCCCCTCCGCTACTGCTAGACGAAGGGGATGTATTTTTTGGCGACAGCATGTCTTGAAAGATTTTAGCGGGATCTTGTTTAGGGGTGTCCGGTTGCTCGATAAGCGGCTTAGACAGATCGATCTGACCGCTGATCGCGAGATCCTGTAGCTTGCTCGCTCTAGTTTGATGTAAAACGGACCGCATGTGGATGTCGAGCGTGCTCCCCTGCGTGTAGGCGACCTTGCAGATGTTGCACTTGTAGCGCTTCTTGTCATCCTCCTCGCTAGAGGTGCTCTTGGGCGTGAGGGCGAGGTTGGAGGTGTTGAGGCCCGTCCCTCCCACGCCGGGAGAGCTCGGAGGGACATTGTTATTGTTCTGCTGTTCTTGCATCGCGCGCTTCAATTTGTGCAAATGGCTCACGCTATTGTAATGCACGAGTAAAATATTTTTCTGCGTAAAAGATTCTTTGCATACGTCGCATTTGAATGGTCGGTTCGGATCGAGATATTTTTCCATGGGGTAGGTAAGTTTTTCACCCTTTCTGTGGAGAAGCGTTTTATTGTGCGAGGTCAGGTATGATTGCCTCGTGAACGCCACTTTGCAACGGTGGCATTTGTATTTTCTATTTGGATCATTATAAGAATCTTCGGCCATTGCCTGAGAATTTAAGTAATCCTCTAAAAATTGCTGATCCTTGTAAACAATAGAATCATCGGAATTATCGCCGTCCACTTGGTTGACGTCATCGTTACTTATATTATTCAGATCTTTATTTTCCTCGAGTTCCATGAGCTCCTCTTCTGTAAGCTTCAAAGACTCCTTCTTGAGGAGTTCGTTGGTGGAGCTGTCCAGTACTTGTCCCTGCAGACCGGCCAGCAAGAGGGGATTGCTCATGAGGCTCTGCTTGAAGGCGGCGATCTCCTCGTCCGTCAGCTCGGAGTGGGAGGTCTCCACGTGCTTGTGAAGTGCCAGAATGGACCGGAAGCTGCGGCCGCACAGTACGCACTTGGTTGCGTCACGAATCATGTGGTATTGCGAATGGAGTTGTAACTTTTCCATAGTTTTGAAAGCGAGACTGCACTGGTTGCATCTGTACTTGTACACGTGCTTCTCGGACACTGACATATTTGAGATCGAGTTTTTGGCGTGAATTTCTTTAAAATGCATCTGCAGTGCCTGGGCGTTGTTGAAGTATTGGTTGCAGCCCTTCTTCCAGCATAAGTAACCCGGTCCCTGAGGCGTTTGTTTCAGTTCGAGGTGACCGGTTTCATTCTGGTGTATGCAGAGCTCGTCGATGTTTCTGAAGTTTTTAAGGCAGGTGGTGCAGCGTTCCGTTTCGTATTCCGAATTCTCTTCGCTTTGCGGAGACATGATTTCTCTGTCTTCCTCGAGATTCCCAGAATCGTTTTTTTGTCCGGAGTCCTTACTGCTGGCAACTGAATCAGGGCTGACGAGCCTGGCGCTGTTGAGCCAGTGGCTCTGGTCTACTAGCATGAGCAGTCTCTGCAGACCCTCGGAGTTGACTGAGTGGATCTGCATAACGTGCCTCTCCAGAGCCGGCCTGTCTCGGAACCCGTCTTGGCAGAGCGGGCACAAGAAGGCAGGCGGGGTTGGGGTAGGGGCGCCATGTTGAGCGACGATGTGCGCCTGGAGACGGAGCTCGGAATCGCTATTGAAGTTGCAGAACGGACACGAATGCTGTTCAGCATTGTTCTCTTCCTGCTGCTGGTTCTGTTGCTGCAATTGTTGCTGCTGCATTTGTTGTTGTTGATGCATTTGGTGCTGCATTTGCTGGTGGAGGTGCTGTTGCTGCTCCAAGAACTTGAGCATCTGCTGCTCCTGGCTCAGCTCGGGTTTCTGGTCCACTGGCTCTTTGTTATCTATAAAGAAAAAAAAAAATTATTAGATACCAAATTTACAAGATTTGTTTGATTTTAAAAACAAAGATTTTATTTTAATAATATAAGCTTTTTACAGCGTTTAACAACGGCTAGAATGAGAGCGCCCTTACAAAAGCACAAGAGATCGCAATGCGTGAAACGCACGACACCAACAGAAGACGTCCGTTTACAAAATGCATCCAATATAATAATGTGTTCGGAAAATACATGTTTTTCGCTTCCCCGCCACGCATTGTGTTTTGGCGTTCATTGTAGTGGATTCGAAGAGAAACCGAGATGTATTCAAGAAAAACAATGCGCGAAGAATGATGCGCATTACCGTTTGACCAAAAATCGTGCGAACCGATCTTTACAAATGTTGCCAGGTAAAAAGGGCTCTTGTTCTAACAAAAGTAATGCTCGAGTATGTGATCTAAATAAGGTACCGAATGCAGGCCACACGGAACTTTGTCGGTTACGGATAATCACTGTCGGAGAACCAAACTTAAACTGAACCGGCATTCTCCGAACAACGTGGAGGGAACCACGAAAGTACTCAAAAAGTACACAATAATATCTTCGTTTTTAAATGTAAATGTGATAAGACGCATTACATTTGGATTGATCGATTTAGGCCTTGGGTTTAAGGGTGATTAGGACCAATTTCTTTTACACCATAATGTATAGGTATAAAAAATAGAACGTACAGTTACTTAAATAGATAACCGAAGTTATTTTAATATTGATGTTATCTGTGTTTGAGAAGCAGACAAACGCAATCATTGTTGCACTAACTAACGTAAATATGTATAAGCATGATTAATATAAAATTGTAGGGCAGGAATTGCGCAGTTTATCAATAGATTTCATATCCACGGGGAAAAGCGATCATTTCAATTTAATAATGTTAAATTTATATTACAAAAATTATTAAAATCAAATAACAAACGTTGGCCACGTGAGTTGACGGAGAAATCGATGTACGTGCATGACACAATGTGTAGAAAGTGAGAGAAGTGTGTCAGGAAAAAATTGGGTGACGATCCATTATTTCTTTCTACTCCTTCAGGGAGATGAAGTAATAGATAGTAAGGTAATTAAATCGTTGCAAAGATTAACATAGTTCACATGATTTATCATGCTCTAAAAACGTCGATAGTCGTATCCACCAGGCTAAACTTGCCTTCAACACAAAATCTAAAATATTCGAGTCCAACAACATAGACCTGAACCTCCGAAAACAACTTATAAAAATATTGGTGTGGAGTGTTTTACTGTACGGCTGCGAGACTTGGTGCCTGGGCCAAAGAGAATGCAAAAGGCTGGAGGCATTTGAGATGTGGACCTACCGACGAATTTCTCATGTTTCATGGAGGGACCACGTTACAAATGAGGAGATTCTCAGCAGAGTTGAAGAGAATAGGCACATGTTGAACACCATAGCGGAGAGGCGCGCGAGATGGATTGGTCATGTATTGCGACACGAATGTTTCCTGCATGATGTATTGGAGGGAATGGTCAAGAGATCGATTGGCAAAGGACGACCTCACCAGGAGTACTTAGACTAGATTTGCCGAGATATGGGTTGCACCTCTTATGCGGAGTTGAATAGAGTTGCCGAGGACCGAGCGGAGTGGTAGAAGAGATGCGTCGCCTTGCTGCAGACCAATCATTAGATTGAGACCGGAGAAGAAGAAAAACGTTAAGTAGTTTATGGACCATATTGAAGATAAAATAAGTGATGATTTTTTTATTAAAAGTTAGGCTGTTATAAAAACATTTATTTTTCTTAATATACCTATATGTTTGTGTAATACTGAAGGACGCTAGAAAAGTGTGAAAGATATACTTATCATCACTGCCAACCGTACGAAAAATTGACATGATAGTTGCTCTTTTATTTTTAAATATCGGTATAAAAAAACATTCGTATATTATTTTATGTACGTTTTTTCATAGACATATCAATTGTAAAAAATATCTCAAAGAAAACTCTTTGAAAACACGTAATTCAATATAATTTATTTAAAATATTTGATTTTGAATGAAATTTATTGATGATTCTGCAGATTCGTTTTAACACAATGCAGCCATTTTGGATTTACTTCCATAAAAGTAATATTTGATGAAAAAAACGTGATTGTTAGTCCGCAGTGAAATGAAGTGTCAGTCATGAGGAAACTTGTACAATGAGAGTGTATTTGTGTCCAGAACGATACTAAACAAAGACATGCTACATTCAATACATATGACCATACAAAAGGAGATTTCACTGTTTTTGCCAGTCCACCGCTTGTCAATCTTTGGTGAAACGCAAAATGATAAATGTTAAACTAAATAGTAACTAACTAACTAACTAACTAACCATCACGCCATTTCCCCGGAGGGGTAGGTAGAGAGGATGGATCGCCACAATGCTTCAATTCAGAGTTTTCATCAGTTTCACCAATCGCCTTTTACAACTATAAAAATAGTAATGATTAGCTAACTTTGGTAAGAAAAAGCTGTAATCAAAATATTTTAAATAAAATTGCATTAAATAAAACTAACTAACTAACTAACCATTTCCCAGGAGGGGTAGGCACAGAGGATGGATCGTCAATGCTCTGTCCTGGCATACCTCTCGGGATTCCTCTACATTTATACATCGTACCATGCACGCACGTCGATTATTCCGACTTCGAATGTGGCCGCCTTTTAGTAATTGATTAATTTGGTCATGCCATGTTTTCCTCGGTCGTCCTCGGCTTCTTTTTCCACTCATGCTGCTTGTGTACAACTTTTTAACCATTCTTCTCTCGTCCATTCGTTCCATATGTCCAAACCATCTCAAGGATCCTTTCTTAATTTTATCCATGATGCAGTCATCTGCCTTACATTTGTCTCTTATTCCATCGTTCGGTATTCTATCATACAACGTTTTCCCGCACATTCTTCTTAGTGATCTCATCTATACGGCGTTTATTCTGCTTTCATAATTTTTTTTGCCAGCTCCAAGCTTTACTTCCATACGTGAGGGTTGGCACTAGAACTTCGTTGTGTACTGAACTAAATAGTATAAACGTTTAATCTATTTAAAAGCAAAATAGTTAAATCAAATAATAAATGTCGGCCGCTTGAAGAGTCATAGAAATCTGCGTACGTGCATGACACAATGTATTAAGGAAGCGAGAAAAGTATGTCAAGAATAGTGTGACGGTTAATTCTTTCTGGTTGCCCCTTCAGGAGACGTCGTGATAGTTGGTTAGTACTATCACGTAGTGTCATATCACGCCGCTCCTGGAGGAACATCATTGACTTAAAATCCGAGAGCGAGTAAAATAAAAATTGTGTTTGACAGTGCTTAAGGCTCGACACCAGATAGCGCCAGCGTACGAGTATACATCGGACCTCTGCGTGACATCCACGCCAATGGAAAGGCAACGCTCACTATGATCAGTAGAAACAAGTGCAAACAATATAACAATTTCAGTCAGAGCCAATAAAGCATGTTTCTATGATCGTGCTTTCAGCGTTGCGGGTCCGTTGGGGTGGAAGAGTCTCCATATGTATGAGGGTAGTGACGTTAAATTTAAGAAACTTCTAAAGACTCCACTGCTGGGTCAGTCATTTCCTAGTACCTATTGGAGTAATTGATTTTACAAAACGGCGTACTTAAAATATAATTTATTAAAATAATAATAATAATAATAGTAAACTAATTCCAATACACATTGATCCTAGTTATTAACATATTTTGAAACTAATTTTTTTAAATTATGCCCAAGCATTCAGTGCAATATAGTTAAAATGGCGTTTAAATCCTGTGATCTGATGATAGTTGGACAAAACGCTTCCTATGCTAACGTCCTAGGATTGCGACCTCCCAGGACGTCTCCAACTTCGGTGGAGGGACGACATTAGAGAGACTGTTGATACGACGTGGATGCGTATTGCCCAGGATCAACAGACACGTAAACAGCTGGAGGAGACCTAAGTCCAGGAGTGGACGGCTACAGGTTGATGATGGTACAATATAATAGGTTTACCAAATTATTGTCATCTTCAGACATTAATATAATGGAATATAACTAAGCAAACTAACTATTACGCCGTTTCTCTGGAGGAATAGCCAGAGAGGATGGACTGCCATACCGTTCTACATGACATACCTCTCGAGATTAACCTATTTTCATACATCGTAAAACCCACGCTCGACGATTTATCGAACATGGCCACCTTTTAGTAATCGATTAATTTGGTCATGAAATCTTTTCTTTAACTTTGTTTTCATTCACATTTTTTTAACTTGGCATAATATTATAATACCTTGTTTTTCGAAAGCGCACAAAATGGCGGAATATCACGAATGAAGCAGGATTTTTAGATGTTTAAATCCTGTGATGGTTTCAATGTAAGTTATACGTATATCATATTGTGGATATTTATTCACAATATAACATACGTACCTACTACCGATTTCAGTACAAAAACAGATCTACCTATTACATTGTTAACCCTTTTAAGTAGGTAGGTAGGTACTATTTTTGAGTAAAAAATTAATTGAAAAATATCAATTTTCTAAATATTATTAATGTCTTTAATTTGTTGAAAAAAAAGTCTTACTTTTTATTCATCTTAGTTTGGCAAGCGTTGGATAATAGTCCAGTATTGGTCTTTTCAAGAACAATGTATGAAGGTACCTACCTAAATGGTGGGTACCTGTGAATAAAGGGGGGCTGCTTTTGAATAGGGAAGAGGAGAGACAGCGTATTACGGTCATTATTGTGAAAGGGACGGGGAAATAAAGAAGATATTAGAATTTTTATTCGGCGATTTGATAAGATGTTAGCGAGGTGGTACCTACGTATTGTACAATATTGATCTCAGCAGGCACCTACCTACTAGTTGGTCAGGTAAGACTTGTAGTATTGTTCAAATTTCGTAGTTTGTTAGCGTTCTAATCCATACAACCCTAGTTCGTGATTACTAAATTTGTTTATTTAAATTAGAAGCTATTGTTTATAAAACATCTTCTTCGTTAGTATCAATCCAAGATGGTTTGGAGCAAACTGTACATTTTTTGCTGGTTCTTGGGATGTCACGTGGGTCTTTTTGAAGTGGTAGTTTCTCGTTGTTTTCCATATAGATAATAAAATATTTTAATACATTAATTTAATAGCCTGTGTTCTGCCAGTTGGTAGGTACTTATGGTTTTGAAACTGTAACATTGTCCAAACAAAGTGCCGAGAAACTACGAGTGACCCAAAGAGCCATGGAAAGAGCCATGTTAGGAATAAGCCTAAGAGACAGAGTCAGAAATAATACGGTGAGAGAAAAAACAAAAGTCACTGGTATCATCCACCGGGTGGCGACTATAAAATGGCAATGGGCAGGTCGCGCAGCCAGAAGCTCAAATGAAAAATGGACAAGAAGACTGCTGACTTGGAGACCGTGGACGGGAAAGAGACGTACAGTACACTTCGGAATAACCTGGATGCAGTCTGCACATGAGAGAGTGACATGGAAACGAATGGAGGAGACCTTTCTCCAGGAGTGGACGGGAATAGGCTGGGGAAGACGAAGAAGAAGATAATATTTTTTAGTTAGTCTAAAACATATTAGCATTTTTATATAAAGAAGGCATACTGCAGATTAGATCTGGGAAACAAATCGGTATTGGTCGAAGGGACATAGCGCTTGCCTCCC
Source organism: Lepidostoma basale (assembly GCA_022606425.2). Classification (NCBI taxonomy): domain Eukaryota; kingdom Metazoa; phylum Arthropoda; class Insecta; order Trichoptera; family Lepidostomatidae; genus Lepidostoma; species Lepidostoma basale. The sequence continues at coordinate 1,036,789 of JAHDVF020000333.1, read as the reverse complement.
AATTTTAAGGACGTTGATTGGACACGATTCGGTTTCTTTATACTTATATATATTTAAAAAAAACTTAATAAAATATATTTATAATAAAATGTCTTATACCAGATAATTGTTAATTTTGATGTCTGATTGAAATATTCAAATATAAAAAAAAACTGTGATGGTTATCTTCAACAGCGTCAGCACAGACTGTTTTATCTCCCAGCATGCCGAACCAACCTGCTTCTGGTGATGCCGGTGGGGAGAGCAATCAAACTGCTCGACATGATCGCTTCGGAGATCGATGTCTTTCATATTCGTGAAAGTACGTTCAGAAGACAAATTCTCTTGACTTTGGATAGTATCTTGTATTCCTAATGTCGAACCATCTCTCATGCGTTCCTGGTATTATATATTTATTATATTTTACCCGTTCTCAATAGATGTCTTAAACTATAAAAATTGTTTGTAATATTTTTTGAGAAAATAAACTGATTTGATTTAATTTCCTGACATATTTCTCTCGATTCCTCAACATTCATACATCGTGTCATGCAAGCACGTAGATTTCTCCGATTTCGCCGACATTATAATCTCCAAACTATATATCTGATTAAAATAAAATAAAATTTATTTTTAGTTGTGGAATTTAAATTTATGTAAAAATAGTTAATTTTTGAAAAGGTTTTTGAAGTATTCGTTCTGGTGTATCTGTGACGTAAAACAATTGCAATTAGCAGCGCTCGAGTCGGCTTCTAGAAATAAATGGCAGAAAGAAATTACACCGTGTGTCATCAACTTCGCTTTCTTACGAATATCTTCCCCCCACCACCGATAGTGTGTCTCGCTCCGGTATGCAGATTTCCTCTACATTGTCCTTGTTAATGTAGCCCGTCTCGGTCCGGCGGTATGGGCGCGTCCCGCTCTCGCGCGAGGGGGCGTGGCCGCGGCCAGCCAATGGTGGGCGAGCTCCGTAAAAGGCGCGTTATTAAAAACCTGTATTAGACGCTCGAGTTTCAATTTAATTTGAAATGTTATAATTCTATTATTAAAACAGTTTATAGATGTGTCTGAGAATGTCGATAGATCGATTGGGTGATGAAACATGGAACGTTACTCGTGTATTACGTCTTTTGTTTCGAATCATTTGAATTATTTTTTCGTATCGAAATGCAGAACATGTAATGTTTTGCTTACCATATACCACTGTACGCCCAGATGTTTTATATAAAGTCTTTCATAAAAAATCGTACTGTAAAAATATGTATGAATTATAATAAATAAAAAATAATTCTGGACATTCGGAAAAATTGTTTAAATAATTAATATTAAAAATAAGGAATGATGTCTTTCCAGAGTGGAGAATTAATAAATAAATATTGTGCATCTTAGATTTAAATAACAAAATTTTAATTATAAAAAAAAAATAAAAGTTTCATATTAATTAGTTTGAACTGTCTCTAGAACACGTAAGAGTACGAAAAATAATGGTAACCTCTGTATTTTTGTCTTTAAATATTTTTTCAAATTATCAATAAAATAAAATAAAATTCTATTACTCGTAAATAATTTCATGTAAAAATATACACATGAGTGAGAAGTATTTTTCTAACTTGAATTAAATTAATAAAAAAACTAACTAACTAACCATCACGCCGTCTCCCCGAAGGGGTAGGCAGAAAGAATGGACTGCCACACTTTTCTTTCCTGACTTATTTCTCTCGCTTCCTCAACATTCATACATCGTGTCATGCACGCGCGTCGATTTCTCTGACTCCTCACATGGCCGACATTCAATATTTGGTTTATTTGATCGTGCCACGTTTTCCTCGGTCTTCCTCTATTTCTGGTTCCATTTACATCATTAACATATAATTTTTTTACCATTCTTTCTTCATTCATTCTTTCCATATGTCCAAACCATCTTATGATCCTTTCATTATTTTGTTCATGACACCATCATTCGCACCGCATTCACTTCTTATATTTTCATTCGGCACTCTATCATACACAGAGTATCCACACATTCTTCTAAGAGATCTCATTTCAACTGCATTTATTCTACTTTCTTCCTTATTTTGCCAGTTCCATGTTTCGCTTCCATACATAAGGGTCGGTAGAAGAACACCATTAATTAAATGTTTATAAAATAAATAAACATGGTTTGCATTATCGTTTTTAAAATACAATTTAATCAATAGTTCGTGATGTGATGATTCTAATGAAGTCTGATGAAAATTCTAAAAGTTTTTGTATAATTCCATTAGATTCCAAATTTAAATTCAAATCATTCGTTTCACATTCCGGTAAGTGCTCACGTACTGCACATTATTTAAAAGGAGCATTTTAAAAATAGAACATTGTTTCGATTGGTCAAAAAAGTTTTCAAATTACGAATTACGGAATACGTCAGCGCCGAGGGAACGAATCGGATTTAATTGGAATGAAGCGGGCATTTTGAAAGAATACGCCTTTTGCGTAATCTCGGCACACAAGTGATCGGGTTTCTATTGTCCGCCTGGACGCACGGCCCGGCCGCTGTGATATGGTCTCTCCGGCATGCGATGTGAACTGTGCTCCCGCCACGGACGGATGGCAAAAAAATAATTCGGTTGTTTTTAAACTATCCGACATGTAAAATTAGGTAATTTGTTTTTCTCGCGCTGTGTTTCGTGCGCCGCTCCGACCCGCGTTAATGAACAATGTACAAGTAATGAAAAAGTCGCTTTGCGAAAAGCGGCGATTTCGATTAAAATTAGAATCTAAAGAATTCAGTTGCCCGAGCTGTTGGACGAGTCGAGACCATAAAAATGCTCCAACATGGACGCTCTAAAGTGAATTGCATTTACGAGGCTTTTATTGGTCGGGTTTGTTAATTTGAATATACACGACATGTTAATAAAACCATTTTTTTTAAAGGAGGCAATACATAATGGATCGAGTACAGAACACTTCTGGCTAGGTGTAAATATTACGTGCGACATGGAGGCTAACGCTAAGCCAATGGAGCAGTTCCGCCTCGGAGAAAGTTCGGTACAATACTAGTCGCCGAACAAAGGTAAACCATATTCGTTAATCATCGTCATCATCATTTGGAAGATTGCGCAACATAATTTTAGCCGCTCCATTTACGTGCTGAATGTGATATTAAATTAACAGAAAAGTATTTTAAAAACAGCAACAGATGGCTCGGGTTGCCACACTTAAAAAGTTTACATTGTCCAACTAAATTCACGAGCTTTAATTTGTTCTTTGTCCTAAATTTATCGACGATTATTTTCGTTTCATAATAATTACGAGGCAGCGGAAAACGAGTGTACTCTGAAAGGAACAACCGGCGAGCCTTGTAATTGTTTTGGGTTAAATACCATCTGGCAGCCGCATCGCGTAAAAAGTACATCCGATCGCTTCAAAAGAAAGCATGATGCGCTAAAAAAACAGTTTTCTTAAATAATGAATATCCTGCAATAAGAGTAATTAATCTGCGTAACAGTCAATTGAGACATGTTAGGAATAAGCCTAAGAGACAGAGTCAGAAACGATACGGTGAGAGAAAAAACAAAGGTCACTGACATCATCCACCGGGTGGCGAATATAAAATGGCAATAGGCAGCTCACGTAGCCAGAATTCTCAGATGAAGATAAGTGCAGGGCGACCGCAACTACGGTGGAAGGATGATCTAAACAGGCAGGAATAACCTGGATGCAGTCTGCACAGGACAGAGTGACATGGAAGTGAATGGAGGAGGCCTTTGTCCAGGAGTGGACGGAATAGGCTGAGAAAGAAGAAGAAGAAGAACAGTTTACGTACCTAGGTTTCCTGGTCAACAACAAAAACTATGTCAGCGAAGAGATAGGAAAAAATATATGTGCAGCAAACTAAGATTTCTTTGGCCTTATCAAACAATTAAAGTCGCGATTAATAGCCAGAAAAAAAACAATGTCCACTTTTTAATACAATAAATCATTGATTGGACCTGTTTTAACATATGCCTCGGAGACCTGGAGACTTACTAAATGCGATGAAACTAAACTAACTTTGAAAGGAAAATCCTCCGCAGAATCTTCGGACCCTTAAAGGACGGTCAGACATGGAGAAAAATATACAATACGGATTTTTAAGATCTATGGTAAACCAGGATATAAGCGTGGTCAAGTTTACTAAGATTATCAGATTGCGCTGGCCAAGTTATTGTCACCCAATATGGAATCTGGATCCCACCAAAAGAGTGTTGTTTGACAATCCAGTAGGGCCAAGAAGATTCTGACTCGGGGCAGCAAGACTGTGGCGGCCAGAGGCATAATAGGATGGAGGAGGAACTAAGACCCACCAAGGGTTGTAACGCTGAAGCATATGACGAATATAACTGACCTGATTCCGAGTCTCCGAAGGACTGGTCGGGCTGCGGCATGAGCTGGAAGACCTCCCCGATGTCGGCCGGCATGTCCTTGCCCTCGGAGCGGCGCTGCAGCTGGTGGATCTGCTCCATTTGAAGGTGGTTGAGCGAGCGCGCGTGCTGCAGGAGCGGAAGCCGCGAACGGGCCACGAACCCGCAGAGCGCGCACCGCGATCTGGTGCCGGGCGGTGCGGAGCGTAGTAGACGCAACAATAGCGCCCCCGCTTCGTGCCGAGTCCCAGCGGCGTGCAATTGGAGCTTGTGCGCCGAGTTGGTGTAGTAGTCGCAGGCGTTGCATCTCACTTGCACCCCTCCAGCTGCCGAAGCGTACTTCAGCTTCCACTCGTTTCTTGGACCGCCTTCCTTCACGTGGTTTACGTGCTGGAGACGCTGGAGATGTTTGTCGGTTTTGCAATGCAACTGGAAGTTGGCTTTTAGGTTGGTTTTGTAAGTGCATAGTTTGCAAACGTAGTGACCAGCGACGAGGGCGAGAATTTCTTGCTCCCGTACTTTCGTCCGGTCCTGCGCTAAATGTTGAGCGAGCGCTTCCAAGGAATCAGTGGAGAAGCAGTTGCAAACGCAGCAGGAGTAAATTCGGTCTGGATCGGGATCGGCGGGTTCTGGTGGCGGCTCCATCGTGTCGGGGTTGAGCCCGAGATCTAGGTGTGGGGCCAGGTCTGGCGGCCCGTGACCCGGCAGGGGCCCTCCGGTCATCAGTTGAATCATCAGCGCTTGATTGTAGGCCATATCTGCTAATGCGGCTTCGGCATTCGGTAAAGGTTTATCAGCCGGGAGCAAGCCAGGATGGAAATGAAGAAGACCTTCGAGCTGTTGCTGACCGTGCTGGTGTTGGTGCTGCAGTGCTGATAGTGTCTGCATGTGTTTCACATTCTGTTGGAGAACGAGCATGTTGTGTGTATGCTTCTCGGAGGTCATGTGAATGCGCAGATTTCGCGCCACATTTGTTTCATAATTACATACATCGCAACGAAAGGTGGGTTTCGGCTTGTGAGACGTGACAGGGGAGTGGTGAGGGGGCGGCGGCGGCTTGTGCGGTCCCGGCGGGGTGTGGGGCGGGGGCTGGGGCGTGAGCGGTTCACCGCCGCCACCACCACCGCCACCGCCGTTTTGCAGCTCTTGCATGTTGTTCAAATGCTTGTCTGACTGCATGTGAATGCTCAGATTGCCTTTGGTTGTAGTAGAGTAATTGCACACTTCGCAACGATAAGGTTTGTACCCGCAGGTGTATGTCTCTCCTCTGGCAAGTCGAGGGTGGGGCTGCCCAGCGATACAGTAAATGCAGCTGGTTTCAGCTTCGGGGTGTTTTTCTTTCATGTGAATTTCGAGTGTCTCCTGATATTTATAATGCCAGTTACATTTGGGACACTTCAGAGTCTTGCAAGAGTTGCGGCTGTGCATGCCGGCGAGCGGGCCGCCCATCCGGCTGGAGGCCAGGATCAGTTCGCACTTGGGACAGTCGGCGGCGGACGGCCTTCCCTGCAGGTGCTCTGGGCACACGCCGATGGTGGTGCCGGAGAGGAAGGCCGGAGGCGCCGGGAGGTTGGCGAGGGACGCCAGGGAGGAGGGGGCGGGGGTCCCGGGGGAGTTGGGAGAACCTCCTCGCGACTGGACGGAGGCGTTGATCGCTTGAGGGTTTTGCACAGTAATCAGGGACATCGGAGGGTCTCCCCAGACGTTGTTGGGGCCTCCGCTTCCGCTTCTTCCACCTTCCATATTTTCTTGTCTTTCGCAGGAACCATTGTCGAGTAAACTATCATTATTACTATCACTAGCGTTAGAGTCTGTCTGTTTATTCATTAAAGAATTAGGAACTTCCGTTACGTCGGCGGACCCCGCGAGCGGGTGAGAAGAGGGCGGGGCCGCGGCCCCCGCAGGCTCGAGGAAGGACACGAGGGGCTCCTTCTCCTTACCCACGCACTGGATAATCGCCGATGAATTTTTGCGCGCTAGGACATCTTTCTCGCTGTCTAGCAGCGCTAGTCCGTGGTCAGTCTGCGCGTGCGCGATGAATGATTTCGCATACCCGAAACTCAGTTTACACACAAAACACATAAGGATCGGCTTAACCGGTACACTGAGGCAGTCGCGGGCGCGGTAGTGGTCGCGCAGCTGGGCGGGCCGCGTCTTGTCCCGAAAGCTGAAGACGCGGTAGGTGTGCACGGCGGGCGGGTCCGGCGCGCGCGCGGGAGGGGCGCCCATCGCGCACAGCGCCCCGTACAGCTGCTGTCGCGACACGTACACGGCGCTGGCGATCTGGGGGAACTCCCGCGGCGCGTCCGCCGGCACGCCGCGCCCGTCCACGATGCAGCCGTCTCCCAGCAGTCTCGGCAGGCTGGCCTCCTCGTCCGAGAGCTCGGACTCCTCGATGATGTAGGCGGAGCCGTCGGGGTTGTACACGATCTTGCCGTCGAACTGCTCCACGTCCGAGGAGAGGCTGCAGTTGTCCGGCGTGTGGCGTGGTGCGTGCGCAGGGTGGGTGGTGTGCGCCGCGTGCGGGGTGTGCGCGGGGTGCGGCGCGTGCGGCGGGTGCAGCGCCCGCGGGGGCGAGGCGGCGGCCTCCTCCTCGGGGCTCATTTCTTCTTCTTCGTAGGCGTACGAGTTCTGCGGGTCGTCCCGCTTCCGCTTCCTCTTGCGCGCGCCGCCGGGGGCGCTAGTGGGCTCGGGCCCCCCGGCCTGCGCCGGTCCGGGGGCTTGAGGCTCCTGACCGTGACCCTGGCCGAGCGCTAGTCCCTGTCCCTGTCCTGGCAGCACCGGGCTGGGCATGGCGCCTGGGGCCGGCCGGCATCACATCCCTCCCTGGAACAAAAACACTATCATTTCAGATACAACATCCGAGATATACAATGCGTACAGTTCAGAGGCTTGCAATAAATCAGATAAGTTAGCACTCCTAAGATAGGTAACTGTCTCCCAATCTAAATTTCGAGACATGTGTAAAAATCTAAAAATAATAAACCGAAAGGTAATAAAGTGTCCAGATACAATTCTAACGAATTTTAAAGCAAGCTCCCTTCTCCGGCGTCCCCCTTCTACCTGCGTCCTCACGCGGCGGAAGAAAATAATATTGTCCTATTAATAATAAATAATGGTTTTCCGGCCGATTTCGCGACTTCTTTAGGACATAAACCATAATTTCGTGTGACACGTCACGGGATTTATGGCTTCGGGAATAATCCCCTCGCCGTAACTAATTCATACTACGAAGGCACAGCGATGTGCCCAATCGGATTTATCAACCGGTTCGGTATATTTTAAATTCGCTAAAACCGTTATTCATTATCTTAACTTACGAGTATTTTATTATTTTACAAAATTTAATATATATTTTTTGTATATTCTAGCCACTATTTCCTGACATTTACTTGAGAGAAACTTCCTCTACCCTCAAAAGTAAAAAAACACCTCTTTTACAGTATTATGAACGGTTCGATTACCAGTGTTTTGGCAATATTATATCCGTCTTCTGCTAATTTCACAGCGTTTCTTGATATAAACCTAAACTTTATATAAATTCTGAACAATTAAATAAAACAATAACATATAATTTTACTAAGGATTTTATAAATAAACTATATTGAAAATTATAATATTTTTTCCATGTCAACAAGCTCACCATTTAAAATTAACATTATGTGTTAATGTATTTTTATTTTGTTATATTATTTTATTTTATATCATCGTATTTTATATGATTTGTTTTAGATTTATTTTGTGGATGTTGGAAAATCGAAGTGTGCGTGGGAGATGCCTATTGGTGGCGATGAGGTTCGCAACCCATCACACCGCGTCTCCCGCGGGGCGAAAAGAGAAGGATGGAGTGCTGCATCGGTTAAAATGTGACAGTCCATTCTTTCTGCCTACCCTTTCGGGGAAACGGCGTGATGGTTAGTAAGTTAGTTAGTTTTTATAATATTTTCTTAATTTTTCAAAGTGACAAACGTTTTCGAATAAGGTTAACTGATACACAATGAGTACACGTTCATTTTCGAACCGTTTCATTTGAACCGGCGCGGATACACGCGGTACATCTCTAGACCGGATACAATGAGAAGATGAGGAGAATGGAAACGAGAAACAAGAGGGAAGCGAGGATGAAGTACAATGAGAAATCAGCTAAGTATACAAAGTTAAATTAATCATTCGACTTGATAACGGCGAGTCCTTACTTAAATCGTCGCACCATTAGATCATTTTGCAATTTTTTGTTGTAATTTTAGGGGGTTAAGTTTTTTGTGCGTGTTTTTTTAAAAGAAGGGTTAATCATGTCTTCGATAGGGACAGGTGATGTTCATACATGGAACGCCTTTCATTGTTTATTTTTTTAAAGAGCATTTTTCAAAATCGTTACCGCGTATGATGAAGTTGGCGAACACAAAAAAGTTTTTTTGGGTGTTTAAAAGTTTACATAAAAAAATAAAGCGTATTCTGTTTTCAAGTTATTTTTTAAACTTTTCTAACTGGATTGATATGGATAAATCTAAACATGTATATTTATTAATACATTTACATAAATCTAAAAAATTGTGTAGTCGGATTTTTTTGTTATTAGGTATGGTAATATGTCATTCACTTAAGTATAATACAATCGTTTAAATATTGTATTATACTTAAGTTAATAAGAGTAGCAGAAATGAGAACATAGCGACCTTTCGTGGGGAGAACCCTTAGAGATAGGATACCCAATGAAGAAATTCGCAAATCCTGCAAAATTGAAATAGTGAGATGGAGTAGGCAAAGAAGATGATTCTGGAGGGACCATATCGAGAGAATGGATCCAGAAAGAATCTTAATATCGTGATGCACGAGACTCCAGAGGGCCGTCGACCACCAGGACGACCACCAAAGAGATGGAGAGAAGGCTGGTCGTCATCATCATAGGAAGAAAGTTGATATCCTGCATAAACAGATCGCAAGATCTACAATTAGAAGAATAAGAGAAGAAGAAGAAGAAGAAGAAGATAACTAACTAACCATCACGCCGTCTCCCCGAAAGGGTAGGCAGAAAGAATGGACTGTCACACTTTTACTGATGCGGCACTCCATCCTTCTCTTTTAGCCCCGCGGGAGACGCGGTGTAATGGGTGGCGAACCTCATCGCCACCAATAGGCATCTCCCGCGCACACTTCGATCGTCCAACACTCAAAAAATAAATCTAAAACAAATAATATAAAATACAATGATATAAAATAAAATAACAAAATAATAATAATTTAACACAAAATGTTCTATTTAGATGGTGCACATATTGTCAATTTTATTTATGTTCCAAGAATCCACCGTTTTTATTAAATTTAGATAAAACGTTTGAATATCGATTAATGTATGACTTGATCCAAAAGAAATATAGTTAATTTTTTTAATTTGATTAAAACAGAATTAAAAATCTATATATATTTTTTAAATATAAATACAATATATTTTCAAGTTCGTGTGGTCATTCTCGTAGTAGGCATTTTGAAATAAAAAGTTAATTTCTTTTTCATATATATTCATAATAGTTCAAGTGATTAAAACAATAAACCGGTTGTTAATTAACAATGTCTAGACTTAATATAAGAGGGTCGCCGATTGATTATCGTGACACGGATCGCACTAATGACGGTTTACCGGAGAAGGAATATCGATATATCGATCATCGTCCCCGCCCTTACGATCGTTCAACTTTTGTCATAAAACGGCTACCCAAGTAGCCGATTGTGTCTGTTCTGACCCGCATCCATCTCGAGTTATTTATCTTAATTAAAGCAGAAATGACGATCATAACAGATCGACATCGAGTAGCGATCCCGTGTTGGGGGACATCACTAATTTTGATTAACAATCAGAATTAATTGGATGTGATTGGAATAAAATCTTAAGTCAATATATATTAAATATAATAATAAGATAAATGACGAAGCCTTCAATTACATACATGTATATAACAAATAATAAAAAAATGTGAATAAATATAGTTTGACTCATTTGCTGAACTCAAATCGTTTTATACTAATTAAAATCAACTAATTATGTATGGATTATGTATTATTATTATTATGTAATTATATATCCCTTATGTATGGAAGCGAAGCATGGAACTGGCAAAATAAGGATGAAAGTAGAATAAATGTAGTAGAAATGAGATCTCTTAGAACAATGTGTGGATACTCGGTGTATGATAGAGCGGCGAATGAAAATATAAGAAGTGAATGCGGAGCGAATGATGATGCTATGAACAAAATATTGAAAAGAATGAATGAAGAAAGAATGGTAAAAAAATGATATGTTAACGATGTAAATGGAACCAGTAATAGAGGAAGACCGAGGAAAACGTGGCACGATCAAAAAAATCAAATATTGAATGTCGGCCATGTGAGGAGTCGGAGAAATCGACGCGCGTGCATCACACGATGTATGAATGTTGAGGAAACGAGAGAAATATGTCAGGAAAGAAAAGTGTGGCAGTCCATTCTTTCTGCCTACCCCTTCGGGGAGACGGCGTGATGGTTAGTTAGTTAGTTAAATCAACTAAGAAATTTGCATTTTTTCTTATGACAAATTTCTTCTATACCTTTCGAAATAGCGATAATTATTGTTCATGGAATTTTAATAAGTAAAAAAAATACATATTATAATTTATAGTTTAGAAAACATGTTATTATTAATTACCTACTTACCTAAATAAAGAGCAATTTGTAATTTTAATAATTTATGTTAATTTTGTTAAAGTAGGTATAGTACCTAAATAAAGGCTATAATTATTATTTAAATAAGCATAAAAACGGTAAAATTAATTGTGTACATTGCAGGAAAAAATGTCACAATGTAAATTCTGACACAGATTTTTTTTGTATTAATTTAAAATCTGTGTTGTCCTTAAAATTATGCATAGTGATCAAGGCTGTTTTTTGTGTGGGCGAATATTAAAATATTTATGTGATTCTATGAGAGAAATTATGGTGAACCGTTATCAATAGAAGCCTAAATTGCAAATATTGAATTTTATACTTAGTTAAAATAAAATAATGTTTCATTAATAAAAAAATTGCCTGGGCAAAACAATTACAATAATAATTATATAAACAAAACAACTTTGTATTTAACCACGGTAGGGTTATTATATTGATGCCAACTAGTTTCGCTTGGACCCAAGCTCATCAGGGCAGTATAACAACCTAATAATCAATATTATAACCCTACCGTGGTAAAATACAAAGTTGTTTTATTTATATAATTATTTAAAATGTCTTACCACAAAGTGAGTGCTTTATATGAAGAATTAATTATAATAATGGTATAATTGCGTTTCATTACTCATTAGAACTTAGATGTGAAATGTATTTTTTTTATTTTTACTAATTAAAATCTTACTCAAGGATTAAAAAAATCAATTCAAACGATTTATTTCTTTATTTAATTTAATTTCACCGATAATTTTTTTATCACCGATTTCTTTATCGATACGTCATTTAGAGTTTAGAAAAATAAACATTTTTGTATATCATATACGATAGATGAAGTCTTCACTTAATTCCTCGAGAAAGCTTCAGAACACGGAATTTTTATCACCTCGCTCACTGAGATATTTTAGTTTTTTGAGATTCAACTTTGTGGTCACGAATAAAATGTAACATAGACAATTAATAGCATGTGCCTGTTCATTATTTATGATACCTGGATGTATTTTATATAGAAATACTAGCGATATTACACAGATAATCGTTCAATTAGTATGTAAATATGTGTAACATGAGACCTCGAAGTTACAATGGTACTTGTTTGACAAAGATGGCCACACCAACAATGATGACGTCAGGCCACGAATTAAATGAATAAGTATCAATCTATGGTAAAGCTGCGGGCACATACTCACCGCTAAATTAGTATCGCATTTAATTATTTGAATTCACTCTACCTACGGGAGATTTACACAATGAGTCGTTTGGTTGATTTCCCATTTTAATTATATCGACGCAATATTTATTGTTTTTATTTTCAATGCGGACATCGCGCCCACACTTCCATAAATAAGCAGTACTATTGTTTGTCCAAGACGAACCGGTAATAAATTACGGCTTTTTTCCTACCCAAATCCTGAATGTTGCCTCGCGCGACGCACGAGGTGTGAATTCGGCGAAATGTTAAAATCCAAACCGCGCGTCTTGCTGCCGCGGGCTTTTAGAGTGAAGAGTGAACTTAAAAAAATGCGCTTTCCTTTATTTTGTCGATTGTGAAGTGGACAGAAACATTCGATACGCTTACTTCGTGCGTTTATACTCTTGCGTTTATTATATATTTTTCTTATTGTTTCGTATGAAGCACTTAATTTGCATCGTAGCATTAGGTATTAAAAAAAAAAAAAAAACTCAACTTCAAAATAATACTTTTAACACCACTTAATTTATTTTAATGAACCAACCGGTTTCGATCGCCCCGGAGCTTCATCAGGGCTATATTTTTTCTAGTATAAATGGAGAACTTTTTTTTTGATTCAGACAATTTCGCCTTTGTTTTATTTTATTAGAATTATGGAAAGATACTCCTGCTATAGAAAAAGCAATGGCTTAGATTTTAATTTTGGATGATTCCATATTTAAAAAGAAGTTTTTTTATTTAGTTTTATAATTGATTTATGTTTTAAAGTATTTTTTATAGCAAGAACTATATCAACTAATCTTATATTTAGCTACATGATTTTAAATTCTATTTTTATATCAATATTTTTATGATAGAATATGTCAAGATAAATAATTGAATATAAGTGGGAAAAACGTGTTTTTGATTTATACAAATTCAGTTGTGTTTTTATTTAGTTCCAAGTTCAAGTAAATATACTTCAGATAAGGGGCATTTGATACATAAAATAACCAACGAACCGAGCACCCGATAAGTCTGAAGCTAGGTACATTTACATATTTACCTTTCAAATAATTCCTTACGCCGTGCTATTATTGGTTTACCGCCATTTTTACAGCCCAGAGATGGGCCAACAATCACTCTCGATACGAAAATTTCTCATTTCACGGTCCACTTGACTTGTGGAATAATAATATAATAATAATAACAATTTTAATAACGGCGGCAGCGGGAGAAAACAAATTATGTTTATTACTTAATGTGGCTTAAACACTTTTTGCGTGGCACGTATTAAATGCATTAAAAAACAAACCGATGTTTTCGAAATCGTAACGATCGATTTTTTCTCAGCGTCTGTGGACACTCATTGTTGGCCGTTTCGGATACTTATTTAATTTAAATGTCCGTTTACCCACGTACCCGCCAGTGTACTTTCGATCGGGTAAGTAGAAATCTGCAATAGGTTTAAAAAAAGAACGTAACGAACGATTTGTATGAGTAACTAGATGTGAGTGATAGTTTTAAATTAAAAATTCAAATTTCGAATACAATCTGATGAAAGTGTCAATACTTTGAGTAGCAATACTACTACCGATTTTTTTAAGAACTAAAACACTGTTTTTTCCACTTCCGAGTTTTTATTTATTTGCATGTTTAAACGGTTTTTTACCTTAATCATAGAGAGAACGATATTAACCTGATAAATGATATGAAAATAGTTTATATTTTTGTTCCTATATAGAAGGAAAAATACTTATGAAACATGTCGAGACATATAAACTTAAAAGTGGAAAAATCGCCGTTTTTATTCATAAAAAACACGTAAATCCACGGTGTTATCGTTAAGTCATGAATTTTTTTTTCATATTTATCAAAAATATTGTTTGCATTTATTTTCATATCAAAACATTGAAATATAAGAACATATTATGCTATATATATTTATACAAATGAAACACGAAACAATCAATTTTTTCTTCATCTATAATGAAAAATAAATGATTTTTGTAACTGTTATAATAAGTTGAAACTCGTCGATGACACGATATTAAATAATTCTTAATACATTTATCAAGAAGACCACACAAAATGTGACGAGACAGTTTGACATCAACATCGCAGGATCAGGGTCTGAGAAAAAACAGGACACAGATCTAAATAACGGATAAGAAGAAGAATATATTTTCTTTTTACAACATTTTGAATGTATACAAATACTTGTAGATGAATACTGGATTTTACCCATTGCGGGTTATCAATTCAAGGATTTATTGTATCTCAATAGAGACGAAGATGCAAATTGGAAACCGAATATGGTTGATCGAGGTGTTTACAGAACTTATGACCTGTCATTGGTTGGGTTAAGCGCACGCTTTATGTAATACAACATTCCCCATTCCACCTTTTCTTATGACCACCATGTCTGACAAATTTTTGGAAGTTGTATATATGTTAATCTGTAACACCACCCTTTACATGATAGTTTCAATCTACACACTAGCGCCATCTATGAAGATTGTATTTTAAGCATTAAGCAGAAGATCTTTTTAACGCAATGTGAAAGGCTATATTTTCTGTTTGTATTTATACTTATAGAATATATTTTCTGTTTGTTCTTATTAATACTGTTTTCTAAAGATAAATATAAAGGTGACTGATCATCATTCCGAAATCAGATATAAAAATATACAGCCAATGTTTAAAAGTAAGCAGAATATATGATAAAGTCGTTATAATTTCATTAAATACCTCAATACGAGACACATTAGTATTGGCGTTGATATATTTTCAAACGGAATATAACAAGGTACCAAGGCATTCATAACAACGATTATTTATTCATAGGTAATCAATGAATCAATACAGCTGTTCAAATCGATGAATTCAATTTCAATCTTCAACTTTAAAGGATTACTTGCAAAATTAATGTATGAAGATATTGTTAACGATATCTAAAAATATACCATTAACCTGGTTTAAAGCAATAGCGTATAAAAATTTATATATTATATATGAAACTCCGAATGTCGTCTCAGGCCATGAGCGTAATATTACGCCAACACTTGTATGACTGCTTGAATTTGGAAAATTTTCAGTACATTAATTGATATCCATTGAGAACTTTGTTCGGGTGTTAGCCACACGCAAAAATTAATAGATCGGAATGATTTAATTCAAAATAAGACAGGAACTTCTAAGAGTGCCAAAAACGTCTGAAACATATAATATAAAAAAATAGATTTATCATACAAACAGGCATGTGCTAACTATAACGTTTTAACTCGTGGTTTTAAAACAATGTTCGTGTATTAAAAATATCTATAATTTTGTAAATATAATAATTTTGTATATACAGCAATAAGAAAAACAAACCAACACACAATTTCTCCGAAAGGGTAGGCAGGGAGAATGGACCGCCACACCAGACACACCTCTCTAGCTTCCTTTACTTTATACATTGGATCATTTACGTGCGTCGATTCTTCCGACTTCTAACACGGCCGATCTTTAAAAATAGATTAATCTGATCATGCCACGTTTTCCTCGGTCTAACTCGACTCCTCAATCCATTCACATCGTTAACGTTTACTTTCTTAACCATTATTTCTACATCATAGTATACATATTAAAAACTTATTTATTTAAAAATTGTTAGGTCTACGGATGTGTCTTGTATAAAATATGACTAAAATGAAAATGGCTGAAATGAGACGTAATTTCCTGATTTTTTTTATTAATGATGTCCGGTTGAAAATTTCTAGTATACCATAATAATAAATAAAATAAGTAATCAATACATTACTCCTAAATACTGAGTGTATACAGTTTACAGATCATTAAAAACGTAAACATAAATCAATATTGATATCTTTGAACGCGTTAGATATTTAAATTGTACTTAGTAGAAAGGCAATGTTTTGACTTGGCTGATTTTACGTATGTGTTGTAATGAATTTGAGCTTTTTTAATGGTGTGTTAAATTTGAAGACACGAGACTAACGTCGTGTATATCAAGTATCAAATAATTATGTCGACTTGTTCACATGGGCTACAGGAAGTTAGCAGTTACACCTACACAGTTCATTCATATTACGTAGTCATTTGGATGTGTAAGTTAATTATCTAAAAATCAGTTGCGGCAGAAAATATTCAACCATAAAAATGCCTTCCTTAACGAAAATCGAACTTCTTAAATCCACAATATGGAAAAACAAAGACATGGCCATTAAGAATAAGACGAGAAACTATAAAGCATGCGTAAGACCAATTATAACATATGGCGTCGAAGCAAGGGCAGTAAAGGTCAAACAAGTTTTGAGGGCTTCCGAGTTGAAGACACTAAGAGATCGCGTGAGGTACACTAGAGAGATATGTGAGGTTGAGGATATTATTAGATGGAGCAGACAGCGAAAAATGGACTGGTACGGACATGTTCAAAGAATGGACCCCACCAGACTCCCTTAAATTGCATTACATAATCAGCCTCATGGGACTCGTCCTCGTGGAAAACCTCCTAAAAGAAAGAAGGACAGCTGGGAATCTGTCTGACTCAGCAAAAAAAAAAAGAATTTTGTTTTTGGTATCTGGAAATAAAATTAAGAATATTAATTTAGATGGGCTTTTTCTGGACAAAGGTCTCATCGTAGTTGCGGTCCACCTGTACTACTCTTTGCGATCCATGGTCTTTAATGGCATGCCAATATTTAATATAAATATAGGTGGTGTGCAAGTACACAGTACTGTTTTGATTTTAATATTATTTTCACGGACGCCACTGTTTATCACGAATCGTTTTAATGTATATGTGAACATTATTATTTGGCATGGCACATTCACTTCATTAAGTAATTTAATTTTCTATAAAACCAATAATTTAAATAATACGGATTTCGTAAAAAAAAGTGTACATTATTATTAATTTAGAGCTCTTCTTTGTGTTTGCATGATATACGTGTTTTTTTTTTGTTATAGGTGAAAAATTCGGCTCTGATTCACATTTCCATAGTCTATGGTCGATTCAAATCAGGCAGAATAAAATTCTCACAATTCCGGTCATTTGTTTCGTGTGATTAGTTACATCCGAAAGGTCATAGACTAAAAAAGGCATGACGTCACAGATCGTCGTGGAACAATAATGTCGAACGAGTTGACAATAACCTCAGCATCGACAATAGACAATAGCTGCCTCTCATTGATTGGTTGACAATGATAGCCATAGACATTGTGCCATTTTAATTTAATTCCGTGTGTTTGACGATCGTGCGTTGATAATTGTTTGATTACAAAAAATCTATCGAAGCGGCCAACACAGATCAAACTGATTGATATTTTTTCTCGTTTAGCGTGTCCTTAATTATATCGTTCAAGAAGAGAAGATGGTTATATACACATTATACATATTGATAAATAATCGATTTTCTATATGCACATAAGAATTGATTGAGTTTTTAAACATATAAGAAGACTTTTTTATAATAATAAAAAAAACAGATCGACCGCTATCTAATTTTATATACTCGTATATTTAAAATGAAAAAATACATGGTTATTTCTTGTAGTAAATATTTTCTATATATATTATGAAATAAGTACATATGACATGATGAACAAAAATGGTATAATTTTGAATTAACAATTAATTGAAACTGGTTTACATGTATGAATAATTAAATTTTTATTTTTTATAAACTTGGAGCTTCTAAATACTGCATAATTTCATAAAGATGATTATTTTAAAATAAAACACTATTTTTTCCGTTTATTTGTTTATTTTTCGCAATATGTTTTAATGGAAAAATATTAACGATAATAGCTAATCAAACATATTTTTAAAATAATACAACGGTTACATCCGTGCCAATTAAAATTAAATATAATAACAGGTCAAAATAAGTCGAGAAAAATAAGCTAAGAAGAGGGAAATACGGTGTTTCGTTTCATAATAAACGCAATTTGAAATTATTCACAATGTTGATGATATTTAAACGTTTTCTTATATTTTATGAAGGTGACGTGTTTCCCCGTGCTAGGCTATTTTAATAAAAATTGACATTTGATAATGCCGTAGATAGGCGAAACATGTCATTCACATAAGTTCCAAACCGAAGGTCCCGGGTTCTCCATACCGAAGGTCCCTGGGTCGATTCCCGGCGATGACAGTGTGATTGTCACACTCTCTTTGGTTTGGTGTAGAATTCACGTGACAATAAAATGGCGATAGATTGGCTACCTATCACACGTCACGAGAATCAATATAAAAGCTAAAATAAATTGTACACAGTAATTGGGTTCAAACGAGCGGTTGAATACAAAAAAAGTTATAATAAAAATTCTAGAGAACAGACGTTTTCATTCGTATTAATTATTAAATATGTGATATGGATTTTTAAATCATTGATACTCTACATACTCGAAATAATGAAATTAAAATATTTATTTATGTTTGCTTTTAAATAAATAATATAATACGTGAACAATATTTACCCATTGAGATCGAAAACGAGGAAGACTTGGGGAAATTTTTAACTTTCTTCTATATTCGCAATAACTTCGTACATTTTTTATCTTTTAAAATGTATAATATTGTTGTATCACAATTTTTATAATTACTTTTTGAGAGTGTCGCGACAGCTATTTCGCCAAATGATGTTGGCATCATTATGTGTTACAAACAACAAAATTTCGGGAAAATTTTAAATAAAATAAATTAAGTAAAGTCTAAGAAAATCGAAGTTTGTGTTCGATGCGATGGAAGAAAGCAATCAATTTGTTTCGATGTTCACATGTGTTAACTGCGTATTTTAGATATAATTTTTTGTACTGAATTGTGTATAATGAAGAAAGCATTACACATTTATTTACATTGTATATACGTGAATAAATTATTTGATACATAAGACCCAAACCTTATCACATTAGTTATAACGGAAAAAATTACGCTTTAAGTGTTGTAGGGATAATTTATTAAAGAGTCTTCTTTAGTTCGTGTTTACTCTACTTATCTTCAAGTTATAAAATATACCATTCATTACCGATACATGTTTCATAAAACTGAATTTATTTACATAATAATAAATTGATTTGATAGATTTACTAAATGCTCGTTTGTCATGGACGTGAGGGCTCTTTGAGTAAAGATTAACGTATTTTTCCAAACTCATAAGAGTTATTTAAACACCTGGTAGGTATTGGCACGTGCAAGTATTAGAATTACTTACTATGCGGGACAAACCGATCTTGGTCGATTAAAATGCAATGATAATTTCTTTTATAACAAAGAAAACTGATGTGTTATCATGTACGTTAAAGTTCAGTCAAGTTTGAAGACGGAAGAATCGACGTGCATGTATAACTCGCAGAAAGAATACGGAGTAACTAGAGAGTAATAATACGTATGGAAACGTCTGTTTTCTAGAAGTTTTATAATATTTTATTGGAAGATATATATTTCGTGTTGCTAAGGCAACAATATTTGATTACACCTTAGCAAGGCAAAACATGTCATTGCCATTAAATTTAATAAAACGTCTTAATTATATAATGTGTAGTTTACATAGAAACAATAAAAACTAAACTTGAAAGTAAAAATTGAAGAAAACTACGTTTTTTTAAGAATTTCTTCCACCTTTGTCTCTATTTCGAAGGCGACCGGTTTAGCCAGGCTCAAATCATTCAATCGAAAGACTAGTTCTTAAAAATATGTAGATTTTTCCCCATTGTTAATTAAAATGAACTTATATCAAGAGATTGCGACTTGACAAGAGATTGAAACATATTCTGCTCCATTAACTAGTGTATATAAACAGCAACGAGCTGAAATTTCGTCACATTTGACAATGCCTTAGAAGGCCAAATAATGTCATTCCCATAAAATATAACAAAACTTCTAGAAAACTGACGTTTTCATTCGTATTAATAATTATATCAAGAGATTTTAGTAAAATCAAATCCTGACAAATATGTGCAGTTTCTTTTAGATAGTTAGACGTTTTGATATATCTGCAAACCCCTACAGGAAATAGCGTGATTTTTTCTTGTTCTTGTTTGAATTTTAGTATGAATACAGTTACTAATATTTTGGTCTTTATTTAAAAAAAATATATATATATTTTAACCAATGTAGATTGGGGTACACTTGTGAATGTAAGACGCACACATTTAAATAATAATAAATACATATTATTGACTAAAAACAATAATTTTAAATAGATAAGCACTTTAGTTTGTTCAGTTGGTTTTGAAAAAAAATATCGTTGCGTGTTGATTTATGGTTTGTATATACAATTACAAGGCATTTCAAAAATGCAGTATAAACTAAAACGCACGTGTAAAGTTGTGGAATCTAAACATGTTGTAATTCATGTTTAAATAGTGTTTCAGCTAAAACGGCCGACATATTTCTACTTATAAGGGCATTTTCTAAATGAGGCAAGATGCAACATTGATTACAGTTTTGTATGGGGTTTAATATGTATTACTTCTGTAAATATTTATATCAAATTGATTTAAAAACTACTTCGACATATTTAGATACTTAAAGTCGTACACGCACGTCGATTCTTTTGAGTTTCAACATGGCCGACCTTTAAAATTCGATTGATTAGGTCATGCCTTGTTTTCCTTGGTCTTCCTCGACACCGTACTCTATTCACATCGTTAGCGAGTACCTATTTGATCATAATAAAGTGAATGATTTATAAGGCCAAATATTAATAATCAAACAATTACGAATTATTTCTCTTTTTCTTTTTTATGTACTTTGTTTAAACAACACTTACATTAAAAAAATTAAATTACATAGACATGTTTCGGACAACCAGTCCTTCTTCAGTAATACAAATTATAAAAATACACATTTAAAATATTATAAAATTGTTTACATGATCGGAGAGATGTTATATGGATTTATTTTGGAACGTTTATGCTTTTGTTATAAAAAATATTATGATTCAATTCAAATAATAATTCAAAGAACTTAAAATTATTATATTAAGTGTTGTTTAAACAAAGAGTGTTGTTTAAAAAGAAAAAGAGAAATAAGGCATCTACAACACAAAGTATTGAAATCGTATATTTTTAAGATATCTGAATGGAGCAGAAAAATAAAGCAGTGAATAAGTATATAATAAGGTTCTCAAGACACAACCAAGCGTAAAATGACCAGTTGAAACCTGAGAAGGTGATGAACCAAACAGAGGAGAGTATATTCAGGCAGATACTATAGATTGGGAAGAAATGGATGCTGTGCCTCGTGAAATACCGACCTTGTGATGTCGCAGTAAACGACAAAAAAGTGAAATAAAATATTTTGATATTCAATAATACCAAAGACTAAATAAACGTTTTCTTTTGTTTTGAAAAGATGCATTGATTTATATAGATCGATGGTCATGTGACAAAATTTGTCGTTGGAGCTTATCTTGTATCGAGTGTTCTCTTTCAAAGATACCGACTTAAAACAGACTTGAAATGAATTTCTACTCTGTTTAATAAAAAGTGCGCTACATCAAAAATACTACAATATAAAAAAATCATTTATTAAATTTACTAACTAACTAAACTTCATACATCGTGTTATGGACGCACGACAATTTCTCCGGCTCCTCACTTGGCCGACATTCAATATTTGATTTATTTGATCGTGCCACGTTTTCCTCGGCCTTCCTTTATTTCTAGTTCCATTTACATCCAACATATACTTGTTTTACAATTCATTATTTCCATGTGTCTAAACCATCTTAATGATCCTTTCATTATTTTGTTCATAACACTGCATTTACTTCTTATGTTTGCATTTGATTCTCTATCATACACAGATTTTCCGCACATTCGTCTAAGTCTACGAGATCTCATTTCAACTGCATTTATTTTACTTTAATATGGATGTATTAATTTTATAAATATTCATTCTATTTTATATATAGTGTTTGATACTGTACATATTTCTGATAAAATAAAATAATCAAATATTGAATGTCGGCCAGAGAAATCGACGCGCGTGCATGACACGATGTATGAATGTTGAGGAAGCGAGAGAAATATGTCATTAAAGAAAAGTGTGGCAGTCCATTCTTTCTGACTACCCTTCGGGGAGAAGGCGTGATTAGTTTGTTAGTTAGTTAGTTGATAGTGACAAATGCAAATATAAGAAGTGAATGCAGTTTGAATGAAAGTGTTATGAACAAAATATAAGAAGCGACGGAGTGACGGCGTGACGATTAGTTAGTTAGTTATATATATTAAAAAAATAGTATTCAAGTAATTGTAGTTTAGATAACTTACGTTTTTTTATTTAACATCACTGGGTGATTTTTGAATAAAAAAATATTCCAGCAGCTACGTTATGTAATAATTTACATATTATCATGATCTTCTTATTTAAATATCAGTTTCCATTGTCACACAATTTTATGAGAAGTGATCTTTGCACAACCTAATGAAGAGGATTAATGTTTGTTGTGTGCAAAAGTTATTTAAATATGCAAACTTCACTTATAAAACAAGCAATAGACATTTACTTAACAGAAACGTATTACATAATATTGATACAATTTACATAAAAAAGTAGTCAGATAGGTCTTAATTTTTTATGATCTAAAATATGTATTCTTGTGTGCATATTTAATTATAAATATCACTAAATCGGCTTAGAGTGAATACACGTACATTTATTATTATATTATTCCTAAATGTTTTATTTTATAATAGATTATATTAATATGCACGTATAAAAAACAATACACAGCAAAAATATGTTGTATCTCAGTATAGTATAGGATGTTTTTTTTAGTGGTTTGGTTTTTTAAACTGGCAAGATTGTTTTTACAGACTGTCAATTTGACAATTGTTGACAATTGATTTGTAGTCAATACGTCCTGCCATTACACAATAAATAGACTGATGTCAGAATAGCGATGCAAATTGTGCAAATTTATTTTGAAAATCGTAGTTCGGTTCGCCAAATTTATCGTGCACTACGTCCATTTTACGGTCGACATAATCGTCCATCCGAGTAAGTTATTCGGAAGGCTATGGATCATTTTCGCACCACGTACACTCTAGTAGATAATACGCATCCACAAAGACGACAAATGTCAAAAATTGGATTTCACGATTGCGCTTCATTTGAGCTAGCCGTGGCGCTCATATACCCGAAATCATATTTAAACAATCATGGCGCAAAATTATCTATAGAACCTAAAAATTAAATACAGCCATTATCATAGACATTAATATTATTTCAATGTGATTTTTTTTTTTCATTTTGAATATGTATTGTATACCTCTAAAAAACAACCTATATAAACAACACGATATTATTTAAAAATATGATTTATGATACACTTACAGAAAATTATAATAATTCAATTTAAATGCATATGAATTAAATGATTTTTTTTGTATAATGTTATTTTTATTTATTCGCCATCACTTTGTGTTGCAAATTTTCATTTAAATATTTGTTTAAAACAATACATTTTCACAACACAGAAATCCTTCCTCAGTGTATTTAAATTTTCTATACTGAGGAAGAGTATCTGTGGCCCAAAACATGTTTGTATAATGTTCAATAAAATAATATGAAAATGTAATGTTTTATAAAATAATAAAACTATATAAATTTCTATACTTAATATTTAATATTGATGACAACATCTGTTTTCTAGAAGATTTATTATATTTTTTGTGAACGGCATGTTTCACATACCTATGATATTATCAAATCTTTAATATCACATTTGATAATATCAAATATAATAAAACCCAAAAAATTGTTTAAATCATACAAAAATATCCTGATTTTATTCTATGTTTCACATTAATGTGTGAACAGACTAAGTAATTAAGGCAGGCGCTTGAGAAATCCGTGGTTCCACTAATCACAGGTCCGGGATCTAAACCGTAAATTCGAACTTTAAATCTCCCAAAAGGGAGAGAAATAACATATCGAATAACAAGCTTAACATACATTGGGCTTAATTAAATCGTTACAAAGAAAATTCCTCGAAACTTGCTCGGGACAAATTGAATGGGAACCGACCCGCGTTGACTTCCACAATCACTTTGATCATTGTTTCCGACGCTCTTGCATTTCTCCACGTCTACTGAGCACTGAATTTAAGCGTGCGAATGGTTTGTAAGCTTACTTGATATATATGCGGTCGTAATCGGCATTTTTCAGATTTTTTAAATAAAAAAAAAAATTAAATAAATATTATACCGTTATCAAAAGTTCTTATTTCAGGGATAAACATGTTGTTCAATTAAAACACAGTTTTTTTTATTTTAATTTCAGATTATTTATCTCGTTAGGCAGGCTTCATAACTTAATATCGTTCTCTAAATCGTGATGGTATAAACCACCGAAACATGTCTAAATAGTGGATTTTTTGTAATTGAAAATAATATTTTGATTGTATCGCGGCAAAACTATTTTGAAAAGCGTTAATACTGTGGAAATTCATTGTTAATTTAAAATGAGAATATTAAACTTTAAATAATCCACTTAGTTAATTAAGTGGATTATACAGTACATAATATTCTCTTTCTAAATTAAAAAATCTCTTGTTAAGAATTCCACTTTTCCTTTTTATGCTAAGCAATAGATTTGCCTCGTTAGTACATTATCAACAGACAAAATAATCTTTTTGCGATAAAATTTATTAAGTGTGAAGTTGTTAATAATTTTGTATAATACTATTCTTAAACTCAACCAAAATATATTGCAATATAAAAAACATAAACTGTTTAATTTTGAAAGTTATGTAAAATATTTTTTTACATACCTATTCTAAAACCATGCATATCTTTAAAACGCTGTATAATAGATGCACATGAAACTGTCGATTAGTATTAGTTTATTATGTTGATTTTTAAATTACCGTACTTTTTTTTCGTTAATAGTATACAAGACAGCATTAGATATTTATTGTTTTATCGAATGTTTTAGTTACGAAAATGTTTGTTATAAATGGGGTATTTTTGTAACGGAACGTTAATTGGAATGCTATTAGAAGGTTGGTATTTAAAATGGGAATAATCGTAGAGAAATAATCATCATAATAGAAGCTAATGTACGCTAAAACGGATTACGTTTTTCATTAGACCGGTGGAATTCGAGGGAAATCTGGTAATAAGTGGTCGTAAACGTGAAAATGCCTTACATTATTTCAGCGGAATTAGCGGAGGTTGCGTGATCATCAGTCATTTATTAACTAATGTACCCATCAAACGATCCCATAATGAAAACAAACAAGCAGTTTAACGGAAAGATTTGATTGTGGGGGCAGTGCCGTATCCACCCCACAATTATAAAAATATATAATATCTGTTGGCTTTTGGAAGAGGGGGTCAAGTCAAGGAGATTGATAGGATAATACAGCTCGGTTGGTCTACATTCGGAAGGCTGGGCAACATCTTCAAGTCGGTCATGCCACAAAATTTAAAATCAAAAGTGCTGGACCAGTGTGTGTGTTACCTGTGATGTCCTAGGGATGCTAGACATGGACGTTAACTAAAGAAGCAATGCACAAAATCAAAGTTGCATAACGGGCCATTGAACGATCCATGTTTCGTATCTCGCTTAGAGACCATATACCCAACATGGAGAATAGAAGACGCACTAGGGTCACCGATGTAAGGATACGCATTGCGAGGATGAAGTGGCAGTAGGCTGGTCGTGTGTGTTGACGGGATAATGGAAGATGGAGCCAGAGGGTTACTAAATGGAGGCAAAGGTTGGGCCGGAGAAGTGTCGGGAGACAGCCAACCAGGTGGGGTGATGATATTGTGCGGACAGCGGAAAGGGCCCGGAGAACACTGGCGAGAGACCGAGAGAGATGGCGTGGGGGTGGAGAGGCTTATGTCCAGCAGTGGATGGAGACAAGCTGACGAAGATAATACATAAAAAAAACGTTCATAAGTATTCCACCAAAACAAATTTAAATAACTGCTGCCACTATTGTCTTTATTTCGACAACGACCAGTTTCGCCAAGCTTGCAAGCGTCGATAGACTGGTCCTAATTATTTGAAATGAACTTCCATCAAGATATTTTAGTAAAATCAGAATTATCCAAACAGAAACTTAATTACAAGAAATATCGAATTCATCACAATAATCTCAATATATTCGAAATATTTATCAACAGTATTAGCATGTGTATAAATGTGATGATGTATAAATGTTGAGGAAGCGAGAGAAATATGTCAGGAAAGAAAAGTGTGTCAGTCCATTCTTTCTGCCTACACCTTCGGGGAGACGGCGTGATGGTTAGTTAGTTAGTTGAAGTATTTGTATATTTTTTTATGGCCGATGGATATAATTTTCACAGGGGGCGCCAAACTTATGCCGTAGAACCGGCTCAGGCGAAGAATAATGACGTCTTAATTCCGACTATTCCGAGGGAGTAATTGAGATTGATTGGCGCAGTGCGCACGCGTCGGGGTGGATTCACTTTGCAGCGCACCCACACATAATAACTTAAGCATATTCATAGAAAAATTCCACCGTGCATACCTCAAACTTGCATCGCTTAATTGCTTTCGCCTCGCCATAGCGTCATGGCACTATGTTTTAACTAGGCACACATAAAAAAAATATTTAAAAAACATCTAAATAAATAATTATATATGTGTAAACAATTTATACTTTTTTGTTTTTAAAATAATGTGTCGTAGATCTGTATGTGAAAAAGTATCAAATGCAAACATGAGAAGTGAATATAGTGACATGAACAAAATAATGAAAGGGTCATTAAGATGGTTTGGACAAATAAAAATAACAAACTAACCATCACGCCGTCTCCTCGAAAGGTTAGGCAGAAATAATGGACTGCCACACCTTAACTGATGCGGCACTCCATAATTCTCTTTTCGCCCCCGCGAGAGACGCGGTGTGATGGGTTGCGAACCTCATCGCCACCAATAGGCATCTCCCGCGCACACTTCGATTGCCAACGTCCACAAAATAAATCTAAAACATATTATATAAAATAAAATAACAAAATAAAAATAATGCTCTTTTAGATGGTGCACTTGTGGTCAATAAAAATAACGAATTAAAAAAAAATTATTAAGTATATTTAACGATTTAAATGGAAAAAGAAATAGATGAAGACCGATAAAAATACGATCAAATCAAACTATTATTAAATATCGGCCACTTCAGGATGAAATAAGTCAGAGAAATCATTGCGCGTCATTACACGATGTATGAATGTGAGTTATATATAATAAATAATTCCAAAGTGTGAAAATATTGGCAGAAATGTGTAACATATTCATATATCCGGCGCAGATATGAAATAAATAAATAATTGATTCCGTAATGTGTTCTAAAATTAAAAAAAAAATAACGGAAAAATTCAAAGCTAAAGAAATCTTGTAGGTCTATGATGAATTATAGAATTTTCCTTATCGACTCTTTACCCGAAGAAATTTTTTGTAAAGGTGGTTAAACGGGATAAACTCTCGATTTTTCTTGTGAAAATTTGCTATAGACATATAAAGTTGCTAAATTATATTATAAAAAAATATATTACTTTACAATTTTGAAATATCAAATATCAAAATATGTCTTTAAAGATATATTTCATACTATATACAATCGCATACTAATTACCGTGTTCGGATTGGTGCATCGTCATCCAAGACTTAAAATAAACTGTAAGTAAAAAGGTGCTATTTGATTATAAAAATATTTACACAGCTTTAAAGTGATGCTTTTACATTTCGACGGAGTGTTGCTGTTTTAGCAGTTGTTTTGAGTTGTTGTATTGTATAGAGTAGGCGCAAACACACAAACGCGAGTTTCAGCGTGAGAAAATCTCAAGGTAAATAATTGGTGCGAGTATCTTCACTCTTTTGCTCCAATCAATGGGCGTGTTCGTAAATGAACGTGATTACAGTTCGAAGGCAGGTACCTAATGTATTTAGCATTATTCTGTCCGTTAAATAGAAATCTACTACAGAAATTTAAGCTTTAAACTTGTAATAATATACGCAAGCATTTATAAAGCTTAAGACTTATTATGAGATCAGGGTATTCGATATTGATAATAGGCACAGAAATAATATATAAAACACTAACTAACTAATTAACCATTACGCCATTTCCCCCAAGTGGTATACAGAGATGATTGACCGCCACACTGTTCTGTCCAGGCGTACCTCTTAAGATTCTTCAACATTCATACATCGTAACACGCATGCTTATCGATTTTTCTGATTTCGAAAGTGGCCGCCTTTTAGTAATTGATTAATTTGGTCATATCACGTTTTCCACGGCCGTCCTCGGCTTCTCTATCCATTCACACTAGTAAACAATTTTATATTATTCTTTCATCTATTCGTTTCATATGTCTAAACCACCAAAGTGATCATTTTTTTAATTTTACTTAGTATAAAATCATATGCTTTACATTTCTTACTTATAACAAAATATTAAAAAAATTATTGGCATAATTACAAAATATTTTATAAATATTAGCTTCTTTTCGGAACACTTAATTATTTATTAAATTTATAAAAAGTTAAAACCACAATTTTACGAACTTTGCACTATGAAAACAACTTTGAATCTAAAATAATTATATTAAAAAAGAATTTTAATAAAAAATAAATCACATAATTTTTAATATAAGTATATTAATTATTAGTTGTACCAACTTGAAAATTTTAAGTACACGTTTTAATACAATTATGAAAAATGAGAAAAACATTTTAATACTCTAATGTATTTTTTTTAATTCTGAGTAGGTATTATAATTTTAAACAACAAATGTCATACTTAAATACATTAAAATGTATCAATTTAATTGAGGGATTTTCTTATATATCAAATTAAAAAATAAACTTTATACTGAAAAATAATCATGGACCCAACCTTGCGAGTACGTATATATTTATTTCATTTACAGGCGACAGTTTAGCGGTGCACCTAAAAGCGGCTGACGGTCACGTAATTCTTCACGTCTGTGTAAAGATGCCGCAGATTTACGATATAATTATTTGCATCTAATGCGTGTATGCTGCAGATGGATATACGTTATAGGTAATTGCAATGGTGATCGTTTTTACACAGATCACATCGCAAAGAAAGGATGCTGGAGTTATTCAGCTGGAAAATGATCTAATCAATATAAAAAAATAGACTAACCAATGTCATTACATACAGTTTTTTTCTAACTAGTCAGTATTCCGTTTACCTATTCCGATAACAAACTTGGTCTAAAGCAAGTTTAAAACATATTGCTTAGTGCCATCAATATTTAAGAGATGGCGTTAAGTCAAAACATTATTGATATCACTATGTTATTCTAAATAAATATTGTAATTTTACTTCGGTTACTATTTTAAAATTACATGCTTACATTTTTATATTCTATTGGTATTTATTAATAGATTTTTTTCAAAAGTTTATTTTGTACCAATAAGCCCCTAAAATTTTAAATAATAGCATTTTTATGTATGTAATTAAATAGTAATTACTCGTATTTGGTATACGTTGAAAAAAATCTGTATACGAACTGAATAAAGTTTTTGCATGTATTATTTCACAATTGTCATGAGAATTATTGTGATGTTATAAATATGATTTTTGAATAAAGAATAGTATGATCTATAGTATTAAAAAACGCACAGTTCACAATTTAGCAAACCTAACTAACTAACTAACTAACCATCACGCCGTCTCCCCGAAAGGGTAGGCAGAAAGAATGGACTGTCACACTTTTACTGATGCGGCACTCCATCCTTCTCTTTTCGCCCCGCGGGAGACGCGGTGTGATGGGTTGCGAACCTCATCGCCACCTATAGGCATCTCCCGCGCACACTTCGATCTTCCAACATCCACAAAATAAATCTAAAACAGATAATAAAAAATACAATGATATAAAATAAAATAACAAAATAAAAATAATTTAATGCAAAATGTTATTTTTAGATGGTACACATTTGTCTATTTAATTTATGTTCCACGAATCCACCGTTTTTTAAATTTAGCACATAATGTAATAACACATAATGTTTTTCCGATGTTGCACATGTTGACATGGAGGATCCGGACTTTTGTATTTATTTAATTTATGTTACACGTATCCACCGTTTTTTAAATAAGCTGTTATATGATTTAATTAATGTTCCACGTATCCACTTAGCAAACCTTATTATATAAAGTTAGTAACTTGTATAAAATATAAACGGAAGAAAAAAATGCATTTGTAAATTTCAAATACGGAGGAGATTTTTACTTACACAAAAAATGATTCATCTAGAGTGCAACATATTTATTTAAAAAAAATATTGTTACTTGAACAATTATGAAAAATACTATAGATTTTTTAAAAATATTAATGAAAATGTTTGTTTCTAGAATGATAAATAAAATCTAATAGAAACATGTATTACTTGAAAATAGACGTTTTCATTATTATTTAATTGTTATGGACATTTAATCAAGACCATGTGAGCAATATAAGAAAAGATCTTTGTTAGTGGGCGAGCAAATAATAAAATTTAATATATAAAATCTTTGAGAACTTGTCGAAAATAAGTATAAGAATATACTTGTTAATTCGATTTGCTACACCGTACACTATGTTACCTTGTTAGGTGAAGTTAAACACCCAAAGATTTTTCAAATTAACTGATTGGTCCACACCTTCGCAGATAGGTGATGTAATAATCAAGTGATTTTATATGTATACTCTTACTACAGTATTAATTTAATAAAGATCGTGAGGGAATTTAACGAATCGAAAGTCGAGAAATTTCGCCGCGAATCTGGATGATAATTACTCTTGCTGAGAAAAACGAATGATAAAAGGATATAAAAAAATCAGCGGACTTGTGTGCAGTACGAAAATATTCGATAATCATCGACCGCATCGCGAAGACCAGGGCTGCCTTTCTTAATGCCATGCAAATATAATTAAAATAAAATAAAATTATTAAAAAAATAAATTAAAAATAACTAACTAACTAACTAACCATCACGCCGTCTCCCCGAAAGGGTAGGCAGAAAGAATGGACTGTCACACTTTTACTGATGCGGCACTCCATCCTTCTCTTTTCGCCCCGCGGGAGACGCGGTGTGATGGGTTGCGAACCTCATTGCCACCAATAGGCATCTCCCGCTAAGAAATGTAAAACGGTTGTTTTATATTTTTTATAAATATAAGATTAATTATAATTTTTTACACTTATTTATAAATAGTATTTCTTATGCAGTATAAATTTTTGTAAAAGAATGGTAAAAAAAACATATGTTAATGATGTAAATGGAACCAGAAATAGAGGAAAACGTGGCACGATCAAATAAATCAAATATTGAATGTCGGCCATGTGAGGAGTCAGAGAAATCGACGCGCGTGCATGACACGATGTATTAATGTTGAGGAAGCGAGAGAAATATGTCAGGAAAGAAAAGTGTGGCGGTCCATTCTTTCTGCCTACCCTTTCAAGGAGACGGCATGATGGTTAGTTAGTTAGTTAGTTAATTTTTGTATTTAATAAAAAAAAAAGATTTTTTTCCTTGTATACAACAGGTCGTTTAAACTCAATTAGGTACTGTATTCAATTTATTTTTAACTATTATATTGATTCTTATGACATGTGACCGGTAGCCAATCTATCACCATTTTATTGCCACATGAATTCTACACCAGATCAAAGACAGTGTGACAATCACACTGCCATCGCCAGGAATCGAACCCGGGACCTTCGGAATGGAAGTCAGAGCTCTTACCACTCTGCCACGAAGGTTGACTTTTTATAATTTTTAATAGCTTTTGCCTATATTATTCCAGGATTTTCACGTGGGAATCCAAAAGCACGATCAAATATTAATAACAAAATGTATGAGGCTTTGTCCGCGGCTGAGTCGGTTAAGTTTACAGCGGCACGGCTCCGCCAACGAGAGGAGGGAAGGTAACGAGCGTACTCTGTAAACACATCGCGGCACGGACGCAGTTAGTCCGAATTAAACTTAATTATCGCTCCGAGTGGGGGTTAAAGGGTCACCCATTAGTGCAGGTACGGCTTTAAAATAATAAGCAAAGGTCTGGTTATAAAATAAACGAAAGAATATATCACGATGAAAAACCTGCATATTGCAATATATACGCGCAATTTTATCTGAGAACACCCAATAATGCAAAATGCGTTTGATTATAATTTAAGTT
Source organism: Lepidostoma basale (assembly GCA_022606425.2). Lineage (NCBI taxonomy): Eukaryota > Metazoa > Arthropoda > Insecta > Trichoptera > Lepidostomatidae > Lepidostoma > Lepidostoma basale. The sequence continues at coordinate 1,004,377 of JAHDVF020000333.1, read as the reverse complement.
GAAATAAATGCGGTGATTTTCAGGTGTCCAGAGTATTTCACAAATATTAATATTAATAATAAATAAACCTAACATAAACGCACTTCAAAAATAATTTGTTCATTTCATGTACGCATTTATAAAATAAACTCAGTCAAATACATTTTTTGCCTTGGTATTTTTTATAATTTTTTTATAAATACATACATTAAATACATATTTTGCTACCTTGATATAAAGCATTACGTAAAATTTATAAGTATGCATTTTGAAACAAGATTAATTTCTTATTTATGGAATTAAATATAATACAATATGTATGCTATGCGAGAAAAAATAATTTGGTTTTATTTACTCGTATATATTGTAATTAAGTAAATTTAACGCATTCAATTGAAATATTACTTATTATTATTTAATAATAATTATTAAATCAAATCAAATCAATTTATTTACTCAATAGACATTATAAACAGCATAAATGTTTAAGGCACAATAACACCATTATGCACTGCATCTTAGCTTTTTTGGATAGGTTTTTGTTTGCGATGACAACTTTAAGTGCACTATTTACTCTGTTGCCCACATCAACCCTTTTTTCAATATCCTTCTCCACTCTACCATCCTTTGTAAACATACTTCCCAAGTAAACAAATTCCTCCACTTGTTCCAGATTTTCTCCGTTTACACTAATGTTACAGATTGTCATGTTTTCTTCTTTTTCGAACCTTGGACTTATTCACATTTTTCATCAAATCGTACCGCTTGCATACCTCATACATTATTGACACCAAAGCTTGTAGTTCATGTTTATTATTATATTATGGTTTCGATTTGAAGGTTCTTTTAACAACTGTTCTGGTTGACAATATCAATCCAAAAATGAAATTAAAATGTACAATTTAAGAATACCATACATTTAAATAATTAAATTCACATTTAACCATTAAATAAATATCATTGTTGTACATTACTAAGAATCGATAATTGTCCTGAAAATTAATCTTGAAAACTCTTTGGAATGTGATTGATATAATATACAAATGAGATTTTAAAATAAAGTGTGAAATATAATAAATTATAGATTTACTTTTGTATAATTCAATGTTAGGAAATCGTCAAGACAAATAAGATGGCGATGGCAGTGTGATTGTCACACTTTCTTTGGTCTGGTGTAGAATTCACGTGACAATAAAATGGCCATAGATAGGCTACCTATCACATGTCACGAGAATCAATATAATAGCTAAAAAAAAAAATTGTACACATTAATAGGGTTCAAACGACCAGTTGCATACATAAAAAAAATCTGAGTTTAAATATAATTGATATGAATGAACACGCCTGTTTTCTAGATGTTTTATTTTATATTATGTCAATGACATTCGCCTGTATAAGGCATTATCAAATATTTAAATATATATTCCGAAAACCTACTAGTTTAAAAATCTTTTCTGTATCGCAATCAGCGCACACATAAAACATTCTTCTTTTTAATATCTTAAATAGGGATAAACGTTTTTTTAACGTTATTTTCATACACATTAAGAATAAATTATCGGTTGTTAAACTAGTTCATTATTATAATAGCATCGAATAAATAATATCGTGAGGTAATGACGCTTTTCCCCTATAGGGCAATTAATTTATATTTTTTCCTAAAAAGCACAAGATGGCGTGTTCGAGTTGTATGATGATGCCATGTGAAACAGCTGACACGGTCGTCTCTGCATTTTTATATCACAAATTTATTGTTTTTCGGGCCATAACACGATACATTACGGGGCTTTGTTTACTTGGGGACGTGTTGAGAAGTTAAGTTGGGGCATTAATCAAATGTACTTGATTTAAAACATTTAGTTTAAGGTTACTAAATTACATTTTTGAGAATTTATTTTATTTTATTCCATCACGCTATTAGCTCGAAGCGCAGAAAGTAACATAAAAAAATTGGAAAAGCAGAGTACTCTTGAAGAAAATCATTTCATTGATATGTAATAATAAAAACAATATGTTTTGCTTTCTGTCATCCCATAGGGAATAAAAAATCAGTTATCATCGTCTGTCTCTCGCATAAGAGGATGATTGTCCTTCGCAGATGTAGGTCCTCGTATGGCTAAATGGTCCAATCTTAGACCCACAAACTCTGGAAAGAAAAGTGTTGGCCGCTACTGTCTCCCTTTGGTCCTTCTTTTCATTTCATTCTCCTATCTGCGGCGTCGTCTCTACGTGCCTTTATGCACTGCTATTCTTCATATAGGTCAATCCTCCACAGTGTTTTCCCAAAATTCACTATTAATGTTAGCCTTTTCAAATCAAATCAGTTTATTAACTCAATAGACATTACAAACAGCAAAAATGTTTAAGGCATCTATTGAGAACAGGTAAAATATTATATATACAACATAATACCAGGAACGCGTGAGAAATGGTTCGACATTAAGATATTGGATTGAATGATCATACGAGTGATCTGATCATAAGAATATGATGATTGCCATGATTATCAGACGGAGCACACTCATATATTAAAATACAAATGAATTTATTTAAAACAAGGTGGAAAACTTTGGTTTTTCCTGTTTCCAGAAAATATTTATGTTTTTTATCATAACCTTTTGTAAGATGTATGTTCCATGTAATCTTATTTATCACAAAATCAGGATTTTAATAAATAAATGTAAATCACTTCAGAATACGTTTATTCTTGTTTTTAATAACCAAAAAATTGTTTTCTATGTTTCGTACAAGACACACCGCGAGCCAAGTATTCCCCCTTCCTGCTTATCGCACCAATTACGCTCAGAGCGCGGCAATGTACCGGATATGCGACACTTATAACAAATCTTTTAATGCAATCGACGTTTTTCACCTAAACGCTTATGATTTAAAAAAAATAGTGGCAGAAACTTTTCGGTGTGTATATGTTTTATTCATTTACTTGTATTATTATTATTATCTTTTTGTTAATTTTTATACTATTACCTTAGTTAGTTTCATCTTGATTTTAGTTTAGTTAAACCTCGTTTCATAAGTCTATAATGTTAACTCTGTTCATTCAATTATATTTGTGGTAACATGTAATTGGCCTTATTTGAGTACTGCTTTGTGTATTTTTATATATATACTTATTTGCTGTTTGTTACCCTAAAACAAATAAATAAATAAATATGTAAATAAATAAATAAATTAGTCTGTAGTAAATTTATTTATTTCATCAGCGTCATTAACAACGACATTTCGATAAAAAATTAACTTTAATTTACAAATACAATTTATATGTTTAAGTAATAAAATATTATATGTACATTTTTTAATGATGTAGATAATAAAATAATGTAAATAATTGAATACGTTGTTCGTAATTTAAGATTGGGTAAATTCAAATTTCACCGCAATTTTTTTTACCGGATTCGGAAATTACAAAAAAAATGGTCCAACGAACCCACAAGTCGGGGGGACAGAGCAGGATGTGAGATAATTGGGGAAAAAAATCTTAAGAGTCTAAATGGAGAGTAATAATAATTGTGGTCACAGTGAGAACACAAGATTTCGGACCACTATGGCGCCAGCACAGGCGAGGAAACAACTGAAAGATGCCGAAAACTAATTGTCTTAATTATTTGGACCGAATTTCGGCCCGTTCTTAGTAAGATCGAATTATATTTAATTACATTTTGATGGATACTATTCAGGTTTGAATTTTTTCCACGTAAAAAATGATACAATGTTGTTCTAGTGAACTATGTAATTGAAAAAACAGCTGTTTTGACTTCTAAAGTAATATGTAACTAAAATAATTGTATGTTGATTTATGAAATATCAACATCAAAATATTAAAAATAATAATTCAATAAAATGATGTTTTTTAACTTCTTTCACTTTTGTCTCTATTTCGACAGCGACCGGTTTCGCCAGGCTTGCTGGCATCGACAGACTGGTCTGTCGGCCCGACTCGTCTGTCAGCCCAGTCTGTCGATGCCAGCGAGCCTGGCGAATCCGGTCGCTATCGAAATAAATACAAAAGTGGAAGCAGTTAAAAAACATCGCTTTATTGAATTATTATTTAAAATGAACATCCATCAAGAGATTTCAGTAAAATCATTTGATTATCTTAAAATATTACGAAGAAAAAATGTGCGTTAAATCGCTTTTTTATATTTATATTGTCACAAAAACGCAGACCCTGTTTTGATATTCCATTCGGCCCGTGGAGTATTATAAAAATTGTGTGAATTAAAAAGCTTATAGAAAAAAACCTTGGATTTGATCAATTTTGTTTCATATAAAATCTATGTATTCACAAAAATGAGCAGAAATATCTAGAAAATTAGAAAAATTATAAAAACATTGATGCAAATTTTACTTGCAAATTGTGTGTGATCCTTTCTTATTTAAAAAAAAACTGCTTAATTTTTTTTTAAATGTGACTGTCGGCCAAAAAAACCGGTTAATGTGGCCGGATATTTAAAATATTGACCACCCCTGGATTAGAATAAAGAAATGGTTCCAGGCAATAAATAAATTATCATTTAATATTAGGATGTTTTGCTATGTATAAGAAGGTATTTACCTACGTATACCGTTCGAGCAGACATTAATTGTGAATGCGTGAAGTAGTGTGTCACGAATAGCGGATAGATAGAGCTGCAGAGTACATATAATTAAAAGATAGCACACAGAATACGGCCACACTAAAAAACAGCGCTTCGCGTGAGCCGGCGACACGATATTCACACAGATTCGTGGAAGAAAAATTAAAAAGCTAATTGCGATCGAAACTTAATTATTTAATACCACATAATAGTCATCCATAAAGGCGATGCCGTGTCTGTAATGCGGAAAAAAAACGTATCCGAAATAAGAACGCCTAAGGATCTTAATTTTAAGGGATTGGGGAAAAAATACGGACCTTCCATTGATTCAACGGCGACTGGTGGAATCTTATTATCTACTAAGACGTGTAATGCGTACTATTAAATAATTTCATGTAAGATAATTGGAAGACTCGGGTTTGATCGCTAGGCCGCGTTAGTGTAAAATGCTTAGCGTGGGTGATGCACAATATAGTTTAGAGTAATCAAGAATGTAGATGTGTGTATACGTTGAATCATTATTCCATTCTATAAAGAATTCATACAAATTGATTGTACATATGTATTAGTAGATTTTTTTAGATGTAACCATTGAATCTCAATATTTATAAAATATTATTATAATTAAAATAATATATAAATACGAATGAAAACGCCAGTTTTCTAGAAGAAGTTTCACCCTTCTAAGACATTATCAAATGTTTCTCCTTGTCAACATTTGATAATGCCTTAGAAGGGTGAAACATGTCATTCCTATAAAATATAATTAAACTTCTAAAAAACTGACGTTTTCATTCATAATAATTATTTTATATGAAGTTTTATATCATGGTTTAAAAAACAATAAACATAATTTTTTTTTTTTTGTGAAGAAAGAATATTCTATATGTTTTAAACTTTGTGGTGACATATTCAATAAGTATAAATAAGCACAAATAACTTAGTTAACACCACTTTATTATGAGTATATTTATTTGTCTACATGTTTCGAAAGCAATGCTTTCATCTTTAGGACAGCAACAACAGTATACTTGTATACCTACTGTTGTTCCTGAAGATGAAAGCATTGCTTTCGAAACATGTAGACAAATAAATATACTCATAATAAAGTGGTGTTAACTAAGTTATTTGTGCTTATTTATACTTAATAAATATAATATAAAACTGTAAAGACAGGGTAAAACGATTCTATTCAATACTTTGTAGTTTACTCTTCATAAACGAAAACAAAAATTGTTTTTTATTTCTTGATACATAAAGGAAAAAAAACTACTTTTGTTAACGGAAAAGGTAAACCAAAGTATTGTTTTTAAGAATATCTTCATACGTTTACACTAGAGCTTTAAATGAAATTATTATTAATTTTAGATAAACTTAAGGCGTAAACACATTATGACGTTTTTTTATGAATTAAAACACTGTTTTTTCCACTTGAGTTTATATCGTTCTCCCAATGAAGAAGGTGTCGAGAAAAATAAACCCACCTTTGGGTTTATTTTTCTCGACATGTTTCGAAGGCTCACAACGTCATCATCGGGAGGACGGTATAAACTCAAAGTGGAAAAAATAGTGTTTTAATTCATAAATAAATCGAATTTATTATTCGTAGGTTTTACACCTTTATCATCGGAAGGATGATATAAACTGATCTATGTCAATCTCACAATGATGGAGATGTAAAATAAGAAGAGAAAAATAAGCTACTAATGAAAAAATATTATTTTTTACGAATACGGAATCAATATGTCGGAATCCCACAGTTTTTGTCCATATGTTTAAAAAATGGCAATGATTTTAAGAATCAGTCTTCAACTACATACTATATATGCAACAACAATGTATGTTTACTATGCGATTTGTTTCGTCTTTGTCATATTATTATTATTATTTCATAACACAAGTTTAATAAAAATTTGGCATAATTCTTTGAATAATTTTTACCTCTATAGCACATATACTTTTGTCAGTTTATTAAAACATATTTAGTTAAGCCACTTAACACATCAAAATAACATGCATAAGAGGACCCACATGGGTAAATAATGAATCAAAATTCGAGATGAAAAAAAATTCTAACATCTTTACAGACACGCAAACTCGGAAGGTCACGAGTTAATAGGGGGATAAAAGAACTCGATTTATTTTCAAAATCGCCGGTAAAAGAAAATATTAATAAATGAACGCCGGTGCTCCAATAAGGTATGGTGAAGGAATAAAAATACAACCGCCAGAGGCTCGTAATTAAAATGTGCCCCACAAATTGATCGTCCTTTTGATGAAGGATCCTTAAACTTTGATAGTAATTTTATATAATAAAAAAAACGCTTCGTTCCGTTTTTGAAATATTTGAAATAGACAAAATTGTCTTCAATATATAATATAATTAACTAAAACAATGTATTGGCAAAGAGAACTATTTTTTTATTGATTTCTTCTTAACCGTCGCGTTGCCATGTGGTCAATTGAGTTTCCACTGCCAATTTAAAGTTGATTTTCTTAAAACCTATGGACCCTAATATTATAAAAAAAATTGTAATCCTCCATTGAAGTGTTTTCAATATTTTGTAATAAAAAAGAAGCAAAAAATTACTTCCTTCATCCCAAAAAAAAATATTTTCTAAGACTGCCCTCACCTTCATTCGTGTTAAGGTAGAATTTGTTTTGCTAATATTTACAACTTTATCAAAAGTGACAAATACTTACTCGCTGTTTTGAACGTATTATAAATTATATCTTTGGCCTTTTCAATAGGTACGTAATAATACCGACTGTGGATGGAAACGCAGCACGCAACTTAATAATATCAGAACTGTGAAAATATTAACACTTTACCAAAAGGGACAAATATTAATACGTACTCGTTGTCTTGAACGTACTATACATTTTGCCTAGGTGCCTTTATCATACGTAAAATCTCGTAAAGTCTCGCCCCACCGGCCACTTGGTGTCCAGTTGCTCGTATGCTGTGACGCATTCCATATCAGAAATCGCATGGTTCCAGAGAAAAATTAATAATGATATGTTTTTCAAATAATCCATGTATGTTATAGATATCGATCTATTCCTAATGAAATTCCCTACAAGATGACATAAATTAAATTTTGATTCATCGAGTCATATGCTTGATATTTAGATAAAGTTAGCGGTAAACTGAATTTACCACATGGGAGCGAGTGTTTTGTTTTGAACACGGTACGTTAAGGGTTAAGTACCTACCTACAGAATTTTGTTAACGTAAAATTAACGAATTATTTAGAATTTTAAACGATATTAAAATCAGAGTGTTACAAAATTTTAATTAATAAATATGAAAAATTCTCAGTTTTACCAAATGTGGATGGATGACATTGTTAAAGCGATATTTGATAAAGCGGTTAAATATTTTTTATATAACAACAACAACAAACCATCACGCCGTTTCCCCGTAAGGGTAGGCAGAGAGAATAGACCACCACACTACTCTATCATGGCACACCTCTCTAGTTTCCACTTCTAGTGAGTCATACACGCATGTCGATTCTTCAGACTTCTAACATGATCAACCTTTAAAATTTGATATTCTCCTCGGTCTACCTCGTCTCTGTACTCCATTTACATCATTAACGTATATTTTCTTAACCATTTTTTCTCCATCCATGCGCTCCATATGTCCGAACCAGCGCAGCGATCTTTCATAATTTTCTTCATAATACCTTCTTCCTATATGTGATCTAAAATTAGTTTGTTCAAAATTTTATATGCAGTATAATATTATTGTTTATTGATTTTGTTTCTTGCTCGATTAAATTCTAAAATAATTAACTAACTAATTAACTAACTAGCCATTACGCCATTTCCCCGGAGGGGTAGGCAGAGAGGATGGATCACCACAGTGGCCTGTCCTGGCATACCTCTCGGGCTTCCTACATTCATACATCGTACCATGCACGCACGTCGATTATTCCGACTTCGAATGTGACTGACTTTTAGTAATTGATTAATTTGGTCATGCCATGTTTTCCTCGGTCGTCCTCGGCTTCTTTTCCCACTCACGCTGCTTGTGTACAACTTTTTAACCATTTAACTCTCATCCATTCGTTCCATATGTCCAAACCGTCTCAGGGATCCTTTTTTAATTTTATTCATGATGCAGTCATCTGCTTTACATTTTTTTCTTATTTCATCGTTCAGTATTCTATCATACAACGTTTTCCCGCACATTCTTCTTAGTGATCTCATTTCTACGGCGTTTATCCTGCTTTCATCCTTCTTTTGCCAGCTCCAAACTTCGCTTTCATACATGAGGGTTGGCACTAGAACTACATTGTGTACTGACATCTTTGCTTCTGTGGATATATTTCTATTTGCAGTAATGACTTTGATATTACTGAAGTAATGACTAAAATAATAATGTTTAATATTCATAAGTTTGAGAACCACTGAAGGCACTTAATAATCGGGCAACCGGGAGATTGATGTGCCATGATCAATAAGGCCAAAATTATCGTTTGATTCTGTTATAACATTGATTAGTGAAAAACGCGAGACTTTTAGAGCTGGGATATTCCTGCATTACCAAAACGTTTTTGAGAAATATTTCGGAGGTCAAGATTCGAACTAATTGGAAGGGAATCAGTAGATCTTGGAATTTACTAAATAGTGGTTAAGGAAAATTCTGCTAATTCTATATTCACATTTTCCCTCTTTTATGTGTTCATGTTCAATGAAATAATAATAGGGACAAGGAAGGTGTTTCCACGTTGTATGTTATTGTAACAACAACACTCGGCGCCTTTATAAACGACACAAAGTCGGCCGAACCTTTCCCCACAATAGCAAGTAAAATGAGATATGTACCCATTTTAGTCTCTTCTATATGATGAATAATGAAATAATTCAAAACTTTATCTGCAGCGGCATAATTTTTTTTTTTTAAATAAAAAAAATTAGGAGATTTAAAAAATTAAATCCAATCCTGAAATAATTTATAAAATATTTGAAATCATTTTTTTCTTGTTGAATATATTATGGTGTTCTTCTTCCGATCCTTATGTATGGAAGCGAAGCATAGAACTGGCAAAAGAAGAATGAAAGTTGAATAAATGCTAAAGAAATGAGATCTCTTAGACGAACGTGTAGATTCTCTGTGTATGATAGTCGAATGAAAATATAAGAAGTGAATGCGGTGCGAATGATGGTGTTATAAATAAAACAATGAAAGGATCATTAAGACGGTTTGGACATATGGAAAGAATGAATGAAGAAAGAATGGTGAAAAAATTATATGTTTACGATGTAAATGGAACCAGAAATAGAGGAAGACCGAGGAAAACGTGTCACGATCAAATAAATCAAATATTGAATGTCGGCCATGTGAGGAGTCAGAGAAATCGACGCGCGTGCATGACACGATGTATGAATGCTGAGGATGCGAGAGAAATATGTCAAGAAAGAAAAGTGTGGCAGTCCATTCTTTCTGCCTACCTTTTCGAAAAGACGTCGTGGTGTTTAGTTAGTTAGTTAGTTTTATATATTATAATTTAAATTAAGTTTATTTTAATTCTCCTAGTACGGTATCAATATACTGCATATTTAATTTTATGATTTGTTAACACCTTCAGATAATTTTACCGATGTTTTTACATACATGTATGGTGTGATAAATACGCTCTAATATAGAAACCGGTTGTTGATAGTTTAACGTAATTATATAGTGTCAAACAGGTATATAATAAAAACTGCAGTTACGTTCATTATTTAAAAAAAAGTCTTGGTAATCTATAATACAATATTACGTGTGTAACTAATTAAGTTTTCAAGGAACATGAGTTATTAAGCAATGTGACATTGTGAAAAAGATAAAATTCATTATTACCTTATAACAGCCAATGATTTTGTTTCCCGGCAATTTAATGACACGCTAATTGATTTCAGGTAGGTTCGAATTCGAAAATTGAAAACTCAAATAACTTAACTAATTCGTTCGTATTTTTCTTCGCCTGTGTGTGCCATGTAGTTAAGACCCCCACTAAAGGAATTTTCCGTATAGGAGTATTGCCGTTATACAACTCGTCTACTTAAGAAAACATCTACCGATGTAACGACGAATGAGTGTTGATCAATATACACAATAAGCAATATTTGTAGAAAACATTCCATTAGTACTAAAAAATATATCACTATTGCTCGATCATTTAATTGATTGAAAAAAAAAACATGCACAATAATAACATATGGCGTCGAAGGAAGGGCAGACAAGAATAGGACCAAACAAGTTTTGAGGACTTCCGAAATGAAGACACCGAGGACGATACCAGGCAAGACACTGAGAGATCGCGTGAGGAACACGAGAATAAGTGAGATATGTGAGGTTGAGGATATTATAAGATGGAGCAGACTGCGAATAAAAGGACTGGTACGATCATGTTAAAAAAATTAAAACCACCAGACTCCCCTATATTGCATTGCATAATCAACCTCATGGGACTCGTCCTCGTGGAAGGCCTCATAAAAGATGAAAGGATAACTGGGAGTCTACCTAATATAAGGAGCAACATTCTGGAGAACAGTCCACATAGGTCTACAATAAGGAAGAAGAAGAAGAAGAAAAACATCCAAACTTTTTAATAATCTTAAGGCGTTAAAACTGGAAATCCATAATGACGATAATTTATGAAAGATTTTTTATTTATTAAAATTTTATTATTTTGCTCGACATGTTTCGAAAGTTATATCGTTCTCCCGATGAAGAAGGTTTAAAGTCTTTGAAACATGTAGCGAAAATTAAAGTCTGAAGTAGAAAAAACAGTGTTTTAATACATAAAAAAAATCGTCAATACTCGTATATACTTCCATATAAAGCACGTAATTTGCATTGTACCATTATTTTAAATAATTTAAAAACAAATGAACATTTTGTTTTTACACAAAATAAAGTAAAAACAAATAAAGTTGAATTGATATAAAAATATAAAGGTGATCTCAATCTTATTGAAAATAGATGTTTATATTTGTATTCATATTTAATTTGGAGTTTTGCATCATTGTCCAAGACACAATAAATATACTATTGTTTAGAATACAGCAAAACTAACGTTTTGTAACATTACAGCTTGTGCAATATTATCAGATATCTATTAAAATGATCAAATTATATCTTATTTGATAATACATTTTTTTTTGTATATTATACACGTTAGTGACTATTTATAAAAAAACAACAAACGCGCTGGATGCGTATTGATCACTCAATTAGATTTCGATAATACGCGCCTAGCGCGTTATCAACAATTAACGTGTTAAGTAAGAGCGAAAATTATTTAGACTAGTATATTATGAATGTCGAAATCAATAACAATTAAAACCACCTTGTTCGACGTTACATGGCACGATTCGCACTTTGGAACAACGTTCATGTATGATGCGGGTTAATTATTTCCTAATTATCACTTTCGTGTATCGTTACATTAGTCACGAATATCGAATTAAATACGATAATGCCTGTTTATTAAAGAGACACGGAGTTCGTACACGGATGATAAGTACGAAAAGTACGGAAAATGATGAAAAGTATACATTTTAAATAGTTTGGTAAACAGTCGTCTCCACGCACGTTGGTGCGCAGTCACATTGCCCAAATTAACGATGTTTAATTTTCTCGATGTGGCAACTCCAAAACACACAAATTGATTTAATTATTACTACTCAACGAAAATTTAGTGACCTTAAGTCTACAATATGCAGAGATAATTATTTAAGTTTTTTACATTACGAAATTAACTTGCTAACAAGTAAAAATCACGGAAACGTTTAAACACACAAAAAACATATTATTTTACACAATTAGTGATAGTTACTAAATATTTTTTTATTCAATTTATTAATTTGTGACCGTTTTCATCCTTAATTATCTTGTAAGCATTATATTATATAATTAAATTTTAAACTAGAAATATAATTACACTTAAATCGATTACTAAGTTTTTTATTGTTTCTTGGACAATGATGTAAAACTCCATATTAAATAATTAATACGAATAAAAACGTCAGTTATCTAAAAGTTTTATTATATTTTATGGGAATGACATGTTTCACCTTTCTAAGGCATTATCAAATGTTATTCCCATAAAATATAATAAAACTCCTAGAAACATGTCATTCCCATAAAATATAATCATTCGTATTAATTAGATTACTAAGATTTACATATTTTTGTAATAATCTTTAGCTGCTGGATTTTGACATTTTTAGATTTGCTGCTGTATAAAAAAATCGAATTTAAATTCAAAATTACGAATGCAGCGTTATCATATACCATAATGTGAGTTATCGTATACGTATTTCACTTTCTTCGTTATCTTTAAACACACAAATGGCTTTAGATGTTTACATCAGAATACATTATTTATGGGAAAATTTTGCATCCATCTGAGGGGAACACAGACCAAAGATACATTGTCCAAGTTTCTATCAGTATATGGTATATGGTAGGCATTTGTCAACGTAACTCATAGAATACTAGTATGATAAATGCAAGTCTACTGTGAATTAACATCAAAATTAAAACGTGTGTAGTTACATGCGTTCGACTTCATGTGGATTCAAGATATAATCATAATATTTACGGCAACCAGTAAAGATTAATGCGATACTAAAGATATCATACTCGATCGTTGTACATTTATAGACAATTTAAATGCGAATTTGATTAATTTACTGTGGGAAATTATCAGACATGAATTTTAATTGTATTGTATGATTATATATATAAAAATACAGTACATAATATATTAATTAGAATTATTCAAAGGTCGAAAGGATGTTGGCAAGACGTGAATATCATAATTTCAAAACATAAGAGACTAGACTGGCTTAAGGAGCGTTGTAGAGCTGCCTCGAGCTATTGGAAAAAGAGATGTTTTCTCCCTAGTGATCGTAAACGTCGGAGAGACCTGACATGACATAGAAAGAATAATAATAATAATTTTTAAAACGTGGGTTTTATTCTATTGTCTCTTGGGTCAAATGCTAAGGGGAGAGAAATACCACCTCATTCGACTGATATTAATGGGATAAGTGGAGGGACGTCGGGGAGTTGGTAGAAGGCAGTTGTCCAGGCTGCGTAATATAAAATAATGGTCAGGAATGATCAGAGTTCAAAACCTGTTCCAAGTGGCGCAGGACAGAAATTGCCAACGTTGAGGGGACCTGACACGGCACCGGAAGAAGATAAATCTAAATATTTATAATATTATATACTTCAAAGACACATACAATCAAATAAGCCTTTATGGTTCGTTTAATGAAATAGTGGTCTGGTGATCGAGAAAGCATAATTTAAACATAATTATGAACATATTGAAGATTTTTATACTATAGTTACACAGAATAAAAATAAAATAGATTAAATATCAAACCCAATTACATCCATTGGTATGGAAATTTTATTTTTATTTGTTAATTCTATATACTCGTATATCCCAAATTATTTTCAATATTTTACCCCAATATCAACAAAAAACTTGCAATCACATATAAGCATCCTAAAAAAAGTTTAAATATTTTTTCGTTATTAAAGTAATTAACAATTTGTTCCTTATATCGAATACTATAAAAAACATGAATTTAAACGGAATATTTTTTTTATAAATTTTACGTAGTTTTATTTTAAAGATGGCGACAAAAATATCAGCTACTTAATATGCAGATGAATTCATAAATCTTATAATAGGGAACGGCGTTTTTTAATTAAAATATCTTACCTTAAGGTGAAATCTGAATATATTCGGTTAAATTGTCGAGGTCCATTTGATCAATTGCCGAATTTAAAAGTCAAATTCGGCTTTAATTAATGCCCCAACGAATAATCAATCAAAATTTTGTATCCACACATCAAACCGAGAGCAAAAACGGTAAGAGCCGATAGCCCGTGATTCCATAAGAACTTTTGATTTATATTGATTGGAAAAGCAATAAAAATAGCTTAAAATGTTTAAATATAGGTTTGCACTCTGCCACAATTTGTAAAGTATTTCAATAAATCAACTAGTGTAAAAAAACTTTTACTCAATCATTATGCAATGCGTATACATATGAAGAATTTTTTTTCAAGGCTATGTCACTATTGTATTATATAATATTATGATAATTCCGCTTTAAAATTTTATTACAACTCGTACACCTTAATTGGCGATTTTAATGAATTAAAACACCATTTTCTTTTTCCAATGTAGAGTTTCTTTTTCAACATGTTTTGATCAGCTCAATCTTCATCATTGAGAGAACGATATAAACTTTATAACGTTTTTTCGATGATGAAGATGTAAAGCATTTAAAACACGTCGAGAAAAAGAAAGTCTTTTAATTCACAAAAAAATCATCGTTGAATTCTACAGTGTAATTATACCTTAAGTTAAAAGATTTGAGATTTTTTATATTTACACCACTACCTATATAAACTAGAACTAAGTGGACAACTATTCTTTGTTTGATAAAATAATCAATTAATTAAAAATAGTGATCCATTAATTATTTTTCTCCTAAAGGTACAGCGTTTTATTTTTACGATATTGAAGTTTGATATGAAATTAATAACAATGCGACCAAGATATCAAGCTTTTACTGAATTTATTGAGTATGATGCTTTTGTCCGTTCATGCACTTAACACGTTGACTGCCATGGTACTTTTCAGGATTTTGGTGTAAAAGGTTAATTTCATTTAATCATATTATGTTATTAAAAACTAATTATCTCTCAAAGTAACCAGCAAAAAGGATGTGGAATACATTTTATGTTTATGTAAGCGAACCTTCATTTTTTGTTCTTCTCCCTGAGTCTATTCAATCAAATCAGTTTATTTTCTCAAAAGATATTACAAACAACAATTATAGTTTAATGCATCTATTGAGAACAGGTAAAAAAATATATATATATAATACCAGGAACGCATGAGATATGGTTCGACATTAGGAATACATAATACTCTCCAAAGTCAAGAGTATTTGTTTTCTGAACATACTTTCACGAATATGAAAGACGTCGATCTCCGAAGCGATCGTGTTCAGCATTTTGATTGCTCTCCCCACTGGCATCACCAGAGGCAGGTTGGTTATGCATGCTGGGAGATAAAACAGTCTGTGTCGAAGATAATTTTCCGGAACATAAAGATGGATTGCCTCCAAGATAACGGAGTTCTCAAAGAATCCCCTGATAAGTCTGAAGAAATGAGTAAGTGTGCACCCATCTCTTCTTATCTGCAAACTATTGGTCCCCATCATGATCAAGAGGAATGCAGTAGGATAAAGCCACGTGTAGCTTCCTATTGGTATACACTGACACTCACATAGCTGCAAGAATATGGCAAATAAACAAAGTACGAGATAACTCGTAGTTGGCGTTCTAGATAATAATGCAAACTACGAGTTGACTCGTAGTTGGCAGTTAAAGTGTCAATGAGTAATACGAGTATGTTTGTTACATTAATAAGAGATTTAAGTGAATAGATACATTTTTAAATAAGGTTTTGCGAATAAGGGTTAGGGGTCAATTCGTTATTTCAATTATAAGCAGACAAAGATATTGCGAAGTAATTTAAAACATTTCATTTAAGTAGATAATAGTGAGAATGGGTCGCGAACGCGCCGTTTCTCCGGCGTTCGCTTCTCGGCGTGTTCGTGAATCCATGCCGATAATTTTGCTATGGCAGGAATGAAATACGTCGATTTAATTTACGGTCTCGGTAAATGGACGCCGATTCGTGCAGATGCGGACCTTATCGGCACCCGCCTGCACCGGACCGGCCCGGCAAGTGCTTTCCGCTGCCAGCGAAACCGAATCGCGGGCAACCGTAAATGCTATGAATTCATCGTTCGTCAAATAATCATTCCACAATTCTTCCGATAAATTGTTGCACTATTGTTAAAATAATGAAAATAAAAATAATAGAAAAATATTTGTGATATTCAATTTTTATATAATAAATATATAATAGATATTAATATACTTAGGAAATTGAAACAAACTTTATTACTGTTAAAATTTAAAACACTGTTATAATATCACAATTTCTTTTTATTCACTGAATAAAAAGAAATTGTGATATTATATCAGTGTTTTAAAATTTAAGAGTAATAATGTTGAAGTATCATAGTGTTTCGGCCAAAACAATGGACTATGAAAAAAAAGTTTGTTTATTATCCACAAAATATTAGAAAATTTTGAATAATATCGAATATTTATAGCAAGGCAAAGCATTATACTCCGATAAAATATAATAAAATGGTGTAGGGTATCTAGAAATGGATGGTTTATTAATTGTCTTATTAGGAGTTATACAGAGTCACCTATTAAGTATGGGAATTCGCCGCAGACCTTGTGCTTTAATAGGCGACAATAGATCTGTCAATTTTAATTGTTTAATTTAGAGAGTCACTCTGGACCAATCACGGCGCGTAATGGCTATGACTACCAATTACCGATATTACCATCCAATGTTACGTCTGCGGGAATATAATTTATACCAGAGACGTAACGGAAATCTGCAAATTAGCGGGGACCAAAAAATAAATAAACAACATTTTGCAGTTTGTTAGAAATAAATTATTATATAAAAAGCTTGGAATGTTTTGTATGTACCTACTTTATTTATTTGTTTATTCGATATTAACTGCATATTTATACAAAACTGATGAAATAATAATTACATATGAAATCACATTAATTTTTGTAAACAAAATGGTGGGATTCTTTTTTTAAGGAATTAACGTAGGTACATAACATAAATAAGCTATTAGTTATGACACAACTAGGGAACATGCAAATTTACATTTGCACTAAGAATAAAAAAGAAAAACAAATCTTTTAAATTTTCGTATGAAGCATTCATTTTGTGGTAAACAATTTAATTTTTATTATTATTTATATTTAATATAAAATAGAAATAAAAACATAGCACTTTGTTTTTCACCACTATGTGGTTATTTTATTTGCCGACTAGTTTCGCTTGTACCCAAGCTTCCTCAGGGCTTCGTAATAACAGAACATGTTGAACAGAACAGAACTGTTCTGTTATTACGAAGCCCTGAGGAAGCTTGGGTACAAGCGAAACTAGTCGGCAATTAAAATAACCGCATAGTGGTGAAAAACAAAGTGTAGTGTTTTTATTTCTATTTTATTTTAAATATAAATAATAATAAAAATTAAAATGTCTTACCACAAAGTGAATGCTTCATACGATAATTTAAAAGATTCGTATTTAATTTTTTTAAATTTATTCTTAGTACAAATGCAAATTTGCATGTTCCCTAGTTGTGTCATAACTAATAGCTTATTTATGTTATGTACCTACGTTAATTCCTTAAAAAAAGAATCCCACCATTTTGTTTACAAAAATTATTGTGATTTCATATGTAATTATTATTTCATCAGTTTTGTAAAAATATGCGGTTAAGTGCAGTGTTTTTATTTGTATTTTATTTTAAATATAAATAACAAACAAATCTTTTATTTAATAAAAAACGGTTAATTGATAGAATTTTTAAATATACATAAAACAGGTCACTGGGTTATATGCAAATATTAAAAAAATGCAGCGATGTGTATTAGTTAGGTAAAGATACATGATATTTTGGTTATCCCGGAAGTAACAGTTCCTATTTTTGTTCCGGAAAAGAGTTATATTACCCATCATGACACATCTTCCTCTCTAACTATTGACGACCGGGTGAACCGTGCCCGTTCCCGCACGCCTCTGTGAGGAGCCAATGAGCCGCCACATCTCCACTACAGCCGATTAATGAATGATACAAGATAAATTAGAAATCGTTAATGGCGGCCGTGCCGTGCGCACGACGTGTGATCTTGTGATATTAAGCGCATTTCTTGCCGATGCTTATGACACTTCGGCCGACGCCATCTTGAAAAAGTGGTTAAAGGCGGGAACAATGTTGCCATTGTTCTATTTGTTTGATGTGTGATAAAAGATTACAGGTGGCAACTCGGTTTTAAGAATTCACACGATTTAATTGTTTGTGGTGTGTAAACTGTTTTACATGTGTTTTCTCGGGTAAGGATTCCTTTTTCAAATACTTTTTTTTAACAATTCCGTAAATTACAAGACATAAGGATTCTTTTTGAACGTTCTCGAATATAACATTACAAATAAACTTAAATGTTGTAATTTTTTAAATAGGTACTGATGAATTTTAAACATGACACCTCAGATGCCTAAAAGATCCGACAGATTTCAGATCTAAACTGAAAACCCATGTTTTTCATACTTCATACCCAATTTAAACATTTATACTTTGTTTTACTATACTTTCTAACCGATCGCGAAAATCAGATGCAGCGTTCACATTTAGATTTTTAGATTTAAAACACGTCTTAATGCGCCCTTGAGGTGATTACATCACAAAAACGGCGCATTAAAAGTTAGCATATTATTATTATGACTTTTTGAAGAATTTTAAACACATTTTTTTTTCTACTTTTGAATTATTTTTTCTCGACATATTTCGAAGGCTATATCGTTCCCAATAATATAAATATAATAAAACTTCGATAAAAAAGCGTGTTTTCATTCGTGTTAATTATTTAATATGTAGTTTTACATCGTTGTTCAAGAAACAATAATAGGTCAGGTAAAGTTCAAGGGAAGAGGTTAGGTTAGGTTAGGTTAGGTTAGGTTCAATCCAGTCCTTTCTGCGGTGTTTGCTGAATCCGTGGCAATTAGGCAGCCGAGTGATAGATTAAGTCGACCATTTATTAAAATATCGCATCTCGTAAGAGCACGCGAGCCTTAACAAAGGCAGAATTATCGTTTCGCGGTGCAGATTTGACAACGGTCATAACTCATTTTCCCGCGCGACGAGGCAAATGAGGCGGTGGGGCAATCTCCCTTATTTCGTACTCAATATTAATAATAATAATAACGGTAGGTACCACACTCGAGAGCGCAGTCGCAACACACATACTCCGGTGGCACCCACGCGCACGCGCCAACATCACAGAACAAAAGTTTATAAATCACGCGGGAACGTGTACAGATGCTTCGATTGGAATACGCCATTTTAAAATCCGCATACCGAATTGGCGCAAATATTATAGATTATATCCTTATATGCACGTAAAATTAAATACAGTAACAAGTATAAAATTCTCATTAGTTACTGAAACAAAAAACGAACAAACTGAATGGGTGTACAAAAATGATGGATCACCATACTTCTCTGTCCTGAGACATATCTCTCGTTTTCTCTACATTCATACATCGTAATATGCACGCTCGTCGATTTTTCCGACTTTGAATGTGGCCGCCTTTTAGCATTTGGTAACTAAATCAATCTGATTATTAGTGACAGAAATCTAATAATTCCACATTAAAAAAATATTATTAGATAAATGGTGTCTGCTTACTACTTGTTCATGAAGAGTTTAATAAAGATTTGTGTAAGTGCAATGTTAAAAAAATAATCAAATATGAGCTCACTCGAACTCATAGAAGAAAATCTCAATAAATCACATTTCTATTATAAATCCAAAAAAATATATATATTCTATTAGAAATATCATAATAACCGTTTTTAGTAAACACTATATGGAAATACATTTAAAGATAATAATTGATAAAATACAATACTGATTTCCAAAGTGATATTTCAGCAAAAAGTCTTATTGTTTGAAATAAAATTACATAAAGTGAGAAAACATTTGGCACGCCTCTGAAGAATTTTATATGAATGTTTTTAAGATCTTAAAATTCTAGATTTAAAATTTGTAACATATTAGATATAAAAAATATTGGTTATTTTATTTCATGTAATCTTACGAGAGTATTACAATCTCTATTAGAATTTAAAGAATTGCGTCTTCGAGATGCATATTTTGGTGGTGTGAATATGAATAATTGTGTGAGGAATTTGAATTAATGATGCCCTCATGCTCCATGGCTTTAAAATGTAAAATGTTTGGGTTTTACAGTCCCGCGGTGGTCGTTTGCGGTGATTATCGTGTGTCACCGTCGATAAAAGTGTACGAAATAAGCACAAGGTTTCAACATTGTGGACACGGGAATATAATCTTTATGGCATTTAAATACAACCGAAATGTGATTTTTACACCCCGCACTGTAATAACACACTAAGTTCTAACAATGCGATTTTTCTTTAAATTATTTTATGTTTTGAAAGTAAAATATTTATTTATGAGAAAAACGGTACATTGTAAGATACCGCAATTACAAGGCATCAGTATTATCTATACAGGATGTAAGCAAACTATGACTACAGTGTTGCCAACTTATTGATTGAAAACAAAATACTGCACACAATGGAGTTTTAATCCCAACTCTCACGCACGGCAGTAGTAGGATGTATGTATCATAGAAATTCGATCAAAAGGAAGAATGGGCGAAATTACGAACAAATAAAACAAAATCCCGTATCAAGATATTTATAAGGAATCTTAAGCATATGAAAAATATTGATGATAATTCGGATTACTTCATTTGAGTGCGAGATTAACCTCACAAATCATTTATTAATATTAAATTAATAAATATCGAATATTGCATTGTTTTCGTATTTAGTAATTAATTTGTGAGGTTGCTTTTTACTACACCCAATTTTTTTAAGCTACCAACCGGTTTAAAAGCTGAGTTTTTTTTAAACAAATCAAACAATTTGTTTTATTATCTTGATGAAGCTCCATTCATAACAGAACCAGTTGGTAATCTTAAAAAAAATTGTCAGATATATTTTATTAATATTTTATCTACGTATTTATGTCACAAGGGCTATGAATTTAAATAGAAAACTTTTTATATATAACATATGCCTTATTAAATAATTAATACAAATGAAATCGTCAGTTTTCTAGAAGTTTTATATTATTTTATGGGAATGAAATGTTTCGCCCTTCTAAGGCATTATCAAATATCATTTGATAATTACCTTAGAAGAGCGAAACATGTCATTCCTATAAAATGTAATAAAACTTCTAGAAAATTTAATATGGAGTTTTACATCATTGTTCAAGAAAAAATAAATATGCCATTAAGTTAACACCTTAAAAATATTCGCTTACTACTGTATTTTTTATTGTCTTTAACTCTAGAATAAATATTGAGGAAAACAAAGTTTTTTTTGTAATTATATAATATTTCAAGAGTTATACTTATATTATCAATTTGATAAAACTACGTAGTTAATTTACAAATAGTTAATAATTTTCGAAAACATTTTTTTTTTTAATTTTAGTGCTGGTGTTTTGTGAAAGTTTAAAATAACGGAAGCCGTAATATAACCCATCATAAATGTATCCCTTCATAATATTCGGTAACTTGATTGGGTGTTGAAAAATAACTTTGTAATCCTTTTTAGGGGTAAAGTAAGAAAAAAATAAAATAAAAAGGAGGATGAAGGCGGAGAATGCCATGTGGGTGAGGCGAACAAAGCGGTCTTAACGCGTCACAGTTCGAAATTTTAAAAAAGTTGTCCGGTTGAGACGTTCGGAAGCTTGGAGCAAAAGCTTTCAAACGGGTGTTATGTTTCAAAATGCGCGCACACACACACTGTGTCATTAAGTAGGTACCCACGAATTTATATTAAAATATCATATATGTCGTAACGTTCATTGGGTTACATGATGAATAAATAAAGATAAAATAATATAACATAAGAATTTTACTGAAATCTTTTGATAGAAGTTAATTGAAATAATAACGAAATAAAACGATATTTTTTAATAACTACGAGTATTTCCGATTTTGTCGGTTTTCGATAGCGGTCGGTTTCGCCAGGCTCGCTGCCTTCGACAGACTGGGTTCATGAAAAATATCTATAATATATTATTATTTAGAGTTAAAATACATAATTTCAAAGATTTACAAATGTAAAATATTATTTTTGTTTTACATCATTGACACAAGATGGCGAAAAAAAATATTACTATTGTATGATAAATATTTTGACTATTTTTTACCACTGAATTGAATGATACATTTGTAATCGACGTTTCGAAGATTGCTCCATTCTCCATCATGATTGTGATTGTGATAGTAAAGATCGACAGGTTTGTTATAGAAGAAGGAAAATTTAACAGTCTCATACTGGCATAACAAATTATATAATAATAATATAATTTTATAAATATTATCATCTTGATAAAATTATTTATATTCTTGTTTTTATGTTAACTGGAATCACAATTATGGTCACCAATTAGTTCTCTTGAACCCGACTATTAATTATTTTCTTAAACAATACATCAAAGGTGTTCGTTCTCGGAATAAAATAAATACCTTCAAAACTTATGAATAAATCAAAGCGTTAAAAAAGAAGCATAAGTCTGTCCACAAAATAATAAAAAAGCGCGCCATCCATTTTTTTATCTCATAAAAATATAAATTATGAGATCTGCGCTACTTCGAAAATGCATCTAAAATCAAAAATCTCGCGTCCACGCTGTGCCGGCGAATTGTTTACAAATTGAAGTTATGCTCGGACATTCCGACATCTCGCTCTAGTTGTGAGAGATGGAGGGAGATAGAATGAAGACGTGATTTGTTTTGAAGTGTAATTCGTGTCCCGCGTGTTGTTTAGGTGTAATTTAACGGTCGCGCCTCAACAAAGAATACTGATCGGCCACCTGTGAGGAATGTGGGGGAATTGTGACTCGGGTAAGATTTTAACAAAAATTAATATTTTTATACAATTACTCAATCAAATTAAAATATGGACCAATCAGTTTATGAAAAAACACGATTAATATGCTCTTTCATTATAGAATCATCAGTGGGTTGTATATAATTTTTTTAATAGTGGTGTTAAATTCCATAAAAAAAAATCAATTTTCTAGAAGCTTTATTTTATTTTATATGAGTGCATCGCTTTGCTGGGGGATTTCTAAATGTACACTTAAATAACACCCATAAAATATAATAAAACTTCTAGATAACAGTCCTTTTTTAATATCACATATTGTAATAAATTAACTTCTGGAATTTTACTATTAGCTGTGATGAAATTTCTAATCAAATTTAAACAATTCTGGAAACAAAACTTTGGAACTAAATTCTTCTTCTTCTTCTTCTTCGATGGCCCTACAGCCCATATCGAGCCTTAGCCTCCAGTATTCTTCGCCTCCAACTCCTCCTGTCCTCCGCTTCGACCCTCCAATCTGACACTCTTAACAATCTTGTTCCATCTCTCCGAACTTCATCCTCCCATCGCAGCCTTGGTCGTCCAATTGGTCTTCTACCGCCTGGGTGCCACTCCAGCAATCTTTTTGGGGTTCGCGATGACGGCATCCTCTGCACGTGACCGGCCCATCTCAGTCTATTCAGTCTGACCTGTGTGGAGAGACTGGGAGCTTTGTAAATATTGTACAGCTCGTCATTATGCCGCACTCTCCAGCCTTCACCGTCATTCACAGGCCCCAGAATTCTGCGCAGCACCCTTCTCTCAAAAGTATCCAGTCGCTCTAAACAATATCAATCGAAATTATTATGTCAATATGCTGCTTTAAAATATGATATTTTTAAATCTTCTTTGTGTTCTTTATACCGTTATTTAAATGCTCACATTTTAAAAATTTACATTTCTTATTTGTCTTATTAATTGTTTCTTGAACAATTATGTAAAACTTCATATTAAATAATTAATACGAATGAAAACGTCAGTTTTCTAGAAGCCTTAGAAGGGCGAAATTTGTCATTCCCATAAAATATAATAAAACTTCTAGAAAACTAACGTTTTCATTCGTATTAATTACTTATTTATCTTTTTATATCTATACAACTTATAAAACGACCTGTTTATATTTATAAATAAATTAATCGAAGGGTACGTAAACTCGATTAAACAGTCGATGTGTGTCACAATAAAAATGTTTATTACTTGCCACGATGTGAATTATATATGTTTTGATACATTTTTGTTTCGTTTAGCCCGCTTTTCCCCAAGACACACGATACCTTCGTGTTTGTACGCCGGACGACACAATGTCACGGAATGTCGGAAATATTTTACCTGCTCCCTTCTGCTCGGTAGCGACGGTCCCGTGAACAAATCTCTCATATTCATAATGCCGTATATTAAAACATAATCCGGCCGTATTTGGGCGAAGCACTGTTTTTGTAACGGCACGGGACCGATCCAACAAGTCGAAAGGATAAAACGAGAAAAGCATTACAAATATTTTGATATATGATGAAATATAAACATTTTTGTACCGCCATTATTCAGCGCTGGGCTGTCATAAGAATGCCTGAGACTATTACAGTTTTAAAGAAAATACTGTACTCTCAGCTGATCCTAGGAAAACGTTCACATGGAGGTCAGAGGAAACGCTTCAAAGACTTCCTAAAAGTGTACCTCAAAAATACTAACATTGATAGTACACGTTGTAAAAATACTGCAGAAGATAGACGTAGATAAATAATAACTGTATATAAGACTTCGAAGCCCAGCGCAGAGACAACGAGGAAGAGACGAAAGGAGATACCATCGAGAGACGCTGGTGGTTCCACTACCAACGTCTTTTCCTGCTCTAGATGCTCTAAAATGTGCGGGTCCAGGGCTGGACTCTATAACCACATAAAGACCCACAACCGTGAAGGAGAGTCTTCCTAAGATATGAGGGACACCCGATGACGCATATTTCACACACTAAGATAATAAAAAATTACTTTTATCATTTGATTTCAACAATGATTAAAATACTTAATAGATCAATGAAGTATTGAGAATTTATGTAAGAAAGACAGAGCGTTCGCAATTCTAGGAGACGCTTAATTTAGCTTGGCCAAAATAAAGACTAAAAATAGTCCCAATACTTAATTTTAAATTTTGATGTAAAAGCGGTCGAACTATTCATTGTAATCAAAATAATTCTAATAATTAAGAAGTGTCTATCGAAACTTACGAATATTGCTTATGATTCAGTTTCTTGCTTGTTAGGTGTAGCTGGAGATTTTTAGATGTTTACCTGTAAAAAAAAGAAAAATACATTTAGTATAAAATGATGCACAATAATTACTAAAGCAGAAAATAAAATCAGTTTAGAACTTGAAATTGTCACTGTATTATAAGTGTTATCTTTTGTCACAACGAACATTAACTACCCTTTTATAATTCAATAAAATAAATTTATCAGGATATACAATCAGTAAGATAAACGTCAGGAAAAAAATATATTTAATTAACTAACTAACTAACTAACTAACCATCACGCCGTCTCCCCGAAGGGGTAGGCAGAAAGAATGGACTGCCGCACTTTTCTTTCCTGGCATATTTCTCTCGCTTCTTCAACATTCATACATCGTGTCATGTACGCGCGTCGATTTCTCTGACTCCTCACGTGACCGACATTCAATATTTGATTTATTTGATCGTCCCACGTTTTCCACGTTTCCTATTTAATTCATGAACTAATAATTTAGATATACTGAACACATTGTGTAGAAATCAGTCTAAATCGTAATTTATTTTATTAATACTGTTGGGAGTTGTTTGTTAAACGTATATAGAATACGTACGATAATACACAGCTATATGTACATCGATTAAACGTAAGCATATTTGCGGACACGAGGATAAAAATATTTGCGGAAAAGCAGGAATTCTTCCTGATTCGTGAATGAAGGTTTCCTAACGCTTTCAATACCGAATTGTGGTATTGATCAACAATACCACAATAATCGTATATATCGAAACCTTTTCCTTTTACCTAAAGGCAATTGGTTCCCGTATCCGGTCAGTCAATGGGGCTGTGAGGGTAGGTCAGTGAGGGGGTGAAAGGATCTGAGGGGGGTGGATGTGGGGCAGGTGGAAAAGGGAGAACTTTGGACACTCGGGGTGGTCAAAAAACCAAAATCTGATGTGTAAATAGAGGGAGGTATTTTTTGCGTTACGAACCTTCTACGAAAATTTTTGATGGACTTATTGAATTTATGGACAGATAAAAATATATACGGCCCACACAGAGGATGTTTACGGTATAGTACAGTTTACTTTGTGTAACCTCCGACTTATGTGATAAAGGATTTCAATTTATTAAAATATTTCTATTTCTAAACTTATACACAATTCTTGAAAAAATATGATACCATTGAATTTGTACTGAAAATTCACACGCGTTATTATGTGTTGATCTCTATGACGACCTAAGGCAGAGTGGCAACAGTTATGACAATCAAACTGAAGGTCCCGGGTTCGATTCCCGGCGATGACGGTGTGTTTTCACATTGTCTTTGGTCTGGTGTAGAATTCACGTGACAATAAAATGGCGATAAATTAGCTACGTATCACATGTCGTGAAAATAAATATAATACATATACCCTTTACATGATTTGGCTCACGCTGTGATGACATAAAGAGCTATTATACAAAATATTAATATGAATGATAATAATAATATTCTATTCAATAAAGAATACTGACATATATGGAAACACACATTTCACTTTCTAATAAATAAAAACTAGTAATATTTGTTACTTTCTAAATATAAAAATTCATACTTAATAATAGAGAAATAATTATACAGTTAAGTAAACATATAAAAATTCACATGTGACAGCAGATTATACATAGTTTAAATGAAAATTGGGGACACGAGGAAAATATATTAAATAAGTTTTTTTTGTAGAAATATTACAACGATAGCGAATTTTCTTCTTTGTTTCATGTACTTAATCCGCGTATGAAATTTAATCTGAGAATTAAGTAGAAAGTATGCTATTAATAATAAAACGAAAAACATTTTAAGGTCGAAGGAAAAAAAAAACAATAGCAACTCGGTTGACATTCACCAGATCTTCGAACCATTTTTTGCCGAGTCGCGGAGCGGACACAAAAACGAATAAATCCGACATTAGCAACAAACGACACTAAAAACGATGTCCCGAACACAAAACATACTATTAACGAATTCATAGGAATACCTGTTCCCAGAACGGAGATTTCTAATGACGGGGAATAATTAATACGAGGGACAGGGAACAGAGAAAAAATACTAAATCCACGCAAGACCATCCCGCTTTGGAGGCACCTGCGTGATTTTTTCTTAGCGTTGTTTCGCCCGTTTTATCAAAATAAGCGAATCCGAATTTGTTTTGTGGACAATAAATGACTTGTCTTTGGCAGGTATATGAATTATTCAAAGGAAGAACGCGATTTTTTGCTTCCCCGTGTAAGCTAGAGGCCTAATGCGGCGATGAAAAATGAGAATGGTTGTATTAGTAAAAGAAACGGCATAAAAAATCCAAAGGCCACTTAGAACCCACACGAAAATCTGAATGGTTTTGAAAAGATTTTTTTACACAAGTTTTAGGGTTAAATGGGAATAACTAACCCCCTGCAGCGGGGGAGGGGTTTATATCACCCTTACGACATTCATCAAAATTTTCTTATGCAATATATTTATCTACTGGAAATTAATGATCAATAAACATTGTCAGACTCCTGGTGATTCGATATTTCTGAATGTTAGAATGATGAAATGGTTCGTGGTATTGATTGAAACTTTGAATATTGTATTTTTTATTTTGATATTGTGTGTGGGAATAGTTCAAATATTAAATGGAATTTTCAAGTGACAATACTTAATAAAAAACCGATCAGATAAATAAGATTTATCGCACTATTTCTATCCTGATTCATGAAAAAATACTTCTAAACGTTTTTAAGATGCAACCTAAACAAGGAAACTACACCTGGCAGACACAGTAAGGACCAAACAAGTTTTGAGGACATCCGAAATGAAGACACTGAGGAAGATAGCAGGCAAGACACTAAGAGATCGCGTGACGAACACCAGAATAAGAGAGATATGTGAGGTTGAAGATATTATAAGATAGAACAGACAGCGAAAAAGGGACTGGTACGGTCATGTTTAAAGAATGGACACCAATAGACTCATGGGACTCGTCTTCGTGGAAGACCTCCTGTAATATGGAAAGACAGCTGGTAATCTACCTCACAGGAGGAGCATCACTCTGGAGAACAGATCACATAGGTCTACAACAAGGAAGAAGAAGAAATAACAATTTATTCATGACATTGCATGCTGTTGACTATATTTGTATTGTAGATGATTTCTACTAATAAAATAATTAGTAAGATAATACAAGTTACATCAATCACCCCTATTTTATATATCGTTCAAAATAGCAATGTACAATCTAAGGCGTGTAAATTCCTTGCAAGTGGGAAAATTACAAAACTTATCCATTTATAAAACACGCTCTCCTCACTTGAGTTAACTTGGGCCCTAAGTATATGTGTTTTTTAAACTGCACGTTGATTAAGAATGTGTAATTAGCATTAATGCAGGCGGAATAGGGTTGGCACATAGCATGCGCGGATTCTTGATACGCATGCGCGGGCACCGTTCCAAATACGCATGCGCGGGCACCGTTCCAAATACGTCTGCCGTTTAATTGTGTCAGCAAAGTGCGTTGTATACAACCGGCGATTAAAGTAATTGAATAAGTAAGCATTAACCGGGCTAATTACCGATATGCATCACTGAAAAGGTAAAAAAAAAACGTTTTGTAAACTCGCGATTATAGGAATACAGACAATGGGATCGGTTGTATGCAAAACTGCGTAGGAATTTTAGTTCGTACTTATTACGTACAAGAGTATTTTAGTGTTATCTGAACTATAATTAATTCAATTGAGAAACGTACATTCTTTGTTGCCGTACGTACATTGTGAGTTGCCTCAGGGATGCAATATCAATGTTATAATTATTTCTAATTCTTAAGCTTATTTTACTTTTATTATTTATGCTTCTCTTTTAAATTATCATAATGTAATTGCAAATGATTTGGAAATAGATCTGTAATGTTTGTAATTGTTATTAAAATAAATGAAATGAAATGAAACAATATAAAATACATAATTGAATGATACCAATTTTAATAAAATGAAAGGGTATTTGAAAAAATGTATAATGCTTAATAAACTATGCTATATAAAACTCAGTTTTATAATGAGTATGGAGGACCCCGCCTCCAAAATATGTTGTGATATATATTTTAATTCTGTAAAAAAATATATAAAATGAAAATGGGTTAAACAATGTATTTAATTCTTTTCCAAATTATAATGGAATTTCACAGTGTTAACGCCTCAATGTTCTATAAAGTTTGTAAAAGTAAGTCTGTATCAAGTACAACCATCTTAGACTAACGTTTCGAAAATAGTTGCAGTTTACATATTTAGAATAACTAACTAACAAACTAACTAACCATAGGGTAGGCAGAAAGGGTAGGCAGAAAGAATGGACTGTCACACTTCAACCGATGCGGCATTCCATCCTTCTCTTTTCGCCCCGCGGGAGACGCGGTGTGATGGGTTGCGAACCTCATCGCCACCATACATAGGCATCTCTCGCGCATACTTCGATCGTCCAACATCCACAAAATAAATCTAGAAATAAATAGAATAATTGATCTGTAATTATATGTATCATCTAAGAAATGTCGCCACGCACGTAAAAGACGCCAAGAATGATTTATTTTTAATAAAAAAATTAAATATTATATAATACAATTTTATTTAAATTAAAAATAATTTTTTCGGAAAGACGTCGAAAATAAGGTTTTTTCATTTACATTTGAGACACCTTAATTAACAAAAGTACAAAATCTATATTCTAGATATTTTTGGAAGACGTAATAAGAGAAAGTAGGTGCGTAGAATACCAATTGATATTCACTCAATCTTATTCATAGACAGTTATTTTCTTATTGTCTATAATACAATTTGAAACTCGTTTTTCCGTTAATAACACGTTATGAAGCATATACCCCATGCCGGTAACAATTGCGTCCGCAGGGAGATTGAGGGAAGCAAATAATGGAAACCTGAGGATATTTATAGCCATAGCTATATCTAAGTGCATAAATATGGCTTGAGTGCATATATGAACACACAGTGAACCTATTGGCGTAGATACAGGGTGGGTACATACATAGAAATTGTGCAAAGTTGACTCGTCAATCTCGCGGGGAGAAATTCTTGAATTCTCGCTTTGTTATATTTGAGTAAATTTTTTTGCTCAGTAAATCATATCAATAATACTTTTTATCACTTTCATTTGCAAGACACGAATAGTAATAATATAGTTGTATAGTTTTTTTCTGTTTGCTATTCTGTGTTAACAGCACTCTAAATTCATTCTATTTTTAAAAGGTTAAGTAGCCTATTCGTGCTTGAAAGATGTCATTACACGGTATATAATGTATACATTATAACAAATAATGTTTTGCAACAATAATGAAAATATTTTATTTCGTAAAAGTTATAACCCTATATTCAAAAGTTTAATTAAATATATGTTTTTATATACTAACTAACTATCTCACCGTTTCTCGTGAATAAGTACTTATCAGTTTCAACATATCTCTTCTTCTCTGGTTTCAATCCTGGGATTGGTTTGCAGCAATTTCCTCCATTATTCTCTTCCATTTTTCCCTGTCTTGTGCGGCTCTTTTGAGATCTGCATATGATGAGCAGCGTACGTCCACCAACAGGTCCTCCAGGTACTCTCGGCGTGGGCGTCCCCTAGAGTTTGTCCCCTCGATCATACCCTCCATTATGGCATGCAAGAGACCTTCTTGACGTATAACATGGCCGATCCATCTTGCACGCCTTTCGGACAAGGTCCTGAGCAGGTGCCTTCCTTCTTCGATTCCTTGAAGAACTTCCTCATTCGTGATGTGGTCTCTCCAGGAAATTCCAAAGAGTCTTCTATAGGACCACATCTCAAAGGCCTCTAGTCTCCGCTTATCCCTTTCGGATAGGCACCATGTCTCGCAGCCGTACATCAAGACACTCCATACATAGGTCTTGATGAGGAGTATTCAACATATCACGGAAAGGCAATAAACACCAAAACTAAATTTGATGATTTTTTGGTATTTCTATCACTGTTTTTTCCAGTTTAGATATTATTTCTATTGGCATTCAAATATATCACACCATTTCTCGAAGACAAAGGTATATTTTCGTCTAAACGTCTTAAAAAATCTTCGAAACAAGTCGTTATAATCTAATTTAAATGTGGCAAAAAGCGTTTTATTCATAAAAAAATCATAATAGCAGAATTCTTGTTTTAACGAATTAAGTTTATCAAAAAATAATTTTAAAATTCTTAATAAATTGATGTTTAAACAATTTCATAAAAAATATTAAATATTAATGTTTATATAAATACGTGTGTGGTTACTATAATTCCCTGGAAACGACACAAAGTTGGCCAAACTTTTTACCACAATGGCAGAGAAGATGAGAGATTTGGTTGTTTTTAATGCCATCCTTATAAAATTAGCATGCCCTGACACGATGAAGAATAATGTAATTACAAGAATATAATAAATTCCAGGTGCATAAATGAGGCGCCCTCTCTCGGCGATTTTACGTAGATCCAAGAATAGGCTCTTCGAGTCGCGAGACGGATCGTATGGAAAATGCCATGACAATACCCGCAATTAAGTCCGGAACCATTATCGGGCCGCGATCGTGACGGCCAGTGCCGGCCCGACCCGGGCGCGGGTGCCCGCTATTGGGGCGAGCGGGATTAATTACTCCCCCCGGCTATCTGGATCGGGGCTGGCTGCTCAGGGGTGCTAAACCGACGAGCACAGAGGAAGGAGAAAATCAAACATCAATCCAGAGCCTTCTGAACCTTACTGTCATCAATCGACGAGGCAAAAGACGGACCGCCAGATTCTAAACTAATTAACTAACAAACCATCACGCTGTTATACTTTTCTCGCTTCTTCCTCGTTTATACATCGTGCAATATACCGTAGATGTTCGGCCACATTCTAATATCTATATGAAAAACTAAAATATACGAAAAACTAAAAAACTACTATCTAACCATCACGTCGTTTCCCCGGAGGTGTAAGTAGAGATAATAGGTCGCCATTCTGTTCTATCCTGACGTACTTCTCGAGATTCCTCTACATTAATACTTCGTAACTTTCACACTCGTCGATATTTTCGACTTCGAATGTGGCCGACTTTAAGTAATTTATTAATTTGGTCATGCCATGTTTTCATCGGCTGTCCTCAGCTTCTTTTTCGCTCACCCTTCTTGTATACATCTTTATAACCATTCTCCTCCCATTAATTCGTTCCATATATCCAAAACAAGCGATCTCCTTTTTAATTTTACTTATGATGCAATCATATATCGTTCGGTATTTTTGCAGTTTAAATAAATTTAAACACACTTCTGTACTGGATATGTTGCTTTTTGGTATTTATTTAATTAACTTGACCTTGTAATATTTTCCTTATTCTTAATCATCTTTTGAAGTTGCCAAATCAAATATTTTCCCCAACACAATTAGAGACATTTTTTGTCATCATTACGAAAATAATATAAATATATATTTACATATTTACACAATTTTTCTATGAGACCCATTTTAAAATCAATTCAAAAGGTTTGCAATAAATAATAACAGTGAAATTAGATATTATGATTTTGTACTCTGATATAAAAAAACAGCAAATGATTAAGGTAAGGGGTTAAATAAGCTACTTAACAAGCATAATATAGAAATGTATTTCATTTTAAAGATTCCGTATTTAGTAAAAACAAAATTTTTCACGAAAAAATAGTTTGCCTAGGAACGTGAAGGTTTAATGATGTTTTCTAAGAACTATATAATATTTTGTTATACACATTTTCATTTTATAATCCAATTGCTACAGTTGTATTTCCAAAATAAAATTTTGTGTTTTAAAAATATTACTATCGTATGTATTCTTCTTTCTCTTTGCCATTTCCTACTTCGAGTAGGGTGTCCCTCCAGGCATGTATTCTCTAGGATGTCTTGTCTTGTGCCAGATTGTTTATCCACATTTCTTGAGAGAATTCGATAGTATGCCCATATCAAATTCTTTTATTTCATAATAAAAAAAATATCAAATAAATAGGTTGTTAATTAATTAATCAATCAACCAAATTAATCAATTATTAAAAGGCGGTCCTTAGTATATGGAAGCGAAGCATGGAACTGGCAAAAGAAGGATGAGAGTAGAATAAATGCGGTAGAGATGAGGTCCCTAAGACGTATGTGTGGTAGAACGATATACGACAGAATCTCAAATGCTGATATAAGAAAGGAATGTAGAGCGGAAGAAGGTATTATGAACAAAATTATGAAAGGATCGCTGCGTTGGTTCGGACATATGGAACGCATGGATGGAGAAAGAATGGTTAAGAAAGTATACGTTAATGATGTAAATGGGGTACGAAGTCGAGGCAGACCGAGGAAAACATGGCATGACCAAATTAATCAAATTTTAAAGTTTGGTCATGTTAGAAGTCGGAGGAATCGACGTGCGTGTATGACTCGTTGTATGAATGTGGAGGAAGCTAGAGAGGTTTGCCAGGATAGAGTAGTGTGGCGGTCCATTCTCTCTGCCTACCCCTGCGGGGAAACGGCGTGATAGTTTGTTGTTGTTGTTGTTAAAAGGCGGTTACATTCGAAGTCGCAATAATCGACGTGCGTGCGTTAGTTAGTTAGTTAGTGTTAATAAACTAGGAGTGTGTAATTTTGAAATAAAAATATAAAAAATGACTGGAATACGATACATGTATTAGATATAGAAGAACTGTACAGGTATACGTGTTTCGGTTATGACGTATGGAGGTTTAAAAATCAAATAAAGAACAGAAAAATTCAAATTTTATGGATTGTCCCATTTTACGTGGGGATCATCGCGCGCTATAAATCTGTCGGAGCATTATGGAAGAATGGGCGCTCGCCCCAGCCGCGGCCGTCCTGACGACCCGAGGCTAAGAGAACGAGGTTCGATGCTTTAATTTGATTTTGATAATGTGCTATCGCTTTTAATACCCCATTCTGTGTCTTGATTGCGGCCATATTTAAATGCGTAGGATACTTAACGCTCAGGGTGATTTACTGGATCGAAAGATGGATGCTATTAACTTTTTTTTTAAACAATAAATTTGCATGACGGAATCAGCTGGACGGTAATTTAATACGATTTATTTACTTGGACGCTTATTTTAAAAATATATGTAGGGTAATTTGAAGTACAGGGTGTCGCTGAATGAACTTGATAGTATCTTTTTTAGAATCGCAGTATGAAATTGTGTGAATGAAATCACCAACTGTAATTTTAAAAATATTGATGGCAAAAAGAGAACGATGAAGTTCCGCATCGGTGTGGCAGTCTATTCTTTCTGCCTACCTTTTCGGGGAATTGACGTGATGGTAAGTTAGTTTATTTTTGGATGGCGTAAACGGCAAAAAATGAAAGGGTTTTTCATTATATTTGAATATGTTAAATATGTTTTTAATAAACTTTATAATCATCACACCATTTTCCGACGTTACAGTTTTCATTCATAAAACCCCTTATTGGGAAATTCTGTACCTTCTGATGTTTATCGTAAATTTGTGTTTCAATTTACATATTATATATAACCCAACTTCAGATTATAAATATGAAGAACATTGAATGCATATTTCATATTTTTATTCCATAAGCTCGTAGTTTATTTCTATAAAAGTTTCAATGATTATTACCTTTTTTAGTAGGTTTTGACACATTGAAAGAATGAATAAAGGACGAAGTTAAAAAAAAAGTATATGTTAACGATGTTCATGGAACCAGAAATAGAGGAAGATCGAGGAAAATGTGGTATGATCAAAGCAATCAAATATTAAATGTCGGCCACGTGAGGAGTCGGAGAAATCGACATGCGTGCATGTCGATTTCCCACCCTTCACACCGCGTCTCCCGCGGGCCGAAAAGAGAAGGGTGGAGTGCCGCATCGGTTAAAATGTGACAGTCCATTCTTTCTGCCTACCCTTTCGGGGAGAAGGCGTAATGGTTAGTTAGTTAGTTTCGTCTTTCTGTGAGCACCGTGTACCGCTTCCAAATTATCACGTAATGTGTCTTAAGAATGAGATCGCAACAAAGGACAATGATTTTTATTTTTGTGATTTTTAATCCGCAAACTCATATTCTGTCTTTGTGTAAGAAAAATCTCTTTATGGTTATGATTTCACATGTGATCTTGATGATAAATAACAAATTGATATCTAGGGTTTCCCAACGTCTAATCCTGTGTAATTATCGTCGATAAGAGACCTGGAAGGTTAATTACGACTTAATCTCATTGATATTAAGTATCGTAAAATTGAAGATTATTAATAATTAAGTTTATTACTGCTGGTACTCTGAACCGGAGTCTTTGATGCACATTTGATTGCCATAATAACTCTTCAAAAGGAAAAAAAAATTATAACATAGCGCCGTATCGTCATAATGATTTTAATTAAAAATAATTAAAAAACACTTTTATATTTTGTTTTTATATCACTTTATTTGTTTAAACAAACCAACACGTGGACATTTTCGCAGTTGTCTAAAGTGTAAAAATAACCATTTAAACACATATTTTGACTATCATTTGTCAAATGTAAAAATAACCTGTTAAATTAAAAAAAAACTTTGTTTTATCTATCACAATTGTATTTTATTTTACGCGACAGCTGTTTCATCAACCTATGTTGACATCATCAGGTGTTACAATTGATGATATCAACATAGGTTGACGCAACAGCTCTCGCGTAAAATAAAATACAATTGTGATACATAGAACAATGTTTTTTAATTTAACAGTTTATAATGTATTAAGCTCAGATGGAAAGTGGACAAGAAGCCTGCTGACTTGGAGACGGTGGACGGCGAAGAGAAGTGCATGGCGACCGCAACTACGGTGGAAGGATGATCTAAACAGACACGTCGGAATAACCTGGATGCAGTCTGCACAGGACAGAATGACATGGAAGCAAATGGAGGAGGCCTTTGTCCAGGAGTGGACGGGAATACGCTGAGGAAGAAGTAGAAGGAGAAGAATGTTTAATTTAAAGATCTTAAATGCATAAGAAAACAGATGGTTTCATTTGTATTAATTAAAATATACAATTCACAAAAATGCAAGTAGGGAAGAGTACAAGAAGAGTGGGCGGGCAAGAAGAGTGTGCACCAATAAGCGTGATATGTAATTTTGGGCTAACTTCAGTTCTAAACCATCAAATGTAAATAGAGAAGACGCTGCTGTGACGTGCATCGTAAATGAACCGAAAAGACGTGTCAGGTAAGCTTTTTTTTCTAAATTTTGTGTTTTCATAGTTCTCAAATTTAACAGGGATGATACCACTAGGTAGGCCTGTATTAAAAAAGTATAAGGAACGTGAGTTTGAGTTCTGTACGGTCGTACTGTATCTTGCGAGCATCCGCAGATTGTCGGCGAGACGAATTAAGGCCAAGTGAAATAAATACATTCATTAGGACCAATTGAGCGAACTTAAATCAAGTCGCCGGGGCACGTTTGCAATCTCGACTTACACCTATCGAGTTCATTCACACAGGGTATGCTACCAAAGCAAGGCGAACCCGGCAAAAAATCGTCGACACTCATTCAAAAATATGAACTATAATTTGTTACCAGTTTGCGCTCGTTCCGTTTCTGACAGGGTTACATTGACGATGCTGCGAAACGCGTTTTTTTATGTCGCCTTATCTGTCGTTTATCTCGTTTTCTCCGTGGCCGTTTGATTGCGTGTGACGGAGATAAAGTGCCGTATTAACCCCTAAAAACGACACAAATTTACAGCGAGAAATCCTTGCATTGCATGGGACCTCGATGAAAATTATGTTCAATACAAAAAATATCAACGCCTGGTAAAGGTAAAAACCAGGTTTTAATTTTATTTTAATTAAAATAAAGCATTAAGGATACAAATCTTACAAAAATCTTGTTTATGGGAGAACAAGTATTGTATAAACATATTCCGATTTTA
Source organism: Lepidostoma basale (assembly GCA_022606425.2). Classification (NCBI taxonomy): domain Eukaryota; kingdom Metazoa; phylum Arthropoda; class Insecta; order Trichoptera; family Lepidostomatidae; genus Lepidostoma; species Lepidostoma basale. The sequence continues at coordinate 966,953 of JAHDVF020000333.1, read as the reverse complement.
AGATTTCTTTAAGATTAACACTGTGATATTTTATTGTCTGTAGAATAACTATTATATAATTAATATTTTTCCATTATCTGCAATAACTGATTCGTCACAGAATATTATAAGAAAAGCCTCATATTTCTAACTACTAAAGCCAACATAGCTCATCCACAGCTCTAATTCTCTCTTATGTTTTGAAGCAAATACATTTTTGTTCTGCCGGTTGTATAATACAATATCATTATCTTTTATTAAAATAAATAATTTATGATTTTGGAATCCTTTAGAACCCAAAGAGTAAAATAATAAATATACAGTAAAAAATAGTATTATACAGTAAAAAAATACTTATAGATCAGAAGGAAAATGCATAACCACCTTAGTGAAGGACTCATCTATCAATGACGGCCATGTATATAGTAGGAAAATACGACGAGTGTGCCTTTCACGCTGTACGGTTATAGAGGAATCTCAAGACTCTTGATTCAAGAGATATATTGGATAGGAGAATGTGGCGATCTAATTACTCCTCTATTGTTCATTCTATCTCACCTAGGAAACAGTATGATGCTTATTATATTTACATATATGTTAGAGAAAAACTAAAGGTGTTCATATTATGGAATGCCATTACTATGAATAACTCACTATTTTTCCAGTATTAACTGTATTTTTCTGGATATGTTTCGATGATTTAATACAGTTGTAATCAGGAGAAGTCTATACACTTCGAAACATGTAATTAAAAATAATTTTTTGTTGTAAGTAAATAAGTAAGTTGTAAGAAAATATTTCAATTACATATATCTATAAACTTAAATGAAAGCAAATCGTAACATTGCCCAATTTACGACCTTCCTGTATATATTTCGTATTCATTTAATTTATTTATTATAACCAAAACAGTTGATTGCTATTTATAAGAATTTATTTTTTGTTTGTTTATATTATATTACTTAACAATTGCGCTCAATTGAATTGTCCAAATCGACCGTAGATATCTTTAGAAAGTATTTCACGTCGACAAACAAATCTTAATTGGAATCGAATTAAATAGAAAAAAAGATAACATCCATAGAGAAGTGAATGAAAGATAAATAAGTTGTAAGACACAAGTATCAACACTTCAAATGATTATATTCAATACGAAATATTTATTTATATAACAGTTTATCTGTTGAAGTGAAAAATTTAGCGTTATTTACGTTTGATTAGATTTTTTATTTATTTTTAAGAATATCTTTTACATGTTTTAACGAAGATTAAAGGAGCTATTCGTAAAATATGTATTGATCTTATCTTATAACTTGGTTAGTACATTTTTAATAGACTTAATGTGTTAATACTGTGGATTTCCATAATAACGAATTGTTTAATGAATTATAACACTGTTTTTTTTCTACTAAATGAAAAAAATCAGGATTTTATTTTAAAAAATGTTAGTTAAGTAAAAAACCTTCTTTTGCAACGATAATCATAACCTGAAACTCCGACAAAGAATGATGAAATGTTATATATGGTCTGTTCTACTATACGGCTGTGAAACTCGGACTTATAAGTGTATGTAATGAACCGGTTGGAGGCATTTGAGATGTGGGTATACCGCAGAATGTTCCGTATACCGTGAACCGATAGGGTTAGTAATGTAGACGTACTACAGAGAGCCAATAGAGAGCTATTGTCGAGTGTGAAAATTAGAAAGGTCTCATATTTGTGTCATGTGCTAAGAGGAAAAACCACATCTTTCAATTGATATTGATGGGTAAAGTGGAGGGACGTCGGGGAATTTTTAGAAGGCAGCTGTCCTGGCTGCGGAACATTAAACGGAACATTACAAGAGTTCAGAACCTGTTCCAATTGTGGCGCAGGACAGAGATGCTTTCGCTTCAGTGATTGCCAACATTGGGGGGACCTGACAAGCACCGGAAGAAGAAGAAGTAAAGTTGAAAACTGGTAGATAAGTTCATTATAATATTTGTATGACGCATTTGCCTAATAAATTTGATTAAAATAATATGCATAGCGATATTAAATAATGAAACAAAATCTTTTATCTATTAATTTGCTGATAATTTTAAGTACCTCTTGTTATTACTATTTATAATTCCGTGGAAATTCCGCTTTTTTCATACACAAACGATGATTGTGAATTTTTTTGAATTAATCAATTCATAAAATCTTATTACAGATTATTAAATATAAGACAACATCAGTATTAAGAGCGTGTTGATAAACAAATATTAACATGTCAAACATAATTTTTAATTTCTATGATAAATTTAATTCTTCGAGATTTTCATTAATACAATATTTTTTCAAATATATGATACTTTTGAGATATAAAAAAATTAAGAAGGCTACTTGTTCGTATCAATGACAAGCTATACATTATATTGTAGGGCTTCCCCATAAACATAACTCTCCATTGTGGAAGGTTTAGCCAAATTTGTGTCGTTTCCAGGGGCACCAGGTGTAATGGTTTAGGTGAAACCACACGTGGAGGCACATTTAATTAAAATATAAGCGTTTCGCCGAACAGATTTCACATACTTAATTTTTACTATGACTTATCACACTAATGATTTTTTTGCTCTATAAATAGTAAGTATTTTAATTTGTATCGTTAGTTGTTTGTAACATCTGATGATGCTAAGATCGGTTGGCGAAACAGCTATCGCGATATTCCCAAAAAACGATTCTAAAAATTGTGATATTATAACAGTGTTGTAAATTTTACAGTTAATAATGTTGAATTATCATCGTGTTTCGCTCAAAACTCTGGACTAATTGGTTTCCAAAATCGGCGAAACTTGAGGAATTGCTCATCTGAATCAGGGGTATCCAAACTACAACCAGCGGGCAAGATCCGGAATTTATAGATAATGGCAGGAAAATTAAAACGGTTTTGGCCCTTGGAACTTACTGGAGTAAGCAGTATGACCCTATAACTGGAAATTTTGGAGACCCTTGGTATAAATTGTCAACTTGTTTTAGGAAAAGTCGGAAAAATTAATGAACATCATGCCTTGCTAAGTGAATGTAAACGATTCTCTTATGAGTGTCCAAAACCTACCCATTCGTAAAAGCGGCGTAATGATTATTTATAAAGTTTTTCAGTTCATTTTGTATATGAACAAATTATAAAACAATGAAACGGATGATGAAACCAAACTCTTTCAATGGAACAAATCCGTTGCGTTTATTAGAAGCAATCGTATTCAATGTTCTTGATTGTAGATATGATGCATTTCAGTGGCAGCTTGTGATGCTCTCACTGCATTAATGTCATAAATATTTTTTTAGTAAAACATTTTCAAAGTAAACCTTTAAGAGGAAATTATCATACGCCATCAATCAAAACGTGGACTTATGGAAAAATACAGGATTACAAAATGATTGGCTTTAATGTGATTGGTCTCGAGACTGCTGGATGTAAATCGATTAAATGTGACTTTATCAAATAACTCGCAGTTTCCGTGGCATTGATTCTAGAAATATGTAATGCAGCATTGCCATTTTTGAATTGCTGACTGACACATGTCAGCTTTTATAAAAGTAAAAAAATATTTGAAATTCGAAGAGAAAATATCAACTGTCGCTTTTCAGATATTCAATTTAATTCAACATGTCTTGAAATATAAAGTTATGGACAAGAGTATCCAAAATAGGCGATAAACAAAAGAAACGCTATAATATCCTACAATTATAATTACATTTGTAAGAAAAACATAAATATTTCTGAATGTGCCGACTGGTTTCTTTCGTCTTCTTCTTCTTAGTGTAGGCCTAGTGGCCTGTTTCTTGTTTCTTAAGAGGAATTGGCCTTCAACGAAGTCGACTCCCAGCTGTCGATCCATCCCTTTGGTGATCTGCCCGGGGGGCGTCTACCTTGGGGCTGGCCGTGCAACACAATGAATGGGAGTCTGGATGGATCCATTATCCTCGCGTGTGCATACCAGTATCTTCTCCTTTGCCTTCCCCACCCAACGACATCCTTGACCTCGCATATATCACGTATTCCTTATCCTCTCTTGCAGTGTCTTGCCATATATATATTTGAGCGTCTTCATTTCTGACACTCAGAGCGCGTTTTTTGTAATTGTGGTGTCCGCCCTGCACTCGATCCCATATGTCATGATAGGTCGCACACAAGTCTTATAGATTCTCACTTTTTTGCTGATCTTCATGTCAAGGTTTCTTTCGTGACTAAGCTTATTCATTTCGCTTACGCCATATATTATATAATTTATTTACTTTATATAATATAATTAATGACAGAAAAACTTGAATTTAATATATTATTTTTTGAACACTGATGTAAACTTCAAAACTTCATAATTATACAAATTAATACGAATGAAAATGTTTACTTTTTAGAAGTGTAGTCAGCAATTTATGATATAATTTTATTTTATTTAAGAATACTGAATATTTTTAGGGCAAAGACAACCTATTTAAAAAAAATGGACGCACGCCCTTGTGTGAGTAACTACAATCTATACCCATGTCGACAGCAATAAAAAGCTGATGCATCCCATATCAACCGCACAAAGAGCTTGATCGCTTTAATTTATTAATAGGAAAATTGCTGTAATAATTTGCATACCGCGAAATGAATGCACAGAGATACGTAGTTAGGATCATTGTGATGCACTTACCATGCATCGCTGATTCAGCAACTGGATCACGCACCGCGATATCAATACATCTTGGAGAGTATTTTTTTCAAGACAAGTGAGCATAAATACTCGCAAAATTTGTTCATATAATGAAGTGGATTAAACTATATTTGTAAAGTGTAATTTATAAGAAGTGTTAAAGGTTTTAGAGGAAGCTTTAAAGTCGCCTCCATAGCGAAAAAGCTAAGGAACGTCGTTTGGGATGGCACGACCATGTGAGCAAGAGGCACAATGAATACAAGGCCCTGCAAGTGAAAGATGGAAGGACAGAAGCGATTCGGTCTCCTGCAACGCGGATGTCCACAGTCAGGAAAGACCTGAGGGCTTCGCGCCTGGACATCCCGATGACCCAGGATCGCGAAGCTTCGTGGAGCCATAATAGGAGAACCGGCTATGAAATGGCTAGGCGAAAGAAGAAATTATTATTTCTCTTGCGATCATTTTATGTATCGTTTTAAAAAAAATAAGATATTTATTTTTATACATACTTTTAAATTGAAACCAATAATATTTTTTTACTGAACTCGTATGTATGTGTCAATTTATTATCAAGAAGTGAATTAAGTATATCGTGTAAAACTTGACTTCCCACACATGATCTGTGAATATATCCTTTTAATCCCATCACACCTCTTTCTTGACCCACCCCTGGCAGTTTCATCCCCTGACGATACAATTAAGGGGCTATTGTGGCTGTATCTTAACTAACACCCTTACGAGTGATGCAGCGATCAGGGGTGGACACGCGGATATATAGAGTAAAATAGTCAAATAAATACAGCAAAAGTTCAAACAATATATATAAGATGTATTTAAAATTAAAAAAAAAAACTGGTTTTCTCAAAATAGTAATTTTTATAATTTTTCATTAAATAAAAAACACAATGATTTGCCATTTTAAATGAATGTTTTTTGAGTTGTTTTGAATGTATTGTATGTATTTTCATCACGGGTTTGTTTTGTATATATTTTCTCTCTGTGATGAATGTACAATACCTTCGAAACAAGTTGATACTCGTACTATAAACGTAAGTTGAAAAATATGGATGTATTATTTTTATTCTTAATAAATGTATTATAGAATTTTACAACGTAGTGCGTTTGAATATTTTTTCTCAAATGTTTTCCGACGTATTTACTATTTTTTAAATAATTTATTTTTATTGCACATTTTTCAATACACGGAAAAGCACATCCCTGAATAACGTATTAAAAAGTTTCCCCTTCACATGTGTTTTCGTTTCACTTTTGGCGTGTCTCTCTTTGTAACAAGATGTTTCGATAGTATGCTCGATCGAACAGATAAACGTAGAATGTTGTATGTAAAAAAGAATTATAAACACGTAATTAAAATTATTAAAATAATAAAAATAATAATGAGGGGTAATTTTTGAATTTTTGAATTATTGATTATGTATAATATATCGTATATTATTATTGTATCACAAATGACTCAATTTTCCTTGTTTGTTGTTTTGTTAGATTCAACAACGCTTAAGGCCACACTTTAAGACGATTGTTTGGTCCAAGATTAAGATCGGCAGTCAAGGCTTTTGGTACAAAGGATCACTAATGAATTAGTATGAATAAAAAAGTATTCATTGCAACAAAGGAAATTTATTTCATATTGTTTAATGTTCATTGGTATTAAATAAGTTTAATAATTATAAATGTTTATGTGGTGTAAAACCGAAAGGATTTGGTAAAATTAATATACTAGGTTCATTAAAATATTAGGTCGGATATAGAGGTTAAAAAAATAGTAGGCTGTCGTAAAAAATTCACATAAAAATAGTATTAAATTTATCGTGAAATACAATTTTTCATGAAATAAAGACAATGATTTTCCATTTTGGGTTCATGTTTTTTAAACTTTTTTTGAAAGTATTTTCATCAGGGCTTTGTTTTGTACATTTTTCTCTCTGAGATGAATGTACAATACCTTTGAAACAAGTTGACACTATAAATTTAAGTTGAAAAATATATGTACAATTTTTATTTATAATAAATGTATTATATTATTATGAAATTTTGCAATGTAGTACGTTTGAATATATATTTTTTTAATGTTTTCCGATCTATCTAAAGTATTTATCAATAGTAAAATGTTATTGAAAAAAAAATAGTTAACTGAATTTATCTTAGAGCGACGTTTTCTTAATTGACCTTATAATGAATAAAATAAATATAATGAACAATTTATTTTACTAAATGTTGCTATTAAAGTGTCTGTGAGACACCGAGTCATTTAAAGGTTAAATTATGATAATCTTGACCAGGTGTGCTCGCCAACTTAATTACGAGGTTGGTGTTTATAATTACTGCCGATGCGATAAGTTGATGGCACGTCACGACACGGAAAAACGTGAATAAAAAAAAAGTTCTCGAATGCTTGAGAGATTTAAAAAAATACCTGATGCATGAAGGGTTGGCTGATTGCGAATCGCTACTAAGAAAAATAATAATTTAAAAAATATATACTAAAAATATATACATATACGAGTATATAAATAAAACAAGTACAAAATGAAGGATAATAAAGATAAAATAACCATAAGTTTTACTATAAAAATGATATTTATAAAGGAATATTACACGTAAAAGAAGCATGGAACTGGCAAAAGAAGGATGAAAGTAGAATAAATGAGGTAGAAATGAGATCTCATTGACTAATATGTGAAAAATCTGTGTACGATAGTGTCGAATAAAAAGAAGTGTATGCAGTGCAAATGAAAGTGTTATGAACAAAATAATGAATGGATAATTAAGATGGTTTGGAGACATGGAAAAAACGAATAAATAAAGAATGGTAAAGGAAGTATATGTAAACGATGTTAACGGAATTATCAATAGAAGAAGACCGAGGAAAAATGACATGATCAAATAATTAAATTATTCTATCTCGGCCACGTGAGGAGTCGAAAGAGAAATGAAAAGAGTTGAGGAAGCGAAAGAAATGTATGTCAGGAAAGAACAATGAGGCGATCCATTCGTTTTGCCTACGCTTTCGGGGAGACGGTGTGATGGTTAATTAGTTTGTTATGTTTTTATTTGAATATTGCGTGGTTTTTATTTAAAAATGTTAAAATATTTTATAAGTTCGATTGTTTTAACCTATTTCAAATGTACACACTTGTATTCAAATGTATATGATGCTATATACTTGAATCGAGTAACATCCAACGAGTTCACTTATTCAATTTCACATAACAGTGGATAAGCTGCATTCTTTATGTCTACGTATAATTATAAACGGTGTGACTTGTTTTTGCTTTAAGGCGGCAATATACCCCAGCCGGGCCTGGCCGAGGTGAGGCGGACACAATGGACAGGGGCGGATTCCATGGGCGTCTCGCAAGAGAGGAATTCCTGGGGCGGAATGCGCGCAAGGTATGCGCGTTGGGACATTGTCCCATCCTTCACTCTTTTTTGTTTATTTCCATCCGTCCGCCTCTTTTATATGAAACTTCTAGAGTAAAGGGGACCAAGTCAAATCAAAATGATACTTAAAAATATATGAGTTTTATGATATAAACAGACTACACAAAAAAAAATTATTTCCTCTATAACATATAGCTGGTAACTAAAAAAAAAATCAATCAGACGTGTAAGATAATAACATCATATCGCAAAATTAGTATAGCACTTATACCAAAAAGAGCATTTTTTAAAAGATATATGCAAATCATATTCAAATTTAAACCACATTAAGTTGTATATTTCAAAACATAGCGATGGTGTTAAAAATTTTATAAGAATTAAAACACAATATTCAATATATTTGCAATTTTTAAGTATATTTTGATGCTAAAACTTTAACCTCAGTTTTAATTTATTTAAAAAAAATTTACTTATCCCCTTTACACCTTGAGTATAATTTATAATAATGATCTGGCAACACCGATTGAGAAATAAAAATTGCACACCGCGTGTTTTCGGAAATGGAACTTGTCGCGTTTGGCGCGAAATCGCTGCGATCCTGTTGACTAAGCTATTATTTTCAAATATGGAAGAGTAATACAATTTCTTACTGCAAGTATTACAGTTAACGTACTCCATTGTTACGTTTTTTTAATTCTCAAGATATTCATTAATCTATTTAACTGAATATAAAATTACATTATATAATTCAGTTAAACTCTCACTGCGGGAGTTTGGTAAGAATATTTAATTTATTAAAAAGAGAAAGTAAACATAAAATAACAAATTAAAATATTATGTATAAAATAAAGAAAATATAGGGTAGGTCAGGGTAATTTTAAACAGGAATACAGGGGGTTAATTTACTTCACTTTTTAAACAGTAATTTAAACGTGTTTACAGTAAAAATAAAATACAAATTTAAGAAAAATACTCGTAAAGCTATTTGAAAAACACTGTAATGTAATATGAAAACCTTGCGTTCTATACATAATATATACGATAAATAAAGCGGTTGTTTGAATTCGCTAACGTAGTAATAGCAATGGAATTATCATGTACAAACTTGCCCATGACTACATTTTAATTAGATGTATCGATGGCTACACAGAAAAATGTCGTATCTTCGAAATATGAAAGATTTTTTATTTTGATTACGTTTATAATCTTAAATTAATTTCAAATTATTTAGTTCAAACCTTATACGACTAATCTTATCGGCTTTAATATTCCAAATTCCATTGTTGGAGACAAGTAAAAATGTGATTTTGTCAAATATGCCAAGCTTTCATAAGTATGAAATAAATTATGGTAAAAAAGAGAAAATAGCAATATTTATTTCAGATTACTTGAGATGTATTATTTCAATTGAATAAATTCATAATATTTTAACAGTAAAGCTAATTTATTGAATGTATTTAATATTACAACTGTATTAAACAAATATTTGTTTGAATAACTTTTTTAAAACATTGTATTTTCACATTTTTTGCACTTTTCACAAACATGATTCGGGACACTGATGCCCTTTCTTAGTACAGACATTTTAACAGTATAATAATTTAAAACAAATCGTTATTTTTTCTGTAACTTTTTTTTCAATATTATTTTACTATTGAAAGATATTAGTACCTACTTAATCGAATTATGATCATTAATAATACAAACAGAATGAATATGTTATAAATTTATAATATACCTTACAAATAAAGCTACACGCATTAAGAACTAATAAGACATTTTCTACTTCAATCGTGTTCAAATTTATGAGCTAACCTTATAACATGGCGCCGTAAGCGTTTTTTTATTAACCACCAAATACCTTAAAAGGTGCTATTTGCAGTTACGTCTCTTTCCGATGGAAGTGTCGATTTTCTCATTTTGGTAACAGAATCTAATGTTAACAGCTAAACGCTAAGTCGTGACTCGGTAGTAATATGAACTTCAAATAATAAAAGTTTGGAATTATTCTCTCTCTGTTTGTAATTACTCAGCACCATTACGGAGGTGGCCGTCTTTAAGATAGGTAGATGCTTAAATAGAGTCATAGAGAAAGTTCATAATATAAAATAACTTCCGTGGGGTAAATTGATCACAAGGTGTTTAATCTAACCCTGATTTTTCCTACAAATATTTCCTTGTTTTAGTTCCTCTCATTGTTTACTACGTTATTCGACTATTTAAGTACAGGTTAGGTTAAATGAAAAATATAAGGATAAAAGCTATGTATTATGTTTTAGGCTCTTGGGTTATTTTGGCTCTCGGGGATTTGCCTATAAAATTCAACATGTAATCGGATATAATTTTTTTTTTATAATAAAATAGATTCGAACATTTAATTCTGAGGTGGATACATATTCTGTAACATCGACAACCAGTGGACGAATGAAATAGAAAAATATAAAATAAAAATAAAAGATCCTACATGAAAAACCTAGTTGTTTCAAGAATTAGAATATTACGATAATTTAAATAATATGAATTATTTATTTATTGTTTCTTGAACAATGATGTAAAACTTTATATTAAATAATTTATGCTAATGAAAACATCTGTTTTCCAGAAGTTTTATTATAATTTATCTAATATACATGTTTAACCTCTCTATGTAGTAGTAAAACTTCTAGAAAACAGACGTTTTCATTTATATTAATTATGACTTATATGCCTTCGATAATTAAAGTCGAATGATGGTTTTAAAAAGTTTAAAAACCTATGATTTGAAGTGTTAATAATTTACGTTTAAAAATATATAGATAAAAACAAATAAATAAAAAGTTTATGTCGAAAATACGTTACTTTATATAAACGGACACTTGAAATTTAAAAAAAACAATCATGTTCCCATAACGCAACACTTATGAAGTTTTTAAACTCGAAAACACGTGATATAACGGTTATTAGTATGAAATAAGTGTTATTGTACCCTTCGGCATAATACACTTACGATGTGTGTATTATAAATATTTTAATACTTAATATTTACATTTTTATAGCTTTGTATACGTCGGGAAAAAATAATTTTGCAACAGTAAACGCGCTAACCCAGTTTGTGTCGCCTCGTCCCGGTGCTATTGAGATTTATAACAGATGGAGAGATATGAGTTGATGGAAACAAATAATCTGTCTATCAGAGCCAAGATATCTCACATTCCTTCTTATTAAACACGAATCAAATACATTCCATGGTTAACAATAGTCATTTTTTATTGAATCTCCGACGAATTCCTTAGCACTAATCGTCGATCTTACATTCCGATTTGATTAATGGATGCCTATGATTGTGTTTTCAGAGCTAAATTGTTAATTGAGCTTTGAGAGATTTTACAAAGTATATTTTTATTTATTAAATTCTTTATGGCATAGGCAAACGTATCTACAATACAAATTGTTTTGATATTTGGGGGGAAATACTATCGAATCGCGATGGCATATTGTACATTTATTGAAACTACAAGAAAATTTTATTTAAAAATAGTGAAACTGTGTTTTTTAATATTAGTCTTATTATTCTTTTTCATTGTTGTAGACCTATGTGGTTTGTTCTCCAGAGGGTTGCTCCTTATGTGAGAAGGATTCCAAGGTATCCTTCCATCTTTTATGGGGTCTTTCACTTCCTCTTCCTAATATTAGTGAAAACAACTTTTTATAGAAGATTGATTATATTTTTTTACTCATGTGCAAAATCTCGATTTTCTATTTTTGTTACAATATTTAAAACTGCCAAAGCAAATCGAAATGTGTAATTGTCATAAAATATAATATAATAAAAGTTTTCTAAAACATGCGTCTTCAGTTTTATTTTTTATATATTTATCGAACTAAATACGGATATTTCTCATGACTGATATCCCATTTATTCAATAGTAGAGTCTAACGTAGAATTATTGTCAATAAATGAAGGTTAATGAAATTATTTAAAACTAAGCAATTTGAGGTTATCTTATTAATATACTCGTATAATAACAGTTAAAAAAAAATTCTTAGTGAAAAGTATAAAGTTTTATTTATATTATTTAATAAATGGGAATAACTTTAATTAATACGAATAAAAACGTCTGTTTTCTATAAGTTTTATTTTAGTTTATGGGAATGACATGTTTCGCCTTTTTGAAGGTATTATGAAGTGTCATTCCCATAAACTATAATAAAACTTCTAGAGAACAGACGTTTTCGTTCGTATTATTTTTTTTAATATGGAGTTTTACATCATTGTTCAAGAAACAATCAATAATTATAATGTTACTTACCCTTACATCTAAAATAATATTGCTTATTATGTACGATGGAATTTTTTATTTATTTAATAGAAATATTATTTCTATTCTGTATCTAACGTGTGAATAAGCTTAGGTATTTTGTAAGAAAGAAGTTAAATATAAATTAAAACGGGTTTATTTGAATTTGTTAATTACGATTTGAAAGATCAATTAGTGACGCGTCTTCGGCTGTCCAAACGACAGATTGAGCAGCGTAAAATTAAGTTTTATTTAATTTTGACGTAATTGATTGAAGTTTGATTATCGATGCTTAAAAAACCAGCAACTCTTCGAAGATAGTTATTTCAACAAAAAGCTTCCTTGGTACATTAAGACTGGTAATTACCAAATAATGTTCTACCAAGTAGCAAAAAAAATATTCTTCACATTTTTTTAATGTGACCGGTTTCAGAAGCAGTTCTGCCCTTGGTTGGTTCTTGGATGTTTTACATAACAGATGTATCGAATACACGATGCCTTAAAATCATTTTTAATCTATTGTATAAATCAATTTATACGATATTGGTCAGTAAGTTATAATAAATAATAAAAAATACAATTGTGGAAATCCAGAGTTTTGATATCTTCAGTTTATAATCTCATAACTGTAAAATATTACATCGTTCTCCCAGTGTTTGAGGTATAAAATCTTTGAAACATGTCGAAAAAAATTAACTAAAAACTGGAAATCTCTTCTTCTTCTTCTTCCTCAGCCTATTCCCGTTTACTCCTGGACAAAGGCCTCCTCCATTCTCTTCCATGTTACTCAATCCTGTGCAGACTGCATCCAGATTATTCCGACGTGTCTGTTCAGGTCATCCTTCCACCGTAGTTGCAGTCACCCTGCACTTCTCTTTGCCGTTCACGGTCTCCAGTCTCAAGTCAGCAGTCTTCTTGTCTATTTTTCATCTGAGCTTCTGGTTACGTGACCCGCCCATTGCCATTTTATAGTCGCCGCCCGATGGATGATGTCAGTGACCCTTGTTTTTTCTCTCACCGTATCGCTTCTGACTCTGTCTCCTAGGCTTATTCCTAACATGGCTCTTTCCATGGCTCTTTGGGTCACTCGCAGTTTATCGGCACTTTGCTTGGACAATGTAATAGATTCAAGAACATAAGTACCAACTGGCAGAACGCAGGCATCATAGACTTTTCGGTTCAGGTTGATCGGTATTTTCCGGTTTTTAAGGATGTAACTCATGTTTCCGAAAGCTGTCCAGCTTAGTCCAATTTTCGAAAAAAGTTTTAAAGGCTTTGTCCAAAACTGGAAATAACAGTGTTTAATTCATAAAATAATTGCTAAATGTAATTCATTACATAGAATTTTACAGTATACGAAAGGGATGCCATTACTTACTAATACATATAACGTTTTATGTAGTTGACAAAATTTGTTAAAAAATGCAAACATTCTTACGCATTTCAAAAGTTGTCAATAGGAGTGTGAAAGGGGTGTGCTTTGTTTTACTTACATAAGGTTTTATTTAATTTAAATAATTTATTACAAACCCCAAATTTTCTAGCGCATTCCTATCGCGATCGCTAAGTAAATTTTCAAAAGCTGTCAATAGGAGTGTGTTAATGAGCGCTTCGAATCTTGTATTTAGCTTGAAATTAACACGGACCGAGGCTCGTCACGTTTCTCTAATGTTTGCTCTGTCTCCCGTATTCATGAATAAGGTCGGCCCAGATCCGGTAAGGACTAATTACATTGTTAAACCCCGGGTAATTAAACGGCCAACAGCGCGGTCGAGTGCGCATTCATTAGGCGGAGTAGCGTTTGGATGATGAGTTTTTAATTGTGCTCCGTAAATGTGACACATTCTACCGAATCTGAATTTACTTAAGTGATTTATAAATGGATGCGTGGATAGCAACTTGAACGTGTTATTTTAAACTGAGGGCGGCGTTTTCTAGAGATGGGTAAGTCTTAAAAAACAAACGTCCGATTTTCCCGTCAAACATTTTATATAATTGTTATTCGGGGATGTTTATACTTTTAACCACCCTACGTATTTGAATGTTCGTGATACGTTAACATTGACTGTACCATTCTGTGCAATCCCGTATCACGTAAGCGCTTGAGAAAAAGTAAAGTACCTAAAATGTACAAACTGTTAGGGATACGCGCGTATGCCAACAACACTTGAGTACAAGTCTTCATAAATATGATAGTTTTACAAGGGGCAGGCGAAGTGTGCGTCCGAATATTTTACGTTTCGTAATTTAAAAAAATTAAATTAATATATAATTAAATTTCATTAATAAAAAAACTGTTTTTTTTTGCACGTTTCTCGGAAAATTACCTGAAAGTAGGGCGGTTTTAAAACACCACGAGAACTGAATGTACGTGTTTCTCATAATATATTATATTAAATTTAGTAAGGAGCTACGCCATTATTTACACCCCAAATCGCTGTACAAAAGCACCATAAAACTCGAATAATGAATCATTTTCATATGCGAGTTTTTTTAGCCATTCATAGTGCAACGAGTTGGTACTTGAAGTATATTTCTTTAAAAAGGTCAAATCCTATTTTAATATCATTATTATTATTGATACGTAGTTATTCAGCGGAGCGAATATTTATTTAATTAAATAATAATATGATTTATCGCAAATTCGTCTAAAACATCTCAGTTCTATTGTGTTGATTCTACTCTCATCAAGTTAGTTAGTTATGATTATAATTATTTAAGTGTATTTGTTTATTTATGAATGAATAATTTTTTTAACGGTCGAATGCTCTTATATCAAACTACCCTACACAGGATAATTAATGTGATTTTACGACAAAAGAAATATTGTTTCGATAAGTGCCTACTCCGTGGGTATATCGTGTGGCCATATAAAATCGTGCCCAGCTCGGCACAGGCCGTTCCATATCAATAGACACGATTTCTTATTTTAAACTTTTATTGGAGTTTTTTTTCCACAATAATTCGCAGAGTGAACGAACCCGTGATAATAATTGTGGAATATAAATTATTTTCATCATTTCACAAGTAACAACGTGCGAAATGCCTCGGCAAATAAGGCGAATCAAAATATATACGTGACAGCGTTACGTGCCAGAAGCTCGAAACGGTCGTTGAAGGCAGGCCGATTTACGCATTTCTCGACTTTATTGTTTCATTTTACACAAAATTCCGTGAGATTTTGGTAAAGACATATATTTGTCATCAATGACTTATTTATGAGAAAAGTCATATGAAGTTTTGCAACACTTTACAATTTATAAATATACAATAATGAAATAAAACGATGTTTTTTTAATAACTGCTTCCATTTTTGTCTTTATTTTGACCGCGATTGGTTTCGCCAGGCTCGCTGGTATCGACAGACTGGTCAAGTCCCAAGTCCAAACCAAATTAACACTTTAGAGAGTGTCTTGTCTTCCTGAAGTCGAACCATCTCTCATGCGTTCCTAGTTAATATAAAGGTATTATTTTACCTGTTCTTAATAGATACGTTAAATCATAATTTTGTTTGTAGTGTCAGTTGCGTGAATAAACTGATTTGATGATTTTTTTATGAATTAAAACACTGTTTTTTTCATCCCCATTTTAAGTTTATTTTTCTCGACAAGTTTCAAAGGTTTTACAGTATATATTGTTCTCCCGATGATAAAAGTGCAAAGCCTTTGAAATATGTCGAGAAAATAAACTCAAAAGTAGGAAAAAATTGTTTTAATTCCATAGTGTAAACGCCTTAAGTTTATTTAAAAATAGTTTGATTTGCTGAACAAAATTTGCAATAGGAAATAAAAATGATTTCTCCTCCTAGTGTCACGATTAAAGCTGTACTACTTCAAATAATTCGAAATGTATTCAATGACATCTGAATCAACCTCGTATCGCTTTTACATACCGCTTGGAAAAGCCTTGTAGATGTACGCACCCAGTTCTATACCGTCTATTGTGCCTTACCTGAAACGGAAGAAAATAATAAGTTAGTACGTTGTCTGTAAGCATACATGGATTAAAATTAACACACATGATTAATTGATAATCCTAATAAGGAAAACTAGTTTGATTATACCATGAATGCATATAACTCCTATGGACATAACGTTACATTGAATGGCATATATTGCAATGACAAAATCAATTGATAATATAAGAATTCAATTCAATAATATAAGTAGTTAGAAATATAGAAAGCCAATTTACATATTTCTATAATTTTAATGAGAGGCGGATTCAGGATAAATATTATAATATACGAATTTTATATTTATTGTTGCTAAAAAGATCGTTGTGCTAACGATGTGGTACTTGTTAAGAAATATTTTTAAAAAGCTTTTTTTAAACTTTCGCATCTAGCACTTAATTTGTGGCGTGACATTATTAAATAAAAAATAATAATACGCTTTAAGTAATTTGTATATACACACACCACTTTATTTGGTAACACCAACCGGTTTCTTGCTAAAAATATCGTTATGTAAACGATGTGGCAGTTGTTAAGAAATATTTAAACAAGCTTTTTTTAAACTTTCGTACGAAGCACTTAAATTGTGGTGTGACATTATTAAATGAAATAATAATACACTTTTAGTAATTTGTATATACACCACTTTATTTGGTAACACCAACCGATTTCTTATAGCTTTTTTTATATTTAAAAAAACACTGTTCACTGTTTTTATATTTAAAAAAACGAATCAATGAATGCTGAGTTTTACTTCACGTTTCAGAAGACAATACTTCCATCTTCAGGAATTAAAATATACAATATATAATTTAAAAATATAAAAATCAGATCATCATTAAAAAAAACTTTTAAAAATGTTTATTTATTCTTGAACAATGATGCAATAAGTCTTCTTGAAGTTTTATTATATTTTATGGGAATGACACGTTTCGCTTTGCTACGGTATTATCAAATATTGATTATTAATGACTTCTCTTATACACAATATATTTTTTCTTAACGAGATATTTTTTTGAGATGTGTGGATATTCTGTGTATGATAGAGTGTCGAATGAAAATATAAGAAGTGAATGCGGTGCGAATGATGGTGTTATGAACAAAATAATGAAAGGATCATTAAGATGGTTTGGACATATGGAAAGAATGAATGAAGAAAGAATGGTAAAAAAATTATATGTTAATGATGTAAATGGTACCAGAAATAGAGGAAGACCAAGGAAAACGTGGCACGATCAAATAAATCAAATATTGAATGTCGGCCATGTGAGGAGTCAGAGAAATCGACGCGCGTGCATGACACGATGTATGAATGTTGAGGAAGCGAGAGAAATATGTCAGGAAAGAAAGGTGTGGCAGTCCATTCTTTCTGCCTACCCCTTCGGGGAGACGGCGTGATGGTTAGTTAGTTAGTTAGTTAGTTAGATATTTTTTTCGATAGAAATATGCCATTCATATAAAATATAATAAAATTTCTAGACATACCGACGTTTTCATTCTTATAAATCCTTTAATAAACGTCGGTACTGAAAGGCAATTAAAATGCATAATTAAAACAGTTAATGGAATTTTCTATATAGTTACGTCTTATCTCGTATTAAATTAAAACTGAATGCTTTGTGAATCTTTTAAAAATAATACGTTAATCGCATTAGGATCTTTATTGCTCGGCGTCATACATAATTAATATTGCCTTTTGTGTGCCTTGACGGCTACCGAGAAATATTTTACAGGACGAACAAATCTTTTCTCAAGAGGCTGTATTAGTGAACATCTCTGGCTTCTGAATGCCGACCAATGCTCCAGAGGCAGTGCCATTCGCGTGAAGAAAATTTGATAAAGTAAAAAAAATATATCAGTACAACAACGATTCTCCAACTGGTTGTCGAATAATGGAACAGACGATCGACTCATGTATAATAAACTTCATAGGGTCAAAGCACCAATGAATGTCCGTTTAAGGTTCAGCTTGTACTGAAATCCACATTAAAGGCATTAATTTCATTATTTCAGCGTACAAATTAAAAGAAAACAATAAAAAACACATTGACTTCTTTTTTATTGAAATTTGAGTATTACTATTAAAATTAATATTTCTCTAAAAAAATAGCACAATCACCAGTAATTGACCACTTCAGGTTATATTGATACAATACATAGATTTTGTTACATTGTCACATTATGAAACAACCTAACATATAAAAATATGTAAATATTCAAAGAATTGCATAAGAATAACATTAAAAAAAACAGTTACCACACTTTTTCTTATAAAAAACTACTAACAATCTCAAAACAACAACGGGAAGACGCACTTTTACCGTTTGACAAGGCACAGTTCAAAACTGATAGTTTTGTTTCTTACCAACAGTTGTCTCTGCCTACCTCTTTTCTCATAGTTTCTTGGGATTAAAGTTTTTTGACTGGACACATAGAAAATTCTTATTCGGGGGCGGTCAAATACTGGTGCTTCGACCCTAATACTCATCAGTATCTCGTCACCTGATAGTAAGAGGGTTCCAACTAACAAAATTTCACATTTGGGTTTTTTTCGTGAAAAGGGTTTCAAAACATCTAATAGTATCGTCATTTTGATGTTACGAAAATGATCAAGTACCATCTGATCATTCAAAACACGCGATTCACTGAAGAAGGAATCATTTACACTTCGAGCTTTATTATTCCAACTGTTGCCAGAGAAAATTTACACACTTCTCGGTAAAAGAATTTCATCTGCTTCAGGTGGAACCCTTTTATTCCATGATACACACCCGAAACCTACAAAACTTTGACTTCATTTTTCTCTACTTTTTACTTTTGACAGTTGGAACCTTCTTACTCTCAGGTGACGATCTGTATATTGTATTAAGAACAAATGTTAATAATGAAAATCATAGCATCAAAATACCACTATTAACGTCACCGAAGAGATGGTAGAATAGCTGGATGTCATCAACAGCTCATCGTCATAAACAGGTCTTACAAACTGGACCAAGAGCAAGTATTCAGTTTAATTTTAACTGCAACATGTTCAATCTTTGGTTCTTGTATTATTTTTTTAAAACAATTTTGAATAGGTAATATCGTTTGATGATGAAGGGATAATAACTTTAAAACGTGTTAAGAAAATAAACTCATAAAAGGAAATAAACTAACTAACTAACTTAACCATTACGCCATCTACTCGATGGGGTAGACAGAAAGAATGGACTGCCAAACTGTTCATACATCGTGTCATGGACGCACGTTGATTTCTACGATTTCTTACGTGCTGACATTAAATATTTGATTTATTAAATAAATAAATCAAGTGGAATCATATTATTTTAAACAAAAAAAAAACACAATAAATAATATTATTTAACTATTTAACGCAGTACTTCAAAATGCTAATATTTTTAATAATATTGATTTGATGCGTATGCATACGAATATGATTTGTATTATTCTATTTTTCTCTTTATCATGTCACACCCCCATGATGTAGATGGCTTTGAGGATCCTTCTCCATCTGTTTCTATAGCTCGTCTGATGTCCAACACCATTCCAAATGAGGCCTGCCGCATTAATCTCGTCGTGTAGGGTTCTTCTCCAGGTGGTTCTAGGTTTGCCTCGTTTCCTCTTTCTGTCTACGAGGGACCAGTCTAGTGCGCCTTGAGCGATGTAGGCTGGGTTCCGTCTCAGGGTGTGACCGATCCATAACCATTTGCGCCTAGTGACATGTTCTCTGATATGCCTTTCGCCTGGCATGGCCCAGATAACGGTATTGCTCACTGTTTGTGGACAAAAGATCTTGCTTATAAAGCGGAGACACCTATTTATTTATGCGATATGTATTTATTAATAAAAAAACTACTTTTTGCTTATCGAGTATTTGTATTATTTATTATTTATTATTATTAATTTAAAGTGACTGCATAACAATAATTTTGTAATATACAAGACGAATTTGAAAAAAAGTATACATTATTGAAAAAAGTAAACCAACCCGGTAATACCATTTTATTTATAATAAAAGGTGACATTTTAATAAAAAAAAATGTATTTAAGTATTGCATATACAAATAAATTCTGAAAATATTATATTTTGCTCTAATAATACAAATAAATTATATGAACATCATTTAGTATATTTACTTATAGTATGTGCAAATTGATGCACATTAGATTTATATTTACTTGATGCCCTTGCAAGGTGAAACGCGCCAATCATAATTTATTTAGAATATATTTGTATACGAGTTAATTTTTTTTCTAATATATTTAATTTATAAATTCGCTCAACGCATTTGCTTGTACTATGCAAATTGATATGAATATGCCATTATTTAATATGTAAATTAAAAAGAAAAAATATTTTTTTATACTAATTGAACGCTAAGGCATTAACACTGTGGATTCCATAGTAATATACTTAGGAAATTGAAAATAACTTTGTTTAATTCACAAAATATTAAAAAAACACGACGTGTTTATTGTATCGAATTTGAAATGCTTTTTTATATTAGTCTTTTTTCGTTAAGTTTTTATTATATTTTTACACCTGAAGATGGAGGTATCCTCCAAAATATGTCGTGTATTTTAATTTTTTTAGGTTTTATATGCTATAATAATTTCTGTTGCTAAAAAAATAAAAAATAAAATTTCAGTCATTTTTAAATGTAATTATGTTATTGCATTATATTCAGAAGTATAACACCTGTACGTATAGGAAGGTGTTTTCTTCTGAAAATTCGGACAAATCAAATACGAGTATATTTGAAGAAACAATGAATTCGGACAAATCAAATATATTTGAAGAAACAATGTATGTTGTTGATTTTAATGCTAAAGTCTATGTATTATACACGCTTTCGTCAAAACAGAGCGCCTATCAAGGAGCGCTGAATAAATAAATGTAACAAACGTTTTTTTGAAGTCTAATAATTTTGTTTGTTTTCGATACGCGTGCTCGTGATTGATAACGGGTTATGCAGATGTTAGCGTACGTAATAATTTCAGTTTCGTTTTCAAACGAGGCCCCAAACTAGTTGCGCGCCGCTACTGGTGGTCACCACAGGTGGCGGAGAGAAATTGCCCCGCGATGATGATGTAAGAGTAAGACGGAAGCTGCGGCCGCGAGATGACGAAGATGTTTTGAATCTCCGCGGCAATTTGCCGCCGTCAAACCGTTTTTGCCGGCCATCTTGATTGCCGCTAAATTAACACCATTCGACCCCGCGGATGTTTTTTTGTTGTCATGTCGCTATGAACTCGTTACTCGTGTAATCCACGAACAAATAAATGTACAGTGCGTTAGGAATGTGTATGCTTACAAATGAGAAAAGCTCCTCCTATATTTACATTTAATCTACATTTTAACCTTTTATATCTTCTATTAGTGGAAGTTCATTCAGCAGACAAATACTCTTGACTTTAGATAGTATCTTGTTTTCCTAATGTCGAACCACCTCTCATGCGTTTCTTGTATTATATTGTATATATTATATTTTATTATTGTATTATATATATTATTACTCAATAGGTGCCTTATCTGTTGAGATAATAAACGGATTTGATTTGATTTGTTGTAGCTTTTAAATTATATAGAAACTAACATAAATTTCGTATAAAAAAAATAAACTTTTAGAATCACCTCACACTAATGAATTAAATGTATTCATTATATTTCAACTCCCACCATTAGCATTTCATATATAAGCCTAACAAACTTTGACATAGGTACCAAAAAATGGCAGCGAGCTGCCGAAATCTGTCAAAGCTAAAAATCATGTGGAATAAAACTGAATGCATATTATAATAATATTTTTTTATATTTTCATTTGTTTTAACAACTATTATTCAATTTTAGGGTCACTATGCTTACATAAATATTCATAGACGAAGACGATTTACTACATTTAAATGTAAGCTAAAATACGTTATAAGGAATTAGTTGCATAGTATAAATTTTAATTGATAACATTCAATGGGTAATATTAGGCGTTGGATCTTGTGTCGGCCAAGTATCGTCTCAATACTTGAGCCACAGTATTAACGTAAATCCTGCACGCAGCGGAGCCGCGGAGACCTCCGGCCAAGTTGCCACCGGAATCAGCTCAGGTTACAGTCGAGGCCCACAACTGGTAATCGTCTCCGGGGGTACGAATAAAACTGGTTGTTTGTTGAATGAGTTAACAATTATAATGGGTTTGTAGTGCCTATACTACGGCAATGGGCGGGAAATTGTGTCCTTGGATCAAAGATATCATTCAACGAGAAAAAAAAACATTCCAATGAAATTTGAATACATACAAATTGTAGGTTTAAGATATTTTTCCAAATATCTTCCTCAGCGTTTTGTCTTGTAAGTTCTCTTAAATAAAAATGATTATTTGAGAGAGAGGTTCTTCTTTTAAAGCTTAGTAAAACCCATCCTCAAAAATTCTAAGCCAGTATAATCTAAACAAATTTCAAGATACCAAAACTAAATATTTCAGAGCTTTTGTTAAACTAAGTTAACAACAACAACAAACCATCAGGTCGTTTCCCCGAAAGGGTAAGCATAGATTGGATCGCCACATTACTCTATCCCGAGACACCCCTCTAGATTTATCCATATTCATACAGCGAGTCATACACGTACGTCGATTCTTACGACTTTTAATATTGCCTACCATTAAAATTTGATTAATTTTTTTAAAGATTTCTTCCATTTTTCTCCACACGTCCATGTCTTATCCCTTCCGCATTAAGGTCGTTGAAGCTATTCGGGCAATGTCATCAGTCCATCTTAAAGGTGGCCTCCCGACATTGCTTTTCTTTGTCTATGGTCTCCATTGGAATATTCTGGATGTGTGGATGTGTATATGTCCAGCCCAATTGCCACTTCATTATAGTAAATTGTATATCTCTTTTTTTTATCATACTTTGATTTGTTTGTTTGTTTTTTCTTTTGCTATTTTTTTATTATACCTGATTGGTATGTTTGTTCTTTGTCCTTTGCTATAGCCTTGTATAACTAAATTTGTATGTCTCTTTATCTTAAATTGATGTCTTGTTTTTCCTGACGGTTCTTCACACCGAAGGGTGGCACAAGATAGTTGAACTTTCAATGTTATGTTCTTGGTGTGCACATCTAACTGAAGCATCTAATCTGTTTATATTTATATATTTTTTATTACTTATCACTACTGTATATTAGATGCTTTGTTTGTGTACCAACAATAAATAAATAAAATAAAAATAAATAGCTGGAGGAACCATGATGTATTTAAAATTTTAGTATTTAAAAAAAAATCTCTAACTAATTCATAAATGAACAAATAAAAGAGTAAAACAAAATACAGTTTCCGTATTGTGACCTGAGTTTCAAGGGCTATGCATTAATTTGTATTCTACGCATTGGATTCTCCGGAGACTGATGAATGATGGACGCAAGAAGGTGAATAATTGCCAGCGGTTTGTATTAATGTAGTTTTAATTTTGTTCTGATGATAATTTGTAGCTAAACCGGTTGCAGTTAAGGATGGGCCGAGGACGCTGGAGCCAGCGCTTTCTTCTCGGAATCCTTTCGAGATGGAGATGTAAATTATGATTCTGCGGAAGCCTTATTTGAAGACGATTATTCTCGCAGAGACGTAAATCCATTAAGCATAACGTCCCTTTGGCACAAGAAAGATCATTAAGTTACTTTTCAAAGGATACGCATTATACGCCGTACAATTTTAAGGAATATTGCATTTAAGGAAATTTACAGCATCTGTTCAAAGATAAAGATTGTCAACCGTATTCATTGTTATTTGAAAAATGATGTAAAATACTATATTAAATAATTAATACGGATGAAAACGTCTACTTTCTAGAAGTTTGAGATGGGAATGACACGTTTCGCCTTCCTAAGGCCTTATCAAATATTTTCCAACATTTGATAATGCCTTATAAAGGCAAAACGTGTCATTTCCATAAACAATGATTAAACTCCTAGTACACAGACTTTTTCATTCGTATTAAATATTATTTAGCGTATTTTTTTATTTGAAACACCTAACATTCTGTGTATTTAAATATATATATTTATAATAAAAACCGAATCGATCTCACGAACTTAAAATTCGAATTGTCAAATATGCATTCTAGAACGTTGGTTCCGGGTAGGTACTAATTAAATTTGAAATTCAAAATTAATTCTCGTAAATTCGAAGCGTTGCATTAAAAAATACTGGAAATATGATTGGTCACGTATTTTTTGTGTACTTTCCGAGTAATTATCGGTGTGCGGTTGTATCGAGAAAACCGCAGCTTGATTAGCTGAACGGCGATTTTTAGAGCGATAAGATGCATATTTACAACATTCAAAATTAAATATCTAAATTAAATTGTAAATAATCTTAGTTTTAAATACGCGATTGCTAATTCTCTCTTTATCCTATATCGCACTCCTCATGCCTAAGGGTTGTGTTTATTTAGTAAACCATTCACCATGGCTAGCCATACACTCCTGTCACTGGTCACTCTCTCTTTATAACCTATATTCCAGCAAATATTCGGGTTTTAATTGACTACTATTATCTATAAAATAGCCAATATAACGAAGTTTAAACTGAACTCAAGAGATTTCAGTAAAATCATTTGAATATATTGTAGGACTTATGTTTTTATTGCGCCCAGAGGTCTAAGCAAATAGAATAATTGTGAAAAATTAAAATGGTATGTGGAAAAATTAATCTGTAATATTATATGATATAAAATATTCTAAAGCAATATCCAACTTCGAAATATGTGAAGGCGAAACATGTCATTCTCATCCCCTTTGTTGAAACTGAAAAGCAATATTTTACATACTTCATACACAAATTAAAACCTAATTTGTGTATTTATTTTACTTCACTTTTTAACCGATCGTGAATATCAGATGCAGCGTTCATATTTACAGTTTTTAGATTTAAACCACGTTTTAATGCGCCCTTGAGGTGATTACCATATATCACAAAAAACGGTGCTTTAAAAATTTCCAAATTATTATTATTATTATAATTATTGTTATTGTTATTATTATTACTATTATTTATTATTATTACTATTATTATCATTAGTATTAATATTATTTGTTCAAGAAACAATAAAATAGAAGTTTGAATGTGAAAACTTGCAGAGTAATTTTGATTTTTTTATATTGATATTGAATGTACAATACAATACAGAAGGCAGCGAATCTGTTTGTATCATAAATATTAATAAGTAAATGATTACTTTGGGAGATTTTTAATCTCCGATGTTACACACGTCCGGCCGATAGTTAAAAAATAATGAATAGGTGTCCCACAATCAATCAAAAGTCTTCATACAAGTTCGATTTAATTAAGAATATTTTTTAATTATTTTCAGTTTATGGCTTTAATATGTTAAAAAAGCTACGCCCCTGTCGTTAGTTGCCAGATCTGAAATTAAAAATGCATAAAAAAGAGCGAGGAAATGCAATATCATAAATGTAAGTGAAGAGATTAAAAAAAACGACAATTCGTTTTTTTGGGAAACAACAAAATTGCTATCGTATATAATAATGTTTAATAATAATTCATTTACATTATTCAAATTTAAATGATAGTTTTACAACATTTAATAAGAATTATTTCATTATTAATCATATCAAAAATTAATTTAAGATAGATAAAGAAGTGGTATAATTACCTTTTCAGGTTTATGTGGCAAAAAAATGAGAGTAAAAAAAAAATTAAGACGTGTATTTATTTGTTTCTTTAATAATGTTGTTAAATTATACATTAAGTATAAAATATTGATACAATCTTTTGTTTTCCAGATCTTTTATTACATTTTATGTTATGTTTCGCCTTGTAAGGGCGTCAATGTTGCAGGGTAAAACAGGTTATATTAGATGAGAGAGACTTATTTAATATAACTAATATTTTAGAAAACGGAAGTTGTTATTAAATAATAATAAAGGGCGAATACATGTGCTACATAAATATACTATATATAGGTGATAAGCATTGCCTAACTAACCAAATAATTATAAACTGTTAAAATAAAAAAACTTTGTTTATGTATCCAAATTTATACATTTTTTTTATTTTTCGTGACAGCTGTTTCGTCAATCTATGCAGACATCATCAGGTGTTACAATAATCTATCAACGCCTTGTTGTAACACCTGATGATGTCAACATAGGTTCACAAAACAGCTGTCGCGAAAAATAAAAAAAAGACATAAATTGTGATACGTAAACAAAGTTTTTTAATTAAACAGTTTATCATAGTGTTTCGATCAAAACAATGGACAATTTAACCAAATAATTATTTAAGATTTGAAAACGTGTGTAATAGTTGGTGTTTTGGTGCATTTTCCCCAGCTCTTCAAGCACAGGCTAACTCTTAAACATTTTATAATTGCATTTGACTACCGAATTCCGGTCGGAGGCGTTTGAACGGAGAATCCGCGGACGGACACGATAATTTCATACCATTCAAAGTGAATCGGTAATTATTTTTCGGGGATAATTATGCGCGTAACCTGGCAGCACCGGTTGACGTCATATTTTGTGTCAGCTTCTATGGAGATGCTTTGTCCGGAGTATTCATTCATCGTCCATACAGTCGGCCTAATACCGAGCTTCGAAAAAAATTAAGCTTATAATTTTATTTTATTTTATAATATTGTCGTCAAAGCAATCAAACATTTTGTATAGGTGCTTATTTATATTACCAGTGTCATATATGAATTTCAAATAGGTTTAAAAAGCATAAAAGTTGCGATCACATGTGCTCTGTGTTCAATTTAATAAATAAAAAATCTTCTTCAAGTGCTCGGTCGGGTCCAACCAACGTTGGCGATCACCTCGGCGAACCTGTCCCTGTCCTGCGCCGCTCGGAACAGTTCCTCCACACTTCGGATGCCGGTCCACTCCCTGAGGTTTCGCAGCCAGGACATTTGTCTCCTTCAGGGCCCTCGGCGTCCCTCAATTTTCCCCTCCAATATCAGTTGGAGAAGGTGGTACTTTTCCCCACGCAGTACATGAACCTTGATAATTGATAACAGCTCCCTGTCAACTCTAGTTCGCCTCAGGACTTCGGTAATGGTAACCATATCTATCCAGGAAATTCGGAGGGTTCGGCGAAGGTGCCACATTTCAAATGCTTTCAATCTGTTCATTGAGTTAACTTTCAAGGTCCACGTTTCACACCCGTACAATAAAACAGACCACACATAGCATTTGATCATTCTCTGGCGGAGTTTTAAGTTTACGTTATCATTGCAGAAGAGTGATTTCTAAAAAAAAATATTAAGAGGATCATATAGGTTTCTATCGCTAGCCTCGCTACAACAACTAGTTCAATTACCGCTATTTTTTATGATTTTTATAACGCAAATATATATTTATTAGTTAATCACTGTCAGTGAAGTGAAAGAAACCGGTTACCAATAAAATAAATTTGTGAAATAAAATTAAAAAATATTTAAATACTATTATATTGTATATGGTATATACCAAAATAACCTCAATTTCGAGTTTTCAATAAAATATAAGTATTAACGGTTGTTGTCATGAACAATAAAGCACAGATACATAAGTAGATAAACATTAACTTAAAAGGATGACCACAATTGATTTGTTTAACAATAAAATTACACGAAATATTTCTGTCAACAACACAAAAAGATAAAAACAAAAATTATTCAAGATACTAGCTACTGAATCGCTCCTATTTCGCTTTCATGAACACTTTTAAATAATTAAATATCAATATTTACATGAATGATTTTTTTCTTATACTGATAATATATTTCTTAAAACTAAACAGGAAAACCTGCAATCAATTTGGTTTTAATTTTTAATTTTAAATTACCTAATTTACGTATTTTTATCATTTCTCTACTTAAAACCAAAGCGTATTGCCCAATGCGGTTTTCCTTATTTTTCATTAAGAGATTGCGTAATGATAATCAAATAATAATAAAATTAAGTTAGTAGTACGAATTATAAGAAATTCATTCATAAACTAAGAAATAAACATTCTAGAAAAATAATTACTGAAAAACCTTCAGTTGAATATAAACAATGTGCTTCTTATTCATTTTTGAAACAATAGATACAAATAGATTTGGGTTACATACAAATATTTTGTGATTCAATCATGACCGGTTTCGTAATACAAACCCTTCTATATGAAATGAAAGTAGCTATTGTAGTGAGTAGTAAAGTATTCAATTTATTGATATGTGTTAAATGTACAAACTATTATGTTGACTAAATAAGCATTTTTTATGAAACGATTTTTTTCGTATGAAAGCGAAATAGGAGCGATTCGGTAAGTGAACTTGAATAATTTTTGTTTTTATCTTTTTGTGTTGTTGACAGAAATATTTGGTGTGATTTTAATAGTTAAATAAATACTTGTGTTCATCTATTTAAAATAATATTTATCTACTGGTATGTATCTGTGCTATTGTTCATGACAACAACCTTAAAAACTTAATATATTATACCAAATATTAAGAAATATTATATGTGTAATAGGTACATATATATTTTTTTTCAAATACACAATATTATTATATAATATCGATGTAGGTATAGATTTAATTTGTAATACGAGTATGTTTTTAATAGATTAATAGAAACTATTGCAACGAGTTTCACGGTAAACTAATTTAATCACACTTTACGACGTCTCCTCGAATGGATCGCCACAGTGTTCTTTCCTGAAATACTTCTCGCGCTTCCTCCACATTCATACATATTGTCAAGATTAGCTCCTTAATAAATTGAATAACATTTAATCAATAAGAAGGATCATAGAGACTAAAAGCTTCTATCACTGGCCTCCTTCCAACAACATACACGATTACCGTTTTTTTTTATGATTTACTCATTTATATGGACATTTAGTTAGGTAAGACAAAGGAAAAAATATTATTTCGTTAAAAAATAATTTATTTCTAACGAGCGTATACTTGACTTGATTTTTTTAGAATATTCCGGCGGTCATTAAAACACGTGAAAAAAAAACTTTAAAAACTTGATGTGGGATCATTAGATTTAATTTGGGTGTATGAAATCGTACGGAATTGTTGTGTAAAAACTTGTTAAAGTTAGATTATGTCACATCCTGGGTATAAAAAATCACCGTAAATAACTCTTTCAAACATAAATGATAATTGTTGTAGCGCTGCTGTAATTACCGAACGCTAACCACGGAAATTATAATAATATTTCAGGTTGACAATTAAATGACACACAGTTTTTTTTAAAACTAAATACGGCATACATGTGACAGGTGTATTACTGAAATTATGCAATCCTACTGTTGTATCTTTTGGAGAAAAAAATATATCCGTCCGTGTGCGGTACCCTTAAGTTTCCCAAACTATATTTTTAAAATGTTTATAGAAATAAAATATTAACGTAGCATATATTTAAATAAATAAAACAATAACCACTACTACACTAACCTGATCCACCTCGCTAGATTACTACACAATCATACAGCGAGTCATACACGCACGTCGGTTCTTTCGACATAAACTATGATACGAAATATACACTAAACGTTTTTTTTAATTAAAAGATTATTTTTACAACATTTTGAATGTATACAAATACTTGTAGACGAATACTGGATTTTACCCATTACGGGTTATCAATTCAAGGATTAATTGTATATCAATAGAGACGAAGATGCAAATTGGAAACAGAATATGGTGATCGAGGTGTTTACAGGACTTATGATTATAGGTTGGGTTAAGCGCACGTTTTATGTAATACAACATTCCCCATTCCACATTTCTTACGACCACCATGTCTGACAATTTTTTTGGAAGTTGTATATACGAGCTTACGACCACCATGTCTGACAATTTTTTTGGAAGTTGTATATACGAGTATGTTAATCTGTAACACCAAACTTCACATGTTAGTTTCAATCTACACACTAGCGCCATCTTTAAAGATTGGAATTTAAGCATTAAGCAGAAGATCTTTTTAAGAAAAAAGATTACTAGCTTATCATTAAATTTGATGTAGATTAAATTATGGTAGAAAGAAAACTTTTAAATTTGATGAAAAATTATGTTACAAAAAAAATACTGTTTTTCTTTCTTGGTGTTATTGTAGGTGGCACGCAACCATAGCTTCATAAAATACGTTTTCATCAAAGACACTTAATGTAAACTTTCCATTCAAGATAGTTTTTTTTCCAAAAATAAATAAACACGTAATTCTAAAATGAATGGATTTGGTTTGTTTATCTTAATTATGTGTGTATGCATATGTAGCTATCTCGCCATTCAAACATTTTTCATTCATGTAAATTTTACTAATTTCCATATTCAATAAATTTGCGTCAAAATATTTAGATTTAACAACTGTTCTCCGCGATAAATTTAAGCTGTTGTCAGACACATCCGAGTCTCCTCGACGCGAAGTATGTGGCACGTGAAATCTTCGGAATGTTCGTATTGCTAATGTATCAATGATCCGAGATAAACGAATTATGAATGGGGTTCGGCAAGCCGATGACTCACACTTGTTGAAATAAAGAAGATGATAAATACTCGTACATCCGCTTCAATTTCTAAGGAATTAACGTTTTTCATACAATTCTACGAGATTCGTGATATTACAATAATATTCTACGTGATTTTCTTTACTAGCTTAACCGTTAATTAGACGCAAGGAAACTGATGAGGTTAGGTTGGGCGAATCGTACTGCTGGGAGCAAAAGCCGCAGGTTCGAGGAGCTTGGAGGAAAATCATCATGGAGGC
Organism: Lepidostoma basale; assembly: GCA_022606425.2. Classification (NCBI taxonomy): domain Eukaryota; kingdom Metazoa; phylum Arthropoda; class Insecta; order Trichoptera; family Lepidostomatidae; genus Lepidostoma; species Lepidostoma basale. Next base: position 935,915 of record JAHDVF020000333.1, on the reverse strand, counting down.
CAAAACTCTTCAAGAGTTGTATGGCCATAGGAAGCAGTATATTTTGTGTGTAATACTAGCCTTTGTATATATAGGAACATGGATAATATCAAGTGGGAATTATAAAAAAATATTAATAAAATGATAAATTTGTTTTATGTAAATTTAAAATAGGTTAAATAATTTTTCAGTGTGATCGGTTTCGTCAGTTGGATAAAAGTATGCACTAATAAAATTAACTCATTATGCAATCTTTGCAAATCTTTGCAATGTGAGTTAAGTGCTTTTTACGGATTAATATAAAACAATGAAGATTTAACGTGCTTTTTAAATAATTTAATTTCAAGGCATTCCCTTCCTGCAGCGATTATACTAATCGTTTTGAATCTAATCAATATTAAATCTTAGTTATTTATATAAATACGAGTATATAGCCAAGAAGAAGCCTTCTATAGAAATATTACTTGAACCGCCAAAATAATAAAATTTTTGAAACACATAGTTTCTGTTCTTACCTAAAATTTCGGTTGAGGTTTCCACACTATAACCGATGTCCGGAAATACCCAAAATAAACAGTAAACCAGCATAGTTATGATTATATTTAAGAACACGTTACATTTTTATGAATAATTTTACTAATTTATTTATAAATTTTCTAGAAAACGGACGTTTTCATTCGTATTGATAATTTAATATAGAGTTTTAAATCTTTGTTCATGAAACAATAATTAATTAATTTCTTATTTGACACTAAAAATCTTCTAAAAAACACATTTTTCTTTCTTATTAACGATAGAGTATAGAATATATTTGATAATGCCTTAGACAGTCGAAAATGTTATTCCTATAAATTATAATAAAATGTCTAGGAAACAGACGTTTTCATTTGTAAATAATAATTAAATAAAACGATGTTTTTTAACTACTTCCTGTTGTCTTTATTTAGACAGCGAGCCTGGTGAAACCGGTCGCTGTCCAAATAAAGACAAAAGTGGAAGTAGTTAAAAAACATCGTTTTATTTAATTATTATTTAAAATGAACTTCCATCAAGAGATTTCAGTAAAATCATTTGGTTTTCATTTGTGTTAATTTTTTAAAATAGAGTTTACATCATTGTTCAAGAAACCATAAATTAGAAATGTGACTGCTTTTATCTTAATGTACTTACGTATACATCCACATTCCACGCTTTAAGACCTCAAAAATATATTTAAATGTAGATAGTTAAAGAACAATTAACATCGTAGGTGTTTGGATAACACAAGAGACAATAATTATTCGTGGCTCGAGAAAACACGTTTAGATCAAAATTATCCTACAATTTGAGTCCAAGGGCCGGAAGATGTGAATCCATTGTCTGTTTTTAATCGATGTCATTATTTTGTCGGCTATTACAGTCATTAATTACTCCGCACAACAAATAAACACGAATGATTTATGAGCCGAGGTGGTATCAAACAAAGACTCAACACGAATCGTAGTACAGCGTAAACGCACGATTATAATTGTTCAAATATTTATTTTATAGCTAACTAGATGTTCCTAATGAGTTTGTAATGAAAGGTTTGGCATTGTTGTTTTCGTTTCGTTTAATTCGTCACTTGGTATATGTCACCGGGGCAAGTTGACATTGTTTCTTTGAGTCAAGATTTTACGGTCGTCGTTTTTCGTTGATCCGTGTTTAACCCTCGCCTTGCGTGGTAAAAGCTCAACATCGCATATGCAATGATAGTACAAATGAGATGATAATAAATCTACAAATAAGTAAGTATTCTGTAATAGATTTTGGAAGCTCTCTATATATGCTAGACTTTGCAAGCACTCAAGCTCTCTGTACTTGCTAGACATTGCAAGCATTCAAGCTTTCTATACATGCTATAAATAGCAAGCAATCAAGCTCTCTATACATGCTAGACTTTGATAGGATTCGAGCTCTCTATACATAATAGACTTTGCAAGCATTCAAGCTATCTGTACATGCTACATTACTGCAAATTAGATACTGAAAGGCGGCAGCAAGTGACAGAAGTGCTTGGAGGCGAGGATTTATGGATGCCAAGGTTTAAATATAATTCTGAAATATTTTGGTGAAATATGAATGAAAGTATTGCATGTATGTACAATGAAAGAGAATCTACCACAAAGTGTTAGCGAATAGTGAATGTAAATATAAAACTAACTAACTAACCATCACGCCGTCTCCTCGAAGGGTTGGGCAGAATAAATGGATTGTCACACTTTTCTTTCCTGATATACTTCTCTTGATTCATAGATCGTGTCATGTCGATTTCTGCGACTCCTAATATCTAGTTAATATCACGTTAATATCACGTTAATATCTAGTTAATATCACGTGGCCGACATAAAATATTTGATTGATATAAATATATGTCTTTCGTTATACTTGCAATATAATACAAATTATTCTATCATAATTAATATATCTACAAGATAAATTCTTGTTAGAAAAAGTACTAGGGAATTGTTAAAATATTTGTTATGAGCAATAAATATATATATATTTTATTTGAATTTTCAATAAAGCAATAAATATATATAGGTATATATATATTTTATTTGAATTTTCAACTTATTGGGTTAAATTGGTCCCGGTGTGATCGCATTAGAGCGATTAAGTGCCTAATTGTGTAACCAGCTCTGAAACTGATTGCACGAATTTGTATTGTCATACATAGTCGCATGTTACTCGGTCCTGAGACAAACAATTTTACGGTTAATAAAACAACCATTGTTATAACGATCTCTCAGAATGGTGATTAATGGGTTAATATCTAGTGTGAGAATGCAAAGAACACAATAAAACTTTGCATATGCCCACACTAAGATGCAGAAATATTCAAACAAACTTTTCAAATGAATTAGTCTATTGGTAAAGCACTATTTAATATTTAAAAATATAAGTTTCAATATCTCTTATGTGAGTGACATGTTTCGTCCTGCTAGTGTAATATCAAAAGACGTTTGATAATGTTCCAGTAAGATGAAACATGCTTAAGTTTCTTCAAAACCATTGCATGTTACTCCAATACGACCTTCGGGCCCGAGTGGTAAGCATACCGAAGGTTCCGGGTTCGATTCCCGGCAATGTCAGTATGATTGTCACATTGCCTTTGGTCTGGTGTAAAATTCACGTGACAATAAAATAAAGATAGATTAGCTACCTATCGCATGTCACGAGAATCAATATGATAGCTATACCCTTTACGTCGATTTGGCTCGCGCTATAATGATGTAAAGAGCGATTCAACAAAATAATAATAATAATAATAATATTAAATACTTAAAATAAATTTAATTTTACATTATTCTTTAATATCACCGTAAAAAGAGGAGAGTTGACTCTAAATAAGTAAGAACTGGCTAAGAGAAAAAATGTAGAATATAAAATCGAAACGAGTAAGTAAAGAAAATAATTAAAGAATTTTAAATAAATATTCTAAATAGATAACAATCCAAAAGTTGAAAAGGTTGAGTTTGTTCAAATTATAATAATAAAAAAATATACGTAAATTTGTTGACTTATTTAGTTGTTAAGTTTTGGTAGCAGACTGTATATAATATATTACACATATGAGGCAATATCGCGATATTTGTAATGCACATTTATCACTAGGCTTGAATATCACTATTGCTTTATATTGCTGCAAGACAGTTTACTATTTCTTAGATAAGCGTTCAAAATGTCACTATATTACAAGCAACACCCCTAACAAGTGACGCCGCGTGATATATTTATCGTATTTAAGTATTTGTACGCATTCGATGGTATTTTCTTATTATTTCTGTTTGGTGCAAGAGCGCCTAAGACCTGCCACTGATTCTTTGCTTCAATTCACTCGAACGGACTGGATTTGACCGCAGACTTCATTATTGTGCGGTAGGTACCTACTGGTAGAAAAGGTTATTACCGGAATCAGAACCGCTCGAGGGAAAAAGCATGTCAAATGAAGAAATTGAAATTATTGAAAATTATCTGATCGACATTTAAAAAAGTGTAAACAGTTAATATAAGATAAGCAAGCAGATTTTTTTTTATAAAATTCTAAAATAATTACAAACATCCATAACTTAAATAAAATAATAATGTAATAAAAATAGAGTCATAATAATATAAAATGCGTTATTCTCATTCTAGTTACATTTATCCTCGAGGCGGGCCTGCCTGTCGTAATTATGTAAGATGTCGAATTATATTGTAAAGTAATCATGACCGAAATAATTACGCGGCATTACTTCAGCTCGCCCTGTTCTTTTTTCAGCGCTGCGGTGAGGCGCACTAATTGGTCGGCCTGGGCTATGCCGATGATCCCGAGGAGAAGCTCCGCCAATGGGAGACTTCCTACCTGCACACGTGACTGAATACAGTGGCAACGAAAGAACAATTAAACAATAAACAAAAAAGAATACTTGTGGCGTAAATAAATTGAAAATATTCTTAATATCAAATTTACGAGTATGTGTCCAAGATTCCTTAAAACATATTTCTTCTAACCGTGAAAATCTTCATAAGTATTGAAAAAAGTCTGTGTCTTACGAGTTTTATTTTATTGAAAGTTATTATTATAGAAAAAGCAATATAAAAGCAATTATTTTACAATAGTTTTAAATTGAAACTAGCTAAAATATTAGATTTAAAAACAAGTGGGTATTAAAAAATCGCGACACTAATCCTGGAATACACTTGTCAAAGTGATGTATAAATAGTGAGTAATATAATATTAATACTTAATTTTTTGATATGTGAAAATCGTTATATATACATACACTTAAATCATTACTACATATTGTACAATTAAATCAATTAATTATAAAAATAGATATTTTAATGAAAATGCACTAAATTTTTTTGTTGTACTATAATCATTTCCACGTTTTTAAAAGAATTCAGCCAAATTTCTTTCTTTTTTATTTTATAAGTATATCAATACAACAAACAGCGTTTAAATATGTAATATTATATGATTACAATAATATTAAATATTTATTTATTCTTTCCAAAATCATAAAAATGAATAAAATGTTTTGTCTATGACATTAAATAATCGCACAGCAAGGCAAAACATGTTACTGCTATACAATATAATCATATTTCCTTTGAACGAACGGTCTCATTAATATTCTTTATTAAATATTGACTATGCAATTTTATATGCAAAGAAAACAAATGATTTTACTGATGTTTTGTTTTTTGTCTCGTCCAATTTGATTCATTATAATAATGTATTATACCTTCAGAAGGCTGCAATTATATATAATAAAAATGCATTTTCCTTGAACAGGATTCAATTTTAAATTAATAAGTAATTTCACCCATCACGCACCTCCATTTTGAATGTATTGATGTCATTGTTCCTAACTTTAGTTGGTCCTGTATATTAGAGTAATGATTTAATCAACAATTCGGGCTGGCCTTGTGGGCGCCTTTGATTGAAAAATGATTTCTGTTCCAAGTGCCTACCTACGTACCTTCATCTATGATACATGGACATTTACAAGAAGGTATTGGTGCAGAGAAAATTACCAATACATGCGTATTACCTTGATTATTGAATCACACACTAATGCAGAAACAATACATTCAAATATGTACCAATGCATTTGATATCGATGGTAAATTCGTAGATTATCCCTACAATACTGATAATATGTACATATTAATGATTTTACATAAAAAAAATGTATATTTTTTACGCTAATAGTTGTGATACATATTGATTGCACGTTTAAAAATTTAGATATATTTTTTATTAAAAAAATCAAAGGAATCCACTGATTCTCAAACTTTTTCACGAAAAGTATTTAAGCTTGTAATGAGTAATAAAATAATCTTTGTCAATTGCACACACACGCACACACACACACATACACACACACACACACGAAGCCCAGAAGCCCGGCTTGCTTAAGAAATTTTGAATCAAAATCTCTTCTGGATTACAAAGGTTCAGCTCTTGTGGCTATTCCTCTTACGTCTAATAGGAACATTGTTGAAAGGTGATTTGGTGGGTTGTTGATTTATGCGGGGGCATGATTACTTAGGTTTGGGGGTTTTGATTCAAAATTTCTTAGGCAAGCCGGGCATCTGGGCTCCTATGGGAGTACCGACACTGACTGCATAGCCAATTTGATGTTATTTTTTGTACATAAGTTCATTAATTATTAAATGTGAACGAAATAAAATTTAATTTCTTTCATAGATATATCTGTCAGGTGATCAGGATTTTACTGAAGATCAATTTCCAAATGTATTTATAATTTTTTTTTTTTTGTAATTTGTAAAATTCAATTGTTTTTATCTATTTAGAATACTTCCGTTGTATAGTTAAAATTACTTATAATACGAAACGTTTTTCTTAAATGTTGTATGTATACAAGTATGTTTGTTTTGTTTACAAAAGGTGGAAACGTCAAATTGAATAAAGAAGTTAAAAATTATCTGCAAAGTAAAATACAACGGAACTTAAATATAAAGAAAATTTCAGATGGTTATCAATTAATTTTCGTACGTTTTACACGCGAACTCAAATATTCCAGGTTTTTTCAATGCGAGTCTACCAAAATTCCAAAATAATTAGCCTAAGTAAAATTAAACGCAGTTTAACAATCATATGAGTAATGAAAAATTCATGTATGGTAAAAATAGCGTGATATTATATCTTAATAAAAATCTAAATACATTTCCACTTATAAAATAATATATATTTTACTCGAATGTTATAGATATATATTTAATGTCTTTAAACAATATCTTTACAAAAACTCACTCCAATAATAAACAACCAAAAATACTTACTATGTAAAGTAGACGCTTTTATCTAAATTATAGCGCATAAATGGAAAATTATTACATTAAATTTTACATATTTAAGCTATCAGTTAGCATAAAAAGAAGTTTTGAACACTGCCATTTCTGAAAAATAAAAATAAAACGTATTTAAGGATTAGTGTTAATAAATCTATTGCGAATAAAATAATCTCAAGCCTCGCATTTTTATATAAACTACTCCATTTCATAATTTATACAAAATAATATAGAATATGTATTTTTAAGACGGTTTTATTAAATAAAATAATGTTATTGAAGTGTAATAGTGGCTCCTGAGTGAAAAGGTTGGGGAGAGCGTCTTGGTGAAGACGACATCGTCCAAAAGCCCCTACAACTACAATTGAAATGATAAAAAAATGACGGTAACTTTTGGACACCATCGTCGGAATGGACCAAGATCGAGAAGCCTGGCGAAGTCTATTAGGAGAACCGAACCCCAATTGAATGGGAAATGGCTTAGTAAAAGTAAGAAGAAGAGACGAACAATCTCATTTATGGTATTTTTCTTATTCTGTGCTATGTCAGGTCCCCCCGAAGTCGGCTATCACCCTGGTGTAGGCCTCTCTGTCCTGCACCAGACGGAGCAACTCCTCTTTATGGTATTACCAATAACTATTTCTAGTAATACTTTATTGTATTTTAGATTATCGAACATACCAAATACAAACAATAGCGCAATTTCTCTGGAGGCGTAGGCAGAGACAATGGACCGCCATACTACTCATTACTGATAAACCTCTCTAGCTTCTAGATTTAAATTTGGTTATACCACGTTTCTCTAAGTCTTACTCAGCTCCGTATTCAATTCATTTCATCTGTGCATTTCATACCTCCAATCCAAACCAACGCAATCATCTTATTCTTCTTCACGTGCCGTATCAGGTCCCCCTGACGTTGTCAATCACTCCGGCGAAGGCTTCCCTATCTTGCGCAATCCGGAATAGCTCCCCCACATGTCTCATCCCGGTCCAGTCTCTTACGCAGTCATCATTTCATTAAATTTGTTCATAACACTTTCTTCCGCTTTAAATTTTTTCCTGATATCAGCATTTGAAATTCTATCATACATCGTTTTAAACACATCCGTCAAAAAGTCTATAGGATCTACAGAATCAATTTTGCTTTCATAGTTCTTTTGCGAGTTCTACGTTTCTCTTCCAAACATAACGGTTAATTATGAGCGACTTATTTAATGAAAAGAAGACTCGAATTGAAAAACCGGCCTTTTAAATTATGAAATTATTTATTCGAGATACAACAAACCATTTAGATTCAAGTGTGAAAGGGACCCAACATTACTGTAGAGGATTTTACTTCGTTTGCATTCATTATCGTGATATTATATTAAATTGTTTGTACGGACGCGTGGATTGAGGAAATTTTATCATAACTGCGGCACAAATGCAGTCTAGATATTAAAATATTAAAAATAATATATCGGCCATGACTCCCCCACCCACGGCATGGTTTTAGCCGACCGCGATTCTCAAATCATTTAGATTACAGATACTTCTTCTTCTCGTTTTAATAGATCTGATGATCTGTGACACAGAAATCATGTCTCGTCGGATGATAAGGTCCGGCTGTCCTTCCATCTCTTAGGCGGTCTTCCAGGTGGGCGGTGTTCGGAGGGGATTTCATAAGCTTAGACTTTTTAGTACTCTTTCGGAAAAGGAATATCTGAAATGTTTTCTTGTGAGAATTTTACAGAAGTATTTAGATTTATTTAAGGCGCCCATGATTATGCACAAAAGCGGCGCTTTAAAAGTAAGCATATTATTACTATTATTATTTTAATAAAAAATAATTATTGCTAGTATTATTTTATTAAATTCCATTGTATTACACTTTGGAATCGAAAAATAACGCTGTTTATGTTCCACCAAAATATTATATATCACGACATGTTTCGGAGGAGACCTCCATCTTCAGGTGTAAATATATAACAAAAAACTCAACGAAGAAAAATATTTTATATTTAAGTGGAAAATAAACAGTGTTATTTTTCAATTCCGAAGTGTATTACTATTGTTATTAATATTATAAGGTTCAGAACCGATGCATTAGGATAATAAGTATTTTATATGCACTTTGCTTATCTCTAAATAAAAATCTATTTATTGAAGAAAATCTCGTTTTATAATATTATTTACAAAAAATGTTTGAGTTCATGCATAAAACCCAATCATAATTGTGCCTAAAAAATCATGCTAGAAAATGTTTTATCTTATGCATTTTTTGAAGCTGGATAAATTTCTTAGAAAAAAGGTTTTTCCGTGGACAAGTTCCGTCACTTTCGTTCGTTCCATAAGTATAAAGTGCTAAAGATACCCTCACAGGAATGTGAAGAATGTAATTTCTTTCCATTCACGACGACAGCTGACTCAGTTCACACGGTGTGGTCCATGAATCTTCCGTCATGACTTCAAATCTCCATGACAGACAATTCACAATGCGTCCACGTCCATTTCGTGTCACACTTCACACACAACCATCCCGTATTTCGAAGGCCCCTCGCAAAAAGCGTCACACAAAAATCAATAAAATAATAATTTTGTTACTTTTGCTAGCGCTTTTTTACTGTGTGCCCTGGGAAAAATTAAACGACGCTGTCGCATCCAGCGTTGGCGACAAATGCTTAGTAAAACGGCGTGACCAAAACAATGAACAAACAATATGAGCAGTTTGTAATACAATAATAAGAACGTTGGTGTTTTGTATGACTTGAATAATTTGTACGTGTATCTCACAGTACAGATCTTACTACCTATACACGAATGTATACGCTCATTGAAGCCCACAATTCATAGGCTAAGTTAAACTTCAGTACTAACATACAAATTAAAAAAATATTTGTTTCGTTTTTAACAGAATTTTATTATAATGGTTATTTTAAAACAAATGAATAATGTATTAGGTTTTTCTAAGAATTCAATCGCATTCATCTAACATATAAGATAACACTAATTGCTTTCATTAATCAACTGAAAATACAACAACAGTGCTATACTTTGTTACATTTATTTTACGTTGACTTTTATCCACAAAGAGTTCGAAATTTGTTCTGCGGTTTGGCATATTTTGCAATACTAGGGCACAAGTTGCCTTATTAAAACAATAACTAAAATGCTTATTTCGTATCGAAATTATAGAATAAATAGAAATTTTATACAAAAAAACAAAATTTGCATTTGACACAAGAATTTTGTTAAAGTTATGATAATGTTGAAAATATCTAAGCAGGGTATATGTTATTTGACACGATTCAAATAAAATAGTATTTAAAACATAAGCTAACGCGTAAAGCATTGATTTTATTATAAATTAAGTCAATTACGTTATGGCAAAGTGCTTTTTATAATATTCATTAAGAATTCGATTTTCAATGTATGTATTTAATTTGAACTTTAACACTGCATACGGAACTGTAATATAATTTTTTTTTTACCTATTTGAATAGGAGGCTTATACAAACGTTGGATGAGTAAATGAATTATGAGTAAATAAATAAATAACAATACACACTTTATTCGTCTTTATTTTAAATAATTGTTTTCTTGAACTGAAGGGTCAAGGAAGATAGTGTGACGTGGGTGGGCCGGGGAGATGGATATCTCCTTGCGAATGAAAGATTGGTCCGGAGGAGAGAATGAGAAGTAGAGGGTGAGATATGGGGGCAATTAATTAAGGAAACCACAGATGTTTGTGACTCGGAATGCGGTGTGACAGAATTTTAATCGGGAACAATGACAATAAGACCATTATTATGCATATCGTTAGCCGTGTTGCCCGATGTTCCGGCTAAATACGTAGATGTTTATTTTGTGATTTGATTAATTATTTTGTGGCACACAATTAGATTGGAATGCATTCTTTCTGATAGGACTGGTTTATCAATGGAGTAAAAAGCGTGAACTTTTTCCTCAGTAATGATCTAAAATTTCATATTGAATTAGTCATTCTGTATATGCATATAAAGGTTTTCAGTCGAATGCAAATTTTCGTTTTGTACAAATCAACATGTAAAATATATTGAGGTTATTATTATTTGGAATTATTATTATTATTATTATTATTATTTTGTTGAATCGCTCTTTACATCATGACAGCATGAGCCAAATCGATGTAAAGGATATTAAAGCTATCATAGTGATTCTCGTGACATGCGATAGGTAGCTAATTTTTCGCCTTTTTATTGTCACGTGAATCCTACACCAAACCATAGACAGTGTGACAATCAGACTGCCCTCGTCGGGAATCGAACCCGGAACCTTCGGGGTGGCAGTCAAAGCACTTACCACTCGGCCACGAAGGTCGATGTACACACACACACACTCACACACACACACACATACACACACACAAATACACAAATACACACAAACACACTTCGGTATTGATCTAAAATTTCATATTGAATTAGTTATTCTGTATTTGTATATGAAGGTTTTCAGTCGAATGCAATTTTCGGTTTTGTATTTATCAATTTGTACAAAATATTGATATATACAGAAATACTCACACACACACAAATACACACACACACATACATAGATTTATATATGCAATATTATCATGAACCAAATTAAAATTTTCAGTACATGAAAAAAAAAAACGTTTTCACGCATTCGAGTAATAAAGTGAATGATTTTTATTAAAAAAAAAATGATTTAATTTTTTATCGGTGAAGTTAAATCGCTTAATATAGGCTACATAACGCTGGTTGTCGGTTCGAGACCCGCCGCGTAGAAATATTTTACTAGTAAACAAAAATCTAAAATGAATTTGACTGAAAAACTCCCAACATAGGGCGATGCGTATCGTCCCGTGCCACGGGATAAAAAGGGACGGAGGAATTAGATGTCATTATAATATTTATGTAAAGCGACCAAATAACCTTTAAAAATCGTCATAAACGCACGTCCGACCCTTTTGTATGGCGTGCACAAAGATGTAACGCGGGCTCACGACTCTTTTATCTCGTGTCTGGAGCAAATCCCTCAAAAGCACCACAAACAATACTAGATGTATGTAAAATTATTCACTTCTAACCCGGGAAATTTGGATGCCACGGGTTGGTTGTTATTAAACCCGGGACGTGATCATCGGGAGGCGGCTTCCCGTTTCATCAAAGGGATGCGGTGGTCCATGGTGGAGAATCAGTGAGTCGCTCACGACGTATGAGAATGAATGCATGCTGTGCATTTGCCGCATTCAAAATGTAGATTTAAGTGCAATATTAATTTTTGAATAAATAAAATTACACTTTGTATTTTCGCAGAAGTTTATCTCACTTTTTGGAGAAACACAACGTTTTTTGATGCACAAATTGTAAATAATTATTAAATGAAACGATGTTTTTTTAACAACTTCCACTTTTATCTTTGTTTCGACAGCGACCGGTTTCGCCAGGCTCACTGGCATCGACAGATCAGACGTCACTATTGAAATAAAGACAAAAGTGGAAGTAGTTAAAAAAAACATCGTTTTATTATTATTATATAAAATGGCGATTATTATATAAAATGGCGATGAGGTGAGGATATATTATTAAATAAATCGTTTTATTATTATTATATAAAATGGCAATTATTATATAAAATGGCGATGAGGTTCGCAACCCATCACACCGCGTCTCCCGCGGAGCGAAAAGAGAAGGATGGAGTGCCACATCGGTTAAAATGTGACAGTTCATTCTTTCTGCCTACCCTTTCTTGGAGATGGCGTGATGGTTAGTTAGTTGGTTAGTTTCTATAAAATGAACTTCCATCCAGAGATTTCAGTAAAATCATTTGATAATCACAAATTTTAACTCTACCACCCGAAGTTGAAATGTATATCCGAAATATTAAGGGTTGATTTATTTTTATTAAAATATATAAAAAGTGCTTTTATAATAACTTAATGTAATGATTTTACAGAAATCTTTTGATGGAAGTTTATACAATAACAAATCATCACGCCGTTTTGCTTAAAAAGTAGGGAGAGGGATGGACCGCCACACTACTCTATCCTGATACACCTCTCTACTTCCTCCACATTCATACATCGAGTTATACACGCAGTCGATTCTTTCGATTTCTAACATAACCGATCTTTAAACTTTGATTGATTTGGTCTTGTCATTCTTCGGTCTTATTCGACTCCTAGAATGAGATACCTTAGACGTATGTGCGATAAAACGATGTCCGACAATGTTTCAAATGCTGATATTAGGAAAGAATATAAAGTGGAAAAAAGAATTATGAACAAGATTATGAAAGGATCACTGCAATGGTTTGGTCACATGGAACTAATGGATGAAGAAAGTATACGTAAACTATGTGAATGTAAGTTTATTTTAAATAATAATTTAACAAAACGATGGTTTTTAATAATTACTTCCACTTTTGTATGTATTTCGACAGTGACCGGTTTCGTCAGTCTGGCTGGGATTGACAAACTGGTATCAGCAACGACAAATTAAAAAATATTTAAAAATTTTTTTAAAGTTGTGTGATTAGATAAAGAATTAGATACATAAAAGTCGAAAAAACATGGTGTAACTAAATGGTCATGCTTGAAGTCGGTAAAACAAATGTTCATGTACGTCACGAGGTATGTACTCGTATATGGACGAATCTAGAAAGGTATTAATTATCAAATCAAATCGAATCAAATAAATCAGTTTATTAACTCAACAGAAATTACAAACAACATACATGTTTAAGGTTTCTTATGTGACTATACAGTCCAGGGGACTTTGATTATAACCTTCAAGCATTCGTTATTTATGTATATACGTATTGTGCATCTTCCTAATTATTACATTGAGATGAAATCGTCCATAAAGTATTGTAATTTACCACACGATTAGACACCACACTTAATTTGAATGCATTTTATTATACAGGGGTATTCAGAACTGTCTGTTAAATCGAAAAAGATTTAATAAATGAAAAAAAAAATCAACTATTAAAACTAATATGTTTATACAATTACATATATATTATTGATTGAACGAAGGGATGTATACGAGAAATGAAAAAAAAATATTACAGTATTTTATAATACACTAATAAAACGTGATTTATTTATTGTTTCTTGAACAAAGATGTAAGAATTCAATGATTAACATTGACGAAAACGTAAGTTTTCAAAATGTTATAATATTTTATGCGGACTTGCTAAATTTTTATATACTTGTACCTTAGCAAGACGAAACACATTACTTTAATAAAAAAAATGTATACACGTTTTTGAAAACTGATGTTTTCATTGATATTTAATGTAATGAATAATCTACAAGTGTTATTACAATTTATAACAATATATTTTTTGCCTTGCTAAGTAAATAACAAATCGATTAATTAAAAAAGATTCAGCAACTGCATCGTTCCTTTTTTGCATTTTGATGATCATTTAGGAAAACCCTGTACGCGTTCGTATCTTACATAAAATACTTATAATAATTGCAACAATATAATCAAAGTGTTAGTTATGCCTACAGGAAATAAAATATAATTATTAATAAGTAATTTACAGGAATCGAAAGAGAATGTAATTTATAATAATTGGTACGATTGTGACGTCATCGCTAAATACATTGTTGAATAAATTCGATTTAATGTACAAGAAACCAAAGTCATTACGGAGATAATTCCGTCTTGCGTTTTGCACCGTGAAACGTCATAAGGATTGCATAGGAATTGCGCTAAACGAGTTACTTGTTTCCCTCGAAAACCGTTTTAAATAATTTGTAATCTTCTTTATTTGACAGTGCAACGTGTGTAAGGTGATATGGTTGCTGTAATTGTGGGCATCTCGTTCCGCTAATGTACTGGGGAGATTATTTTAGACACTCTCTATATGAACCCAGGCGTCAAATAACCAACAAATTACCTTCCAGCATCCATACTCATGGTATATCTATTTTAAGTTAAAAACTTTAAGACGCAAGGGTTTCCAAGACGCAATAAAAATCAAATAAACATTGAGTTCTCAATATACTAATGACGTTAATTGAATTTTTTAAATTAAGTTCTTTGTAAATAACGAAAAAATATGTAAAATAATTAAATAAAACGATAATCGAATGATTTAACTGAAGTCTCTTAATGGGAGTACGAACCAACCTGCCATGTTGACGCCAGTTGGAAGAGAGATAAATTTATTAAAATTCAATATCTAATATTTGTGTTCATATACGATTTTTACACGTAAATATCTAGCACCGTTTAAAAGAATGCCATCTCGCTGATGGCTACTATTTTTGATTTCTGGTTATACAGGCAAGCAAATGTGCATTTTAACAAATATTTAAACTTGAATTCTCTGACCCGTCAAAATTTTAAAGTTATTTTATGGTTTGTATTGACGATACATTTTTTATTTAAAATTCTATTGAAAAAAAAAATGCAAAAAATTAATGTATTTTAACATCTTCAATCTAATCTTAAACTAGTTTTTTTTATATCGTTCGGCAATATAAAACACCCTTTATAATGTTTACAATTTTATTATTATCGTTATAAGCACATAAAAATTCAAAAACCCTTTCATAAATCTATTTATTAAACTCGCCTTCCTCCACACTTGATATTAACATTCGTAATTCATACATCGTCTTTCACACATCCGTCTAAGTGATCTCATCTGTATGGCGATTATATTATTGTATTTTATTATCAAGGTACCTACTTTAAATATGGAAATAAGCCCTTGAATATTGCGCGTGCCACAAAACCTAACTGCACAAGGGTAGACAATAAAAAAGGTGGTAAGATAGAACTTTAAAGTCAAATAATTTGAATAAGCTTATATAAAGATGTGCCGAATTAAATATTATATTACGTTGTAGAAAGTCATTTCTAAACATACAAAAAAGCGATGTTTTTTAACTACTTGACAAAAGTGGAAGTAGTTAAAAAAAACTTCGTCGTATTTAATTATTATTTAAAATGAACCTCCATTCAGAAGAAAATCATTTGATTTTACAAAAAGCTATTGTTTTTGGATATAAACTTATTTTTAAAATTTAATATTGATGAAAATGTTCATTTTCTAGAAGCTTTATTATATTTTATGTAATTGACATGTTCGCATTGCGAACGATTTTTTGAACTTTGGTAAATCAAACTTACTAACTAACCATCACGCTGTTTCTTCGGAGGGTTACGCAGAGAGAATGGACCGCCATATTACTCTGTCTAGACATATTCTCGAGCTTCATCTACATTCAAACATCGTACTATGTAAGTTTGTCGATTTTTCCGGCAAGTTATAATGATTTATTTATTTGGTAAAAATAAATAAATAAAACTGAATTAAATTAATGTTTTCATCCAGTGGAGTGTTTGATAATTAAATATATCCGTTTCACTAATAAAAGGTGTTCCGTCGTTTTTCTTAATTATAAGATTAATGGGGCTAATTGCGTAATCGCTTTAACAATTTTGTTAATTAACACGAATAAAACGCTGCAGGATATCCCGTTTAAGGAAGAATACGTTTTGTAAGGGCGTGCAAGTTGAGTAAATAGTCTTTGTGTAATTATGCTCGGAACACCTACGAATAAATTAATATGCCATTTAAAATGGGTTCATTCCGCATAATCATACATATTAAATATTACAACTTTCCATCGTATGATTATCTTTTTAATTATGTATAAAAAATATTTGTTCAATTGAATGGTTTAAGATTCAGATGTATGATTTTATTTAAACTTTTTACTTTTTTTGTTTTTTACTTTACATGTATGGAAGTGAAGCTTAGAGCTGGCAAAAGAAAGATGAAAGCAGTATAAACGCATGTGTGTAAAACGACGAGCGAAATAATTTCAAATGCTGAAATAAGGAAGGAATGTAGAGCGGAAGAAAGTATTATTAACAAAATTATTAAAGGATCTCTGCGTTGGTTTGGACATATGGAAAGCATGGATGAAGATAGAATGGTATGGAAAGTATACTTAACGATGTTAATGGAGTACGGAGTCGTGGGTGACAGAGAAAACTTGTCATGATCAAATTAATCATATTTTTAAAGTCGATTATGTTAGAAATCGAAAAAAAATACATACGTGTATGACTCGCTGTGTGAATGTGGAGGAATCTAAAGAGATGTGTCAGGATCGAGTAGTGTGGCTGTCAATTATCTCTGCCTACCCATCCAGGGAAACAGCGTGATTGTTTTATTGTTGATGTTGTGTCCTCAATTTCATGCTTAAATCTCATCTTTTATTTATCTTTTTTTCTTCTTAATATATTCGTTTCATACGTCTAAAACATCTTATATATCCTTTTATGATGCTTTCATCCGACCTAAATATAATTCTCCCCACTATTTCAAATGCAATGTTTAACCCTTTAAAAGCGATTCAAAGTGAATGAAGATTTTATTACAAAGATCAACAAAAGCGTAAAAGTAAGAAAAAAATATTCATATTCAAATTCTTATAGGGTTACGTTTGCATATGTTTACTAATAGTCGCGTGGCGTATTGTCACCAGAAGTCGGATCTTATTTTAACTTCCACGAAATTTAAATGTCAATGTACTAGTTAGGAATGGTTGTAGTTAAACCCTAAAGTGTGCCCAGTCTAAATAACATAACGTTTATATGCATCTTATTTAAATAAATCTAGGTAGGTACCTACGTAGAATACCATTCACTATTTTGTTAACATACCGTCCAAAGAATTAGCATAATATATGTAGCATTGAATGCACTTTCTTATGAAAATCACCTAACAGGGAAATCTATCTAAAATTCACAATATGGAAAAACAAAGAAATGGCCACGAGTAAGATGAGAATCTATAAAGCATGCGTAAGACCACTAATAACATATGGCGTCGAAGCAAGGGCAGACACAGTAAGGACTAAACAAGTTTTGAGGACTTCCGAAATGAAGACACTGAAGACGATAGCAGCCAAGACACTAAAAGATCGCATGAGGAACACCAGGATAAGATAGATATGTGAGGTTGAGGGTATTATAAGATGGAGTAGACAGCGAAAAGGGGACTGGTACGGTCATGTTCAAAAAATGGACACCACCAGACTCCCCTATATTACATTGCATTATCAGCCTCAACTATTAAAATCATTTTAATGTATATCATTTAAAAATGTACCTGAATAAAATGGCATACCATTCGCTAGAGAGCACTATGTAACTAACTAACTAACTAACCATCACGCCGTCTCCCCGAAGGGGTGGGCAGAAAGAATGGACTGCCACACTTTTCTTTCCTGACATATTTCTCCCGCTTCCTCAACATTCATACATCGTGTCATGCATGCGCGTCGATTTCTCTGACTCCTCATATGGCCGACATTCAATATTTGATTTATTTGATCGTGCCACGTTTTCCTCGGTCTTCCTCTATTTCTGGTTCCATTATTAACATATAATTTTTTTACCATTCTTTCTTCATTCATTCTTTCCATATGTCCAAACCATCTTAATGATCCTTTCATTATTTTGTCCATGACACCATCTTTCGCACCGCATTCACTTCTTATATTTTCATTCGACACTCTATCATACACAAAGCATCGACACATTCGTCGAAGAGATCTCATTTCTACTGCATTTATTCTACTTTTATCCTTTTTTTGCCAGTTCCATGCTTCGCTTCCATACATAAGGGTCGGTAGAAGAACACCATTGTGCACTACCATTCTGGCTTTTTTGGATAGGTTTATAGATAGCACTATGTATATAAATCTCTACATATAAATAAAACTCAATGTCCCATCTGTGTGTCTCCTTCTTTCTCGGTGATTCCTGAGCTGATCCTTTTGAAATTTGGAGAATGGACTAAGTGGAATTCAGCGGTCGTCATAGGCATATTTTTGTTATTAATCGAGCTCTAATTAACTTTATAAATTAATCAATTAATTGAAAATTTTCGTAGTGCAAACGAATATAGACCTTAATGTTCGTATCACCTGAGTATCAATCTTTTGAGTCTATATTCGTTTGACACGGTCTGGAGAGAATTCAGTCTCCATGTAATTTTGTGTAGTGGCAACAATGTGTTTTTCATTCTGACAGTCCAATATATTGCGTTTTACTTTGGGATGTATAATACTTAATACGTTTTACTTATTACGTACTAAAATAATTGGTTGTTTAATTGGTAGTCTATTTTATTGGCCATATTTTAATGTACATTAATGTAGACAGGTAATTATACTTCTTAATTTTGGCGAGTATAATTTTAACGCGTCATTTTGAGGTTATGAACGAAATTTTATTTTTTCGTGTGGCTGAAACTTATTCGTTTCTCTTACGTTCGACGGTGATTACTTAATGATATTCGTTTTCTAGAATTCTAGCCGTTCGATTGGTCACGTGGTCTCCTGTCAAAACGTAATTTACGTCGTAATATTTTGTAGGTATGAAGTTTCGGTACTTTTAGGTTATGAAGTTTCTGGGATTAAAAGTAACGTCGAGGCTCTCTAAAAGAATGTGAAGAAACTTGCTTCCGTAAGTATAATATAATATTTATATTTCTAATTCATAAATATATTTTCAGTTTATTCTATTTTGCCGTTTTCTTTATACGCATACTTTCGTCAGGGAAATTGTTTTTGTTACATTACCACAGCAACGGTAAGAAAGTTCTAATGATATACAATATGAATTACAATATGAATGAATGACACAATTCTTATGACTTTTTCCGTTTATTTCTAGGAAAATAAAGTAACAGATCAGAGATGGGACGAAAATTACCAATGCAGCGTGCAAAATAACTTCGTTAAAATGGAATTAGATCAGTCAAACAACGGATGATCAGTGAATTACATGTACCCTGGAGTGGCGAATGAGAACCGGCTCATTTTCACATTACACATAAGCTATTTTTAGTAGTTTTCATTCATATATGAAAATTACATTATTAATTTCAGGTAAGGTTTTTAAATTTACAGTTTATAGACAATTGATTTATTCGTTTTACTAACGTGTCATTTTAGGTTATGACGTTTCGTAGTGTAATAATTAGTTATTTAATTGGTATAATCTATTTTAATAATGTTATTTTAATGTAAAACTATTCTGGCAGGGCGAAAATCTATATCTTTGGGATAAGATATTAAGTTTTGATAAAATAATTCACTAGAGGAGCCTGGTGTGAGAGACCACTGGTCTAATGGGGATATTTTTGTATTGGGATTGAAATTATTTTGTTAATGAGCCATATTGGTGCATCTGCATGTTGCAATTCTACTTTCTTTTCCATTCCACTCCATTAAATTCTACATTATGCTGAGATTTAAAATATTCAAAGATAATTAAATTGTTTTCAGGTTATTTCATTTGCTTAAGGATGGGGAAGACAACGCAGAAGATAATGGATTGCGCATGTGCAGAGGATGGGGAAAACAACGCAGAAGATACTGGAATGTGCATGTCCAGAGGATGATATCACAAGACATGTTGTTATCTTTATGAACTAATTTGGAATGGTATGTACAGGTTTACATTGGATTAATTGGTTTAATTTGTTACATAATAATATAGACAATTTATGTACCACTGGTCTGATAGGGGGGTGTTTGTTTTATGAAGTTTGGATAGGCCATATAACCTAGGGATCTACGAGATCTATAAATTAGGGAGATTATTTGAAGAATGGACCTTCTTGATGTGTAATGCTGACCATTCACGATCGTTGGACTTAGCGCTATTTGAATGCTTTTGTAAAAAGGTTGTTATTTCTTTAGCACAATCGTAACTCCATTTATTAGCATAGTTTTTGGTAGTTATTTTTGCCGTTCAGGTAATGTATCTAAAATCTCCAGCATGTAATAGGTGAGCTATTCACGAAAACGGCGCTATACAAATTAAACAAACAAACAAACCATCATGCCGTTTCCCTGCAGGGGTAGGCAGAGAGAATTGACCGCCACACAACTCTATCCTGGCAAACCTCTCTAGCTTCCTCCACATTTATGTTTCACGCGTCTCCAAAATTAAATATACTGCTTAGTGAACACTTGGAATTCATTAATTGTATGGAAATTGAAAATTTGCCATATGCGCCTCTTCGATGTCCGCCTTATGCCAATTCCAATATTTTTTTATTTTATTTCTAGGAAACAATATGAATTAATCAGAGATCGGAATGGAATCGGTCATATAGCAGGGACAACGGATGATAACATGCACCCTGGAGTAGCGGGCGAGCAACGGCTATACAACTGGCAGAATTTTGAATGGTATTGCGCTATTTTATTAATGTTATTTAATTATTATGATTTTAATTAGTTATTTAAAATACAATTAATATGACATTTGATGAATTCAAACATAAAGGTGTTCTTTATACGCGTACTTTGGTCAGGGAAATATTAAAATTACCACAGCAACGATAAGAAAGTTCTAATGATATACAATATCTATTTATTCGTTTTACTTACGTGTCATTTTAGGTTATGACGTTTCGTTGTGTAATAATTAGTTAATTGGTATAATCTATTTTAATAATGTTATTTTAATGTAAAATTGTTCTGGCAGGGCGAAAATCTATATCTTTGGGATTAGATATTAAGTTTTGATAAAATAATTGCCTGGTTGTGAGAGACCACTGGTCTAATGGGGATATTTTTGTATTGGGATTGAAATTATTTTGATAATGAGCCATATTGGTGCATCTGCATGTTGCAATTCTTCTTTATTTTCCATTCCACTGAGTAATTCCAGCAGCACACATACCCAAATACACTATGAGTTACTTCAGCTGTTTTAGTTTTTCTCTGAAAACAAATGCTGTGATAGGTAAACATATCCTTATATGCAGCATTAGCTGCCTCAGTTGGAAGAGTCCAGTAATATTCCATTTTTGGCCATTAAATTCTACATTATGCTGAGATTTAAAATATTCAAAGATAATTAAATTGATTTCAGGTTATTTCATTTGCTTGAGGATGGGGAAGACAACGCAGAAGATAATGGATTGCGCATGTGCAGAGGATGGGGAAAACAACGCAGAAGATACTGGAGTTCGCATGTCCAGAGGATGGATCCCACACCTCGATATATGCGTAAGAATATAGACAATTTATGTTTACTACTCCATGATACATTCTCATCTGTCTTACCTTTCCTGTATTTGGGGCTTTATTACAAAGAAGAAAGCTACTGAGATTCAGGTGATCCAAAATCGGGCTGTTAGAAATATTTTCCGTCTACCGTGGTACACTCATGTAAGGGCCCTATATTCTCAGACGAAAATAATTCCATTTCAAATCCATCCAAAATTAGAGATCACTAAAACTATACTACAAATAATAAAGTCATCAACGCACTCTAATACTCGACCAATATTCAATACGGACGTACACCAACATGATACGCGCTCACAGAATAAGAAGCATTGGGTTCAACTAGATTCGGTGTAAAATCCTTACAATTTATAGCCTCTACAGAATTTAATAAACTCCCTAATGATTTAATAATGATGTCGAACCAAAAACTTCAATCTGATCAACTTAAAAGTAATTTTTACATTACATTTTTACATTTTTACATTACACATAAGCTACTTTTAGTAGTTTTCATTCATATATGAAAATTCCATTATTAATTTCAGGTAAGGTTTTTAAATTTACAGTTTATAGACAATAATTAAGCACATTCCCAAACGTGCCACCTACATATCTGAATTTTGTGTTGCTCGGGCTTTCACAGTAGCAGGTTATCACGCCGTTTCCCCACAGGGGTAGGCAGAGAGAATGGACCATAACACTACTCTATCCTGGCAAACCTCTCTAGCTTCCTCCACATTCATACAACGAGTCATACACGCATGTCGATTCCTCCGACTTCTAACATGACCAACCTTTAAAATCTGATTAGTTTAATTAATTTGACAAATTAATCAAATTAATCAGATTAAAAGGTTTTATTTGTTTTATCGTTTTTGTAAAGAATTTTGACAGGTGTAGAAATAAATTTTTCATTTGTTCCAATAACAATTTGAATAATTTCTTCAATATTATTTTTAAGTTCTTGCTGGTTAAGTGCCTTATTACAGATAATTTAAAAAATGGTGGATACGTGTAACATAAATTAAATAAACACAAAAGTCCGGATTGTCCAAGTCAACATGTGCAACATCGAAAAAAACATTATGTGTTATTACATTATGTGCTAAATTAAAAAACAGTGGATACGTGGAACATATTATAAATTAAATAGACAATATGTGCACCGTCTAAAAAGAACATTTTGTGTAAAATTATTTTTATTTTGTTATTTTATTTTATATCATTGTATTTTATATTATTTGTTTTAGATTTATTTTGTGGGTGTTGGACGATCGAAGTGTGCGCGGGAGATGCCTATTGGTGGCGATGAGGTTCGCAACCCATCACACCGCGCCTCCCGCGGGGCGAAAAGAGAAGGATGGAGTGCCGCATCAGTAAAAGTGTGACAGTCCATTCTCTCTGCTTACACTTTCGGGGAGACGGCGTGATGGTTAGTTAGTTAGTTAGTTAATTTGACAAATTAGCCTAATTATTATTATGCATATAGCATGAACTGCCTTTTATATGAAGAATATCTTCAGCAAACAAGTGAAAAACAGTTGTAATTCATTCATTGTATGGAAATTTAAATTTTGCCTCTTCGGTGTCCGCCTTATGGCAATTCAAATTTTTTTTTTTTTAATTCCAGGGCCCAAAATTGATGAATCAAAGATCGGACCAAAGTTGCCGATGCAGCGTGTAAAATAACTAATGTTTAAATGGAATGGGATCGGTCATAAAGCAAGGACAACGGGTGATAAGATCTTCTGGCCTGGAGTGGCGAAAGAGAAACAGCTACACAAATTCTGGCAGATCACAAGCAAGATGGTCTGATGACATTAAACGAGTGGCAGGAGGTCAATGGCGCAGAGCGGCGAGGGATACAGTTGTGGAAGTCGGGAAGGGAGGCTTTTGTAGTATTATCATCTATATTACTATTCCACGCCAGCGGACTCGCAGTGCCGAAATCACGATCGTAGAAACTTACTTTATTGGCTCTGATGTGAATTTCATGGACAACAAAATCAAGAGTTTTGTTTCTTTAATATAATGAATGTTTTCTGCAAATGTGATATAATATTGTTTATTTGATTATTAAATTTCATATAAAATATTCAAAAAATAGTTTTTCAATAAAATTAGTAATATGTATTCAAGTTTATAATTCACAGCGAGTTTGCTTGGAATGAAACTTTGTTTTAAAGATATAGACACACATTTTTGCATCCATACACATGGCATTTAATCCAATAAATAAACAAATTGTTATTGAACTTTAATTGTATTTGTTTAATATATATTGGGTTTATTTATGTACTCGAATTTAGCAATAGCGAAGCGTTGCCGGGTCAGCTAGTAAATAAATAAAATATTCAAATGTGAGCTTGTCTTATCAACTATTTTTGGAGTATTAATATTCTATTGTAACAACGAGTCGTCGTACTTTTATCTTAAATGTTAATAAAATCACTCAGGTCAATCGTTATTGTTTAAATCGTGTGACGTAAACCAGCCGAGATTGGAATCGCATTCTATTTTTGAAATTTAAATCAGCACACTAGCGCCAAACAAAAGATGGTGGCGTACGGAGATAGCATCGGACGCCTCGGGCCGGCATTGTGAGATGAACCCTTTCAAGAGAAACGTCAAAACTAAACTATAATAACTGCAAATAAAACTTCGTTGAAGCCTTTCTGGTATTAAAATTAACATTTTATGTAATATAATGTGCTTTTAAATGTTAATTATATTGACAATCTATTGAATTATGGCAGTTGTACAACACATTCCTTTGAAAACTATTTTTTTTTTTTTTTACAATTTTTTTTATGATTATTTCAAACCTATATATTATTATGTATTACTATAAATATAGACAATTGATAAAAATATTAATAATAACGGTCAGAACCAAACATCTCTTAAGAGTAGCAGAAATGAGAACATTGCGACCTATTGCGGGGAGAACCCTTAGAGATAGGATATCCAATGAAGAAATTCGCAAATCCTGCAAAATTGAAGACATAATGAGTAGGCAGAGTAGACGATTCTGGAGGGACCACATCGAGAAAATGGATCCAGCAAGAATTCCTAATATAGTGATGCACGTAGCGTTCGGCCTTCTGGAGTCTCCTCCAGAGGGCCGTCGACCACCAGGACGACCAACAAAGAGATGGAGAGATGGCTGGTCGTCTTCATCACAGGAAGAAAGTTGATACCCTGCATAAACAGATCGCAAGATCTACAAACAGAAGAAGGAGAAGAAGATAACAATATTTTAATATGGGAAACAAGAATTTATCAATGAAAGCAAATATTGCCGTTCACAATGGAGTTCCAGTTTCAACCTTTATGTATGGAAGCGAAGCATGAATTTGGTTGAACAAGGATGAGAGCAGAATAAATGCAGTAGAAATTAGATCTCTTAGACGTGTGTGTGTACCTCGTTAACGAGGTACAACAGAATTTCAAATGTTGAATTTATAGGTCGGCCATGTTAGAGGTGCGTGCGTGTATGACTCGGTTTATGAATGTGGAGGAATCTAGAAAGGCGTGTCAGAATAGAGAAGTGTGGTGGTCCATTGTTTCTGCCTACACTTCCGGGGAAACGGTGTGATGGTTTGTCTGTTTGTCATTTTAATATTAAAAATGCAAAAATGCCCTGACTGTCACAACGAAGGTCCCGTGTTCGATTTCCGGCGATGGCTCTCTGATTGCTACACTCTCTTTGGTCTGGTGAAGTATTCACGTGACGATAAAATGGCGATAGATTAGCTACTTATCACATGTCATGAGAATCAATATAATAGGTGATAGCTATACCCTTTGCATCGATTTGGCTCGCGCTGTAATGATGTAAAGAGCGATTCAACAAAATATTAATAATATATTGATTTTATTTAATTCACTGCATGTTTTTACGTGTCTGTACAGGGACACGTATGCATATTTAAGTACGATGAATTATTATTAAGACTATGACGTAAAAAACGTTAATTATAGTTAAACGCGAGATTATCAATAACGAGAGTTTATACAACGGATTCAATTCAGACCGGGCTTAAGATCAAACCGGTCTTAAAAAAAGACAGATTTATTCTGAAGTTAACAGAGGAAACAACACGTAAAATTTTGGGTCGTAAATTAAATAATTTGTCCGGCGTGAGGTGGACATTAAAACACGAACCTTTGGATACCAAAACTAAAATATGGCCCAATACCGCTGCGGTAGGGTAAACTTAACAAAAACTCAACTCGATACAATTTTGCATATAAAATTGTTTTAGTTATTTTAGTACGCTGGCGCGTGATTCTCGCCGGTGGTGCATTGCCGCTGAAGCGAGCGACGTGTATTTTGAAGTAATCTCTAAAACCGAGATACAGCGACATTGCTGGTCATAATGACTCTAACACCTTGTTTGGGAACTGACTGCACTCAGCGTGGTTTGATAGCGATCACCAATAGCGGCCGGCCGGTGTGGTTTTCTCACTAATTCCCGCGATAGAGATTTGAAATTCGAACAATAAATAAAATTTCAATTAACCGGACGACGCTCACACTAATTCCAAGATAAACATTTAAATTTAGAACGATACATAAATTTCAAACAAAAGCAGAGGTTTTAGCTTGATGGCATTTTAAAATTGGAATTAGATTAAATCTAATGATTGATTTAACATTTAAATTATAAATTCTTGGATTTGAATTAAAATGGAACGACATTTAATTAACCTGGTGGATTTAAATTCCAATGTGTTCTTAATATTCAAAATTGGAACGCATAATTAATTCTAAAGAATTTTAATGATCTCCGAATATTTAAATTTGGAATCACTTTTAAATGCCGATGTATTAATTGAAGTGTGCATTAATTTGAATCTTGAATGATTAGGACATGTTCTTAGCTGATTTACAAAATATGATATTTAATATAGAAA
This sequence comes from Lepidostoma basale, assembly GCA_022606425.2. Taxonomy (NCBI): domain Eukaryota; kingdom Metazoa; phylum Arthropoda; class Insecta; order Trichoptera; family Lepidostomatidae; genus Lepidostoma; species Lepidostoma basale. The sequence goes on along the minus strand of JAHDVF020000333.1, from coordinate 909,127 downwards.
CATATTTTTTAAATTTAATTAAAAATAGGAAACGGTATATCATATAAGTTTTGAATCAATTTAACATTTATTATTTCAAAATGATTAAAAAAACATTAAAAATGGTAATTTTTTTACACAAGTATACTATAAAAACTGTTTGTTTGGTCATATTTCCAAAATGCGAAATTTGTCACATATATGATATTAAAGCTGTTACATATCAGCTACTTATGTTTTGAGGCTATTAAATATGACATTTTAATAGTAATTTATTCATAACGTGCCTACAAATTTATCAATATCTTTTATTAGAAAAATCCTTCAATGGTGACTCGTGATAGTTTACAGAATGAAATATTTCCAAGAGAGTATTTTTTGAAGTAATGTAACATTATTGAAAAATAAGTTTATTGTATCTTGAAGATGCCCTAAAATTCTATTGTATATTAAATTATAAAATTAAAACATGGCAAGGAAAGTCAATGTGACGATGTAAACGGAACAATAAATAGAGGAATCAAATATTATATGCTGGCCATGTGATGAGTCGAAGAAATCGACTTGCGTGCGTGACACGATCTATGAATGTTGACAAAGATAAATAAGTATGTTAGGAAAGAACAATGTGGCAGTCCATTATTTTTACCTACCTCATTGGGGATACGGCGTGATGGATGGTTAGTTATTTTTTTTAAATTATAATTTATCATTATATAAATAGGCAAAAACCCGTACGGTTGTCGTCAAAAAAGAGTACGAAAATTGAATTTTCAATTCAAGAGAGCAAGAGAGGAATACTTTGATTATCTACGAAAGTAATTCTAAATGCACACGATGCGCATGCCCGAGAACGTTTCGGTTATATGTTGAATATTGTTCTGACTATTTTTGCATGATATTAAACAAATAAATAAATCATAAAAATAAATGTGTGCTTCGTGTCAGCTTCATTAAAAAACTTTTAGTTATAGATGAAATTGTATAAAAATAATATTAAATAATAACATTATAAAAATAATATAATGTTATAAACAAAGTAATGAAAGGATCAAAGTAATATATCGCACGCTTAATAGTAAACTGACCGATTATGGTTTAGGTCATAATTGAGTTAACATTAGACAGAGACTTGTGTTAACGCTATCCATCGTTTCGCGTTAAAATTAAGTCAAAATTCCGCCAATTGACCTCCATTACACTATATCGGTATTTTTCATTCGTACGTGTTTTTGTTAAAACACCGACTCATGTCAGATTGACCAAAACTTGCTTTTTTGAGTTAAGCCAGTGTTGTATTAGGCGTGCGATATATAAAAAAGAAAAATACTAATATAACATCTACAACACAAAGTATGGCGAACATAGAAGAAAGTGTTAATACTTTAGTTCACGATGCGCCACTGCGTGTGACATCAGCCTTCTGCGTAAAACATTTTCATCAACTTAAACAATCGTTACTGCGGTGTTAATTGCTTCTGTCAACAAATTACGTTCCTTTTGCAATCGGCCTGACATGTGTTTCGCGGCAGCAGGTAGTTCGTACTCGGACGTGAATTGACACTGTCAATAGCTGGTAGCCAACGCACTGCTCGGTACGATATTAATGACAAAATCATGCCGGCAATTGTTTTTGGAGTACACCGTAATTGATTTGTGAGAGAACTCAAATGCGATGATTGATGATAATCGCTCGGGAGGCACTTGTAATGCGAACATCCAACGGCCGATGTAATGAGGTGTTTTAGAATAACACTATTTTTCAATATTTTTTTCTTTACAATTGATTGTTAAAAGTTATCAATCACAAACGGAATTAATTGACACAATGGAAACATATATTTCTTCTCTTCTTATTCTTCCTCAGCCTATTCACGTGCCATTTTAGAGTCGCCACCCGGTGGATGATGTCAGTGACCTTTGTTTTTTCTTTCACCGTATCGTTTCTGGCTCTGTCTCTTAGGCTTATTCCTAACATGGCTCTTTCCATGGCTCTTTGGGTCCCTCGGAAAAATATATTTAAAACGAACTAAATAGTCCATTGTTTTGGCCGAAACACTACGATACTTCAACATTATAAACTGTTAAATAAAATAAAAAAACAGTGTTTTATGCATCACAATTGTATTTTTATTTTACGCGACAGCTGTTTCGTCAACCTATGTTGACATCATAATATATCAAACGTAAATTTTTTGTGATTTTTCGAACCTTTCTTATTAATGTAATCTACTTCCTTTTATTGTTAATCTTCTTTAACTTATTATGGTTTCATTTTTGACAATATAGGTACGAGTATTATGTGTTCCTTCTAATTAATGTTTTTATTATTATTATGATTATATTTTTCACCTTTAATATTTTCTCCTATAAATAGTGACTAACTGTTCTTTTAATTAAAATATTTAGGTACTTAACTCAACTCTATCAAGACTTCAAAATTATATCAAAGGAATTATTCGAATTGACATAGGAACAAATACACATAAAGGTTCGAAAAATCATGATAATTTGACATTTGATTTATTATTGTAACACCTGATGATGTCAACATTGGTTGAAGAAACAGCTGTCGCGTAAAATAATAAAACCAATTGTGATACATCTAACAATTTTTTTAAATTTATCAGAGTGGCGGAGAGGGCTATGTCCAATACTGGACGACGCTGATGATGAATTTTGATTTTAACTAAATTAATGAATTTCATTCTTTAGAAGCATGTAAATTATATGTTTTTATTTTGATTGTAAATTTTATGCATATAATGTAAATATAAATTGATGTGTAACATTTAGGTGGCATCATTTTATTATTATAATAAATTTGAAAAAAAAAAATACGAATAGGTTTAAAATTGTTATTTGTCGTTATAGAGCTTCGGCGAGTAGGTATAAATTCATATATTTTTGCTAGGTTAAGGCTGTTAACCCCATAGAGACGTGATAAGTAAGCAATTTAAATACATGCGCCGTTTTGTGTACCACGCCTGTCGCCACTCCTGAATACAAATAGCATTCGACGGTGAGCCTAAATTCGAAAATTGTTATATAGTAAACGCGGTGTTAACACGCCATACGATTATAATATGGCTACACGTAATTCTCAGTACTTCCTTCTAGGAATACAATACAAGTGATTGACAATCAATATTAATAAAACAACTTGAAGCGAAGATAGATTTACGACTTTTGAAAATCGAACATTTTGTGCAATTGAGGGCTGGACATTATAAAGGTGCCAAGTATCAAAAAAGCAAAAAATGAGTTATTCATTCAAAGTGGTGTAAAACATAAATGCCAATAATTGAGCAAATATGCAATGTGACCGAGTAATAAAGGTTCAATTCAAACGTTACCCTAAAGATACACCCGCACATACAATTTAAAACTGTCTTACTGCGGCCCACCTTAACAAAATCAACTGAATTCCTTCTTTATTATTGTTTCTTGAACAATGATGTAAAACTCTATATTAAATAATTAATACGAAAAAAAAGGCAGTTTTCTAGAAATTTTATTATACTTTATGGGAATGACATATTTCGCCCCTCTAAGGCATTATCAAATGTCATATGAAACGACACAAACGACATTTGATAATGCCTTAGAAGGGCGAAACATTTCATTCCCATAAAATATAATAAAACTTCTAGAAAACTGACGTTTTCATTCGTATTAATTATTGAATTCCTTCTATTGTTTGTGATTGTGACCTCCAATATTTATTTTTTCAATTCACTCTTGCGGTATACAGGGAAAAAATTCTCAAATAAATCATCAGTGTTTTTTTTTATATAAAATTATTAAGAATAAAAACTTTTAATTATTCCACTAAATCATGTTCTCTCAATTAATTAAATAAAATTATAGTAATTTCAGCAATTTATAATGTTAATTAATTTATAAGTTATTTTCCCTGTTCTTCTATCCGTATAAATATTACATACATAACTCATATAGGTACCGTATTTAAATACAAGACATAAATTTTGTGTTTTATTGAATTGTTAAACAGCTTCTAAACGATGTGTATAAAAATATAATATACAATATTTAAAAGGATAAACACATTTTAATACAGAATTTGAAAATCTGCCTAAGAAACAAAAAGTGTAATTCGCTGTATTTTCATTATTATTTTATGTCATTTTGACGTTTTAATGATGGACACCCTTCAGTGATTGCGTATCACACTTTCCTCGAAAGTCATAAAACGTGTATCGATGATTATAAATTACAATTAATTAATGACACGAATGTGTTGTCGATTGAAAATGCAATAAAATTTTATATAGTTTGCAGTGTACTAATTATATGAAAAACACTTAAAATGAAAATTACTCTATTACTAAAATAGACCGAAGCGTGTAGTGATTAATAATGAATAAACGACAGTTTTTTTTATATTCCACATACTAACTAATAACACTATCAAGGAAAACAAATCATCACGCCGTTTTCCCGAAGGTACATACACTACTAGATTCTGAGACACCTCTCATACATGCACGCTGATTCTTCCGACTTCTAACATGGCCAACCATTAAAATTTTAATACAATATTTTTATATGAATGAAATCGTTTATTTTCTAGAAGATTCATTATATTTTTTATAAAAATGACATGTTTTACCTTTCTAAGGCATTATCAAATGTTTAATGCAAATCGAAAGCCTTAAAATGCGAAACATGTCATCTCTATAAATTAATATGGCGTTTTACATCATTTATTAATCAACAAAAAACAAATTGATCTATTATTATTATTATTATTATTTGTCAAAAGACGGTAACGTATATAGGTACATATAACAAATTATATTTTTAATGTACATAACATTTTTTTATTAATATTTTTTTTAGCTCACAGAATTGTTAATAAACAACAAAATTGTTACATACTCATTTTTATTTTACGTAAAATATATGTCATTAAGAGTTTATTTATTTTACAATAAAATAATGTTTACTAATCTGTATACTGTTTAAAAATTTCTCAGAAGAAAATTGTCAGTTGGTTAAGCCACGTCAAAATAACCATATTTTATCTAGCAGGAATAAAGTGAAAAACCATTGATTTTGATTATTTGTCAACTTGAATAGAAATGCTTATTTCCCTGTCGTTTACGTGGGTATCTACATATTTATGGAGAGACGTTTTATAATTGAGATAAACATACTTCAGAGATAGACGCGAGGTCTGCATTTAAGGCTGTTTTTGATTGTGTGAGAATAAAAATAAGATCGGGACATAAAATTATGGAAGTGAGCGTCTTGTAGTACAGATAAGAAGCAATTAGTGTGGATATATGTTCGATAGGGTCGCTCTATCGAAGAGTCGTTAGCTCGAGATTTCTCTCGGCTGTTTAAAAATCTGGGACATTAATTCTGTCCCAACGAGATCCCTTGATGATGGCACTGGGTTCATTCTGGATTGCACTCCTCGTCGGAGCTTGGCAATTAACATAAGGCGGATGCTAATTTGTTTATTTGAACCTTTTTAATTCTCTGAAATATGTAACTTATATATAAGTAACAAACTATCTCATCGTATCCACCAAGATGTGAAAGAGATGATGGACCGCCACGCTCGTTGTGACACGGTTGCCTCGGTCGTTCAATTTCACACTCCATTTGCATCATTAACTTATTTAACTTCTTCTTTTGTTCTGTCAGTGTGTCCTAGCCATTTTGGTGATTAATTTTATTAGTTTGTTCATAATGGTATAGAAATACTGGATGTGTTTTATGTTCCTGTTATATTTTTTTCATAAAGAAATATTAAATTAATCATAATTTTAAGATATTCAAATGATTTTACTGAAATCTCTTGATGGAAGTTCATTTTAAATAATAATTAAATAAAACGATGTTTTTTAACTACTTCCACTTTTGTCGTTATTTCTACAGCGACCGGTTTCGCCAGGCTCACTGGCATCGACAGACCAGTCTCTCGATGCTAGCGAGCTATAATAATTATTATTTAATTATAATTTTATAATTTCTATTCTATTGATTGATTATAAATAAGGTCTACGCCATTTTTAAAGAGTATTAACACGTAAAGAGCGTAAATTCAATAAAAAAGTGTTCTTTTAAAATATTGGAAATTTTAAATTTATATATGAATCTAATATGTATATTTAGGTATTCTTTTATATTTTAGTAAAATATCTCTCCACGAAGACTCCCTATTTACTTACTTACTAACCATCATGTTTCCTCAACATTCATACATCGTGTCATGCACGAAGGTCAGAGATTTCACATTTGATTGATTTAATAGTTGTCTCCCTCTATTTCTAGTTCCGTGTACATCGTTAACAAGTACTTACAATTACATAATTTTATTTATTGTTTCTTAAACAATGTTGTATAACTCCATATTAAATAATTAATACGAATGAAAACGTCAGTTTTCTAGAAATATTATTTTAGTTAGTCATTTGATGTCATTCCCATAAAATATAATAAAACTTCTAGAAAACTGACGTTTTCATTCGTATTAATTACATTATTTTATCATTCATTTATTCATGTGTCCAAACAAATTAATTGCCCTTTTATTATTTTGTTCATACATTACAGAATTCACGTGTTTGCATTGTGTGCAATATGTTTATATGAACAAAAAATATATATAAACACGTTTAAAGTACATGCCTAAATGTTCAAATCAAATTTTATGGTGTCAACCTTGACAGGTTGTATGTGAAGAAAAAATAATGTTTAATGCAATTTTTGCATTGTAATGTTATTGTGTACGTCTCTTAAAAGATTAAAATAAATATATTTTTCCTACGGGTCAATAAATCTATATGAATACAGTGTGCCAATTTGATGGAAACTTTTAATACAATATTTTTACAATCGTGATTCTTATATACGAAAGTTTTTTTTTGTTAACAAAATAATTAAATTGACGTCGCATTGTAATATATAATAAATGCAATTGTCATGTGTGCCTTTTTTGGAATCTAAAGATGTAAAAAATATTTTTTCTTGGAAATAATAGAAAAATAGGTATTTTCCGACGTCTCTAATCTTTCTTGCGCAGACCAAAAAGTACACGTTTTGTATTAGAATTATGGTGCATAAAAGTTATAAGAGACAAATAGATACAGTGCCAAGGAATACTTCATCTCATCTGTCAGTGGCAATGCAAGTGAGAAGAGTCATTTTTAAATTAAATTAATCAACTATTTGTTAGAAAATAGATCAAAGTTAGCAATTTTTTTTTCATTATATGGGAGTGACATCTCGCTATCTTGCTAGGGCATTATCAAAATCCAGTAAAATATAATACAACGTCTAGAAAAAATACATTTTTATAAGTTTAAAGTAATACAGTTTTGTTTTTATTAACAAAAAATACATAAAAAATGATGATAACGATTTAGTATAACGTCAAAACATGCAGTTATTTTGATTATGAAAAATTAAAAATGTGAGATTGCTATTAAATTAATTCAAAGGTGATTTTACAACACAAAATGAAGATGAATATTAAGGAAAACAAATGCATATTTTCATGAATAAATTCATATATTAGTATGAGGAATAAATAAGATAATTCTTATTTGACGTATAGTATAGAATTACGCAGAATCTGTAGTTATTAACTTGATTTGTACCACGAGTCTCTAAATCATTCGAAATATTATGAAATCATATATAACATTAAAATAATACGCGCTTTTGAAAACGTTGAATACCGTTAATTAATTGAGGAAATACAACAATGATGTAAAACTCCATATTTAATACGAATGAAAACATCAGTTTTCTAGAAGTTTTATTGTATTTGACGTGAATGACATGTTTCGTCTGTATGAGCTACATTCCATAACGCCTTAGACAAGTGAAACATATCATTCACATAAAATATAATAAAACTTCTAGAAAACAAACGTTTTCATTCGTATTATTTAAATTAAATACTAATTTTCAGCTATTTTTAATGTTTTAAAATGACACTTATTAAATTAGTTTGATAGTTTTCTTAATACTTCCACACTTCCCAGGCTCGTAGACTGCAATAAATTGCATTGAAAAAAATATATAGTGGATGCTTTGCCAACCAGTTTGGCGTCTGTAGACCATAGTAAAGTTTATGTTATAATAAAACAGTAGGAGATGCATTCCAAATGGGGCTTCGAGATAACCTGTCCTGTCGGCGGCACGGTATATATATCTGGAACAGGATAACTCGATCTTACGGCGAAATATAAATCATTTCCTGAAGAACGTACGATAACAAAGATAATACTAAATTATTGATTATCTGTTGTTTAATTACTAATAAGTGGTTTATCATTTTTAAATGCATTTTGTGCTGATAACACTATTTTTTTGGTAACTTTGTTTCACTGGGTCGATTTAATCGAATATTTGATATAAATGCATATGCATATGCATATGCGAATAAATCTTCGGTTGGTGACGCATGTAGAAAGAACATTTCTATCTAACTAATAGTCTATTTCTTAAAAAATATTGAAAGAAAGGATAGGCCGCCACATACATACTTCACTCGCTTTCTCAACATTCGTTCAACTGGGCAGTGACTTAAATGGGTTCTATTTGAAGTTTGATTCATAATAATATGAATATGCTTACTTTCAAAGCGCATTTTTGTGATGTAATCACCTCAAGGGCGCGTGAAGTGTTTTAAATCTAAAAAATCTTACTATGAACGCTGCATCTGATATTCGCGATCGGTTATAAAATAAAATAAACCAAAAATACAAATTGTGTTTTAATTTTGAAATGAAATACGGAAAATATGGGTTCAAAGGCTCGATCCCCGAAATTTGTACTAGGCTAACGTTCGAATAATCTTCCTATTGCAGAGGAGTTTACCGAGCGAAGTGTGGATTTCATTGAATTTAGGCTGTCCGTTATACAGAGTTTGGATATAATTATAATTTGGTGTCATTTTATATAGCGCTTTGAAGAGTCCAGCAGAGTTTATACTGAATTCTTTCTGGACTTTGAAGCCAGTGAAGTGATTGTGTCACATTTCCTCGATCTGTCTCTATCTTGTGCTTCATTCACACTGTTTAAATATAATAATATAAATCATTTCAGTTAAGTTCGGAGAACATTTCTGTATAAGAAAACAATGGCCTCCGAAATGATAATTTGTGGGCCGGTGTTCATATAACATTTCATGGTAATACTATAGAAAACAACCTCTCATTAATACCATTTCGGGAATCTTTATGTTTATTTAATTATTTGTATTTCTGATCTGATCTTCCGATTGGAAACAAAATCAAAATCCGTTATTTTTATTTAAATAATCTTTATAAAGGTATTCAAAATCGGAAGATTAGAAATAAAACACAATATATCAGCACAGTTTATTATAATTCAGGATTATTTTGGTTTTAATATATTTCATAAAAATATTTAGTGGAAAAAAGTTGATTGTTTTAAAAAAATAAATGGTATTAATTAGTTTGTGAATAGTGACTTAGTAAATAGTTTGTGAACGCAAAATGAATTCTGAATTGAAATTTTATTACAAATGAGTAAAATCCTTAGTGGTGCGATAAATAAAGTGAGTATAAATATTTTGTTTAAGAAAACAATTATACCATTAATTTTTCAAATACCGAACACGTTTTTCAATTACATTTGAAATGAGAAAATTAATGAATTTTTAAGATAAAGTCAATTGTGTGGCCACTTTTTTGAGTACAATTCCATTCTGATTGTTTACCCTGCTCAGCCATTGATACGTTTTTCATATAATATTTAAATTAATTGATATTATTAAATATATACGTTTCTACTATATTTACCTGTATTTAAACACGACACGTGCAAGCATTCCACGTTTTCTAATTAATAAAATTAACTACAAACTTAACATTTCCATGTATTAAACCTAACAACCCACCAAATCACCTTCCAATAATGTTCCCATCAAACGTAAGCGGAATAGCCACATGAGCTGAACCCCTGTAAGCCGGAAGATCCAAGTCCAAGTCCAAGTCCGTGTATTAAAAAAAAATGTTGAAGTAGGTACTTTTTATTAATATTCTTAACGCCTAAACTAAATAATTTTCTTTGTTGTTTTTATTTTATTAAATTCCGTTATAAATTATAATATAAACGCTTAGTGACAAATTTCTGTTTGGTAAAATTTGAGTTTGATAATACTCTCGCAAGGCGAAACAAATTTGTAACAAATATTTATAATTTAATAAAAATGAAAATCTCTATAAAACCAAATAAAGAATCGTGTTTATATTATAATTTAGCCTTTACTAAGGATGAAAAATATAAGTATTTTTTAACAAAACCTTATTGAAAAACCCCGATAGATCAACATTACCTGGGTAATAACCTAAAATCAATACCATGGTACCGGTATTAAAATTTGAAAAAAAGTCTTGTATCATATAAAATCTAAATAATTACAAATTTTAATGCATTTGAATTTTTTTTAATGAACGCCAAACTTTTCATGTATAGACGGTTTTTATCGAAACTGCTAAAATGCAGGAAAATAGTTATTACAATTAAAAGTAATTTCGGCTTTCGTCATGGTATCCAGTTCACAAAAATGCATGTTAGATATCTGTGTAAGTAATTAAAATAATTATGCAGATAATAATGATATTTTTAATGTAGGTACAAATGAATGTGGGTATATTTCAGCCCATTTTCTAAATGTTGCAAAATACATAGAAACAGATTTTCTAATAGTTTTATTATATTTAATGGAAATGACTGAGTCTTACTAATGCATTATCAAATATTAATGAGATTTGATTATGCTTTACCAAGAAAGTCATATCATTTTCATAAAATAAAATAAAACCTCAAGAAAACTGACGGATTTTTACATCATTCTCCAAGAAACATTGAATAAAATGCTTTTTTGCTACGCAAATATATGGTATTTGCATAGTAAAAAAACAACTAGTAACAGATTATACAGTTATTTGATTTATTTAAGATATTTTAGGACAGGTAATAAGGTTAAAGATTGCATCTAACTTTTTAAAATCAGGAGGAGCAACACCCTGGAGAACAGACCACATAGGTCTACAAACAAGGAAGAAGAAGAATAATAAAATTATCTAATTAAGTGCCATCTGTTGTCATAAAATGTATAGTTACACTTTTTTTTGGAGGCCGATTTTTTTTGTTTGTTTCTCGAGGTGTGTTATGTACTTTTGACGTGATAATTGTTTGGTGTAATCTGTAATCAATAGCGCCATTTGAATATTACAATTCGTTTTTTGTTGTAATCAGAATTTAACCAGAAATATTAGCAGCCTCACACCGAGCGACTCTCGGCTGAAGATAATCCGAGATATTGGACCGACATAACAGACAGGTGGCCGAAAAAAGTTTGCACAAAAAGCGGCCACACTTGCGCGGAAAAAAAAACTTTTGCGCAAAAAAGCGATCACATTTCGCGAGTATTGGCCCGTTCGCATCGGGGAAAAACTATTGCTAAGGTCAAAGTTTGAGAGGTCGTAAAACTTACGTTTAGTTTATTTTGTCAGTACGGCGGCGAAACCCGTCAGATCATTTTGCCGCTCCTGTATAAAAGAATAAACGGAAACTTCCAGACCCAAAACCAAAATTATTTAAAAAAAAATTTCACTACTCTTTAAAAGTTTTTTTCTCTAAAATGGGTAGGCTGTAGTATACTAAATAATGAAAATAAAAAAATAAAAATTAAGAATTTTTCTATGTTTATTTTTAGTGTAAAATCTACTTATTATTAATAATAAGTAGATTTTACACGAAAAATAAACATATAAAAATTCTTAATTTTTTTAATTTTATTTTCATTATTTACAATGAACTTCTACCAAGAAATTTCAATCACCAACATCAATAATTTGTAGTATACTAGTCTGCAATATCCACGCCTATCATGTATTTTGTGTAAGTTATTACCATATTCGGATTTTCTTAATTTCTTTAGATTTTATAAGATTACTACTAAAAAATAATTTTAAAAAATCGGACGGCTCTTTTCAATCTTGTGGAATATTGGAACCAACGCGTCTACTGCCAACGGTAAAATTAAAAAAAATGGTTGAAGAAAATTATTAAAAAATTCTCAATTAGCACTGTTTGTTTCACATTCAGAAAAAACAGCGTGTCTTATTTTACTTGGTCGGATTTGGATTTTACTTCCACTATCTGAATCGTTTTTATTTAACACTGAATTATTTACATTATAAAATGATTAACAAAAACACAGTTATCATTTCGATCCATGGTGAAAAAAATATTTAAAAAAACTCAAATAGTTGTATTCGTTCACTTCACAAAATAATGGTCACAACATAGAAATGATCTCCACAGCGAACAATGTACAGATACCGACTGACCAAGCAAAAATGTGCTCGAAAAACTACAAAGCAGGTACAAAATGAAGCTATTGTTTCAAAAAATGTTGAAGCTAAAACCTTTAATGCATTTTGACTATTAATACATTTTATAGAGAATTTAATCTTTTAATTACACAATTGTAAAATAAAAAGTGTCAAATATTGACTCTAAATTGGTAAAACATAGGTTCAAAGATGCCGCTCGCCAAAGCCAAAATATTGGCGATCGGAGTCCTACACGTCGAAATCGAAACAATCGAATAAATAATACGAAAGTGTCACAATTTACATTCTTCTTTTGCGATTTCCCAACAATATGATTTTTCGAGTTGAGTCGTTTTCGTCCTGAAGGTGCGATATGGAACGAATGGATGAGAGTAGAATGGTTAAAAAGTTGTACACAAGCAGCGTGAGTGGAAAAAGAAGCCGAGGACGACCGAGAAAAACATGGCATGACCAAATCAATTACTAAAGGGCGGTCACATTCGAAATCGGAATAATCGACGTGCGAGCATGGTACGATGTATGAATGTAGAGGAATCCAGAGAAGTATGCCAGGATATAGTATTGTGGCGATCCATTCTCTCTGCCTACCCCTCCGGGGAAATAGCGTGATAGTTAGTTAGTTAGTTAGTTAGATTTATTTCGTAAGGGATGGGAGCTAAATGTTTATTATCTTGTACCATTTGAATAGAACATTCTTAGTCTTGTGTTCGCTGCAATAATTAATTAATTGGAAAAGCTTATCTAACCCAATGTTTAGACGAAAACTCCACGATATTTCAACATTATCAACGGTTTAATTTGAATCACTATTATATGTATATATATATATATATTTAAAATTGTAATTAACAAGAAATTGTCGCGATAGCTGTTTCGCCACAATGAAACCGTTAAAATAGATAAACTGCTTAATTTTTTTACCAATCCAATATCATCCTTTGAACTTGTTCTTATTTTTATACTAAAATTACTATCGTATTGAATCAAATATCGTTATAAAATGTTATATGTGTACCTACTCGTAAATAAAATATTAATTATTATATTTTAAACGGGTTTCCTGGCTGAGGAACATCCGAGAGTGGACGGGGCTATAGACCGTGGGGGAGCTGTTCTGAGCTGCCCAGGACGGGGAGGCCTACTCAAGGGTGATAGTCAACGTTGGGATGACCTGACAGGACACGGAAAGAATAAGAAGACGATGATTATCAACGGTTTAATTTGAAACACTATTACAAAAAAAAAAAAAAAAAATAAAATGAAATTGTCGCGACAGCTGTTTTGCCAACCGATGTTGGCAACATCTGGGTTGATTGTATCACCCGATGATGCCAAAATTGATTTTATAAAATTAAATAAATAAAACAGTATTTCAAATAAAACCGTTAAAATAGATAAACAACATAATTTTTTAACAATCGGATATCATATTTTGAACTAGTTCTTATTTATATACTAAAATTACTATCTTATTGAATCAAATATTGGTATAAAATGTTATATGTGTACTTGTAAATAAATAGTGATTTTTTTTATGAAATCACATATTCAATAATTTTAATGAAATAGTGGCCAACGATAGAATATTTCAAAAATTCAACGGTGAAAGATGACAACTAGCGATCCCGTGACACGACCGTGACATTGCAAAATTCAAATGCGACACTTGCGTTCTAGAATACAATTCAAAAATATATATTGCATTGCAAGGCGCCACGGTGCGCGCACGTGGGAAGGGTAAGTATATTATTATTGGGATCCCTGATCGCGAATCGCCCACAGCTCACGTGGGCCGCAACAAGAAACATGGTCGAATGTTCGCATTTCGAACTGCAGAGTACGCGAAATTCGACATTGCCTGAGATTCATAAATAATTGTCCTCCGCGAGTGAACGAACCTGTCTTTCGGAGGGCTCAGAGTAAAAAGGGCGAGAAATATTTACATATAATACAAAAAAATATTAGTAGACACAAAAATAAAGCGTAATAAATTCAGTCCGTCTGTGTCAATGCGATCGATCATTTAAGGAAAATTTAAACATTGAAGCATTAAAATATAAATGTTGTTAATTAAAAAAATTTTGTAGACATTCATAGTAAAGAATGAAAAAGAAAAATATAGCAAAAGATTTATATTTTCTTCTATGTTCGGCATACTTTGTGTTGTAGATGTTTTATTTGTCTTTTTCTTTTATATATATTTTGTATATACAACACTAACTTAATTTTTTTTTAAATTACATATCTGACATGTTTCGGACAACCGGTCCTTTATCAGTGATACATATTATAAAGATACATATTTAAAATATTATAAAATTGTTTACAAATATGTATGATCAGTCTTGAAAGATATGTCAAAATTGATCATATTTGTAAACAATTTTATTATATTTAAAATATGTATCTTTATAATATGTATCACTGAAGAAGACCTTATTTCATTTTTAAAAAAAGTTATGATAAACCATTTGAAATTTACTATATACCTACCTATAATATATAAAAAGTTAGGATGAACTATGTGATTGATAACAAAACTTGGGATGAACTGTGATATATGAAACATGTGATCGATTAAAAATACTTGGGATGAACTATAATATATGAACTATGTGATTAATAAAAAAAAAACTTGAGATGAACTATACCTGTATGAACCATGTGATTGATAAAAAAAACTTAAGATGAACTGTATGAACCATGTGATTGATAAAAAAATAACTTGAGATGAACTATATGAACCAGGTGATTGATAAAAAAAAACTTGAGATGAAATGTATGAATCATGTGATTGATATAAAAGAAACTTGGGATGAACTATATAAATTAAATGAACTATTTGACTTATTAAAAATATCGGATGTACTATGTATAGGGATGAACTATTTGTTTGATTAAACCGTTGGGATGTATTTTTTGAACTATATGATTAATTAAAACAGTTGTATTGAACTTTGCAAAATATTGTGCATGGGGATCATATGCTTCTGATTCGGTCTGGTCTACAGGACCCCCGTGGGGTGTCCTTTAGACCGGTCAGCGAGGGGAGTGTCCTCTGACATTTTCCTTCGGACCCACTTAGCGAATTCAATGTTAGATACAGTGTTAGTGTGTGACAGAAAACAGAGTTTCAAAAATAAAATATTGTTTTAATATGTGGTATATTTTTAAGTAGCATAATAAAAAAAAATTCATTTAATAATTTATTAAAATTATTGTCATTTGACAATGCCTTAAAAATGCGAAACATGTCATTCCTACATAATATTTAAAAAAAAACTCACAGAAAACGGACGTTTTCATACGTATTAAATATTTAATGTGAAGTTTTACATCGTTATTAAAAAAACCATACATACCCAAATACTGTTTCTTGTATTACATAAAACATTAGGCAGGTACCAATGATGGTGTTGTGAACAAAATAATGAAAGAATTATTAAGATGATTTGGACACACGGAAAGAATGAATGAAGAAAGAATGGTAAAAAAATTATATGTTAACGATGTAAATAGAACTAGAAATAGAGGAAGACCGAGGAAAACGTGGCACGATTAAATAAATCAAATATTGAATGACGGCCCCGTGAGGATTCAGAGAAATCGACGCGCGTGCATGACACGATGTATGAATGTTGAGAAAGCGAGAGAAATATGTCAGGAAAGAAACGTGTGGCAGTTCATTTTTTCTGCCTACCCCTTCGGGGAGTCGACGTGATGTTTAGTTAGTAAGTTAGTTATAAAAATAGGTAGGTACTAAAAATGTGACAAAAAAAAAATATTTTCGGCATATGTAACTTTGAACATTTTTTTTTATATATAGGTACTATTTTTTTTGATTAATCAAATAATCGTAAATATATTTTTTTAACATCGTAGCCCCTGAAAGGTATTTAAAATATGTTTAATGTATGAAGATTGTCGATTTTTGCATATTAAAGGCACTTATATAGATTGGTTTTACTAATACAATATTAACTAATACTGTTGGCGGTGTTTTAGGGAAACCACTAGTAGTCTTTCTACAGAAGTGTCTAGTAATTGAGATTAAATTATTTGCTTTGTGATTACTTTCACACTTTAGATAACAGCTGATAAGATTTATCTAGCATTATTTTGGTGTGATACAAATTTATTAATGTACCGAAAATAAATAAAAACTCGAATACATACGAGTATCTCTACATAATATTATTATTAGTAATACGCATTATAAATATAATTATGGACACATGGAAATAATAAATAAAGACAGAATGGCAAAGAAAGTAATTAATATGAGTGAAAACGTCAATCTTCTAGGAGTTTTATTATATTTAAGATGTAATGACATGTTTTGCCCTTCCAAGGCATTATCAAATTTTAATTAAAATTAAAAGACATTTGATAATACCTTAGAAGTGTGAAACATGTCATTCAAACTAAAATATAATAAAACTTCTAGAAGACATACGTTTTCATTCACATTCATTATTTAATAGGGAGTTTTACACCATTGTTCAAGAAACAATAAAAAGTTAAGAAAGTATATTTGAATGGAACTAGAAATAGAGGAAGACCGTGGAAAAAATAGCATGAGCAAATCAATCAAATATTAAATGTCGGAGATCGACGTGCGTGCATGACATGATGTATGAATGTTGAAGAATCAAGAGAAGTAAGTCGGAATACAACAATGTGACGGTCCATTATTTCTGTCGACCCCTTCGGGGTTACGGTGTGATGGCTAGTTAGTTAGTTAGGTAATAATAATATAATATTTAAAAGCGGATGAATTCAATTAAAAAATTCTTAAAGTTTTTTATTTTTTTTTTAAATATTACTTGGGATATGAGGTATGTCCCTCTGTTTCGTGTTGTCTGCTTTGATCAAAGTTTCGGAGATCATTTTAGTATTCATTTTCAATTGAAGAGGTTGTTAAATCTGGTCTAAAGGATAGAACACTTGGCTCATACCCAGGACACTTTGGTTCAAGCCCGGACACGACCTTATTCATAATCATTAGATATTTTTGCTCGTATTGAAGATTGTTAAATAATTTGGAATATTTGAATCCTTGGTGTTTAAAAAATAAGGAAACTTAAACGATATCGAAGATCAATCGACAAGTACATACTCAAGATCACAAAAAATATTTAATTAACCATGATAATCTAAGTAGAAATTTTGATAATTAGAATACACGTTAATTTTAAATATATAAAACAATTATCTAAAACTTCATGTTACATATAAAATATTGATGAAAACATCCGTTTTATTGAAGTTTGTTATGGCATTTTAAAATGTCAAATATTTTAACAATTCCGCAGAAAAAAGTTATTTACAAAAGGTTTTATTAAATTTTATGACAGTGAGATTCTTTTACCTTATTAGGGCATTATTAACTCGGTAGGTACTTATTTGGCAAAAGGTCCCAGATGCGTTTTTTGTGAAATTGAGTTAAATATACCATCAGTATTATTTTTGCACATTTTATGTTTTGACAAAACGTAGTTATAATTTTTTTTATTACATTTTTTTTGTATTTTTTTATGCACAATTGCATTCAACCCCTATTTTTTTTTAAATATGTAGGTACATATATTTTTTAAATTTAATTACTAATATATCTTGTAGATAACGTTATGATACGTAAATTGACATTTCAAATAAACAATTTGGAACAAAAATAACATTTTTACAAATAATCAAAATAATGTAAAAATCTTATTTTTGCTCTCCTGTAAAATTCATAAATAAGCAGTTGGGACCTTTTGCCAAATAGGTACCGAACTGTTAAATGTTATTACAATACCCTAGCAAGGCGAAACATGTCACTCGCATACGATATAATGTTATAAAACTTTGAGTAAAATTGAAGTTTCTATAAATATTAAATGTTTATACGTTATTTAAAGTGTTATAATATGTATTTTTTTTACTTTTTAATTGTCACTTTACTAGAATTTGGTAAGTCAATATTGTATATTTTTTGTTGTTGTAAATTTTAAGGTCTTGAGAGATAAAAAAAATGTTTTGAAAATTATAAGCTCTCCTTTGAAGCAAATTATCTACACATCAAAAGCCGTTGGTCCCGGAATTAATATTTTGTTTTGAAGTGTTCCTTTTTCAAAAGGTGTGCAAATTTCGTTTGTTTAGCCTGCAGATGGCAGAGAGCTGATCAGATGAGAGGGCGAAATGAGATAAAACCTTGTTTAGTTAGGTCAGTACCCACCCTAACTAACATCTGCCCACGGACTAGGGGTAGCAATTAATTTTACGCCATCGTTATAAAAACACCACAGAGTGAAAATTTATGTTAAAATTTGCCTCTGATTACCTGAACAGTGCCGACGGCTGACTTTAAAAATTACGGCGCAACTTATTTACAATTTAAAATATTGTATTTAGGTACATGGGTTATATTACGGAAGAAGTGATTTACCGTTTATTTATATTGTACAAAAAATTCGAACGGTAAGTACCAAAAATAGATTACACTAATTTTATTGATAGGAAAAAAGTTTTTTCGGTATCATGATTTCCCTTACGTATTAATCTTTGATTTATTAATGTAAATGTTATGTGATATATATCATAGATAGGTAGGTACCCTTTTTTAGTTTGGAATATATTTTTATTTACGAAATATTTTTTATTTGAAATCTTTTGAGTTTATAAAAATTGGATTAAATTTTATTATTACACTAAATTATACAGTTTTTATTTATTATTTATTTACGTAAATATAATTTTTTTATGTAAAAATATGATTTATTTATTTTGTATAGGTGGCGGATATCCTAATTGGACGAAGTAATTTGAATTAAGCAAATTTTCTAAGTGGAAAAATACTATTAAAATGGCACTATTTGTTTTAGCGTAACTATCTTACTGGAATTGTGAATTTACTAAAGAATAATTAAACACTGATTTCAATTTGTTTCACCATTTAAAGTGAATTGTATCGAAACGAGTGTTTCCTTTTCAACACGTTTAGTCGTACGTGTTAGCCGTATAATAAATGGTTTGATGTGATCATCATTGGGTTCTAATGGGTTAATAATGGCGCTGATTAGAATTTAATTAAAATCCAGCTAATACAATCGCCGGCAAACTGATTAATTCGTTTCGAGTAATTATTTTTTTTGTAATTTGCACAATCTCAGTTTATCCGGAATAATGAATGATTCTGACCTGTTAGCATTGGCCCATTAGACGAGGTGTGAGACAGGGCATGGTCATAGTCCCTGGCTCGAATGCCGGCGAAGTCAAAATATCACAATCAACACACAAGGGAAAACTCGAGTGCATCGACAATGGAACAACGTCACTCAACTTTACAAGTGCGTAATTATAAACAATCGCTCGTATAACATAAACACCACTCCAGAAAACAATGTTCACTCTTATTAAAATCAACACGACAGAAAAAAGAGTGGGGGGTATGTTTACAACAAATAATGAACCACTTGAGTTTTATCGGCGAAAATAAAACACTTCACTTGTACAACAAAAGTCAGCGGTATATAACGTGCGATAATTTGCGAAATTAATTAAATAAAACTTATTAGAAAATTGTAACTTTTTCAGTGCGAAGATGTTACGGTCGCGTGAGCGCTTTTCGGTGACGCGCAACGGGATGTTATCTGGCCGGCTGTCGGCTTAACACTGGCGCCCCTCTCGGAGGCAATCAAGTGCGGGGCGGGGGCCGGGGGCACGCCCCTCCACTGCCGAAACGAGGCGGAGCTAAAAACCCGAGACGGCGATATGCATTATGCATAGCAGAGGAAAGGGACGGCTGTACGCGAGTGTGTGAGGCCGCGGAGTCCGGAGCCGGCGGGCGGCGGTGGGGCGGCAGTTATTAATGCGCGGCTCGGAGTGGGAGAGTGAGACAAAAAAATCATCTTATACATCTTTTGTATAAATAATAAGGACGGGTGACGCTCGCGGGGGTGGGGGCGGCGGGAAAAAACGAAGAGAAGAGTAAAAATGTCGCTCCGTATTGTAATGAGCTCGCGGGGGAGGGGCGGGCGGCACGGCGTCTGGCCGGTGGGATTCTAAGTTCAAAAAATAAGCGCGGGTGAATAACTCCGCCGAGCTCGGAAGGGCCGCCGAGCTTTTCTTGCGCGGACCGATTCGAATTCCGAACTCCCGATGTGTCTATGCGACGACTTTCGCGCCGATAGGAATTCGCGCAAGAACTGACCGCGAACGAGAAATTAATGATTCTACTGCCTTCGATTATAACAGGAGCTCGCTAGGTCGCCTCGGAAGATTAGCGCGGGCTTGATTTTTCGCGAAATACGTGCACAGACGCAAGGGTAGGTACCTACCTGCCTTCGGGTAGACAAGAACGATTAAAAGGAGATTCTTAGCAGAAAATAAATGCTAAACAGGGATTCCCTCGTCCGAAAGTAAATATAAAAATTATCAAAAGTCCGTTAATTTTTTTGTCTATGGTGATTACAAATGATCATTTTAAATGTTGACAGCGAGCTGCCGAAGCCGATCAAAGCTAGAAATCAAGCGGAATGAAACGAAAAACCTTGTTATAAAACTATTCTCGGGCCGTCTCCCCGAAGGGGTAGACCGAAAGAATTGACCGCCACACTGTTCGTTCCTGGCATATTCCTCTCGATTCCTCAACATTAATACCTACATCACGTGGCCGACGTTCAATATTTGATTTATTTGATCGTGCCATGTTTTCCTCGGTCTTCCTCTATTTCAAGTTCTGTTAACATTTTTAACAATTTTAACTTTTTTACTATTCTTTCTTTATTCATTCTTACCATGTGTCCAAACCATCTTCATGATCCTCATTATTGATGTGTGACTTGTTATAAAGGATTTTTTTTTTTTAAATCATTTTTTCTTCATTATTTTCAATGTGATGGTTATTGGCTTAAATTTTTTTTTTATGGATATCCATTTTTTTATTATGTGACTTGATACACTCTTATAAAACTTGTATTATATGTATTTAATATTAAAAAAAGCTATTTCAATGATTTTGAAAAGTGTTAAAAAACTTTTTTTTTTCGGTAGAAATTGTAAACTTTTGATTTAATTCGACCCATGCCAATAATATTAGGATTTCTCCGAGTCTAGACCGCGAATAGAAAGATTTATCGCTGACAATGTGGGATATTTATGGACGGTCGCGGGCGGGATTCGAACCCGGTCCCTCGCATTAAAAAGCGGACACCGCGCCACTGGGCCAACTATGCTAATGCCATTTCAGAATTCCGAATTCAAACTTTTGGAAAAATAGAATAAAATTGCGGACGATAGAAGCGATGAAAATTATTTGAAACAAGAACAGCTTAGTGATAAAATCTTCAAGAAAAAAATCCTTTGTTATTATATTTTAATATGAACTGTAAACTACACTGTTCTATTGAAATACATAAAAACCACCTAATTGCCACCTAAATAATATAACAACAACAACAACATGCCATCACGCCGTTACCCCGTAGGGGTAGGCAGAGAGAATGGAACGCCACACTACTCTATCCTGGCACACCTCTCTAGCATCCTGTATCCAGAATTTATTACACAATCTCTAATATTATAAGAAAATATCTCATTATTATGAAGAAGAATATGGTCGAATCTAGTCTTGAACCCAAATCACATGGATCAGGATCCCGTTGCAATAGATACCTATATTAAAATTTAAAATACCCATTTTTAACTGGATACTGAATTGTCCAGAACCATGGGTAATGGTGGATTTAGCACCGTAAAGGGAATGTCAAAGAAATCAAAATTTGTAGTGAGAGTTTTGTTTTTGTACGAGTATATAGGTAATCGTCTGTTAAGAATTAGGTAGGTACTGGTTCTGATTTTGAATATTTGGTTTGGTTCATGTGGTGCTCCCATAAATTTGGAGATGTTTCGTGTAAAAGTGCCATGTTTTGGTCTATTTGATTGTTGCCGCACTTTATAATAGTAAGTTGTGACACGTAATACAATATATAAACAATTTTGGCACGTGTAAAATAAAATTTTTCATTTGTTACAATGACAATTTGAATAATTTCTTCAATAATATTTTAAAGTTCTTGCTGGTGTTGCGTTTGTTTTAAGTGCCTAATTACAGTAAATTTTGAAAAACGGTGGATACGTGGAATATAAATTATATAAACACAAAAGTCCGGATCGTCCAGCTGACATCAAGTGTACTATCTAAAAGAACATTATGAGTTAAATTATTTTCATATTGTTATTTTATTTCAAATCGTTGTATTTTATATCATTTGTTTTAGATTTATTTTGTGGAAGTTGGACGATCGAAGTGTGCGCGGGAGATGCCTATTGGTGGCGATGAGGTTCGCAACCCATCACACCGCGTCTCTCGCGGGGGCGAAAAGAGAAGGATGGAGTGCCGCATCAGCTTAAGTGGGGCAGTCCATTCTTTCTGCCTACCCTTTCGGGGAGACGGTGTGATGGTTAGTTAGTTAGTTTTGTTAAGAAGAGTCCATCACAAAAGGATTTTACACATTCAACTAGAGCGACAAGTCATTGACATTAAACTGGGTATTAAATACAAAAAAAACATTGATAAACTTAGCTTTAGTATATAGGTAGTGATCACATGATTCCATGTAAAGTATTACCGGATAAGTTTGAGTAATCTTGTCATATTATTAATACACCCAATCTAGCGGCCAGTTTATTAATGACACATGTCACGAATTATCCGTATAAAAACGTAACAATTACAATAAATCTTCCGCCATTAACGTTGGCTTTTTGTAATTTAAATAAGTTGTGTCATCTCTGCTCACCCACGCGCTCCGGTAAGCCGGCGATTCGTTAATAGACACAAAAATAGCCAAAATCTTGCAGATATTCTGATATTCGCGCTTTCAAAGACTTTCACAAATGTTCATTGTTTCTTGAAGAAATACGAGGCGAAACATGTCATACAGATAAAATATTATTTTATCTGAATGACATGTTTCGCCTCGGTAATGCTTTATAAAATATGTTTTGCTTTTTCTATTAGTGCTAAGCTATTGTTTACAAGTGACCTAAAGAGCCAGAAGCTCGGACGAAAAATGGACAAGAAGACAGATGATTTGGAGACCATGGACCGCGAAGAGAAGCGCAGGGTGACCGCAACTGCGGTGAAAGGATGCCCTGAACTGACACTTCGGCAATACCTGGATGCAATCTGCATATAATAGAGTGGCATGGAAGCGAATGAAAGAGACATTTGTCTACGAGTGGACGGGAATTGATTGAATCAGATGATTGTATACAGACAAGAACTACACTTAAAATTGTCACATCTAAGGTGATATTATTAATTTCCGAATTTATCGTTCAACTAGAATCACCAAAAGCAAGTTGGTTTTAATTGATGGATTGTAGAATCATTTCATTCAAGTTCACCGCAAGATTATTGAATGCGGTATATATGAGAACACTTTAGATCAATTTATGTAAACCTCCGATTTCGATAAGACGACGATCCACGTCAGTGCGAATAAAAAATTGTGAGTTCACGAGATTTAAATGAAGGTATATGTGAGCAAAATAACTAAATACATTTATTGCTTCTTGAACAATGATGTAAACTCCATATTAAATAATCAATACGAACGGAATGGTCTGTCTTCTAGAAGTTTTTCCATGTTATGGTTGACACGTTTCGCCTTGGCGAAAGGCGAAAGATGTCATACCCATAAAATATAATAAAACTTGAGAAAATAGACGTTTTCATTTGTAAATAGAATTAAACACATTTAAAACGTTGTATAAAACCAATTTATTTTGAGTCAAGAGCGCCAACCGGCTTCACTCTGTAACGAGCTTCGTCAGGACTATATACAAGCTGGTGAGTTTCTGTTCAGCAGAAAGAACCACCAAGTAATAGCTTCTTTCCAAAGTTTTAATTTGTATTAACTTTAAATATTTGAGAAAGGTGGTGTTTCATTGAAATATCCACACGAGCGCGTTGATTCGGTAGTATGCTTCGCATCATCACAAATAATTGTTATAATAAATTCTTGTGTTAATTAAATCATTAATCATACAGATTATACTTATTGTATCGTAGCTGCCTGCCTACATATTCTTGAACGACTGTAAATGTATTGCCACCTGTGTGGTCACCGCAGCCAGCATCCAGCCGCCATAACTTCAAAATAGTGGAGTTGACGTTGTCTGCTATTCAAAGGGGCGTAAGAATACTAAAAATAATTGTAAACTTAAAAGTGACATAAACTTTTGTTTTGGCGGAAACACTCAAACACACACAGTTTCACTATTGAACAAATTCTTATTCCATCAAGTATATCTGCTAAGGAACCAGTAAGTTAAATCGTAAGATTCGTGCGGTATAAAAAAAAATTAATTAACAAAATATTGAGATATTTCCATATGGAACCAGTAAGTAATATCATATTAATCATGCAAAGGAAAAATATAACATTTTTTTAAATTAAAAAATGCAAATATTGAAATACTTCCGTAAGGAACCAGCAGTTGATATCATATAAAGCATGCAAAGAAAAAAAAGATAATTAGTTAATTTAAAAAAGAGAAATATTGAATAGTTCCGTATGGAACCAGTGGGTTATATCATATAAAGCAAGCAAATGAAAATAATAAGATATTTATTTAATTTAAAAAACTCAAATATTGAGATGGTTCCATTTGGAACCAGTAGGTTATATCATATTAAGCAATGGATTTTTTTTTTAAAATAAGTCAAGTATAGAGATATTTCCGTAAGGAACCAGTAGGTAATATCATATTAAGCATGCTTATAAAAAATATCATTTTTATTTTATTTTATAAAGGCAAATATTGAGATACTTCCATAAAGAACCAGCAGGTAATATCATATGATAATTATTTAATTTAAAAACAGGTCAATATTGAGATACGCCCCTTTAAAAGATAGACGACGGCGTGTCCAAAATGGCGGGTGACGCAAGTTAAATGGGTCCGTGATTGCTTAACAATCGGAATGTGTGAGTAATTTATTAAAGAATTAGTCCATTATATTAATATATTCTTATGAATCCCACGCGGCCAGATGGAAAAGTATAAAACCGTCAATCCGAAGCGCCTTTGTAATTTTAATGTTCGAGAAGTGACAAGATATTTTCAAATTCAGAATTTTTTATGCGCGTTTTCAGTCGTTCAAATAAACATTTAAAATATAAAATAATTCCCATTTTGAATGGACGAAAATGTATTGATACGTATTTAAATAGCAAAGTACCTGCCCACGTATTCACGTATCATCCTACGTGTATTTGAATCCGTAGGTAGGTACTTACCTACCTACAAAAAAAATCCCTACTCTTAAGTGAGTAGGTACCTCCTTATTTTTTAATATTCAATTGTATTGTCGTGTTGAAAGTGCTCACAACAACAAAAAGTAATCTGATTAAATCTCAAACATTTACCAAAATAAAAAAAATGAAGTAGTTACCTACCAAACAATTAAATATAATATGAAGAGTTTTGTGATATATTCAATTAGTTCGAATTTTAAAATCCTTTCGGTTATGAAAAAAAATGTTTATCCAAGCTTTCGGCTATAACACATTCCCGCTAACAATAAAAACGGTTCTGTTTACGCACCCTCTAAGCGGCATTTCATCCTCAACAGGTTGCAGAGTGACCACCAGAAGGGACCACCCCTGAAGAATTTCTAACGGGGATGCATTTTCGTTTTGTGCTAACAAGTGAATCGGTCAAGCGTAGTTAGGGGCGATTTTGAAAAACGCCGCATAGGTACATGTTATACTGAGGAATCTATTTTGTGTAAAGTAATCCTGTATTAAGCGAATAAGCCAACAATATATTAAAATTGATAATAATAAAAAAACTAAACTAACTAACCATCACGCCGTCTCCCCGGAGGGGTAGGCAGAAAGAAAGGAACGCCACATTGTTCTGTCCTGACACACTTCTCTCGCTTCCTCTACATTCATACATCTTGTCATGCACGCACGTCTATTTCTCCGACTCCTCACGTGACAGACATTCAATATTTGATTGATTTGATCGTGCCACGTTTTCCTCGGCCTTCCTGTGTTTCTAGCTCCGTTCACGCCGTTTACATATACCTTCTTTACCATTTTGTCTTCACTCATTCTTTCCATGTGTCCAAACCATCTTAACCTTTTGCACTCTGGCTATTTTTTCTCATGACTGACCAGCTACTCTGAATTTTTTTTTTTACGTATTTACAAAATAAAAAATTAAAATTAGTTAAACAAGTGATAAACTTCCACGTGCTTGGATTAAGTATACGATTTAATGGAAAACAAAACGTATATTTTTAATTAAAAATAATAAAATTGGTCTGCTATTTTTGGGACACTCTGTTCGATAATTAGTATGACCATTAAATTTTTGGTAAATTTCTCAAAATATGCTTGCTAAATCACACGTAAAGTAACAGAAAATAATTAGTGACTCTTCAATATATTTTATTTTGATAATTTATTATATTGCATATCAATAATTGTGTACTATATAGGTAATATATACTAATATTTAGATGTAAATTCTTGAAGAAGTTGCTTTCTAATTATCTTGTACAGTGTAGGAACAAATTAACGCCTTCGTCTAAAGGTTCTCGGCTAACTGACGACTACCTGGAATTGTAAACATTTAATTGGCTAGAGCCATGTCGTTTATTGTTTTGCATTGGTTAGTTCATTGACAAATTCGTCCCTCGGTCAGGAAACAAAAGCAAGAACAGCCCACAAGTCATAAAATAGGTAATATGCTTTGCAAACATTCTACACGGTATTTAAAAAATTGAGTCTTGTCACAAGTGTACGACAACAACTTACTGTCCCCATAATATTAATAAAAAAATTAACTAACCGGAAACAAATGTAAGGCAGATGACTGCATCATGAATACAATTAAAAAAGGATCCCTGATATGGTTTGGACATATGGAACGAATAGATGAGAGTAGAATGGTTAAAAGGTTGTACACAAGCAGCGTGAGTAGGAAAAGAAGCCGAGGACGACCGAGGAACTTTTTCTAGCGTTATTTTTTTCTTATTTTGGCATTTGCAAATTTAATTGTTTCATCGACGATTTTACTAATGAGTAGGTATATTTGTAAAAAAAATAGCGTAAAGTAATCGATAGGCTCCGAACAGTTTGTGGGGGTATTCGGTCCAACTGTTCTATTTCCAATAGAACATTTTATTTGTCCTTCTGATGTATTACTAGACATTAAATGCTAACTTTTTCTGAATTAGAAAATCCTACTGACGTAGGATTGATGGATGTTGAAGGTTGTTGCGGAATCAGTTCTTCAATATTTTCATCATCACTGTCTTCGCTAAAATATATAAATCTCCTTTTTTTGGTCGGTATAATATCACTTCCACTATCGGTAACACTTGAATTATCACCGACGTCCATGTCCACAAAAAAACTATCACTTTTATCGCTGTCATTGCAATTAACATTATCAAATGTAAAAAGGTCCTCATCATCTCTGTTATCGATAAAATCACATTCGTTATTATTACTGAACTTTGAAGTAAAATTTTCGTTGTTTTCCATTGCAGTTAGTTCACTATAATTATAAATAAGAAAATTACTATTTCTATTATTGTCAACTACTGAGAGAAATATCGCAAAATTAAGTAAGATAATCAAAAGAAAAAATATATAGTCGCAAAATGTAGAAGTAGCCTCGGAGAACCGTCACAAGTGCAGGACAACAACTAACTGTCCCAATAATATTAATAAAAAAATTAACTAACCGGCAATTGAAATAAAGAATAATGGTTTACCCAGCAGATTGTGTTGATTCTGACTGTGCCAATAATAATAAAATATGATATTTATTCTATCAGCTAAAATGGTGGATAATTAATTCCAAGAAAAAATCGAACTTTCCGGTAATTTAAATAAAGAATGTTGGTTACCCAGCACATTGTGTATTTATTTGAAATACGTTTTCGTAAAACATATTGGATTGAGAACTGTGGATTTATGTTAACTAAATATACAATATAAGAAAAATAATATATCACACATTATTGTGTTTTCGTATTTACAATGAACTTCTACGAAGAAATTTTAATTGACAACATTAATGTATGACATTTTAGTTAAAATGCCTGGGAAATTATATTCAAGACAAGAAATAAGCTAGTTTGGTTCTGCATGGTGGTTAGGTAGTTATTTAGAAATGTGTATACGAGTATTGCTTTTTCTATTACTTTCAATATCGCAAAATTAAGAAATATAATAATTCCACAAAACTATAAAAAATAGTCACAACAAGTGGGTGTGGCCTTGCAGAAACCCTCATAAATGCAGGGTAGCGACAGACCGTCCCAAAAAACATTACTGTATGACAAATGTTTAATCAGCTAAAATTATGCATCTTTTTTTTAACGAGTATATCCATTTAATGGTAAATTTAAACGAAAAAATGTTAGTATATCCAGAATCTTATGTTATTTAAGTGTATTTGTGGCGAAAAAAAAATAAAAAAATATATTTGCATACTAGAGAAATCGTCGAGTAAACTTATACCCGCGCTCGGCCACTACGTGTGGCCCACAGAGCTGGCAACTAGAACTCTGTGGGCCACAATGTCTGGCCCACAGAGTTGTAAGGGTTAATGACCCTTTCCTTATTTTGTTTATAACACTTTCATTCGCACCACATCCACTTCTTATACTTGCATTTGTCACTCTATCATATACAGATTTGCCACACAATCGTCTTAGAGATCTCATTTCTACTGCATTTATTATACTTTCATCCTTCTTTTGCCAGTTCCATGCTTCACTTCCATACATAACGGTCGGCACAAGAACACCATTGTGCACTGCCATCTTGGCTTTTTTGGATAGGCTTTTGTTTGCGATAATAATATATGATATAATAAACAAAAGACTGCTTTACAAATTTGAAATCATGTTCTATTTTATTTTGTAATATGTCTGTTCAATTAACCTTTATTCTAAGATGTAAAACTCCATATTAAATAATTAATACGAATGATATGTCTGTTTCCTAGAAGTTTTGTTATTAAATATTTTATGGAAAAAACATTTATGGAAGCGAATCATGAAACTGGCAAAAGAAGGATGAAAGTAGAATAAATGCAGTAGTAATGAGATCTTTTAGATGAATACAAGAGTATTAGTATATGTCAGTTTTGATTAACAAAGTAAGAACAAACAAAGAACAAAAAAGGAACTCTGTGTATGATAGAGTGTCGAATGAAAATTTAAGAAGTGCGGAAGGTGCGAATGATGGTGTCATGAACAAAATAATGAAAGGATCGTAAAGATGGTTTGGACATATGGAAAGAATGAATGAAGAAAGAATGGTAAAAAATATATATTTTATCGATGTATGTAAATGGAACTAGAAATAGAGGAAGACTATATACTCAAATATTGAATGTCGGCCACGTGAGGAGTCAGAGAAATCGAAGTGCGTGCATGACATGATGTATGAATGTTGAGGAATCGAGAGAAATATGTCAGGAATGAAAATTGTGTCAGTCCATTATTTCTGCCTACCCCTTCGGGGAGACGGCGTGATGGTTAGTTAGTTAGTTAGTTTTGGAAATAACATGTTTCGCTTTGGTGAAAGGCGAAACATGTCATTCCCACAAATAAATAATAAAAATTCTATAAAACAGACGTTCACATTATTAATTATTAATTTACTCAATTCTGATTGTGATACATATGCATGATATGCATTTTCCTATATTGTAAGCTAGTATTGATATTTTTTCTATTTTATGCTATTATTATTAACACCATTAATAATTGGGAACACCAGAATAAGAGATATATTTGAGGCTGAGGATATTGTAAGATAGAGTAGACCACGAAGGAAGGACTGGTACGGCCATGTCCAAAGAATGAACCCCACCAGACTCCCCTATATTGCTATAGATATATATGTAAGTTGTGTAAAATATTTTAAAGATAATCTATTGTTTTGTCCAAAACACTATGACACTTTAACATTATTAAATGTTTTCACTTTAAAATACTGCAATTAAACATATCACAATTATGTTTTATGGAATTGCCGTGAAAGCTGTTTCGCTAATCTATGTTGGTATCACCAGAACTTAACAGTTGTCTGTGATACTTGATGATGCTAACATAGGTTGGCGAAATAGCTGTCGCGACAATCTTATAAATATAAATTGTGATATGTATTATAACAGCGTTCCAAAATTAAAACATTTAATAAAATATTTTTATTAATAAAAAATATTTATACTCGTATTTTTCTATAATTTACTTTGCTAAGTAATGTTAAAGATACACAGATTAAACAGTAATTTCCATATATACATTTTACAAGAAGGTACTATTTTTAAATGCTTTAAAAAAGGAACAGTTTTCAAATATTGTATGAAAGCGTGGGAAAATGTTTTCCCGTCCGGTGCTGCCGTGCGGTGTTCAGTTCCTGAACTATTTTCATCTTAGGCGAGAACCATTTTTCCACATGTGGGTGTCCGATCTTAGCCCACCCCCTGCGCCACATGTGTGCCACCCCAAGACTTGAACCCCTCCGGTGCCGACATCTAGCGGCGTGGAGAAGAAACCTTTTCGAGAAAAATTCACAGATGACCGCGGTCAGGCCGATTTCACCGCCCTACATACATATTCAAACATGACTTTTCTTATAGTTTTACAAATAAATACTTTGAAATATGTTTATTAGAATGCAATCAAAATCTTTTAAATACATCGAGAACACTTAGAACTCGTAATAATAACGTAATTTTGATATTTACTGTTAAAATTTAAAACACTTATGGTATTACTATTTCACTTTTTGAGTTGTTTGTAAAACCTGATGATGCCAACATCGGTTGGCGAAAATAATAAAAATGGTTTTATCATAACAGTGATAAAAATTTACGGCACGATCAAATTAATCAAATATTGAATGGCGGTCACGTGAGGAGTCGGAGAAATTGACGTGCGTGCATGACAAGATGTACGAATGTAGAGGATGCGAGAGAAGTATGTCAGGACAGAACAGTGTGGCGTTTCATTATTTTTGCCTACCCCTCCGGAGAGGCAGCGTGATGGTTAGTTAGTTAGTTAGTTTATAATATTGAAGTAACATAGTGTTTCGGACAAAACAATGGGCTATGCAATTTTGATATTTAATGATAATGATAACGTCTGTTTTCTATAAGTTTCCTTATATTATACAGGATTGATGTTTTTAGCCTTGCTAGAGCATTATAAGCTGTCGCATAATATTGCTGGTATATTATCTTATATAACGTTGCAATAATAACTGGGATAAATTATTTATAAATACAATAATGGACAAAAAGTTAAGAAGATTTGATTGAATCTGAATTTTTAGAGTGCGTCTAAATATGATATACATTTTAATAAATACGTTAATAATAAAACGTTAACAATAAAAATTACTGCGTTTTAGTATTTAATATTTATCAAATCAAATTTAATCAGTTTATTTTCTGAAAAGATATTACAAACAAAATTAAGGTTTAAGACATCATTTGAGAAAAAGTAAAAATATAATATATGCATGAACACATGAGAGATGATTCGACTTTAGGAAGACAATATACTATTTCAAAGTCAAGATTTTTTGTCTTCTGAAAGTACTTTCACTAATATGTAAGTATTCATTTCAAGCTACATATAAGCAATAGTGCAACAAAATAGTATAGTGTGACATCAAAAGCAAATACATTGCTATTCGTTTTTTTTTATTAATATTTTTAAATTTTAAAATGAAAATAATCAAAAATGGTATTGTTTACTTTCTTAATTCTAAAGAAAATTAGTATGCTTACCATCACAATTTGAAATATTTTGTTGGAATAATTCATTACCTGAAACAAACGAAAACAAGGAAATTAAAATACAGTACTATGGAAACACCAAAAATAAACAATGTTATAATATTGAGATATTATAAGTGATCAAATAATAACAAATCTAATAACCTTAGATATTAGAGTAAACAGGTACGAAACGGTGTGAATGGAGTACTTAGTCTTAGGAGACCGAGGAAACATTGACAAATTTTAAAGGTCGCCCACGTTAGAAGTCGGAAGAATCGACGTACGTATATGACTCGCTGAATGAATGTGGAGAAAGCTAGAGAGGTGTGTCAGGATCGAGCAGTGTGGCGGTCCATTCTCTCTGCCTAGCCGTTCGGAGAAACGGCTTGATGTTTGTTCTTATTGTTTATAAGATTATGTGTTGTTAAGGACTTAAATGACTAAATTCATAGAATATTGCTACCTGCGCCATTTTTCTATTTGGCTATCAGTATACATTTGTAGTCATGATGAAGCACGAGCAACATAAATACGTATTCTACTACTGCATCTTAATTTTTATGATACTGTCATGATAGCTGTATGCCAACCGATGTTGGCATCATTAGGTGTTATAATCAACGCCATAAGATTGACAAACAGTTGATTGTAACACCTGATGATACAGTTGCACGAGCTGCATTTAATAAAATGAGAACATTATATTGCTACGATAATCTTAACTTGAAACTCCGACAAACAATGATTAAATGTTATATATTGTCTGTTCTACTATATGGCTGCGAAACCTGGACCTGAAAATGAATGTAATGAACCTGTTGGAAGCGTTCGAGATGTGGATATACCGCAGAATCTTATATGTAAGGGAGTATAATTGCAAAAATCTTAATATTAATAGTAATAAAATGATAGATGTTTCTTGCTAGAGCCTAAGTGATTTAACGCCATTTTGAGGTGTAAGGAAAATTGATTTAGAAAGTTAATTTTAATTTGAAAGCCGACCCATCAGGCAGTTCGCACCTCTCTGTAAACAGCGGCCGATAAATCTGGCTTAAGGTTCGCCCTTAATTAAATGAGACTGGTAAATCTCTGATAAATTTACCTCCCACCTTGCTCGCTAATAGAAATTAAGCACAAACGCCGTCTGTAATACGATACTTAAATTAGTACCCGGGATACCGAGGTACGCTCCACAGGGAGGATAAAAAGTAACGAATCTTACAAATTAATGAAGAAAATTAGATAGTCCATTGTTTTGGCCGAAACATTATGATACTTTAACATTATAAAATGTTAAATTAAAAAACGTTGTTTTGTGTATCTCAATAAAATATAATAAATATAATAAAAATTTATATTATTATATTTATTAACAGTTTATAAGAAAATTAGACTTAAAAAAAATAACAATCATGAATTTATTTCAATTCCAATGAAGGAAATGAAATATAACCAAATATTTATTAAAAAAGATTTTTTTTTCTTTATTTTCATTATTTACAATTAACTTCTACTATTAAATTTCAAATAGCAATTATTAAATTATTTTTGGTGTAAAATAGTATTATAAAAAAATATGTGTAAAGATTCTTATTTATTGTTTCTTGAAGAATGGTGTAAAACTCCATATTAAATAATTAATACTAATAAAAGCGTATGTTTTCTAGAAGTTTCATTTTATTTTATGGACATATTACGACATATTTCACCTTGCCAAGGCATTACCTATTTAATGATAGAACAAATAAATAAACACGTGTTGTTTAGAAAAATAAATACAAATTTGAATGCGACTTCAATAAAAAAAAATTCTACATAAAATATTGGCAAACAGAAGATGTGTCTAAACATAACCAACTAACTAATCATCACGCCGTCTTCCCGAAGCGGTAGGCAGAAAGAATGGACTGCCCCACTTTTCTTTCCGTGTTTTTTTCCATTATATTAACCCTTAGACAGCTAAGCAAACGTTAATATAACTTTCATCGCTACGAGATAAATTCTTCTTCGACGCATTTTGAATAAAATGTCACATTAAAAACGAATAGAACCTGAACTCGAATATCATATAATCAATTATTAATCTGACTAAAACAGTCTTAAAGGAAAAATATAATTAAAAAGAATACATGATTTCCTTGTAAGCATAATTGATTTGACTGTATTGAGTGTGAATGTAAAAACAATAAGCTGCATTATAAAAAGTTAAATTGTTTATTTTTAACAAATTATTTTTGAAGTGTAAAGACTTTCTGGTCACCCCGTTGACGCCTACGTCTCGTAGCGCCGCAGCGCTCAGTTTCCCGGCAAGTGCTACGGTTTAGCAATTAAGGGGAGGCGGCGGCTTAATTGCGAAGTTAATTGGCAGACAGTAGCGCCACCTGTTGAGGTCTCTTTGTGCTGCCGTTCTCCCCTTGGCGACACGGGGTAATTGCCTCGATTGGCTCTTCCATGTTTAAAGCTAAATAGAACCTTTGTTTCAAACTGTTCTACGATATCACAGAGATAAATAGGAAAAAAATGCTACGCTTTTGCTAAAACCTGTTTCCGATTCTGTGAAAAGATTATTTTTGAATATTTTAATTGAATCGTATTTTGATTCGATATTAATGAAAATCTCTTCTTCTTCTTCTTCCTTGTTGTAGACCTATGTGGTCTGTTCTCCAGAGTGTTGCTCCTCCTGTGAGGTAGATTCCCAGCTGTCCTTCCAGCTTTTAAGAGTTCTTCCACGAGGACGAGTCCCATGAGGCTGATTATGCAATGCAATAAAGGGAAGTCAGGTGGTGTCCATTCTTTGAACATGACCGTACCAGTCCCTTTTTCGCTGTCTGCTCCATCTTATTGAAAGAACAACGAAAATATGATTTTTAATATTTCAATTTAAAACAGTATTTTGAGAAAAGAAAATTTCATCATTTAAAAAAGTCATTAAGCTGGTTTTGGGCACAGGGATACGATGAATTGAAGAATCACTGCGTTGGTTTGGACACGTAGAACGCACGAATGAAGAGACAATGGTTGGGTTAGGTTAGGTTAATGTCTACGTTAACTGTGTGAACGGAGTCCAGAAAGACACTTAATTTGGTTTTATAATATTGACCATATTTTATAATATTGACCATGACTCGCTGTATGAATGTGGAGGAAGCGAGAGAGGTGTGTCAGGATAGAGTAGTGTGGCGGTCCATTCACTTTGCCTACCCTTCCGTAGAAATGGCTTGATGGTTATTTGTTGGTATTTTACTAAGTTTCAAAGTTTTTTCTTTGTAACACCTGATGATGTCAATATAGGTTGACGAAACAGCTGTCGCCGAAAACGAAAAAATAAAAATGGTGATACATAAACAGAGTTTTAATTTTTAATAGTTAATAAAGTTTCTTTAAGCACACTAAGCTCGCGATAATAATAATATTTTTTTGTGCGCAACATATTTTTCTAACCCATTTACTTATTTATTTAGCTACTGATTCTCATGATATGTGAAAAAGTAACTAATCTATGGATATTTTATTGTCACTTGAATTCTACACCAGACTAAATAAAGTAGGGGAATTTTTTTCACACTGTCTTTGCCGGAATTTTTCAGAATTGAACCCAGGACCTTCGGTGTGGGAGTCATAGTGATTACCATTCTGCCACGAATTTCTAAAACATTGAGATAATTCGTTAAATTTCGGCGTGTTTAGAAAGCACAGCGTGAAATTTGAAATGTTTTGTCTATTATTTGGATTTAGCCTGAAATGTCTGTGTTATTCTAGCGAAGTAATTACATGTGACATCGTGACGGGCGGCCATTAAAAGAGACATTATATTCTGTATTATGTCATAAGCGAACAATACGAAATCAAGAGGTTTAAAAGAACGAAAAACACATCAAAAGCTTCCCAAGCAGAGAGTGTAAATTGTGCCTAATAACGAGTCATTGCGCGTCGGCTTTGTTCTGCCGTCGTCTGAATTAAAATGAAATTTAGTGTAGAAACGTAATAATGTTCATACACGTCAATTACACGAGCAAATGGGTGTATTTATATTAATTTCATTACACGGATGCGAACAAGTGATACATTTCTTTAACAATGACACGCAACCATTAGCCGCGGCTTGGAGCAACCGTGAATAAACACATCCTGTAATTACCCTTGTCGGGCCTTATAACCAGGACTAGTGATGGTCCCTTATACTGTTACATTAACAATTTCAATATCAACCGGTTTACAAGGGGTTGAAAATTTACCAGCCATTAATAATCAGTCCTAAAAACAACTTTATAAAAATAGTTTGAGTCTCGTCTTCTTTCCCTTTGCCATTTCCAATCATCTGGGGTCGGCCCTCCTCGAACGAAAACGCCAAATTTTGTATCCTGACTCGTCAAATTAAATCAAATCAAATCAGTTTATTTCATCAACAGACATTACAAAATTAATTTTTAAGGCATCTATTGAGAACAGGTAAAATAATATATTGTGTGTATACTACCAGAAATGCATGAGAGATGGTTCAACATTAGGAAGACAAGATACTCTCCAGAATTATGAGTATTTGCCTTCTGAACGTACTTACACTAATATGAAAGACGTCGATCTCCGAGGAGACCGCGTTCAGCAGATTAATTGCTCTTCCCACCAGTGTCACCAGAGGCAGGTTGGTTCTGGCGGCCGGTAGGTAAAACAATCATCTCCACTGTCAGGTTCTCGCGTTGGAGTTCCTTTTCCACGTTGGCCCACCATGTTGCCATTTGGGCGACCTCTTCTTGGTTTTGTGGGAATGCTGAGGGCTTTTTGTGGGGCATCTAGACAAGGGGTAGAGGATGGGGATGGAACCGCTACTGTCTACCGATGATTATATCTATAACTTTACTTATATTCTTTCTAACTGGGTTGGAATGGGAAACAATTGGTATCATTGTCATTGATGTGTAAGGAATTTTATTTTTAACAATATTTAAATGCAAAATAATTGGCATTGTCGATTATTTATCCAATGTAAAATAACTGGTATTACCGATTATTTAACCAATGTAAAATAATTGGCATTATCGATTATTTATCCAATGTAAAATAAAATCGATTATTTCACCAATTATCGATTATTTATCAAATAATATTTATACGTGATCATTTAAAAGGATTTTTATTGGAAAGAGTTTAATCAAATTATTCGGTTGTGTCATAAATAACTTCTGATTCAGGTAGACAGTTTCTGTTGTTTGGATTTACTCGTGACATGGGGATATTTGTTTTCACTATAATAAGCGCCCAATTAGTCATTCAACAATTTAAGATACACTCTTAAGTCAAGAGTCTTCTGGACGTGCCTTCACTAATATGAACTTTATTATGTACACATTATATTTAAAAAAAATGTAATGTTAAAACGTAATATTAATTAACTTCCGTTTAAGCCGATTATATAGAACCGGCAAAACTCACGAAGGGACATGACTACATCACATCACTCACTAACAATACGGCATTGTCTTAACAAACGCAATTAGTGACGTAATTATAGTCAGCTCGAATTACCTATACTTACATAGACAGGTGAAAATTAACAAAGGACGGGGATTGGGTAAAACTGAACAAGGAGATCGTGACAAGATAGAAGTTTCCAGATGGAAGAGCGGAGATAACACAATAGATGATAATTACGTAATTACAAGACCCAAACATAATTAAGTATTTGCTAATAGATATAATTAATCATCTCGTAAAACGAATTGCATGGGATTCAGGGTAAGTGAAAAATAATGTTTCGAAATTAAATTTATTTGGTATTTAAAATATTAATGTTCTTAATTTAAATATCTCAGTAGAAGTTTCTTGTAAATAATGAAATAAAAAACAATTGAATGGTTGAAGTAAAATAGGTACTAAGTACCAAAAAAATTAAATACAAAAGAACTAAGTATGCCGTTTTGTTCTATACGACATATAGAACGAAACTACATTATTAGTTTTTTCGTATTTTTTTTGGTACCTACTTAGTGCCTATTTTACTGCAACCATTCAATTCTCCTCTTCCTAGAAGATGGCAGCGAGCTCGAATTTAAAAATTAAACAGAATAAAAATAAATATATAATATATTATTTATTTATTTGGCATTTCCAAGTTTAATTATTTATTTACAAAAAAATAAATGAAACGCATTTTCATTTATAAAATTCACATCTTCTGTTTGTTTTCTTTGATTGTGATTTATTATATTATATTCAAGTATCACCTTGCTAGGGTAATGAATTCGAATGAAAAAGTCCGCTTTCTTAATTTTTATTTTAAATAATTGAGTGAAATATCCTACGGAATCCATAATGAGGCCCATAATGACCTACGGAATCGAAGCAAGAGCCGACACTGTCAGAACCAAACATCTCTTAAGAGTAGCAGAAATGAGAACATTGCGACCTATTGTGGGGAGAACCCTTAGAGATAGGATACCCAATGAACAAATTCGCAAATCCTGCAAAATTGAAGACATAGTGAGATGGAGTAGGCAGAGAAGACGATTCTGGAGGGACCTCATCGAGAGAATGGATCCAGCAATAATTATAATCTAATATCGTGATGCACGAGACTCTAGAGGGCCGTCGACCACCAGGACTACCAAAGAGATGGAGAGAAGGCTGATCATTTTTATCACAGGAAGAAAGTTGATATCCTGTGTAAACAGATCGCAAAACTACAATCAGAAGAAGAATAAGAAGATGAAGAAGAGTGAAATGTTTCGCCTATTAGTGGACTCTCATTTCAATGCGATGTAAATATAAATCTAGCCCCTACAATATTTTATTATGTTAATATTTTATGGGAAAGACATGTTTTGCCTTGCTAAGGTTTTATCAAAGTCTAATTTACATTTGACAATGCCTAAGCAGGGCGAAAGATGTCATTGCCATAAAGTATTATACAAGTTCTAGAAATCAGACATTTTCATTCGTATTATATCGTATATATACAACTAACTAACTAACTAACCATCACGCCATTTCCCCGGAGGGGTAGGCAGAGAGAATGGATCGCCACAATGCTCTGTCCTGGCATATATCTCGGGATTCCTCCACATTCATACGTCGTACCATGCACGCACGTCGATTATTCCGACTTCGAATGTGACCGCCCTTTAATAATTGATTAATTTGGTCATGCCATGTTTTCCTCGGTCATCTTCGGCTTCTTTTTCCACTCACGCTGCTTGTGTACAACTTTTTAACTATTCTACTCTCATCTATTCGTTCCATATGTCCAAACCATCTCAGGGATCCTTTTTTAATTTTATCCATGATGCAGTCATCTGCCTTACATTTCTTTCTTATTTCATCGTTCGGTATTCTATCATACAACGTTTTTCCGCACATTCTTCTTAGTGAATGTGCGGAATTATATCGTATATGTATAAAAAAAAAAAAATTCATAATGTTTAAAGACTCTAGGCTTGTTGCATTGTCAATCATCTAATCGGCGAGTTCGCCAGTTGTGTTAATTCTGAATCACCATTTAATTAGATTTTGGACATTACAATACAGTTCATAACGGTGTATGACGGTGGGTTGATGACCCATTCAGGCCTCGCTGTGCAAGACTTGTGACTCATCGGTCTGTCAAAACCCTGTCACCTACAGTTCCCTGACTTATTATTTCATCCGGCAATCGGCTGACAATGGACCGCGCTGTCAAGAGTCGTGATAATCGCCATGAGCTAAGACAAGAGGTGTTCCTACGTAAATATTAGGGAAGTTGAACGTGACGTCATCGGGATCGTTCGTTCGATTGTAGAACCGGCTACTTAACGCTGTCATATTGTGGCATTTAACTTCCATTCCATAAAAGTCCTCGCGAAATTATAATACTATACATTTATATTTAATGAATATTTAAATGAAAAAAAAAACGTTTATAATATCTGCCACAAGTTAGTTTTTTTTTTATTGTTACTTTTATTATTATTATTATTATTTTTTAAAGACTAACCCCAAGGATTTAAATCAATGGTGATTGAATTTATTTTACAGTCTTCAATATGAGTAGAAAATAGCTCATTATCATCAAGAAGGAATCGGGTCGTGTCCAGGGTCGAGCCCATGTTACCTGGATCAGGAGCCAAGAGTTCTGTCCCCTAGACCACCACCCGACTTTATAACCGGTTTCTTCAGTGTGGTAGAAATATACAGGCATATAAATATATATTTAGCCTTTTTATCATACACGAAGTGATAAAAGTACTTTTATTATTTTTATTTTTTTATTTTTTTAAAAGACTAATATCAAGGATTTACATCAACGATATTAGAATTTATTTTACAATCTTCAATGTGAGCAGAAAATAGCTTATTAAGACGGAATCTGGTCGTGTTCAGGGTTGAACCCATGTCCCCTGGATCAGGAGCCAAGCGTTCTATCCCCTAGACCACCACCCGGTTAATTAATGATAAAATTAATTAAGAAATGAACTACTAATTTATCAATTACATCTGTTCAATAATTAATACGAATGAAAACGTCTGTTTTCTAGAAGTTTTATAATATTTTGTGAGAACGACACGTTTCGCTTGGCTAAGGCATTATCAAATCATCTCACATTTGATAATTCCTTAGTAACCCGTAACATGTCATTCCCATTAAATATAATGAATCTTCTAGAAAACAGATGTTTTCATTATTATTTATTATACAATATGAAGAATTACTTCAGACAAGAAATTACATTTATAAGAAATAATAAAATGTTTTTTTCTATTCAAAAATACATTACATTATATTTTATAATATAATTAAGGGTGGACTTTCAATAATCAGATTTCGGTGTACCTACACATAATTTTTCTGTTTCAAAATTAAAATATCTTCTTATAATAATGTTTATATATATTGACTAGATTATGTAAAAAACGAATGGTATTTATGGGTTAGATATCATAAAAGATTCTGGAACGATCAGTTAAAAGTATTTATTTTTCTATAACCTAGAAAAGTTCCATAACAGACTCGAAAATGATGGAACATGATTGCGTTGAATTCGGTAAACAAAATCTTCCGTCTCGTTCAGTCCCCAAGAAACCAGTTCTGACAGAATGGGTCATCAGAATGTATTCTGATTATACGAAGGCTGAATACGAACATTCCCGAATGACACCGAATAGCACACGTGCCGAGCCGAATCAGATTTTTTTTTATTGATATCTAGTTAATAAAATGCACTGTTATATACTACTCAGTCGTATTAAGTTGATACATGCATGTTTTATGAATGAATAGATGTTTACGTAAATTTGAAATGAAATTTATTGGCTTCGTTATATTTATATACGAGTATAAACTGCCTAGATGTTACTTTTGTATGTACTAGAAATCAGGTTTTTCAATACTTAAATAATAAAAAATTTATATGAAATACAACTTTGTGGTTAGACAGTTTTAGTATATAGATATAAAATAATAAAACACCATGTATTTAACCAAAATATTATCAGTAATCAAATTAATTTACCGTTCAGCCCTATTTTTAATTTGTTTCCAGCAAAGTTAGGTAATTATTCATAAGCCGGTATTTCCTTGCATTTGTATTAATTTGTGATCAAACCTAAATATATCAATTCGCTATTTCAAACATTTTATCGGTTAACCCTTTCTTTCTTTAACCTCTCCCCCTCTGTCATTGCATCATTAGTATTTATTTTTTATCTAAAACACCTAATTGCATTAGTTTGCATTTGATAGAAATTCGCTATTTTAAAGGTAAACATTTTATCGCCTATTCCTTTCTCTCTCTCTCTCTCACCCCGCCCCCTGACTTCACTACCGTTTATTATTATATGTACATGTAAATGTTGTGTTTTTGTTTAGTTATTATACTGCTCTGATGAAGCTCGGGTCTAAGCGAAACTAGTTGGCATCAATTATAATAACCATGCCGTACTTAAATACAAAGTGTTTTATTTTTTTATACGTACAAACTTTAAAAATATATATTAAAACTCTAGTAGGTATTATTAATTAAAAAATAATTTTCCTTGAAAACTGATGTAAAACTTCAGGATTACACAAGAAGTATTCTATTTTATATGATGATTAAATTTTTTTTTTTAATAATACAAGTCACGGTACAGACTACCTAATAAATTTAGTACCTTCGTGGCAGAGTGGCAAGAGCTTTGACTGCCAAATTGAAGGTCCCGGGTTCGATTCCCGG
Source organism: Lepidostoma basale (assembly GCA_022606425.2). NCBI lineage: Eukaryota > Metazoa > Arthropoda > Insecta > Trichoptera > Lepidostomatidae > Lepidostoma > Lepidostoma basale. Next base: position 866,772 of record JAHDVF020000333.1, on the reverse strand, counting down.
CGATGGTAGTGTGATTGTCATACTTGGTCTGGTGAAGAATTCACGTGACAGCAAAATGGTGATGAATTAGCTATGTATACAGTAATTGGGATGTTGTCAGGAAAGAAAAGTGTGGCAGTCCTTTCTTTCTGCCTACCCTTTTGAGGAGACGGCGTAATGGTTAGTTATTTAGTTATTATAGTTTACAGTAATTGGGTTCAAACGACCTGTTTTCATTACAACAGTTTTAGTAACTCGAGACTCTGCTCAGAAAAGTATATTAAGTGTATTAATGAGGTAGAAAAAAACTTCTTACAATTTTTTTTTATGGATGATTGTTTGTTCATTCAACAACAAATCTTCTTCTTCTTCACCCTGTTGTGGCCGTCCACTCCTCGGCGTAGGCCTACCCTAGTATTTTCCACTCCCTTCAATCCTAAGCTATTTGAATCCAGGCTCTTCAAGCACCATATTTAAAAAAAATTAATGAACGTTTTGTTTTGTTTACCAATTTCTTCAGATTAATTAGGGGATACTTCGAGAACTCGGCCGTACTGGAGGATGTTGGTCTTTTTGTACCCGATAGATATCTCCGACAGCGACAGCACATATTGTTTAACTACCGCCCGCCAGAACCAATCTGCCTCTGGTGACGCTGGTGGGAAGAGCAATTAGTCTGCTGAACGCGGTTTCCTCGGAGATCGACGTCTTTCGTGTTAGTGAAAGTACGTTCAGGGGACAAATACTCCTGACTTTGGAAAGTATTTTGTCTTCCTAATGTCAAACCATCACTAATGCGTTGCTGGTATTATGTTGTATTTTTATAATATTTTACCTGTACTCAATTGATGCCTTAAACATTTATGCTGTTTGTAATGTCTTTTGAGTAAATAAACTGCTTTGATTTGATTTGATTTGAAAGAATAAACATTTTTGTAAAAAATAAAAATACAGCTGAAAATAAACATTTTTTGCTAAAATAAACATTTTGTCAAAATAATTTCTGTGTTTCATACTGCCAGTTCTTATCGATGGAAAAATTCAATTGTCAGAATTTAAAATTCCAAATCCATAAAATTTGTAAGTGACAATGTATTAAACGCTGGACCCATTGTATGATAATGGATGCGTTTTTTCCCGTTATATATATACCTTAATATGATAACATTTTATCATATTAAGGTAAATATTCAAGTTAAAAATGAAACCCGGAGCGGGTCCAATGGGCAATCATTAAATTATTTAAATGAAAGAACGTGAAATTCCGTTGTAAAAAAATAATTTATCGTCAGGAGTTGTGATACAGAATTCTGACGATGACCGTCTGGCTTAGCGGGTTTTACAATTTATGGCCTCGCCGATCTAAGAGGAGAAAAAAGTCTTGGCCTATTGTTTCGTCTCGCGAAATAAATTACGGAGCCCATGGCTCATCGGAATTCTTGATTTCGTCATTTACATTAGCCGGACATAATATTTATTGAATATTTTATGGTCACAGCAATCGTCAGAGTTACGACCGGTGATACCGCCATTCATATCGGCTTATATACGTTAAAATCTTGTAACATTTGAGTATCGTTTCCAATACATTATATTTATATACTTAATCGATCCTTATATTTCAGTGATGTGCAAGAAAAAATCATAAAATATAATAGGAAGGGTAGCCGAAGCTTACCCGAGGCTGTTCTAGGGCGCAGCGGCGGTTTTTTGTCAGTCTTGCTCGCTCACTTCCTAGGCCCGTCCCTCGTCCATACCGGAATGATGGTAACAGTTTTTTTAATTTAAGAAAATCAATCGGATCATCAGGCCACATGCACAAACTGTCAGTCAATTTGTGTATGGCCTTGTGGAAGCTCGCTTTAGAGTGAAACCGGTTGGCGCTAGTAACTCAATAAAGTGGTCTATACTAAGTAAAAAGTTTTTAATTTTATTGCTAAATATGCCAAACTACCAAATGGCTTCCTATCAATGTTTTAACATAATTTGGTTGATTAATATTTATACTATTTAATGATATCACAAGACTCTACGTCGTCGTGTCAGGAATACTACAAAGGTCTGTGAGGTTAAAGATGTGATCAGATGAGGGCAATAGGATCTGGACAGGTTCTGGCATGGAATACCAGATGGATAGCATCCACCAGTGCGATTTTCAAATCAACGGAAAGATAGCTAGAATTTAGCATCGTTCGAAGAGACTCCTGTAACAATGAATTTTTGAGTCTACTTAAAAATATTATACATACATCCAACATCGATATGTGCATCCTCTTAGTACTGACATACAGGTTGGAAACAGTTACATTCATAAAAATAACAGTACAGAAACTCCGAGTGACCCAGCAGGCGATGGAGAGTAGGATACTGAACATCAGTCTGCGAGACATGAAGCGAAATGAATGAATTAGAGATAGGACCAAAGTTGCCGACGTAGTATACAAAATAGCCTCGCTGAAGTGGAATTGGTCCGGCCATGTGGCGAGGACATTGGATTTTTCGGTGGACCAGACGCACCCTGGAGTGGCAACCGAGAACCGGCCGCAGAAATCCTGGCAGACCACAAGCAAGATGGTCTGATGACAGTGATGACATCAAGAGGGTGGTAGGAGGTCAATGACATAGGGTGGCAAAGTGTAGAGAGTTGTGGAAGTCGGGAAGGGAGGCTTATATCCAACACTGGACGACTTGAGGATGATGATGATGATGATCCAACATGACCCACTTGAATAAATATAAAAATATCTGAATGTTAAAATGAAAAGTGCATTGTGAACTAAACGCTCTCGTCAAACCGTTTTGAGGTATTAAGCCTTCAGAGGAACGACAAAAGGCGGGCAACAAAGGAATTTAAATAAATAATAATGTGTTGGTAACGACGCAAAACAAAATGGGAATAATGACACGCCACGCGGGTAAAAGTTCTCCGTCTTTATCTGCTGTCTTCAATCAGAAGTGATAATAATGGTGACAAAACAAAGATTTAACATGTTGATATTCCGTACATGGTAGAACAAGTATTTGGCTTTGTTTACCTAAGCCAAAAGATTCCAAAGGCGACGCACCAGGGACGGATCTAAATGACGAAGAAATTTAAAAAATATATACTCATATGTGTCTTGAGTTAAAAAAAGGAATTAAAATCATTTAGAATTATAATGAAAACACGATTGTTTTATCGGTATAACAGAGATTTTTTATTTCTATACATATTATTATTTATTATTATTATTTGGTTGAATTGCGCTTTACATCATTATAGGGCGAGCCACCAACACCAACAACAATAAACCATCACGTCGTTTACCCGTAAGGGTAGGCAGAGAGAATGGACCGCCACACTTCTCTATCCTGGCACACCTCTCTAGATTCCTCCACATTCATACAGCGAGTCATACACGCACGTTGATTCTTCCGACTTCTAACACGACCAACTTTTAAAATTTGAATAATTTGGTCATGCCATGTTTTCCTCGGTCTGCCTCGACTCCGTACTCCATTTATATCATAACGGATACTTTCTTAACCATTCTTTCTCCATCCATGCGCTCCATATGTCCGAACCAACGCAGCGATCCTTTCATAATTAAATAAATAGGGCGAGCCAAATCAATGTAAAGGGTAGGTATATAAAGACAGTGTGACAATCAAACTACTATCGCAGAGAATAAAACCCGGAACCTTCGGGGTGGCAGTCAAAGCACTTACAATATATTTATATATAAATAAAAAATCTTTGTAAAATGGATAAAACAATCACATTTTCATTAAAATTAATAATGGAGTTTTACAAAATAAAAACCCCAACCATCTTTTTTTCTTTAGGTTTATTTCTTTCAAACAAATTGTTTTCACCGATTTTGGGGTTACAAACAGTGTTTGTTGTAAATATATACAAATACGAAATAAAAACTACGACCTTCGTGGCGAAGTGGCAACCGCTATGACTGTCACACCGAAGATTCCGGGTTCGATTGCCGGCGATTCTTCTGTGATTACTTATCAAAGAAAAACTGCGTTAATCCAAATAGAAAATAATTTAATATGTAAATTTTTATTGCATTGTATTGAGTAAATGTAAGTAATATGAGTATATTGCAATATTAATTCAAGAGAATACTTGACCAAAGCAACGTATGTAGGTTCAAATATTTGATACTCTTAAGGTCCATGCTAAAGGCGATTTCAGTTTAAGATTTATAAAAAATAATAATACTATCGATAAACAGATTTGTTATGTATTATACTTTTTTTATATAAAAAACCAATCGGATTTAGCATAAGCACACAAAAAGAAATTATCATAGGTACGATTCTTTGAATTCATATTCAGTTGGTCTGAAAATGAAGTTTATTCACCCCTAAGCTTATATATATTTTTAAATATTGAGAATGGTTGTTTACTTACTGTGGTAGACAAATCACAAATACATTGATTTGTCCTTTTTAAAAGATTTTATTTATAAGCATTAATTTCCATAACAATATTCTATATTGATTGTATCTCAATAGAAACGAAGATGTAAATTGTTTTTTGGAAACCGAATATGGTGTTCGAGGCGTTTACAGGACTTATGACCTGTCATTGGTTGGGTAAAGCGATTGGTTTATGTTAACAACATTCCCCATTCCGCCTTTCTTACGACCACCACGTCTGACAAATTTTTGAAAGATGTATATATGCTCCTATGTTGTGAAACACTTCACATTTTTTAGGTCAATCTACACTAGCGCCATCTTTTAAGATTATATGTCAGCATACAATACCATATTCTGTTTCCAAAAATACAATTTACATCTTCGTCTCTATTGAGATACAATTAAATCCTTAAAAATGATTAACCCGCAATGGGTAAAATTCGAAAACAAAATATTTTATATATTTTAACATATATATTTCTTCTGTACGGGCGTATGTAGTTGAAATCCCCCTAAACGGCTGAACCGATTTTGATGATTTTTTTATATGGGTATGAGTGATCCCTGGATGGTTTAGATTTACAATTGGACCCGGTAGGTGGCGCAATGATCTGGTTTTAGAAAAAATAATATTTTCGTTCGGGCAGGACAACGTATGTCGGGTCCGCTAGTATAATATACCTGTATAATACAACTAGTTGAGGATAATACGAGTACTTATTTAATCCCAGATTTGCCAGGGTTCTCTTTTTTAATCCGTTTTATCTCCACTAATCTAATAAAATAACCGATTGCTTATACCTCGTTTTTTTAAATATAATAATTAAAAAGATTTATAAATTTTAAAACTTAAAAGTCGTTTTCTCAATTGGTTTATAATGAATTGTATATATCTGGTGTTAGGATGTCGATGCAGTCTTCCAAATTGACGACATAAATATTTTTATATAAAAATTTAAAAAAGGATCATTCATTTAATAAAGATAATGACGTTGAAATTTGCATGTTAATAATAGAAATATAACTTTGAACAATATCGAAATTTTAGAAATTAAAAAAGCAATGAATAAAGAAAATATTATAAGTAATCAAATTAATTTATGTCCAATCTTTGATTTATTTCCCTTTGTTGTAAGTTAATACTTGAACCCCAATAAGAACTTTAAAATTATTATTTAAATTTTTTATTTTATTCATAATATTTGTTATAACAAAAGCATTTACGTTCTAAAATAAATCTGTCAAAACTGACCATATACTCGTATGTAAACAATTTTATAATATTTTAATTATTTATATAATTTCACAGATGAAGGGTTCATTAGTCCGAACCATATTTGGTATTTAAATTTTTATTTTTAATAAAGTGAGTGTTGTATACTAAGTATATAAAAAATAAACATGAAATAAATATAAATTTGAATTGGATTTCTTTTTTCTCTACTCAAAACATATTTCAAAACTATTGTAACTTTTATGAAAAGATTGTTTAAAAGCGTTAGATGTAATTTATTTAAAAAATCAAAGGTTATTTTAAAATTATTTTTTGAACGAAACAATAATATAACAATAATTCGATTTTTAATGGAATCCTTAATGTTTTAGAAGTTCGCTACTGCGTGTCATTAAGGCTAGGGGTGCTATATTTACCCCATTTCTGCTAATTACTGTCAGGGGTGGGAAGACCCGCAGGTGCCAAGGTTTAGAATTAACCCCCCTAACACAATATCGACGCCACTGGTAATAATGACAAGACAAACATAGACCAATACATAAAACACAACACATGTAAGCCAACGCACACACGTAGCCAGCACACGGATGTGTAAACAAACACACGTACGCAACCAATACACACACGGAGAAAAGCTTGCTGTAATTGGATTGGTTTAATTAAAAGATGCAATGTCAAGATCACGTGTTTCTGTCAATATTAGGGTAGGGGGTGAAATGGTTTTGAAAAAGGAATTACTCGGTTCCGGGCTTAATTGTATTAAATCTAATTGTTATACCTTGTTCTAATTACATTGTAGTGTAGCAAAGGTGTTTGAATAGTAAACCTTTCGAATATATGAAGTATTAAAGAACAATGAAAATATTATTAAAATTATTTTTAGAATAAATGGAGCAGAAATGAGATCTCTTAGACGAATGTGTAGACACTCTGATAGAGTGTCGAATGAAAATATAAGAACTGAATGCGGTGCGAATGATGATGTTATGAACAAAATAATGAAAGGATCATTAAGATATTAAAACAAAAAAAAAATATTAAACCGAATTTTATTTAACGAAATGACAAAGGTAAGAGTCACAGTTGTCGATTGCGAAAAGTAATAAGGGGTTTGAAATATATTTTATAAATAATAAAACATTTCGCGAGCGAAACCTGTCAAAAGTTTTTACAAAAAACAATGTAAAGTCTATTTACACCTTAGTTTGCTAAACTATAAGCGCCTGTCTGATTATCCGGAAAATCGATTATTCGGAACATTTCTGGTCCCAGTAAGTCCGGATAATCGACGTTCTACTGTATTGAAAATAAACTTATTTCTTGGATATGTGACATATTTGTTTCATCCAATGTATTTACTATCTGTCAATGTACGAAGTCCATAAATTTGATCCATACATCCTCTGCCATTCATAAAGGCACCTTCTTCTTCTTCTTCCTCAGCCTATTCCCGTCCACTCCTGGACAAAGGCCTCCTCCATTTGCTTCAATATCATTCTGTCCTGTGCAGACTGCATCCAGGTTATTCCTTGCACATTCCAAACTTTGTCACTCGTCAATTTTCTTACTCTTTCTATTAGACATATGGTAAAATAAATTTTATGTTAACGATGTAAATGGAACCAGAAATAGAGGAAGACCGAGGAAAACGTGGCACGATCAAATAAATCAAATATTGAATGTCGGCCATGTGAGGAGTCAGAGAAATCGACGCGCGTGCATGGCACGATGTATGAATGTTGAGGAAGCGAGAGAAATATGTCAGGAAAGAAAAGTGTGGCAGTCTATTCTTTCTGCCTACCCCTTTAATTTTAATTTAATAAAATAATTAATTTTATTATATTAAAATAAAAATAAAAATAAAATTTTCACGTCAGATAAACTTTCATCAAAGACATATTTTGTTCCTACTACATTTTTCACTTATAGCTGACAAGTTTATCGCATCTGATAACATAAAGTCATTTAAGGAATCATTGACGACTTTTTTGTTCAAAAGTTATTTTTTGAGAAATTACATTTAGTAACAATAGATTTAAAGAATAGCTTAATTTTTTGTTGATAAGTTTTACCTTCCTATCAAATGTTCCTGTCAAAAGTTTAAATAAACAACAAAGTAAAGTCTATTTACACCTTAGTTTGCTAAATTATTAGCGCCTGTTTGATTATCCGGAACACCTCTGGTCCCAGTAAGTCCGGATAATCGACGTTCTACTGTATTGAAAATAAACTTATTTCTTGGATATGTAACATTTTTGTTTCATTCAATGTACTATCGATTCAAATTTTAAAAGAACTGTCGGCCATTGAAATAGGTTACACCGAAAATATAAGTAAGTGCTGTTTGTACGAATTAATGTGTGTATTTAAATTTATTTGTGATTCCGGTTACGTATTTATAATGTTCCGTAATCTGAGCATCGCGATAACAGCCCTGGTGTGAATACGATAATCTTCGCAACACCCCATTTGTTCATTCTCGGACCTACGCGGCCCGGATACATCGTGAAGAAATATTTTTACGGTGTTAAAATTACTCGGGTATCTACTTATTACGAATGTATTATCAGTGACAATCTATCTTTGCCCGGCAATGGCGAGGTGTATTTACTGGCAACACCCATTAGTTTCAACGCCTCGGCGGCCGTATCAAAAATATCAATCGGCCCGAGTAAACAAGAAGGCATAAACACGCCAGAATTAAAAATACAATGCGTCACTAATGAGGGGAGAATGACCCGAAACGAGGCAGCAACCCCCTTATTAAGGGTATATTTATATTGTTTTAATATTCCGGCGTCTGATTATCTCACAGCGGGCCGCCGCGTACAATTATTTCCTCACCTTTTGGTTTCTTTATTTTGGTTCAAGCATCTCACGATACAATCGCGTAATTAATGCCCCGGCCACCATTTCGAGCCCAGAGTGAAAATAATGCCACAAAATTAGTGCTCACATTTCAAACAATCAAATTCAAATGATTCCGAGCAAAGACTAGCAATTCAGAAACGCCTTAACCCCAAATGAAATTGTATCCATATATTATATATGCATGGATTCAAACCACTGCTTAGTTTTAAAAATTTTCAACGATCGGACGCAAGCTTTTGTACATGTTATTTTATCAATATTCAATTTTAAAAATACATTTCTTCTTCTTCTGCTTTACTTAGGACTGCGTCCTGTTATTTCTCGGAGCCTGTACCTAGGATGTAGATGTCCAACTGTCTCTGTTGCCCTGTCCCACTTTTGGGTGGTCTTCCTAAAGGTCAATTTCCTGTTGGTACTTTATTTGCGGCTATATTGATCACTCTTTCAGAACATGCTCTTTCCACATGATCTCTCCAGTAGCGTCTTCTCAGTCTTCAGATTCAAATTGCAGATCTTCCTTATTTCAGAATTTCTAACACTGTCTCGGAGTGTCGTTCCCGCAACGGATCGGAGAATCTTTAATTCTATGGTTCTTAAGAGACTTTTTGTTCTGATGGTGTCAGCTCTCGTTTCTAATCCATATGTCATTATAGGACGTACGCCTGTCTTGTAAAATATACTGTATGTTAATCGCTCCATTGGTAATAAGTAAAGGGTTAAATAAGATGAGGTTAAGAAAAAGAAAAGAAAAGATATATTATGCGCAATAGGTTAATAAAACGTTACATTAAAAATTATTGATTTTTACGAATGTTGTTTAAAAAAATAAAACGTAATAGAATTAAATAACTTTTCATTCGTATAAAGAAGTTCGTTTGTTATTTGGCATCCTTAATTTTTTTTAACACCTGCGTACTTTATTTTTACTCCAATTTATTGGTTTATAACTGTTTTTGACCAACCAGCCAACTAACCGTTTGTTTTTGTAATCCTGGCGAAACTCCGGTGTAAGCGAAACCGGTTGGTTTGATAAAATAAAATAAAGTGATGTAAAAATAAGTATACAAATGTTTAAATTTATTTTTAATAATAGAATCCCAAAAATTATGTGCTTCATATGAAAGAATTTTTTTTTTTTAAGATAATCAAATGATTTTACTGAAATCCCTTGATGGAAGTTCATTTTAAATAATACGAGTAATTAAATGAAAGGATGTTTTTTAACTACGTTCACATTTGTCTTTATTTTGACATCAACAGACCGGTCTGTCAATGCCAGCGAGCCTGGCGAAACCGGTCGCTGTCGAAATAAAGACAAAAGTGGAAGTAGTTAAAAACATCGTTTTATTTAATTATTGTGAAAAATAATTTGATTCTTTTACAATACGTATATTAAAAAATTTGGTACATTCATAGAAAGCAGTAATTTTGTGATACGATGTTATATAAGAATATTTATTTATTTTTTAAGGGTACCAAACGGCGATTGTAATACATACGAATAAAGATCTTTGATTTGTCAGACTATACCAACCAACACGTAGACAATACAAATTATAGGCGTTGATTTCGAGTTGAATCGAGAATTAATGCAAAAAATATTTGGAAATGTTCTGGTTTCGGAACATAACAAGCCTAACGGCAATCATGTCTGAAGATTACGTGGAAAGTGTTTTTCATTATTCGAAGCCCATTGTGGATTTTATTAAGACAATTTCACAGTATAATAAAAGCAGGCCTCGTGTACGCACATAATCACTGACAGTTTTATTCTCTTTTTAAAACTTTACGCTTTTAATAATGGTAGAAACAACATTGTAAGTGCGTTATATACAGCAAGTGGTGGCAAGTGATTTTTTCGAATTGTTTCAATAACAAGAGCACAACATTGGAATATGAATATGAATATAAATATGAATATGGTAAATAATAAATAAATAAAACGATGTTTTTTAACTACTTCAACTTTTGTCTTTATTTCGACAGCGACCGGTTTTGCCAGGCTCGCTGGCATCCACAGACTGATGCTGAAACCGGTCGTTGTCGAAATAAAGACAAAAGTGGAAGTAGTTAAAAAACATCGTTATATTTAATTATTATTTAAAATGAACTTCCATCAAGAGATTTCAGTAAAATCATTTGATTATGAATATGGTAGTTATCCGTGGCTCCATCTCACGGCATTTCTTTTAGGAATGCTTGGAACCAAATCTTTACAGCATCGAAGAGATGGGCATCTGGAGGGATATGGAAGCAGATGAAGGAGGCCTACGTCTAAGAGTAGACGGAAACACGCTGATGATGATGATGAAGTAAAGATAACGTAAACAAACATGTTTCATTAGGTAAAAAATGCTTTCGTTGCAAAATCTGTGGAAAAATATCGAATTTAAAAATATTATTTAAAAAAATAAAAGGCATGGGATAAAACAAATTCTACAATACCACCGATGGGGCTCTTTTGCGGTTTTACAGTTTTACAGAAAGAAGCAAAATATTTTAAAGAGTATCCATTGTTTTGGCCGAAACAATATGATGCTTCAACGTTATTGAATATTTAACGTTGAAGCAATGTTATTTTACTTATAATTATTTATTTTTATGTAAATATTATAATGCATAATATTATGAATTGAATAATTTAATAGTGTTTTTCAATATCAACCCAAAATTAAATATTACGAGTTGAGGACGATAAACTAATTCTATAAATTGCAAAAATACAACGCAAAACACGTAGTCAAGTTAAATTTAAGAAACTTCTAAAGACTGCACTGTTAGGTCAGTCATTTCTTAGTGGGCCCTTGGAGTCATAAAATGGCGCACTTAAAATATAAGTCAACCAAATAATAATAAATTTATTTAAAAAAATAAATGGACCGCCACTGGATTATGTAGACTTAAATAAATAATTTATTCGGCCCGTTAAGTTTTTGACTTTGATATTAAATAAACAATACTTTCCAGTACAAGGAAAACGGTGTAAAAATAAGTAATTGAATAATTTATTAAATTTTTATGTCATTGCTAACAACGATTTTTATATCCACTATTTTATTTTTTATTAATAAAATAAATGCACTCTTCCAAAGATCAACACAATAATGGTTACGTTTTATTTTTATTCTCCAATAAAAATTATATTGAAATGAGCCCATTCGAAATTTGAATATAGTGATGTAATGGATTTCTTAACGTTACACAGGGTTATCTGATGTGGCGTGTAAAAGCGAAAGACGGGTGATTTTGTATTAGAATTTTTAAGGTGTAAAATATAATATGTGGAAACAAAAAAAAAATCCCTTTTATTTTGACTTAGAATACTATTATATTAAAGTCCTAAATTAGTAAGTATTATGCCAATTTTGTTGTTTTTTATTATGATTTTTTAATGATTTTATTATTATATATTTTTTAAATAATCACAATGGGTAGTTTCGTACTGGTATTTTGACAAACTTAAGTGCAATATACGAAAAAATCTCTCTTCTTCTTCTTTTTGTCCTGTCACACCTCCGTGGTGCATAGGGCCTAAAGGAACCTTCTCCACCCGACTCTATCGCATGCCTGATGCCTAACATCATCCCAAGTGAGGCCTGCCGCCTTAACCTCGTCCTGCAGGGTTCTTCTCCAGGTGGCTCTAGGTCTGCCTCGCTTTCTCTTTCCCCCCATAGGGGACCAGTCTAGTGCACCCTGAGCGATGCAGGCTGGGTTCCGTCTCAAAGTGTGACCGATCCACTGCCATTTGCGTCTAGCGACCTGTTCTCTAATTGGCTTTACGCCTGCCATAGTCTAGAGAGCGGCATTTGATACGAAAAAAGAATACCTCTTTAATTCTACATTCTATTATATAATATCATGTTTGAAGTTCAATGATGATTTCGTTCTGTGTTAATTCTAAAACTATTAAAATTTTCAAAAATAAACGTGTTTCATTTAGTACTTAAGTATTTTTTTTTTTTTTCCAATTTGGCCAATTTATACGTGAAATACTAGGCGAAGCTTGTACAGTTAGAATTGTTCACAATAAATCAAACAAGATAAGGCAGTACAAGTTAACTATAATTATTAGTTTTTTTCAACAGTTATTTACAACATTACAGCGCAAACCAACTATATGTAAATGTTATAGCTATCATATTGATTCTTCGATACGTGAAGTTTACACCAGACCAAATACAGTGCGACAATCACACTGCCATCGCCGGGGAATCGAACCCGGACCTTCGGTGTGGCAGTCATAGCACTTAACACTCGGCCTATAAGGTCATCTGTATAATATCACACAATAAAAGTAGTAAATAAATTGGTGTATTATTTTTGCATACGAATTCACCTTTTGTATTTCGGCTTGAATACTCGCGTATTACATTATATATAATATTCATAAGTAACCATCGCGCCGTCTCCCCGAAGGGGTTGGCAGAAAGAATGGACTGCCACACTTTTCTTTCCTGACATATTTCTCTCGCTTCCTCAACATTCATACATCGTGTCATGCACGCGCGTCGATTTCTCTGATTCCTCACATGGCCGACATTCAATATTGGATTTATTTCATCGTGCCACGTTTTCCTCGGTCTTCCTCTATTTCTGGTTCCATTTACATCGTTAACATATAATTTTTTTACCATTCTTTCTTCATTTATTCTTTCCATATGTCCAAACCATCTTAATTATACTTTCATTATTTTGTTCATAACACCATCATTCGCACCGCATTCACTTATTATATTTTCATTCGACACTCTATCATACACAGAGTATCCACACATTCGTCTAAGAGATCTCATTTCTACTGCATTTATTCTACTTTCATCCATCTTTTGCCAGTTCCATGCTTCGCTTCCATACATAAGGTAATGATATTGATTATACATTTGTATGATTACAATAATGACGGTTTCAAAGGTTAATCAGTAAAACCCAAATGTAACATTTCTGATAAGTTAATATTTTAAACACGTTCGGAAAGTTTTAAATAAAAATTGAATAATGCAAACAGGGCACGTTTCATTACATTAGATCATCTTAATAATACCCGCCGTGTACATGAACTTACTACTAATTTTAATTAAAAAAGAAACAACAAAGTGGGTAGGTACCTTATCAACTGACGCTCTTTGTTCAACGCATTTAATTTATATTCGATATTCAAAAATTTTTTTTTGTGTAAAAGCTTCGTATTTTAAAAAAGCTGCACTTAAAAGCAATGTTTTCATTATACAGGAATGGTCGGGACGAAATTTCACTCTGGTTGAATTCAAATATGTATATACAACGTTTTTATATATTAACCCTTTGTACTCCGTTGTCGCCGCCACGGCGACATAATAAACATTTTAACAACTCCGATGGTGCCGCAGCGGTGACTTAAACAATAGGTATAAATTGTATTGTTTTTAAATGTTTTTAAAAATTATAAAGATTAGAATATGCCCATTTTTCTGTTATTAACAATCTTATATGATAATAAATATATATTTCTCATCTTTTTATTTACTGCCTTAACAAAACATATATTTTTCTAATTTTCCATAAATATTGTAATTTTTCCTCATATTTTTACATTACACTGTATGAAGTAGCTGGTATACCATATTAAGAAAAAATTGGAGTACAAAGGGTTAAAAAAAAGAAATTTTTAATGGACAACAATTTTATTTAAAAATACATAAGAGTATTTTATAATAATGTTAAAAGTTCAGAATACAATTTATTTAAAACAGGTTTTGATGTTGGTGTGTATTAGTCCAAGATATTAAATTGTTATTGCTTGAGCAATGCTGTAACTATTTAAAAACATAAAAGCCTATGTTAAGCATTTCAATTATAAATAATAATAAAACTATTTTGAACTTTGAGTTACTTGCGAAACATTCTAGAAAATAATTTGAATATGATCGACTCAACTAAAATAAATTTTAATTATTGGTATCATCATCTTGTTTATTGGGAGTATCAGCTATAAGAGAGCCGAATAGTTTAAAAAGTGATTCATTTTGAAACAAATGAAATCATTAATATTCTGAATTCAAATAATTTTTCATGAGAAAGACAATAATTTAAGACTATTAAAAAAAACAACTAAATACGTCAATCCTTGTGCCGCGTCGGGCCGAGCCTTGTTTGTTCGGGCCCATTCCGAGCAACACGAGCCCACATTTACCCAAGATGGTGTTAAGATAGCCCGATGGAGAGGTTTTGGAAATTAATTTGTTTCAGAGTAATGATAGGTGTCGGCCGGCCGGCCCACGACTGCTGCAGGCATCGACAACATTCGACACGCGAACCACAGAAGCTTTCTCCAAGCAAAAAAAAAAACAAAACGAAGCTCTCGAATGGCAAATTACTGACATTTAATAAAAACACTGTTACTTACACAAAAATCAATGTGTTTATCTCTTCAAGTTTCAAATATTATAAACTCGTATCTTAGGCAAATGTGTGGTAAATCTATATTTGATATAGTGTCAAATGCATATAATTTGAAAGTTAATGCGTGCAAATGAAAGTGCTATGAACAAAATGATCAATGGGTCATTAAGATGGTTCTGAAACATGGTAAAAATGAATGAAGAAACAATGATATATTGAATATGTATTATAGAATAATTATCAATAAAAAACGACGTAAACGACGCTAACGACGTAAACGGAACAAGGGATGGAAGAAGACCGAAGAAAACATAAAACGATCTTATCAACCAAATTTTGAAACCAAAAATGTTGGCCACATAATGATGTTATGAAAGAAAAGTGTGGCGGTCTATTCTTTTTGCCTATGACTTCAGGAGACGGCGTGATAGTTCGTTAGTTAGAAATTTTTATTTTTATTTTTATAATAGTTCAGCATTAAAAATATGTGATGTTATCGACGTAAGGGGTTGGTTATAAGCATAGATATACTAAAACCATCGCAACAAAAAAACTTCTTCTTCCTAGTTGTAGACCTACGAGTATGTGGTCTGTTCTCCAGAGTGTGCTTATGAGGTAGATTCCCAGCTGTCCTTCCATCTTTTAGGAGTTCTTTCACGAAGACGAGTCCCAAGAGGCTGATTATGCAATGCAGTATAGGGGAGTCTGGTGGTGTCCATTCTTTGAACATGACCGTACCAGTCCCTTTTTCGCTATCAGCTCCATCTTATAATATCCCCAACCTCACATATCTCTCTTATTCTGGTGTTCCTCACGCGATCTCTCAATGTCTTGCCTGCTAACGTCCTCAGTGTCTTCATTTCGAAAGTCCTCAAAACTTCTTTGGTCTTGTGTCTGCCTTTGGTTCGACGCCATATGTCACATACAAGAAACAACGATATTAATTAAGAGGGAAGCGACCAAAAGTCAGATTCATGGATGTTTTCAATGTTTTCAAGTCTGCAGAAACGCCAATGACAAACGTTAAGAATATCAAAGCCATGTCAACATTTCATAGCCCCTTCGAAGCAAGTACTTAAAAACGCGAAATTGTTATGTATATTTTGCATTGATAATAGGAAAACTGACCCAGGGTGAACGTTGGCTTACTTTTGGTCACGACTTAGGCTCTTCTTAAAATGGGCGAGATATGAATTGTAGCTGCGTTTACGGTTGTAAATATTTTTCTTTGCTGTTGAATGAATTCCGTCGGGAAGCCAAATACACGCGTTTTATTAATCCAATAATTCTGTTAATTAGATTTAATAAGATTAATGGCTTAACCGCTGGTGATATACGGTAGAATAAAAATAACAGATTTGTGATACGATAGTGAGATCTACAACACATTTATAATGCTTACTTTTGAAATTTGATTGCATTTGTATGTCTTATTAAAAAATAAACTTTATCTATGGTAATTCTACCTAAAAAAATAGACCTTAAAAAAATTATATATACACGTATTGCCTTAGTAGAACAACAGCAAACTGATTTCAATAATGTCCTAGTACAGCGATGGACACCATAGATTAAATGAAACACATTGTAAACGTAATATTCAAAACTCCATGTTCTGAATTTTAGGACAAAGTTTAAAATAACTTATTTTAAGAAACATGTTTTTTTTTAACTTTTGAAAAATATTGTGTTCTATTTTTATTAACAATGAACGTATTTCGTACTGTACACGTCCTTCCTCAGGGTAAAATTATAAACATTTTTTTAGGTTAAGTAATACGAATAAAAACGTCAGTTTTCTAGAAGTTTTATTATATATAATGGGAATGACATGTTTCGCCCTTCCAAGGCATTATCAAATGTGACGAAATTTCAGCTCGTTGCTGTTTACAGGTATATAGGTACACTAGTAAACGAAAACATGTCATTCCTATAAAATATAATACATTTTCTAGAAAACCGACGTTTTCATTCGTATTAATTATTTAATATGGAGTTTTACATCATTGTTTAAGAAACAATATTTTTTTAGGTTATAATTTTCCCGTTGAAATATGACTGTCCAGCCAATTGATAACATTTGTTATTATATAAATATGCGTAAAAAAATCAAAATCTATTTTTCAATTTTTAGTTGTCGACCCCTTCTTATCTCAATCAGATGTATAACGAAGTTGAATTTTTATGTACAGAATAATTACTTTATAATAACACGGTGCGGGTATCGGACAAAAAATTGCATGTAATCATTTGTGTATCGATCCTCGATTTCTCGACGTTAATTGTTGATTTGCGAAATTAAATAAAGGTCAAGCAGTGTTTCTGCGAGATGGTGTTTGATTAAAAATATTGATTTGTAATAATAATCAGAGGCGTGATTGATTTGAGCGGCATACTTACCCACCGGTACACTCTAATACCGTTCATGCAGTAGAGAGTTATCCGTGCTTAATGTGTGGTTCACAATAATACCGTAGTAACGAGGTGGTTTGTTACGTCACATTACATGGTCATTGCACCATTGTATAATATAATATTACATGTAATTATATGATATTAAAATATAGATGAATTCGCGTTATTTTTATAGTTTTATTAGCTGATATACAGCATGCGTTGAAATGCCCGTTTTAACATTTTAAAAATATTTTATCGGCACCAAAGAAAATGTATATTAAAAACCAATATTACCAACAACAACTGTACAAAGCTTCAACTCTATTGAACGAACGATGCGCGAACGCATATGGATACTAATTTTTATGTATAAAATTTAACCCTTAATTGGGCACTACAAAATTGATTATGTTAAATAATTTAGTTTTCAATGGAGAGATACAATAATATGCAACAAAATTACCTGTTTAAGTACTTTTAATGAATTATTATTTTTTTATTCCATCGACTAATTGTGTTCATTTCATTTTTACAAAATTTTGTGGTAACGCTTATCTGTGTCCATTGGAACATGGATAATATCAAATGGGGAATAATTTCCTTTGGTTCAATTAAGGGTTAAGGTTTGGCAAAGCACTGTCTTTTTGGTGAGTTATGAATTCACGCGACAACACTTCTTCATGCAAATGGGCAGGCGCAATATGATACCGAAACTTTGAATGTAAATTTTTAGACATAATTAAATTCATCGAATAAAAAATATTTAAGAATAAACGTATATTAAAATTAAATTTGATTCTAAATATATATATAAATCTTCAAGTGAATTCTC
Source organism: Lepidostoma basale (assembly GCA_022606425.2). Taxonomy (NCBI): domain Eukaryota; kingdom Metazoa; phylum Arthropoda; class Insecta; order Trichoptera; family Lepidostomatidae; genus Lepidostoma; species Lepidostoma basale. The sequence goes on along the minus strand of JAHDVF020000333.1, from coordinate 848,662 downwards.
AAATTATATCTCATTATGTATTGTGTATATTTTTATATTATATTTATACAAGAGAAAAGCAATGACGTGTTAATAACACAAAAAAATCAGTTTAATTTATACAGTGCTGCTTTGCAGTTTAAAATTGTGCTTTTAGTAAGAAATAACCTGGAAATCTACCACAGGTTTATTTAAAAAAAAAAATTATATTCATTTTCCGAGCCCTTTTTTTGCAGGAGAACGAAGATATGAAACGTTTTTTTTTTGCATAAATAAGCCTACAATACCCCAGAATATAGCACATGACGTTATTGGCTATTGTAGTAAGTACTATTTAAAGAGATTTACTTTGCACTTATTGGAGCATTTCCTAAAACATTTAACGGAATTGTAAAGTTAGTATGGACAAGATGAAAATTTTCTAAGAGCATTATTGAGATTATTTTGGTACGGGTGCAAGGGAAAAAAACACATGTACAGCCTGTTGTTTTCAAAATTTGAAAAGAGTCTATAACGGTGTTCGAGATTACATTTTCGTGACACTTTCAAAAAATTAAAATAAAAAGATTAAAACTGAATAATAAAGAATATTAGAAATAAAGGATACCGTTTGGTGGAGAAGATTCAGAAGAATATACTGGAGGGACCATGTAGCCAGAATGGATAGTGACAGACTCGTATACAACCGCTTAAGAAATGCCATTTGAACACCGTCCACCTGGAAGACCACCTAAGAGTTGGAGGGACAGCTGGACCTTATCACACGATGTCTGTTCCACAGATCGTCAGATCTATTGATAGAAGAAGAATACTAGATTTTTGATTATTATTGTTTATGTATTACATATAATTGCTCTCTTCGTCGACATTACCGCATATCACGAGGAAGTTGATTTTGTAAGACACCGGCTTTTGTAAGACTATGACTCGTGTCCATTATAATTAGTGTAAGTACGTATGCACGTATATAAGTTTCAAGCGCCTTATTAGAAAACCCGGTAAAGCGGATCGCAACGTGATAAAAGAATTTTTATCGACTGTAAAACGAAACCTACAATCTTTGTCTGTTTATTATTTGGATATAACCTTTCTATTTTAATTGATAAATCGTGTAAACTCTGGGAATGTTCATAGGCTAGTGACGTAATGAAATTAATTCGTTATGCGGCGACCCACGTCGATTATATCGGATAAATCGATTATGCCTTGTCTTCACGACATCTGATTATTGGCTAACCTTTTTACATGAGATTGGCAGTTTAAATACATTATACGAATATCTTGATTCCAAAGGTGATCCGTGGAGTTTCTGAACGATATAAACATAATATAAATAATATATTGCTAACGAAACATGGAAATAATGAATGAAGAAAGAATGGTAAAAAAGTATATGTTGACGATGTAAATGGAACTAGAAATAAAGGAAGACCGAGGAAAACGTGGCACGATCAAATAAATCAAATATTGAATATCGGCCACGTGAGGAGTCGCGTGCATGACACGATGTATGAATGTTGAGGAAGCGAGAGAAATATGTCATATGTGAGAGATGACGTGATGGTAAATTAGTTATTGCTAACGATAGAAATGAAAATGGTTTATAACAAACACTAAGTTGGTTTGGACACGTGGAAAGTATAAATGAAAAAAATAATGATAAAGAATATACATTTCAACAATCAAATCGATCGATTAATCAATACAATCAAATACAACAACAACAACAAACCATCACGCTGTTTACCCAAAAGGGTAGGCAGAGAAAATGAACCGCTATACTACTCTATCCTGACACACCTCCAAAGCTTTCTCCACATTCATACAGTAAGTCATACACACACGTCGATTCTTCCAACTTTTATCATGACTAACGTGACCATTTAATATTTCCCCCAAACCGGGACACTGAAAAAAAAGGTAGGTGCTTAATAATAATAATAAACTTGGACTACTTATATAGCGTTGTTTTCTCTAAAAATTGCCGAAATTGTCATTTTTTAAGCTAAGGGTTCAGACAAAATAAAATTTAATCATTTCGACACTTTAAACGTCAAATCAAAGAGCGAAGAGTATGTTTTCTCTTCAGATTTCTTTTATCTATAGTCAGAAGCATTATAAGATTTCATGCGTAATCGCAATAACATACTGTACTATTTTACTGCGCATGCCCTCGGTGCCATGCCCTGCGGTAGAGATGAGGTCCCTAAGACGTATGTGTGGTAGAACGATGTACGACAGAATCTCAAATGCTGATATTAGGAAGGAATGTAGAGCGAAAGAAGGTATTATGAACAAAATTATGAAAGGTTCGCTGCGTTGGTTCGGACATATGGAGCGCATGGGTGAAGAAAGAATGGTTAAAAAAGTATACGTTAACAATGTTAATGGAGTAAGGAGTCGAGGTAGACCGAGGAAAACATGGCATGACCAAATTAATCAAATATTAAAAGTTGGTCATGTCAGAAGCCGGAAGAATCGACGTGCGTGTATGACTCGATTTATGAATGTGGTGGAAACTAGAGAGGTGTGCCAGGATAGAGTAGTGTAGCTCTGCCTACCCCTGCGGGGAAACGGCGTGATTGTTTGTTGTTGTTATGCCCTCGTCTATGCTATAAGTACTAGATTCGTATTTGCGTTTTTTTTTTTTTAAATTTTACTGCGAGTTTCTTTCTTTTCGAAACGGGATATTTTGGCGTCCCGAACTCCCGAATCTGTTTTTGGGGTAAATAGAACAGACCATATAGGTCTACAACAAGGAAGAAGAAAAAGAAGAAGGATCAGAAGTATATAAAAATTATATAAAAAATACACAAATTGTAAAATTTCACGAGTCGCTAATGAAAAAGAGAATCACCAGTTTGTAAGGAAAAATTCATTGATTTATTCTAAATACGGCGATTTTGATTGCTCAATGTTAAAGTTTTAATGATTTTCAAATATTTGGTATAACTTGTAAACATACCATTATGTGGAGCTTTTTACGATTTTTTTATTATGATTGATTCGGATATTTACGTGTTCTTAATCAATACCTAAAAACTTAATAGTTTAATAATGTTTATTGCGATGTAACGCTGTATTTAACATTTTTGTTGCGTGTGTAAAAAGTAATAAAAATATGGGAGTGCCTGGTGAAAATAAGCGCTCTATCCTCAATGATTATTTATGTTTACTAACATCAATGTATATTATGTTTAACTAGGCATTTCTAAAAATTGTTAGGTCATAGCATTTAAATTGTTAGGTCATAGATTTTAAATTGTTAGGTCATAGATTTTTAATTGTTAGGTCATAGATTTTGAATTGTAAGGTCATAGATTTTGAATTGTTAGGTCATAGATTTTAAATTGCTAGGTCATAGATTTAAAATGGTTAGGTCATAGATTTTGAATTGTAAGGTCATAGATTTTGAATTGTTAGGTCATAGATTTTAAATGGCTAGGTCATAGATTTTAAATTGTTAGGTCATTGATTTTGAATGGTTCTGCTTTTGAGATCTCTTGTGAGCATAATGAAAATATAGTTTTACCCGCAAAGCTCCGTTAAAGAGTGATCAAATCAAATCAAATCAAATCAGTTTTTTTACTCAAAAGACATTACAAACAGCATTAATGTTTAAGGCTTTTATTAAGTACAGGTAAAATATTATATAAATTCAACATATTACCAGAAACGCATTAGAGATGGTTCGACATTAAGAAGACAAGATGCTTCCTAAAGTCGAGAGTTTTTTCCCCTGAACGTACTTTCACCAATATGAAAGACGTCGATCTCCAAGGAGACCGCGTTCAGCAGACTAATTGCTCTTCCCACCGGTGTCACCAGAGGCAGATTGGTTCTGGCGGACGGTAGGTAAAACAACCTATGCTGTCGCTGTCGGAGATATCTATCGGGAAGATAGATATCTCCGATAGATATATACTCGTTGATGATAGAAAAACCCATATGATTATAACTTGTTATTTACGTAGTGCGAATGAAAACGTCTATTTTCTAGAAGTTTTATTATATTTTATGGTTATGGCATGTCTCACATTACTAAGGCATTATCAAATAACATTGGATGATGCCTTAGTAAGGTCGAAACGTGTCATTCTCATAAAATATAATAAAACTTCTAGAAAACAGACGATTCAATTCGTATTAATTATTTGATATGGAGTTTTATATCATAGTTCAAGAAACAAATAAATGAATAATTTCATATTAAATATTGAATATTAAAAAAAAGCTTAATTTATATCAATATTTTATTTAATTCAATTTTTTTGAATGAAAACCACAAACATAACAGACATTTAATTTCAGATCGTTTGCAATTACATAATAAGAATTTATAAGAGAAGCATTAAAAAAACCTAAATAGTAAGAATTAGAAAGAATCATATTATAGATATTGCATCCCTGAGGCAACTCACACTATCACGAAATTTGTCGACTTTCGAGGCGACCCGATTAAGCAATAAGATAGCTCTACCCACAGGCACAACCATTGGCAGGTTGGTTCTGCAACGCGGCAAATAAAACAATCTGTGCCGTCTTTGACGAAGGTATTTATCAGGGAAAATTAGAACTACATCACTCAGGACATCCGAGTTATGTATACGGCCACCAATCAGCTGAGAGAAGTGAACTCCAAAGTGGATATTTTCTTCCTTCTTCTCAATGATTGGTAGCTTAGCATACCTAGCAAGAATATATTTAGCAATTCTAGAACGTTATCAAATTTCAATCGTATCAGGACTTCGAATCGTATCAAGACATTTGATAATGCCCTCGTATGGTGATACTAAAAAAACACACTTTGTTCTATTATTTAATAAAAATATGTATGGGTCTAACAATGGCTAGAACCGGAATACTAGTATACAATTTTAATGAAACTTGTGGCTGGTTGCTTGACGAATGCTGTTTGGAAAAATAAAAATATGCTTAAAGAGAGCAAAATTCGAATCTACAAGACATGCTTACGTCCTATAATGGCACATGGAATAGAAACGAGAGCTGACACCATCAGAACAAAAATTCTCCTAAGAACCACAGAAATGAAGACTCTCCGATCCGTTGCGGGAACGACACTCCGAGTCAGAATAAGAAATTCTGAAATAAGAAAGATCTGCAATGTAGAATATGTCGTGGGATGGGGAAGACTGAGGAGACGCTACTGAAGAGATCATGTGGAAAGAGCATGTTCTGAAACAGTGATAAATATAGCCGCAAACAAAGTACCAACAGGAAATCGACCTGCAGGAAGACCACCTAAAAGATGGCGAGACAGTTAGACATCTACATCCCAGGAACAGGCTCCGAGAAATAACAGGTCACAGTTCTAAATAAAGCAGAAGAAGAAGACGGATAAATGTGAATGACACGATTGTGTATTCAAATACCAACACTTAAATACCTATACCATATTTCACACACATTTTTTTCTCATTCTTCGATATCACACATCGTTATCTTGTCCCTCGCTAATTGCACCGAGCGTCGAACTCGAGCCCGTGATAGGGGCGAGCGGCCTCGTGTACCACACGACCCGATGAACGGAAGAGATCTGCTCTCGGGTAATTTGTTTCACCTTTATTTGTTTGAACTGTGGACCACTGGGCCGAACTGGGTATAGATATGTAAATAATTATTTAAAAATCATCCACGCATTTCGGCAATAAAATTGTAAATAATTATGTTTTATAATAATGTGTGGTAAATATATAATACAAAACGATCATAAGGTCGATCTTCAACGAGTATGCAGCCCCAATCTAGCAGCTATGCAGCTTCGAGTCATATACGAAAACTCCAAATCCTGCAAAACAAGGCTATCCGTTTATCGCTTGGTGCGCCTTCATGGACCAGGATCTCACAACTGCACCTAGAATCGGGAATCTCGATGATAGATGAATTCATTCTGAAACTTGCGGAACGTTTTAACAAAGGGCTCTCTTCACCTTCTAACCCCACAATAAAAAACCTCTCAAATTACGATCCAAACACCTCCAGCCGTTACAAGCGCCCAAAATCTACATCGACTCCGTACTCCATAACATCGTTAACGTATACTTTTTAATCCATTCTTTCTTCAACCATGCGCTCCATATGTCCGAACCAGCGCAGCGATCCTTCATAATTTTGTTCATATTACCTTCTTTCGCTCTACATTCCTTTCTAATATCAGCATTTGAGATACGTCTTAGGGACCTCATCTCTACCGCATTAAATCTGCTCTCATCTTTCTTCTGCCAGTTCCATGCTTCGCTTCCATACATAAGGGTCGGTACCAGAACTCTGTTGTGAACGGCTATTTTCGCTTTCATTGATATTTAAGCTAAATACTTGATTGCCTAAAATAGCAATTGGTTTCGATTTTAATAGTATTTTAGTACAATTATTTAATATATATATTTAGATAATGTCCTAGAAAGTTGATGTAATATAATTATGTTAAAGGTAAAAATATAGATATATTCGAAATCGTAGAATGTTTAAAATTATTCGAATCTTATTGAATGGTTCTATACTGTTATTGAATATTTTTGATTTGAATACATAACATGGAGAGCCACTTTCTAATATATAAGATTTTCTGGAATATTCCAATTCTAATATCAAAACAATATTTTTTTACAACTGACTCTGTTATCCAGCGGTCAAATAACTCCACACAGGCAAATGTGTGTATAGACGTGCGTATGTATGCGTTTGGAGATTGGTGTGAAAAACCCGCTCCACAAATTACAATTAGCCGGTCCGAGAGCAAATGAATAAATTGTCGTCCATTGTCGCCCCGGATTTATTTTAGGGCCGAAAGGGAGGCAGGGAGGAGAGGCGGTGACAAAGAAGGAGAAGAGAAATAAGAAATACGTGAACTGCATCAGGCTGCATTATTAAGTCTAATTAATAGGGTAATAAAGCTCATTTGATTAGACGGTACTTTTATTGTAAGTGGGTAATGCAACGCTAAATGAAACTGCAAAATGAGGTAATATCTTAAGTAGTCCTGTTTACAAATATATAGGTAGGTACACAGCATTTACTTTACAGCTGAAATAATTTTGGCTTTAAATAAAAACGAATTGTTAATCTGTACCGGTCTGAATAGTGTATTAATGTCAGTGTCGCGATGGGGGTTGCAGGGTTGGACATGGACCTCCCTTCCCGACTTCTAAAACTCTCTGTCCTTCGCCACTCTGTGCCATTGACCTCCTGCCACTCTTTTATATATCAGACCATCTTGCTTACGATCTGCCCGGGTAATTTTATATGATTATTATAATTGGTATAAATTAATATATGTAAGATTCTATTAAATTATATTATACGGGAGATGCCTATTTGTGGCGATGAGGTTCGTAACCCAATACACCGCGTCTCCCGCAGGGGCGAAAAGGGAAGAATGGAGTGCTGCATCGGTTAAAGTGTGGCAGTCCATTCTTTCTGCCTACCCCTTCGGAGAGTCGGCGTGATGGTTAGTTAGATAGTTAGTAAATTATATTAAAACATATAATTCATTTAAAAATTAAAAATATTCTACATTGATCGCTTATACTATAAGAAAAAAAATGCCTTTCTGTATTACATATGAATTGAAGTAATTGAAGAATTATGGATTCGGCTCTAAGCTTGTTTACGAATAGTGCAAATAAGTGTAATGAAAAAAACATAGTTTTTTTAAATATATTCAAATTCTAACCGACGCGACGACTAAAAAATTAAATTAACTGTTAAATTTACAACAATGTTATTATGTCACAATTTCTTATTACACACTTTTAGATAATGTCTCGAAAGTTGGTTTGCCAACCGATGTTGGCATCATCAGGTGTCACAGACAACTGTAACTGTTGTTTGTTACACCTTATGATCCCAACAACGGTTGTCATATATATTAGCTGTCGCGACATTCTCAAGAAGTGTATAATAAAAACATGTGATATTGAAGTAAGAGTATCATAGTGTTTCAGCCAAAACAATGGACTAAAAAAATAAAATAAAAATTTAAAACAGATAAAAGTCAATAATTAAATTATAATCTCTTTATTTTGATGTTTCTTAATTCAAATTACAAACTCTCTCGGGAGGCCAGTGAACAAATGGCTTAATAAACAAGAAGGAAATAAAAACCGCTGAAAACTTCCTGCAATTTAAAACATCCACTCTGAATTATAAACTTGACGCTTCCTGAAAAAAAGCTGTTAAAACTTCCGAGAAATTTTAAAAAGCCCGTGTTAATTTCAACCCCTCCGCAAAATTAATTACAATGTAAATGAAACGTCTAGCCAACTGCCAACACAAAAACTCAAAGAGCTTAAAAGCTTCAGTTTTAACTCGCGGAAAAGAGCTTTTAATGAGGGGCTTAATGCATTTTGACTTTGACCGGGAAATTTTATTATCTTAATTTTCTCTGTGGGAAATTCCTCTCTTTGTTAACGGGGTGTCCGAATTTAACGATGCAGTGATTAAAACGAGACACCCCTTGTTTTTGTATTGCGTTTTAATTCATTTTCACCTTTTTTAAACGTTGTTAAGCAAATTGAACTTCTTAAAAGAAGGCAATTTAATTTTATAATTGAAATTAGCCCAACATTTTTGTAGTACAATATTATTGAGGTTTCTTATCAAAGTTAAATGGTGTATAATAAATAAGTATTGTACTTATTTTAAGTTTATTTTAATGTACATTAAAATAGTATGATAACTTTTGATTTCGATATCAACAAGCAAACAAAATATTGAGTAAGTATATTTGAAATAATACTTTAATCTTTAAAGAAGATTCGAAAACAACTGACAAATTTGAAAATGGAAAAATATGTTTGACGACTTTTAAAAAAAGTAAAAAGTTTAATGAGCACTACAAGAACCAATTATTATTTCTTGAACATATGACTACATTAATATCAATGAAAACGTCAGTTTTCGAGAAATTTTATAAGCGTTATGTGTTTCGGCATTTTGAATTATAAAATGGAAACAAAAAAACTTGTGACGACGTCAGTTTTCTATTTATTGAAAATGTAAATAGAAACAGACTTCGTCACTCACTTAATAATGTTAGACTCAAAGACCAATAAATGATATTGGTATTCGTGATGATTTCAATATTTTTAAAATATGGTCCTTATAATCAAAAAATAAGAATTAAGTAAAGACGAATCGATAGATTAGATAGTCTTCTCTACTGTTAAGGCCAAAAGTGCAAAAAAATAAGCACTGGGATTTGAATTAGTTTGGTAATGTAATCTTTCTTTTTCTTGTTCTTCTTCAGCCTGTTGTGACTGTCCACTCCTGGACGTATGCCTCCTTTCATATTTTCCACCTCTTTCTATCCTGAGCGATCCGCATCTAGGCACTTCCCCCAATCTTCCGGATATCGTCGTTTCAACGCAGCTGTGGGCATCCAACTCCACGCATTGTCGTTCTCGGGCACCAGCACAGCAGTTGCCATGTCTGTTTTTCATCTAGGTCACGAGCGAAGTGCAACGCCCAATGCCACTTAAGGGTTATTATGTCCTCATTTCTGACTCTGTCCCGCAAGCTAATACACAACATGGCTCTCTTCAATTCTCATTCTCTTCATTGCTCTCTGTGTCAATCTCAGCTTGTTGTCACTTTTTGTAATCCTTAGATTTGTCTTGAAAGAGTTTAAGGTTTGATTGTGGAAAATAAAACAACAAAAGTCTTCAAGAATTGTAGTACTAATTAGAAAATGTAAAACAGTAAGAGTAACAGTTAAACTTGAAGCAAGGATTAATAATGTTGAAACAGTTTTTTATTACAAATTTCTTCAAAATTCTCTCGAAACCAGCATTAAATTACATAAGATTTTTTAAGCGAATTTCCTAGAACGAATTAGCATAAAACCGACGGTAAATAATGAATCCTCCCTCCTCGCTAATTCGACGGACGCCGTGTTTTTAGTCCATAAGACAATGTTATGCAAATCTAATTTAAGCACCCCCGGGGCTGGAGCAGCCCTTAGCCCTAAGGTTAAGGGAGAGTCGAGTTCAAGGCACTTGAGTTTTTTTGGGGGGTGGAAGACAACAGGATTGTGGTGTAATTAAAAACGGAATTCGAAATGAGAGACAACACAATTGGATTACAAAGATTTTAAGATTAACGAATATATATTCAAGATGTATTTGAATGCTTAAGTTACTATTATGGATGTTATGTTCTTCTATACCAGATTCTTCAGACATCATGACACGGCAGAGACTTTACTGACTTGTTCTTGTACTTGGGTATAAAGGTTATTTTGGCTGCAGATCTCTACTCCCGAATATTTGAAACTCATTACTTGCTCCACAGGTATATCATCAACAGTCAGCTTACATCTTGTAGGTTGCCTAGATATAGTTTTGTTAGCTGATATAGCCATATTTAGCCAAAAAGTCTCACTATATCTAGGCAACCTACAAGATGTAAGCTGACTGTTGATTATTTTTATGACTAATTTAAATCTAAATAATTATTTAAAATTATATTTATTCTTCCCATATTTGGCTTCTTTATAATAAAACAGTCGTATAATGGTGTAAATAACCTTGAACTGCCAATATATAATAATAACTTTGTGTACGAATATACAATTTTTCTTACCTTGGATGCTTTATGAGCGATCCGTCAACACTTAGAGATGCTATTATATATTATTGATAGTGCAGATTGTATAAGAAATGTGGACTCAACCAAGAGCTAGCTCACGACAGCATCCTGCAGAAATCATGTCAGGAGAGCCAATCCCGCAATTGGAAAATGCCAGAGTGAAAGAAAAATAAAATCAATCCTAAAACGACGAATAGTCAATATTGTAATCATCTGCCTAAGAATTAATTGTATAATCTCCAATTTGAGAATAAAATACCTAACCTAAGTCCCTTGGATGTGGAGCCAAGCCTTTTATCCTCTAGACCAGGGGTGGCCAGCTTTTATGTATATAAGATCTACTTTTTATCTTTAAAATGTGTCGCGATTGACTTGTTGTCACCTGAGAGTAAGAAGGTTACGGTCAAAAGTAGCTGAGAAAAACTAAGTCAAAGTTTTGCTGGTTTTGGGTGTATATCTCGGAATAAAAGGGTTCCATCTGAAGCAGATGAAACTCTTTTACCGAGAAGCGTGTAAATTTTCTGGCGACATTTGGAATAATAAAGTTCTAAGTGTAAATGAATCCTTCTTCAGTGAATCGTGTGTTTTGAATGATCAGATGGAACTTGATTATTTTTGTAACATCAAAATGACTATACTATTACATGCTTTTTTTAATTGTACGTATAGATAAGGTTAGTAAGAACCCTTTTCACGAAAAAAAAACTTACTCTTACTTACTCTCAGGTGACGTTGTCATAAGCGTAGTCTTAGTAAAGAGGTGAAGGTGTGAAATATATAAAATATCTATACACTGTGCATTTATATTAGTTGCATTCTCACAAACAAATCAGTTTTCAATTTAAGGCATCTCGAGCGATCGATCAAATTTGACTTCGCAATCGATTTGTTAGGCACCCCTGCCCTAGACCACCATTTTCTCTGCACTCTTGTGTCAATTAGCTTAAAAATGATGCTAACAGGCATTACCGACTTAATCCAAATCGATTAAAAATTATTAAATTGTTCATGCTATGCTGAGAATTAAATATTGATACCAAAAGGGCCTTATAGCTTGTACACCGCGTTCAAACAAGCGACCGATTATTAAGGGCGGGTATAAGCAAGCGATGAATAGTCACGATAAATTCATTGAGTGCTAAGTTACGCCTTAATTGCTCCCTGTCACTTCTCGGACCGCCCGAGTTTTCTTCATTAAAAAAATAATTAGGCAAATGACTTTCCACCCTCGCTGTTTCTTCATTTTCCTTTTTTTTCTTCTACGAATTCAATTGCAAACACTGGCGCCCTAGCGGGGGAACTCCTCTTGAATGCAAATTGAGGCCAAGCCATGGTTAACATTTCATTAATTATTTTTACAGATTTTTTAAGTGAATCTGCTCTTTGTGGAAATTATTTTTCAAGAGGTCAAAGTATATAAAGATTTATGGGATCATATTTTATGTAAAGTGCCATTTAAATAATGACAATGAAATTCCTTTCATTCTACTGACGATTTATTTTAAGAAGAAATATTTTTATATAAAAAGTGAATGCGGTGCGAATGATGGTGTCATGAACAAAATAATGAAAGGATCATTAATATGGTTTGGACATATGGAAAGAATGAATGAAGAAAGAATGGTAATTTTTTTTATGTTAATGATGTAAATGGAACCAGATATAATGGAAGACCGAGGAAAATGTGGCACGATCAAATAAATCAAATATTGAATGTCGGCCATGTGAGGAGTCAGAGAAATCGACGCGCGTGCATGACACGATTTATGAATGTTGAGGAATCGAGAGAAATATGTCAGGAAAGAAAAGTGTGGCAATCCATTCTTTCTGCCTACCCCTTCGGAGAGACGGCGTGATGGTTAGTTAGTTAGTTAGTTAGTTGGAAATATTTTTTTTGGGTCCCGAAAATTCATGAATAATCTTCTTCTTCTTACTAACTAACTGACCATCACACCGTCTCTCCGAAGGGGTAGACCGAAAGAATGGACTCCAACACTTTTCTTTTCTCTCGTTTCCTCAACATTCATGCATAGTGTTATCCACGCGAGTCGATTCGGTTTTCCTCGGTCTTCCTCTATTTCTAGCTCCATTTACATCGTTACCGAATACTTTTCTTGTCATACTTTCTTCACTCATTCTTTCGATGTGTCCGAACCATCTTAATGATCCTTTCATTGTTTTGTTCATAACACCATCATTCGAGCCGCATTCACTTATTATATTTTCATTCAACACTCTATCATATCGACATTCTTCTTCTTCTCGGGGCTATATCCTGGTGTGGGACTTGGCCTCCTCCACTGGCTCCTGTCCCTGGCCATCTCTCTCCACTTTCCAGATCTTTACAATTTTATGAATAATACAGTTAGTAAAAAAAAATAAAATTAAGTGACCATCACGCTGTCTTTCCGAAGGGGTAGGCAGAAAGATTGGATATTGTTATTTCCTGACATATATCTATCAAATCCTCACTACGTCATGTCATACACGCAAATCTATTTTTCCAACCTGTCATGTGATTGTTAAAAATTAAAAATTAAATATAAACGATTTTTTTTTGTTGAAAATGTATACTCGTATTTAGTTAAGTTCCACTAATGTTATACACATTCGTGTATTTTAACTAAATATACACTTTAAAAAGATTTCTTTTTAATTTATTTATTTTGATTATATACAATGAACTTCTACTATTAAATTTCAAATTACAAAATTAATGATTTGATTGTGTCACGTTTTCCTCGGTCTTCCGCTATCGATTGTTCCGTTAACGTTATTTACACATGCTTTCTTCATCCATTTTAACATGTGTCCGAACAACCATAATGACCCTTTCATTATTTTGATCATAACACCTTCATTCGCACGCATTCACTGCTTATATTATTGGCATTTGACATTTTATATAGATTGTCACAAATTTGCCCAAGATATATAATATGTAGATAAATAGTACTTTATCAGAGATAAAAAATTTATTGTACCACGCTTTCTTCTGATTTGCGAAATATTTTGATGGGATCAAAGTTTATCTTAGTTGACATCTTCAAAAATAGAAGCATTTTTTAAAGAAAAGTTTAAAATTCAGTTTACCGTTTATGTATCATATTACATTACTCGAATATAATATAACAATGTCTAAAATTCACCAAAGTTCTTTTAGTATTATATAATTTACGCTAATGAGCTTAAAAGTAATCTCAAATCATATTTTTACTAAACAGGGGAAGAGCGAACCCTCTTCGTAAACGATTAAAATATTATCACTCATTGCAACGATAATCGTCCCCCGACGACAAAGGGTTAGAGTGCTAAGAGCAACGGACTTCTACAAACTGAGCGTCGCCGACGTTTGTTAACCCTTTAACACACCCCGACTTTTAATTAAGACGATGAAGTCTGACATCCGCCCTTGATAATATTTTGTTTGAGTTGTAAAGGGTGTGATTGAGTAAACAATGTTTCGTGACAAGACGGAAGGGTAAGAAATTAATATTTTAACCCTTAACCACTCGTTTTAGACAGCGTATCATTAATTTGTAATAATGTTAAGGGTTGAATGTTAATTACATATTCCGTGTACAAATTCAATAGAGTTGCTTTATTGATAACTCATCGATTTAATAATTCAATTTATAAATATGAGTAAGGGCGCTGTAAAATTAAAGAGTAATTGTGAATTGTTTTGCTTTGAGAGTTTTGTAAATACAAGTTGGTAAATACAACTAAGTATAAAAAAAACTTAACATTTTCATATGATATTAATTTACTCATTTAAATATCACAATGGTGTTCCTTTTTAAGTTATTAATTTTTTTATTACTAATCATTCTATTTACTTAAACGAATGTAATATTATAATCATATCATATAATATCTAAAAAAAAGAACTTTTCACAGTCCATCTTTAAAATGATATTTAATAAAAAGGTCGCATTAACATAAACATCCATTTTCACCCGAATAATATTTTTTTTCTTATTATTATTAAAATTCATCAGTGACATTCATAACACCATCATTAATTAAGCGAATTTTTACAGGGGTGGAAAACACTTTTTCTTCGAGTATAATTAATCAAAGAAAATTTCAATAAAAATCGCGTTACCCACCCGAGTGGGAAAAAGTGACAGAGTGCGTAGGATAATTAATCATTTGAATGATTAAGTACAGTGCAATCAGGAGCACTTGTAAAGATTACTAATTAATGTCAAAATTGTAATGTTGTAGATTTAAATTGATGAGAGAAAATTTCAATACATATTTCTTTATACAATGCATTCTCATTTTGATAGTATTCTCTTTCAGAATTTCATATATATGATAACGTATGAAGCGCTTAATTTGTGGTGTACCATTTTTGCACTATTAGTGAAACAAAAAAAAACTCTTTTCATACCATTAAGAAACTGCGGTAAAAACTATGAAATAAAATGGTATTATGGTAAAATAAAATATACTTAAAGTTTTCTGTTGCTTTATGTACTCGTATGTTCGTCTTAGTATATTATATATCTCTGATGTAATTTAACACATTAATGCTATTAGTAAAATCATTACCTGATTAATTTATTTTATGTAATTTTTTTTATGTGGTTTATGGAGCATTCACTCTGTGGTTAGATATTTTAAATATATAAAGACAAAAAAAAACTCTAATTAACCACGGTTTTATAAGGGCAATATAAAAACTAAATATTGCTCTGATGTAGCTTGAGTGAAAGCGACACTTGTTGCCATAAAATATGATATAATAACTATATCATGGTTAAATACAAAGCGTTGTATTATTTTTTATCTTATGGTTAACACATGAATCAAACACTGTTTTTGTCTATCGTTGTGTCAGTTTTTTCACGACGTGTTTCGAATCAATTAATCACTTTAATTTTTGGAAAAGGCAATTAGACATTTTATAAAGGGCAGAATATACCAAGATAAAAATAAATTTATATTTAAATTTGAGAAAATTAGAATAAGCGTTCCTGAGAGATTTCTTACACTTGAAGTAAGTGTTAATTGTTCTAAATTAATAAGATTGACGTAGAGTGACGTTAACAAAAAATAAAAGTATGATAAAAAAAATATTTCCATAGAAAAATTGCAAGAAATATATATGGCTATAATATGTACAACACATTTTAATAAATATAATATTTTTTTTTTAAAATGTAAGAATAACAGAATATATAGAATATATTAAACCTGCGTTAGGCCTATACTGACATATACCATTGAGACCAGAGCGGATACCACAAGAATGAAAGTTAAAGTACGGGTGACAGAGATGAGGACGCTGAGGATGACAGCAGGAAGGACTATTCGAGATAGGGTGAGGAACACGGCTATCCGCGAGATC
Organism: Lepidostoma basale; assembly: GCA_022606425.2. Lineage (NCBI taxonomy): Eukaryota > Metazoa > Arthropoda > Insecta > Trichoptera > Lepidostomatidae > Lepidostoma > Lepidostoma basale. The sequence continues at coordinate 832,716 of JAHDVF020000333.1, read as the reverse complement.
TGCAAGATGGAGGATGTCGTGAAATGGGACGGACAACGCAGAAGATACTGGAATGCGCACGTGCAGAGGATGGATCCTACCAGAATCCCACACGCTGTGGCGCATCAGATTCCTGCCGGCTGCCGTCCCCCTGGAAGACCGCCGAAGAGATGGAGAGAAAGTTGGGAGTCAACCTCCCAAGAGAGGCCAGCCTGATTTCAGGAACAGACCAAAGGTCTTTAAGGAGAAGAAGAAGAAGACAATTTTAAGAATAAAATAACACAAATTCGTCCTTTAAATACTAAAAAGGTTGGAGTTATATTTAAGAATGTGCGTAAATATTACCTGATTATCCACAAAATAAAGTGAAGGTGAGTATAGTAGAAAATAATATACATTATACACATTCAAAATAATGTTCTTCTCGACAGAATGTGAACTGTAGATTTATTGCAGAATCGAATATCAAAGACTACCCTTTTCACCGGATAACGTTGAGGAGAAATTCGTTTTGGTTTTAATGATATAAATATTTCAGCTCACCCTCTCTTCGGATTTACGTTAGATTGCAAAACAAAATCTGTCACGTGGGACGGCGTTGTGCGATTCACCGACATTATTATATACGCGCTTGTAAATACATTCGCACACCTTTTTATGTACAATATGTGTAAGCACGTTGTACGTTTTGAGTTAAGGGTGGTCTTTTTTCTTTGTACTTGGCGTTATCGACTAGTATTTTCTACTGATGCGGTCCTGTATAACTTTATTCTACTGTATCTTTAAATATAGTGGAAGCATCAATACAAGAAACAATAAATGAAGTATAAATGGGATGGACATATGGACACCCAGAATACTCCAAAGGAGCTTCGGACCAATAAAAAGGAGTGTCATAAAAAATGGAGTGATGACATTGGCCAAATAATAATAATATTCTAACTTTTAAAGCGCCGCTTTTGTGATGTAATCACCACAAGGGCGCATTAAGACGTGTTTTAAATCTAAAAATCTAAATGTGAACGCTGCATCTGATTTTCGCGATCGGTTAAAGAGTTTAGTAGAACAAAATATAAATGTTTAAATTGGGTATGAAATATGAAAAAGATTGATTTTCAGTTTAGATCTGAAATCTGTCGGATCATTTATACATCTGAGGTGTGAAGGGAGATTGTTCCAAGCTGATGGAGCGGCTACCGCGAACGCTCGATCCCCGAAATTTGTACTGGGGCAACGCTTCGGCTCAACTAATCTTCCTATTGCCGAGGAGTTTGCCGAGCGGATTTGGATTTCCTGTGTGTATTTAGGCTGTCCGTTATACAGAGTTCGGATATATAACTTGGTGCCATTCCATGTAGTGCTTTGAAGACTGTCCAGCAGAGTTTATACTGTAATAGCTGGGATGAACCGGATGCGGAAGGGACAAGATGGACGAAGAGGGAAGCGGGACGATTGTAGAAGCCTATATCCATCAGTGAAGAAGGCCCAAGAAGAAGAAGACTTAATAACTAACTAATCAATACATCGTTTCCCCGAAGAGGCAGGCAGAAAAAATGAACCGCCGATCTGTTTATTCCAGACATACGTCTCTCGAATGCTCAGTATTAAAATAGTGTGTCACGCACGCACGTCGATTTCGGCGACACCTCACGTGGCCGACATTTAATAATTGATTGAAATGATCGTGTCACGTTTTCCTTAGTCCAACTCTATTTCTGGTTGCGTTAACATCGTTAACATATACATTTTTAATCATTATTTCTTCACTCAGTTATTCCGCGTGTTCAAACCATCGTAATGATTTTTTCATTATTTTGTTCATGACTTTAATTTGCACTGCATTCACTGAATAGTTTAAATTCTATTATTTTTTGTTGTCCTCTAGTACTTTCATATAATCTATCCCGTATATGTACGAAGAATAAATTATCGGATAAAACACACACATAGATTCTCACAGATCCGATCAGCACATTCATAAATCGAATTTATCTATTAAATCTGCGAATGTCCCCTTTTAAAATACTGAAACAGATCACTGGGGGAGTTCTTTAAATCTTAGAAGGATCAGGTTAGAACGAGAAAGCTTTTAACAAAGAGAAATAAGGGACGCTACCCCTCTGAAGGACGGGGGGAGGGTGGGAATGCATGCATAGTTTCACCCTTAAAGATTCATCTGAATGTGAAAGGGAATTTACTCTGGTATAGCGAAAAAGCTTGTGATTTCTCCAGCTTATTTCCGATTCTATGAGAATTTTGATATTTTTGCAATGGAATTCATGTATTTCAAAATGTATCAATGTTTTTTGTTTTTATTTTATTTGAAAATTTAAGAAACAGGAAAATTAATATTAATTATTGTTATGATATATCAGTAATTATACGTTCGTATGAAAAGGCTATGAAAACCTAATTTAATCAAATATGTAAATTGAACTATAATTTAAATACATAATGGATACGTGCAGTTGATATACTCGTACAGGCATATTACTTAGTTAACAGTAAATTTTGTAAATGAGAACTCACAATTTGAAATATGCTTAAACTAATAAAATGATTTTTTTCTTTTTTGTTATTTGTTAGTATATTTAGTGAATTTATTGTTTCTTTTGAAAAATGATATACAACTACATATTAAATAATTAATACGAAAACGTCTGTTTTTATTCGTATAAATTAAAAAATTATGTGAAGTTTACAATAATTTAAATGCAAAATAAATATACGAGTATATTATACATATTTATTTACGAACCAAAGCAAAACTTTATACAATACATTACAAATACATTAATATTTAAATATAATATATACAATATTATTGACGTAAACGTATTTTTTTAAAGTATTCAAAATGTGTAGACAGCCACCGAGTATGATCAATACAATTTTACAGTAATTGAATTTGTGCAGCAAAAATTCACCGAGAAGAAAATTTTGAGCCGAATAACCATTTTGGAAATAGTACGAAGCAAATGATTTTACACTTTTACCATTTGGCTAAGTTTTCCCTACAATACTCAATAGCCCATTGCGACGTTTACCTCCCCAAATACAAAGACATGTGACTCCCGCCCACCCACACACACGCGAAGGAGAGGGTAAAATAAGAGATTTAAATATGTAGACGTGTTCTGGGTACAGGGTTTCTAGAAAGTTTTATAAATCTTTTGTATCAATAACAGAAACGATGACGATCAATAGAAATGAACAATGTCTCTTTATTTATTTTGTATATATATGTATTCTAATATATTGACATGAACTCAGCCACGAAAATAAATTTTATTTCTATTGTAATGATAATTCAAGCTTATACCCAAAAAACCAAATAATATTTCCAAACATATTAACATATCTCGCGTAGGTTTGTATATCTTTCAAAATGAATATTTGAAAATATAGACATTATGTCAAATTTCTTAGAAAACTTATTATATTGATTGAAATGTATCCCCTTAATCAAGCAATTTTATTTTATTTTTTTATGTATAAAACAGGTTGATCGAACCCAATTACTGTATACAATTTATTTTTTAGCTAATATGTTGATTCTCGTGACATGTGATAGGTAGCCAATCTATCGCCATTTTAATTGTCACGTGAATTCTACACCAGACCAAAAACAGTGTGACAATCACACTGCCATCGCCGGAAATCGAACCCGAAACCTTCGGTATGGAAGTCAGAGCTGTTACCACTCTGCCACGAAGGTCATTTGATAATGCCTTAGAAAGACGAAACATGTCATTCTCACAAAATATCTTTAAACTTCTAGAAAACTGACGTTTTCATACGTATTAATCATTATCAAATAGTTGATTGAGAAATTTAGAGCTGTGAAACTTTATCACGATTTTTTACGAATTTAAAACCCCCATTGATTGATTGATTTATAAAAAAAAATTCTAAGTATTTTTTAGTGAGAAGTGGAATAAATATAGTTTCTAAAAGTGTTATATTTATTCCACATATCTGTGAAAAGTGTCATAAAGTAAAAATTCCAGAAGTGGAATATTTTACTGATACAAAGACAACAATTCTTAATGTTGTTATTTGAAATTTCATGGAAGAAGCTTATTGTAAGTAATGAAAATAAAATAAAAATGTTAAAAATCTTTTTAAATGCAAATTTAGTTAAAATCCACTTATGTTTGTGGCTTCGATTGGTTTCTGCAGGTTGCTGCCATCTTCTGGTGACCAGACCAGAAGATGGCAACGAGCTGCCGAAACCGGTCGAAGACCCAAAAATTAGTAAATTTTAACTAAATAAACATTTAAAAAATATGTAAGTATTTTCATTATAATATAATCCATTTTAAAATTATAAAATGTTGCCAGAGAAATTCTGTAAAACGCAAAAATTGCATCGAAAAAAATCAAGTGATATTAGGTTTGACACTAATTGTTAAGGGTTTTTTGAAGGGAGCGGACGAAAAGCAGGGATCGCCAGGCCGTACTTTTCTGATATACTTCTCTCATCGCTTGATCATCCATCTGCACGTGACATTAGAAATTGGATTGATTTGATTATACGACGTTTTTCTTGATCTACATCTATTTCATTTTCCATTCACATCATACCGTTTACTTAAAAAAAATCTTTATTCAATTTCATTTCACGTGTCCAATTCATCATTATAAATATGAATTATTTGGCTTATAATATAATAATTAAATAAAACGATGTTTTTTATAACTACTTCCACATTAGTCATTTTTTTCACCGGTTTCGCCAGGTTCGCTGGCATCGACAGACTAGTCACCAGTCTGTCGATGCCAGCGAGCCTGACGAAACCGGTCGCTGTGGAAATAAAGACAAATGTGGAAATAGTAATAAAAAACATCGTTTCATATTAATTATTATTTAAAATGAACTTCCATCAAGAGATTTCAGTTTAATAATTTAATAAACATTATTATAATTATAAAAGCTTTCAAAACCGGGTTGCAACTTTGCGAATTCCGTATACCACCTCCACGTATGCAGTATGCAAACTTTGTAAGAAGAAAGCTCCGAGAAGAAGTTGCGGGGGTGGTCCCGGGTGGACGGAAGAAGAATCGGAGGGGGCTGAAGAGTCTAAGGGGTGTTAAGGTTGGAATATAAAGCGCATGTCGTGACAGAAAAAAATATAATCGATATTCAGCCATAATGATTGGTCGGTACACTCGCATACGAAATGAGGCGGGGGTTTCTTATTTTTTTCAAGGGGTGAGAAAGAAAAGATAAGGGAGGGTTTGGAGGGTGCCTTTGCAGTAATGAGCTGGACGGTTCGATTTTGAAAATTTGCCTTTCATTTCGTTTTTTGTATCTTTTGCTATTGAATGATTTGAAATGGGTTCCGTTTTCATGTTGCTTCTTGTATTGAAAAGGATTTGATTACATCTGGTTTTAATCATAGAATACGAATGTGATAAGTTTCCCATACTGTAAAAATACATCTACAGTAATAAACAGTGAATTTCAATGATGACATCTTGGTTTTGTTTGCAAATACAAAAATAGTGCTGATTGAAACGGACTTGATTACATCTGCTTTCAATCATAGAAAACTAATGCGGTAAGTTTCCCGTACTGTAAAAATATATTTAATTTAACAAACAGGGAGTGTCAATGTTGACATATTGTTTTTATTAGCGAATATAAAAATATGTAGTAAATAACGTGTTAATCATATTATGGACATAAGAAACTGGAGCCAAATATAGATAATTATAAATTGTTTTCGATAATATTGTTAGAAAATAGGAAACTCAATAAATTAACGGTTTATGGATGTAAAAATAATAAAAATACATTGAGAATCAATAAAAACTTTATTTTTTAAAGTTTTAAAGAGTGACACGATTCGTCTTGCTCAGATATTCTAAAATATCATTTGAAATGGATATATGTGATAATTTCCGGCAAGGCAAAATGTGTCACATCCGTTGAATATAATGAATACTAAAGAAATGTAAAAGTTTTCATTCATATTAAATATTTAATATGGAGTTTAACACCATTTTAAAAAATTAAGTATACATACGATACCGAAACATAATGATGTAATTTATTCATGTGCTTACCATCCGAGAAATGGACATAACCATGTGGGTTTGAAACTGCTTTTATATTTTATGTAAATTTCAAACTATAACAAAAAAATTGTTTTAATTCATCAATACACAATTTCACAGCGTACACAAAAAAGTGAAAAAAAATGCATTCAGTTTTGCAAATTATAGAAAACAAATTGAATTCGAGTTGTTTACACTTTTCAATTGTTAAAGCCTTTTTGTAATGTGGACCTACCGACGAATTGCCCAGTTTTTATGGAGGGACCACGTTACAAATGAGGAGGTTCTCAGCAAAGTTGAAGACAATAGGCACATATTGAACACCATTCCGGAGAGGCGGGCGAGATAGATTGGTCATGTGTGGCGACACGAATGTTTCCTGCATGATGTATTGAAGGGAATGGTCGAGGGATCGATTGGCAGAGGACGACCTCGCCAGGAGTACCTGAACCAGATTTGCCGAGATATGGGCTGCACCTCTAATGCGGAGCTGAAGAGAGTTGCCGAGAACCGAGCGGAGTGGAAGAAGAGTTGCGTCGCCTTGCTGCATACCAATCTTTAGATCGAGACCGACGAAGGAAAGCCTCAAGATTATTAAAACCACTTTTATATAAATGATAAACTATTGTGTGTAATTATTACTGTGAATTATTAATTCACAGTAATAATATTGATAAAAATAGAAATATTCAAATTTATTTCATAAGAGTAGGTTGCGAAATCTTTAGATATTTTTTATTTCTTTGGAAATAACTTACACTCCGATAATTACTTGATAAAGCCATTTTAAACACAATATTTGGCTTCTCGCCCCTCTTAATTTCACCGGGGGTTGTTTTGGGGGAAAATAATAATTAAAACCCAACATCCCCTCGAGGGAAGGAATCCGCAAGTTGACGTATTTTTTGTAAACAAGGGTTTTAATTTTTAAGTACTGGCTTCGAGGAATGAAACGAACTCGAGTAAGAGAAGCATAAAACGTTTGAGGATTGAATGAAATCACCGATAGGGAAAATTTAAAGATGTTTGTATTGTTTTTCGCTTATTTTTATTCTTCAGAGAACGTGACGGGTCTGTTGTTATTGCTAGAACATTTTTGGAATTTAAAAAAATATACATAAGTGCATTGAAAGCAGATAAAATATATATACTGCATATATTAATATTCAAACAAATATTTAAATAGATTTTTTTCAAACATCTAAAATGATAATATATATAATAAATTACACAATTTATAAACTTATTGTCACCGAATATATTATGACGATTTTTAATGAATTAAAACACTGTTTTTTCCACTTAGTTAGAGTTTTCTTTTCTCGATATATTTCGAAGGTTTTACATCGGTAGAACTATTATATATAAATAACAGTTTGTATCGTTCTCTTGAAAAAATCGTCATTATCGAATTCCACAGTGTTAACGCCTAAAGTTTATCAAAAATTAAAAAAAGAACAAAAATATACGAAATGGTATCAATTAAAAACAGTATTATTTAGAATTTACTTTTCTCGAAATGTATCGAAAATTTTAAGCCTTCAAATCGTTTTCCCAATGATGAAGGTGTAAAACCTGTGAAAAGTAAAATAAAGAAACAATAAGTCAATCATTGCAGTAATTATATTATAATTAGACAAATTGCTTTAAACTAACTTTTAAAATTATTTTACTTATCTTTTAAGTTTTGTTACGATATTAAAATCGAGAAATTTTATAAATACAATCTCTGTGAAATTATTGTAACCATCTGAAGAAAAAACAAAAACCAAATATTCTTTTGTGAGCTGCGCCTACTTCACTTACCTCCCACCCTGATTTACATATTGTGCCGAAATTCCGTGCACCGCAAGCATGGGGGATGGGGGTGGAAAAGAAATGAAAAGAAACGAAAAAGAAAGAAAGGAACGGTGGAAAAAGAAAGCGGGAATGTTTAATTTTCACTGTTAAGGGGGAGACGTTGAGGAGTGGTGCCTGGAGTAAGCCAGCGACTCATCTGGGATTAACGTATTCCTGGGGATGAATACAGCTTAACTTTAATTACACTCATTGTTATTGTGCCACTGTCTGAAGAAAATCTTAATAAATAAATGTTTAGTAATTATAAATAGTTAGACAGAGTTCAAATCATTTGAAATGAGGATATTTTAAATTTGTTTACAAGCGAACCAATTCCGAATGTAATGAAATATGATATTATTGACATTTTAGTTTAAAAACTAATTAGAAAAAAATGGATCATACAGTATTTAAAATTCTCATTCCAAAATAAAATGGATTTTCACTGTGTTAACGCCTTAACCTTCAATAAATTATGAATATTTTTATCAAATATTTGTTTCCTGGGTAGTGCACAATGGCGTTCTATCGACCCTTATGTATGGAAGCGAAGCATGGAACTGGCAAAAGAAGTATGAAAGTACAATAAATGTGTATGATCTATCTACTCTACTCTAGTGTCGAATGAAAATACAAGAAGTGAATGCGGTGCGAATGATGGTGTTATGAACAAAATAATGGAAGGATCATTAAGATGGTTTGGACATATAGAAAGAATGAATGAATGGTAAAAAAAATATATGTAAACGATGTAAATGGAACCAGAAATAGAGGAAGACATGTGAGGAGTCAGAGAAATCGACGCGCGTGCATGACACGATGTACAAATGTTGAGAAAGCGAGAGAAATATGCCAGGTAAGAAAAGTGTGGCAGTCCATTCTTCCTGCCTACGCCTTAGAGGAGATGGCGCGATGGTTAGTTAGTTAGTTAGTTAGTTAGTGAAGACACATATCTTATTTTGTGAAAATTTTCAAGCAGTTCGGAACCACAGAGTTAGTATTTTAAACCAAGACATTCAAGATTATTTGTGAATACATCAAATAATTGTTTGAATACCTTGGACCTACATGATAAGCATATTTGAAACAAGGGTAAGCACACTGCTAAAGAACTATTTGCTTGTGCCATTTTGTCTGAAAAGTTTGCATGGATCACGCGTTCAAATAAGAAGTCAAAATATGTTACTAATTGTTATAGAGCGGTTGAGAATTGTGGAAGGGTTGTTTCGTGGTTGCTGAAGTTTTTAAAATATTTTTTTTTATGGGAGCAATAAGTATCCACATGCCAGGGAATTATCTAATATTATTGATATAGCAAGGTGAAACATGTCATTGTGTAGAATTTATTGTTTATTGATCACTGATATAAAACTCTGTATAAAATATTTAATATTGATGAATCATAGTGTTTTCCAGAAGCTTAGTTATATTAACATATATTTTATTTAATTTTTTGTATACAACAGGTCGTTTAAACCCAATTACTTATCATATTAATTCTCGTCACAATTGATAGGTAGTTAATCTATCACTATTTTAGTGTCACGTGAATTCTACACCAGACCAAAGAGAGTGTGACAATCACACTGTTATCGCCGGGAATTGAACCCGGAATATTCAGTGTGGCAGTCATAGAACTAACACTCTGCCATGAAGGTCGTCTATGGAAGTGTCACATGAAGATTAATGAAATATTATATTATATTCAAATTTAATAAATATAATAATTGATTAAGCAAAATACGAGTAAGTTAAAAACAAATGTCTCTAGGTTTCCATAGAACTAGTTTTTCTGAGAACGTTATTGTTTCTAAAGCCAAAGTGAGTGAAATCTCACTTACAAAAGAAACGAGTTTAAATTTAAAATGTATATATGATGATAAAACCGATAAATGAACTGTCAACGATCATTCAACTACATAACGAAAGCTTATTTTGAGAGTTTTCTCTTTGTTCATAAGTGATATCAGGAAAAAGTCTGACTAATTGAATCCAATGCGGAGACGAATTTAAATGTAATTTATTCAAACAGCTAAGTAGGAGAACAACAGGCTTGTAGTTCAAGGAAAAATAACACGATTAAAATGCAGCCTCGCTTGCATATTAAATAGAAGAAAATGTGCCTCACATGGCAGCCCGCGCGGCATCCAAATGTAGGGATTGTTCCGCCCAGATGTACGAACGAATCACGATCGAGATTGACAACTTAAGGGCCTGTTAGTAAGCAAATCACATACGTATGTGCGTTTAATTGCTGGGCCATAAATAAAGAGGATATTTTAAAATATCTTCCTCCCATTATGAATTCAAACGCATGATTGTTTTCGTGGAAGCGTTGGTGGGTACTTAGAGTTTCAGGCTCTTGCTCCCATGCAAACTGTCTGATTATTGTCTTAAATATTTATCCAGTAATACGTTGTTGGATTAGTATATTAGCTACGTAAATTAGCACATAAAACAGTTATATTTAACTAACGTATAAACAAATTAATACAGTCGTAATATTCAGAACATTATTTGAGCTAAATAGATTTTTACAGTGCTTTAAACCAATGAAGTTATTTTTGTCTTTTGAATATTTATTTAAAACTATGAATTAAGTTGAAGCACGTTATAACGCATTTGATAAACATTATTTAAAAACATAATACCTTAGACAGTCAAAACATGTCATTTACATAAAATATAATAAAACTTCTAGAGAACAAACGTTCTTATTCGTATTTTTAATTGGCTTAAGTATTTCTTCTTTTTTTTCTTCATCTTTTAATAGATCTGTGGATCTGTTTTTATGGCGTCGAGGTTTCCTGGGACACAGAACTCCAACTATCTCGTCATCTCTTCGCAGGTCTTCCGGGTTGACGAGTTCTCTCTGATTAAGTATTTAATATTTTATAAACTGTTAAATTAAAAAACTTTGTTTTATGTATCAAAATTGTATTTTTATTTTTCGCGATAGCTGTTTCGTCAACCATAGTTGACATCATCAGGTGTTACAATGATAATGTCAACATAGGTTGACAAAACAGTTGTCGCGAAAAATAAAAATACGATTGTGATACATGAAACAAAGTTTTTTTAACTTAACAGTTTATAATGTTAAAGTATCATAGTGTTTCGGCCAAAATAATGGACTGTTTATTTAATATTTATAAAAATGTCCGATATCCAGAAGGTTTGTCATGTATATTGGATTATTAAAAAAACATCGAGTAAAAACAATAATAATTAAAATAGTTTTTTTTTATGAATACAGGTGTAATAAGAGCTTTTTGCAGTGCTTATTATGTTATTTTTTGTCTCTTTAATATTCACGTAAAACTTTGAATTTATAATTTAATATTCATGAAAACGCCCGTTTTCAAGAAGATTTATTATATTTTATAGCAAGGACATGTATCGCATTGTTGGACATTTGTCAGTGTTCTAGCAAGGCGAAGAATGTGATAGCATAATTAATTTTAGACGTATGCGCAATGGCGTATACATCGTAATACAGCTGCAAGCCGCATACAATAATCGGTCAATGTGTTAAATATTTAGTATTAAAAATGAAATAACTATCATATATTATAAAATGAATTAATCAGTAAAGCGCGTCTTTCATAAATTATTTATTTATGTTTGTATCTTTCAATAAAGCCCAATGTTGAAAATGTACAGGCAAGTTTATAAATGCAATTCATTCGTTTTTCCTTTGGCGGTTTCATTTCCTTTGCTTCAAAACTATTTCCTTCAAATATTCTACGGGATTAATCATCCGCAACCACTAGTGGTCTCTGCTAATTTATTTTCACCCAGACAATGAGCGGGATAGGGGTGGAAGAAAAAAAGTAAAAACTTTGAAGATACAGCATAGGTTCACATATGACCGGCTCATATATCTACAGGATGTTTAAAACTTTGGAACAATTAAAAATATAAAACATCTTATAATTTTGAATCATTCAGGTTTATTTTTATTTTGATAATTATAAAAAAACTCTAATAATCATAAATTTTCCAAAAAAATTATGATAGATTTTTTTTGTTTATTTTATGGTCTATTACTCTACAGTATAATATGAAGTAAGTAAATTTGTTTAAATTTTTTAATTTTAAATAAACTTCTGTGATTTTTCACGACATGTTTCGAAGGCCTACACCTTCATCACCGGAAGAGCGATATAAACATATTTTTTTAGAGTTTATATCGTTCTCCTAATGATGAAGGTGTAAGCTTTCGAAATTTGTCGAAAAAAATAAAGTAAAAATTGGAAAAAAACATCGTTTTAATTTTTTTTTTAATTCGTCAAATTTGTTTCTAGTTTAACCCATTAAATTTATAAAAATGAACTGGTTAGAGTAATTATTACCTTATTATTATTCTAATGATCCCCGAGCATTAGTAAAAAAAGTGGGATATCTTCATTAACATTTATTTTATACAAATTGAAATGAATCTTGATAGTTAAATTTTATGTTAATCTGAAAAATATTGTTTATTTGATTTAAATAAGTTTATTTGTGAAGACGAATTTCAAAGATATTTTATTTGCGTTTATGCAATAAAAAAAAAGCCATGTAAATGATATGTACTAAGGATATTTGAATATTTTACTGGTTGAATCATGTTTAGTAGACGAGTGAGGAAGACATATAAGCAGATAAGACTGTGTAGCTAGATAGAGTTATGTAAGATTTATGCATTCCGGTTGAAACAGACCAAGTTGATGCGACATCTATACGCATCTTTCATCCGCCTGTAGTGCAATTGTGTTATTTATACGATTCATACCGTGTTACTTTTATAATTAAATGATTGAATGATTCAATAAGGTAGAAAAAATTTCGAGAAAGAAGCCGACCGAAGAATTCAGTTGGGTTGGGCGGCCTTTGGAAAATTACGTCATATTCTCACCTCCAAAATACCACAATGCTCAAGACTAAAGTCTTCAACCAGTGCGTCTTGCCAGTAATGACCCCCGGAGCCAAGACGTGGACACTGACAAAATGTCTAGTCTACAGATTCAAGGTCGCCCAACGCGCCATGGAAAGAGCCATGCTTGGAATAACAAATTCAAAATAAACGAATTTATTCGTCAACAAACCAAGGTGACTGAGGTGGCTCTGAGGATGGGCGGGCTGAAGTGGCAATGGGCTGGCCATATCTGTCGGAGAACCGACGGCCGGTGGGGGAGACGGGTTCTGGAGTGGAGACCGCGTACAGGATTCCGCAGAGTTGGACGTCCTCTTGCCCGATGGACCGACGATCTGAAGAGGATTGCTGGATAAAGATGGATGGGAGCGGCAATGGATAGGGGGTGGTGGCGTGCTTTGGGAGAGGCCTACATTCAGCAGTGCATGACAGACGTCTGATGATGATGTTTGTTTTCGGTTAAATTATTTCGCATGAAGTATCGATCATCCTGTATGTTGGGCCCATGTCCCCGTGTATGTGTAGGTTGGGTTCACATATGAACAAACCTGTCTAGGATTAATCACCCCTTAAGTCTGGTCGGCATCAATTAAGTAAATGGATGCTCTCTTTCCTGAACTTATCCTTATTCTGCGGACTTTTGGTTTTTCAAAGATAGTTTGTTTAAGATTTTGCAAATTGAAAAGATTTCTCAATCTTACATGTACTCGTACTTGAAATAATGTCGTATTTTAGATTTCATATAAATTAACAATGCTTGACTGTCGATATTATCTTTATCTTTACGTAACATAACATAAGTAAAGGACAACGTATTTATTTAACTGTTTCAAATAATCTTAAAATCCTTCTTGCTAAAAAGAAGAATTCCAAAACAGGAATATGGCATTTTATCCCCCCTTCTGCAACCAAAACTACTTACATCGGTATTAATAATTATGAAATAGATTTTATGACGACCTTCTAGGTAGACTGGCAATAGCAATGACTGCTACACCGAAGGTTCCCGGTTCGATTGCCGATGATAGCAGTGTGATTGTCATACTGTCTTAGGTCTCACGTGACAATAAAATGGCGATAGATTAGCTACGTATAACATGTCATGAGAATCCATAGCCAAAAAGTTGTGTACAGTAATTGGGTCCAAATTATCTGCTGTATACAAATGTGGGAAGCAAGGGAAAATACCACATTAAAAGCCCAAGTGGCATCCCAAGAACCAACAATAAAATATTGCACTTTGCTGCAAACCAATTTCTTGGATTGAAACTAGTGAAGAAGATATACATAATTATTTATGATCTTAAAAAAATTGTGACTAGATGTAAGGAAAGATGGTTAAATTCTTCAGATATACCAGGAACCTTCTTAATGTACAAGGAATTTTTCCGTTAAATTATTGTTAATTGTGTATCTTATAACAATCCGAAAATGTTTGTATTACCTAACCGTCTACTGTATCCCTTTAACCAGAGATTCTGATTATATAATATTGACTTCTTTCAAAATTATCGCCAAATCTTTATTCTCTCATTGTGAATCTATTTTAATATATAATAATGTATCGATAAACCTTTAAACACATTACAAAATTTAACTTTGAAGACAATTATTCTGCGACATTTCGCTTTCTCTTACTTCTGGTTTCGGAATGGAGCCGAACGTTTTTTAAACCTCACCATAGACATCCAGAATTGAAATAATAGAATGAAATACAAGTAAAACCAGAATATGAAATTTTGTAATGTAAACCCTGAATAGGGAGGGGTCATTGCCTCATAGTGGTGGGTAGGTACCTACCGTAGACACCGGATTCATATCGACAGATTTATTACCATATTACCAATAAAGTACCTACCTGATTGGAAGTAAGTTTGATTCTTGCCAACATTCCCACAGGATGAAGCTAATAAGAATTAGCGGGAATTATTTTGTCATTAATTATTTATTCACTTTTTTTCACTTTTGAGCTTATTTTTCTCAACACGTTTCGAGGGTTTTAGACTTTCATCAGCGGGAGAACGATAAAGGATCGTTCTCCCGATGATGAAGGTGTAAACTGTAAAAGCTTCGAATCATGCCGAGAAAAATAAACTCAGAAATGGAAAAAAAAGTATTTGAATTCATAAAAAAATTCGTCATTATAGAATTCTTCAGTGATAATGCTTTAAGTTGATTAAAACATTATATATTATAATACTGTTTTAACAGTATTTTTTATATATACGAGTACAAGATTTTTAAGATACAAGAAGTAAAATATGTAGATTTAAACATTTGGTTAAGGGTGCATAACTAATTAACTAACCATCAGGCCGTCTCCACGAAGGGGTAGGCGGAAATGATCACCACACTATTCTTTCCTGATACTTCTCTGGATTCTTTAACATTCATACATCATGCAATGCATGCACGTCGATTTCTGCGACTTCTCATAGAGTACATACTTCCAGATATTATTTATAAATTAACATTTTTTTTAATGTAGGTATACAAATACTGGATTTTACCCATTACGGGTTAATGATTAAGAATTAATTGTATCTCAATAGAGACGAAGATGTAAATTATGTGGAAACAGAATATGGTGGTCTATTGAGATATAATTAATTTATAAATAACTTAAACTTAATTTATATGAAAACTCTTTTTGAGACCAATTATTGTTTTTATATGAATAAGTTTCACCTTGCTGGAGCATAAGTGCCATTCCCTAGTTACAGTAAGTAAGCAAGGCGATACACGTAATTGTCATAACATTTGACAAAACATTTAGAAAACATTATTTTTCCTTCATTTTACATATTTATTATGTAGTTTTACTTCATCGTTCAAGAAACAATAAATAAGTTACTAATACGTAAAAAATATACACTTCCGTACAAAACCATATATTAAAGTTAATACGAGTCTACAAAGTACACCAAGGTATAATTATTTTAGGTACGCCTTAGCAAACAAAACGTTGCGAGCCGAAGACTTATTACGTCATAATGCACATTCTCGAGTCACAAATAGACACGAAGCCATCGGACGAGGCAAATTATTAAGGGGTAATTATGTCAGTAATGGTACGAATTTAACCTTTGCATGCGGTGGCCGGACAAACGTAATAAAACAAAGGCAATTCTGAAGGAAAACCGTAATTTTGTTCCGGTTAAATCGGCCCGCGACCAAGATTTATTCATTTTTAATTAGAATTTCATGAGGCGGATGTTTGCCTTATGACGTTTCCTGCAAGATTCTCATGAAATGTTTGCATGTTGCCTTTCTGTGACTGACCACCAAGAAAATGGTGTTTGGTTTGGGAGTTTCTTGACCTTTTGCGGATTAAAACTTTGGAAATTCGCAGTAAAAAAAAGTATTATATTTTATAAAATTTTAATAACACTTTGTATATGTTTTGTATGATTTTGGGTAACAACGTGTGATTTCTCCTTCTCGACCGACGTTTCGGATTGTAATGTAATGTGGTGGTGGTAATTATTGATTATTACCACCACTTCATTACCCTGAAGATGGAGACTGCAATGACCAAAACAGCAAAATATATGGTTGCCAACCATGAAAATCTACGCAATTATTTGACAAACACTTTGTATTTTCACAACACTGTATTTTTTTTGCAGACATGTTTCGGTTCCTCTTCGATGCAAAATTTTAACATCGAATGAATATTTATTCGAGGTTCATATTCTTCATTCTTCTCATATTTTTCTATATAGAAGAAACAATTATATTTATCGTTAAAATTTTTAAACACTATTATTTTTAATCTATATTTATTTAGGAGATCGTCATGACAGCTGTCTCGCCAACCTATGTGAGTATCATCAGGTTGTTTGTTGACAGTTGTTTGTAACACCTGATGATGCCAATACAGGCTAGCAAAAGAGCTGTCGCAAAATTTTCATTAAAATAATTGATGATATGTATAATACCAGTGTTTTGTTATTAAAACATTCAATAATGTTGAAGTACGAGTACGAGTATAATGTCATAATATTTCGGTCAAAACAATAGATTATCGAAACGATTATAATTTTTTTAAATGTTTAAGGTACAAACAATACAATAAAGAATTCAAATCATATACAATTTAATACGTTGGCCTCCATGACGGTCACCGGTGATTGACGCTGATTTCTATATGAATATCGTTTGGCGATTAACAAAAAAAAAATCTTTTAAAAATATAAACTAAATGTATAATTTTTTTTCTAACACAACACTTTGAGAAAATATATTTCTATATTAAAATAGAATTTGACTCCCGATTAAAATGTTCAATAGGGGAATAAATTCACAAAATAAGTTGTAATTAATCTTCTATAGACTAATATTCAAACTAATCGTGCCTTTTCCAGAACAGGTAGGCAGAGAAACTGGCTCGCCACAATGTTTATATATCGCGACACGCATGATCGTCTATTATTCCAATTTTGAAAATTGTGCCTAATTAACAATTGCTTAATTTGTATAAATGTAGAGAAAGCGAGAGAAGTATCTCAGGACAGAACAGTATGGCAGTCCATTCTTTCTGCCTACCCCTCCGGGGTGACGGCGTGATGGTTAGTTAGTTATTTAATTTGATTTTTTCATATTTTTTTCAGCCTCTATCGAACTTGTTTTAAGTACACTTCATATGTCCTTATAATCTAAGAGTCTACATTTAATACAAATATTTTATATGCTTTAGATTATCTTTATTTACGTTATTTATTATCCCGGCGTACTATTTTTCATCAATACGAGTATATCCATATTTATATTATACTACAGATCGCCGTGCTGTTGTGATTTTTTTGTGTTTCCCAATTAAGATTTTCTACAGGTTTGAAGATTCAAATTATTTTTTTAATTGACTTAACAATATCAAATTTCCCGTACAAGACTCAATCAAGTCAGCCAAAAACGAAATTAAATACACCTTGAAGCGAAAAGTTGTAATGGAACCCCAACCCCCGTCGGGCTCTACCCTCTAATTAAAATGATCGCTTGTACACAAAAAAATCTAGGCTTGACTTCCCCGAATCTCAGATCAAATTACAATATCGCTAACAAGACAAAAGAGAAAATTACAATTGGGAAAAATCCCGTTTTTAATTTTCTTTTTTTCCTCAACAATGCTCTCTCCCCCGCGGAGTTTCTTTAATTCACCCCCCGTCATTAAGAATATTCCTCCACTAATTTCTCGATGAATGATCGCCTCCTTAATTTTCCCCATTCATCCTATAAAAAGGATCATTCATCATAAGACAAAAGTGGATTGCGGTGCGCCGGTTCGGATCCACTAGACGTGCTAGATTTAGTACACTTGGCGGTACTTTTGCTAGTTTCCGGGGTGATCTGGACCGCAGACTCCGACGACTGAATAAGAGATAATTCCCGTTGTTTTTCTCCCTTCTTCCATTTTTGCGGCGGTCTCCCTCGCGCTTGCAGGACCTTTGCCAGTAGACGCTCCCCGTCTCGCTCTGATTCGATTACAAACATTCGGGTAAAAGTGATTCATTACGGGAGTGTTTTCTCAGTTATTAGGCGACATCGGTAAGGACTGGGGAAGGAACTTAATTTGGTTGTCCAGTAGTGATGTCCACCCTTAATTTCTTAACCGGTTGGCCCGAATACTTTATCAAATTATAAAACTACATTCAATCTATTGAACCCAAAGGTTTATTTAAAAAAAACATGGATTATAATAATTTCAAAAGATTTAAATTTGCTACGGTCTATTACTACATATTTTGCTACTGTCAATTATCTAAGATAGCAGCGCACAATGCTGTTTTTGTACCGACCTTACGTATGGAAGTGAAGCATGTAATTGACAAAAGAAGGATGCAAGTAGAATATATGCAGAAGGAATGATATCTCTTAGACGAATGTGTATTAATCGTATATGTAAGAGTGTCTAATGTAGATATATGAAGTGAATGTAGTGCGAATGAAAGTGCTATAAACAATAAAAGGGTCTTTAAGATGGTTTGATATGTGAAAATAATGAATGAATAATAAATGGTAAATAATACCAATGTTAACGACGTACACAGAACTACAAATAGAAGAAAACCAAAGAAAATGTGGTGCGATCAAATCAATCAAATGTAGAAAATGCATAAAAACAAATTTTCAAATTGTTCAATTTCCTTTTTCGTTCTTTTAAAAATAATAAGTTTTACCATCAGACTTACTCGATTTATTTCAATTGTGTGCGACCTATCATGACGTATGCTGTAGAGATGTGAGCCGACACTGTACAAATCAAGAGTCTGCTAAGAACATGTGTGATGAAGGTCCTATGATCAATTACTGGAAAAACTCTCCGAGATCGTGTCCGTAATGCAGACATAAGAAAAACTTGCGAAATAGAGGATATCTTTCTGTGGAGTAGATCCAGAAGAAGATACTGGAGGGACCATGTAGTCAGAATGGATAGTGACAAACTCGCATAATGGATAGATACAGCCGCTTAAGAAATCCCCTCCGTCACCGTTCACATTTCACTCAGATGTGTTCCTCAAGGATCTGGAAAACTGTATATCAACTACAGAGCTAGTGGCTCTATGCTTTGTACAAAAGGTAAGAATGTAAAATCGATACAATAACATGTTTGTATTTTATTAACCCTTAGACCGCTAAGCAAAAGTTACTCCATCTGTCGACGCCACTCGGCACATTCATCTTTGAATAAAATGTCACTTTTAAAATTATATTTTCATACAAACCAAATCATTATATAAATAATTGATTATATCCTCGAATATCAAAGAATCAATAAACACAGACTCAAGATCACAATGCGCACAACTTATTAATATTGAAAGAGTTCAATTACAACTGCACTGTAACACAGAAAATGTTTGTTTTCAATGAAAAAAAAAAAATATTGCTGCCATTCCATTTACATCGTTAACATATAATATTTTTACCATTCTTTCTTCATTCATTCTTTCCATATGTCCAAACCATCTTAATGATCCTTTCATTATTTTGTTCATAACACCATCATTCGCACCGCATTCACTTCTTATATTTTCATTCGACACTCTATCGTACACAGAGTATATACACATTCGTCTAAGAGATGCCTTTTTAAAAATATTTTTTCATTTTAATGTGTAAACATGAACGATTAAGATCACTTTTTTATAAAACAGATTATTTGAACCCAATCACCTGGAAGACCACCTAAAAGATGGAGGGACAGCTGGTCTTCATCATTCGAGGAGACACTTCTGTGTCACAGATCGTCAGATCTATTAAAAAAGTAGAAAAAGAATTGTAATTATATTCCAACGTCTTATTGATTTTCTATTAACTAAAATAATTGACTCTTCGAGCAGTGCATAGCCATCTCCAGGGTGATGTCAATGCTACACTGGAGGATTGATCTGATTCCAAGTACCTATCCACACCTCCTCGACTTTGGTCTCCCCTGGAAACTATGTGAAATGTTAGAGATCGAGTAATTAACCTCGGTGGATAATATTGATTCATAGGCCAACGTGGACCTTGCCAACCCATCTGGCAAGCATGGTATCGTAATGCTAACCTCCCCCCATATGACATGTCATACGTGGAGAAGTATGGGGGAGGCCTATTTCCAGCAGTGGACGACAATGGGTGTTAAAGAAGAAGAAGAAGATAATTTAATTATTTAAGTAAGTGGTTTCGATTTCCAGCCGGTTCGCTCGAACCGGCACGCTTGCCATTCGACCGATACTAGCAGCGGTGGGCGGCCTAGCCCGCCAAGGTCTCTAATTGTGTTTACCAAAACACCTCTATAACGGAGGAGTCTCGGGACGCGGACGATGAATTCTTCTCTGTCTCCGTTCTAATTAAAAAGTTTTTTCTGTTTGTCCTAGATGTTGTTTGTCGCCGAATAAGATAAACATTCCGAGGCAGGATGTCAGACCGGATTTAATTGTTATTCCGGCGACTAAAATAAAGAGATTACTTAATCCGTTGCTTTATCTTAGATGTACTTGGGTGTATTAGAATTTGGGTTTGGTTAACATTTATCTGAACCCTTTAGTTACAAATCTATTAATTTAAACAATTAACAATAAACCATGAACATCACTATAAAACCAGAAAGAAAAATAAACTAAGTATAAAGTTCTTAAAATTTATGAAGATATTCCGGAGGATATCTGAAGTGAGCAGAACATGAACACATTTTAGAATAGAATTAAACAAATATGTAACTTTGTATTCGTATTTATGTAGATTATTATTTTTAATTGTTTAAATATTTTTATTAGAACATGTGTTTATGTACATGTCGCACGCTTAATAGTAAACTGACCGATTATGGTGTAGGTCATAATTGAGTTAACATTAGACAGAGGCTTGTGTTAACGCTATCCATCTATTTTTCACAATGTTAACGCTATCCATTTGTACGTACGATAATCGTTCACAATGTTAACGCTATCCATTCGTACGTGTTTTTCGACTGTTTTTGTTAAAACACCGACTCATGTCAGATTGAGCAAAACTCGCTTTTTTTAGTTAAGCCAGTGTTCTATTAAGCGTGCGATGTATAATATTTAAACACGAATTGATCATTATATTTGATGTAAACTAGTGTTGCTTGCATCCAAGCTTTATGAGGGCAATATTTGAACAGACAATATAAGAACAGACAATATATGAACAGGCAATATAAGAACGTTAAATACTTATGTTCTGGTAATCTATTTTAAATATATCATTTGTTGATTGTTAACTATTATTTTTAATCTGTGGTAGCATGTAATTGGCCTTATTTTAATTATTCTGAATGTTTCTTTTATATATATGTTATTGATATCGCTGTATGTTACCCTAAATAAATAAATAAAAAAAAAAAAAAAAAAAAAAAAAAAAAAAAAAAAAAAAATATGTTTGGTTAATTTATATCGTCCTTCCGATGTTGAAGGCATGTAACCTCCCAAAAAGTGTTGAAATTCGTAAAAAAATCATCAATTGGAATAAAACCGAGTAACATATTTGTTTACTAATTTATTAATTTTACAAATAAAATTAGTACTAAAAATATTATTAGTTATATATTTTTTAAATTATTGAATAATAAGAATTGATAAACGCGTATATTTTCTAGAAATTTTATTTTATTATATGGACGTATTAGGAATAAATGTATGTATTTCGTGTTGCATAGTGTAAATGATGTTAAACTCCATAGTTAATAATTAAAGTGATTTGAATTTAAATCTGCACCGATACGTAATTACCCGAATTTTTTCTCAAATAAATCTGTACACCAGATTTTTTCCCCCAATAATTCTATATACCCGATATTCCCCAATAACTCTATTTACCCAAATTTATTTCCCGAATAACTGTATATACCCGATTTTTTCCCCAAAACTGAGCAAAAACAATTCACTCACCAAAAGCGTCCAGGTGGGGTGCGGTATGCCCAAGGTGCTCGCATTGTTGACAAACAACAACATGACCAGCGCCGTATCTCGCCCCAGCATCTTGCGGGGGATTAATTGGTATTTGATCGTGTCGGCGGCCGGAGCGTGAACGGAATACGGTCAGGAGACGCGGGGTCGGATGACCGCTCGTGAGGGTGGGGTCGGATGACCGCTCCCGATCGCGCGGAGGGTTACCGCGCTCAATTCACTGTGAGGAAGGTTAGTTTCTTTGTCTCTGAAAATAGGTGAAGGAACCAAAAAACAATTGTACCTTTTTTTGTTTTTACAGTTAAAACATTACGCTTTACTATGGTTTTATCAACATTAAGATTCTCTTTATGTTGATAAAACATAAAGAGAATTTAAATTAATCAGGGGATATTTCGAGAACTCGGCCGTGCTAGAGGGTGTTGGTCTTTTTGTCCCTGATAGATTTCTCCAACAGCGACGGCACAGATTGTTTTACCAACCGGCCACCAGAACCAATCCGCCTCTGGTGACACCGGTGGGAAGAGCAATTAGTCTGCTGAAAGCGGTTTCCTCGGAGATCGACGTCCTTTATATTAGTGAAGGTACGTTCAGGGGACAAATACTCTTGACTTTAGAAAGTATGTTGTCTTCCTAATGTCGAACCATCTCTAATGCGTTCCTGGTACTTTGTTGTTTTTTTATATAATATTTTACCTGTACTTAATAGATGCCTTAAACATTTTCCTGTTTGTAATGTCTTTTGAGTTAATAAACTGATTTGATTTATAAATCGAAATACCGTCACCTGAGAGTAAGAAGGTTCCAACTGTCAAAAGTAAAAAGCTGCGAAAAATGAAGTCAAATTTATGTTGGTTTCGGGTGTGTATCTTGGAATAAAAGGGTTCCATCTGAAGCAGATGAAATTCTTTTACCGAGAAGCGTGCAAATTTTCTCTGGTGACAGTTGAAATAATAAAGTTCTGAGTGTAAATAAATCCTTCTTCAGTGAATCGTGTGTTTTGAATGATCAGATGGAACTTGATTCTTTTCATTACATCAAAATGACGATACTATTACATGTTTTTTTAATTGTACGTATATAGATAAGGTTAGTAAGAACCCATTTCACGAAAAAAAGCCAAATGTGAAATTTTGTTAGTTGGAACCCTCTTACTCTCAGGTGACGATACGTCAATTGCAAAAAATTGAGTAACTATCAATCCATTACGCCATTTCTCCGAAGAGGTAGGCAGATAAAAAATAATTACACCCAACGTTTTATTACTAATTCACAAAATTGTTAATGGGCACACCTCCCAAGAATTTTTAAGGATGATAAAAAGTAACCAACATGAACATCAATATGAAACAAGAAAGAAAAATAAACTAAGGCTCCCATTCAGAAAAAAAAACAAATCTCAGAGTTCCCTTATGTATAAAGCATTTAAAATTTCATTTACACTAGTGCCATTAATTTGTCAGACGTGGTGTCGTAAGAAGGGAGGAATGGTGAATGTTGTTAAATATAAAGTGATCGCTTAACCCAACCAATGACAGGTCATAAGTCCTGTAAACGCCTCGACTACCACATTCAGTTTCCAAATAATTTACATCTTCGTCTCTATTGAGATACAATTAATCATTAAAAAATGACTAACCCGCAATGGGTAAAAATCCAGTATTTGTAAACAAAAAAAAAATCTAAAGAATATTTGTTACTTATTTTTGTTAAAAGTTAAATTTGGTAAAAGTATTTCAAAATTTAATAAATCGATAGCATTCTCATTAAAATAATTACAATCCAGTTCACATTGAGGGCTCGTTTAAGGGCTTTTGTATCAAATGAAAGTAGAGTTAAAACGTTTCATTGCATTCCGGGCCGCTGCACATCTGAGGCCCGGAGGAAGAGTAAACTGAGGTGATTTTTTCTAGTTCGCTAGCAATTATTCTCCCCTCGTATTTTTTTACATCTAAACCTTGGGAGACTGCGTCTGAGTACCCTTATCCGCACATATGTGTCTGTAAGTGGGACAAGAGTATGCGTGTGTCAGTGACTGTCCGCGAAAATTCGATAAGTTTAAATGCTTCTATATGTAATGTAAATAACATTACCTTAAATTGAGACTTGGATTAGGTTAATATTCAATATTGTATTTAAATATTTAAACAGTGCATTTTGTACTGATGGATGAAACTGTCATATTAAATTATGTCATATCCGACTTCTATTATTATATATCATAGTAGTGGCATGATATACAATAGTAGAGCATTATTGAATGATGCAAAATATTGTCAAATAAGACATATAAAAAGATAACAAGATTCAAGTCAAATGGCATCAAAGATTTATGTGTATAATTTGAAGCCTGATTTTTTTTATTAAAAAAATGTTTAATTACTTTGTAAAAAGGGTGTCAGGAAGGGATTACAATAAAATTTTAACCTCAGTTTCTTACATTTTTCGATAATGTATGCTTATTTGCAAAATTGCCATCTACCGCCACTGGAGTGTGTATACATTAAGCAGATCAGAATGTTTTTTTTATATTAAAAGAAATTGGATGTCCGCTCAACTTGTTTCATATCGAATGAAAACAATTTGTTATAATCAAAATTGAAAAGATTTATCCAAGTAATGTACATTAAAGTACCCTAATTTGAATAAAAAAAATTATTCATGCAGATAAATTATTATAACCGTTCTAACTATGAGTTAACGTATGCTACTTAAAAGTATATCTGATTTCATAATATTGTTTCTTTAATATTGATTTAATAAATTTAATATGTGATTTTTTTAAAAAATTATTTAGTAAGAAATGTTAACATGTCTGTTTAAATGTTCTACGAATTCACTTGTCAGGAATGAGCTTCCTTTGGAATTATTCTGAATCTGTTTTTTTCTACGAGTTTCCGTTTTTATAAGTTTGATAAATTTTTAGGGCTCTTGAGATGATTAATTTATAAAGAAATATTATAAATCATCAAATTATTATTATTTATTTGTATTATGAGAAAAGAACTATATTCTTATTTTAATATGAAATTTTAAACATAAACGTGTCTATATGTGTAAGATTTAATTAATCTTTAAAGATAATATAATGCAATACATCAGAAAATACACAACAAATCTTACTCTAAATGTGAAAATTTTTTCTTGTGACTGAAATCAACAAAGGCGAACTAATACTAATTTAATCTTATGTAATTAAAACGAATGAAATTGCTGTTTCGTAGTTTTATAATATTTTTATGACATGTTTTGAAAATAAAAAGAATATCTACAAAATTTCATTTTTATTATTATATATTTCGTAGGTTTCGACTTGTATTTAACGTCGACCGGTTTCGAGAGCTTGCTGCTATATTCTGGACATGCATCTTTACCAGAAGATGGCAGGAAGCTGCTGAAACCGGTTGATGTTAAATACAAGTGGAAGCCCACTAATTATTTAATAATAAAGAAATGTTGTATATTTTTTAATTTGTATTTTGATTATTTAAAATGAACTTCTACCAAGAAATTTCAATTAAAAATATTATACGTTTTCTTTCGTATAATCTATTTCATATGGAGTTTTACATCATTATCCAAAAAACAGTAAATAAATCCTATGTACTTATCAGTTCAAAGATCCATTTATTTTCCAATATTACCATTAATTATTACTATTTATTTTCCAATATATTGGTATGAAATCATATTTGGAATACAAATTTAAAAAACAATTTTTCTCACAGGTTTGAAAACCTTTGTATGCAAATAACACAAAGACAGACACAAGGTTTGGATCTTATAAACAAATGAACGGAATTAAAATTCAAAATTAACTTTCTGAACATTTACAGAAATGCAATTTAAAACTGTCAGATGAAATATTTCTCTTTTGGCTTTAAAATTATTCGAAGCCCTCTGTACTGTGAAACACGGAGGGATTTTTTTTTTGTTTTTGTGGGGTGGATTTGTTGCGAGGGTGGGTTCTACCCCTCGGAATACATAAAAAATATCTGATCGATATATTGCGCGGGGTGCAAGTACGGGGGTGGTATTAGGGTAGTGAGGGATGAGGGGGTGAATATTTTTTAAGGGCGACGTCCGAGATGCTGCCACGGTGACTGATAACGCACCCTTTGGTGAAATATCGAACGAAGAACGTGCTTGATTTTTTTAATAATTCAAAGAAATTTCATTATTGTGTTTATTTTTGAAACCGATGCATTTGTATGCTTTGGGACCGTACATAAATTATGAATATCTTTTAATTACGATCTGACAACAAGTATGATCTAAAATCAAGAATATGCTATTTGGATTGTTAACTTCTCATATATTATTTTCGATAATTGTGCATATATTATGGTTTTGACCATGTCAAGATCTTCATTGAATCTTTTTTATTTCCTGTTTGACTTAGATTATATGTACAAAGAGTACAGTTCGAAGTATAGGAATCTTTAAAAAAGTGTTGTATGATTTAAAGGAATTTGTAAACATATGATATGACGGACTAGATGCGGTAATTATTAGGAAGCTTGCACGTTGAAATCAGAACAAAATGATGTCTTGTACTACATACGCTGAATAAATATTAAATAAAAACATAGTTCACATAGTTAATAATAATCAATTGATTAGTTTCTTGTTTCTTGAAAAATCATACTAAATTCCATATTAAATGTTTAATATTTACAAAAACTCTTGTTTTCTGTAGTTTTTATTTATTTTTAATGGAATGACATATGTTTGTATGTCATATGCTAATATATCATTCCAATAAATATAATAAAACTTCTAGAATCTATACGTTTCCATTTACATTAATTAGCTCATATGTTTTGTTTCAAATATTTTCCTTCAATTATTAAATAGGCATATAAGTATTGATTTATTTAAATTATTTAATTTATAAGGAGAAAACATAAAAATATGTTTAAGTTTTCTTTATTAATTAAGTATGTATCACTACAAAAGAAAGTGCATAAAACGATTTTTTTTTTTCTTAAAATAAATAATTATGGTTTGTATAAATTTTATATGTTTTTAAATATTTTCTTAGTACATAGATATATTTCATTACAACATAAAATACATGAATGTCATGTTTATATATGATACAATTTATATTTTATTATTCTGAGTAAATGAAAAAAGCCCGTTAAATGCTATGACCAACGCAATCGATATAACTTTTTACCAAGGGGTAGGTAGTTTCGCGAGCCATCAGTCCTGCCTATTACTCCTTCATCCCCCTCCCTATAAAAAGCTTCACTTTGCGTACGCTAAGGAGGGGTTGTTTCCGTCCTTTGGGAATACCGGGGGTGTTCTTGTAAAGGAAATAGCTGTCCCCTTGTTAGATGTATGCAAGGTCTTACAAACGAAGTGTACGAAAAGCGTGAATTTAAATTTTAAAAAGATGAAGAAATTCCCGTTTATTTTTATTTTACAAATAATTAACAAAGGTTGTTAATAGAAGGAATAACAATATTTTCTAATTTCTTTAAAGATGATTAATTATTTTATATATAAATTAATAAGTGTAAAAGCATTGGATAAAATTTCACTAATAATATTGTATGAATATAAAATAATGGTTAAATCTTACAATGGAGATAAACACTTTCGATAATTAGAACCTACATATGTTTTTTAATGAAATATATATTTTTATAACATTAAATAAACGAATAAGCGAATTTCTAATTTTAATATATTTAAATTACGCGTGTGTTTTTTTAAATCTTGTCTTCAATATATTTCAATCCGAATATTTTCACAACACTTTTTTTTAACGAAAAATGTTTTGTGAAAATACGATGTTTTCAAAAAATTTGCAAATGTTTATATTAAATCCACTTCAATAGCAAATATGAAAGAAATATTTAATTGTAATATAAAATAAATATCTTCATAAAATCGCATATTTACCATTTAGTTGTCAAGCACCCACCGGAAAAGAGTAGATGGTAAATACGGATAAACCAACCTTCTGAAACAAAAGAACAGAAATATTATAATTTAATTAATATATTACATTCGTTTGTATTAAAAAATATAAAATTTAATGTTAGTCCATTGTTATGGCCGAAACACTATGATACTTCAACATTAAGAACTCTGAAATTATAAAATGCTGTTTATGCTATCACAATTTTTATTATTTTTTGTATTTTTAGCGACATCTGATTCTTCAAACTATGTTGACACTATTAGGTGTAACAATGATGTTAACTACTGTTGAAATTAATTTTCGTGATTTTTCAATCCTTCATGTCTCTCTTCTTTCACTTTGCCATATCCCATCATCTGGGGTCGGCCCTCCTCGTACGAAAACGCCAAACTTTTCTATTTTGACTCATCTCCACTGTCAGGTTCTCGCGTTAGAGCTCTTTTTCCATGTTGGCCCACCATGTTGCCGTTGGACGACCACTTCTTCACCTTTTTGTGGGAATGCTGTGGAATTTTTGGACAATGTGTTCGCTGTCTCTTCGCATCACATGACAGTACCACCGGAGTCGAGATTGAAACCTTCATGTCTATTTGTTCAAATACACATAAACAGTTAAAACAATAATTGTATCACTTGATGATGTCAACATAGGTTGACGAAAAAGCTGTCGCGAAAAAAAATGTGATAAACAGCGTTTTATAATTTAAAAGTTAACAAATTTAATGCTAGTGAATTAGTTAGTTTGTTGGGACTTGTGGAGTTTTATTTTTTTATGACCTGAATTTATGATTCTACGGATGGTAGGCAAGATATTTTAAGTTATTTGAAGCACTATTTAATGCTCGTAAATTTATTTATTTTAAACATTAACGGCTCGTTATAATTTTGTACCTGTAAATACAATAATAAAAATCATAATTTTAAAACTACAATAGTAATGATCTGACAACTCTAGAACACGTCAATAATAATTTAATCGCATCAAATATATTATTCGGTACAATAAAGATGTTCCAGATAGCGCACTGGATACCATATAAATCTTTCAATTGTATTCAATAAAAAAGTTCGTTAGCGACATTGGAGTAAAAAAAAGGCATAATAATGTGACCTTTTTTACGATATACGATACTCGCTTTAATATGTATCCAGATCAGAGTGTATCGAAAACCGATGCCACAGTAAGCTCGGGAGGGATGCCTTTAATATAAATCACTATTTTAGATACGATTTTTTTTTCTCATACAGAAATTATGGGGGAAAATTAGATTCTGTGTCTATCGCGGGGACGATATATTGCCGTGACAATTGGTGCGATGCGACGTCAATATATCACCGCTTTGTGCACGGATTTTGTCTTGAATCATGGAAGGATCTCGATGAAGTTTTAAATTGTGTTTAATAGTCGGATGGGGGTCCATTGTGCACGGCCGCCCATCGCCAGGAAGATTTACTATTAAACGGGACAAATTAATAAAATATGGATTTTAGTAGTCTTTGTAGTGCGCATAGATGAACGCCGACATCCGAGTACGCCTAATGAACGAAATTAATACTAATCGTTGGGATGCATTGAAATTGTCCTAACTATAATATAAAATAACATGACATTATAAAAGCTTATGAAATGTTTGATTTATATAGAAATACACTTTTTTATGACACAATATTATATTTATTTTCAAATTAAAGTTATCATCTATCTTCAGTGTAATTATAAAAAAATTTGCACTGAAAAATAATGAAAACTACTCGGAATTCGTTTGTTTATATAATATATAAATAAATGTTTCGGAGGGTACCTCCATCTTCAGGTGTAAATATATATTAAAAACTAAACAATGAAAGTCTAATAAAAAACGATTTTAAAAATCGATACAATACAAAAAAACAATACATTTAAATTGAAAAAATTAACCTGAACTAATTGCTATAAGTACTAATAATTATAAGAACTAATAAATAATATTTAACAATAATAATTAAATGATAATATAAAATTGTAATTTGGAAAAAACATACATTTGAAAAGACATATTATATAAATGGGAGCTTAGGAGACTCAAAGTAGATAAAGTATTTAAGGAGAAAGGAATAAAAGGAGGAATCTGATTTTTAATTACATGTCGTGATTTTTAATATTTTGTGGATTATAAACAATGTTATTTTCAATTTCCAAAGTGTATTCCTGTGGAATTCCACAGTGTAAATGCCTTAGGTTTCAATAAATTAAAACCCTTTTGTCTGTATTTAGATTGCTTTAGCCAGACTCGCTGGCATCAACGGACTGGTCTGTCAATGACATAGTCTGTTGATGTATTCAAGTCTTTATATAACTAGAACCTTTTTATGATAATTTTTTCCTCATTCAGAATAAGTTTTTGTTTACAAGAAAGCTGACATTATTAACTTATAAACATGACAGCAAACTTAAATTATTTATAATATTTATAAATTTGTATTTTTCTTCAAGTTACGAGTACTAACATTAAGAACTTAAGTTGTCTTAACTTTCATTTTCATTTACATTTCATACGTTGTATTTAATCGCATTAAATACTTAATAGTAATGCATGCATCCAATACTTAAAAAAACTTTATATTCATTTTGGCTTTCAAGTCTTCTAGAGACTTTCAAGTCTTGCATTGACTTAGTTCTATATTTCTATCAAGTACAATATGAGGTGATTAAATATATTGACCCGCCTCAGTAACTCAACAACTTTAACCAAGTAGGCTGTCTTATGATTAATTCATTTTAAATATATTCTACATTATACTATCGATATTTCCCTGGAATAACGTCCAGTTAGACCATTTCACTGTAATGTTAAATTGGTCATTTGATTACACATTTAAATTTTCTCCCCGTTAAGAAACGGTTTCATAGCGATGCAGTTTGTTTGTTTCCTACACATAATTTATTCAATGTGTTGAAATAAAAATTTGAATTTAGATCGTTGCGTCAGATGAAGACGATATTGTTAGTCGATGTATTGAAATGTGAATCTGAAAGAACAAATAAAACGTATTTTTAACAGAGCAGAGTATTCCGGCATTACGTCGCGCGCCTATCTCACAGAAATAATCAAACGGTTTTTATGTATCCAAAGGTTGCCACACAAAATAAATACCGGCAAAAGCTATTTATTTTATTAGGTAAATAAGTTATATACGGGAAAACTTTCAATGAATGTTCGGGTATTTAATTTTAGTTGTTTATCGGTTGCGACGAATAGACCGAGTTATGAATCGAATCGGGCAATAAAAAAACATGAAAAGTTCTGGTCCCAAGATATGGCCCCGAAGCACGCCACCCACAAATTACCAACTCCAAGTTTTACTCCGGGAAATAATATGGAAAACAGACAATGGCTTACATGAATATTCCCATGCCAAAAACATGTTTATATCCAGCCATTGGAGCGCAGATACGTATGCATAAATTATTATTTCTACCGACTCTTTGTGTGTGATTGAAAGGTTAGCACAGGTAAATTAGAAATTTGAAACGCGCGACATTTTTTGCCCCAACAGACAAGGGATCTTTGTTGGGAGACGGATATTTTTTAGATCAATACTTTTGGTCCTTCGTCAAACGGCACCCTCGATCGCTAAAAAATGTCAACCCTTTGATTATGTCGCACAATGTGATGCCAGAAATTGTTCAACATAAAAAAAACTTAATAAGACTTTCTTTCCCCTAAGGAGTAAAAAAAACTAATTGTTAATATCTAGGTTGCTATTTTAAATGAGTGGAAGGTTTGGTCTTGTTCCTCTAGTTGGGCGGGAACTGATCGATCGATCGGAAAGGGTTCAAATTTACTTTGTACGAAGGATATCCGGTTCGAAGTTTTTAATTCCGCCCTTGGTGCGAGTTTGAATGGGCTTAATTATTGGTCTGGGAGAATTATTTTCGGAAGTTGTTTTACTCAAATATCAATTTACATGTGAACGTTAATGTTGAGGGAAAGAATATGAAAACATTAAAAATATTGAGCCGTTATTTTGATTCATTAAATTATTCAAGAATGACGCGACAAAAAATAATTCTTTTTTAAAAATAATTTCCTATCCTATACACGATAACTAACAAGGCTTTTGTTATTGGACTTCTTTTACATATACAATATTATATTGTTTTACATTTTGAAAACAAATATAGAGAACAAATCTGGAATGTCTTTTGTAAAAAAAAAATCAGAGTGAAGGAGCCCTCGCATATAGAGTAGATTGTAATTGATATTTAAATTAAATGTAAAATGCGTTATTTAATCATAAAAAAGTCACTAGAAAAGTACCGGTTGTATTTCAAAATACTCAAGAGAGAGTGTTGGTGTCTTTATTGGTTTATTTGCGAAAGTGCCAGTACATATTGTTTTACCTACCAGTAACCAGAACCAACCTGGCTCTGGTGACATCGGTGGGTAGAGCAATCAGTCTGCCTGTACTAGATGCCCTAAACTGTAAATATGTTTGTAGTGTCTTTAGAGAAAAAAAAAACTGTTTTGATTTGATTTAAAACTTGTATTAAAGATTTTTTTATCTATTTGATTGACGGACATAAACTTTCAAAGTATATTTTTAATCGTTCTTTACAAAAGGGACGCTCACCCCTTTAGTCCAAAAGTTCGGAAGGAGAAGCTTTAAACAACGAAGTTGTACCTAATTTCAAAACTGTCACAGTGAGGATCAAGGATTCTGTGACCATATTGAATAAAAAAGGTATTATCCTAACCATTCTACCGAGCAACCGTACCTAGTTCAAGCAATTGAATCTTTTTTATGTTGTTTCATTAAACTTACCTTAAGTACAAGTGACTCAGATTCGATCTTCGTTACCGGTAACAAAAAAGCATTGTTACATTTTTTTTCGCAAACAAGGGTTGCCTCCGAGGGTTAGTTTATGATGTGAACGCACATGACATGTGATGAAGAAAAATCGAAAAACAGTGAACTGAAAGTCAAAATGTCGGGGTGAAGAAACACCGTTGAATAAATAAAAATTGAACGTATTTAAAAATTCAAGCATGCGTTATATATTTATGTTTACACTTCTTTCCCATTTAATTAAATATAAAGCATATAAAGACACAATATTTTTTGAAGACGGTATGAATCATTTACTATTTTGTTAGTTTGTTTAATCCGAATATTTTACTATTGTTCAAGAAATCTTCAAATCGATAAAATAAAAATAAAATAAAAATATGTGTCCTCATTTAAATAATTGGAAAAAGTTTTAAAAATATACATTATATACTCGTAGTTCAAAGAGTTACTTGCTAATAATTTGCTAATTGAATTAGAAAACCATCATTTCCTAAAAAATATATTTAAAGTGTTAAAACATTAAATGTCGACCACGCGAAGAGTAGGAGAAATCGATGTTGTGCATGTATGAATTTAAATGAATCGTGAGAAATTTGTCAGCATAGCATTTTTCGTATTTTTCTAGCTGTCCTTTCGGGGAGAAGGCATGATGGTTAATAAGTTAGTTAATTATTAAAAATTGTATTATACCTTTAAAAATAATTCATTGGTAAAGAAAGAAGAAATTTAACAACAAGAAAAGATGAATAACTTAAAAATTTTACCGGGCGTACACTATACGTTGGTTGCGGAATTTGTAAACATTACCGAGTCCCTTGTGACTTGCGGCAAGCTATTAAATACTTTCAAACCCTTGTAAAAAAATCTGTTTTCGGAACCCCTTGATAATGTTCTATCAATTCTAAAATTTGTTTTGTCTCTCGTTGGGTACCCATGTATATCATAATTGCAAGTAACCTGGTCACACAAATCTTTTGGTAGAAGCCCACCCCTCAATTTAAAAGAAAAAAATAAGTGTATTTAAGGTGATTCTCTGTGTAATTGATAACATCTTCAAATCATCAATCATCATCTTAATTCGTGCGCGTCTAGTGCACCTCAGTACAATTGCTGTATTTTGAATTATTTGCATCTTTTGAGTATCGGTTTTATTAATCAAATATAGAATACAGAATTTGCTGATTCTTTATGATGCAACTTGGGTCTCTAGTGTGGTAGTTTCCCGTTGCTTTGCACTTTATTTTAAACAACAGATTATCTGAATTTCATTACTGTATAAATATTTTGGCTATTGATTCTTATAATGTGTGGAAGGTAGGTCTAGGTTGGAAGGTAGGTCTGGTTAATGTGTGGAAGGTAGGTCTGGTCTAGGTTTAAGATACTCGTTGAAAAACCAAATAAAAATTAATTATTTATAAAAGTTAGTATTATAAAAATTAAATTGTATTTGAGTCGTTCTTAAGAATCTAACTATAAAACCGCCACGAGGTTTACTCTGCACCGATAAGCGGCAAAGAGAAAGAAGTAAATGTATGCGTGTGTATTTTTTGTGCCTATTTTATTTACTGGTGTGTGCACAAAGCCGGGGTTGTACTTTTCACATTGTTAGTTTTTTGTGCCACATGTTTATTGTTGATACCTTAATATTTATAAATATATTATTATTCGTTATATTTGGGGCATGGGTATCGGCCGGTCACGCTCTAATGATCAATGGGTATCGATGGGTATCGATGGGCCCCGCTCAGATACTCGTACACGAACTGTTGCAATCATAAATTTCATCAAACAATGGGACAAAATCCCGCCGTGAATTACCGATCCGACTGGCATAAAATGTGTATTTATTAAAGGAATATTCCTTTTATCGGTGTACGTACGGTGTTCCTGAATTGATTGCGTTTCAAAATGAGACTGATAACATTGTAATAAACGTTCAAAAGATTTTAACATAATAAATTAAGAACTTAAATAATTAAGAACTTAAATAAAATAAATTCTTTGGCATATAGAATGGAATAATACTCCTAGCGGCTTCTAACAATATGTTGGTCGACAGCCTTCACATTGTGTTAATAAGGTAGTTTTCTAAATGCCGAAAATCATTCTCCATAGATGGTGTTAGTGGGTCGGTTGTATAGGTTAATTCTTGAAAAAATTCACTAGTGCAACCAAATCTACATAGATGGCTGACTGAAACTGCCACGTGAAGATAAATATGGATTTTGAAGTATATATACATCTTCCAAAAATTTGTCATGCATGATCACAAATAACAAAGGTGGAATGGGGAATGTTGTAATTACATAAAGCGTGCGCTTAACCCAACCAATGACAGGTCATAAGTCCTGTAAACACCTTGATCATCCATGTTCAGTTTCCAGTTTACGTCTTCGTCTCTATTGAGATACAATTAAAAACTTAAATAATAATTATAGAAAACGATATTTTATGACTTCTTCCAATTTTAAATAATAATGAAATAAAAAAACGTTTTTCAAATACTTCCACTTTTGCATTTATTTCGACAGCGACTAGTCTGTCGATGCCAGCGAGCCCGGCGAAACCGGTCACTGTCGAAATAAAGACAAAAGTAGAAGTAGTTTAAAAACATATTTTTATTTATTTATCATTTAAAATGAACTTTCATCAAGATATTTCGGTAAAATCATCCGATTAATTTTCATTTTTGTCCTCATTTCTACAGCGCAGCGACCGGTTTCGCCAGCCTCGCTCAACTACTAACAGTGTCACCAGTCGGTCAATGCCAGCGAGCCTGGCAAAACCAGTCGTTGTCGAAATTTTTAGTTATTTTTCTTTTATATTCACGTGTTTCGAAGATATCATGCCTTCATCATCGGGAGAAATAGATAAACTTAGTGTTAAAATAATCGAAAAATTCGATCAGCAAAGTGTTTTTATTATATTTTATTTCATAAGGACCCAACATTTTTATTTCAATTTTGTTGTATTAAATTATTGTATTAAAAAAATTAATTATCAAGTTGTAATATAAGGTTTTATAAATGCCTTTACGCATATAACCAGAATTTAAAATAAAAAAATGATACTGAACATAATAGTTACGCAAGATCCAAATTTTCGGAACTCCCTATGCTTGGTACATATATACATTTTATGCAATGGACGAAAATTATATGCAATATCGGTTTAGTATGCACGACAGAGTAACTTATGGAGCGAATCACTGATTCCTACTGTTGCAGAATAGCATTTCTTTTAATTCTATTACTTTCTTATGCATAGAAACACTAATAAAACAATATATTTTTATTTAAATAGAGAGTGTTAAAGTTATATAATCCCTAAAAATTGAGTATATTAATCAATAGTGGAATAAAACGTAATGTTATTAAACTGGATTTTTTCTAAAGAAAACACTGTTTGATATTCCACTATACTATATTTATAGACTACACAACATGTTTCGGAGTTACCTCCATCTCCATCTTACCTCGATCAGTCGTATATACACCTGAAGATATAGGTAACTCCGAAACATGTTGTGTAAGTCTATAAATATAGTATAGTGGAATATTAAACACTGTTTTCTTTTGAAAAAATCCAGTGTAATTACAATGGAATTCCACAGTGTTATAATAATAATAATTAGGCTAATTTGTATAGCGCCGTTTTCGTGTATAGCTCACCTCAAGGGCGCTTTGACAATGTTTTTAGTCATGAGAGCTGCATGTGACACCAGCAATCAGATAACCGTTGTTTACATTTTATAACGCCTTAACTTTCAAGAAATTAAAACTAAATGTCTATTTATTTCAATAAACTTAAGTTGTTTACGCTGTGGAGTTCCCAAATGAGTTTTTTTTAAATAAATTAGAGCACTGTTTTTTTCCCACATTTCCGTTTTATTTTTCTTGAAATGCTTCGAAGGATTAACACATCCGTTATCGGAAAAAAACGATACAAACTGTTAATATTGTTTTACCGATGATGAAGGTGTAAAACTTACGAAACATGCCGAGAAAAATAAACTGAAAAGTGGGAAAGAAGTGTTTTAATTAAAAAAAAAAAATTATAGTATTATAAATAAATTTTACATTATTAATTTAGAATTTATAGAAACAAAATTGAGGTTTGATTCCATCTAGCAAAACATGCTCATTTGAAAATCCTTTAGAAAAGTATTTCTCTACATAATGGATCTGAAGATGTTTGGGTGAATTTATGTCAACCATAAACTGTTATCAACTTTTGACTTGTGGTTGCGTAGACTGAGCGTAAGGCTTCTATGGACGAGTAAAAAGTTTCATACGCGTTCGCAGGACAGTCCAGTTTGTTCAACAAGTGTCAAGTAGTAAGAATTGAGTGCTTTTATATATCGAATTTATATGACATATAAAATAAAGTAACTTACATCTTCTTCAATTAAATACAATTTATGAAAACATTACAGGATGTTTAAATGTAAAAGAATCGATAGAAGTATGTATGGAAAAAAACAGTGCGATGGTTCATGTTTGTGACGTAATGATTGTGACGTAAGTGCGAACGACGAGAAATTGGAGCAAATTACCGGATTGATTTATCTTTGTAATAATAATAATAGAGTCAAATAATATAGACCTAAAACTGAGAATACTCCGCATCAAGACCTATGTATGGAGTGTCTTGATGTACGGCTGCGAGACATGGTGCCTATCCGAAAGGGATAAGCGGAGACTAGAGGCTTTTGAGATGTGGTCCTATAGAAGACTCTTTGGAATTTCCTGGAGAGACCACATCACGAATGAGGAAGTTCTTCAAGGAATCGAAGGAGGAAGGCACCTCCTCAGGACCTTGTCCGAAAGGCGTGCAAGATGGATCGGCCATGTAATACGTCAAGAAGGTCTATTGCATGCCATAATGGAGGGTATGATCGAGGGGACAAACTCTAGGGGACGCCCACGCCGAGAGTACCTGGAGGACCTGTTGGTGGACGTGCGCTGCTCATCATATGCAGATTTCAAAAGAGCCGCACAAGACAGGGAAGAATGGAAGAGAATAATAGAGGAAATTGCTGCAAACCAATCCCAGGATTGAAACCAGAGAAGAAGACAAGAGACGGATAAATGGAGGAAGACATCGAAAGGAGGGTTGATGCTGGAAACAAAACAAATGGTCCACTCAAAATCATCACTGCAAATAGAAATATATCGATTGAAAAAAATATGACAGTGCACAATGTGGTTCTAGTGTCAATCCTTCTGTATGGAAGTAAAGATTGGTGTTTGAAGAAGAAGGATGAATGTTGGATAAATGCAGTAGAAATGTGTTCACTAAGAAGAATGTTCGGAAAAACTATGTATGATAGAACATCCAATGAAGAAGTTAGAAAGGAATGTACGGCAAATGAATGCGTCTTAAATAAAATTAAGAAAGGGCCACTAATATGGTTTTAACATATGGAACGAATGGATGAGTGAAGCAGGGTTACAAATAATTAATACGATTGATGACGTCAATTTTCTAGAAGTTTAATTATATTTTTTGGGAATGACATGTTTCGCCCTTCTAAGGCATTATTAAATGTCAACATTTGATAATGCCTTAGAAGGGCGAAACATGTCATTCCAATAAAATATCATAAAGCTTCTAGAAAACTGACGTTTTCATTCGTATTAATTATTTAATATGGAGTGTTACATCATTGTTCAAGAAACAATAAATACAGGGTTACAAAGATATATACAAGTAGTGTGAATGAATAAAGAAGTCGAGAAAGGACAAGGAAGACAAGGCATGACCAAATTAATCAATTACTGAAAAGCAGCCATGTTCGAGGTAGGAACAATCGATGAGCCTGCATGTCACGGTGTGTGAACATGGAGGAGGCGCGAGAGTTATGTCAGGATAGAAAAGTGTGGCGGTCCATCCCCTCTACCTACCCCTCAGAAGGAACGGCACGATGGTTAATTAGTTAGTTAGTTAGATACAAATTATATATGATATCATTGTATTGTACTCGTACATATATGTAGTGAGTAAGTACACGAATAAAGAAATAAGTTAATCGTTTTATCAAGCGCCCACACAGCCAGCTCGCTAAATATCGTTTCTTTTCCCTTTTGTAATTTGGCCTAGAAAACTAATTAAGCCGAACTTTTCCCTTGTACGTGGTCCGCCTCACCTCCGAGTATCCAAGTTTCGCCATCAACTTGATCATCGATAATAATCCCACGACCGTTTTGTAATTAAGTCTCACGCCTTTCGCTATATCTTCTATCGAATTAATTATCAAAGTTACGGCTACTTACTGTGTCGGCAGGTGCCTGGAATCAACTTAATCGCTACCCATAACGTTCATTATGAGATATTTCGTTATATGATATTCACATACTCCACTAGTGCAGAATCGAAAGATCCAGAAACGATTTCTTTTAATACAACTTAAACTACCTTTCCAAGAATGGTGACATCATTAGAAAAACACAATAAAATTCATTAAACATA
Organism: Lepidostoma basale; assembly: GCA_022606425.2. Classification (NCBI taxonomy): domain Eukaryota; kingdom Metazoa; phylum Arthropoda; class Insecta; order Trichoptera; family Lepidostomatidae; genus Lepidostoma; species Lepidostoma basale. Next base: position 793,262 of record JAHDVF020000333.1, on the reverse strand, counting down.
TTAAACAAATAAAAGATTTTGAATAAACAGAAACGCATTTTGTATTATCACAATATTCAATTATTTTTTTAATTGCAGATACGTTTCTGTCATTCTATGCACTAAATAATATTGTTTAATTGTTAAATTTTGTGCATAGACGAAGGACCAATTAACAAAATTAAAAAATGCAACAACAAAAAATATATAATGTTGTGATAATACAAAGTGCGTTTGTATTTATTCAAATGTGAATCCACAATACAAAGTGAAGACGAAGTCAGAAGAAAAATTAAGAATATTTAAATAAATAAAAAAAAACTTTTCTTCTATGTTCGCCATACTTTGTGTTGTAGATGTTTTATTTGTCTTTTTCATTTTTATGTACTTTGTATATACAACACTAGCTTAAAAAAATTAAAATTAAATATCAGACATAACATCTGTCAAAACTGATCATATTTGTAAACAATTTTATAATATTTTAAATATCTTTATAATATCACTGAGGAAGGACCGGATTGTCCGAAACATGTCTTATATTTAATTAGATTTTTTTTAAATTAGTGTTGTATATACAAAGTATTAAAAAAGAAAAAGACAAATAAAAAAACAAGTATCTATTTTCTTATTTTTTTACTGGCCGAAGGCCGCTAGGGTATTGGGACTAGGTTTTACTTCCAGCTGTCTTTTCATATCTCGGAGGGTCTTCCAGACACCGTTCATCCTTCTAATTTCCTATATAAGACAATGTGTGGTAGTCTTTAGGCGTCCATTCTTTCCCCATGGATCTCTTTAATATCATATTTTTTTTCTCCCCCATCTGACAACTCCTGAATTTCTCACATTTCTCTGGTCGTGCTGTTTCGTATTATGTCATGTAAAGTCCTTCCTGTTATTTTTTGAGGGTTTTCACTAATTATATTTTCACAACAAATAAAATATCCTTTATAATATTTGTTTAGTTTATATCCACTTGGATTTATCGGACCAAAAGATGGCAGCGAGCTGCCGAAAATAATAAATATAAAATCTAATGGAATTAAATTATTATTTTTTTATATGTACACAATATTTTTCTCATTATAATTATGGGCTATCATCACAAAACATCAATTTTCCTAATTCATGTAGGTGTAAAATGTGTATTTTTATGGTTCAACATGGTTACTTGGTCACTTATAATAAAATGTATTTATAAAAATATGCCCAAAAGCAGAATACTATTTGTGGATCACAGTCCCCTTGAATTAAGCCAGCACCTGAGTAAGAGGCTATGAAAAGATTCTATAAATAGATATGATTCAGTAAAAAAGTGTATTACTTTAAAAAATTAAGATGTTTTATTTAGAATGGATTTCGATTACGAAACATAGAATTCTTGTTGAACTTATTATCATTACTTTGTTCTTCTTCTCTGCTCAAAGATGAAACATAGTAAGCTGTGCGAAGTGTTACACTTCGATGTAATCTTTGATTGTGCCACAAGGCATAATCTAATCTCACATTTCATAATACCTTTGAAAGTCGAAACTTTTAACAATTCCTCTTTTATCTATAGGTTCTAAATATCCAATCACATAAGTTAATCATAATCGTTTGTTTTCTAGTATATTCATTATATTTTATGAGAATGGCATAAGGTCATATCGAATGTACACATACATTTCCATATAATATAATAAATATTCTACAAAAAAAACGTTTTTAATCGTATTCATAATTTAATTTTTACATCAAGCAAAAACTAATGGATGAAAAAACCAAATAAGGCGACGCCAAGGTAATGGACCAAGTTAAATTCAGTAATAATAAAAACATAAGTTCCAATTTTTCAAATGTTGTATATAAATTTGTCAGCTATAATAACATTTTAAATACATTATTTTGAACACATATAATTTTTTTTTTAAATACGTTAATTCCATTATTTAAATTCAGTAAATTTTGTATAATTATTTTAAAATTATTTTTGTACAGAATCATGTTTACCACCCCCGATCTGTATAAAGGACCGAGTTTGCAATAGTTCGTTGATTCCCACGAGCCTGGCGAAACCGGTCGCTGTCGAAATAAAAAAAGACAAAATTGGAAGTAAGTTAAAAACATCGTTTTATTTAATTACTATTTTACATCATTGTTCTAGAAACAATATAATTAAGATAAACCATATCAAATAAACATACATTAACAATATTTATATTATAATATTCATTTGAATTATTTTAATTTATAATGTTGTTTTCATATATTTATATTGTTAAGTAATAGTTTGAATGCATCTACGAGTAAGTCATAAATTATAGCGATGTACAATATTACTCCCGCTAAGAAGCTCAATCGCGTTTACTTCGTACGATTTACGATAGAGATAAAAGACATATGACGTTGGTGTATAAAAAGCGAGGAACGTAGACGCCCTTCAAGCTGCTTGATGCAATCGATATATCGACCGTCTCGGCCGGAGACTGAATGGGCCTCACGACTGCCCACTGGCCACGTGCTACGCCGAGACTACGGAGCTACGCCACACAAGACCCCCTACGGTTTTTGACACTTGCAAGGGTTTCCAAGTTTTTTTTCGCAAGAAGCAGAAAAAAAATATCAAAAATTGCACATTATAAAATCACAATTTTAATTATATGTTTGAACGTAACGGCATAATGTTGTGTAACTAAATTTGATATTACCAAAAATGTGATAATTTAATCTCTCATTAAAAATATCTTAATAAACATATTTAAACGAGTGCACTTTTATTTAATTTATTTCTTGGTAATATTTTGATGCTAAATGATAAATTTATTATATTTCTTCTTTATTCACCATCACTTTGTGATGTGGATTAATATTTGTAGAACTTTTTGAAAACATTGTATTTTCACAATACTTTTTTGCACCTTTCACAAACATGTTTTGGGACATAGACTTCCCTTCTTCAGAGTATGAATTTTAAAATCTGTGTCCCGAAACATGTTTGTGAAAGGTGCAAAAAAGTGTTGTGAAAATACAATGTTTTCAAAACGTTATTATAATTATTATTATTATATATTGTACTCGTATAATATTTTGAATGAAGAGTTAAATTATAAATAACAATAATAAATTAAATAACACATTTTTTAAACAGCTATATATCACAGGTACATCAAATGAAGAGTGCATTCTAAATTACCCGAAAAAAATCTCATGAGTGAAATCCTCGAAAACATACATAGTATCGTAATATTTTAAACCTTATAGAAACTAATTTATATGAACGAAACATTAGTTTTCTAGAAGTTTTATTATATTTTGTAGGAATGAAATGTTACATCTTGGAAAGGAATTTAAAATTTCTTATAAAATATAATAAATAATAAATAAAATTAAGCCCTTTTCACTCAGTATAAACCACATTTTTTATAACAGTAATAACAATTAAGTGGTTTACAAAAAGCCAATCAAGTAATGTATGCAAGTATCAAGATTTAAATATTATAAAGCTTCTAGTAAACGAGATTCACATAAAATTATAAATAAAACACTTGTTTTTTACCACTTGAGTATTATATTTTACACAAGAGATTCACATAATTGTTTAAGAAACAATAAATACAAATATAAATAATCCGATGTCGAAATCCATATCAATATTGATCTAGTCTTATAGTACTTTACGCTAGGCTAAAGTAGTATTTAAGAAAAAAAAACTGAGGTTTTATTTATATAAAAATACTATGTAATAGTCAGACTGAAAAAAAGTTAGGGAATCTCTGTTCGTACCAAAACAACTTATGTGGTTATTCTTAGACACACACGTGGTTGCCTGGTCAGGGGGTGGAAATGGTCCATTCGGGGGGTGGGATATTGAGGCGGGGCGGGGGTTGGGGCGGTTTATCTTTATTTAGTTTCCACAGCTGACCGTTTGGGCCGGTCCCGACTTAAAGCCCTTACAGGACCTCGCGGCGAGTCTTTACGATTCGTAATATTTTCGGTTTTCCACGAAACGTTACCGTGGCATTGAAAGGTTCATGGTCAGATTTATGGTTTGTTATTGTTTTCGATTCGATATCAGGTACACGGCGCCGCGAATAAACACGGGTTTGTCTTATTTTTACTAAAATTCGGTAGTTTTCTCATTTCATGTCTTTTATATCGTTTTTGGAGTACCTCTTTCGCTGAATCGTGAAATGATAGAAGATGAATGTTACCCAAGGTAAAATAACATGTATATAAATAAACGAACGCAACGTAAAATAAAAACGTAACGTAAAAAAGGAAAACACTTATTTACTTGATAGAACTATGTTGTTCAGTTAGTTAACCTGTTGAAATCATATTTTTTCAATATTTGCCTTCACTTTTACGTACGTATAAAACATAAATCTGAAATAAAACGATGTTTTTTTATAACCACTTCCACTTTTGTTTTAATTTCGAGAGTGACAGCATCGATGTCAGCCAGCCTGGCGAAACCGATCGCTATATAAATAAATAATTAAATTAAATAATTTTATTTAATTATTAAATGTTCAATTTACATCACTGTAATGATATCCCAATTTCTTATTAAACACTTTTTGAGAATATCGCGACAACTGCTTCGCCAACTGATATTGGTATCATCAGGTGTTACAAAATTTAAAAACTGTGTTATAAATTTTTTGATTAATATATTAGAAGTGTTGTTAATTATTACTGTTAAAATTTATAACACTGTTATAATATGACAATTTATTTTTACTCACTGAGAATGTCGCGACAGCTGTTTCGTCAACTGATGTTGGCATCATCAGGTGTTACAAAAAACTAACTAACTAACCATCACGCCGTCTCTCCGAAAGGGTAGGCAGAAAGAATGGACTATCACACTTTTCTTTCCTGACATATTTCTCGTCGATTTCTCTGACTGGCCGACAATCAATATTTGATTTATTTGATCATGCCACGTTTTCTTCGGTCAAAAAACTAAAGTAACAAATAAAAAGACTTACTATTTAAAGGGCAAAAAACTCATTAGTGTGGTTAGTCAATTTTACAAACAAACGTAACATAGGTGGGAAAAATAGTGATTAGAAGGGACAATAATACATACAAGTAATGAAAGGGTATTGTCACAGTTATTATTAATCAGGTGAAGAAATTACATGTAATATTATAAGCAAACACAATAAATTTGGGAAAACCAGTAATTAGAAAGTGAAATTATACATGGCATAAATTCAAGTGTGATGAGTTATAATACATTAGGTTCGATAAACATTAGAAGGAAGCAGATTAAATTAATAAGAAAATGGAACACAAGTGAAAGGTAGTATTAATATTTTTTTAGATTTTATTTTGGAAAAGTTTTGATTGTGTTATACACTAAGGGGGAATAAGCAGGAATTCTGTTATTTATAACATTCAATTCACATTTATTTCTTTTAAGTGTTTTAAATTTAACATTTAATTAAGTTGAATTATAGGTGCATTCGCTCAATATTCAAGATCTATTGGCCCCAAACAGTGTCAAATGCCGTTCTCTGGACCATGGCAGGCGAAAATCCAATTAGAGAACAACTCGCTAGACGCAAATGGCAGTGGATCGGTCACACTCTGAGACGGAACCCAGTCTGCATCGCTCAGGGTGCAATAGACTGGTCCCATATGAGGGGAAAGAGGAAGCGAGGCAGACCTAGATCCACCTGGAGAAGAGCACTGCAGGACGAGGTTAAGGCAGCAGGCCTCACTTGGGATGATGTTAGGCATCAGGCATGCGATAGATTCGGGTGGAGAAGGTTCCTGGAGGCCCTATGCACCACGGAGGTGTGACAGGACAAAAAGAAGAAGAAGAAGATTATAGTGTTTCGGCCCAAACAATGGACTGTTAAATTATTACATAAAATTAACCTTTATCAAAAGACAATATAAACAAATCATCACGCCGTTCTCCATCGAAGATTTTTAGTCTCCTTGATGATCAAAAGATTTATATAAACACTTCTTTATAGTATAATTTAAGAAGTCTTCATATAGATCTTTGTGCAGGTTAGAGTTATGTTTTAGTTTTTATTATTGAGTTTAACGATCGTTTTCGACAATTGCAGTGGCGGGGTGGCGGTGGCGTGCACGACCCTCTCCCCACGGGGGAAGCAGCGGTTCGTGGAATAATTAAGTAACCGAATACAACACAACCAACTGTAATTAGAGAAAGTGCAAATCCGTTGAAACTGAGGAGGCATGCCATTTTTACTTTGATGTCGGATGGTGTTCTTATTTTAAATAAGGTGAACGATGCTCATAATATAAAATAATGACTAAACTCTCAACTAATTGAACGCATTTTTTGTTTGTTTCAAGTAGTACTTATTTACTCTTACCCAGAATCTTGATATGGAGATCACGGGAAGGAAAAAGAAGCATCGCTCGACTCTAGGAAAGATGAGCTGACGACATAACCACTATCAGGGGAAGAAGATGGATAAGGGTCATGCAAGGTTGGAAAGAAATGGAGAGAAAACTATTGGAAGAGGCCTACATCAAGCAGTGAAAATATGGCTAGAGATAAGGTGAAGAGAAAAATACATGTCAGCAAATTTAATTAAACTAGTCATATGACAACAACAACAAACCATCACGCCGTTTCCCCGCAAGGGTAGGCAGAGAGAATGGACCGCCACACTACTCTATCCTGGCACACCTCCCTAGCTTCCTCCTCATTCCTACAGCGAGTCGTACACGCACGTCGATTCTTCCGGTTTCCAACATGATTGGTCATGCCATGTTTTCCTCGGTCTACCTCGACTTCGTATACTTTTTTAACCATTCTTTCTTCACCCATGCGCTCCATATGTCCGAACCAACGCAGCGATCCTTTCATAATTTTGTTCATAATACCTTCTTCCGCTCTACATTACTTTCATATATCAGCATTTGAGATTCTGTCGTATATCGTTCTATCACATATACGTCTTAGCGGCCTCATCTCAACCGCATTTATTCTGCTCTCATCCTTCTTCTGCCGGTTCCATGCTTCGCATCCATACATTCGGGTTGGGACCAGAACTCCATTGTTAATGGCCGTTTTCGCTTTCATTGATAAATTCTCTTTTCCAAACAACTATTTTTAAAGCTCCATTCACTTATTGTATGAATATATACTAGTCATATGAAATAAAGTAAAAAATACATATTCTTAAAGTGCCCTGTCAGGTCCTCCCGACGTTGGCGATCACTATGGTAAACTCTTCCCTATCCTGCGCTGTCCGGAATAGCTCCTCCACAGTTCTGATTCCCGTCCATTCCCCCACATTGCGCAGCGAAGAGATCTGCCTTCTCCCTGCCTCCCTGCGGCCCACTATTTTTCTCTTCAATATTAGATGCAGCAGGCGATACTTCTCTCCTCACAGAACGTGACCCAGATATGAAATCTTGCGGACTTTGATTAATGTCATTAATGTTAAAATATACATAATTTTTTAAAATAAAATTAACCGATTATAAAGTATTTAAATACTCTAAGTTTGGTCATTGGAAATGCAAAGGGTAGTGAACTTTACGTGGAGTGATTAAACATCTATTTATAGCAGTCATGTCCATACAGCACTGTACGTGTTTTCAGTCGCTTAATAAGCCCGCGGAGCCTAGTGGAACACGAAATAATGGTGGGTTGTGACAAAACGCGTGTACTAGACTTCGTGTAATGAATAATACAATCATTTCCCGCTTGTTTATGGAGAAGACGACGCAACCGCTGACCTCAGAAGTGAACAACTCCAACTTATAATTTCGAAATATTCGAAAAATATAAATAACCTCAAATAATATAATATATGTGTGATTTAAAAAATATTCTGTGTAAAACAATGAAAACGTCTGTTTTCTAGAAGTTTTATTATAATTTTTTGAATGACATGTTTTGCCTGTCTAAAGCATTATCAAATGAAAAAATAATACTATACGAGTAAATTACACAAAAACTTTTCTTCTATACTCGCCTTCATGTGTTGTGGAATCACATTTGAACAAAACAAGTGCGTTTCTATTTACTCAAATATAATAAAACTTCTAGAAAACAGACGTTTTCATTCGTATTAATTATTTAACTAACTAACTATCACGCCATCTCGCCGAATGGGTAGGCAGAAAGAATGCAGTGTCACACTTTATCCGATGCCGCACTCCATCCTTCTCTTTTCGCCCCCGCGAGAGACGTGGTGTGATGGCTTGCGAACCTCATCGCCACCAATAGGCATCTCCCGCGCATACTTCGATAGACCAACATCCACAAAATAAATCTAAAATAAATAATATAAAATAACAAAATAAAAATATTTTTTACACATAATGTTCTTTTAAATGGTGCACATGTTGTCAGTTGGACGATCCGGACTTTTGTGTTTATTTAATTTATGTCCCACGTATCCACTGTTTGTTTGTTTTTTTTTCTTCTTTTTTTTTAATTTACTGTAATTAGGCACTTAAAACAATCTTACACTAGCATTTCATAAATAGTTTAAAATCATTTTTCAAGAAACAATAAATGCATTGTGTTTAACGTATATTCAATTGAACAAAAACAAAATCCTTTGTTTTGCTATCATTTAAAAAATTACACTAAATTGTGTTTCAGATTTTGAATGAAAACTACTGTACATATACGTTAAATGTATGTTAAAGTTTAAGAAAAACGATTCATTAATATTCAAAATCAAAATGAAGACTTACTTTAGCAAACGGTGCTAATGTAAAATATTATCTCTTTCTTCTTCTAATATTTTATTAAAAGTAAAGGCCCTTGTGTGTGAATTCTCCTGGCCAATTTCTTTGTAGCCGCACATTTGTAAATTTTAGTTATGGAACTTACGTTGTGCTGTTTTGGTGTAAAAATTAAATAAGTTTTTCGTTTATGTATAGAGTTTTAACAGCTGTTAAAAGTAATTTTCATGATTTTTTCGAACCTTTATGTGCAATATGTGCATTTGTTCCAATGTCAATTTGAATTATTTTTTTAAAAACATTTTGAAGTTCTTGCTGAAATAATATTGTTTTATGTGCCTAATTACAGTTATTTAAAAGAACGAGAACAAAATAAACTGCTTCGAAAGGAAGATCCTCCGCAGAATCTTCGGACGCATTAAGGATGGTCAGACGTGAAGAAGGAGATACAACACAGAGCTCTACGATCTATACCAGGACGTCAGCGTGGTCAAGTTTATAAAGATTAACAGACTGCGCTGGCTAGGGCACGTGCACCACATGGGAGATCTGAAGCCCCTCAAAAGAGTGTTGTATGACAATCCAGCAGGGCGAAGAAGCATCGGTAGGCCGAGACTGCGATGGCTGGATGGTGCCGTGGCAGATTGTCGGGTCCTGGAGCAGCAAGCCTGGGAGGTGGCGGCCAGAGACAGGACGGGATGGAGACGTTTCTTGGAGGACCCACCAAGGGTTGTAGCGCCGGAGAAGAAGAAGAAAAGAACCAGAAGGATGGAGTGCCGTATCGGTTAAATTGTGGCAGTTCATTCTTTCTGCCTACCCCTTCGGGAGATGGAGTGATGGTTAGTTAGTTAGTTAATTTAGTTAGTTAGACAAAACGATTACCATAGAGTTTTCTGGTGCTCTATTTTGGAAAGGTAAAGATAACGTTAATCTCAAATAATGTGTTTTTTTGATAAAAGAAACGATATTACAGTAGTAAAAGAGGAATAAATATTATAATAATCAAATATTACTCTTTCTGTCAACAACATGTAATAAAAAATATCGAATCAATTTTATTTAATGCTATTTTTTGCTTTATATTAAAATACGATGAAATGTGAACTGAATAATGTTTACTCAAAAGGATAAAACTACATAAATATGAGTAGGCTAAAAATAAGACAAAATAACTAAGGACTGTTTGTAACAAAGTACTCTCAACTCACATAACAATTATGCAATCACAGCTGTTTGTTAACGAACCATTAAATATAATTAATTATTTAGCATGAACTACAAGTCCTGGTGAATTGTATGTATGAGGTATGCATGCGAAATGATCTGATGATGAATGTTAATAAGTCCAAGGTAATGATTTTTGAAAAGGAAGAAACCACGACAGTCTGCAACATTAGCGTGAATGGTGAAAACTTGGAACAAGTAGTTGAGTTTGTGTATTTAGGTAGTATGTTTACAAGAGATGGGAGAGTGGAGAGGGATATTGAAAGAAGGGTTGGGGCAGGCAACAAAGTGAATGGTGCACTTAAAGTTGTCATCGCAAACAAAAACCTATCCAAAAAAGCTAGAATGGCAGTGCACAATGGTGTTCTTCTACCGACCCTTATGTATGGAAGCGAAGCATGGAACTGGCAAAGGAAGGATGAAAGTAGAATAAATGCAGTAGAAATGAGATCTCTTAGACGAATGTGTGGATATTCTGTGTATGATAGAGTGTCGAATGAAAATATAAGAAGTGAATGCGGTGCGAATGATGGTGTCATGAACAAAATAATGAAAGGATCATTAAGATGGTTTGGACATATGGAAAGAATGAATGAAGAAAGAATGGTAAAAAATTTATATGTTAATGATGTAAATGGAACCAGAAATAGAGGAAGACCGAGGAAAACGTGGCACGATCAAATAAATCAAATATTGAATGTCGGCCATGTGAGGAGTCAGAGAAATCGACGCGTGCATGACACGATGTATGAATGTTGAGGAAGCGAGAGAAATATGTCAGGAAAGAAAGGTGTGGCAGTCCATTCTTTCTGCCTACCCCTTCGGGGAGACGGCGTGAAGGTTAGTTAGTTAGTTAGTTAGTTTATTTAATTTTGTGCTGCATTTAGGTTATAAGATGTAAATCACCACCTCGAAATATTATCACGTCCTCTTTTGCGTTCCTGGTATTACATATTTTTTTATATTTTACCTGTTCTTAATAAATGCCTTAAACTATAATTATTGTTTGTAATGTATTTTGAGAAAATTATTATAACTGATTTGATTTGATTTAATAGTCATTGCAGTAAACAAACTAACTGTTAATTTAAATCGATCAGAATAATGCTAATAATTAAAAAATATATTATAATTGTTGTTACACCATTTTATTTTTGTAAGAACAATCGGTTTTGCACCCACGGGAGCTTTGTCGAAGTAACAAAACAAACTGACCCTGACTAACTTGAATAACTCTGACAAAGCTCCGGATGTAAAAAAGGGTAAAAGTGTGTAAAATTATTTTAAATAATGCCATACCACAAATAAAGTTCTTCATACGAAATTTGTTTAAAAAAATGATTTAACAAGTATTCAAATCAATGATTTTTTTTTTACAATCTTCAATACGAGCAGAAAATAGCTCATTATTATGAAGAAATCCGGTCGTATCCAGGCTTAAAACCAAGTCCACTGGATCAGTAGCCAAGCGTTCTATCCCCTAGACCACCACCTGATTAAAGCAGTCAACTATATTGCAATAGCAATAAATATTCCCATTTCAAACTTCGTTGAACAAACTGAATTGATTCATATTGTTATTACTAAGTATTATACATATACAGAATCAAATATGAATTATATTATAATTGTTCTCGAGTAATGGTTAATATAACAAGCATCTGATTGAATATAAATTGATTTAAAAATGTAATATCTACAAAAATCGGATATATATATTCAAATCAAATATAAACTAACGATATATATCGATTATTTACTGTTTCTCGAACAAATATGAAAAACTCCGTTTTAAATAAATAATACGAATGAAAACAACATTTCATAATGCCCAAGAAAAGTGAAGCATGTCAGTCTCATAAACTATAAAATAACTTCTAGAAAACATACGTTTTTATTAATTTTAATTATGATATCAAAGTTATAATTTTTTTGCATTTTATACCATTTAAAAAATTACGAAGTATACCGACGTATGTGTGGTAGAACGATATACGACAGAATCTCTAATAATAAAGGAATGTAGAGCGGAAGAAGGTATTATGAACAAAATTATGAAAGGATCGCTGCGTTGGTTCGGACATATGGAACGCATGGATGGAGAAAGAATGGTTAAGAAAGTATACGTTAATGATGTTAATGGGGTAGGAAGTCAAGGCAGACCGAGGAAAACATAACATGACCAAATTAATCAAATTTTAAAGGTTGGTCATGTTAGAAGTAGGAGGAATCGACGTGCGTGTATGACTCGTTGTATGAATGTGGAGGAATCTAGAGAGGTTTGCCAGGATAGAGTAGTGTGGTGGTCCATTCTCTCTGCCTACCCCTGCGGGGAAACGGCGTGATGGTTTGTTTGTTTGTTTGTTTGTACGAAGTATACAACTGTTATAAAATTTATAATAAGCTTCTGGAAAACACATATTTCTATTTCTTCTATATTTGCCATCACTTTGTGTTGTGGATTCACATTTGAATAACTTTCTGAATATTGTAATTTAATTTTATGTGTATGAAAAATTGCGAAAAAGTGTTGTGAAAATACACATTTTTAATTCATTTTGGGCGAAATATTTTAAATCGTGAAAAAATAAAAAAAAGCAAATTTCATTGTATTACTAAAAATATATTTTACATAATTATTCAAATTACAGAAAGCAAATATTTTCTGCAATACAAAGCACAAGAAGGCCACGTTAATTAAAAATAAAATGTAAAGTTGGCATGAAAACTTATCCGAGCGGAGAGCACTCGTGCAAAGTATTTTCACTAAAAAGCTCGGTTTTGTGACAAAAGCTCACGAGAACTGAAGCTTTCCGACATTAAACACAATGCATTAATTGTTTTCCGCAAGAATGTCCTGGAGAAGGAATTTTATTATTACATGCTGAGAGATTGTCTAGAGTAACAATGGAGAAGGATGAATCCTGCCGCCTGCCAACCCTCGCGGGCGCGGGGTTTATCTCATCTTGTGTTTCTAATTTTATTTTCTTTTGAATAAATGAATAGTTTTTTTCAATTATAAAAAAATCTATTTATTTTATATTCGCTTATATATTGAATTACGAATTAATGTGTACACTGGTTCTGATTTTGCAAATTTGGTTTGGTTCATGTGGTGCTCCTGTAAATTTGGAGATATTTCGTGTAAAAGTGAATTGTTTTGGCCAATTCGATGGTTGCCGCACTTTATGATAGTTAATTGTGACACGTAATACATTTGTGTGGTTTTGACGTTAAAATTATACAAGTTTTTTCGTTTATATAAAGAATTTTGACAGGTGTAAAAATAAAATGTTCATTTGTTCCAATGACAATTTGAATAATTTCTTCAATATTATTTTAAAGTTCTTGCTGGTGTTTGATTGCTTTAAGTACCTAATTGCAGCTATTTACAAAAAAAATGGTGGATGCGAGTAACATAAATCTAATAATTACAAGAGTCCGGATCGTCCATGTCAACAAGTGCACCATCTAAAATGAACATTATGTGTTAAAATATTGTTATTTTATTTTATTTGATTTGTATTTTATATGATTTGTTTTAGATATATTTTGTGGATGTTGGACGGTCAAAGGTTCGCAACCTATCACACCGCGTCTCCCGCGGGGCGAAAAAAGAAGGATGGAGTGCCGCATCGCTTAAAGTGTGACAGTCCATTCTTTCTGCCTACCCTTTCGGAGAGTCGGCGTGATGGTTAGTTAGTTAAGTTAGTTAATGTATCAGTATTTTTAAAACACGTTGTATTAAAAAAATCAATTTATTTTAAAAATAAATATTTTTCCGATCATTGAATTTGCTTGTAGTAATGATGTAAATTTCCATATTTAATAATCAATACGGGAGAAAACTTTTGTTTTCTAGAAGTCTATTTGAAAGTTAATGGGAAATGCCATAAAAATCTGGTGATGACTTAGAAAGCTGAAATATGTCATTCCCATAAACAGACATTTTCATTCGTATTAATATTCTTTTTTGTGTATTTCTTCATATTAAATATTTAAAAAAATTGGAATTATTTTATCCTAAACACATCTGCTTTAAAATAGTAAAATGTTTCATAGATAAGCAACCAACTAGACTCATATTTAAAGTTGCAATTAATTTTTATTTTTATTTTTTCTCCTTGTATACAACAGGTCGCTTGAACCCAATTACTGTATACAATTTTATTTAAGCTATTATATTGATTCTCATGACATATGATAGGTAGCCAATCTATCGCCATTTTATTGTCACGTGAATTCTATACCAGACCAATGACAGGTGACAATCACACTGCCATCGCCGGGAATCGAACCCGAGACCTTGAGAATGGAAGTCGGAGCTCTTACCACGAAGAATATCTGGGGTACATAGCCGCTTAATCATTAATATGTATGAAAAAATGATAGTTTTCAAGGAGTTTTAACATAATATTTATGTATGTCATATTTCGCCCTTCTAATGCATTATCATTTGATACAAACTATCGTTTTTTCATACATATTAATAATTTAATATGGAGTTTTACATCATTGTTCAAGAAACAATAAATGTACAATAGATGTCGATTACAATAAATGTCGATTACAATAGAGTCGGGTGGTGGTCTAGGGGATAGAACGTTTGACTCCTGATCCAGTGGACTTGGGTTCAAGCCTGGACACGACCAGATTCCTTCTTCATAATAATGAGTTATTTTCTGCTCACATTGAAGAATGTAATAATAAATTCTAATATTATTGATTTAAATCCTAAATCTTTAAAAAAAAAATGTTAAAAAATGAACGCAGTTTAAAAAAATAAATGTGTTCGTCCTGCAAGGTTAAACAATCGAAGAAAAGGTCTCGCTTATCGCAGCGTCGGTGGAAGGTCCTCGAAGAGTCCTGTGGATGTGTTTCATATAAATATTATATATTGTATATGCGAGGCTTTTATTCAACGCGAATATGCATTGTTTCCTACGGACGGTCATGTTTAAGTGTTTTATATCGTAAACTATCCCGCTGCTATCGGGTACATTTATTATATTGTTTGTGCAGCGTAAATAAATCAGGTTTGCGGTGCAAACGTACGTAAGTACCCGGCTAGTGGAACCTAGTCGGAGCTCTCTGAGTTATTGGGTGTCGTACAAGATGTATCAGTTGATTATATTGATTAATGCTTTTGTGTGAATTCTACAATAATCGCTTGTTGACTAATTTGCCATCATCGTGCGTTGTAGTAATAAGTAAAAGGTACAGTTTTTTTAGAAAGAATGGTAAAAAATGATAAAAAAATTATATGTTAACGATTGTAATGGAACCAGAAAAAGAGGAAGACCGAGGAAAACGTGGCACGATCAAATCAATCAAATATTGAATGTCGGCCATGTGAGAAGTCAGAGAAATCGACGCGCGTGCATGACGAGTTGAGGAAGCGAGAGCGTCGAGGAAGAATGTAGGCCTGGTGGGAGGAGCTGATCTTCGGGAAGAAATACAAGCCCAAGTAAATAAGGCAGCTGCAACCTCTGGCGCTCTAAAATCCACAATATGGAAAAACAAAGACATGGCCATTAAGAATAATATGAGAATTTATAAAGCATGCGTAAGACCAATGATAACATACGAGTATGGCGTCGAAGCAAGGGCAGACACAGTAAGGACTAAAAAAGTTTTGAGGACTTCCGAAATAAAAACAATGAGGATGATAGCAGGCAAGACACTGAGAGATCGCGCGATGATAACCAGAATAAGAGGATATGTGAGGTTTTGGATATTTTATAAGATGGAGCAGACAGCGACAAAGGGACTGGTGGTCACGTTCAAAGAATGGACAACACCAGATTCCTCTATATTGCATTGCATAATAAGACTCACGGGACTCGTTCTCGTGGACTAACTAACAAACTAACCATTACGCCATTTCCCCAGATGGATCGCCATAATGCTCTGTACTGGCATACCTCTCGGGCTTCTTCTACATTCATACATCGTACCATGCACGCACGTCGATTATTCCGACTTCGAATGTGACCGCATTTTAGTAATTGATTAATTTGGTCATGCCATGTTTTCCTAGGTCGTCCTCGGCTTCTTTTTCCACTCACGCTGCTTGTGTACAACTTTTAAACCATTCTGCTCTCATCCATTTGTTCCATATGTCCAAACCATCTCAGGGATCCTTTTTTTAATTTTATCCGTGATGCAGTCATCTGCCTTACATTTATTTCTTATTTGACCTCCTAAAAGATGGAAGGACAGTTGGGAGTCTATCTCACAAGAGGAGCAACACTCTGGAGAAGAGACCACATAGGTCTACAACAAGGAAGAAGAAGAATTATTTGTATTGTAATTTTCAATATTGCATATGTTTCTATGATATAAATTCTCAATAATTTGGGTTTATCCTTTGAAAAGTGTTCAAATTATGGTCGGCATTTGATCACCAAAAGCTCTTTAATTTCGTCCATATTCGTTTTGTTCTAAAAGTCGCGATTCCATAGAGAGCGCGGAACAATGGAACGGCCGGGGGCAGATTTATCGCCCGATGTGACTTTTATTGTTGACGATGATTGCCACTAGAGTCACTAATGGCCCAGCAAATAATAAGCCATATAAAATAATACCATTTTACAAATACTCACTATGTCACCAAACATATTTCAGTGTCCGCGGATTCGCGTCGCTACGATTTTCAGTCGTTATGCTGATTAGAACTAATCTAAAAAGCAATTTCATTAACGTTTATAATTTTTTAATAATTTCCCGTACAAGCAATTCAAGATTAGTTTCATAACTTAGTTACATGAATGAAACATCAGAGTTGGCGTGGATTGATTACGTTTGAAGAGTTCTTAAATCCATACATGCCTTGTAATTGATCGAAGCCAAATCGTTGGAATATTAAGACGGTGTTAAATAGACGATGTGTGAGATACCTAATCTTAGAGAAAATATAGGCTAACAACAGATCTAGGAAAGAAGTTTAACATCATTAAAGAAGCTAGGGCTCGGTAATAGATAAATGACTATCAAAAGAATGTATAATTTCTTTGGTCGCGTACAATAATTTAATTAAAAATTTCGCCATACATTTGGCATCATTTATAGAATTTTTCACATTTGTTATCTTTGTCTCATCACATTCATTTTATTTGTCTCATCATATTCATTATCTTTGTTTCATCACATCCACTTTCTTTGTCTCATCACATTCATTATCTTTGGTTTATCACATTCATTATCTTTGGCTCATCACATTAATTATCTTTGTTTCATCACATTCATTTTCTTTGTCTCATCACATTCATTATCTTTGTCTCATCACTTATCTTTGTCGCATCACATTCATTATCTTTGCTCATCACATTCATTATCTTTGGCTCATCACATTCATTATCTTTGCATATAATAATAAAGCTCTCCGCGTTATGTGTTGTGAAACCTTCCAAAATGCGTAATTTTTTTAAATCGGTGTCGATTTAAATATATTTAATTGGCATACAAACATTACAAAAATATCTTAACATATGAAACATAAATTTGGAATAGTACATTAAATCAGGAAAATTCTTCTATTCTATTTTATTTGAAGAATTTGAGTGATTAACTAATATAAAAAAGACGACCACCAATTTGCCCGGTAGATTGATTTTTGTCTGCCCAAGGCAATGCATCGATGGAATGGTGTTGAAAATCGTTATATTATGAAATAAATTCAATTGGATATTCTTAATAAGCTACAATAGACGAGCGTGCATGGCGCACTGTATAATTGTAAGAAGGTTAGAAAAGTTTTTTAGAATTGAAGAATATGTGAATCCATATACACGTGGATAAAAAAACATGATGATCCTTATATGGTAAGTGAATTTAATGGATTTCCGCAATTTGGAAGTTTATGCTTAATTTTATTCATTGTTCAAATGAACTTAGTTCAGATATGAAAAGATTTTAATTCGCGATACTGGGGCAATGTACTTGAATATAAAGTTATGCAAATATTCGAATAGTAGATGGTTGGAAAACTGCAAATTATAACTGCGATTATTCAAACGTATTGTGCTTCGCTTTGGCAAGTCACCAAATATTTATCATTCTCCAAACGGACAATCGAATCCTCAGTGTATTACGCGAGTAAATTGAAAATTTTGCAACGCTCTGACATACGAATAATGTGGGGAAGCATATTAATTTAAATAAGCTATACATCATGAAAAATATGGATATGCTACTAACCAAAACATACGCGTGACAAACTATCTGAATAGTTCAATCAGTTGATCATTTGGTATTGTTAGGTAAGATTTTGAATATTTTGTTATAAATATTAACATGATTTTAATTAAGGTTATGTAAGCTGAATAAATTTGTATATGCAAATGTTCTGTATGCCTTTTTTTAATTTACTTTAAACGTAGAGAAAATGAAAATATTGACAGTTCGAAAATTTTTAGTTTTTTTGGGTTTTAGAATTTGCCAAACAGTTTGACAAAAACCTAATTTTTATATATATTTTATGTTATATTAACTAAAACTGTGCAGAATGTTTTTTTCTACCGACTAAGAAACTAAAATAACGTTTTATGTATAGATAAAAGAAACTAAGTGAATGTGATTTATTTCCATTTTCTATTGTTTTGTGTTATTTAAATATTGATGATGTCACATTGGTTGATGAAACAGCTGTCGTAAAGTAAAATAAATACAATTTGTGATATAAAACAGAGTTTTTGAATTAACAGTTATAAAATGTTAAAATATCATAGTGTTTCGGCCAAAACAATGGACTACTTAAATATTATATGTTAATAACGGTAAGGCGTATTTTTAAAGCTTAAAATTTAATGATAAAATTATTATATTTTATAAGTAAAATTAAAAATACAATCTAAAAAAGAATCTTGTAATTTAGTACAGCTAATATATTGTAGAAAAAGAGGTAATTTGTTAAACACAACATAAAGCGAAAGAAACTTGAATGCTTCGGACACATTATAGTAATCGAGAAATATAAAGTCCTGCAATTGTTTACCCAATCTATGAAGGAATTCAAAATGTATAGAGAAGAAGAAAATCCTTATTAAAAAACCTTCTAGAATGGTTCAGTTGCAGTATAACATCCTTGTTTAGAGCTGCTGCATTCAATGTAAAAATAGCCATAATATTGTCCTACCTCTGTTATAAGAGGATTAAGAAAAAGAACAATAGCATAAGTTATATTTAAAATAATATATTTGCACGTTTAATTTTCATAGGAATATTTAATTTCTTTATAATAGAAGGATGCGAAAGGAAATCTGTATTTATAATGAATAAAAAAAAACATTTAAAAGCAAAAACACACTAAATTATAATATTATTAAATGATTATATCGATAATCTATCTTTAAATGCATACCTGCGGCTAGAGATAATTCATCTTCCTTTATAAAAGATACTGCACGGAAAATTTTGCCCGAGGACGCGTATTGGCATATGTAAATATCCTTAATATTCAGTAAGGACCTGCGAATTTGCATTTCACTCGGAACGTGGCCACATTATTATACTAAGGACATTACTATTCACTTAAAAGGATCCACCTTAGACACGCATTCACAAGGATATGCAGGTGATTGTACCTAAGTATAATTTGCCGACTCGTGCTACATAATTTTGAATATTTTCTTGCATCCCCCAAAAGCGGGGCTATTTTATTTATTTTATCACAAATATGTTTAGGGTTGATATGCAAAGCATGTCACTGCGAGCGCGTATTCAAATTATCTTGTAACAATGCAGCGACATAAAAGATATGTGTTAAATTTGTGCATATATTTTAGTGTCATCTCGTGTCTGCTTGGTCCAAAGCGTGCTCACAAGAATTAGCTTGACAAAGCCTTTGGAACGTGGCCATAATTTAGCCTAAAGAGGATTTTGAAAGGCTCAATTTTATTTTTGTAGGATGCACGTAACTATTATGAGAGTAATATTTGCATATGTAAGAATACCAATTGCAATATACCTATTCGCTTATACGAGTATGCACAAAGCATGAACATTATTATGCACTGACATTTTAGAAATAGTTAGTTTTAGAAATAGTTTTTTAAAAATAGTTATTGGAAACAAGAATTTATCAATGAAAGCGAAAACGGCCGTTCACAATGGAGTTCTGGTCCCAACCTTAATGTATGGAAGCGAAGCATGGAACTGGCAAAAGAAGGATGAGAGTAGAATAAATGCGGTAGAGATGAGGTCCCTAAGACGTATGTGTAGTAGAACGATATACGACAGAATCTCAAATGCTGACATAAGAAAGGAATGTAGAGCGGAAGAAGGTATAATGAACAAAATTATGAAAGGATCGCTGCGTTGGTTCGGACATATGGAACGCATGGATGGAGAAAGAATGGTTAAGAAAGTATACGTTAATGATGTAAATGGGGTACGAAGTCGAGGCAGACCGAGGAAAACATGGCATGATCAAATTAATCAAATTTTAAAGGTTGGTCATGTTAGAAGTCGGAGGAATCGACGCGCGTGTATGACTCGTTGTATGAATGTGGAGGAAGCTAGAGAGGTTTACCAGGATAGAGTAGTGTGGCGGTCCATTCTCTCTGCCTACCCCTGCGGGGAAACGGCGTGATGGTTTGTTGTTGTTGTTGTTGACATTTTAGATAAAGACAGACTTTTGTTTTCGGTGAAAATTTCAAGTGTAAAATAAACTTTTTTGCCCTCATATTCGGAAGTGAAGTATGGTTGTGTCAAAAGATGGATGTGAATATAATAAATGCGTCGGAAATTATATCTCTTGGACGAATGTGTGATAAATCTATATAATGAGAGAGTGACAAATACAAATACATGTATAAGTAATAAAGCACGAATAAAAGCGTTCTGGATAATATTCATTCATTCGTTCATTTCTCGGCGCTACATCCCGGTGTGGGACTTGGCCTCCTCCACTGACTTCTGTCTCTGGCCATCTCTCTCCATTCCCCAGCTCCTTCCATTTTCTCCCAAACTTCTTCCACGCAATTTGCCCATCTTTTCCTTGGTCTGCCTCTTGGTCTCTTTTCGCGGGGCACCCATCTGGATATAATTTGTGGTGTTCTACCCTCTGGCATTCTTTCCACATGGCCAGCTCACCGTAGGCGTTGAGACTTACAGAATCTACTACTGTTTCCTGGTTAATCATTACTTTAAGTTCAAGGTTTCTTTTAATTCTGTAAATTCCATCCTCCAGCGAGGGTTCAAAATTTTTTCTCAGTATTTTACTCTCAAAAACTGCCAGCCTGCCTTCATCTCTCTGCATTAGAGACCATGTCTCACAGCCGTAGGTGACTACCAGTCTTATGATAGTCTTATATAGTTCAGGATAATATAATAATTAATATAAATTAATACGTTTGCTTCCTAGAAAATTAATTTTTAAGTCATTTTAAAATGTAATATTTATATAAAATATAATAAAACTTATAGAAAACAGCCGTTTCATTTATGCTTATTATAAAATATGGAGCTATACACCATTGTTCAAGAAACAATAACTAAAAATTAAATAAAAAAAACCTTCGTGAAAATGGCTTTCTACATAAGGAAATAATGAATGAAGAAAAAATGGCAAAGTTCGCGCAAAGGCGTTCACAATTTGAATGCAACAAGAAAAAGACGAATACCGAGAAAAACGGATCGCGATCAAATTAATCAAATATTAAACGTTGGCCACGTGCGTATATGACACGATCTCTGAATATTGAGGAACCGAGAGAAATATGTTATGAAAGTTTGTTTTAGGTAATTAAAAAAAAATGGAATGCACAACATTTCATGTTTAAACATGTTCCCTTCGGCATTTATCAGGTAATCCATTGTTTTGGCGGAAACATTTTGATATTTTAACATTATTCACTGTTAAACTAAAAACACTGTTTTAATATCAAAAATTATCACAATTTTTTATATTAAAAAAGTGCTTTTAATTTGCATTTTTTTTTTATTTGCTTTCAAAGTTTATCTAAATTTACATATAAAAAGAGGATTAAAATTTTCTCAATCGAAACTCTTGTTACACTTCACACTTATGGCGGATTGACTTGTTCTCTTTATCGGACACGTGGAATATTTGAATAATTTGAAGACTCCCCTCACACAACACGTGCGCTGACATGCAAATGTAAAAAAAACCTTCAAGATAATACCCGAAATATGAATATCAGACCGAAGTTTGAATGTTTTGATGTTTTTACTGTTGTGAAAGAGATGTGTTATTCTGTGTTTATGCCGCGGTATTTTTTCCGTATTCCGACAAAGGAATACTTAGGCACCTAAAAATTGCACGCGCTACGTGTAGATGCAAATATTTAGCTTTTTTTTCGTACGAATTGGCTTCAATTTTGGTTTTAACACAAGTTTTGTGGTGATATACGCAGAGTAAGTAATCTTAGCGAAATACATTCAACGATTTGTATACTTGTAAAGATTTTGACATGTAGCAAAATTACTGCATATTTGTGTCCTGAACGTACCTTCACTAATATGAAAGACGTCGATCTCCGAGGAGACTGCGTTCAGCAAACTAATTGCTCTTTCCACCGGTGTCACCAGAGGCAGATTGGTTCTGGTGGCCGGTAGGTAAAACAATGTGTGCTGTCGCTGTCGGAGAAATCTACCAGGGACATAAAGACCAACATCTTATTTTAATTGTTCTAAATGTTTTATTATATATATGTTATTGATATCGCTGTATGTTACCCTGAATAAATAAATAAATCAATAAATCTACTAGCACTGCCGAGTTCTCGAAACATCCCCTGATTAATTTATAGAAATGGGTAATGAGACGCCCATCTCTTCGAAGTTATATTATAATATCTTGTATACGAGTATGGCGTCATAATTTTGTAATTGTTTTTAAAACAAATAAAACAATGTAACATAAAATAAAGATTATATGCATGTAAACAAAAATTAATTTAGTATAATTCTACAATATTTTAGGTCATTTTTAAAAAATAACCGTCATGGCTGAAATAATGAATCGCCACATTTTTCTTTCATGAAATAGCCATCTTGTTTCTTCAACATGCACGCACGTCGATTTCTACGACTCCTCACGTGGCCGATATTTGATATTTCATTGATTTGATCATTCTGTTTTCTTCATGTTTTAATATTGTATTTATGAACTCGAATCATGTATACTAAAATACTCGTATTATACTAAAATAAAATAAAACTTCTTGAAAATAGACGTTTTCATTACCATCAATTAATTAATATGAAGTGTTTAATTATTCTAGAAACTACAAATATCATGACTGTATTAATTTGCCTTATAACAGTTTGAAAAAGAGCGTAATTTTTGGGGTAATTATTTAAATTGAAAATAAAACACTTGTTTTTCACCACTTGAGTACTATATTTTACACGACTAGTTTCGGAAGCTACAGATGCTTCCATCTACAGGTTTAAATATAAAATTTAAACCTGTTGATGGAAGCATCTGTAGCTTCCGAAACTAGTTGTGTAAAATATAGTATTCAAGTGGTGAAAAACAAGTGTTTCACTTACAATTTATTCATGTCCTACCACAAAGTGAATGCCTAATCAATAAATAACGTAATAATTTAAGTTAAGAACTCATTTAATGAATGGAAAAAAACGTTACAATTCCCAAAGATATTCTCATCAATAAAAATTTAAGATAGTTATAGATATTCACGAATCTATTTGCATGCAAATTTAGATTATACATTGCATTCACGCCCAACCCCTCCGAGTATGACTGCGGAATTAGAATATTTCGCAGGGGTAGGGAGAACTTGGCGTGCATTTATTTCATAACATAAAAAATGGGATCATCCCCGCAACCCTAATGAAAAAAAAATGTGAGAGAATCTGTAGCGATACCTCGGTAACCTTCATTACGCGTTTCTACCTGTTAAAATGTCATGCGGAATAAGCAAAACTGTATCCCCTTTTTATACAGATAGCCAAAAGTTTTGCATATTAACCACGCCGAGATGTCTAATTTAAATTTTTTGGGGGACCAATCACAATATGCGGTGTACTCAAAATAATTGTTAGAGATAAGTTCTGTGAAGACATAACGGTTTTTTTTTGTAATGTAAGTTGTCGGGTATGCAAATTCTGGTAAAATATTTCAGCCCGCGATGCATTTGTCGCATGTTGAAAGTTGGATTTTCGGGTCTTTGATGTGATTTGCATTTAGCTGCAGTCATCTGAGTACGGATTTTTCTAATTCTGCAAATAAAATATGCAGCTCGCGCCCGAATGTATAATTTTTCATTTTGGTTAGAGATTTTTGCATTAATTTGCCGTTGGATCGGGGTAATATTATTTTTTTTTTACACTCGGTATTTGATAGAAGTTCGGATGGAATTTAAGATTTGGTTTCCCCGAGGCACGATTCTTCGGCACGAGCCAAACTTGTGCCTAAACCGTTTTGTGTGTTGCATAATTTTTCATTCAACATTCGTGTTTTATCGGTGATGGGTAGAAACATTTTTGTATATGTAAAAAAACTGGTTTCGCCGTCTCTATAGAATTGAACATTCTGTTGTCGAAATCTCCCTAAAAATGTCAATGATTAATTTAATTAACGTTATTTATTGATTCTAAAACAAAAGTGTAAGTATCCAAATAACATATTAACTAACTAACTAACTAACCATCACGCCGTTTCCCCGAAGGGGTAGGCAGAAAGAATGGACTGCCACACTTTTCTTTCCTGACATATTTCTCTCGCTTCCTCAACATATTTATAATTATTATAATTATGGCCGTACACAAAATAATTATATTTTTAAACCCAATGCATAGAAGCGAAGCATGGAACAAACAGAATAAATAATAGAGCAGAATAAATGCTGTAGAAGTGAAACCCTTAATACTATTGTGTGCTAAAACGATGTTTAATAGAATTTCAGATATCAGGAAGGAATTTAGATCGGAAGAAAGTTTTATGAACATAATTATGAAATGATCGCTGCATTTTTTTTGTACACATGGAACGCATGGATAAAGAAAGAATGGTTAAGAAAGTATAAGTTAACTATGTGAATCGAGTACGGAGTCGAAGAAGACAGGGGAAAACTCCCCATGACCGAATTAATCGAGTTTTAAAGGTTGGGCATGTTTGAAGTCGGAAGAATCGACGTGGGTGTAAGACCGCTGTATAATGTAGAGGAAGCTAGGGATGTGTTCAGAGTAGAGTAGTGTGACGGTCCATTCTCTTTGCCTACCCTACCGGTGAAACTAGTTATAATATAAGTTTTCCTGAACTTACATAATAACTGTTGAAATTTATAAACACAAAAGAAACATTTTGTATTTTATCCAAGGAATTGGAATCATAGATAGAGCTATCTATCTTAGTTTTGCTTGTATTCAAGCTTCACCAGGCCTATACAATAACTAATATTGCCCTGATTAAGCTTGGGTTTAATCGCAACTAGTTAAATTTATATATTTGAAATGTTCAAATCACAAAATAAGTTATTAACATAAAAATTTGTATGAGTGACATATTTCGCCTTGCTTTTGTTTGTAAAAGTATTGAAAAATTCAGAAAAACATAACAAGTGATTCGAATAGTCGCTTAACCGGTAAAATGAAATGAGCGCCCTTCAATGATATATTAATGTTATCGAAATCGGTATAATATCATCATTAGATATTCTATCATAAAAACAATGTACGATAGAATATCTAATGATGAAGTAAGAAAGGAATGTAAGGCGGATGAATGAGTGATAAATAAAATTAAGAAAGGGTCACTAGGATGGTTTGAACATATGGAACGAATGGATGAGGGAAGAATGGTTAAAAATATATATACAAGTAGTGTGAATGGGAAAATAAGTCGTGAAAGGCCAAGGAAGACATTGCAAGACCAAATTAATCAATAACTGAAAGGAATGTTCGAAGTAGGAACAATTGACGAGCGTGCATTTCACGATGTGTGAATGTAGAAGAGGCACGAGAATTATGCCATGATAGAACAATATGGCGATCCATCCTCTTTGCCTGCCCCTCCAGAGAAACAGCGTGATTGTAAGTTAGTTAGTTAGTTAAATTGGTCAGTAGTAAAAAATAGATAAACGATTGAAGAAAAAAATGTATTATGAACATTTTAGTTATGTTGAAATTTATTGTAAATAACCAAAATTCTCTAGAACCATGCAATATCGATTTTTTCACATTCCCCCATGAAATAAGGCGCCCATATGCATAATTTGAATAGATTTAGCTTGCAGTGCGAGGACAAAGAAACGCCGATGTGAAGGAATATCGATAATGCTCACCCAATGTGTTTTGATGTCTTAGAACGGGATTGATTTGTAACGATATTTAAATTCCATTGTTGACATAACGGTCGGAATTATTAACGTCTATTCACAATGAAAATTTAATATCGTACTATAACCACACATACACCCATACAAACACACATACACACACAAACACCTACGTAGCTACATGAATTATCTACTTAAGTACATACATAATATTAATAATCTTCTTTTTCTTTCTCTTTGCCTTTTTCGGTACTTAACTGTTTCAGGACCAGCACTCCCTTTACAAAAATAAAATTCTAACATCTAACGCCTCCTCTACCATAAAAGGTAAAATAAATATCAAAATATGACTCAACATTATCTATATTTATTTATAATCATGATATAAACCTATACCCGTAAATAAATAAACCTTTTACTGCCAGGACGTTACAGTCTATATTAGGTTGAAATTATTATATTTTTTCATAATTTAATTTTGTATGATGTGATTCACCAAGAGATGGCGCTCGAGTCGGTTTAAATAACTCTATTTAGTCGTCAGTAGATCGTCATGATATTATTTCACGTGTATTCAAACATTGAAATATTTATTGGATTTCATTGTTAAACTTCAAGTATATGGAGAAACATATTGTTGTATGGCATAAATGAATTGATATTGATCATTAATTATATTTGTTTAATTTATATAATCGGTTTGCTTATACTTGAATACGAGTATAGCAATAGCGAAGCTAAAGTTAGTAAAGTTCAGTTCTAAAATGAATTTGTATCAAATTAATTTTGGAACTGCTGAAGTTATATTAAAAAAAATAATGAAAATTTTGTTCACAAAGGTTCAGTATTTATCTAGTATGCGGTCTCATAGTAGTTCTACATCGGTAGCAACAAACATTACCTCTTATTTACATAGATTAAGTTATTTAATCCAATCAATACAATATTTCAATGTTTGAATACACGTGGAGTAATATCACGAGTCAAGATATACAAGGCATGCATCCGCCACATCATAACGTGTGGAATAGAAGTTAGAGCCGATACTTATGGGACTAAGAACCTTCTCAGAGTAGCAGCAATGCGAACCCTACGGTCCATCGCAGGCAAAACCTTCAGAGATAGGATCAGAAATATAGATCGGTAGCTACAGTGACCTATATGACGAGGTGTGAGCACAGACCAACAAAGCGACAGCCGTGGCTGGCTGCTTGCACAACACCATATGGAGGAACAAATACATGCTAACCGAAAGTAAAGTCAAGATATACAAGGCATGCGTTCGCCCCATCATGACGTTTGGAATAGAGGTCAGAGCCGATACCAATAGAACTAAGAACCTTCTTAGACCAGCATAAATGCGAACCCTACGCTCTATCGCGGGCAAAACCTTCAGAGATAGGATCAGAAATGAAACGATATGGTCTCTTTGTGGTGTTGAGGACATAGTAAGATGGGAAAGAAGCAAAGGGTGGTTTTAGAGAGACCGCGTGGACCGCATGAAGAATACACGAATAGCAAAAATTGTTAAAGAAGACAACCCAAGAAGCAAGAGATTACCAGGAAGGCCGCCAAAATGATGGAGAGAAGGCTGGACACCATCATCCCAGGACAGCTCGCCATCGTCATACCACAGGTATATAACAGGTCATACGACCTAAAGGAGGAAGAAGAAGAAATAGAATTTCATGCTTGCAAAAATAGCATCAACAAAATGAAGCAATTTATTAAAAACAAAATGTAAGCCCTTCCTAATCGAGAGTACAGAAACGCCGATAGCCTGCACGGTATTATGTCGAGCATTATTTGAATGGCTTGTTCTACTAAAGGTAACATAATGTATGAAAAATTCCCCGGAAAATCGTTAGGGTTTCCTTCCTAAAGGCATAAAGCTAATGTATGCGTTTTCTGTGTTCTCCTCAATTGCTTCATTAGATCGCCGCGATGTTAGCTATTTAGGTGTTTTATTTTACATAATTATTTAAAATTTCTTCATTTTCGGTCATTAAGGTAAATGTATAAAGAAGCAATTTTTCAAATACTTATATATAACCCTCCATTATATACAATCCTTTGTAATATACTTAGGATATTGAAAATAAATTAAGGATTAATTGTATCTCAATTGAGACGAAGATGCAAATTGGGAACAGAATATGGTGGTCGAGGCGTTTACAGGACCTATGATCTGTCATTGGTTGGGTTAACCGCACGCTTTATGTAATACAACATTCCCCATTTCGCCCTTTTACGACCACCACGTCTGACAAATTTTTGGAAGATGCCCATATGCTACAATGGTGGACTACACTTCACATTTTTTAGTTCAATCTACACTAGCGCCATCTATTAAGATTGGATTAAGCATTACGCAGAAGATCTTTATTAACGCAATGTCAAAGGCTACCGCCATTAACACACATTGCTAGATAACGCCTGGATATGTCTCTCCAATTTTTATGCTATTTTTAACTTTTATGCTATTTTCGATGATGCAGTTGCAAGTAATAAAAACATTTTTTATTACTTGCAACTGCATCATCAAAACGTTTAAATATGACGCCATTCAAAACACAGCACTTTTTATTTTGAAAATTTGAATCTCTTCTGCAATTTCAGGGGTAGTTTTCCACGGGCAGAAAATAAAATACGAGGCGATACAAATTATTCGCGTGCGCCCCTAGAGCCGTGCATTTTTGGCCATTTTTCAATATTTGCATATTTAGTATTTGATTGCTTCGGAACAAAACGGGCGAATTAGCATTTCATTACATGCAATTTGTGATTTCTTTCTGCCTTCTTGTGTTTGTGATATTTCAAAAACGATTCATTTCAAGACATTCAGTCAATCTCTGAACTTTCCAAGGATGGCCTCCGAGGTAAGGTTGCATGTTCAAGTTTCCTTAAAAACTGTTCGTGTCCATAGTGTAAAAGCTTTATTTTTTGTAAATACGATAAATGCTATTTTAATCTTTTAGTATTATAAATTAAATTCTAACCTTAAATATTTAGGTAGAGACACATATAAGGTAAATCTGCATATGATAGTAGATGTTAAAATAACTTTGTTTTATGTATCACAATTGTATTTTATTTTACGCGAAAGCTGTTTCATCAACTTATGTTGACATCATCAGGTGTTAAATAATATATCTAATATAATTTTTTTTATACTTTTCGAACCTTTATGTGTATTTGTTCCTATGTCAATTTGAATAATTTCTTTGATATAATTTTATTCAAATAAAATTATATCAAAGAAAAATAAATAAATTTAATGAAAAGAGCGAGAAACATAAGATGCGGGACAAATTAATAAAATAAATATACCATATAATTATAAAAAATATAGTACTTCCCTCAGATGAGCCAAACTATCACAAAATATATCAAACTCCGAGGTGATACGATTAAGCAAAGATATTGCTCTACCTACCGGCATAACCATTGGCAGGTTGATTCTGCATCGTGGGAGATAAAACAATCTATGGCCTCTTTGTCGAAGATAATTAAGCAAAACGGACTCATTTACAGAATAGCTGTTTGGAACTAATAACTGACGTTATTATAAAACGAAATATTTTAGAAACACGTGTTGCTACGTGTAGACTTGTGAGCCGATAAATGAACAAGTATCTATCAGCAGATGCCCAAGCACGATGCGAGATTACACGTGAGCTTGAGCGACTTGTACATAATGTATTACGTGGGTACGTACGTCGTAATTAATCTAAAAACAGGAGAAAGCTCGTTGCTAAGCGGGAGCTGCAAATACGACTACCCACTTGTCATTAGTGGCGCGGGGTGGGCGCGGGCGGCGGCGCAGGGGTTGATGAGTCACATTTTTTTCCTTCGCCGTATTTATGCGGGGGTTACCCCCTACACTCTTTCTTAGTTAGCGATCATCCCTCTTCGGTGATTGCGAGGTTACCCACTAGTGCTTTCGTGATATTTATGCGTATAATAAATAAATTAACATATTTAGTGGGTTTTTAAACGTTTTTAAAAGATATTAATTGTAAACGAATTTATAGGTTCGTTTTATTAAATATTCGAGAAATAAACATGAGTTTTGATAATCATTAGAAGTATGGCTTAAATAATAATGAAATAAAACGATGTTTTTCAAGAACTACTTCTACTTGTGTCTTTATTTCGACAACGACCGGTTTCGCCAAGCCCACTGGCATTGGCCGACTTCTTCTTCTTCTTCTCCCTCTCCATTGGCATTGACATACTGGTCTAGTATGTCAATGAGATTTCAGTAAAATCATAGTATTCTTTAGTTTTAATAACAATCTGAACCAAGCAAAAAAATCATTACGGATTTAATAGAATAAACAACTAGATTCTAGTTTGAATCTGAAAATATCTTAGAATATTTTAAGAGATCGGTTATTTAACTTATTATAAGTATAGTTAAGCAAAACGGACTCATTTATATAATAGCTGTTTTGAACCAATAACTGACGTTATTATAAAACGTGTCAATAAATAGTGAACAGATTATACCGATATTCCCTCTCTTTCTTTTCTGCCCCCCTCTACGGACCCTTGTTTAATCCAATCACAGACGTCGATGTTTGTTAATAGGCCGTGCGTTGAAATGGCTGTACAATATGTGAAATGACGTTATTTTTTTCTTAATCCACCAAGTTAATCATAAATCCTTTTAGTATTTATAAAACCTTTTTAATTGTTGTAACAATGAACGATTAATATCACACAAAACATGCTAGTAATGAGTGTAAGAAAGTTTTATGAAAATTATGTCGAATATGCAAGAAAAAATTAATATTTAAAAAACATATTGAAATCGATAAATAGTAGTTTCCGTATACTGTTTCCAAAATTTAACCTAATTGTTATATGCCAAAGAAATTTTCTGCATTTGAGAATGTCAAAAACAATGATATAATTGAATTTAAAGCTGTATTTTAATATACGAATCCTTGAAGTAAAATAGGTACAAAATACCAGAAAAAAACTAAGTACGCAGTTTCAATCTACGAGTATATGATAAATAAAACAAAACTGCATACTTAGTTTTTCTGATACTAATTGCCTATTTTACTTCAACCATTCAAAAATGTTATTAAATAACATTCTAAAATAAAATCCAGTAAGATAAAGTATTCACCAATGTAAATTAGAATCATAATTTCATGAAATGAATAAACTTATTTCTAATCTAGTTAATTGAAATCAATCACCAGGATCATAATATAAAATGTGTTACTGTAAATTTTTTATTATTATTGTAACTAAATAGTAAAACATTGCTTTTTTATTTGCCACACATAATACACAAAATATGATATTTGTTCGTTTGTAAGTGAATTATGTTTTGTGTCAACAATGAATTGAGGCTGGTTATTGCAAAGGTGTCTAGGGATTCAAACATAAAACAAAGAAAAAGATCAAAAACTGATTTTTGTTTCACATGTCATGTACCCTTCGCGCAGTTATTGGGTTTTATGTTTAACACCAATTGGGGTCAAAAACTCATTTTTGACATGTTTGATACTTGGAACCTTTGTTATGTCCAGGACCTCAATTATTATATAACAAAAAAATAATATCATACGGATTATGTGAGACCTGTTCAACGTGCGTTCATTAATAAAGTAGCCCCCTAGTAATTATGTCTGCGGTAAGAACCACACACATTGAACGGTATAAAATCAATATGTGACATGTGTTGTCTCTGAGCTCAGTTTTTCTGAGTCCGTCATTTGCCAATTCATCGACACTGTTGTCAGTGTTATTATTTTATTCAAAAACTTGTTATTTCTAAGGATCACGTGTTATTCCTATTGAATTATATAATTACATTTCACAAGTAGGTAAAACGTCTTTTCATATTTTGAATGTAAATACTTAAGTTCAAACATACTTCTTTGATGTATTTTTTCATACATTCATCATGAAGTGTTTACAGATATATTTTTTAATTTAATATATTTTTTAAATTTTATTCATAACGCGAATTTAGTTTTATTCAAATTGGTTTCGCAGCACGCTTCTATCTTCTGGTAGCAGAATGTAAGGCGTTAATTCATAAGTTTTATGAACAAAAAATAAAGGGTCATTAAAATGGTTTAGTCACATAGAAAAAAATGACAAAGAAAATATATATAAATGACGTAAATGGAACAATAAATAGAGGAAGACCGAGGAAAATATGACACGATCAAATCAATCAAAAATTAAAAGTCAGCCACGTGAGGAGTCAGAGATATCGATGCGCGTGGATGGCACGATGTATGAGATATATTAAGGAATCGAGAGAAGTATGTTAGGAAAGAGCAGTGTGGAGGTCTATTGTTTCTACCTATCCCTTTGGAGAGACAACGTGATGGTTAGCTACGAGAGTTAGATTTTTTAATTTCTTCTTTATGTTTTTATATTTATAAAAGTTCTCCCGACGATGAAGTTTTTATATATTCGTCATGTGGAGAAAAACAGTGTTTTAATTAAAGATATATTAATCATTAATAATAATAAAAAACTAATGTTTTCTAGAAATTTTATTATGTTTTATGGGAATGGCATGTTTCGCTTGTCTAAGGCATTATCAAATGAATGTGGAATCATTTGATAATGCGTTTTATGTTATATAGGCGAAAAATGGCATTCACGTTAAATATAATAAAACTTCTAGAAAACAGATGTATTCTATTTGTGTTATAATAAATATTTAATATGGAGTTTTACATCAATGTTCAAGAAACAATAAATATATAAAACACGTTAAAGTGTAACAGTATAATAGATATTATTTTTGAAAGGAAATATTGTAATTCAATGTGTATCGCCAGCATTTAAAGGGTGCATTTGTTCGTATAACGGAGCTTAAATCCAATCAATATGATTACCAATCGATACTGCGTGCTTCCCGTGTTGATGAAGCATTACATTAGAAAAAGTTGAAGGGAATATGTCGCCCCTGCTTAGTAATTAGACAAATCTAGGACTAGGGGCAGGGAACACGCAACCCCACTAAACTATTGACAAACATCCACCAACGAAGTTTCGGCAAGGGAAAAATATGCCGTGTTACTTTTGTAACCACAGGTTAAATTTACTAACCTTTGTTTAATATGAAAATTAAGTTATATCATGGATAGAGAGTCACAAACGAAGAAGTACTGTTAACGAATGAAAATAAGATTGTCTAGACCATAAAGCGCATGAAACTGAAATACTTTTGGGCACATTATGAGAAACAATAAATTCAAAATGTTGCTACTGATTCATCATCATCATCAGCCGTCTGTCATCCACTGCTAAACGTAGGCCTCTCCCAAAGCACGCCACCGCATCTTATCCATTGCCACTCCCATCCATCCATGTCCAGCAATCCTCTTCTGATCGTCGGTCCAGCGGGCAGGGGGACATCCAAGTCTGCGGAATCCTGTTCGCGGTCTCCACTCCAGAAACCATTTCCCCATCGGCCGTCGGTTCTTCGACTGATATGGCCAGCCCATCGCTACTTCAGCCCGCCCATCCTCAGAGCCACCTTGGTTTGTTGTCGAATAAATTCGTTTCTAAATCTACAAAGTTATTCCAAGCATGGCCCTTTTCATGGCGCGTTGGGGAACTTTGAATCTAAAGAATAAGTCCAGGGCTTACGGAAGGGTCGGCTGGAGAACCTTTATGGAAGTGGCTGAGGTCCACCCAGGACTGTAGAGCCAGAGGGAAGAAGAATAAGAAGTTTCAATGCAGAAAGAGGTCGAGGTAAACCGATGAAAACATGCATGACAATATTAAAAATTACTAAAAGGCAACTATGTACGAAGTCGGTACAATCGATGAGCATTCGTGTCATGGTGTACGAATGTAGAAAAGTCGCGAGAGTTCATCAGGATAGAAAAGTGTGGCATTCCATCTTCTCTAGCAACCCTTCCGGGGAAACCCCGTGATGGTTAAAAAGTTAGTGCATAAAAAGTCGCATTGAAATATCTTTTCATTTTGTGATGATACGCATTTGTCTAAAAATATCATATTTTTTATTATCTTTATGTGGGTAAGCAAAACAAATATATATTGATTTGAATATTTGTTCTATTTTTAAATTATAGGGGTAATTGATTTGTTTATCGTGAATGTACTATCAAAGAATATGCTTTTCAATTTAATAAATCCTGAGCTTTGTTTATACTTAGAGAAAATGTTATTATTTTTTTATTGCTTATCGATTGCCCTACACGTACCGCTTTTTTATTATATATATTTTCCGAAGTTTCTATGAAAAGAAAAAGAAAAACAAATGAACGTATATTTTTATTTTTGGATTTACCTATTATTGAAAAGTTATATTCTTTTACTATTTTTCTGGTAGCGCTATTTATAACCTCCTATTTATTTATATATTAAATGTATATTTGTCTCATTTTGGCTAACTACTCGTATAATTATCACAATAGGCAAAACCTGTGCTGTGACAATTATTCGAACAAGATTATATTTATTTTGTTGTTTCTTGAAGAATGATGTAAAACTCCACATATAATTAATACGAATGTAATCGTCTGTTTTCAAGAGGTTTTATTATATTTTTTTGTGAATGACATGTTTCGCCTCTCTAAGGCAGTATCAATTTGATAATGCTTTAGGCATTTAATTATTAAACATGGAATTTATTTTATGAGATTGACATGTTTCGCATAGCAGAAACATGGTTACTGACCTAAAAGATTTTTTTTAATGTTTACACTTTTTTTTAGCTATTATATTGATTCTCATGATATGTCACAAGTAGCTACCCTATCGCTATTATTTTGTCATGTGAATTTTACAACAGAGAAGAGATGCACACTGCCATCGCTGGGAATCGAACTTCGGTGTGTCAGTCATAGCTCTTGCCAAGCTGCCACGAAGATCGATGTTTGTTGTTCGTTTATTATGTCTCATTTGTGTAAAAAAACATTCAATAAAATAGGCATTAAAATTTTGATAGCGTTGATACAGATTTGATTGCCTTGGCATGGCGAAACATGTCATAGGCATTAAATAAAATAAAACTTATAGGAAACATAATATAATAATAATTTAAAAAAATCTTCTTTATAATGTCCTAGAAACGCGAAATAGTATGTTAACCGCAACAACTTAAAAAAAATCATTGTAAGTATTCGAAATTCAAATAGATTGAATCAATTTTACTAGCCATTATGACAAAAGTTACATTTGGGGTAACTTTACTCAATATTTCACGGTATGTGTGAATATCCGTGTGTGTCCCCACACACATACACGTGTCCGGCTTTGAGGAAGGTCAAGAATGGGCCGTGTATTTTGACGTGTCGAATGAAACACATAGACGGGGATTTGTGGGACAGAGTACTATTGAATTTGCTGCCAAAGTAGAACCGCTGAGAACTCAATGGCGTCGTGATGTTATTCCTTATAAGCTTTGTGGTATCGTGAGTGTAGCGCTTATTGCTAACTTGCTTTTAACCCCTAGTCGCCCGTGTCTTGATTTTGTTGAAGAAATAGTAAAAAAAAGTAAAAAAAAGATTGAAGATTTGATGTTTTTTTTTTTAATTTCTACATTAAGGAATGGCATCTTCTCGAAGCATTTTGTGAATCGTCCAATTAGGTATTGTAAAAATAAAATGTTTGATAAACTTTAGGTGTTATTCTGTGGAATTTCACTTGTGTGAAAAAAACAGTGTTTTAATTGATAAAAAAATATTTTTTTCCTGATGAACTAAATATTTTATTAAACAGATGAAAGCGTCCTTAATAAAATCAAGAAATGGTCACTAGGATTGTTTGTAAGTATATATGGAAATAACAGATGTGAAGAGAAGTGTTAAAAATTGTATGCAAACAATGTGCACGGGAAAAGAAGTCGAGGAAAACATGACATGACAATATGAACATGAGACGCGGTGTGATGGGTTGCGAACCTAATCTCCACCAATAGGCATCTTCCGCGCACACTTCGATCGTCCAATATCTATAAAATAAATCTAAAACAAATTATATAAAATCCGATGATATAAAATAAAATAACAAAATAAAAATAATTGAACACATAACGTTCTTTTAGATGGTGCACTTGTTGTCAGCTGAATGATCCGGACATTTGTGTTAATTTAATTTATATTCCACGTATTCACCGTTTTTTTTTTTAAATTAACTATAATCAGACACTTTAAACAATCCAAAACCCGCAAGAACTTTAAAATATCATTGAAGACTTTGTTCAAATTGTCATTGTAACAAATAAAAAATGTATTTTTACACCTGTCAATTTTTTTTTAAATAAACGAAAAAATATACATATCTCGTGTCAGGGTGTCTGAAGGATCTGGTCTGGAAGAACAAGCCCATGCATATTGTCAGCAAGGTCTGAATTTATAAGACATGCGTGCGCCCTATTATGATGTTGTAGAGAAGCGGGCCGACATTGTACGAATCAAGGGTGTGCTAAGAACATTTGAGATGAACGTCCTAAGATCCAATACTGTAAACTCTCTCCGTGATCGTGTCTGTTTCACAGATATAAGAAAAACTTGTGAAATAGAGGATATCGTTCGGTGGATAAGATCCAGAAGAAGATACCGGAGGGACCATAGTGATAGACTCGCATAATACCATATATTATGAAATTCCTTCCGGACATCGTCCACCCAGAAAACCACCTAAGAGAAGGAAGGACAGCTGGACCTTGTCATCTCAGAAGACATGATTTCTGTGCCACAGATCGTCAGATCTATTAACGGTAAGAAGAAGAATATAATTATAAAATATATTTATTTTTGTAATACATGGCATCTTGCTACAAAAAACAGCAAATGACGCTATATTTATAACTAAGTAAAAGGCGGAGAAAGCACTAGTACATTCACACAGCCAATTACGGTGCAAGTGAGAACAGTAATGGAAAAAATCAAATAAGTCTCGCTTGTCATATTTTAAGGGGGATGTCCCCACCCAGAGACCCCTTTGTCTTCGGTGGTAGTTTTTGATTAATTTCATTCAGGGTAATGTCGCCACGCGCGCTCTACCCAGGCTAATTACCGCCACGGTCGATGTTGCCGTGGCAACGGACACGTGTAATTTTGTTACACATACACCCGGATTTGTAATCAACCGGAAGTGATGATAATTACCCTCTTCCGGTCCGAAAGGCGAAAGGCGCGAGTGAACTCGGCGAAGTTTCCGTGCGTCTCGTTACTCAACTAAAATGAACTAATTTCTAAGATTTTACTTCTTCTGTTTTTGCTACGTTTGATCGGTGCTATACATACATGTATGAAAACTGGCAAGTAACATTACATGGAATATCACTTACAATTTCAATATAGCATTTGAAAAATATGTAATTTATAATAAATAAAGTGATGTTAAAATTCGAATCAATAGACGAGCGTGTGTGTCACGATGTGTGAATGTTTTTTTTTTTTTTCACCTTGTATACAACAGGTCGTTTGAACCCAATTACTGTATACAATTTATTTTAGCTATTATATTGATTCTCGTGACATGTGATAGGTAGCCAATCTATCGCCATTTTATTGTCACGTGAATTCTACACCAGAACAATGACAGCGTGACAATCACACTGCCATCGCTGGGAATCGAACCCGGGACTTTGAGAATGGAAGTCGGAGCTCTTACCACTCACCGGAATTCGACAAGTAGTATGTAAGGATAAAACAGTGTGCTAATCCATCCTAGTTAGACAGATACGAGTTATGAAAAGAGCCATGCTTGGAATAACCGCGAGGGACAGAAACAAAAATAAATTTATTCGACAACGAAGAAAACTGTCACTGAGGATAAGATGAGGACGGGCTGAAGTAGCTGTAGGCTGGCCATATCTCCCAGAGAACTATAAGGATTGCTGGGCGTGAATAGTTGAGGGTGCAATGGATAGGGGGCAGTGGAGAGCTTTGGGAGAGGTCTAACTTCAGCAGTGGACGATAGACAGTTGGTAAGAAGGAGTCAGTTAAAATGTTGCGTTCGAAAGCTTATAAAATTATTCTTTCGCCATTCGTTACATTTTTAGTTTTCCTCTTTAGATAATCTAGATAGTGAAAAATATGACATAAATATACGAACTAATAAAACATAAACTATGAAGAAGAAAGACAAATAAGACTTCGAAGCACAGCGTAAAAAAGACGAGATTAAATCAGAGACTATCAGGAGACACTGCCAACACCTTCCCTTGCTCTAGATCAGTGGTTCCCAAAGTGATCCGTACGGACCCCCAGGGGTCCCTGGGATCTTTCAGGGGTCCGCGGAAAATTAAAATTGATTTGGGGGTCTCTGAACAACGTTAGGGGGTCCGCGGATATTTTTCGTTGTCGACCTTTTTTTTAGTTCGTTCGCGAATATCGGTCGGTGGAAATCGGCTTTTTTTAATTTTAACCCCTTTGAGAAAATCGAATGTCCGATTTTTCGAACCTACTAACCGGAAGTCGCCGATGAGCTAAATAGTCACAATTTTTTTTTTTGCAATTGTAAAAAAAAACAATATTATGAAAGTAGAGGGTCTGCACAAAACAAAAAAAATCAGTAAGGGGTCCACGGAAGAAAAAAGTTTGGGAACCACTGCTCTAGATTCAAGTATGTTGGTCCTGACTTATATAGTCATACGAGAACCTACAACCATGAAGAACAGTCTTCCTGTGATAAGAAGGACAATTTTCGTTGGATGCGGGGTCAGCCGTATAAATAATATTTTCATAATAGGTCCTTATTTCATCCGTGTTCCAAATTTAAAAAAATAATTACACTTAAACAGCAGTTGTCTCCCTTCTTAACTGCAGAAGGTATTATGTTACGCATACCGCTGGCAGACTGTTGCGCCGCGCCTCGGGCTCCGGAAACGCTTCATATTAAAATGATCGAATCTTAGCGAAAACATTTAAGTAAAGCGTTTAATATTGAAATTTAACTACCGCATGATAATAAGACGAAAATAATAATTTACGCTACTTATTAAAGTGTCGGAATTCATAAAAGATATACTGCAAAGACGTACGTGTTTATATTACTAATTATCTACATATATTAAAAACTTAAGTGGATATTAACACAAGATATATCAAGAGGGAGTATTTATAATCCACAAATACTGAGAGAACTAAATATGTACGTTCCTTACAGCTATCATAGCTGAGCTATGATATAGCAAGGGGGCAAAACTGTATCTTATTTTATGCCCCAAATTGCCGCACAGAGACGCTTCAAAGTTTTCTTTTGATAAAGCCGATTCGTTTTCTAAACGAGGTGCCAACTGAGATAGACCTATTAGATGCAGTTATAGTGGATTCGAGCGAAATAATAAGAGCAACAAACCGATAACTGTCATATTTTTATTTACACGAGAGACTGCAATGGTTGTATGGTGCCGTGGCAGACTGTCGGGTCCTGGAGCAGTAAGACTGGGAGGTGGCGGCCAGAGACAGGATGGGATGGGAGGCTAAGACTCACCAAGGGTTGTAGCACCGGAGAAGAAGAAGAATTTCTACCTCTACAAATCCGATAAAATAAACATTAATTTTATTCGAATTGAAGATAGACCAGATACTGTCAGAAATAAATTGTCCAGGCTATTGGTGTGTCCAAAAGTGGAATTAACGAAATATACTTTTAAAAAATCCAAGAAAAAAAAAACATTATTTATAATGAGCTTCCACTATTAAATTTCAAATAAAAATTTATTTTTTAATATTATAAATCTTGATCATTTTTATGTAATCGATTTTGTGTTTACGCTTTTTCTATATTTAACAGCTTGCGAAATTCTGTAAAATAAAACATGTTTATGATATGGTGATTAATCACCTTTTAAGCACTTTTTTTTCTTTAGTAACATATTAAAATTTTTAAAACAAAAACAAAATCGGTAAGGAGTATTTATATTTATCTTATCCAAATTTTTTTTGAAAATGAAATGAAATTAAAACAGATTAAAGTGTAATAATAACTCAATTACTTTCAAGATATAAACTCTAGTAAGATACGAGTCAGAAAGTTCGAACCGATAATCCCGTACTACAGAAACGACACGAGGAGTTATCCTATTGGAATACACATTGAATAAAGTAGCAATCTGCCTAGGAATTTTATCAAGCGATAAATTGAAAATTGATACCCTTATAATATAATATAATACTGTAAATTCGCTCTTACCTGAAAAGCACCATTCATCGCGAATACCCCGGCCATTGGAATTTCTTCTATCATTCAATCTTCTTTTAATTTCACATCCAGGTTCCTCCTTGTATTAGAGCACCGTGACGTCACTCGTTTCAATTAATTTTTCACTTTTCTTTGAGCTGACAGTCCGAACAAATCACTTTCTAAATTACGATCTAGTTAAATTGTTGTAAATGTCACTTCCCGGATCTGCCACAAAAGAAAAAAAACATTATTTATTGTTCAAAAATAAATATTTTCATTTGTTTTATAGGGGTACTGAGAAAACCAATCAATTCGTCTAATTTTTTTTATTTTTATTTTATTTTAATCAATTAAAAAAATAGTTAGATTTCTTGTTTTATCAGTACACCAACAAATTATTCAATGTGTTATGCATAAAATAAAATAAATAAAAGTATGTGTTGTGATGTGTGTATTTTGAGTAGTTTAAAATTATAGAAGCATAAAAAATAAATAAAAAAAATACCGTTTTGCCCTGACTGTGGCCTGGGTGACCCTTAATATAAGGCGATACATTTAAAAAAAATTGTTTTAAAAATAATTTCTAATAGACATTTCACTCACCATTATGTTATGAAACAAGTAATGCAAAATATTACCAGATCATCAATCATATGATATTTTCCAAAAGCATGACATCTACAGTGTCATGTCTTTAATTTGATATGCAACATTTTAGGTTAATTGATTATCATCTTATTGGAATTTATTAGGTAGCGTAATCTATTAGTGCAGATAAGTGACAGATAACATTCTTCCAGTTTGGCATGATCCAATACGAGAGATTTCGTATTGCTGGATATTTTTTGAGCTCCATGTCTTTCAATATAGCCAAACATAGCAATTAACAAAGCAATGCTAAACGTAACACACTACAAATAAAAATACTTGAGAACTGTCAGAAATTACTACACGCATGTTATGCGCAATTCTGATTTTTAGACACACTCAATATTGCCATTTTAATAAAAGCGGGTAGCGAATTTATTTATACTTATTATTTTAGTTATTTGAATAAAATTGACCACTTTATTTACGTATCGCCTTAGTAAATTAAAAAAAAAATAACTTCGCCTTTGAGTCGGACTAATACGGTAACATATTGAAAAAATTAACTAATACAAAAATTAGACGTTAAAGATTTGAACGTCAAGATTTACATTTGTTTCGTATTTCAATTGTTTTATCAAATAAAGTATTTTTATATTTATTTTTAAAGTTCTTGCTGGTGTTGTTTTTTAAGTGCCTAATTACTGCTAATTAAAAAAAAAACGTGGATACGTGGACCATAAATTGACAATATGGGCACCATCCAAAAATAACATTTTGTGTTAAATTATTTTTATTTGTTTTTTTTTTATTTTATATTATTGTATGTTATATTATTTTTTTTGGATTTATTTTGTGGATGTTGGACGATCGAAGTGTTCGCGGGAGATGCCTATTAGTGGCGATGAGGTTCGCAACCCATCACACCGCGTCTCCCGCGAGGCGAAAAGAGAAGGATGGAGTGCCGCATCGGTTTAAGTGTGACAGTCCATTCTTTCTGTCTACCCTTTCGGAGAGACAGCGTGATGCTTAGTTAGTACTTTTATATGATATTACGGTATTATATATGGTAAAATTAGTGTTAGGTACATAATCATTATTTATTATTGAATTTGTATCAATCATTAATTTTATTATTATTATTTGA
This sequence comes from Lepidostoma basale, assembly GCA_022606425.2. Classification (NCBI taxonomy): domain Eukaryota; kingdom Metazoa; phylum Arthropoda; class Insecta; order Trichoptera; family Lepidostomatidae; genus Lepidostoma; species Lepidostoma basale. Next base: position 751,223 of record JAHDVF020000333.1, on the reverse strand, counting down.
TAAGATACAATCAAAAAATTAAAGTGAATAAAATAGAAAATTAACGTATAATAAGTAAATAAAGTTTATATTTAAAAAAATCTTGTTTTTATAATCTCAAAATCATTAAGAATATTATTATTTTATTGTTGAATTGCTCTTTACATCATTACAGCGCGAGACAAATCGATGTAAAGGGTATAGCTACTCGTATCATAATGATTCTTGTGACATGTGTAAGGTAGCTAATCTATCGCCATTTTATTGTCACGTGAATTCTACAACAGACCAAAGACAGTGTGACAATCACAATGCCATCGCCGGGACTCGGCCAAAAAGGACGTCGCCGATGAACGCACAATCCTAAAGGAAAGTAAAATTTTGTAAAACACATCTATTTAAATTAACGTATTGTTTTTACACCATTTTTATCATACGTACATAAAAAATTAGGGATTAATTAGCGTATTATTTAAGTTTTGATTAAGTTGTTGTTTACGCGAAATAGTTTTAAACAAGAGATGGGCGAGTGGAGAGAGATATTGAAAGAAGGGTTGGGGCAGGCAACCACAAAAAGAAGAAATCAGGACAGTCTGCAACATTAAAGTGAATGGTGAAAATTTGGAGCAAGTTGTTGAGTTCGTGTATTTAAGTAGTATGTTTACAAGAGATGGGCGAGAGTGAGAGAGGGATATTGAAGAAGTGGAGAGGGATATTGAAAGAAGGGTTGGGGCAGGCACCAAAGTGAATGGTGCACTTAAAGTTGTCATCGCAAACAAAAACCTATCCAAACAGCTAGAATGGCAGTGCACAATGGTGTTCTTCTACCGACCCCTATGTTTGGAAGCGAAGCATGGAACTGGCAAAAGAAGGATGAAAGTAGAATAAATTCAGTAGAAATGAGATCTCTTAGACGAATGTGTGATACTCTGTGTATAATAGAGTGACGAATGAAAATATAAGAAGTGAATGCGGTGCGAATGATGATGTTATGAACAATATAATGAAAGGATCATTAAGATGGTTTAGACATATGGAAAAAATGAATGAAGAAAGAATGGTAAAAAAATTATATAGTAACGATGTAAATGGAACCAGAAATAGAGGAAGACCGAGGAAAACGTGGCACGATCAAATAAATCAAATATTGAATGTCGGCCATGTGAGGAGTCAGAGAAATCGACGCGAGTGCATGACACGATGTATGAATGTAGAGGAAGCGAGAGAAATATGTCAGGAAAGAAAAGTGCGGCAGTTCATACTTTCTGCCTACTCCTTCGGAGAGACGGCGTGATGATTAGTTAGTTAGTTGTTGTTAGTTATTGTTTCGGCATTGTGTTTCTGCTAGTAGCTTGCGTATGCATACACATTCGTGTAACAAGAATTCTTATCACGCCATGTCACGTCGGCGTGTGTGGGCCTAATATGAGGGGAACTAATAATAATTATAGGATATGTTTTAGCGAAAGGCTCAAAACATTGAAAAAACAAATGCTTGCGAAGGCAACAAAATAACGTTTGAATAAAAAACTCGAAATTTAAAAAACAGACCATTCGCAGTTACAAGAGATATTTTTTGATTAGGAAGGAATGTAGAGCGAAATAAGGTATTATGAACAAAATTATGAAAGGATCGCTACGTTGGTTCGGACATATGGCGCGCATGGGTGAATAAAGAATGGTTAAAAAAGTATACGTTAACGATGTAAATGGAGTAAAGAGTCGAGGTAGACCGAGGAATACATGGCATGACCAAATTAATCTAATATCAAAGGTTGGTCGTGTCAGAAGCCGGAAGAATCGACGTGCGTGTATGACTCGATGTATGAATGTGGAGGAATCTAGAGAGGGGGAACGGCGTGATGGTTTGTTGTTGTAGTTGTTGTTATAGAAAAAATTAAAATTGTGTTAGAATGACTAATAATTTTATAACTACATTAATATTTAATATAGATTAATGCGTTTTTGAGAAACTACGATACGGTGTCTACCATATTTATTGTTTTTTGGATAATTATATAAAACTCCATATTAAATAAATAATACGAATGAATACGTCTGTATTCTAGAAGTTTTAATATATTTTATAGGAGTGACATGTATTGTTTCACCTTACATAGACATTATTAAATGTATTAATATCTTAGCAAGGCGAAACATGTCATTCTCATAAACTATACTTTTCAAAAACAGACATTTTTATTCATATTAATTATAGGTAACTAATTTGGTTGGACATTTAGAACCAATAGACAAAAGAAAAATTAGTATTTCATTTTTAAAATTGCGTCGTATGATGTCGAGTCTAGGTCGACATAGGAGTTGGTGCAAGAAATTCTATGTCGAGTCACACTCGACATTGGAGTGGTAAGAGTTAATAGTTAATACGACACACATCCAGTCGTACATTTTCGGATGAATATTAACGGTTTGTCCGATCGCCATTTTACTTCCACGTATATCGGCGCGAATAAATTAGGCGTCAAATTGTATGGTCCCGCGCTGCGGATGTCCCACAAACCACCACAATTCCCGTATCTCAGAGATGTCACTAAAAAACGCACCTCGCTCGTTAATTCAGTTTCCTTTTAATACAGCAAGCCAGCGACATCTCGCAGGCATATCCTTAGTTATATATTTGTATCGTAATGGCCGTTCGCGATAGCCGTTTTATTGGTTTCAAAACAAGCCACGATTGGTACACGGCGACTCGCTGTTATTCCGATCTGAGTGGGCGCAACAATGGCGTCCATAATTGTGGATCGAGCTGGATATTGGGTCCCAATTAGGGGTCCGGGCACAGAATCCACTCCTTCCCGGGGACATAATTCAGGATAAGGAACGTCATGCCATTGTAATGTTAATGCCTCCAGAGAAGAAGCTATACGTACGGATTATGAGAGATTTACGGATAGTCTTACGGCATGAGGTAAGGTGTATCGGAAATTTTAATGACGCTTTTGATACGGATGCATTTGTTTGTGAACAAACGCTGCACGCTGATACGCATCACGTATTCACAAAATACCGCCGTTGCGGTTTCTACATACTAAGACCGACTGGAAGAAAACCATCCCACTTAATTTTTTGTGTATTCACATATTTAAATAAAAGCGAGGAATTCCTAATGGGATAAAGACCAGAATAAATATCTTCACCTTCTCCTCTGCTAAATTTAGGCTTCTTCAAATAGTCCCAATTTTCATATCGTCGGTTCAAAGGTAAAACTCATTAAGTGACATTTTGGTAAAAAATTTTTTTTTGCATTTTCTGTATCAGATTTGTGAATTCTACGTCAAGATATAATCACCAAGAGTTTTTAGTAAAGAATAACTGTTATTCTTTAATAAATATACTTGGTGATTATTTTCTGACGCAGAATTCACAAGTCTGATACAGAAAATGCAAAATTTTTTTTTTTACCAAAATGTCACTTAATGAGTTTTACCTTTGAACCGACGATATATCCTATGCTACTCTTCTCCAATTTCTTCCTTTGACTGTAATTATGTCTTTAGCTCATTTTTTTGGGGTCTATCAATGTCTCTTTTTCATTCCGATGGTCTCCAGATTAATACTCAAATCAAACTGTTCGTTCCATATTTGGCGATATGTCCTGCATGATTTGGCAACACGGTCCATCACGTCGACAAGCTTTTTCCTTCGTCTGATTTCGATACATGGTATTTGTCCTTTAGAATTTTGTCAAGCGTTTGTCTTTCCATGGCCCGTTGTGCACATTTGAGCACAGGGTAAATATACAAGGATGTAAAAAAATGCTCTGGAGTCATAAAGGATTGTCGTAAGCGAATGGCTGCATTGCAACACGGAGCGAGTCCAATGACTCGTCCTGTGAGCGGCCAGACCTGCTGGCTCCACGCCCGCCGGTCCGCAGGATTCCCGAGGATCGCATCCCATTTACATTCGACAAAAGGCGTTCCAACAATGGCGCGAGAAGGAATAAGAACCGGCTCATAAACGTCAGTCAAACCGGCAATTAAATCCGAGCGGACTCCTCGGCACACCCTTTATACATAAAAACACCATAACGCCCTGGGCGAAGATTAAATATTTTATTGAATATATTTAAATTTATTTTCTTAAACACCGAAATTGTCCGAATGGCCGCGGGGACGGCCGACGGCGGGCGAAGGGCCGCTAGAGGCGGGCAGAGAGTCGTAAAATTTGCTTTTATAACCGGGTGGACGCGATAAACGATCGAGGGCCGTACTTCTGGGCCGTGATTCCTACAAGGTTATCAACGTATTAAGATATGGCCGATTTTACTATTTTTTGCGAGACTTCTGCAACGCACCTCTAGTGCTGGGCACGCGGAAAAAAAACTAATGAGAAACCCACCAGATTATAAACTCACAGTTGCTAAACTCCATATCACATCAGATATTTAAAAAAAACACTTCAGCAAAGAGTTTTAATCCATTACTACGAATTGACACGTTTCAACATAACAAGGTAAGAACGTATTGATTTATAATTTAGGTGAAATTATATTAGATGGAAAATATTAGAATATTGGAAATACCACATAAAAAAACAAATGGCATCCTAAGAATCAGCAAAGATACTTAAAGACCTTGCTGCAAACTAATCCGTTGGATTAAAACTTGGGGAAAATAATAGAAATTTGCAATACTTATTCTCATAAATTAACATTATTAATATCTTATGGCATAATGATTTATAAATCATGAAAAGTTTGAATAATGAAATAACGATATGAATAAGGTGTAAGTGGAAAAATAAATAGAGAAAAACCGAAACAAACGTGGCACGATCAAATCAATTGAATATAAAATGTCGGCCACGCGAGTAGTCGGAGAAATCGACAATATTGAGGAAGCAAGATAAGTTTATCAGGAAATAGCAGTCTGACTGTTCATTCTTTTTGTATACCCCTTCGGAAAGATGGCTTTATGGTTAGATAGTTTGTTTGTTTTATGGTTAATTAAATTTATACGAATTAATAATCAAAATTCTAATTTTACTTATTATAATACATAAATTACCACACTCAAAATGCTCTTTACATTTTTGTTATAGTAAAGCGTAAAAATTTTGATCCGAAATAACGAATTTAATAATATTTCTCATTTGTTAATTTACGTATTATTTATATACGTGTAAGAATATTAGTATACGTGGGAGAAAATTTATAAGAAGCGAGTAAGATGGAAGAAAATGGAGAGTATTTGAAAAGGCCTACATCCAGCAGTGAAGAGATGGCTAGGGAGAAGAAAGAGAAGAGTAATTATAAAGGCTTCGCTCATATTTCAACCAAGAAATTTACGAAAAAATTTCACCATAACACACCTTTCTTATAGATAATGAACAATTACTGTGCTAATTTGAAATATTAATTTTAATTGAATTTGTACATTTTAAATAACATACTCATCACGTACAGTTTTGATAGAATATGCGTCAGTCATCAACATATATAAACAATTTTGTACACGATTCTCGCGTATCAGTGAGAACGTTAACTATTAAAAATCCTCGTTAAATAAATTTAAAAGTTGGCACCGAATCTTAAATAATTTCTACCCGGCTTTCGTGACAGCGTTTCGTGTCATGACTTGATAATATGATACTAAGCTTGGGCAATCGCACATTTTTTTAATCTAGCAACGACATGGAAAAGGAGTGAATTAAAAGCTTTACATTAAAAGTTCCAAAAACTTACGACGGAATTAATAATATCTTTAGTTTGTAGGCCGCCCGATGAAAACTGCGTTAAGTTTATAAAGGTTTTATGAGATCGCATAATGAAATGTACATGATTTACTTGCGTATCTATCGCGCTCAGATATTCATGTTCTTCGTACGATTCCGTAATATAAAATAGGGAATAAACTTCTATGCCCCGTAAAGTCGGAGATAAAATCGAGATAAAATCCTCTGTGTCTTCTAACCGATGTAAAATTCATTGAAAATAAGCATTGTTGTCAGGAACAAAATATTATATGGCACGTGAAAAAAAATGTCGACATTCCTAAGCAGTTTATGGCTAAGAGAGTATAAACTTAACACCTTTCGCAGCGTTAAATCCTACCGCAAATTTCGGGCAAGGGTCTTATATTTTATTTGACCGGCCTATTAAGTGTTTAAGAGTCTAGACGAAGTCGCCACAGGTGAAGATTTTTAAGCTGTTACAAAATATTAAGTAGAAACTATATATTTTTTAAATTATACAATACATTTAATAATGTTGGTTAATCAATGTAATTTGAGAAATAAATGAAACGCATAAATATTTTGTTTAACACTTCTTAATACTATTTTTAAACTGCCATCCAGTTTCGCTCCAAGCAGAGCTTCATCAGGGTAAAATATGTTACAGTTTTTTTAAATTTTAATTGTATCTCAATAGAGACGAAGACGCAAACTGGAAACTGAACATGGATGATCAAGGTGTTTACAGGACTTATGACCTGTCATTGGTTGGGTTAAGCGCACGCTTTATGTAATTACAACATTCCCCATTACACCTTTGTTATTGTGATCATGCATGACAAATTTTTGGAAGATGTATATATACTTCAAAATCCATATCTATCTTCACGTGTCAGTTTCAATCAGCCATCTATGTAGATGTTACAGTTACTTTTAGTACCCTAATGAAGCTTCACTTGGACCGAAACCGGTAGATAGATTAAAAAAACAAAAGAAAGTGTTGTTAAAACGAAATATATTCGACTGTTAGATTATTTATAAAAATGACACGGAATTTATTAAGTGCTTCATTCATATATTATATAATGCTACCACAATAGAAAATATAAAGATTTGTTTTGTGCTTTCAGTAAAACACTATAAAATTGATGTATCAGGGTTCTTGATGTTATTAGCATAGATACTACTATATATTAACAACATGCATATCAAATATGATAAATTGACAAGATTATTAAAAACGCATATGTAAAAGCAATTTTTATGGGTTTTTTAATCTTCTGTTTCTCTTACTCCAATATCTTAAATTCATTTCACAGTATTAAGAATACAAATATATACTTTCGTATGAAGCACTTAATTTGTGGTGCAATTTTTTTTTTATAAATAATCAATAACACATTCATATTTTGTTTTAACACCATTTTATTTTGTTTTTTTTTTACCAATACCGTTCGGCTTCGCTCCAAGCGGAGATTCATCAGGGTAAACGGTTTGTTATCCCGATGACGCTCCGTTTTGAGCGAAACCGGTTGGTAATGTTAAAAAACAATAAAAATTGTTGTAAAATAACACATATTAACGTTTTAATTATTTTTTATTAAAACATATTCCCGTATGAATTGGCATTAAAACGTAAAAAAAACGATTTTTTTATGAATTAAAACCGGGTTATTACTTTTTTATAATTATTTTTCTTGACATATTTCAAAGCTTTTAAATGATATGAACCTTTAAAATATATTTTAAATAAAAAACAGGAACGTTTGTAACGTTACATTTAAAATCAAAAATATATAACCCTGGTAATCTAGAAAATGTAATTATGCTTAGGTTCTTAAATTTTGTTAAGATTATTTTTGATTATGTGTTTATCCCGACGATGGAGGTAGGAAACCGTTGAAATATGCAAAAAAACAGTGATTAAATTCACAAATAGAATTGTTTTAATGGAATTCTACAGTTTTAGGTTTGCTTAAAAAATAAAAAAAAGTAATGTATATGTGGTAAATTTAATTATTTTAATAGAAGAAGTTAAGATAAATTTAATATTGTGAATATATTGATGCGAATTAATATCTCTAATTTAAAAATATAAACTTGATCATATATATTTTACTTCAGATTAAAAACATAATTTACTGTGTAAATCTAAAGCAAGCGCAGATTAAAAGCATAATTCCAAGAAAATAATTTCTGTGCCAGTAAAAACATCGTTTTATTAATGAATATAAAACCTTGTTTATTGACAACATAATTTACACTTTTAAGTTGTAAAATTACCAGCCCAGTGGCGTAAGGCAGGGGTCACTTCTTTACGGTTTGAGGGGGCCTAAATTATTACGTGGGTGACCCCCCAGAGCGGACAGGAACCCCGGCTGTCGGAATTCGTATGAAAATATGATTATACCCATTGCCGACGGATACAAAAGCAGGATTTAAAATGTGGCCCTATATACTGTTTTGACAAGCACCCCGATTAAAACATTATCCTCATCTAAGCTACATCCAGCAAATATTTTTCACTACCGCCAAAAGGAGATTTTCTTCACTTTATTACTAGGCGTTACACAGGAAAAGTTAATTAAACATTTTGTAGGCACATCAATTTAAAATATGTAGCCGTTTTATGGATAGTATTATCATTAAAAAATAATTAAAGTTTACTTTATGCGCTGACATAGTAAAATTTTAACTATTTTAATGATACTACTCTGAAAGTTTAATTAAAAATTTACATTAGAGTTTTGATTTATAAAAAGCCTAGTATGACACTTAATATTTATGATTTATAATTTTTAATGGATTGCATGCATTTTGTTCCATGGAACTAACATTAAAATTAAAATTAAATAATTTTCTTAAAAATACAAAATTGCTTGTAATTTGATCCAAATATTGCTAAAATTAAGTAAAACTTTTTTGATGCACTTATTAAATAAATAATCTTAACAACTGCAAGATGAATTGATTAATTTAAAATTTAATACGTCAATTAACTAGTTTTTAATGATTTTGATAAATATATAGTGTGACCACTGTGGAATTCCATAATGATGATTTTTTTATGAATTAAAACAAAGAAAATTAAACTGAGGCGAAACATGTCATTCACATAAAATATAATAAAACTTCTAGAAAAATGTGCATTTTAAATTGTATTAATTATAGAAAGAGTTTTAATTTATATAAAATCATATAATAATTATCTAGTACATAAGAATTAAGGTTCAAAATGTAGATATACTCGTATGCACGATTCGATAAACTTTCACAGCACACAAACACAACTTTGTATAATAAAAAAAAATGAAAACCGATTTCATTCTTACAGCGATAAGGATCTTAATAAAGCTTGTCACATTTTCACTCAAACGAGTCGAGGAATTAACTAGAAAATAAGTAAACATATCAATTTAAAGTTAACAAAGTTAACATCGAGGGACCTTCGTGTACCGGATTATACGAGCGATAAATTATTTCGGAAATGAGACCATGAATATTTATACGTGGATTAGGTGAGAGAATTTTTTTATTGGTTCTAAGGCTGTCCAGCCGTTATCAGTGGCAGTATGTGTCAAAACACAGAACACATGTCGAGAGAGGCCAGCGCGGACCACACGCCGAGAGGAGACCCTCCGACACCCATATAACGAGCCCATTTTTATTCGGCTCTTATAAAAATAACGAGTTTTTCCATGGGTTATTATGACGTCACAGGCCACAGCATCATTCCATTTAGTGTGAAATTTAGTATTATCGGTGACTTTTATTGGATAGTTGGAATAAGTTATCTAGATTTTAATGATAAGTTTGGGAAACACAGTTTTTATTCACTTTTAATGTTTTTCAAACACATCCGTAAATCACGTTACTATATTTATTTTATAAAAAAAACACATTTTTTTAACGCGAAATGGATAATTTTTTTACGTTTTAAAATAAAATATTTTTTTTAATGAAAAAAAAAACGTTGTATTTGTGTTAAATGAGTAATAAATATATAAATAAAAAGAAAAAAAAATAGTGTTTGTAAAATAATAATAAAAAAGTAGAAAAAATGTTTTGTAAAGTTTTCTAGTGATTTGTGAATATTTTTGTATGCTTCTAATTGAGTGTTTGATGGATGGGTCCGATAGACCGGTTATACAATGGGACAGTAAAAAATGATCAAAAGCTCGTTAAAATATCGCAATAAACGACCGTTTCGGGAGGCGATCGTGCCTCTTCTAGTCGTTCGCCTGGGAGACACCCCACCGGCCACCAACACACCTAAGGCCGCTACACATACAAAATTCACGCCAGCGCTATATGAAAATGTTCCTTAACGTCAGATATCCGCGCATTTGCATACCGAACCACCCTCACCAACACACCCCCAGCGCCGCGACACCCGCGCCGCGAGCGGGACGCCGCCACGCCCCGGCGCGCGCGTGCGAGAGGGAGGCCGCTACCCTCCGCTCGCTCTCTACAGCGCGACAATCTCAAACAAACGGGAGAAGCTTTCGAGGCTTTTTTCTCCGGCTGGAAATTACAATTTAAAAGCGTCGGCGGGACCAGATAGCGGCCGCGAGAAAGGGACGAACTAACGGCGTATGCAAATTACAATTACACTCGAGAGGGACGGAAATAAATTTGAAATGTCGTCTGAAGGTAAATACAATAGAGCGAGAGAGATGCGGGATGTAATTTCTCAGCAATTCCGACGGAGTTACCTATGAAGGATTTTCCCTTTGAGGAATGGTTCTTCAATATACGAGCCGATTTGCCTAAATACAATACATTACGCAATTTAGCCGCGATTTATAAATTATTGTCCTACGAACCGACATAATACCACAATTATCACTATATTACCGCAATACAAACATCTTCCTAAATTTGTTCTTACTATATTTTATATAAACATAATGTATTCATTCTTCTCAAAATAACATCTTTGTATAAAGGTTGGAGATCTAAGGAAAAACAAAAATTCATGAAATAGCCGTTGTATTTCTCATATAAATATTTGACTTCGCCACTCTTGAAACGCGTCGCATGATTTTTTTAGTTAAGCATTTATTTTAAAACGTTTAATTTTTACGTTCCCTTCGGATATAGCAGATCATGGGGCCATAGATTATTTTAAGCTTAGAGTTGCTGCACAGAGGCGCTTCGAAGTTATTTGGAATTGAAAGAGATTCGTTTCACAAACGAATATAACTATATTAATAAAATGAATTTTGAAAAAGAATTCAATTTGGAAAAATCTTGACATGAAGATCAGCAGCAAAGTGAGAATCTATAAGACTTGTATGCGACCTATCATGACATATGGGATCGAGTGCAGGACCTCAATCGCAAAAAAACGCGCTCAAAGTGTCAGAAATGAAGATGCTCAGATATATATCTGGCAAGACACTGCAAGAGAGGATAAGGAATACACGGATAAGGGAGAAATGCGAGGTCGAGGATGTCGTAAAGTGGGGAAGGCAAAGGAAATGATACTGGTATGTACACGCGAGGAGAATGCATCCATTCAGAGTCCCCTTCATTGCGTTGCACGGCCAGCCCCAAGGTAGACGACCCCCGGGAAGACCACCGAAGAGATGGATGGACAGCTGGGAGTCGATTTCGCAGGAGGCCAATTCATCTTAAGAAACAGGCCACTAGGCCTACTAAGAATAAGAATAAGAAGAAGAAGAATTTTGACACTGATGATAAAAGCAACAAAATGATAACTGTCATATTTTCATTCACATGATTCTGTGCATAGTTTGATGTTTTTTCACTGTTTGCATCCATTCGGCTTGAGCTGTAGAAAAATATTTAACAAAATAATTATAATAATAATCTATCAAAGAAAAAGAGTATCTGGGGATTATCTGAAAGATGACTGCCATGTGAGGAGTCAGAGAAATAGACGCGTGTGCATGACACGATATATGAATGTTGAAGAATCATGAGAAATATGTCAGGAAAAAAAAGTGTGGCAGTCCATTCTTTATGCCTACCCCTTTGGGGAGACGGCGTGATGGTTAGTTAGTTAGTTAGTTGGACTGATAAAATTGCTGGGAAAAGAGCTGGGATGACCTGGATGTGAAAAGGACAAGACAGGGACGAGTGGAGAAAAATAGAAGAAGCCCAGTTGAGGGAAGAAGGCTGAAGAAAAATAATAATAATAATCTTTCCTAACTATCTTTCTTGATATTGAATAAGTACTGAAGAAAGCGTAAGTTATCTAGAAGTTTTGTGATGTAATTGTAAGTTTTGCCTTTGATAATGCTCAGTTATGACTATTTTTTTGTTTTGATTAATTTAAGCATTTAAACATTACAACTAACTTACTAACTAATCATCACGCCGTCTCCCCAAAGGGGTAGGCAGAAAGAATGGACTGCCACACTTTTTTTTCCTGACATATTTCTCTCGCTTCTTCAACATTCATACATCGTGTCATGCACGCGCGTTGATTTCTCTGACTCCTCACATGGCCGACATTCAATATTTGATTTATTTGATCGTGCCACATTTTCCTTGGTCTTTCTCTATTTCTGGTTCCATTTACATCATTAACATATAATTATAATAATGTAATTAATTATTATAATAATATGTTAATAAATTATAAAAATTAAGAAATAATGTAATTATATATTTCATAAATTACATTATTTCTAGAGTGATTGGTTTGATCTTTGGGATACATATGTTATGAATGACTCTAATATGAATACAATTTCTTTTGTAATAAAAAGTATTTTATAAAATTGTTAAGAATTAATTGTATCTCAATAGAGACGAATATGTAAATTATTTGGAAACTTCTAAAAAAATCGGAATATGGTGGTCGAGGTGTTTACAGGACTTATGACCTGTCATTGGTTGGGTTAAGCGATCGCTTTATGTAATACTACATTTCCCATTCCTCCCTTCTTACGAACCCCACGTCTGACAATTATTTTTTGAAAGTTGTATATATGCTACCATGTTGAGAAACATTTCACATATTTTAGTTCATTGTTAAAGTCTTCGTCTTCGTTTCTATTGAGATACAAGTAATTCTTAATGATTAACACGTAGTGGGTAAAATCCAGTATTTGTATACATTAAAAAAAACAAAATGTTGTATAAAATTGTTGTTAATCTGTACCGTTGATATACATACACGAGTATAATGGTATATATACGTAAGATGGTAACGTTATTGATATCCCGTAAACAAAATATGAAACGCGATAGTTCAAGTTACCCTTTTCTCATTCCGCTTCTTCGCTATTCTCACAATCACCCCATATAACACAGTATATAAAACACTCAAAAACAAGAAAATGCGGTGTATTTTTATATTTGCATAAAAAAAAACAAATATAATATAACAATCGACGTTTTCGTATTAATCAATCAAATAAAATTAAATCAAATCAGTTTGTTTCATAAATAAACATTACACAATTAATTTTTAAGACATCTATTGAGAACAGGTTAAAAAATTTATTGTATATAGTATACTACCAGAAACGCATGAGAGATGGTTCGACATAAAAAGACTGGATACTCTCCAGAATTAAAAGCATTTGTCTTCTGAACGTACTTTCACTAATATGAAAGACGTCGATCTCAGAGGAGACCGCTTTTCTTAAAAATAATCATAAGATACATTACTCGTAGTTTCTTTAATAATTAGTATTTTTAAATATTTATTAAAAAAGTAACATAACATAAAATCTCCGTCAATTGAAACGAGAAACGGAGTTAACAACCGTAATAACTAACCATTATATAATATTAGCCAGATAAGATAAGATAAGATTTAGATGTAAAAAAAAATCGAATGGATTTCAAAAGGGTTAAGAAATTTCATATTTCAGAATGAAATAAATCATATGGCGATGTATCAAATTTATATTTATTTAAAAAAAAAGACTAACACCAAAGATTTTAAATCAATGATATTAGAATTTATTTTACAATCTTCAATGTGAGCAGAAAATAGGTCATTATTATGAAGAAGGAATCTGGTCGTGTCCAGGCTCGAACCTAAGTCCCCTTGATCAGAAACCAAGCGTTCTATCCCCTAGACCACCACCCAATTTGTGTATATTGTGTATATCTTTATATACACAATATACACAGATAATAAACAAATCGGGTGGTCCCAATTTGTGTATATCTTAAAGAGAATGGACAACCCAACGCTCCATTGCAGGCAGAACTCTTAAAAATAGGATCAGATCAAATGAAAAGATAAGGTCTGTCTATGGTGTTGAGGAATAGTAAGGTGAGGAAGAACCAAAAGGCGTTTTTGGAGAGATCATGTGGTCCGTATGGAGGATACAAGAATTTCAAAAATTGTAAAAAAAAAACAGTTGAAAGAGATTACCTGAAAGACTGCCGAAGAGACTGAGGGATTCCTGTACATCATCATCCCAGGACAGATCATACGACTTAAACTAAGACGATGAAGAAGAAGTAGAATCCTTATTTTTAATGTCTGATTTAATAATAAATTATTAATTCAAACTTTTTTCTCAAAATTCTCAATTTATCAAAACTTAAAAAAACTATGAATTTTAAACGAAGTAAGAGAAAACTGCACAGAACTAACACATATAAAAATGAGTCTCTTAGAAACACTGAAAAATGTAAATTATTAAATCCAAACATTTTTACTTAAGCGCTTATCCTTTCGCCATTCGATTTACGTCGTTATGTCAAGTAGATATACGGTTCAAATTTGCATGAAAACCCAACTGCATTTCCAAGAGTTCGCTCTGGTGGAAAATTCTCATACTGCTAATAGCGTGGAGGTTGGTATGTATAGAGCGCTTAATTTTTGCGCAAAGCTCAGACGAAAGGGATGGAGATACTCATTTATGTACCGGGGCAGAAGGTGTGAGGGAGAGGGAGATGGCCAGGCTTAATTAATGTGGAAGCACGGCGTTTTATTGTTGGACAAGGACGACTCGTGGGCGTGGCCACGAAATTAATTTTCATTAATTAATTTAAAGGGAAATCTCAGATTGTGGAGGGCGTGCTGATAACGCTGCGCAGAAACATGTTTCGTGATGCTTTTGCTGCCGAATTAAGGAGTGGCTTAAATTTTAATTACGCGCGCCCCTGACAGTTCCATTTTCAAATCAAGTGTTAAATGAACGAAGTGGAATGTCGACTATGAGTTTATCTGTCATTAAAAATATAAATAAAGAAGGATTGAATTAAAATTGATGGAATAGAAATGCGATCTCTTAGAATAATGTATAATAAATCTATAGACGATAGAGTATCGAACAAAATAATGGAAGGGTCATTAAGATGATTTGGACATATGAAAAAAAGGAATGAAAAAATAATGATTCAAAATGTATGTAAACTATGTTAATGAAACAAGTAATAGTTGAAGACCGAGGAAAACGTGGCATATCAAATTATTCAAATATTAAATGTTGGCCACGCAAGGAGTCGGATAAATCGACGTGAGTGAATGAAACGACGTATGAATGTTGAGGAATGAGAGAAGTATGTCAGAAAATAACAGTTTGGTGGTATATTCTTTCTGCTGACCCTTTGGGGAGACGGCGTGATGAATAATTTGTTTGTTGAAAAAAAAAATAAAAAATGACATCACTCCACTCATTCTGAAGCTCATTTTTGGTTTCTAACCTGTTCCTTCTAATTCATACAAAGTTTCATCCACGCTTGAAATTTTTTGACTTCTGATTTGGTCAACCAAACTTTTCCACCCAATTTTATTATTGTTTATTACTCTCTTACCCTGACAAAGCTCCGGCGGGACCGAAACCGGTTGGTGTTACCAAATAAATTGGTGTTAATACAAATTACTAAAAGTTTATTATTATTTTATTTAATTAAAACATCATTTTAAATCACCTGCTCGTTTGGAATTTAATTTACAATTCGTTGGTTAAGTGATTATTAATAGGAATTGGAAGTTCTTCCTTCTACGACTAAATTCAAATTTTAATTTTAATTCCAGAATAAAAATGGAATATTTATATTCAAATAAGGAATTTTAAATTAAATTTAATACGGTGCATTTACGATGACAATTTGAAGAGAGTGTAAAAAACGTAGATATTCAAAATCAATACCGATGTTAAGTAATTAAAATGTCGAATTATTTAAAGCGAATCAAATGAGATGAGATAGTCATGAATTTACTTTTTTATAACGTGGATTATTTTGCTTACCAAATTACTAACGAGTTTTTCCTTCAGTTGCGGCATGTGATGCGAGCTTTCAAAGAAGTACATTTACACTAGAGAAAATATTCAGTATGATTTTGCGGTATAGTGGTATCAAGAAAAATGCTTCGTTCATGTATTGACAAGGTGGAAATATATATTTTTTAAATGTACAAACATGTTAAATTTAAGTTGGAATGATTATACCGTGTCGTAAAACGACTTTGTGGATGTGAGCTCTTGTTCGAGATGTCTTCGGTCTTTGGTGAAGATAAAAATATGTAAGGGATGAGGCGGAAGGAGCGAGAAGGGTAGGTTGGGGGTAGAAAAGAGAAGGGGGCGCGGAAATAGCGGGAGTTTAAG